>CM073122.1:42782206-44152206 GCA_037039145.1 Fundulus diaphanus
TTCATGGGCTAAAAGACATAAAAGAAAATTCTGCTCACAGCTTTAATCTACAAAAACGTGTTTTTGGAAGCATGACAAATACTGCATATAACAACACAAACAAATGCACACACATTTGTTTCGTCTCAAAGCTAACAATGTCACAACTGTGGGTGCTTGAAATGCCCCTCAGATCTTCTGCTTGTCAAATGGATGATATTTTCTCTAAAGATAGTTAGTCAAGAGACAGGAAAGTGAAAAATAATAGCATGACAAAGTGACAGAGAATAGCGCTACAAATGCAAAAGCTCCAGACTGAAGAGGAGCTCAAGAGGCTCAGAGTGGAGGCAAGCCGGAGGGGTGGGCACCCATAACAGCAATGGCCTATTTAAACATGCATTGTGAACATTTAAAAAGGCAGAGAGCAGCAGCGGTGAGCTGGGGTCACTATACACACAAATTGCTTCCTTTTAGCTGAAGAGGCAAACAAAGAGAGATGGCCGACAGTCATAGTACTTTAATGGAAGTGGGAGAATTCATTATGATACTATTTAACCCCATGCAATATCATGTGCGAGAGAGGGGAAGCAGCGAGCGGTGAAAAGCAACATTTGATACAGCGATGCTAAATATTGGTGCCTCTCAATAAATCAATATATCACTGGAAAATGTATTAATTATACAAATTCAAAACGTGAAACTTATATTTTATAAACCCCATTACCCAAAAACAGATATATTTTAAGTTTTCTGTTCATGTTGATGATTACACAACCCAAAATGTATTTTCTCGCAAAATAAGAATATTAAATAAGACCGACATAGAACTGATTTTTAACACAAAAACGTTGTCCTATGTAAAATGTGTGCATGTACTGTACAGTGTATGCATTCATTACTTGGTCGGTTCGCATAAGTCACTGCAACAGCAGTGCAGTGTGGAGGTTACCAGCCGATGGCTCTGCTGAGGTGCTTTTTTTTTTTTCCTTCCACTCAACTTACCATACTTGCATACAGCACCCTGTAAACAGCCAGTCTGCTTGTTAATTGTCAACCCAACACTCTCTCCTCATGATGTTACACACCATGCAAAAACAAGAATATTTAGAAATACATTTCTGTAAGGTTCTGTAATTAGGTAATTCAAGTTTTCATAGAAACTGAATTTTGGGTTTCATTTAGCTGTTTGCTAAATGCATCATATTAAAAGTTTGAACTAAGTCAGCCTGGGAAGTCTGAATTTAAATATGATTTTCACTATTCGACCAGAATTCTTTTAAATAAATTCACTTCTTGATATTCTAATTTTTATAGTAACATAGGAAAGTGTAAAGGATAAGCTAAATTAAACGTACTTATATACTGAATTCAAAGAAATGTGTGTAAATGAGGAAAAAAATGGTCTTGAAAGAAAAACTAATTTTTGTAATAAGTACTTTAGTAATATGTTTTTTATGCCAGTTTTCTCTGGTTTTTGTTTCTGAAACTAAACAAATTTGAAACTTAACAAAAAAAAATGTTTCACCTAGTATTAAATCACAAGGTTTTTTTTGACAATATAGCTCCGGATGTTTGTGAACTTTCACTACATTAAGTTAATATAAAAAAACAATATTGAATTTAAATGTCAGCTACTAATCCAGAGTTGGACAGCATTATTGTGTTTGAATGCATCCTGACATATAAGGCGAAGCAATCATTTCATCACAGCACTATATATTTATCCTAAATTGATAGCTGATGAAGTTAAAAGGTAACATACCCAGATTGTACCAAACATCCATCTCTCCGCTCAGAGTGCGAACCTCGATGATGGTCTGGCCCAGGAAATCATCGGACTCACGCTTGAAGTGCTGCTTCACCCGTGACTTGATGTCATCGTCTTCATCCCAAACGCGGACCTTTATTCGGTCAGTAGCGTTGTGGCATTCGCTGTAAGTCGGAAGAAGATTTTCTCCAGGTCAGCTCAATCACAATCACAGCAGCACTGAGAGGCACAATTCATCAGGTTGGTGTGGTCAGCAAAGAACGGAGAGGAAGTCAAAACCAAATCACAGGTTTGGGTTCAGGCATTGACTGACACCTCTCTGGGTAACATTTAGAACAACCTTCATATCTGGCTAAGCAAACTAAACACACCGAATCGTCAGAGAGATGAATCACAATAGCCGCAGTGTCTTGCAGAAGTGTCCGCCCTCCTTGAACTTTATCACATTTTGTCACATTACACCCATAACCTTCCTGCTGAATCAAAACATCCCCTTAGCATAACCCTGCCACCACCATCTTTCAACATGTCCAGGGTGTGTTCAGGGTGATTTTCAGCATTTAGTTTTCTGTCACACAGCATGTTGCCTGTGGGTCAAAAGTATTGGTCTCATTCTTCCACATGTTTGCTGTCCCCCACATGACCTGCGGCAAATAAGACTTCTTTCCACCATAGGTCTCTTCTTGGCCGTCCTTCCTGAAGGACAGAATTGTAGAGTGAACAACTAATGGTTCCCTGCTGCTGCTTCCCAATTACCGGAGTCAGATTTTCACTCCCCACGTAAATGCGTGGAAGTTTAAAGTTGTATTGTGGCAAAATGTGAACATGCTGGAAGGATCTAAAGGGTTTTGCAAAGAACCACATATACTGTACAAATAACAAGTCTGTTTTATATAAGTGTGACACCCACTAAAGAAAACACCTCAGACAGGGTCCGGCTCTCATTTTCCAGAATTCAAACCACCGGATTATAATGACGTGTGGTGAAAGAAAGCCACAGAAACAATATTTGCAGTGCTTATTTTAACTAATCTCTTTCTAGGGGGAAACACAGACTGCTGCAGCACTAGTGCAGGAGTTCCTACTAAGCACACAGTAATGTATTGCTCTATTAATCTACATCCCTGTAGTAAAGGGAAAGAGTTTTATTACAACCACTACAGGAGTCTCTTTACAGGTGTGGAGCCTCGCCTGCAAATACAGTCAGAAAATCTCTGTGGTAAACAAGCAAAAAACATTACTTATAATAGGAACTGCATTGCTGACCAACTGCGTTATAAGAAGGGAAGGAGCCTCACATGAATAATAAATTATTATTAAATTTGCCATTGTGATACAAGATAAATAACCTCACAGCCTTATAAGACAAAACCCTCATAGGCTAGTACTGAGAAGGAGCTCATTGTGACAATAAAATAAATTAAAAACAAGAAACAGCACCAAATGAAGCAATAGTAAAGACAGAGCTACAGTATCGTCGGCAGTGTTATTGCAGCTAAACCTGCCCGATAGAGAGAACTTATCAATGTAGATAACAAAATGCAAACAGTTAAAAGGAAACCATAGTTTTACAACCAAAGCATGATGAAGCAACACGTGACAAAAAAAGAAAATCTAGTTTCCATATTCTTACGCCATCTAATTTTTCTGTTCACATTCCTCTCAACACCAGTAACATCTGATAAATAACCATAGCAACTTTCTAAAAAGGAACCCGGAGCCTCTCATTAGGGCATTACGCACAAGTTTGAAGTTGTTTCCTGGAAACTTGCTTACCAGTTATTAATTATAATCTCACTACATTTAGATAAGCAAGGGAACCCAGCAACCCGTTTCGCATGGCTCATACTTTCATAGGTTGCTATGTTGGGGAATAATTAAAGAACTAAGTTAAACTAAAAGTATTGGAAGGAAAATGTATTAAAAATGTCACTGCTTCTACGGCAGCTATATCTCAATAAATAGCATTAATGAAAAATGCATTTTTTTGCCAATTCAATTCAGAAAGTGATAATTCAGAGTGATTTGTTTTAACTATTTTTAGTTTTCTTAAAATATCTTACTTACAGTTGACCATCAACCCAACATCAGCTTCTCAAAAAGGGAAATTATCACATAGAACAGATAAAAAATGATTTTTAGTATAGAAATGTCCACCTGAGGTGGAGGCTCCTTTTGCTTGAATTACTGTATCAATGTGGTGTGTCATGGAGGCGATCAGCCTGTGGTCCTGCTGAGGTGTTCAAGAAGCACAGGTTCCTTTGATAGCAGCTTTCAGGTCATCTGCACTGTTGGGTCTGGTGTCTGTCATCTTCCTCTTAACGATCCCAATATTCTCTTAAGGGTTTAAGTCAGGCCAGTTTGCTGGCCAATCAAGCACAATAAAGGAGGAATTGATACTTTAGCTGTGTGGACAAGTGCTGGAAAAAGAGATCAGATTTTCCATAAAGCTTGTCAGGCAGAAAGAAGCAAGAAGTGATCTAAAATTTCCTGAGAGCCCGCAAAGCAGTCCAGTCCTTTTTCTCCTCACCCAGGTCAGGTCTTTGGGTCAGGATTGGCTCAACGCAAGGATTGTGACAACTGTAGCCTATGTCCTAGGTGCGTCTGTGTGTGGTGGCTCAGATTCCATCTGCAGTTCACGGCTTGGGAATCACGGCCAGACTTTTAATTGGACTTTGCTTCCCGATCCGCTCAAGTCTGCGGTTATCCATGTTTCTTGTTCACCTTTTGTTTAGCAATTACATCTTTCTCCTTGTAGAGGGTGTCAGCAACTGCACACTGGACAGCAGGTAAATCTGTTAAAAATTGATTTCCCATGAAGGCGGTATAAAAAAAAAATACATTTTTATTGGTTTTATGTAATGCCATCCATATCTGTGAAACTGTAGTTTTGGTTTTCGATAGCTGTACGCCATAATCATCTCATTTACCGGCAATAAATGTTTAAAATATATGGACTCAGTCCATATACCGTAGTGCTCAAGATTAACTTTTCAATGTTGTTTGTATCTACAGAGATGTTTCTACCCTACATGTAGAAGCGTGACTGATGGAAAACAAAAAAATAAGCGTAAACCCGCAACAACGGCAGCATACCAATGGATAAAATGTTGGCATTCTAAAACCACAGCTGGCATGCAACATGTCTGCTGGTTAATCATCTAAGAGGCAATAACCTGTCTTAAGGTTTACTAAAACAGATGATTCCTAATCCTGCTGGGGGATTAGCGGGTCAAAGGAATGTCACATTGATAGAAAGCACTCACAAGTGGAACTTTTCATCCCAGACAGGGTTGAGGTTGCCAAAGATGGTTTTGGTCCTGCGCTTGGTTTTCCCCACCTGCACCGTGACATACGGGTCGCTGGATCCAGTTTTATCCTTGGCCTGTAATCCCTGTGCACACATGACTGAACACAAGACAGGAAGACATAATGTCGGCATCACAAACACAAATCCTACCCCTGCTGTTAAGGGGAAAAGTTTGATTAATGTGACTAAGACCGCAGATGTGTAATTTAATGAACTCTTGGGGACATTATTTATACAGTAAAATATTAAAGGATGATCTGGAGGAACCAGACCTGTTACTTTCATATATTTTTTACCTGCCCAAGAAGGATGAGAAAAACAAAAGCAGGGATGTTGCAGATAAAACAAGGGCATTGCTTTAAGGTATTGTAATTTTACTTTACTTTCTAATAAAAAGTTACAGTGTTGGCCATCCTTCAGGGGGATTTAAATTTCACCCAGTTGCCAGTGCTGTGTGAATTTCACAAACCGCATGCTCTGAAGGCCTACGTACGAAAACAGCAGTTTTGTATAAAACAGCTTTATATTCCTCGCATGCTGGCACATGTGTGGATATTGTGCAGGATACAGGACATTTTCAGCCAACTGTACATTTTACTTTCACTATTGTCAGACCTTTTTCTATGCTAAAACATGAAGCTTGGTTTAATCGATCCGCTGAAATAAGCAACAGCAATCCGCCAGTGTGCTTCGTTACCATGCCAGATGTATATTCTGTTTTATTTTCAGATTTAGCAACCGAACTCAATGCTTCACACAGTTCAGCTGAGAGCAGCAGATCACCTTACCAGCACACAGATGCATCTCAATAAATCAGATTATCATTCAAGAGTTCATTATTTTCAGTAATTCAGTCCAAAAAGTGCAACTCATGTATTGTGTAGTTTCAGTCCAAACAGTGTCATGATTTAGGCTTTTGTTCATTTGTTTTGGACTTCTCTGGACTAATCAGTTTTCACTCCCCTCAGCCAACAGCCATTTTGTCCCCATCCAATCAGCTCAGTCCACTCCTCAGTCTCCAGTCAATCAGCTCCGATCAGCTCCACCTGCTGCCACTCGTTACTGTCAACTCTGCTCACCTGTTCACCTGCCTGCATATGCCTCTTTTATCACTCGCTGCCAGGACGTCTCCTCTTGTTGGATGTGCTCTGAGTCTACCAGTTCCTGTGTGCGCAGCCGGTTGAACTGTTCTGCTTAGTTTGTGTTTTCTGCCCCCACTGTGGAATCCTGCCAGTGTCTGTGTGCTGCACAAGTCTGCCTGTTTCCCAGTGAGTTCCAGCTGCCTGCTCTGCCCGTTTGGTTGGTTCCTCAGTCCACATCGCCTGTTTTGGTCACCCCCTGCTTTCTTCTCTGGTTTGTATTGTCACTGCCTGCAACCTCAGTCTGGTTCAGCTTGCCTGCCTCACTTGCCAATAACTCATCTTTCTCAATAAACCTTTAATAACGTTAACTCTGTCTGGCTGATATCGGGTTCTCTGAACACTACTCATGGGTGTTTATTTCAAGCGTTTACACTATTGAAATTGCATTAGACCAGTAAAAAGTATTTTTAAAGATGTTGTTGTGGGCATTTAGTAGTATCACATATATTGAGATGGGTAACTTGACAGCCACTAAAATCTCTTTGAAAGCTATTTCATTTAGTTTTATGTCCCTCCATTGTCATGCCCCATTGTATGTTTCTGAACCCTTATACACCCACCAAATCAGTTGAAAGTTGAGTGGAAGGAAAAAGTGTGGCAGAAAAATGTGCACATCCAACAGGGATAGCTGTAGCCTTCAGAGGACTGTGAAGCAACACCAGCTGAAGAGATTGGGGAAGGCATGGGGCTGCGACAGGAGTCAGAACTTCAACAGTCGCCTCATATAGATGTATCCAGGACTATAGAATTTTTTTTACTGAGCTACTTCTAAACTAGAGATTATGTCAGAATCGTCCCACATAAACTAAGGACAAAAAGGACTGGTCTGTAATTAAGGCCTGTGAAAGTGTTTTACTTTTTATTTTTAAAGCAAAAAAAAAAAAAAAAAAAAAAAAAAGGTCAAATCCCAGATTCTTGTGGAAAAGTGAGGTTAAGCTTGACGTTTCCCAAGATGGAAATCAGATAAACTTTTCCAGCTGCACTTGGCACACACCCACACTGCTAATGTACCAATACCTGCTTTCATGGCCAAGGTATTGCATTATTCGATTGGCCTTGGATCTGGCCTGACCTAAACCTTACAGTCAAGGTATAGAACAAGACGAGAGACACCAGACCCAACAATGCAGACAAGTTGAAAACTGCTATCAAAGCAACCTGGGCCTCCTTCACACCTCAGCATAACCACAGGCTGATCCCCTCCCTGTTAAGATGGGTTGATGCAAAAGGAGTCTGACCATGTAGAGAATGCACAGTAGCTACATAAGCACTGTTTTAAGATATTTGTGTATTAAAATATGTATTATTTTATTGGTCTTATGTAATCAAATATTTTCAGAAACTGAATTTAGATTATCATGCAAGATAGAATTGTCCATACTATCAAAATTAGGAATTAACTCTTGAAATACACCCCTCTGTGTGAAATGAATCTATACGAGTTTCCCTTTTTGAACTGGATTACTGATATACCAAATAAATGAATTTACTGATATGCACATTGAATGCATTATTTAAATTAAACCAGATAGTTGCAATGTTTCTAATATGCCAGCTGTGTCTTACTGACCTACAATTCATGTCTTTATGACCTACATACAATAATCAGTCTACCAGAAAGCAGAAGGGGAAGTATTGCACAATTGGGTTGCTTATGTAACATTCACACTGATTTCCAGTGATCCTAACACATTTATTTTCAAATTCAACAATGAATATCTTGAAGAACAGGTTTATCATCATAAAGGTTGTCTGATGCACACAAACACAATGTTTTTGATTTGCAGTAGACGTGTGAAACGAATTCCTTGCCCCAGGATTACTGTATAGCTAATAACTGAAAGTTAATAAGCTTTTCTAAAGACATCACAATTTCAGAAACCAAATTCACCGGCCATACTGACAATTTTTTTGAAGTGAACTTTTCAAACACAGGCACTGTTGGATAGCAAAAGTGTAAAGATGTGGATTAAAAACGACATCAGTGACATCATTTTGCAAAATGAATAAATACATAAGGAAACTGTTTCGTTCAAAAATTGCACTTTCAGTTATAGTATTTTCTTGTTATCTTAAATTTAAGCTTAAGGTAGATTCCAGCTCTCTGTGCATTCCCGCAGCTGCAGTGTGTTACTGCTGAGTTGGATCCTGGCTCCAAATAAAGAGCATTGACTCAGAAAAGTGGGTGCAGAGAAGGAAAGTCTGTAGTATTTCACTAGCACCATAAAAGGGAAAAAGGACACTGCAGCATTAAATATGCATAAGTCACAGTCTAAATTATTCAGGGTACATATATATCATTCAGTGCAAAGCTGACAGGAGTTGGGGGCAAGATATAGGGGTCTGGGGGGGACCTGCGGCCTGCTTGCTTCAAGAGATCTCAAAATCAAAGGCCTTGTGAAAAAGGGGTGAAACAGTGTGTCCTGTGTATAAAGGTGTTAGGATGCTTCAAACTAAATGCTACATTACCAAACAGCAGCTACATCATCTGAACTCATTTTCTTAATGTTGGGATTCAATCTTTATCACAGCAGGAAGTGAACAGGAAAGCAGAGTTATAAAAGTCACTCACTTTATTGACTACTCTAAGGGATCTCTGTCCATGAAACCTATAAATGTGTCCCTCATATATTGAAATTGTAACATTTTGCATAGAAGGAACAAGGAACAAAACATTAAACCAAAATACTTTACAAATGCATTTACACTTTTAGCTTATGTTGGTAAATTTGTGAAGCACTCAATAAAAAATAAGATATTTTTTGTGTTTAAAAACGGTAAGAAACGAGAGATTAAGTTAATTCCTATTTATACAGGACTTTGCCTTACATGAACAAAAAACACAAATTTATTCGGATCAAATAGGACCTGGAGTTACGGAGTCAGCAGACAGCTGCTAAGCCTGCAGTTACCAAAGAAACTGCTAGGTGAGTGAAGTAGTGTTGCACTGAATTTTGTAACATCAGAAACTAGCCATCAAATTCAGAGAAATGTCTGATTTAAACCATTTTCACAGCTTTATTGCACATTAGCTGTCTTCCTCATAGTTGTTCTCCAGTGTGTTGAAATTTGTTGAAAAAATCAACGTGGCCAATAAATGAGCAGAAGTTAGTACAGCCAGTGCTAAAGGAAGTCTTAAAGGAAATGTTTCCCAAAAAGTCTAACTTTATGTCCTTAGTTTCATAACATATTAACCGTTAAAATAGGAAACTAATCGTCCTGTGATGGGAGAATTCACAAAGTTGTGCCCCACTTTATTTTTGCACAGGTATTTATTTATGCACTGCATTTATGGTACACACTGCAATGAATGCATGAACCGCGAACATGCCAAACATGTCCAGCAGAAACAAGCATTGGTCTCCTATGTCTATATCAAGTCATCAAAGCAGAAATAAAGAAATGTATTTTGTAACAGACAACTCAAGGCGCGCGGCACTCCTGAAAAGTGTAAAAGCTAAAAAATATGATCGCCTCAAGGACAGATCAAGAATACCGACGCTAAAGTAATAAATAACGGGAATGACTTTAATGCAACATTGCAGATTGAAAAAGTGGAATGATTCCTCCGTTCAACTTGATCAAACAGAAAATGGATTGACTATTTAAAAAAAATATTTTACACAAATAGGTACTGTACTAACTCAATGTTTCGTCAGAATAGAACAGAAACACGTGTTCTTTATTACACCTTGTTATTTTCACTTAATTATTGAGATATTATTTTGTTTTTGCTGTCTATCGATTGGGTGCCTTTTCTGTGCTGTCTTGACACCCCCACCTTTCAGCAGGCAGTATTTTTATGCAATCGGCAGGATTTATGTAAACATACATAAATATAGCTGGACTCTCCCCTAAATGCATGCATAAAAGTGAATTAAATTCAGTGAAAGGAAATTAACAATTAGCAAACCACAACTCAACATTTGGCATACATTGAGACAACTTAATGAACCGTCCCACAGTTTCCCTCATATCTAATATTTTTATCACAGCTATATATAAATTAATGCACGTGTCATCAGTGTTGCTTGTTTAAGACTATAGCCTGTGCTCTTACAGGCTCCACACGATGACAAAAAGGATTGTTAAGTCTTGAACACCCTAATAACCTTTGTATCGATAGCAACTACCCCCCCCCCCCAAAAAAAACAGGTCAATCGTATTTTTTTCTCAAATTAAATATGCACAAAACATGGTGATATTGTTTTTTAGGTGAATGACCAAGGGGATTGGGATAAAAGTCAGTTTAAATAAATGAATGTGTCATAAGATTACTGATTACTTGGTAGTTTTCTTGATTCAGCATTGGAGATATAATTTAAAGCTTATGGCACATGGGTCACGTATGGCAGCATCATGACAAATACGTATCACTACGCTGGTGACTGATCAAGGTCTGACTAATTCACAAATCATTACCAGATGGCTTGAATAGTCACATTTAGTTTCCTGAGAAAGCAGGCTAACCTGTTATGGTGATTTTGGCAGACCACTTGGAGGTCCCATCCAGCACAGCCTGCTTGGCTATCTTCAGATGGGAGGCAAACTCTTCTTTAGAGACGTGGAACATCTCCTGGATCACCTCAAACACTTCAGGACGGTTCTTCTCTCTGATCTTCATACGCTCTTTCATAGCCATGATGATGTTTTGAGTCTTGTCTTCTGCCCCATGCTTAGAACTTTTCTCCACAGCCCCTAAAGTGGCAAAGAGATTAGGTTGAGTATAATAGCTAATGCACGTTGGTGATTCTTCTACTAATCTCACTTTTTTTAGCGATCTGATCTGTGCGCAGTGTGTGCTTCTTTCCAGCAGCAAGCAATTTATCAGATCCAACGTTTATCTACCTGATTTTATTCTTTATATTAATGCCTGCCTGTGTGACAAGTAACAGTAGCCTCTTAATAATATCTGATCAGAATATTATCTATCTGCTGGTGTGATAATGAGCGCAGATTGAAGTGCGATAAGGATAATTCACAGTTTAAACAATAAAACATTTCTGTACGTGTATGAAACAGTTATAAAACCAAGTTGTATAACAGTCAGGGTGTGGATAATCCACTTAGAGCGTGAGAGCATTGCTGCAGGGACCATCCTGAAGAGTCACATTGTTCCTAGCGGGTAGTGTTCTACCCTGTAATAACAAGGGAGTGCCTGACAGACAAAGCTGATTGGATGTTGTAATGAGTGGAGTGGCTGACACAGTGACATGAATGCACCATGTAGCGCTGGAATACATGTGCAGCACAAGCCACCATTGCGTCATTCAAAGGATCTGCAGGCTGAGGGATTTGTGTGGAGATATTATTAACAACATTTGGGAAAAGAGCAAAAAAAAAATAAAAAAATAAAAGAATGTTAAAGATGCGTAGAGAAATAGGCTGCTGGGTTGCGGCTTGGAAAACCCCAACTGCAGACTGGCCGGTGCCAGTTTAAAAAATCCAGTCTTCTTCAGGTCAATAAACGCACCGTACAGCTCAGGCATGGTGTGTTTACTGACCTGGTTGTGGTAAGAAACTGTGGTGGAAAGAACAAGACTTTGGTGTGGTAGTTGTTACTGAAATAGAATAACTCTTAGGTTGGCTTTTTTCAGTGTCAGTTGGGCGTTTAAAGAATAAAGTCGGAGGAGCCAAAAAAAAATCTGTAGTAAGAATTGTATTTTTCTCGGGAGGCACGTGGGCTTTTCATAGAGGCTGTTACTTAAACAGAGAGTGAGATTTTCAGCAGAAGGAAGCTTGACCGAGCCTTCGCTGCTGCTGCCCCGCCCCTTTGAAACTCACTTCCCCAAGCCATCAGGAACTCAGACTCATTACAGAACTTCAGATCTCATCTCAAAACCCACTTATTTAAACTTGGTTTTCTGCAGTAAAATTTTTCGTATATTTCTGTATTTTGTATTTATTTTTTTGTTGGAAAGCGTCTTTGAGTGTCCAAAAAAGCGCTATATAAGTTTGATGTATTATTATAATATTATTATTGAATGGAAAACAGTAAGTTGCTCCTTTATGTCCATTGGCACTTTGAACCTCTGTGTGCCGTGAAACATACAGGATTTGGAAATATTGGAAGGATTTTTTTGAATCTCAGGACTGAAGTACATTCCTCAGGAACTAACTACACAGACTGATAACTATAATAATGTTTACCATGTTTATCGCAAGAAAAGGCTCTAAATAATCCCGTCTTTGATTTAAAATAATTATTAAACCCTGTTTTACAGAGGTTTCTCTTTACAACACAGAGTGACATGGCATCCAGCACTGATAAAAATAATGAATTACTTTCTTGATTAGAAATTGCCCACAAAACTTCCATAGGCGCATATCTGTGCATCACTTCAATCTTAAGGGCAGACTGTTTTCAGAAACGTATTCATGATAAATAATTTTTCACTTTTTACTCAGTATTGCAAACAGTGTAGATAGAAAAACTCTATATCTGTAGGATTATGGAGTTTCAACCTTATAGATAAAGACGTAAGATTACTCTGTAAATTTGTCTGAGTAAAATGTGTTCAAATTGAAGATTTACTCAGAAACAGATAAAATCTGATTCCTCTCAACAAAAAAAAAAATTCTTCAATTTGAGTAAATTTTCCTCTGACAAACTTCCAGTGTAGCATCTTTTTTCATGCATGTCTGTGAAATTTTAGTTGCAGTATATATTATAGTGCTTCCTTACTTTGTAAACAATCTGCGTTGAGCAGGTCCTGGCACTTCTCGTGGCATTTAACGCCACACTCGGAGCAGCGCATGCCCTGACGGGCGATCCCCCACAGCAGACCTTCACACTCATGGCAGTAGGTGGGAGCAGTTGCCGTCCACACCTCAAAATTGTGGGGAGTAGTTGATGAAATGGGATAGATCAAGGCCTGGAGAGTCTTCTTGAAGACGTGCAGTTTCTGAAAATGAGAGAATAGAGGAAAAAAAGTAAGACGTGACGGCAGTGATGAAAAAGATCTGTTGCCAACAGAAACAGAAGGGATTCGGCTGATGGCATTAAGCTCCCGTGGCACATTGAGCTGGGGGAAAATATGTTTCATAAAACCTCCACAAGTTAATAAAAGCAAGTAGTAGCTAAATTGCTTTTCAGAGATCCGCAGCACATTTTCTAACCTACAGTATTTCTCAGTTCCCAACAAGATGAACGCAGAGAAAACACAGCAGGTTGATTTTTAAACAATAAAGTTAGAGTTTGATTTTTGTTTATCCAAACAAAAATATCATCAGTTGGTTTCAGTGAATGAAATATCATTCTCTCTGTGTTGCAGCCTATAACTTAAGAGTCTGATCAAACTACAGCAACAGTTCACACAGGGATGAGAAAAAAAAAATGTTTGGCCCCTTGATGATGATTTTATGGTTTGGGTTTACTTGGACACATCAGGACTTTTAATGGAACTATATTCTCTATTAGAAAATCTTGAAGGAAAATATCTGGCCATCTGTTTTTTAGGCTTAAGCACACTTGGGCTAACCTGACTCTTGCCAGATGGATGTAGTTCCGCAAAGCTCCACAGGTCTCCACACATCCATCTGGAATCGCTGCCAGCGGGAGAGATTTCAATACCTCATAAAATGGATGGGCCAATCAGGATCGCCGGGCGGGATTTTCGTAGATGTGACGTATCAGAGAAGCGACTGTTTGGATTCAGACAACAATGGCGGCTTGCAGCAAGGGGCAACAATAGCCCCCTTTTCCATCACCACTCAAAAGCCTAGGGCTTTTAAGATTCCTGGGGCTTTGCAAACCACGGGCAGCGATTCCATACACATTTACTCGCCTAATTTAATTTATTTGCACTTTACTTTCCCGGGTCTTTGGTCTCCCAACCGGCCCGGTACTTCTCTGCTTTCTTGGGGCTCTTGTTGAGGGGGGCGGGGTGGCGTGCACTAAGAAATCCTGTCCACCTCAAAAGGTAGAGTAAGGAGATGAGGAGTTTACAAACCCATCAATTTTATAACCGAGCCTGGCCGGGAAGACAGCAGCCAGACGGTCTGTGATTTCCCGCTGACTGGATCATGTTTGTCGCCGCTGAAAAGTCACTATAAAGCATTCACTAAGTTAGTAGGGGATATTTGCGCATAACATATGATGGCGGCTGTTCTGTTTTTGTTTTCCCTGTGTCGTTCTCATCAGGGTCACGGGTAGGTTTTGATGTGAGTGGTTGAAGTCGCACATCAGTAAAGATAACGGATAACTGGTTTATCCAATCATATGCAAGGATTTTTGATAAGTCCCCTCCTTCTGAAATACATCTCCAATGGAGCGATCCCAGATGGATGTGTGGAGCTCTGTGGAACAAAATCCATCTGGCGAGAGTCAGGTTACACTTGACAAGTCAAAAAAACTAAAATTTAAGTTTTAGAATGGCCCAGTCAAAGTATGGCCTTAAATTGGAATGAAATGTTGCAAAACTACAGCACCACCAGTTACCTTAAAAAGATCATTTGTTTTTGTAAACTCTCCGCTGTTTTTGGATAAAAACATTCAGCAAAGAAGAGTGGGCCAAAATGCATCCACACTGATGTAAAAGACTCATTGGCAGCTGCTGCCAACACTTAATGGATGCTGTTGTTGCCAAGAGTGGCATAACCAAGGATTAGGTTTAGAGAGCGATCACATTTTCACAATGGGCCATGATGGTTTAGAAATCACGATTGTGTACTTACTGAGGTTATCTTTGTCTTATATTAATATATTTTGATGATCTAAAACATTTAAATGTGAAAAAAAAACATAAAAACAGAAGCAATAATGCAAAAGGCAAATCTTGCTTCCCAGCCGGGCACATTTTCACTTCTCTTTTCTTCTAGCAAGTTATCAGATAAAATTTTTCAAATATTACCTTTAGGGGGGTTTCATAGCGTGCTCTCTGAATCTCTCATGATCGATTCCTTCATCAGTTCAGATTAACAGCACTTTCGGTTCACAGCCTTTGTTTCTATTGAGTGGTTTCGTAACTAAAGCAAATAGTATAGTCCACAAGAGAGAAGCCCACACTAATTGCTGCATAACATAAGTCCCCTCAAATTGAAAGTTTTTCTGCGGCAGAATGCCTTCCACAAGGGCCCACAAAACGGCCAGACTTGCCAGTTCTTGAAGGCGGAATCAATGGATGTTGTAAATAAGGTTTTTAAAAGCGGGCATTATCCAGATTGAGTGGAGAAGAAAGAAAGTGAGTACGACTGAGAGATGTTTGAAAGTTAAATAAATCTACAAAAGGTGCTTTCTTTACTTTTACCGACCTCCGCTCCTCAATCCCCCCCCCCCCCCACCACCCACTGGAATAGTACCTGTGCACTTTAACAGAACTACTGCACCGCCTCTTAATACCCACACACTTGCAGTGATGATTAAATGACACGGATTGTACGGCAACAGGGCCAGAGAGAAGCTTCGCTGACACAACAGAGAGATTGCCCAATGCATAAGATCCTTTAATGAATCACAGACAGGGTGAGAGGGAGATTCCAATCCTTAATCTGACGACTAAGAGTAAGAGATAAGCAGATGTCAGAGATTCAGCAAACATAGACACATTATGTTAGACTACGGGCCACACCCGGAAGCATGCTTCTCACCAAACATAACTCGTAACGACACCACCTGTGGGAGAGGAGTGAATTCAATTTTATATGAGTATGGGAAATCATGGGGCCCTCTCAATCTCTGTTTGTCTCAATGAAATGACTAAGCTGTTAAATAGCCCATTATTTTCCAACCAACAAACCAACTGTTTCAGTGACAGTGTGTGAACATAATTTCCGTGTTAATGTGTCTTTGATCACTGCATGGATAGTATTTTACTCTCACACTGTTTTTTTTCTTCTATTTATCACTCTCTCTGTTTCTCTGCTGTGCAGCAGATATGAGGAGAGCTTTGCATGTGCCAGTTTGATGTGTTACCCTGTGAGGTAACCCTGGAGATTTGTGCAAAACACTGCTAGACGTGACCAACAGCTGCAGCCTATGCCTGAGAGCAACATGACAGTGAAAAATCTAATCTCGCCTCCTCGTTTCCAATTTCACCACCTATCGTCCTTGTCAACCCCTTCATTGACAGTGCTAGTCTCTTCATGCTGCTACAGCCTTCCATTTCCGGCACAAACTTTTTTCACAGTTTCCCCCGTAACTACAAGTCAGGGCTTTTTTTGTTTTTGTGTTTGTTGTTTTTTTTCATTGCATGCACAGCGAGAAATTAACTGCTGATGCACGATTTGTCATACTGTTTGGTGTGAAAGTGTTTGTTGAGAGCTGCACCGTGGAATAGGTAGCACTATTGCCTTGCAATAAGAAGGTCCATTATGTCTGTGTTCAGTAAGGCTGCGTGAGAGTCAGACAATCAGTGGGTAACAAGAGGTCTGTCTCGGTTTTGTCCTTTTGAGCTTTCAATCTGTCTCATATGGGGCAGAGCGGAAATAGAAATGCTGGTAACCCTTAAGAAATCTCAGGGTCATCGTATGGATCTCCATTCTCCAGCTTTACACGCAGAGACTGTGGCGTCAGTAATGCTAGCCATGCTAACACAGTCAACTGCCAAAAGTCTAGTAATGTTCCCAGTGTGACCTTGGTAAAAATTTAAAGTAAAAAAAACATTTGTAAGGATTTTGTTTTAAAATAGAAGTGTTTCACGTGTTTCATGATTTCATATAGGCAAAATAAACTCATTCGTGATGGTTTCATTAAGTTCCTGTGTAGAAAATGTGTGTTAAAATGTGTTAACAATTTTCCCTTGCCTTGCAATGCCTGTAAATCTAGATCTGTTCTGTCAGAAAATAGATAACAAGCTGGTCTCACTTGGTTTTAAACACAGAATCTTTTTGTTGGAGGGTTTGGCCATGGCAAAGTCTAACATCAGACCGTGGCTATAAGTTTGGCTCTAATTTCCTCATAAACAATATCATCAGATCTAGACCAAGCTGAGAAGGATGAATATTAAACCAAGCTCTAAATATTATTTAGGCAAAAATTTGCTGGACATGGTCTATTTCCTTCACAGTGCCCCCTCAAAATATTAAGAACTGCCCAAGGCATGCTTTGGCCGAGGATTATTAAATTTGGTACACATGTAGAGAGTCAATACCTACAAAACAGGCTGTTGGAGCCATGGTCAAAACCCCACAGGAAGTCAGCCATTTTGGATCAACGCCGACATTTTGTCTCTATTACACATGTTGGATCTGAGCTAACTCCACCTATAGCTTTGGACTTCAGACTTGAAAACGACTCAGTGTAGTCTTAAGGCATTGGAAATAAATTTTAAAAATTAGCAAAAACCTTTTCCTGTATTAAAGCATGTGGACTTGGCCAAACTTAGAAAAATGACTTAACACCATATAAAATTAAGTTGTCATAGCTTCATACGCATACCGAGCTGATCCTGTGTGGCCCGGTCTTGTGTGTCATCACAGACCAGCACTGAACACATTCACATATTCATTTGCTAACGTCACTTTAGCTCCACCCACCAAGAACAAGAATTGACTTGTTTCGCTGGTGGACGTCCTACTTTTACACTCTGACTCATATAGGTTTCAAGCAGTGTCTGATGACACAGAACAAGGTGATGCAGAATCCTACTCTGAACAGTGAACGCTAACTGGACCGTGTGGATGTGGCAGAGTCACAAATTTCGATATATTGCTTTTGCATACAGTTGGCTCTAAATCACTCATGCACATCATCAGATTTGCTCCAAACTGGACATAATTGATCTTTGTTAACCCACAAACAAGGCAATTGGATTGCATTGGAATTTAAAAAAGCTGTGCCCCTCAGAATATTTCAAATGGCAAAATCTTTGTCATGTACTATCAGATCCACCACAAACTTTGTGTGCATCCTCATGGACCACTGTTCATGACATTATTGGTATGGTAAATGTATGACATCACTTCAGCACCGCTCGTTGAGAATAAAGTCAAAGTTTTCTAGAGGGGAATGATCCTCCATGACAGACTGTAACAGCTTGAAACTTTTTATAATAACAGATATTAATTTCAAATGACATTTTTAAAACACAATGAGAAGTCTTCATTAAAGATTTTGCTATCAAAAAGGAAGTGACCACAGCTTCCATCTGGAAGGTCGGATATAATGAGATCCCAAATGTACAAAAATGTGTGATCAGAAATTGACCAAAACATTTCTTTTAAAAAAATCTGACCCCCAAATTTTTTTGCTCAGCACATTTCACAAACTACTTAGGGAGATCTCTAATGCAAGCACGTTGGACTCAGCCTGGTGCATCTTGTTGCTAACAAGATGTGTGATGATATCGGAACAGACTTACAGGAGAACATCACATCTGATTTCCAGATACTCGTTGGCTTCTGTCAGACTGCAGCTTCCTTCCTACTCTGTGAAAGTCGGTGCCTTGTCTGAGCAGGTAAACACGACCTGTCTTTATGTTGACAGGCATTGTTGTGCTAACGCTGCATGCCCCTTAGAACATGGAGTGGACATTCAGGCTATTCCCCTTTCCAACCCGCACATTCCCGTTCCGCTCTAACAAGCTGATGCAGCGGAAACGTGACAAAAACACAGAACAACTTCAGGAAAGTGTTCCCCGCATCAATAATGACAGATGTTTTTATCACATTTGTATATATAGTATCAACAACAAGAGAAGAAACTGAAGATGAGGCGAATAAGCAAGAAACAGTTGGAGGAAGGAAGCGCTCTAAATAGATTGAAACGTTACTCCAGGGAAGGCAGTTCAACATGGCGGCCTGTGCAGAGGCATGATAGCTAAGGGGTCATGATGACAAATAATTTTCTACCCTGCCTTATTTAATTCTCTACTGATTTCTATCCTCTCCTCACTCTTCCTTTGGTCTTCCTTTCGCAACTCCTCTCCTAACTCCTTCACAATTAAACAGCATGCTTTCAGAGTATTCTCTCAGCTCTCACTGGCAAACATTTTGCTGGACTTAATGCAACTGATAAAACTCTGACATCTGCTTGTCCTACTTACCAAGAGCACACAATCTAAAGCTTTTCTCGGAAGCCAGTTTGCCTCGACCAATTATAAACCTCTTTCCCTCAATGCTCCAAATTAAGAATCCCTAGATTTCAAGTACACAGTGCAGCACAGACACCAAAGATGACCAAGAGTCAGCCTTTATTTAAATATCAGATATGATGCTGCTTCACACACATTGTTTTTGCTTCATCAGCTTTTATCACACCTAGGACTATTACCGAGCAAGACGGCATGGTGTTAATGTGGTCGTATTTCTCAGATTGATCCTACAAGTTATGGATCAAATGTGATGCAAACATTTACACGTGAGCCAGTTTACACAAACTGAAGGCCACATCAGGGTCTCTTGGAAAGATGAAATGTGTGTGCAGTATGCACGGAGTTCATTTAAATCCAGTAATCTTGCAGGCTTAGCCAGCTGCTTGCTACAAATCAGCGGATATGAAATTGTATGCTTCTTTCTCTTACTGAGAAACTGCTTGCTCTCCCACTGTTTGCCTCCTGTTACGCCATCTTCCCTCAGGGAGGGAAGAATTGCAATCAATTAATGCCGAGATAGCTTTAGAGGTCAACACAAAAGTGTCTCACACCATCGACTGAGACATTCTGCCCTTTCTCCATTGCTCAGTCACCCGCGCTCCACAGTTTTTTGTCACTGATCGCAGAGCATTGTGTAAATAAAATGTCAGAGCTTTAACTTAATTTCTGAATTCAGCAGAATTGCTAAGAGCACAGCAGATGGAAGGAAATGCTGGCTACAGAGGCCAATATAATAAACTACAATATTTATCTTGTCTCAAGAGAAAGAAAATGGATAGTATTATAGCCAAAATCACTTGCTTTTACACACAAATGAACTTTAATGACACCCCATTCTTAATACATTGGCTTTTATATAAAGTTACAGCTTTCCACAAGCTGTAGCATTTAAGAGAATATTTGACCATTCTTTATGTAGAGCATTTGTGAAGTCTTTCTTTGATGTTGAACGAGAAGGTCAATCCCGACGTAATTTAATCCGGTCTAGTTGAGGGCAACACTCAGTGCAGGCAAGTCAAGTTTATCCACGCCTCATTTGGTCATCTATGTCTGTATAGACTCTGCTTTTTCGACTGGTATGCCGTCATGTTGAAATTGAAAAGGACCACCCCTGAACTGTATGAAACTGTAGAGTATGAAATTGATCATGATGTCTTTCTTTAATGCAGCATTAGCTTCTTTTGCTGTAACTAACAGGCCATGTGTCCTAACCCGTAAAACCTTCCCACAATATACAGACACTTTACACTTGGCATAGGGAAGTCAGTAATATTGTCCTAGAACTCATCAAACCCAGAATCGCCCATTGGATTCCCAGACAGGGAAATGTGATTTTTTTAATACCAGACAAGGTAAGGTTTGGATGCATGCAGCTGCTAAACCATAGAAATCCACTCTATTAAGTTCTTGACCTACTGCTCTTGAGCTAATCTGAAGGACAGATTAGTTTGAATTATGTAGGAATTAATTTATATTTGAAATATGGTCTATCAAGAACAGCACATGGGGTTAGCACTATTGCCCTACAGCAAGAGGTTTCATGTTTCTGTGTGAAAACAGTTTGTGTGTTCCCATCGGGCCGAAAGATGCTCTATCTTTCTCTGAAAGGGCAAAAACAAATTGCTCTGGCTCAACTAGCAACTCTGAATGCGCTCTTTGTTTGCCCTAGAATAGACTGAAGACCTGGTCATGGTATATCCCAAAATCAACCCTTTTGTCAGCAAGGTAGATGGAGCAAAACACCAGTTTTCACAAATTCACAGTTATCCGGGTCATCGCAACAGCAAACAGGCTTAAATCAAAGGCAACCGGACTTTCGATCAGCACTTTCTGAAGTACTTGATCACCTGAATCATGACAAATCAGTTTTCACATACTCACCAGTTCCTCGTTGTTCAGGGTGGACCTGTTCACCAGAGCAAACGAGATGCCTGCCTTTCGAGCAGTGAGGGTCTGTTGGAAGAAGAGGAAAATGGGAGAAAATGAGGGGCCAGATTCAACATCATTCAATGTTTATTTATGCATCTATGTATTATAAATTCTTAAAATATTAAAACAGTTTTAGCCACAGCAGTATGCACAAAATATTTAAATCAATTGATTCTGGAAAGATAAATAACAATTCTTACCAAAGCCTGGGATTTCCAAGTTTTCATAAACCAAAATTAAAAACAAAAAGAAAGATTGATTTAGGCAAGGAGTAAGAGAGTCATGGCTGAAAGCACAAACAGCTGACAGACTTCAATTGTAGACCATTATTATTGAGCGCAAAGGTGCTCTAACTGCCATGCAGGACTGCTGGTTGGGGCATAGAGCTCTCTAGAACAATTCAGCTATGCATAAAGTGAGATTATCCAGCTGTTGCGTGATTGTTTATCCACTCATGCAGTGGACATCACTGAACGGCAGTCATGCTTGGCATTTCTATTCATTTGTCTGTTGGATGAAGCTTTGGTCATATTTTCTGCTGTCTGCTCTGCGCATTTGGTTGACACAAACAGAAATGTACAAGACGCACACGTTCATGTATGGGTGAAGCCAGCTCTACACGCAAACACACTTTGAAGACTCACACACATTTCTGTGATAAAAAGTATTTTCCCCCTTGCAGGTTTCCTCTGATTTTGTTTTTCTGTCAAACTTCAATGTTTTATCAAACTTTCATTTCCACTTGTCTTTTTTTATTATCATACAAAGATAACCTTGTTTAAAAATAAATTTCAGTTTTCAAGTGATGGTTTTATTTACTATGGGGTAAAAGCTATCCAAGCAAACCAGGTTTTTGTAATAACGTAATTAGCCCCAAAATCTAATAATTGGTTATCAAGAAAAAACCTCCATAAAATGTTTGCAGCAAATGTTTTATATCAGCCTGGAGAATTTTTTTGCCCCCTCTTCTTTGCAGAATTGTTTTTTTTTTTACCATGAAGAGTCTGTTTAATGTCATACAATAGCATATCATTTAGATTATTGTACAGACTTTGAATAAGCCACTTCAAAAGCTTCAATTGCATAAGCCAAAGGTGTTTGATCTTCAAGGAGCATTGTGCAGGTTTAAGGGTTAAATATAACTGCGCAATGTTAAATATAATTAACTTTCTTTCCCATATATGCGATTACAATTGTGCCCGCCTACCAAAAGTTGGTTTTAGCCAATCACGGTATCAAATTAAAATGTATGCAGCAGGCATCATCAGAAACCACAAGAAGGTAAGCTCATCATGGCACTTCTTACTGTTCTTCTTTCAAAGATGTGTCTCGTGTGTTTGTGAACGCACAAATACCGTGAGAATCTGTCTTGCAGGCAAGGTTAGCACTATGCTCCTTTAAGGCTGCAAACTGATGGCCATACATTTTACCACCAAGTTCAATTTAATATTTTTCCAAAAGTCTCCAAGATCATTGTGTTTTTTTCTGACAAATGGGAAACGAGCATTTGTGTGGGTTCATTTTTGTATGTTTTGTTTTTTTTGTTTGAGTTTTTTTCTTTGTCATCAATGGTTTCTATCTTAGAACTCTACCTTGGATGCCCTTTTTGCCTCTTTTTGTCTCTTTTTTATTGTAGATTTACAAACACTAATCTTAAATGAGGCAAGAGAGGCCTGCAGTGCTTTTGTGACCTCCTGGATCAGTCAATGATCCGCTGTTGGAGTAATTTTAGTAGAGCGGCCTCTCTTGGGAAGGTTCACCTTTGTTCCATACTTTCTTCAATTATAGATAAGGACTCTCACTGCGGTTCACTGGAGTCTGTGTGTTGGCTGATTTGGATAACTTTTTTCACATAATATATACATATGGAAATCATCATTTGAGAACTGCACATTGCATGGATTGAGAGAAAATGCCACCTAAGTTTGATTATCTGAGTATGATATAAAATTTTGATTGATGAGACGAAAAAAACAGTAAAGTGCAAGGTAAAAGCAAAAACAGAAGAAATCCGTAAGCAAGCGAATGCTTTCTCACAGCAATGTATATATATGCACACACTCTTCTGTCCAGACAGTCAAAAACTTACTTGTACATATACCTGTGCACACCCACACAAAATAAACAGAGATCACACACACACACACACATTGATACACATACATGTTAATAAGCTCTTATATTAAAAATTGCTGTGTTTGGGTGAGCAGAGATCAATAAGTCCCAGACTGAAGGAAGTTATGTAACAGAGGAATGCAGACATGGACAGCTGACAAAACTGGATCTGTCTTTACCACGACCCTCTTGTCTACATAGCCCAGCTATGGTAAAGATCCATGGTAGCCATGGAGAATGTAGGAAGGAATGTGACCTCTACATGAACTGTCAATGTTGATGTAAGTTTACCAACATGCACCAGCACTGCTGAGGTTGCTGCAGGCAACACAATAAGACCGTGCATCCAGAGGTAATCTGTCAGTGCTTTGAGAATGGATGATTAACCTTTTTTCAGTGTTATTTGTTATAAAATTTCCATCCCACCATAAAAGCAGGGAATCCCTGCTGACCATTCCAATCAAAAACGCTGTTGCTGCCCTGAAGCAATCACACAGCAAATGGGGGACATTGACAAAGGAGAGGCATGAAAGGGGACCAGTTTGTTCGCTGACTACTGACTTCATCACAAGTGTAAAAGGCTTGCTCAGTGTCACTTTTACATGATTTAAAAGCCCCACACAGTTAAATCAGAAGTCAATGAAGTCTCTCGGATATATTTTTGGGTTGAGTTGTCAACATTTCAAGGTAAGTACTTTTTTTTTCTCCCCCAGCACCTGCCGAGCAGCAAACGAAGACAACTGGTGAGCATCGGCGAGGCTGAAATCTGACAACTCACTGAAAAATATCACCCATAGCCTTTATGGGTTCATGTAGGAATGGCAAATATACACTTAAAATCCAAGAAAATGAAAAAGAATTAATAAAAGAAAATAAAAAAAACGGCAACCCATACTTACCAAGACATTGTTGGTTATTAAATTTAATGAGAGATATGAACAAATACAGCATCAACTCATGTTGTTCACTGTGATATAAACATTCATCAGCATCCATGTGTATGACATCAAGCTGCATTATCATCTGCATAAAAATGCATTTTGTATCATGTCAACTGAAACTAGAAAATAATATCAAACAGATTTATTCTAAAAGATTTGAGTTAAATATTGTTTGCTTTGGCTAAAACTCATGAAGATGAAAAACGGACATATGTAAGACAAACACTTGTGGCATGCAATAGACAAACATTTACAGACAGAACAGACGTGATTATTACTGGCATCATGACAGTTTGTTGTCTTCTCTGAAAGACTAACCATGTGGCACAGTGCTAAAATGAACCTTTCAGCAACAGGCTTCTCTGTGGGACATTTTATAACACATTATGTTGCAATAAAAACAAATGGTGGAGCATCACTGCGATGCAATGTCCTAAATACTCATTCTGGGTTAATTAATCGCGCAACAGTTACACATCTAAGGTTATACTTCGTATTCCAGGAGTTCTGGGGTGAAAAGTCTTTGTTCA
This sequence comes from Fundulus diaphanus, assembly GCA_037039145.1. Classification (NCBI taxonomy): domain Eukaryota; kingdom Metazoa; phylum Chordata; class Actinopteri; order Cyprinodontiformes; family Fundulidae; genus Fundulus; species Fundulus diaphanus. The sequence continues at coordinate 42,806,952 of CM073122.1, forward strand.
ACGGGACTTCTCTAATGTGTAGTTGGCATTATATAAGGTGAATATTGCTTAACATACAGTGCTTTGGATAGGTACTTGCCCCCTCACAGATTTCTTTTGTTTTTTGTTACAAAGTTTACAAATGATGATCTCATTTATAAAGGTAGAAAAGCTATCCATGCCAACCTGGCCATTTGTGAAAAAGTGATTGTCCACTAAACTTGACACCAATACATGAGTCTCGTATGTCACTGTGGATGAATTTTGTCCCTCTATTCTACAGAGAAATAGTTTTATTCAGCCAATTTGGAGGTTTAAATAGCCTTTTTAAGGGCATGTCAAATCATTTCAATTAATTTTTAGTCCATACCTTAAAAGTAACTTTTTCCTTTACTCCATATCATTGTCTTGTTGCAAAACCCAAGTGTGCTCACCCTTAGGGTCACAAACATGGGTTGAATGGACATTATGTGGTTTACAAGTGTCCAAAAGGTTTTTGGAAATGATGTGTAACCATCTTAATAAATAACAGATGTCAGTGACTTTTCAATTCAATTTTTTTCAATTCAATTTTATTTATATAGCACCAATTCATGAAACATGTCATCTCAAGGCACTTTACAAAGTGAAGTTCAATAGTATTATACAGATTGGGTCAGATTATACAGATACTTTTACAATCATTCTTTAATTTCATTAGCATATGGTGTGATATGTTGACTTCAAGATCTTTTACCCTACTTCATGTTGTTGGACAGGTGTCTTTCTAGTGGTATCTTGATTTTAAAGGTCTAGCAGTTATTTGGCCTGGGTGTGGATGATAAAATGTAATTCAGCTTCTCCAAAAATGGGCTAAATCAAAGATAATTTAAGAATTTTGCATAGGGTCAGGTTGGTTTGGACAGCCGTTCATCATTACAAAATTGCACTTTGTATTCACTAAGGCAATATTTCTTCCCAGCACTGTGTCATATACAACATAGGTACCATATATATATATATATATATATATATATATATATATATATATATATATATATATATATATATATATATATAAGATTTTTTTTTTTTATAATTGCAGTAACTTACTATTACAAAAATTATCACAGTTTTAAAAATCAACTTTGTTTTTTATTATTTATTTAAAGCTATGTTGCACACTTCAGCGCTGATAATATTGTCTTGTATACTGTAGTTATTGCAAACTAACTTTTTTTTATATTAAGGCAGAATAGCATTCCATCAAAGTGTCAGTGAAGACATTATTGTGCTCAGCAGAGGCCAACACTCACACAGTACAGCATCCCACGACTGTGGTATAACATAGGGTCACACTGATAGATTTAACATAAATCACATGTAACCTTGTTGAGGCAGATGACTCACCAGGTCTCGGACGAGAGGCACTGTCCTTTTGCGGCGTAGATCTGGCATGCTGTCAATGCCATAAAGAATACTGCCAGCCCTGTAGAAGTAGACAGATTTAAGGGGTATTAATATCATAATAATGCCATGCTGGGCGAACATTACTACAGTGAAAAAGGGGGCCTTGATTTACACAGCCAGCAAACACCATGGATCATGCCTCCTTCTGAACCTGCCGTACTCCACACCCACTTCACTTTGCATGGGGCAAACCTCCTGCAGTACACTAGAATGAACATTAACAGCGAGGACCCACTGCAGCCTAAAAAAATAAATTCAACACTCACCATCTTTTAAGTATGTTTTTTGTCTCCAGCTCAGTTCTGCTTTTAGAGACTTACTTTTACTGGCATCACCTTAACTGTCACTCAGAGCCCCTTTAATGACCTCAACATGACATCAAGGCCCCAATGCCTCCACACAGATAAAACTCCTAAAGCTCTTCTGTCAGCCTTTATCGTGACACACTGAGCGGGCCTTTACTCTTGCTCCTACTCTTCAGATTCAGGCTGGCTCTTTCCAAAGAAACAATCCAAGCTGCAGAACATTGCTTAGCAGGGGGGTAACGAAATATTGTACCACGTGATCTTGCAACATGGAAATGCCACAACATTTCTTGCAAAACTAGACTTGTGTCTCGTGAAGAACTATGCAGTTGTTCACGTGTGTCTGTGACATTATCTGGTGAAGTAAGTCTTTAATATTGACCCTCTGTATCCTTGTTTCAGTCTCTTATTTTGAAAAATAAACAGGATTCGTTATTGATTTGTTTTCCTGAGGTGTTGGATGACCTGGCTACTAAAGAGGAGATAGCTAGCAACACAAGCATTGAAGAAACTGGCACTGCTACTGAATCATGTGTGTTGCAGGATTTTGAAAGCCTAGAAGAGAAAGTAATAGAGGGACAGACAAAATCCAAAAGATTTGTAAGCTCAGTAACATCTTGACCAAAGGTTAACCATTAGCTGCTGACAACCCACAATTTAGTCTCTGGTTCAGAGATTTCCCTGTGTGCTAAAACAAAAAGCCATTGAAGGGCTCTCTCTCTATATCTATCTATCTATCTATCTATCTATCTATATATATATAAATAGATAGATAGATAGATAGATAGATAGATAGATAGATAGATAGATAGATAGATAGATAGATAGATAGATAGATAGATAGATAGATAGATAGATAGATAGATAGATAGATAGATAGATAGATAGATAGATAGATGATAGATAGATAGATAGATAGATAGATAGATTTTTTTTTTTTTTGTTTTTTTTAAACATAGTTTAAAAAAAGGGGATTGTACTTTTCCCAAAAATGTTGCAAAAATGCTATTGCCTTTGAACCCAGAAGGGCCACGACATCCCTTCTGTTTATTCTGGGCATGCATTGACTTAATTGGGCTAAATATGCTTATTTAGAACCAAATAAAAGATGATTTAGTTGTGACCTCACAAAAACGACTGCTTATAAACCCTTTTAAAGTTCTTCTTGTTCTCAAATATAGACTACTTGAACAGCAGGTTTTTCTTTTAACATTGGCTTATTTAGCACACTCATTTTAAGTTCAGTCCTCACCATTTTTTAGAGAAATGCTTTTCTGCTTTACTAAATAATGTGATTTTACAGCAGAAGGGCATAAGTGTACCCTATAAAAAGGGCCTTGATGTAATACTTTTCCATGTAACCTAAATGAATGGGGGAAATTTGGTTGAGGAAGGAGCCTAAGCATTTCAGACCGATTACATTGTGTGAGAATTATCCTGAAAGTCATCTTAAAAACTTATCCAAAGGTCATACTTTCTTATTTCTTATTCCTTCCTTCCTCTAACGTTTTAGGATGTTTGACTCTGACTCCTAATTCTGTTTCACACTGTAACCTCTGAGAAATAAATCTCATGTTATGGTATCAAAACACTTGTTTTTTATTTCAACCAGAGCTCGCTGTCTTCTCTTAATTTCATTTCATATTCCTGAAAACAGAGAGTCAGAGTCGGCGTTTAAATATGTGTTGCATTTTTCCGTGGAGTGTGGAAACACTTTATATTATTAAATGTAAATGCTGCGACGGAGTCTTTCAGTTAAAGTTTAATTGTCATCCACTTAGCATCAGGGGACATCATTTAGAAGAAAAGCATTGTTTTGAACCTCACAAATACAAACAGGAGACAACACGTTTGGGGTCACGTTGTAAAAATGTACATTACATTAAACTGACACATGAATCTTTACATCATAAAATCCTTCAACATTTAGTGATACACCAGTGTTGTGGCAGAAAGACAAATATTTCTAGTCAATAACATATTTGATCTTTAGGTGGTTTATTCCAATTAGCTTGGTACAAAAAACACAACTCGTTTTTAAATGATTATGTGAAAAAATAAAGATAATTTTTTGAGAAACAAAAAAGTTTTACTACCACAAAGTGATTATAAATAGTTCTGTGGCATAATTGTTTTTGATTGGAATGATGCTATTCTCATGTCATGAACACTTCTTTGTTGGGTTTTATAGAGTCGGACAATATAGTTTATCACAATTTTCAGAATGTCAGTGTGTGCAATATTATAATCGCAAAGCACTGGCTAGATAGAATATTAGGGTGGCTGCTGCATTTGAAGGATGGGCATTGACATCATCAATGGGAATAATGTATGTCAGAGAGGCACACATTTGCCTTTTCTTGGTCGACACCAACTCTGTTTCCTTTACGGTTCTAGCTTCTGATTTCCTTTTTTCGCCTCAAGACTGTAACGTACATCAGAGAAAAACATGTGCAACAGGTTCTTTAACAGAGGTAGTTGTTTTGAATCCAACAGAAAATGAAGACTTTATAAGACTGTACCCACTTATCCATCAAAGTTCTTAGTTTTTTTTCAGGTAAATGACAAAACAAAATGTGTTTTCTATATTTGACCTGTCAATCAGATCCAATTATTAGAAAATTGTCTGATTTGGATTTCTGACTTCTGAATCTCTAAATAATATGATATTTACACAAAAACATTTAGCAAGTTAAATTGACCTTTACTGTCCTTGATGTCTAGAGCTTTATTGGCCAAAGCTCAAGAAAAGTGTTGGAGTCATTGAACAAAGAAAAGTGAGGAAAATGTTAAATTAAACAAAAATATAATTTGTTTTCCTTGTATTGTGCCTAGATTTTTAGCATTTTTTCTGAAACTGTTTATCCAATGTTCACAGTTTTTTTTAGATTTAGGAGGCAAACTGTGGTTTAAAACATTTGCACATTATTACATTGTGAAGGCATTCATATTTGTGATTTTACTTTCTGTTGTGTGACAACAATAGGGAGCATGAACCCTCAGATAGAAAAACCCATCACTACAACATTTCAGGGATCTGCTGCTGAGATTGAGGGTACAAAACAGCACAGGAAGTGCTATTTGTGTTATAGTGAACCAGTCAGATCATGACATGAGCCGCCACTCACCCTCCAGACTGCAAACCAAGCAATTTGGGATCCAAAATACTGCGAGGCTGCAGAAAGAAGAAGCATAGTGTAAGACTAAAAACACAAGCCGAGTGCAGAGAACAAAACACCCAACAAACAGTGGCAAAAAGAAAATGATAAAATGCACAGTATAACAACGCTTGGGAAACGGCACGTCAGTTCAGGACATGATAGATCACTGGAGAGGGCCAAGTTCAGAACAGGGAGAAAGGAGGGAATCACCACAGGCAAAGTCCAAATTTTTCCACACCACTGTAATTTGTGGGCTTAAGACTTAAGAGTTTTGCTGCTGTAGATGCCCCAGGCAAAATTCGTTTATTGTGTAACACTCCCTCCTCACTGGTCAGAAGCCCATTTTAAAAGGCAACATAAAAAAATGCTGAATAAAGAAATAATCAGCTCAAAAATGACTACAAAAATGGTTCATGCTGGATTCTCTTCTATCCATTTAAATTTCACCTTCACTGAACCACAAGAAAGCACAAACACTCACAGTGACACGCACATACATAATAACTAAGATACATAAGTTATCACCACATATACCACAAAGACACGCATGCACATGCATGACAGGTCTCCAATTAGCTGATAAAAACAGTAAAACCTGAGTATCCAAAGCACTGGTGTCTAAAAGGAGAAAACGACAAGAGGAGGAAGAGTTAGAAGGGATCAGCTAGCTATAAAATACAAGCTCTTAGGACACTTATCCACTTTCACTGTTTGATGACACAATTGTGTTTCTGAAATAACTTTTGCCGAAATGGAGGCAGAGCCAACAAGCACCTTGGGGAAATTATCTTGGAAGAGAACAATAGATTAAAACCAACAGAGAGGTTTTGGAAAACAGGGATTTTCAGTGGAAAAGTGAAGATTAATGGAATCCAACGGACACAACTTCAACTACTTCCAAGGCGCATGGAAAGAGACAAAGATCTGGAGAGGTAAAGCCTCTAGCAACACATGAAATACTGAGGAAACAGCTTCATAACTAACATTTTAATCACTATCAAGCATTTTAGATCACTGACAGGTGAAGTGAATAACAGAATTTCTATTTCTGGGATAGTGAATAACAGAATTTCTATTTCTGGGATATATTAGGCAGCACTTGACCTCAAAGTTGATGTTTTAAAAGCAGGAAAATTGGGCAAGCATAGGGATTGGAGCATGTTTGGCCAGGGCACACAGAATTGACTGAATTGCAGCTCTTTTAGAGTGTTTATAGTGTGCAGTAGTCACTATAGGAACTGTGGTGAACTGGTGACCAGTTCGTGGTTGGTCACGGCACATTAATGAGAATGAAGGCAACTTCTGATAAGAAGGTGTCAGAATAAGCTTACATCTGCATCAGAATTAGTTACGTATGGAAGTGTGTATCTTTAGACCAACCAGAGTGACCATGCAGACCCATTTTAACATCAGAACAAGACTAGAGAACAATAGGAAGAGGAAAATGTGATTTTGGTGAGTTGCATTTTCTTTTACGTTATATGGATGGCAGGGGTATGTGTGTGCATTGTTTGCCTAAGGAACACAAGACACCAGGGTGTACCACGGAACAAAGGCTAGCTGTTGGAGGCAGTGTGATGGTTTGGGCTATGTTTTGTCGAGGAACCTTGGGTCCAGCCACCCATTTGGATGTTGCATTGAAACAAACCATAAACTGTACTGCCTGAGGGCCGTGGCAAGAAAATGGTCCCTGCCACAAAAGAAAAAGTGGGTCAGGAAGCTTTTGAGGAGCAAAACGTTGAGTTTAAGGGGTTGACACCAAAATCAGAAACCCAACGATCTCAATATCATTTAGCATGTTATGTGCTCGACAAACAAGTCTTGTCCATGGACTCAAAGAGTATGATGCTGACGGCTCTGGCACATCTTGGTGCTCCATACCACAGCACACCATCAGGGGTCCAAACTTTGGTAGACCAGGGTGGGTTTTTTGCTGTGGAAGGAAGGTCAATACAGATCAAGGTATGTGGTCCTAATGTCTTATGGTATTTGGCATTAAATAATTTCAGTTATAATATCAAAAGGGTTTGCTTCTAATTGAGAGCATTAAATGAGTCAACAGTCAGAGACAGTGATATACGGGTACTCTAGGCACGTATAATCAGTTGGCTTCATGTTTCAATTTTAAAGACCCAGTTAGGAGAGTAGGAAAGCAAATGCCTAATTGTAGTTCTGGTTACCCATGGGTTACATACGACAATGTAATCAGGATGTAATGTGTTACTAAGAGACTACAGCTGCTCACAAGAAAAAGATCAAAATATAATTCTGATTAAAACAGCCCAACAGGTTGTTTATCACCATTGCTTCATAAATAACAAAATAAGTCAGAGTAGCTTTGCTGTACCACTTTTAATATGCCCCAATCCACTGTGCTTGATCGTTTTAATTATAAGTACAAACTGTAGGATAAAACAATATTCATCGATACCTTTTAACGCAACACTAATGCTGAACCTGCATATTGATTGAGAGAGCAGTGATAGTGTTTCAGTGTTATTACTGTTCACCACAAGTCCATATATTTTAAGATGAGTGGTCCTCATGGAGGCTCTGCGATAATAGAAGTACAGTACATGTCTCGAGGTCAGCAAACGGTAAATTGGAAATACTAATTAAAAGGTTGACTCTGCAAGACTTTTTGCTTTTATTCAGATGTGTGGACATATTGTTTGTGACATCAAATCTGAAGGCAAGCTGAGAAACTGCATCTCAGGAGGAGGTAAGCTGCCAGCAGCACTACGGGCAGCAATCAACTGAGCCCCTTTCAGCAGAGCCTTACAAGATAGAGGCATTACTCTACCAGTGAGTCTGCAGCAGCACCAGATAAAGCCAGGTTACAAAGATAGGCTATGGGCTGCTGATATAAACCTAATTCCACAGGTGCCTTAAATCTGTGGAACAAAAATGTAATTGATTGATAGAAAACCTCAGTGTGTGTGTGTGTGTGTGTGTGTGTGTGTGTGTGTGTGTGTGTGTGTGTGCGTGTGTGTGTGTGTGTGTGTGTGCGTGTGCGTGTGTGTGTGTGTGTGTGTGTGTGTGTGTGTGTGTGTGTGTGTGTGTGTGTGTGTGTGTGTGTGTGTTTTAAGGGACAAAGTGTTGTTGAGGTGACACCAGCAGTAGTAAGTCCTTTCAGTCTCATTGCTGACACACAAGAACACACAGCGCACAGATCACAGCTCTGTGGAGCAGAAAAGCTCATATCTTGCCCACAGTATTACCAGAATTGACCAATGTCCACCAACGCTACCAAAAAATTGGAAAAATGTGTTAAAGTGCAGAGGAACGCAATGACCTTTTCTTCCATGCAGCCATACATATCAGCACCAGATTTGTAGCATCAATGTGACAAGTGTTTTCCATGAGACTTCTGTGTTTTACAGACTTTCAGCTGTCAGTGCTTTGATGGGGTGTGCCACAGTCACAGTCCAACACAGTCAGCGCTTCAGGGCTTGAAGGTATTATCAAGCAGCTCCCAAATAACATGGCATATTCAGACAAACTATGAACAAGCCCTATGAAAGTCTCTGAAAACCTACAGCTTGGTTATCTCTAGTCTCTTGCTCTAAAACTAGGGGTACATAAGTGTTAAGGATTGCAAATGTCCAGTGCCCTGCAAAAGTTTCTGTAAACCTTTAATTTTTCTACCTTTTATGACAGTACAACCACAAACTTAAATTTAATTTGCTAGGAGTTTCTGATCAGCACAAACTATTCACATACTAACACCAGGGCAACCAATTCCATTAAGGAGTGAACTAAACGATAAACAGAGTCCACCATTGTGTAAATACTTCTGAAGGCCTCAGACGTTTGTTAGAGAACAAATACCTTCATGAATGTCCAAGAACACACCAAGCAGGTGAAGAATAGTTGTGGAGAAGTTTCAACATTCTAAGGAGCTTTGTTAAAACTCAAAAACTATTGCCCAAAGTGGCAGGTCGGGCAAAGACAGCATTAATCAAAGTAACAGCCAAGACGGGGTGTGGGGACTGGTGCCTATCTCCAGTGTTCATTGAATAAGAGGCGGGGTGCCTCCCGGACAGGTCGCCTATCCATCACAGGGCAACATGGAGACACGCAGGACAAACAACCGAGCAGACACACACTAATACCTAAGGATAATTTAGAGAGAGGGGTGCATTTCTTCAAAGGTGACAGGGAAGCTGGTCAGAATGGACCGGTAGATAGCTGGATCTAAATACAGGCCAATACTGGGAAAAAAAGGCAGCAAAGGTACTGAGACATCCAGCTAAGGTTACAATATGTGACAGTTTGGATCAAAGCCTTTTCATGTGTTAGAATGAAATTGTCAAAGTCCAGATTAAAGTGCGAGTGGGAATTTGTTGTGAGACTTGAAGATTTACGCTCTCTATCCAATCTGAGCAGACATTTCAATCTCCTTTAGTGTAAAGCTGATGAGACATAGCCTAAAAGGCTTGAAGCTATATTTTACTATACATTGACTCTGCAAGCAGCTTTTTCAGATTTTTGTTAAAATGTTAAAAACCGTGTATAATTCTTCTTTAAAATTGTGTTACTTTGTGTTGGTCTATTACATAAAATCTCACTAAAATTCTTAAGTTTGTGATTGTAATATGACAACATGTGAAAAAGTCAATACTTTTTAAATTATTTTATGCTCTCCTACAAATTCTGCTTTCATTTTTTGTCACTTGTCCTTAAAGGGGCAATAAGCAAAATGTCAACACTAGGTGGGCTATTGAGCACTGTCTGTAGATCAAAACAAGATGTGGATGTGTGACAAGCCATGACTCTCTACCTCCACTCCAGGTGCAACCCGGCCCCCACCTTCCCTTCCCCTTCTCACCCATCACCTCATATGTGCATAATTGCTAAGGATAAATACACAGCAAAACAGCATCACATTTCAGAGGAATATGTCTAGCTAAGAAGTAAGTAACTCAGAACTTTATGATGCTGTTAGCAAAGGAATGTTTCAATCTGCTGGGTGTGCTCTCCGCTATTTTGCTCCTACACTACACTGCTCTGACTGTGGCCTTTTCTGGGCAGGGAGGGGCTAAGCCCTGAGAGGCAGCTGTTCTCATGGACGTCCATGCATGTGCCCGGCCCAGCTATGTAAGCAAGAGACTGGAGAAACACACAGAGAGACGGTTTGTGACGTCATACCATATTCCATCTATAAAGACACCTTCAGTTCGTCACTTCACTATTCTTTAGTTATTTCAACTGTATCTAAAATTAAGAAATTTCACTTATTGCTCCTTTAAAGGCTGCTTCCCAAGACTCCAGGGACCAGTATCAAGACGAACACTTTCCTCCAGATCTTGCAACCAAGTTTAAAATTACTTGAAGTTAACCTATTACTTAAATTATTACCTAATATAGGCACTAAGATGCAATTTACTTTTTTAATCTTTATGCAATGAATATTTTAATACTTCGATTTAGGCTCATGACAGCAATGGCAGTAAAGCAAGAAGTGGTTTAAAACAGATTCAGCTTTTATTAGAAAACAAGTTTTTTAAAGTGACAATGTCTACAGCATAGTTTAAAATGGCCTTCAAGCCCTTCAAGTGGGAAGACAATTATGTGCTGATAAGAATAATATGGGATAATGTGGGATTCTCCAGGCGTTTTAAAATTACTGTTACCAAATTTAAAGAGAGAGAGAGAGAGAGAAAATAGACTAATTTTACTTTTTTTTCCAAGTAGCAGAAAATCATAAGCGATTTAATATTGACTGCTTTTAAAACACCCAGATACTAGCGATGTTTTAACTTCAAATCTGTGGTGCAAAAAGTAAATTGTACTCTGCACCTAATTTATCTCCTTCAAAGTATAGCAGTACAAGTTGAATATCACCACTTCTATTAACTCCTATCAATCAATCTTAGAAGTACACCCTAATTAAATTAAATTAAATTTTATTTATATAGCAGCAATTCACAACACGTCGATTCAAGGCACTTTACAAAGGGTCTAACTTCTTGTCAAAGTACTAATGTCTTGATGTCTGTTGCTCAACCTAGCTACATAATGTTACTTGGCCAAACAATAACAAAGCAATTTTTCATTTTCCATGCAAATTAACAACAAGAACAAATAGAAGGATAAAGTAAACATCAATGAAAAACAGAGCTATGCAGGGCGGATAACTATAAGAAAACCTCTTGCTGGTTAAATGCAACACTTCAGCGGGCACCTCACACTGATCTCAAAGCGTCCTCTGATCTCAAACACATTCTCGGCCTGGATGATTTATTCCTAACAAAAAGCCATTTCATAACCGCAGATTAACACTAAAAGATACCTGCTTTCATCAGCTGGCGCTAACCCCGAGCCCTTAGCAAGCTACTGTTAGCATGTCTAGCTCTACTGTTGCACATTAAGAAAAGAAAAAATAGTCTTGACAGTCAAAAACCACCTATACCAACTTTGGTTGTGCCAAACCTGTACTGTAATCTTTACTATATCAAATTGAAAGTTTTAAAACTCTTGAAAATTGCTGGTAATTACACTGCCAACTAAGCATCAGGTAAGATATGACATATGGGAGAATAAAACTGATTAATCATATAACAGGCACATATTTTGAAAGTTTATATACATTTCCTCAGTATGTGGTAAATTTGCCTTAAACTGTACGACTTTGTTCAAATCTTTGTTTTTTTATGTTTGTAGGTCACCAGGTTCACACACACCTTTTCAGCACTGCTCAAAAAGTTTCTGGGGTAATGAGATCACTTCTTTGTGATGACCACTCCAAAATATTGTCTCTAAGTCACTTTATCATAAGTTCGTCAGTATGCTTAAATAAATTTTCCTTTTGGACGACAGGTTTTTGCCTAAGCTTTAACTTCCTAGCTGATATCTTGAGATGTGTCTTCAATACTTTGTTCATAATGTCCTTTCCTCATAAAGCCATCTATTTCATTAAATTCCCCGGGTTCTTCCTACATCATAACACCCACATAACATAATGTTGCCATCCCTTTAATTCACAGTTGGGAAGATGTTTTTAGGTTTTCCCCTAACTTTTTGAAAATTACCAAAAAAAATTATTTTGGTGACACTTCAATTTTAGTATCAACAGACCACAGGATATGAGAGATTAAAAAAAATGGTTGTCTTTTTACACAGTGTATTTAAATATCTGGTTTCAACTGTATAAAATCTCTATGATGATAATTATCATCCTAATCTTATGAATTGTAGAAAATCTTGTAGAAATGCATCCTTAGTGAAAGATTTTAACAAGGACATTACAAGCAGGTCGAATTGCAGTAATTAGTCAATGATGTGATTGGTACACGTCATTAATTTAAAAGAAATAACTTCTCCATATTTTATGCAAAGTATAAACAGATTTTCCCCTTATTCTCCGTCATACTGGAATTACGTACCATACAACAGATTCTCTGCATATGCAGTTTTATATCCGCATTGTATTAGCAAGTGATGCACTAAGTATAAAGAGGGTCTACCTCCTGTAGTCGCTGAGGAGCAAACAACAAACTTTACTAGCATCAGACCTTTATAAATATTCCTAGCAAGGCTGACCTGGTTACAAAATGCCCTTGAGGTGTGTAAATTAGCATCTGAATACAGACTCTACTGTAGCTGGTTGAAGACAGGCGCAAGAGTGGCAGCACTGAAACTCTCTTCATAGCAAGCACTCAGACCAGACAGAACTCTTTGGAATATTAGCACGAGGAGAACACATTGGTTACAGGGGATAAAGACATGAATCGAATCAGGGGAAGTAATGCAGATGCATGCATTTATGTATGTCTCTTGACCATTAGCAAACTGGATACAATTAAGCCCAAAATTTGTCTAATCCACAGATTTAAATCTATTATCTATTCAACAAAGAAGTTTGTTTGTGATAGTCAATCAGAACAATAGATAACAAAATAATATAAAAAGTGTCAGGATTCTGTGTACCGTGTTCCACTAACTCTCTCCCACAGGTGGCTGTTGTTGACAGGTGGGCGTGGCCCACACCTGCGGCTCGTTACGGCTACTCTACTCAAGCTTAAAAGGAGTGTTCAGTCAGCTGGAGGACGCCAGAGTGTTAGCCCGTTGTGGTATGCCTAGGCCACAACGGCCTGTCGACAGATCTCCGTGCCTGTGAGTTTTTAATGTTCCTGATTCCAAGCTCTTACTCTGTCTCCTGTCTCCTTCAGTTCATCGTGTTCTGGATTTACTCACCCGTGTTGTCTCCGTACGTTGAAGACCGGTTCCAGAATCCCTGCTGCTCAGATTTTGCTCTGGCGTTCCCCTCGAGCCCACTTGGTGGTACCAAGCCGGACAAGAGACCCCCCCCCCCTTCCTGGATTCACTCTGGTTCCTTCAGCTGCTCCTCCAGTCTGCCTCTGCTGTGGTTCTGCTCAGGCTCCCTGCCTGCGTTCCATCCGCCAGCTCACCTGTCACTCAGCCATCTCCCTCCATCAGAAAGCATAAGGTCACAGAAATCCTTCTTCCACTCACCCTCCCCGGATAGGTTCTCCATACCTAGTGGTAAGCAGAGCAGCATCTGTGCAGATTTCCCTGGTTCGACTCGTATTTAATTATTGTCCTCTTTCTTCCCACAGTACTCCTTGCTCTGACGTTCCGAACCTCGCCTGCCGCTCACGTTGTGTGCATTAGATCCGTGTATATCCTCAATAAACATCTTTAACGGTCTCTTGTTCTCCGACTGTGTCTGCATGTTGGCCAAACACCTTAAAACCATGACATAAGAACACTCCAGCCAATCTGACCCAGCAGACACTTTCGGAAGGCAGCTAGCTGCTCAACAAGAGCAGTTACAGGCTCTCAGCGTAGCGGTTAATACGGCACAGGAACAGCTGCAGTTTTTGACAGCTCAAAATTTTACCGCTGCGTTAACCCCCGCGTATAGTCAGACAGCTTCCGCGTCATCCAGCGCTCTGCCTCCTAGTAACCCGTCAGCTGATTCCTCTGGTCAGCTTTCCCCTGTCTCTGAAGGCTCGTCTCCGAGCCCTGAGAAATTCTCCGGAGACAGCGGCGATTGTGGAGGTTTTCCTTTTCAATGTACCCTAGTGTTTAATCGTTCTCCCTGCACCTTTGCCTCAGATTATACCAAGATTTCTTTTGTTTTACGGTTATTAACCGGTAGAGCTCTTAGATGGGCTGAAGCACGCTTCCCTGACTGCCGATCTTTCGGCTGCACTTTCGAAGAATTCATCAATGAAATTAAGACAGTGTTTTCAGCCGAATTAGATCCTGTGCAGCAGTCCCGTCAGTTACTGGCACTTAGGCAACGCGGACGCCGCGTTTCCGACTTTGCTGTTGAGTTCCGCACTTATGCTGCCGCCGCCGGCTGGGAAGCTCGGCCGTTAAAGGTTGTCTTTTTTCAGGCTCTTGACGAGACTTTAAAGGATGAACTGGTCCGAATTGAGGAGCCAGACCCTTTTGAGGGATTAGTAGCCCTCGCTGTCCGTTTGGACGCTCGCTTGCGCAGTCGAGGTCGGGGGTGGTCAGAGAGACTCATACGGCCAACGGTTCCACCTGGACACGGGTTAAATCCATCTCGACCCGTAGTAGCACCGGCGTCACCCCCCGAGCCGATGCAGATTGGTTGGGTACATATCACCTAGGAAGAGCGACAACAACGTTTAGCAGCTAACCGGTGTCTTTATTGTAGAGCCACTGGACACTTTGTTAATTCTTGTCCGGTGCGGCCAAAAGATCAGGTCCGTCGCCTGTAGTGGGGAAGACGGCGGACCGAAGTAAGATTTCTTTCCCCAGGTTGTCTTTGAACACGTACAGTCTCGGTTTTGTCTCCCGGCAACTTTAGTTTTGGCCCGGGACAGTCTTAGCGTCTCCGCTTTAGTTGATTCTGGTTCAGATTTTAATTTGATCAACCAGAGGCTTGTTTCACAGTCTCAGATTGAGACGGTCCCCTTGTCCACACCCCTTCAGGTTTCGGCCTTAGACGGAGAGCGTTTAACACTCATCACTCATCCGACAAAACCCTTGGAAGTAACCATAGAGAGTTACTGTCTTTTTTCATCTTTCCTGTTAAACATTCCCCGGTAGTGTTGGGCTTAGCTTGGCTACAGAAACATAACCCACATCTTAATTGGGCGGAGTCCCGCTTAGAATCATGGTCTCCTGTCTGTCACTCGCGTTGTCTTCAGTCCGCCCTTCCTATTTGTCATCCGTCAAACCCCTGACCTAAGGGGGAGGATTCCATCGACCTCAGTTTGGTACCAGAAATACAGTATCTCATGACTTGCGTCTGGTTTTCAGTAAAAGTAAGGCCAGTTCCCTACCACCGCATCGCCCTTATGATTGTGCCATCGACCTTTTATCTGGTGCTCCATTACCACCAGACGACTTTATAACATCTCGAGGTCGGAACGTCAGGCGCTTGAAAAATACATTGGAGAGTCCCTCGCTGCAGGATTAATTCGTCCTTCCTCCTCTCCATTGGGCGCGGGTTCTTTATCGTCAGCAAGAAAGATGGATCCCTCCGTCCGTGTATTGACTACCGAGGGCTAAACCAGATCACCATTAAAAATAAATATCTACTTCCTCTGTTATCTTCTGCATTAGAACCAGTCCAGGATGCGGTCATCTTCACCAAACTTGACCTGCACAACGCTTATCACTTGGTCCGAATCCGTCGGGGGGATGAGTGGAAGACGGCCTTCAAAACCCCCCTTGGCCATTTCAAATATCTTGTCATGCCTTTTCGGACTTATCTTAGAAGGCGGACAAGTTAGATCTGACCCCAACAACATCAATGCCGTCGTAGAGTGGCTGACCCCTGATTCCAGAAAGCAGCTGCAGTGCTTCTTAGGGTTTGCTAACTTCTACAGGAGGTTTATCAGAAACTATAGTCAGATCGCATCCCCTCCTCATGCCTTAACATTTCCCAAGACTCCTTTTATTTGGAGTTCAGAGGCTGAGCCCGCCTTTAAAGAACTTAAGACTAGGTTTTCTCAGGCCCCCATTTTGGTACACCCGATCCTTTCAAGCAGTTTATTTTAGAGATCGATGCTTCTGACACGGGGGTCGGAGCTGTTCTGTCCCAGCAGTCAGATGCAGATCAGAAACTCCACCCTTGTGCATTCTTTTCCCGTCGACTGTCTCCAGCAGAACGTAATTATGATGTTGGAGATCGGGAGTTATCGGCCATTAAATTAGCCTTGGAGGAATGGCTGGAGGGGTCCGAGCAGCCCATTGTGATCTGGACTGATCACAAAAATCTCGCCTACCTGCAGTCTGCCCGACGTCTGAATCCCCGACAAGCCCCCTGTTCCGTTTTCTTTTCTCGATTCAACCTGTCCATTACTTACCGCCCTGGTTCCAGAAAACGTCAAGCCTGACGACCTGTCTAGACTGTATGCCCCTCAAGAACAAGAAAAGGAACCGGCACCTATCCTGCCTCCCACCTATACTTTTGGAGCCCTCCGTTGGGAGTTGGAGGACCGCATAAACCAGGCCTTGCAGCTGGATCCAAACCCTGGAACCAGACCAGCCGGGCTAATCTACGTCCCCAAATCCGTCCGTCCTGACTTTCTGCGCTGGTGCCATGACTCAAAGTTTTCGTCCCACCAGGGTATCTACAGAACCCAGTCCCAGGTGTCTCGTCGGTTTTGGTGGCCCTCATGGATTAAGGATGTCCGTGAATACGTCCATGCCTGTCCTGTCTGTGCCAAAAACAAACCCTCCAACCAACCTCCTACTGGACTCTTAAATCCACTTCCCATTCCCAAATGCCCCTGGTCACACATTGCTCTTGACTTCGTTACTGGACTCCCTTCCTCGCAAGGCATGACAACCATCCTCACAGTAGTCGACCGGTTCTCCAAATCCTGCCATCTCATCCCCATCCGTAAACTGCCCAACGCCCTACAGACTGCCCAACTCTTCATTAAGCATGTTTTCAAGCTCCATGGTATTCCGTCCGACATCCTCTCTGACCGGGGCCCCCAGTTCGTCTCTCAGGTATGGAAACACTTCTATTCTGCTCTCAGTGCCCGTTACACTCTCACCTCCAGCTATCATCCACAAACCAACGGCCAAACTGAAAGAATGAATCAACAGCTAGAAACTACCCTCCGTTGTCTCACTTCATCATCCCCCTCTGATTGGAATAAGTTTCTGCCATGGGTCGAGTACGCACTAAATTCTCACGTCTCTACAGCCACTGGTCATTCTCCATTTGAAATAGCCTTAGGCTATCAGCCACCTCTCCTCCCGTCTGATGATGAGCTTCAAATACCTGAGCTAACGAGCCTTTACCTGCAGCAGCAAGAGTAGCCTGGCTTGTAGTTGTGTTTTCGTCGTCGCTCTGTTAGTACGTCATATGCTTCGTTGATCTGATTGGTTTATTTGGCCCGTCTATCACCAACATAGGCCAATCAGCTAACCAGTATTTTCGCCCCTTCCCAAAATTATTTCAACGGAAGGTTTCCAGATGGATATGCGGAGCAAATCCATCTGGCGGAGTCAGGTTAACTCACAAACCCTTCAGCCAAGAAACTAGCTCCCCGATTCACTGGTCCATATGAAATAGAAGAAGTCATCAGCCCGTCATCTGTCCGTCTCCGCCTGCCACCTCATTCCCGTGTCCACCCTACCTTTCATGTGTCCAAAGTCAAGCCTTGTTACGGCTACTCTACTCAAGCTTAAAATTAGTGTTCAGACAGCTGGACACAGCTCAATAAACATCTTTAACTGTCACTTTTTCTCCGACTGTATCTGCATACGGGCCAAACACCTTAAAACCATGACAAAAAGGAATATCAATTTTTGGAGAAATTTGTATTTATCTGGTTTTATTTACATTTTACAAAATCTGTTATGATGAAATTGTTCCTTCCCTTCTTAGTGATCAATGGAAAAACCTCTTTAGACATTACAACAAAGAACAAAGAAACATCTTATAATAGTTACTTATAATAGGCAGGACTTATTGAGCTCCTTCGTGAAGAAACCAAACTGTCATGGACGTCCTTACTTGGGGGCTCTACCTCCCACTCCCAGAGGCCCGGACGAGCCTTCTACTCCTCTTCAAGGGACGAAATCTCTGAATTGTAAGCCCTCATTGACATCAGGCACTCCAAACTCCCCACCTGATTCCCAGCCTGGCCTCTTTCTTGGGAGGCAGGCCTGAGGGCAGAATTGCCCAAACATCCGCAAAGCCGCTCCAGCTCGGCCCTCAGCGAATTCACCTCATGTTGAGGGAAGGGATGCTGCAGTTTTGCCTTCTTCTGCCTCAGACTGCAGCCATCCTCAGCAGGCGTGTCCACACACTGGATGGAACTCCCACGATGCATCTCAAATGGCGGCAACTCTCCCTGAAACAAGAGGCCACCGACATTGGTAGGATGTCAGAGCATCCTTGAGATGACCCATGCCAAGGCACTTGGGACACAGCTTGTGGGCAATCTCAACTTGGAGAAAAGGCCCACATAAGGTGCATGCCGACATCCCCACTACAGGCTAGGAAAAATAATATTGCCTGCAAGATGAATTCTTGCCGTATTAGTGCGTTCACATACACACAAGAATCCATCTTGTACCGCTCTGGCTTCAGCTGTTTTTGTCCAAAGTAAAAAGAGTTTGGGCTAATCATGTTGCAGTATTGTGGTTTAAAGCGGGCCATACCGGTGCAACGAAAGCAAGAGCTTCCGAGCCTACAGCTGAACCAGCATAAACATGGCAGCGCAGGAGGACACGTGTAACTGCTGCTATCACATTGATTTTGTAAGAACCCACAATTTAATCTTTCAAAGAAGAACAGCAAGAAGGGCTTTGACTAGCTTACCTTCTCATAACGCGTGCTGCTTATTTTTTATTTGATACCGTGATTGGCTAAAATCAAGGTGTCACTTCGCCCAAACAGCTTGGAAAGTTCTGCTGTATTTCCCTCCTTTCCCCAAACGGATTAAATGAGAGCAGTCCCAGATTGATAATGTGCAGAACGGAGGGTGCTACACATTATCAATCTGTCTTGCCAGGCTAAAGGGAAAAGCAGTTTAAATAAATAGTTAAGACTGAGCATAAACTTCAATAACACTGAAGAGTGTGAATCAACCACACTAGCCAGGTAATCTGAGCGCCGACTGCGGGAGCCACAGAAGAGCAGAACAACCAGGACTTTTCTAATAAATAAACACGTCAGCCCTGAAAGTGGGTGAGCCATCCACCTCCGGATGCTCCATGCACCTCCTAACACGAACAAACAAAAGAACGCCAACCACAGCCTTAGAGGGCTACAAAGGGGCACTCTGACTATACAGCCACCGACAGAATAATGTTAACAATATGGAATCTTGTGCTTATCCCTCTAGACCTGCAGAAACTTTTTTCAGAAATAAGTTCTCAAACATAAACTTACAGAGCAATCAACCAGCAAAATATGCCAGCTCGACAGCAAGAACATCAAAGAGACTGAATGTAGCTCCCCCAGTGTTATTTCTAGATGTAACACTCTAGATGTGGGCTACGCCATGTATGTGAATTTGTTTATATTAAACCTCGACCTGGTCAGAGCGCATGGAGACATATCCGCTTGGTTTACTGCCACTGGCAGTCTGGAAGGAATTAAATAGAACTGCAGGTTATTTCTCCAAAATGAATCAATTATGAAAGAATTAGTCAGAAACTGGTCAGAGGGTATTCCAAGATACTGATGGCATCAGTGAAGAATTAAGTTTTGGTTGTGTTTCACGTTTGACAACAATCAAACTAAGAACTAAGAAGTGGTGTTAAAGACAGAATAGTTTACTTCCAAAAAAGATTTAAACCTAATTAAATTAAAAGCATTTCTGTGACGTTGTGCTATGGGTTGTGCTATGGTCTGATGAAACAAAACTTAGATTCCTAAGGTAGAGATCCAAACCTTTTTTTTTTTAGCCCACAATCAACATAGCGCATAGTCAAAAGAAACTAAAAACAATGGTAGCAGCATCATGATCTGAGGTTGCTTTTCTACAGAATCTATTTAAATTAAATTCTAAATAGATTGAAATACAAGTCAATTTTAATCCAAAACCTTCAGGTATCTTTTAACAATGGAAGAGGAAGCTGGATTAAATTTTTCAGCGTAACAGCGAGTTCAAGCATGTAGTACATACGCATAAAATATAGGATGGTCTTCACAGGAAGAAAATGTAAGGTCTATCCAGAGTCCAGAACAAAAGCATACAAAAAAAAATTGGTGGGGTCTCCGGAAAAGTGCTCTGAACAGAACACGTTGTCAAACCTTGATAAATTTGGCAAGTCTAAATTGAATATCCTGATAGGGTCCAACCAAGAATAAATGCTGGTTTTGAATCAAACATTGCTTGCGTCAGGATGTACACATTTACATTCTGACAACTTTTATTAGTATATTACTAGTATATTTGAAAACAAGAACAAACTGAGTAAATTGCCCATAGAAATACAATCATAGAAAATTTTATATTATAGAAGGTAAAAACAGAATATGTTAAACTACCTGACTATTTTCACGGGAACTATGTTTACTCTCGGCATAATATGGGATAGCAAGACTTTTTACACCAGGTACTTGCATTGATTTGTAAGCTGTATTACTGTCCTAAACTACCTTACTGAGAGTACCACGCGGTGGCAGTATAGGCAGGTCAAGAACTTAACTATGCATAAAAAATTCCCTGTGTGGTTTTCATTCCTGGTGGAAAGCTTTTCAATGAGTATTCTGTGTTTTTCTACTTTAACATTAAATTGCATGTGCTCTACATTATCTCTACCAAGTTCAACCTAAAAAAGGCTATGATCAACAATTCCTTCTTTTATGTATGTATGTATGTATGTATGTATGTATGTATGTATGTATGTATGTATGTATGTATGTATGTATGTATGTATGGATGTATGTATGTATGTATGGATGGATGGATGGATGGATGGATGGATGGATGGGTGGATATAGAATGTGTTGTTTATATTTTTTATTTAATTGATTTGTATATTTATTTTCCTATATTCTTTCACATAATTCATTCATCTATCCAATATATATAGTTTATTTCTATGCATATATGGCTGCAGTGACACAAAGCTGTCATTAACACATCTGTGGTGACGTGATATAAAATTTTCAAAGACAAATTGAATGTATGATTGAGGCTTGGTTGGGGTTTTCTCTTTACACTTGCCATACAATACACACATTTTGCAGTTTTTTAGGCTTGATGAACTGTAAAAGAAAAATCAAAGTGTTATAATAACAAAGGTTAAGAAGGGAAAGGTCTTACCTCCTGCCAGGATCTGCTGCTCTAGTTCAGCCATCTGTTTCCTGTAAGCTCTCAGCGCTGCCTCCTTGAATGTGGGACGAACACGCTTCTTGGGCGGTGGCTCTACGGGCTTCTCCTCTGGAACATTTTTTATTTCATCCTCCTGTTGTTGATCCTCTTTTTCGGAGACTTCAACAGCCTCTTCTGCTATTTCCTCTACCTCATCCAGCTCCTCTACACCCTCTTCCATCTCCTCTGTCACATCATTATCCTCCGTCTCATCAGGTTCTTCAACATCCACATATTCAACCATTGCATCATATTCAGCAGTTTCCTCAGTGAGTTGGTTTTCATAATCCTCACTGTACTCTTCTTCATACTGCTCATCCAAACTGCAATCATACTCCAAAACTTGGGCCTCGTTACTTCCATCAAAATCATTTGGGGCTTCAAAATCTTGCGAATTCTCAAGATCCTGAGAGGCATCATTGTCTTGGAAGGGTTCAATGTCATCCGACACATCATAGTCCTGAGAAGTCTCACACTCCTGTGTAAGTTCATCTGTTTCCTTAGTCTCATTAACATTAGTCCTGTTCTCCAGGTTAGCTAGAACCTGCTCCATCACTTCAACATAGTGAGTCTCATTGTCCACAGGCTGGTCTCCAGTTTCTGCACTAGTATTTTCCTCCTCTGCCTTATTGAAGACAGGTTCTGCACAAACATCTGGTTCTGTTGTAGCAGTGGAACTATTTGCACCAGAGGTGGAGAGTGTTCGGAAACGCCCCATAAATGAAGAAGTGTTTGTTGGTTCCTCATGAGGAGGAGGGGTGCTTTGGGAGCCAGATTTCCAAACAACCTCCAGAGCAGACTTAGCCCTTTGAAGAGTGGATCCAAAGCCAAAACCAAAAGACTTTTCACTTAGATCAATGCTAAGTCTACTACTCCAAGTTTTTGGAACCTCCTCAACTTTCTCTGTTCGTATCTCACTCTGGCTACGATACATACTAGAAGATTTGCTCTGGGACTGGTGAAAGCTATGATTAATATCAAGTTCAGGGAATTTTTCCCTAGGACCTGTTTTTGAGGATTCCTTGGCCACATCTTTAGAGCTTGATTTAGACGTCATTATGGGAACATCTGTTGGAGCTACTTTAGGAGTGTCTTTGGGGGTTACTTTAGAACTCTCTTTTGGAGCTACATTTGAAACGTCCATAGGCGGAATCTTAGAAACCTCCTGAGCGGGTACTTTAGTCATCTCCTTGGGCGTAACCTTAAGCACATCTTTTGTGGGTGGTTTTGAAGCTTCTTTGGTAACTTCTTTAGCAACAACTTTTGCACCTTCTTTGGAAATGACTTTTTGGGGTTCTTTTTCAAGGACTTTGGGGGATTCCTTAGGGGACTCTCTGGGGGTTGAATCTGGGGTCAAAACAGGGGTATCAATTGGTGTTATTTTAGGGCTCTCTTTTGGGGACTCTTTGGGACTTTCTCTAGGTGTGATTACAGGGCTGTCTTTTGGGATTGCTTTCGAAGAGACCTTGGTAGTATCAATGGAACTTAACTTTGATGTCACTTTAGATGCTTCTTTACTTATGGGCTTGGTGCTTTCTTTGGGTATAAATTTAGAACTATCTTTCTGGATTACTTGAGAGCTTTCTTTAACAGCAGATTTTAATGTTTCTTTCTGTAATTCTTTAGGGGAAACTTTAGAAGTCCCCTTAGCAGAAACCTTTGTGTTGTCTTTTGGCAGTATTTTAGGGGGTTCTTCTTTAGGAGTAACTTTATTTGGTTTAGGTGTCACTTTTGTGGTAGCTCTAGGGGTTTCTTTTGATGACATCTTTGTGCTTTCTTTTGCAATTACCTTGCATCCCTCTTTTGGCTGCCGGGAAGAAGTCTTGACAGATTCTCGTTCTGTGATGGGAGGAATAATATGGGTGGTAATAGGTGGCAAAGAAGGTTCTCTGTCAAGCATCATAAACTCCTCATCTCCTTCAAACTGCAAATCAACCTCCTGACATTTTGTAATATTTTCTGGAAATCCAGGAATGGTTGATGGGTCAAAGGGGCTGCTGACCTCTATAGAAGCTTCCAAGCCAGAGTCAGCTCCCTGCTCCAGATGATGCCAGTCTTTCCATGGTGACAGATCCCCTTGTAATGAGACTTGTGAGCCGCTGTAGTGGCTTCTATCGCCAGACATGCAGACAAGTCCATTGCTAACCCCACTATCAATAGTTTCAGTAGTCTCAACTTCATTATGTTCATATGTTGGATTATCATGAGGGTGACTGGGGCTAGCATACCAAGAGGAGGACATGTCCTCTTGTTTTCTCTGCCAGAGTTCTTGATCTGAGGAGGAAAGTAGGGAGCCACCATTTGCTCGTGTGAAGTATTGACTTTCTGAAAAATCTTCAGAGTATGACTGGCAAAGTTTTGAACAGTCAGACTCAGAGCGACTTAGTTTTGGAGTTGAATAATCACTCTGAGAAAGCCATCCTGGGGTCATATCAGAGTAGTAAGCCTTTGCATGCTTGTCTGTTTCATAGTAAGAGTCATCAGCATAGCGAACTGTTCCTGAGTAGCCTGCAACGTCTCCAGACCTGCTGTGGTCATGGGACCGCCGCTTCTCTGATTTGGACTTGTGAACAGGCTTTGATATGACCATTGCATATTTATTTCTGCTTAATTCATCCAGTTCTTTATCACTGTCCATTGAATCCCAGTCATCACTTTCTACTACTTTCTCCTTTCCTGAGACTTTTATATCCATGCTTTCATATGTTTGTGAAGAAGACATTGTTTTGTCTTTCCTGTCTTTTCCATCATTTGTTAAACTGTCAGTAGATACTGTAATGCCTGTTCCTTTGAGTTTGTAGCATTTCTTAAGGACCACGTCTCTGTCTTGGGGTGTTGCAAAAATGACAATAATAGGACGAGGTTTTGCATTAGAACATTCTCTTTGTTGCCCTAATCTGTGAGCCAGCTCAATTTTAATTGTTTTATGGGCATCAGTGAAACCCATTTTCTCTTTCAATATTTTGTATATTACACTCTCTGTTTTTTCTGATCTTTCTTCAGGGACATTGAGAAACCGCAAGGTTGAATTATTGGCCTGGTGGCTAATTTGTTTTATGTAGTCATGAATATCTCTTGTTTCCCTTCTAGACTGGACAAATCCTGATCTAAGCTGTTCAATCTCACTCTGAACTACTTCCACACTGCTGGAGATCTCATCAATTGAGCTCTTAAGGGCATTTACATGACCACGAAGCTCAGATAGTTCTGTTTCTATCTGACTGATGCCCTGAAGCTCCTTGAAAATCATTTCCATTACATCCTGTGTCTGACTGATGCAACCGGTTGAGGAAGAGCCAGGCTCTAGGGTAGAACTCTTTTGTTGTCGTCCAGCACGATCCAGAGATTTGCTGCGAATACCCAGAGTTTTCCTCCAGTTGCTCACATCGGAGTCTGAGGACACACATTCCTGGCTCTTTTTCCATTTTCTTAACTTGCGTAGAGCACCAAGCCTTAGCGTATGTAAACTAGAGCGTTCCACTCGTTCACCCTCAGAACTGCCATCAGAGGGAGCTAAACTGATGAGGCTCTTCCTGTTTCGTCTTACTGGCATAGTGTGTGATTTATGCTCATCTAGTCTCCGGACAGGTTTTGTCTCACTCAAGGAGTCAGAATAGCTGCTATCAATCGAAAGAACCTCAGAAAATATACTTTCATTGTTATTTAGAAAAAGAGAGCTTTTGGGGAGTCCATTTGCTATAGCAACACGATAGCTGAAAGTGGGTGACAAGGATGAGCAGTCGTTCTTTCCGTCGTCGTCTTCGAGCGATATGTTACGTGCCGAAGAGCATTTGGAAATCTTTTTGACAGTTGTCTTTAGGGTGGTTGAGAGAGTTAGATTATGTGCTTGCAAATCAGTGGTTACCTTGGGCTCTTTATTTTCACTTCTTTCTTTCTTCTTAATTGGATTTGCCAATTTCTTTGTAAACATTCCTTTGCAAATCTTTTCAATATAGAATAACACAGTCTTGAGTAGCGCAGAAACCATGGATGGCAATCCTGTGGATTGTTTTTTTATTGTCAGGTGAAAAAAGAAGTTGGCTTGTGATCCAGTACAGGTGAGTCAAGCATACTCAGTTGTTGTCCGAAGGAAATTAAGCCTAGCTTAAAAAGCACTAAAACTACAGTTTGTGCAGGGACTCAATGACTTTTAAATCCAGATGTCTTCCACGGAAAATGGAACATTTCTCTGTAAGACAAAAAACAAGGAAATTGTTCACATAGGAGCAAATGCAAAGTTCCAACATAAATCCATTTTCAACAGCCACTTATTCATGTTTATGGTTGCAAGCGGCATCCACTGGTTGTATCCTATTACAGTTGTTGTTGGGTGAGAGGAATAAATTAGTCTAACCAGTAAGCATGTTCCAATGCGCACGATAAATTACAACATAAGTAAGCCACAATATAGCGAGTATAAATAAGAGAGAATGTTGAAGCTTCAAATGAACAGTAAATTTACTTTTATTTTGATAATCCAGAAGTGTTTTTTGCAAGCCTAACAAGAGTGAAATATGTTGTAATTAGGGCTGTCAAAATAACGTGTTAATTTCGATTAATTAATTTAAAAAAAAATAACGGATTAAAAAAAATAACGCAAATTAATCGTATAGGGTAGTTCACTGCTATCGTTTTCATCCGGGTTTTTCGCGCCTGCGCGCCGGACTGGAAGGCAGAAGGCGAGCACAGCGGCAGACGCAAACAGCGCAAACGAGTTCTCGACGTATTTTTCTTCTTTAGATAACGTATCACAAGATCGTTTCAGTCGGCCGTCGTGAGGTTTTCGTGAGTGCATCCTGCTGTTCAAGCAGAGCTACGAGGGGGCGCCCTCCCCTCCTCGCCAGGGGAGGGAGGGGAGCGGGGGAGCGGTCTGCTGGGGAGCGGTCTGCTGTGCCGCGCGGCCGCCGGGGCGTCTCGTCTTTCCTCTCTCCCTTCCGTTCCCCCCGACGCCCGGTGCCTCCCGTGCGCCGGCGGGTACTACCCAACTCTCCCCCCTCTTCCGGAGGGGGCACGACGTACAGTGTGGGCACGACGTACAGTGTGAGCACTCCGGTCGCGTCCGAGCATCGCGCCGTACAGTGTGAGAACACAGATCGTGAGCGGTGAACTTTTAAACCCCGCGGTTTCGTCGCACAGTTTGAGATGTATATAAGTACCACGACTGAAAAACTCGTACAGTGTATGCCCGGCTTTATTCACCCGTTTTGTCACGGTGTTTGCCGAGAACAGTCCTGCTTTTGCCTACCGGCGTAACCCGGAAGTAGCGCGGACGTCACTTTACTGTTGTAAAGTGTTGATATCGAGGGGAGTGTTCATTTATTTTCATTGTGTCCCCTACATTACTGTGTGCCACATATGCCACAACGACACATGTTAAAACGTCTGAAGGCATGAAATGTGAATAAGAGTTTTTGAACTTTAATGTATCTAATGCTGATTATTCATTGAATCATTTGAATTTAAATATTTAAAATACTTTCACAGCAAAAATTATATGCGATTAATTTAGATTAATTAATTACAGAGTATGTAATTAATTAGATTAATTTTTTTAATCGATTGACAGCCCTAGTTGTAACCAAATGACCTGA
The DNA here is from genome assembly GCA_037039145.1 of Fundulus diaphanus. Taxonomy (NCBI): domain Eukaryota; kingdom Metazoa; phylum Chordata; class Actinopteri; order Cyprinodontiformes; family Fundulidae; genus Fundulus; species Fundulus diaphanus. The sequence continues at coordinate 42,833,735 of CM073122.1, forward strand.
AGTAATATAAAAAAGTGTTCAGTTTCAATACTATGAAGCTACAGCAAGCAGGAGCATATTTTCGTAAACCATTAACAGCACATCATTTGGAACAGAACTGGTGCATCCTTTCATAGTAGAACATGTATATAAGTTGGATCAGTTGACAGCACTCCAGCACTTTCGCTTGTATACCAGCTAACTTTCAGCTCTGATAAAGCAAGGTAAAGATTGTATACGAGACTAGGTCTCACCCACAAGTGCAAGTCTTGTCTTGAGTCTTCAGGGGAGTCTAAGTCAAGTCTCAAGTCGTTGTTTTGTTGTACTCAAGTGTGACTCAACTCATATTCTGAAACTTGGGTTCCCATTTGTTTTACTAGTCAATTGTACTGTTTCCATTTATCAAATATATTATGTTCATGTGTTCTAATGGGTCTTCCTTGCAAATCAGAACTTGTGTTTCTGTGAGACTACATTAATAAATAAATGTTTAGTAATCATTTTACCACATTAAAAAATACTTTTTTAAGAGAATGTGGTATGGCACAAAATAGAATCTCTACCTCCACCCAACCTCTTGTGCCTGTCCCCAGTTAAGAACTCTTTCTACACTTACAGAAAAATGAACTGTAAAGCAAAATAATTTTAATGGTGATAATTTTTTTTAGATTTTTCCTTTTATAAAATGTTTTATGAAGATTTGTACAAAATACACTACACTCAACATTAGGTTTAAGCTAATTAGCTATATGCTGGAGGTGCTTTAAGACTTAAAGTGAGAGATCTGACAGTGTGTATAATCAAGTGTGTGTGTGTGTGTGTGTGTGTGTGTGTGTGTGTGTGTGTGTGTGTGTGTGTGTGTGTGTGTGTGTGTGTGTGTGTGTGTGTCACTCAAGGTCAATACACCCAGTAGCTACATTGATGTATTCAGCTTTTAGAGCAAGACGCTGGCCAATCATTCTAATTGCTTCAGTGCAACAATACTCTTGTCACCTCACCGCCTGCAGTACAGAGAACAATACATTTCAACTTACAAAATTAGCATTTGGTATAATAGAAAATGTTGAAGGGAATATTTTACTCTTACATTCTTAGAACATTTTTTTTTATTTCAGAGACAAAATGCAATGTTATGTTTTCCATATACTGATTTGGAATGAAATATGTGGGTGTCATTCCCAATTAAAGAGGTGAATCACTTATATTGTCAAACGCTCAAATCGAGTCCTGTATTGTTTAAGCTTTAGCCAGCTCAGGGTGGCTCTGAGAGGTGTGTGTGTTTTTAATCGCAACTGGTCAACTGAGTCGAAAGAGTGATGTTGTGTTGTTCACAGGATTTGACAGCTGTTCTACATTAGTTCTGGGCTTTGGAGCTTGATCTGTCTACAATCTCATGACCACAGAGACATGCTCACTTCAAACGAGCTGTGAAACACAGCTAGCTGTTAACACAGTTAGCTGTTATTGTAGGCCTCAGAAGAAGGGCTATGCATTAGCATACAGACTAATGCCAGTTTAGTTTTTTTTTTTTTTGCAACCACTGTATGACAAGACTGAATCCAATATCCTGAATGTTAAATTCATGCTTCTAGGCCTGAAAGACCGATATCTAGAAGTTATACAATTATTATTCGGAGCTGTTTACTGTTAAGAGTAAATTAAGCGCTTTACTTAAGCTATCATACAAATGTTAGAAGAGTTGTCATTGAAAGCTATAAGTCAAATGTTTGCACACGTCTATTCAGTTTGAAAGTAATTAATGGTCAGGATCGTTTTTGGCAATCCAAGATCAATAGTTTAAAGCTGTTTGGTAACAGGAGTTTCCTGACTCAGCTTACTCACTCGCATGCTGGCGTATAGCCAAAGGCAGCCTTTCTGCAGCTGATGGGTCATGATCCATAACAGTCCACCCATGAGTAGCATATGTCCACAGATCGTCTCAACTCTTTCTATCAGAGCTCATGGGGCTCTCAAATTAATTGTATATTAGCGTGACAAACTTTGAGTTATAGCATGCAACCATAGTTAGGCATTTAAAGCCATGCATAAGAAAAAGTTGCATCATGATGCGGTTAATCCATTAGTATATTTGAAAATGCACATAAAATCAGATGGATTATTTATTTTTCTTGAAAGAGCTTCCAAGTTTGTGTAATGTTTTAATGCTGCCAAAGAAAACGCTGATATCATTTCTTGCTCTTCTAACGTATAGGCACAGCAGTCCCAATCTGCAGGGAATATTGAACACTGTGAAGGGAAGCATGCATAAATTTTAAACTGTGCCAAACTGACAGGGACCGAGCTCCACTTATGATTTGAAATGACCCTGACGTTTTCCTCACAGATGGATTTCTTTGCTTTTTCTTGCAGTAAAAGTTATATTATTGCAAAGTTGTTTTTTTTTGTATTTACTAAACTGAATAAAAGTATATATAATTGATAAGTAAATGTTGAAATTAAAAGCAGAACATTATCAATCAATCACTTTATTTTGGTAAATTGCCCACATTAAACACAGGAAACAACAAAAGAACAACAATAAACAAACCCACAATTTACCAAAAAAAAAGGTTTAGGCTGAAGCAAAGATTATTCTTGCCTACCCTGTTTCTATACCTTATAACCTACCAGGATATTTTCACAATACATACATAAATCTACATAACAGCGTAAGATTTTATCATTTTACATTTTAAAGCTCGTTTAAAGTTCACCATGAAAGGACATAACTTGAAATCATCATTCAATTCATTCCACAATTTCACACCAATAACTGAAACACATCTAGACTTTATCTGGCTCTTCTCTTTTGCACATTCAAATTTAAACATACCTCGCAAATTATATTTATTCTCTCTTAGCTTAAATCATTTCTGAACACCAGAAGGAAGACTTTTGTTTAATGCTTTATACATTATTTCCAGTATTTTTATATCTTTAAATTTGAATGTATTACTTTGAATAAAAAGTTTATCAGTTGGTTCACGGTATCCCACCGTATGCCTTATAGCTTTTTTTGCAACTTAACTAATATATCAATGGTTGTTTTACTTGCATTTCCCCAGATTTCTGAGCAATAAGACAAATAAGGCATAACCAAAGAGGAATATATAATATGCAAGCCTTTAACATTTATTAAATCTTTTATTTTAAACAATATTCCAATAGTTTTTGCAACTTTATTTCTAATATATTCTATGTGAGGCTTCCAACTAAGTTTATTGTCTATAATAATCCCTATTATAAATTGGGAAGGAAAATAAACTGAGAGCAACAAAAAATAACTGTACTGTGAAATTATAAGGTGATGTAAAACACTATGGGCTAAAGTTTTCTTTGCAAGATAGTTTAAATTATATAGATAGATAAGAAAGAAAATGTCTCTTAAACATGAATTTGGTGTCTGGCTCTTCTGTGAATGAATTTTACTGGGATGTCATATAGACTGGGACAAAGTAGTGTATCCTTATCAAATGTAAGGAAAACTGAACTTTTTTTAAAATGAAAACCTTTGTATTCAGCCACCTTTACTGTGATACACCTAAATAGAACCCAGTTGAACTAGTTGCTATCAGATGTCACCTCACAGGGCTGACTTCTTAGGCAAGTGTTCAGGGTTAGGTTACACAGCGATATCCAAGCCTTTCAACATTTCAAGTTGACTTGTTCAATCTATCGTCTGGCAATGGAAGAGTATGGAAAAACTGCAAACCTAAGACCACTCAAGACATCAATGAGGGCTGCCCAAGTCCACGCCTCGGGAGTTACTATCCTGTAACTTTTAGATGCATTCATTCAGATGAATGAGTCGTTCCCAGGCCTCTGCAGAGCTGGATGGCTGAATGCTGACCAGGGAATGCAGCCATTTGATTCAGGTGTGTTGGTGCAGGGATACATAATATGCTGTACTACGCATCTATAAGTAGCCTAGAAATACCTCAGTCTAGTCTGTTGTTACATAACACTGACAGCTTGTGTTTGCTTGTTTGTTTGTTTTAGGAATAGCTAAAAGTATTAGATTTGCATTACACGTTTACCAGGGAAGATCATGGCCCAGCTGCGAAGTGATGGTATGTTTCATGTGGTTTTGGCATGTCAACGTTTTGATTTTAACGATGGTCTTTGTCTGGACTGAAGAAATTCTAACTAGGGTACTTAGCATTTAATACACTATTCTTTGAGTACAGTGGTGTGAAAAAGTATTTGCATATAGATTTCTTCAGTTCAGTTTTTGCTTTCTTGTCACACCTAAATGTTACAGATCATCAAATAGCATTTAATGTGATACGATAACCAGAGTAAATACAAAATACATAATATTAATCATGACTTCATTGATTAAGGGGGGCTTTTTTGGATCAATGTCCTTCTGCGTAAACTGAGTGCATCTCAGCTTAAGGTCACCAACCACTGACCGGACATGCTCCTTTAGGATTTTCTGGAAGCCGAATTCATGGCTCCATCGACTATAACAAGTCGTAATTGAAGCAGCAAGTGGCTTTGCCACCACCAAATATTTTACAGTCTGTTTTTTTTTTTCTTAAACCTTGTATTAACTTTAATTTAGGCATAATAGGATGCAGATCTTCTAAAATGTGTCTATTTTGTCTTACAGAATTTCGGCTTGCATTGTGGTTTGCCGCAGTCCCAAAGCCTTAAAAATGGCTATGTAATCCTTTCCACACTCACACATGTCAGTGACTTTGTGTCTGTGCTCAAATTTTTTTAGATCGGAGCGTGATATCTTGGTATTTGAGATATTTTAGCCAACTTCATGTTATCAGAAAGTTGCTTTTTAAGTGATTGCTACATTCTGCAGGTCTGACAGTCATCAGGCCTGGTTTTTGGATAATTAAATTACTCGCTGCTTCCCAAAAACTCTCATTAACTCACTATTAACTCATGATTTAACAAGCAAGGTGATTACATTTAGTGAAGGAAATCCTGTTTGTAAAGTCAATATTTTTGTTTACTCACATCGTCTTCTTAAAATATGATAAAAGATATGAAACAGTGTGATACAAAAGCAAAAACAACAAAAATCTGTAAGTGGGGAATACTTTTTCACAGCACTGTATTATAAAATCTGTATAACTGCAGGTCCTTTTTTCAAAGCTATATCATCTCTTTTGTTTTTGTTTTTTTTGCTAATCTGACAATGTGGGCGTGTTACACTCACACTCACTATTAAATGTTGTAATAAAAATAATAAAAAACAAAAAAATTTGTGATCCCCTTAATTTGTTTCCGCATGGGATGTGAGATATAATCCACAATTAGAAAAAGCACTCTTTCACTGCTACTGTCTCTGCCTGGACAAATTGCACTCACAGAAAACCTGCGTATAATGAGGGCTGATCACCAATTAGGGAGCTGCTTTTCTCTTTACAGACCCCACATCCTGACATCTGCATGTTAAGGTTTGACAAATGAAGCATCCCTCCTCCTCGTGAGTGAGAGTTGATGCTCAAATGACTTGTTAATGCCCATGAGGTACTGCCTGTAACGTCCCATTAGAGAGTAATGATGCAAGAATCAAGAAAAAGGAATGACAAATACCTAGATCCCTATGTCCTGCTCACAAGTGTTTTACATTGATGACCACAGGATATGCAGACATACCTCGGTAGGACGACTCTGCAGCAAATTTGATTAAAAGAAGAGACTTGAGTGCAATATGAGCAGATTCAGTTTAACAGATCTAATTTTGAATCACATCAGTAGCAATAAGTGTAAAGTGAAAGTTGGTTTCCAGAGAAGAAATTGCAATAGGGCAACCTCAACCCATCACAGGGTGGGGTTTTGTTTGAAATATACATCATATAAAATCTGTTTGAGGTTTAAATAAATAGGATGTGCAACTCTGGATTGCTGTGAAAAAAAAACAAAGAAAACATGATGCACTGTATTGTACCAAGGGTTTTAAAAGTTATAGTTTCAAAACTGTCAAAAGATAAATTAATAAAATCCTTGCAAACTGTTCAGAGGGGTGTCAAGTCCTTTTAAGAAGGAAATGGAGTCATTGGAGATTTCTCCAACCTAAGAATAGAGTGGCACAGGGTTTGAAAATGCTACTTTCCTTTTGCTTTGATTAAAGGTATAGTGGACAATCTTTTTCCAGCTTCGAGTTCCAGGGGTTATCTATTGGTTTTCCCACATGCCAATCATTCTAATGTGGTTATGTAACGGCAATTTGCGTGCACACTCCTTGTTAGTTTCAACTTGCTGGCTGCGCATGTCCACTTCTAGTGTTTATGTATCCGGTTAGCTTTGGTGTTAGCCGTTCATTGTAGCTCCGCTGTTCTCACCGTATTCTTTGAAAATGGCTGAGAGTCGCAAGAAGCAAACTGTCTTACAAGTTTATGAGAAGAAGAGGAAGGCCTCAGAAGAAAGAAATAAGACCGGCGTGTACTTGGGAGACTCTTTCACGTGATCCCTCTGAGGAGTGGAAGAGCAGGTAGGATGGTCTTGCGCCTGCGCAGCTATTCAACAAAGGACTTGAGCATTTCTTACCTATATTTGTAGAGAAATTGCCCACTCTACCTTTGGATATTTTGAAGTATGGCAGTTGCTAGACACACAGACAATCATGGCATGCCAGTTAAGGAGAGGCAAGGATGACTCTTAACGGAGCAACATTGTCTGAAAACTACATCTGTGAAATTGAGTGGCAGGCAACTGCCAACGGCCAAACCTTAGCAGATAGCCCAACTAATTAGCTAGCTAATATTAGCATGTCATACTTCAAAATGTTGCTCTGTAAAGAGCAAAAACAATAAAGATGGGACATATTTATTGCAAAAAAAACTCTAAATTTAGCAAGTGTTTAGTCAATACATTTGCTTATGTCAATGCATCAAAATGAAACTGTAAACATGAAATTGTTTCTGAATACAATGAAAAGTAGCTTTTTTTTCCTCATGTTGTCATATATTTTTCTGTATTATGGTTGACTGCTAGCGTAAGATTATTATACAAACCATAGCAGTTAGATTCTAGGTCACTGGACCGGCCACTGATCTACACTAAACAATAAGCATCTTCTTCAATCCCTTTTCCACTAGTCTATCTTTTTTTATAACCGTCTTGACTGGTCAGAGATGGGTGCTTCCTATAACAAAATAAATGTTGGAATTCAATCGGTTTTTGGATCCACTGTTTGGCCAACGTCCAAGATTTCTGGTTTAGAAAAGAGAAGCAAGAGGAAAGGGAAGTACAACACTCCCTATGATCAGATGAGCTGCATTTTTAGGTCTCCCATGAACGTCCAGAGTTTTCCACATTTGTTTTTTGTTCCTCGTGCGTGCGATTAGCAGTGCGCGCCACAGTTTAACACCTGTACAGCATGTACTATCTCTGCCACTCCGCTTTGAGGAAAAGGAGTGTCAGCTGGAGGCATGCTACACTATTTCCACTCACTATAGTGTAGCCGATCGTGTGTCTGCTGATGTGAACCCCAAGTAAGCCAGTTTAAGCTCATCATGCTTCAAGCACTTCTGCTCCATGCTGTGGAGTACTATTTGTTCCCATCTCCCCTCTGGGTGAGACCAAGAGATTTTCTGCAAACCTTTGGAAATGGATGCATATATATGAGACATGATTACGCGTTACGTCATGTCTCCAGAGCATACGATTGTGGATTATGGCCGAGTGTGGATGAGAGCAAGATGTGGGTGGGTGTACGAATGCGTGTCTGTGTGCACAGCCTTGCATGAAACACACATGTGACATGCATGCCTCGTTGCATGACTGCTCTCAAGCATGCATTTGCTGCTGCTGCTGCTGCCACAAGAAGCGTCCAATACACCAGTGGGAGCTAAGCATGAGAGGGTGTGTGCATCCTCAGATCATATTGCCCTCACGCCCATCCTTAGCTACATTCAGCCTGAGTGGTCCATTTCCAAACAGAGAAATATACGCCTGCAGTTTATAGGAAACAAGCCAGCAGCACAACAGATTGTCTCTTTTCATTAATCAACATATTATTATTTCTTTGGCTGTCTTGATGAGATCGAGTCTGTTTGCTCAGTGTGAAACAACAGCTTGATCACATGCGCTCATGTTGTGCCACGTTATGCAGAGCAGCGTAAGGAAAGGTGAGAATTTGTGGGATACACAGTGTTCGGATCAGACTCTGAAAATCTGGAATTAATCTGCAATCACTGGTCTAGATGTGAACACCACCTTGCATGTTTGTATTTCTCACGTCGGCTGCATCGAGGGATGATGCCATCTACCACCATCCTTCTCAGATAACGTTTCATTAATGCACTCACAGGGCCACAGGGGGAGGGGAGGGAAGCAACAAGAAAAAAAATATACAACGAAGTCCCACCAGTCACGGATCCCCCCCATACAGCATGCAAACCCGCATCCAGCGCCCAGGCGGGCTGCGCCGTCGCACATACCTGCCAAATCTCCGCGCAGGACGCAAACCGGAGTGAGCGAAGCGAGCCGTGTGGAGCCGATTCCCCGCTTTGAGCGAATGGTCGATGTTGGGAGAGAGAGCAGGAATTCTGGGGAGGAGATGCAGGGAGGGAGGGGAAAGAGTGGTTCGGTGGGTGCGCAGCTGGCTGCTAATACCAGAGCTCACAGCATCTCTCCGCGTCCGTCAGACATCACAGTCCCAAAGCGCCGCTCCTGCGAGGAAACGCACACACATTCCTCTCCCCCATCCCACCGACAGCATACAGACTGCCCTCAAGTCTTGGTCCTTGTTGGAAACCCCGAGCGGTTTTATTCGCTCCGTGACTGATACATACTCCCTTCTCATTGACAATTTCACCAGACGGGCATACAGGCGGGTGGCAGTGGCGCTCTTGGGGATGACAGCGCTGCTGCTGCTGCTCCTGGCTGGCCGGAGTACAGGCTCTGTTCTCTGCCAGGAGAGCATCAGTCCGTCCCCACTCTCTCTCTCTCTCTCTCTCTCTCTCTCTCTCTCTCTCTCTCTCTCTCTCTCTCTCTCTCTCTCTGCGCGAGCACCCGCGTGTGCGTGTGTGCGCGCGCGCGCTCGCTCAGCTGAGCGAAGAAAATTGAGCCCAAATAAACAGGAATTCAAAATACACACAAATACACAAGAGAGATGCCTCGATTGGGATGGATGGATGGATGATGGATGGGAGGAGAGAATTGTGGGATTTTTAAAAATTGACACGTGCCTCTTGAAATTATCTTTTATATTCCAGTGTAATGAACAAAAAATGGAGTTCCTGCAATTGTCTGTGCAAGTTAGGTCCAGACCACATATGCAGGTGCACTAATCCAAAAACAGGTACTTGGAAAGCTAACATTTAGTTCATCGCATTACCTTTCACGCAAAGTTTAGAAACTGTTTGAGGACCAGTTAGCATCCACTTTATTTAGTTTTAATAGTTGTAAGTATGACAACTTTCAAGATATTCATCCACCGTTTACGTCACAGTTTGGGTTCTCACTACACAATTCACATCCATGCAGAGATTCTCCACAACAGTAGCAGTAACGGTTCCACAAAGAAAAGAAAGAAAGAAAAGAAAATAGCTGTGTGGTTTTCTTCTTATCTTTGTTCTTCTTGTTATGATGTGGTCTTAATATTGTCTGCTTCCATTGCTCAGAAACAGAGACGCTGGAATCCATGTTTTTGTTTTCCTTTGTAAACAGTGTGCAGCTATGCGACTCTTACCCATTAATTAGTAGTGGAACTGAGCTTTGAGGGTTTGTTACTGGCGCCGTATGAGGTGTAAGGAGACTGGACTCGGAGGTGGGCTTTTGGGTCGCTGTATGACTCAGTGGAACCCTTTGCTTTCCAACACTTACGTACAAACATTGACTAGCTCACTGCCTATGGCAATCCTTTGAGGGACATTTAACCAGCATGTATAAAATAGGGAAAAAAATGTTTCTACTCAGCCATCATGACTGCTTTTAATTCAAAAATAGTGCACATTAAATACACCAATATTGATATTATTGATGTTACAACATCAAGTAACCCAGAAAGTCACGATTAATTCCATATTTTTAAAGAGTCTGATGATAGAGGGGAAGGGGACCTCCGAAAACACTCACTCTGTCTTCAAGGCTTCCAGCAGTGTTGCCATGTCCACTTATTATAAGCATCTTCAGGCTTATTCATTTAAACTGTTTACAAGGTAGAGGCAATAGAGCTGATTGAATGTTTCTCTTACAAGATCTGGCAACACTGGTTGCCCACATTCACTCACACCACTTATTCTAAAATGCAGCTGTGTGGGCACAAAGGGATAGAGTATTCTTCTTAAATGGTCTGCTTGCCATGTCAAAGTTAACATGTAAAAGTCATTTTTTTCTGAACTAAAACAGAAATCCCCTCAAACATGAAATGCTGTGCATGTTCATTATGCCCCGAGTGTGTGTGTGCAGCACCTTTTGTCTGAAGACATGGTCACCTCTTGGTTATATGTTAGTGGTTAGCATTAGCTTCCCCAAATTTCCTTATTTATAATTGGTTTAATGGTAGTGAATCTAATATTTTCATTTGTGTTTCGTTTAAGATAAGCCATTGCTGAATACCGAAATAAAACTCTTCCTGGATCTGTACGTATGTGTTTTGGTGTATTTCGATGACTGCATTATTTTGTCACAACCAGGACTCGTGGTTACTGCAACAATATGTACATTTTTCTGTTTGAATTTTTTTTTTTTTTAATCTTCAAGGAATCCTGTTTACATCATCCATTTTGCTATTTCCCACCTTTGTAGTTTTGTGTGTAATTTCATTGGGTACAAAATCAGCCATCTGCCACCTGATTTTTCACACTCACGTTGACAAGCAATGACTCTTCTAAATTCCTGTTACCGTCTACACTAAAGAAATGTGGTTACATGTATGCAGATAACGTCTACAAGTAGGAGATTCTGTAGGATTATATTTGTTTTGTAAGGGTCATCATATATCTTATTATTAGTCTTTTGACTTAAATGGGAAACAGAACAAAAGTAAATAGTAAATGGGTGCAATACAAGGTTTTCAGATGGTAGTATAAAATGATATAGCATTATTTTTGTGAGACTTGAGTATGTCTCCTAGCAATCATCTCTCAAATTCACAAAAGTACTTGACTGCAATGAAAAACGATGTGAAATCCAATAGAGCAAAATAATTTGTTCAGGGGTACAACTTGGGGAGGGTAGAAGTTGATGTGGAGCCTGCCAGTAATGATGCCATACATGAGGAATGTTTTAGAAATGACAAATACAAAGATTGTTACTCTATTTTCATGTTTACATGGCACATATACCTTAAAGGCAATGTATAGTTACCTAACTTTCAATTTACTGTAATTTGCATCCAAAAATAACACAGCTTCCTAAATCTAGCATTGTAGTCCTTTATGACATAATAAACACAGTCACAGTGGCTAGTTAAAGAGAGCCTGCAGCTTGAATGACTGACCTGCACAGGAACTCAACCGCAGACCAATAACATTGTTTCTAGCAGTGCTAGCCTTGCACACTGACTTTATTTAATAAGCCAGACAGAAAAATAGTCATGATATGATGCAACACATGAGTTTGTAGGATTTTACCATGTCATTAATAATTTGAATGAATAATTTCAACAAAATGAACCACCAAAGCATTTAAATTGATTTAATATTTACAAGTCAATGTATGCATCTCCGATTTTATTTAAATTATCAAATGTGTAAACATTTGTCTCATGGCTTATTTATTTCCAATAATAATAATAATAATAAGTGAATAGTCCTCATGCAATAGAGCAGATATTTTTTTTAACCGCTCCCTCCTGGTTTGGTGGCCATTAAACATTCAAATAGAAGCCATTTTTCTCTCATGTCCTCCGTGAGTCTGCATCCCCTCTGTTGGTCCTGATCTTCTCTCTCAGCTTTTATGTGTCATTCCCTCCTCCAACAGCCACTAATTGTCTGGCCTTCAAGCGAAATCCCATTCCTCTCCCTCCCTGCTCCTCTCTGTCACAAGGGAGAGACGCTGGATGTATGGAGACGCAAGAGCGCGAGCGTGTGGGGTTTAGAGGCGAGCGTGTGCAGATCCCAGGAGTGAGGAACGGCTCGCCCTCGCCCCCTACCGGTTGGTGAAAGCAACGGGAACCTTGAGCCTCAGCTGTTTTTCAGCCCGTCTGAACCAGATGATGCCTTTCAATTAGTCGTAGGCACTTGTGCTCAGGGTAACACGTCAGAACGAGAGCTGATTTACTTTAGCGTTTGAAATGGTTCAGTTTAAATCTAATTTTATGTAAGGCAGGCTGAATCAGCCAACTAGTGGTGTCTGTTTGGGATGATTTTAACAATTTTACCAGCATACAGTCTGTCAACACACAAAATAGAGACAAATGGAGCATTTTACCTGATTTATTTTTACTGTTTTATCATCATTCTGTATTTTAGTGTCATTTAGGGTTTTAGTGTCACCCCTTCAGTTCCTCCCTTTTCTGTTTGGTGCTGCTTTCAGAACCCTCTGGAAAATTCCTGTTCCTGTTTGTGCCTCCAGCAGCCAAGAGACTGCTAGCCAAGTTTTCTGAGGCCCTCTGCAGCTCCACCGCACTCTCTCTTTTATTAGCATAAGTTAGCCATCCAAACTTTGTTAATTTGACAAACTAGCATCTTTCTCTGTCTCTGCTTAGAGTTAAGGTTTTCTTACTGCAAAAATCTTTACTACAAAAGTCCCTGAAGGATCTCAGATTTGTGAAATTAACTGATCATTCCATCGAGCCACATGACGGTCTTTCGAACAGTTGTTAGATACCCCTTGAATCGTTTCACATTGACAGTAGCAAAAGAGCAGGGTTTTAATAATGAAATAACAAAAGAGAACTTATAGGGAATCGCAGAGAGAGCAGGACGAGGAGTACAGGCAGCATAACAGAAAGAACAGTTAAAACAGTGAATGATGTAGCGAGGTACGGGTGGAGAATGGCTTTGGATTCAGATGAGCTGATCAGGGGAAAGAGGAGACAGAGTGCAAACAGGGAGACTGAATCAAGGTGAACGCAACGCAGAGGGAGCTGAGCTACAAAAAGAACTAGAAATCAAGAGGGAAAAAAACACTGATCCAAGAGAGTAAACTAAATTACACAGAGAACAGAACGCAATGAATAAGTAAGAAACTTAAATAAATTATATAGATATTATATATTTATATTATAATAAAGAACTCAAAATGGGTAAAATATCTACTGTATGTGTTCTCCAGATGACCCTTCCAAAACTATACATGTTATATTTGGAACCCTTGAGAAACTTTTTGGCGAAAAAAGTATACTAAAAGTGCACCGGTTTAGCTTCTTTGTTAAATTTGTCACATCAGATGCAGTTTAGCCAGCCTGTTAGCCTTCCACTATGGTGAGGTGTGGTAAAAAATCTTGATGTAAGGTTCCCTGTAAAACTTCATCATCACTCACTACTAATCATCCAACAAAGCTGGCAACAAACTCTAGAGCAAATAATCCAACCTTTGGTGGAAGTGATAGATTCTGTTTGGCTGGAACACTTTGGTTCATCATGGAAAGATACTTATTCCCACTTTACTTTCCACCACACTCAGTATTTCTAATTATCTTTTCAAGGTCAATTTAGTTCGAGCATAAAAAAAAATATGTTTTAGAAATATAAAGGAGAGATAAGAGTTTAAAACTGTAATGTATTTAAAGCTCCTCAACATTATGCAGTGCAATATGGTGAAAATATGTGATCATATGTTATACTTTCAAAGGGGTAACAATAATAATAACAACAACAACAACAATAATAATAATAATAATAATAACAGCAATAATAATAATACATTTATTTAAAAGCACCGTTCATAACACTTAAAGACACTGTACAAAACAAGTTAAAACCACAAGCATAAGGCACAATAAAACAACAACTCCAGAAACTTAACCTAAATAAAAAACTACAATATATACAATCCAAATTTCTAAAGTGCTACGAAAAAAAATCATATTTTGTGCAACATTATTAACATTGAAAGCTAGTAGAGTGGCATTAGACTACAAACAGTCGTGGCACAAAAGCTAAAGCTCTTTTTTTTTTTTTTATAAACCATCAGATTAAAAAGCATCATCTAAATATCTCCAGTTAGAGTTTTATCATCTGGGAGGGAAACATTGGAAAGTTGGCACTAATGAGAAAGGCAGATGGCCTTTATATGGCCCTTCCGTGGTTAAGATCCTTCCATTGGAGCATAAAGAGATAGCTATGGGCTGATGAAGCATTAAATCCAACACATGACCATCAGCTTAAAGGAAAATATATTTTCAGTTATATTTAGGAGAATAAAATACAACATTAAAGTTGCATATATTCAGATGACACAGCTGTCTACACACAGCTGGCTTTAACTCATATTGCCTTCAGCTCTATAAGACTGGATTAATGTTTTTTTTATCATATCAGCAACTAGTGAACCAGAGTAAGACAAACGTTTGAGGTCGACTGGATTAAAACAACAAATGCTGTAGAATGCCAAGGCGAGGACTTTAGAGGTAATAATTGCAGCCGCACTTTTCCTGAAAAATGCAGATCTACTTTTGTTAATGTTATCCATATGACAAAATGTTTCAACTGAGCAAACTCAGAAAAACAGAAAATGTTGTGAAATGGTTATTATATAAAAAATAAAAAACGACCCATGCTATCCCCTCTCCTGTTTTTATCCAAAGTTGGATGGAAGAAACAAAAATTACACCAGAAACCTTTCATCAGCAAAGCCGGACCCCATCTTTCTTGCCTTAACACCCACTGAGCTTTTTCCTGTTAAAGCAACCTTTAATGTATTTTACTGGGAGTTAATGCGAGAGACCAACATGAAGCTGTGTAGAGATGCAAACTGGAAGAAAAATCTCCCACAGGTTGAACTTTTTTTTTCTTAAATAGAAATCTGAAAAATATGCATTCAGTCCGTACTTTCCAGAACCACTTTTTGCTGCAGTTACAGCTACAAATCATTTGGGTAATATCTCTGCTAGCTTTACACATCTAGACTGGCATGTTTGCCTATTCTTCTTTGCAAATAGTTAGACTTTATTCCAGTTGGATGGAGAGTTTCTGAACGGCAATTTTACATCATTCTGTTTTATCTCTGGTTGCATTGACCAGCTGGAAGCTGAAGCTCTGCCCTGGTCTTTGTTCTTTTGCAGCCTTTAACAGGTTTTCTTCCTGTATCGCCCTGTATTTAGCTCCATCTATCTTCCCATCAGCTCCCACCAGCTTCCTTGCCCCCCTGAAGAAAAGCTCTCCCAAAGGTGGAAGCTGCCATCGCCACGTATACCTGTGGGTATGGGTTCAGGCTGATGTGCATTTTGCAAACAGAGCCTTTTTCATGTTGGTAAAAAAAAAAGTTTTTATTTAAGCACCCTTTTCAACAAGTTTATTGTGTCTTTTATATAAATTGTGGTAAACAGAATTTTTATTGTTTCATTTGTTGATCTGCTATGCAAAGGTACTGCTTATAAGGCTGAGTTTACCTGTGCTCCTCAGACTCAAAAAAAAACTCGGAGAAGAGACAAAACCTTTCAACAAAGAAGAACCTATGTGGAGGACCCCCTCTCCTTTTCTTTCTCAAATTATTCCACCTGGATTAAAGAGCTGCATCAGGACGTCGTTTCATTTAGCAATATATATCTTCTTGTCAATATACTCTTGGCCAAATTTGTGGAACATGCAACCAAAAGTTCCACTATGAACTGATTCTCACACCTGAAGTAATGCCATAGTTGCCTTTCAGTTCTGGCGAACGGCCATGTCTTGTTGACTTTGCAGCTGTGCCATAATCTATCAGTTTTTCAGACAATGGATCAAACAGTGCAGCAGAAGATGCTCAAAGCATGGGATATCGATTTTAACCTAACCCTTGTTTACACTTTTCACAACTTTATCCCTGACCTGAGTTACCTGTGTTTCCCCAACCTTGTGTTCACTGATGTTCTCTAACAAACCTCTTAGGTCTTCACAGAGCAACTCTAATTTAATTTGATTTAATTTGAGTAATAAGGAGACTCCTGAAGACAGCTGGCCACGCTGCAATTGTTTTACGGGGATCAGATTAAAGGGTGCAGAATACAAATGCATACCACGCTTCTCAGAAATTTATTTGTAAAAAAATCATCTTGACCATCATGTACCATTCCACTTCACGGTTGTGTGCTACTTTTCAATCACGTTTACTCGTTTATGCTGGAATAAAATCCCGTTATATTGTAGGGATCACTATATTCAGTCTACTGTTAGGGATCAAGTGCTGTTTCAGTTTATAAAATTTGAAGAGAGATGCTACAATCAATTCAAGGTGTTCAAGTTCCTAGGAGGATTCGTAGCGCTGTCTTCAGTTTCTCCAATTGCTGCATTGCAGATAAGAATCCTCCTCTACTGGAGACCTTTCACTCACAACAGGAACAGCAACTCTCCTGAGCACAGGGTGCCACACACTTTCAGATAGACAGTTTGTTATTTTCCAGGAGCCTACTTAATATTTAAAGAGTTGAGAATGTTGCTCTTTGGCATTACAAGAACAAAAAATAGATGTCTATATAAACCTTTAGCCACCAAATTTACAATTTACCTTGTCTTTGATTTCAGCTGACTCAAGGTCAAGCATTTTAACTCTTATGGATAATAGCGCCAAGAAATTGCATGTTTAATTAGTCAACCAAACACCAAACAAGCGGTTTCAATAACTGAGATCTCCACCAATCAGTTCTAAGTGACCTAGCGTGGGAGATGACGAGTAAAACTTTGTTTTGCCTTTTTTATTTATTTTTTGCTATTTTCATTCAACCAAGGAGTTGTGGATAAAATAGCTTGCGGTGATCAGATCAGGATGTTTCAGATAAGCTGTCAATTTGTCCTTTTTCTTGCCTCTTGTTCATTCCTGGATGGATCTGCTTTGGAACCCCGATCTTACCTGAAGCTCAAAAACAACAACAACTCTGCAGAGCCATGAGGGTGACCTTGTGGGAGTGCAGTGCCTGGGTCTTTCTTCCCCCTTCAACCTTATCAATACTAACGCAACTAAGGCGCTGACACGGGGGGAAGGGGGAAGAAGAAGAAAAAAAGGTCTTTATTATTTATACAACTGTAGTTGGTGTTTATTCCAGTTGCTGCCGCTTTCCACTATCATCCTCTGTTTCGCTTTTTTGTCGACGTTTTGCTTTCCCTTTGTTGGCTGATACTTGCTAATATAGACATGGACACTGACCAACAGCACAGATCAAACCAACACAGTATTTACATGATGTCACAGCTTTATATATATGTAATATTTTTGTCTTATGCTGTATCTCTTCCTGCAGTTCATTTTTCTTTTTGAAAGTTAAAATATATGTTACAAACACAGTTATGTAAAGGCCTCCACATGCAAAAAGTATTTAAAAAAATGTGGCTGTGATGCGACTGCAGCATTTCTTAATTGCGATGTAGAGTCAGATAAAAATAAAGCAAAAAATAACCTTTGTGGGTATCTTCTAAATAAAGGATTTGTGTAATGTTTAAAGTTTTTGCTTAAATCTTTAGAACGTTTTTCTGCTCCACTTTCACACATTGTCCATAAAGCATAAAAATGACAATTTTTAAGCTGTTTCCATTGCAGAATATGGCTTAAGCAACTTGAATTAGGGATCCACCTGACTTGTATCAACTATTCTGGCTGTTTGTGGTGGTGCAATGGTGTGGGGATGTTATTGCCATACTCTGGGCCACTTGGCCCAAACTAAGTATTGCTGCTGACAATGTCCAGTCCTTTCTGGCCACAGAGTGTACTTATCTTCTGATGGTAATGGGTCCAGCAAGATGATGCACCGTGTTGCAATGCTCAAATAATCTCAAACTGGTTTCTTGGACACGATAATGGGTTCACTGTACTCCACTGGCTTCCCAAGACACCATGTCCTGATCTAATAAAGCACCGTTGGGATGTGGTAGAAATTGGAGATTTGCAGATCACGGATGTGCAGCCGACAAATCTGCAGCAACGCTAAAGTGATGTCACGTTAACATGGACCCAAATCTCTGAGGAATGTTTCAAACACCTTGTGAAGTCTATTTATGAAGAAGGAAGGCTGTTCTGGCAGCACCTTCCGTACCAGGTCCAGGAAGGTGTACCCAGTGGAAGAGGTCAATGAGTGAACATTGAATAATACCAAGTGAGTCAAATTTAGGAATTTAAATGAGTTGCTGGTTTTCATTGCCACTTGGGTCCAATTTGTCAGATCAGTAAACCCGGTGTGCTGGTCCAGGCTCACCTTCAGCAAATTTAACCTCAGCTCAGTTTAATTTCATAACGGGGTTGATATTTGACTAGATGTGGTTTGATGTGACCTATGAATGTGGACCTCAGGACAATAATTCAACATTAGAGAACTGGTGAGGAGCGAGGGTGACCATAGCTCTGTTCTGGGCGATGGCTCCACTGAATGAGTCAGCTTTTCTTGTTCTCTTTCTCTCTCTGTCTCTCCATCTCTGACCCACACTTTCAGACGCCCCGAGGCGACAACTTGTTGATTTCCATTCCTGTCCTCAGATCATCATCCCATTTCACATCTGAGTCACCACAACACACACACTTATAGGTCCAGATCCCAAATGTCTGGTGTTTCTGAAGAGGTGGTGGCCAAATTATTCCTTAATAACATAAAAAAAACCCGAATTTAATATTTGTTTATTGTGTGAACTGTGTTTAAATATTTAAACACTCTTATGCCTTAAAGATAGAGTCGGATAAGCTGAATAAATACAATAAGCGGTTTTCACAATATGATCTGTTATGTCAAGGGGGAAAAGAGCTACCCATAGCAACCTGTCCCTGGGAAAAGTGATTGCCCCCTGATCATAATAATGTCATGTGTTGCCCTTGATGGCAATGGCTGACATCAGGCATTTGTAATAACTGGTAATGAGTCTTTTCAAGCACAGATTTCAAGCGAAATCTGTCCCAGTCTTCAGTCCAATAAAAGGATTTTCGGAATATGAACGGCCTGTATGAGATCATGTCACACTGTGTTCAAATCCTCTTTTTTTGTGTGTTCATCTTGTTCTGAGCCATTCAAATGTGGACTGGCTGATATGCTTTGGGTTAACGTCCCCCTGAATAACCCAAGTGCACTTGAGTCTAGGGTTACGTACGGATCGCTGGGCATTCTCATTCAGGATTTTCTTTTAGAGAACAGGTTCCATTTAACATGGTAAATTGTTCAGTCTTGAAACAGCAAAGGATTCAGGTGTGTGGGACCAGGGACACATCTAAAAGTTTCAGGACACCGGCCCTTGAGGACTGGAGCTCGACACCCCTGTTCTAGGAGGTTCAAAGACAGGAACACGGTTAGTCTCAAGTTGCATGAGAATCAAGGAATAACACTAGGAGTTGGTCTGTACCACGCAGAAGCGTAAAACGAACTGACGCCCTCCTCCTGGTTCCAGCTCAATAAGAAGAGTGGTAATCAGCTCTGATGAGACACACCTGCCTGTCCAACCCTGCAGAGTAGGGAGAGAAGGAAAACCAGACCCGCACCTAGACCACAGAGTATGACATATATTTTTATATAGAAAAGAATGACAAACCCTATATGACACACTGAGTATTTAATAAAACATAGGAAAATATAGTTCAATTTATTGCAATTATTGCACATAGTATGTACATGTTAAGAGGATTAGGTTTACAAAATTTACATCAAGTAACTGTGTGTGTTTGGTAAGGTTACTCTGTATAAGAGTGTGGATATGTGTTTCTAAGATGCAATTTGTTCCTTGGATTGTGAATGATTTTTTTTAAACTAATTGACAGTACTGTCCATTGGTGGCAGCAGACTTTGTCCCGATCCCTAGGTTTTCAATTGGCTCCCAGAAGCATTTGTGGTGGAGGAACAGGAGGGTGTCAGTGATGGCTGATGTTGGAAGAATGATTTTTTTCCCCCCCTTCTTGATACTGTTTGCAGCCTGTTAGTGGGTCTTCTGTGCGTTGCAGCAAGAAAGTGGTACCCTCAAACAGGACAAGTGGAATATCTGGGGAGAAACATTGTGCATGTAGCCATGTGATACAAAACTTATCTCTAGTAAAACTGTAACTTAACCTAGTGTTATGCATTATGCTATGAGGTTTACATTGCCGGGTTTCTCTATGATCCTGCTTACACATTATATTCAAGATGTAACTACTTTACCAGAGATTGTAGCCCATATGGTTGTGATTTTCACTGGTTGTCTGTCACTGTCATTCACATGGGTTGGGTTGAAGGGGGCTATCTCCACAAATGAGCCAACTTTGAGAGTCTTTACATCAAATCTGTGAATGAAATAAAATATTTTTAAAACACTTGCATTCATTAAAAAGGTATATTATAAAAGGCATATTCCATTTATTTAGATAAATATCCAAGGGTCTAATACACAAAATGATGCACAGCTTCTGGGAAATGCTATGCAGTATGTTTTGTTGCTGGTACAATTGCTGCTCTGCGCTATCCTTTTATGAATTTGGCTTAAAAAATATTCTGAATTAAGTACATTACTACTGCTATTACACAAATGATAAACATTGATAACATACTTATATTTTTGTGGGGACAGTGTGGCAGTTTGGTGTTTAATGCGTCTCTCTGGTTGCCCAGAGAGAGGGTTGTCAATGATGTTGATGATATGCTTCCCCTTAACCAAACCTTGGGAATAAAATCAAATTATGTTAATGATGTTCCTATACAAGAAGACAGTGCTTACAGTACATTATAATGTATAATTAATATTTATTAATATGTTTTTTCCTGTACTGCATTGAGATCAACTACAGGAGTCACACCTTTGGGCCAAGTAAGATCTCTTCCTGTGTCAGGACTCTATCCCCCATTCTCTCCACGAAGTCTGGCTGTCATGAGTCAGAAACAGAGGACCCTGAATTCAGCCAGACAAGCAAAAGGTTGTAATAAAAAGGTGATTTATTAACAAAGCAAAAAAACCAAAAGAGGGCACCAAGCCAAAAAGCAAAGAGGCAGTGTCCAAAAAACTTAAACAGTCTACAGCCAACAACCTAAAATAAACTGGTCAGAAGTCAGGCTGGTCTATTAACAAAAAGAGCAGAACAGGTCAAATAATCCAGGTAAAAACTAACAGAATCAGGTTGGGTACAGGCAGACAGGATCAGACTTACCCCAGGCAGGAAACACAAACACAATGATCGGGCAGAGTGCAGGGAACAGAGGCAGGCATAAGTAGGGGAGTGAGCAGGTGAAAGGAATCAAACTAATTACCAGACTAAGTGGAGCTGATCAGGGAAGTGGCAGGAGGTGGAACTGAACTGACTGAATAACTGCCATGTGAAAACAGGTTAAACTAACTGTAAACAAGCTAAACAGGAACCTAGACAAGACAAAACTCAAAGCAGCCAGAGAACCTAAGGCAGGAGAGTAAACAAACCAAAACAGAACCTAGAATATTACAGAGCCCCTCCCTCAAGGGCGGATTCCAGACGCCCTCCAACGTCTACAGGAGTCCAAAGAAAACAAGACAGACTGGGCGGGTGGAGGGGGTTCCAGGATGGAGGGCCAACGTCTGAAACAGAAAGCTGTTAATGAGGTCAAAAAACACAACTCCAAACAGAAAACAACCCTAAAAGGGCGAACCAGCCAAACTCTGTGCGGCCGTCGCGGAGGCCGACCCCGGCGTGGCAGAGTCTCTATCGGAGAACCCTGCATCAGAAAGCAGAGCAGGGCTTTCGGCGGCCGGCGTCGGAGCAGGGCTTTCGGCGGCCGGCGTCGGAGCAGGGCTTTCGGCGGCCGGCGTCGGAGCAGGGCTTTCGGCGGCCGGCGTCGGAGCAGGGCTTTCGGCGGCCGGCGTCGGAGCAGGGCTGGAGGCGGGTCCCCCTGGACCGCCCCCTCGCAGGACTGAGGAGCGCCAGATGGAGGCGGGTCCCCCTGGACCGCCCCCTCGCAGGACTGAGGAGCGCCAGATGGAGGAGGGTCCCCCTGGACCGCCCCCTCGCAGGACTGAGGAGCGCCAGATGGAGGCGGGTCCACCTGGACCGCCCCCTCGCAGGACTGAGGTGTGGGGGCCAGTGCCTGACCCTCGGCAGCCGGAGCAGCAACGCCAGTCAGGCCTCCGGCGACAAAAGACCAGGGGAAACCACCCTCAATAAAGACCTCGGTGGCTGGCGTGGCAGGACCCTCTGATGCCAGTAAAGTGGGAGGGCTCAGAGTGACTAGCAGAGCAGCAGCAGGACCCAAGCAGGTTTGGGCCGTGGTGTGCGCCGCACCCTCGTTGGACGCCGGGCTGGCGTGCGCCGCACCCTCGTTGGACGCCGGGCTGGCGTGCGCCGCACCCTCGTTGGACGCCGGGCTGGCGTGCGCCGCACCCTCGTTGGACGCCGGGCTGGCGTGCGCCGCACCCTCCTCGGACGCCGGGCTGGCGTGCGCCGCAACCTCCTCGGACGCCGGGCTGGCGTGCGCCGCAACCTCCTCGGACGCCGGGCTGGCGTGCGCCGCAACCTCCTCGGACGCCGGGCTGGCGTGCGCCGCACCCTCCTCAGCAGCGGGTGCAGGGGCCGAGGCAGAGGCCGGACCCCCCTCAGCAGCAGGTGCAGGGGCCGAGGCAGAGGCCGGACCCCCCTCGGCAGCAGGTGCAGGGGCCGAGGCAGAGGCCGAGGCAGAGGCCGGACCCTCGAAGACAGCTGCAGGGGCCGAGGCGTCGGCCGGACCCCCCTCGGCAGCAGGTGCAGGGACCGAGGCGTCGGCCGGACCCCCCTCGGCAGCAGGTGCAGGGGCCGAGGCGTCGGCCGGACCCCCCTCGGCAGCAGGTGCAGGGGCCGAGGCGTCGGCCGGACCCCCGGAGACAGAGGCAGGAGCCGAGGCGTCGGCCGGACCCCCGGAGACAGAGGCAGGAGCCGAGACGTCGGCCGGACCCCCGGAGACAGAGGCAGGAGCCGAGACGTCGGCCGGACCCCCGGAGACAGAGGCAGGAGCCGAGACGTCGGCCGGACCCCCGGAGACAGAGGCAGGAGCCGAGACGTCGGCCGGACCCCCGGAGACAGAGGCAGGAGCCGAGACGTCGGCCGGACCCCCGGAGACAGAGGCAGGAGCCGAGGCGTCGGCCGGACTCCCCGAGACAGAGTCAGTTACTGCAACCCAACCCACAAAACCAGGAACAGAAACTGAGGCCCCAGCTGGTCTCCCAGAAACAGGGACAGAGTTATTGATTGTGGCTTTAGGAGCAGTGGGTGATGAGGGGTGATGGTAGAATGCCCGGAGGGCTATCCTGTAATTCTCCTCTAGCTCCTTTAATTTAGCCTCTAAGACAGATGAATAATGGTAAATTAAAGTCTCTCTCAGTTGCTTAATGATGGGAGCAAAAGTCCTTATCTTGTCCTCCAGTGACCTATAGTCTGCATCTGGAGTGACACAAGGAGGAGCTGTAGGCGACTCAGCTCCAGAAAAAAGAGAGCTCCGGTCTTCCGGGCAGGAAGGCGGGCAGAAAGCGGCAGCAGGAGCAGAGGAGACAGCAGCAGTGCCCGAGGTGACAGCCAGACCGGCCGCTCTGTGTTTTCGACGGCGGGGCTGCTGTAGGGAAGTGCTGCTGCTAACGAGGTGCCGTCTGGGACCGACACCGGGAGGACAGATAGCAAGCCTGGAACCTTCCAGTGACGCTCCCAGCATCATGGATCTGCTGGAGAGTAAACTCCGGGCTTGTGGCAGGCTCATGTCCAAAAATTAAAGGGGGAAAAAACAAAAATATCCCCACCAAAAAATATTCAAAAAAAAGTGCTTGTCTGGCGAAGGGTCTGATTATGGCCCGATCATTCTGTCATGAGTCAGAAACAGAGGACCCTGAATTCAGCCAGACAAGCAAAAGGTTGTAATAAAAAGGTGATTTATTAACAAAGCAAAAAAACCAAAAGAGGGCACCAAGCCAAAAAGCAAAGAGGCAGTGTCCAAAAAACTTAAACAGTCTACAGCCAACAACCTAAAATAAACTGGTCAGAAGTCAGGCTGGTCTATTAACAAAAAGAGCAGAACAGGTCAAATAATCCAGGTAAAAACTAACAGAATCAGGTTGGGTACAGGCAGACAGGATCAGACTTACCCCAGGCAGGAAACACAAACACAATGATCGGGCAGAGTGCAGGGAACAGAGGCAGGCATAAGTAGGGGAGTGAGCAGGTGAAAGGAATCAAACTAATTACCAGACTAAGTGGAGCTGATCAGGGAAGTGGCAGGAGGTGGAACTGAACTGACTGAATAACTGCCATGTGAAAACAGGTTAAACTAACTGTAAACAAGCTAAACAGGAACCTAGACAAGACAAAACTCAAAGCAGCCAGAGAACCTAAGGCAGGAGAGTAAACAAACCAAAACAGAACCTAGAATATTACACTGGCTGGCGCATCATTTTTTATACTTTCAGGTGGGATAGCTCTGGCATTTGGGTTCCAAGGTGGAACCCTGTTAAGAAATTAATTACAGTAAATAAAATAATTTTGTTACCTTTTTTTAGTCATCGTTGATGGAATATCCAAGAATAATTAAATAATTATTAATAACACAACTATTTTAGTAATTTATTTTTGTAACAGATTTACCTACCAAGCCCATGTCTTTGATGAAGTTCAGCTGCAGATATCACTGTGGCTGATCCTGATGGCCTGTAAACTGGGGCGTAGCATGGGAGCCCGGGGACAGATGTATTTTCTGCTGTTTCCTCATTTGGTGTTGACAGTGTGCAAAGGGTATCCAACACAGCAATCCTCTTCACCATTCATTTTTCAATACTGACACTATTTTTATGAGCAATAACTGAAGTACAACAAAAATATCAAGACAGTGAGCTTCAAACACCTTCAGGACCTAGTCTATGACATGTACGGAAAATGTACCTACCCACGTCCTTGATCCTCTGGTGGTATTGCTCAAAGCGGTTGCAGTCACCAATCATAGGGTGGCCCAGCATATCAATTTGCTCCCCAATGCGTAGTACATATGAACGTATAAATGTAATTATGAAATTATCAACTTACGACGTTGCCTCTGTGACGTTTACAGTGATAAATTCATGTAGTTGAACACAGAAATGTAGTAAAAATGTGAACTCTGCTAACCTCCTCCAACTGCCGTACTAACTGTCTTACTAACTGAAAACAAACCTGAGATTCGGAATGTTAGTAAAAACTGCCCTTCAAAATAAGAGCTCCTTCAAAACAAAGGTCCATTCAGATTCATGCCTGAAAGGCAACACAACCCATGATGCCCATATTTTCCCTTTTTGTCCGCAAATTTTATGATCATAAAACTCCTGTTAAAACAAGATAGCTTGGCCATGCTTTTGAGACAGGTTGCAAAGGGTGTCTTAAGCCATCTTAAGATTTGAATGTCTTGAAACAAAAAAAATATGTCTTAAGACATCTCAAGACAGTCAATGTCTTCAAGACACAAAATACTGTCTGAGAGCATCCCGTTTCCTGCAATTGCATGTCTTAAGACATGGGTGCATGTCTTCAGATTTTTGTCTTAAGATGTCCTAAGACGTCTTGATGTGCAAAAATGTCTTGAGACGTCTTGATTCGTCTTATTTAGACATCTTGAAACGTCTTGAGACACTGTGATGGCTGGGTATGTAGTTCTTTTCTGGACAAGTGATCAACAGGCTCTTTTCTGAACACCTCTGGACAAGTTCATCAGCGCCAAGTGGTTTTTGTTTGGGGAGTTTGATGGAGTTCTGAAACATGAAAAATGGCTTCATAATCCTTTCCAGACTGACAGACTAAAATACTTTCTCATCTGTTCTTGAATTACTTTTGGTAATAGGATATTAAGTTGCTTCATAAGATATTTTAGTTTACTTCACTTTGCCAGACAGGCTCTACTCAAGGGATTTTTTTAATTCTACGTATCTATCAGTAACCAGACCTCAGTGTGGCTAGTAAAATAGAACCAAACAACTGTAGCTAGTCGTAGTTAACTCGTGATTTATGAAGTCATCATTTGCTGAGAATATTTGTTTAATGATCCGAGACATATCAGTGTGACAAAACAACATTGTAAGGGTACAAATACTTTTTCACAGCATGCGGCCTCATCACATCATTCCCTCAGTGCCAAAAAGAATCTTGATAAATGACACATAAAACTATCGTATAAGGCTGAGTGGTAAAAGCAAAGGGATGTAAAAGAATAAGGTAGCATTCTAATAATGAGATTACTGAAATATTTCAGCATTTTCTTTGTTAAATTTCAGGCTTTTGAATTATTTCCCTCAGTAACAATCAGAGAGAGAAACACCTAAGTGCAAAATATGGATTATATGAGGTTGAGAAATGACAATGTGAGGACCAGGAAACTGGACAAGCCATGAAAAGTGATCAAAAATATTTACATTCAGTATTCCATTCATGTCTGTCCTCTCTTTTTATTATGGCTCTCTCAGAGTCACACTCAGAGCCTCACAGGTGTGGTGGCTTTAACAACAACAAAGTGTATGCCTAATAATTATTAAAATCACCTGTGAATGCTGCAAAAGCTCTCCAACGTACCAGCTTAGCGATGCGGCTGTGTCAACACAGCACTTCCCGTTTACAGTGTAGTCCCACAGCAGGCTGCACACGCCAGATAACAACAGCACAAAGCATGCTGGGAGATAAAAGTGGCACTAAATGCGCTGGGGCCCCCTTGGTGCCTGTCACAGCGTGATGTGGCATCAATCAGTATTACCGCTGTGAATGGTGTACCTTCTAACAAACAGTGCAGCAGAAAAGGAGAAGATGAAGAAGAAAGTTAAAAACCTGTATATATGCCCTAAGCACTAAATATATGAAAACTAATAAAGAGACAGCAACTGCTTAAGACACCGGTTCAAGACATGGTGACAGTAGCTAAAAATAGCACTTTGTAATCAAAAGTTTAATTTCTATGATGTGTTTTTGGTTGATTGCTTGATAATAAGTTTTTAATGATCGTATTTTTCTGGGTTATAACCGGTTCAAGAGAATGACTCATGACAGTAAACGAGAGATCTGAAGGTGAAAGATAAGAATTACGACTTAAATGGCTGCTGTTCTTTTTTTTTTCCAAGAAATGTGATAACAGCAATGAAAAATCCTACTAATTGACATTTATGAAAAAGAAAATCTATGACAGGATAGTGTTTTTATTTTATTTTTTTAAGTGCCCTGTCTGGCAGTGTAGCATTAAGAATTGCTCTCTTAAAGCCTAAGAGAGCCCAATAGATTTTACTTTCACAAGTGGAGCCTTACTGCTTTTGCTATAGTGCTCTGCTTGATTTATATATGCATATAGCTATAGCTTTATTAGATTTTATTCTGGGACTATTTCATGTTCATTGGACACAAAAATGGAAAGATAGAAGAGACAAAAGAGACAGAGATAAGACGAAATGCTAAAAGGGAAAAAGTTGAAAAAATAGAAGTACACAAAAAGAGAGAACAAGATAATATCCTCTGAGTCTGCTTCTACACCTGCAAAGAAAAATATAAAAAGAAAAGCAAAACAAACCGATAAAGTTTTACACATACAAACAACCAACACCTTGATACCTTCACTGAAAAATACACAGTATTATTTAATATGAGATGTAAAAAGTGACACCTAAGCTATTTATAGGGGTTATCTGTATAAATGTGAGTCTCTAAGTGTCAGGGATTTGTGGAGTTTAAAACCCGAATTCAGCCACACACAGAGCCAGTGGAGAAGGAGACCAGAGGATATACCAGACAGCAGCGGAGGGGTGATGATGATGGCTGGAGCTGGAGCTGGCAGATGTAGGTAACACAGGCAGGCGGACGTGGGGAGCAAAGGCAGGCAGGCGTGAGGCAAGGCAACGGTGAGGGCAGGCAGGAAGATGAAGGACGAAGGTCGAAGGTGGACTGAAAGATGTTCTGGCGAGGTTGAGCAGTCTGAGGAGGGTTTAAGTAGGAGTCTGGGCAGGTGCGCTGAGTCCGGGCTTGATTAGGTATGACAGGTGTAGATGATCAGGGTGGAAGGTGCTAGAACTGTCCATGGTGAAGCAGGTAAAACTGAACCCTGACACTAAGCACCTGAGTCCAAGCACCTGTAGGTGTTTGCGAGAGTGCACTTGTATATGTAAGGTTTATCCATGAGAAAAATGCTCAAAAGTGGTGGTGAGGAACCAAAGACCTGCCCCCCAGAATAGCGAGGCAGACTCCGGAGAAACCCGAACCACTGATGCCCAAAAGAGCCCCCAGGGGAAAGGTGCCCAAGAGGGACAAACACAGGGATATCTGCCTCCCCTATCCCAGGGAAGAGAAGAGAGGAGCTCCAGGAAACCCCCAACAGCCACAGTACTGAAGCCCCCAGGAGCTGCGGCGACGAGTCTGCAGGCTCTGCCGGCACCCAGCTACACTGGCGCGGATCAAGCAATGGGCCCAGAGACCTGAGGCTCAGGGGCACCCTGCCCCTCGGTGGGACCCCGACAGAGCCACAGGGCCCAGGCCAGGGGTCAGCAACCCAAAATGTTTAAAGAGCCATAATGGACCGAAAAAACAAAACACAGATCTGTCTGGAGCCGCAAAAAAACAAAAGTCTGATATAAGCCTTATAATAAAGGCAACATAGGCTGTGTCTATATTAGCTATGTTAGCCTACTATCAAATGGTTAAGTAGGCTACAAATACATAATGAGCATTCATGTTTAATTTTAATTTTCCCTGCAGCTCATCCTGGAGAGAATGACACACCACTTGACTATACTGCTCTATGATGAGGCTTTAAATTTAGCTTCCATAACAATCATTCCATCGATGAATAATGAAGAAACTGTTTTTTCATGTCATTTTTATTTTGAGGATTTGAAAAAACAACAATGGAACATGCACAACAGGCCTCCTACAACTTCAGACCTCCCCATGGAGATAAAATGCAGTTATCTTTAATCCTCACTAACACAACAACCCCATCTTCAAGCTGGGCTGTCAGACTTTTGAACGTGGAAACCCATAAATCTTTGTCAGCTATATCGGCCATTTCCATTTCAAGGTCAGTTTGATTTACTCCTGGGAATTTGTTCAACGAGGACAGGTCAATCTCCAGAGGTGTGACAGGGAAAGACTTTCGGAACTCGCTGAATCTGCTTCCAAATGCGGTTTGCATATCAACGATTGCACCTTGTAAATAATCACAGCTGAGTGTGTGATCGGGACGGGCTTCTATAAACTCTCTGAGGGAGGGGAAGTGAGAGAGTGTGCCGCGCTGTACATCTCTGGCGAATACAGTCAGCTTGCGCTCGAATGACAGAACAACTTCGAGCATTTGGAGTGCGGTGTTTCCCCGCCCCTGAAGACTTTTATTCAGCGCGTTTAGGTGACTTGTCATGTCCACCATAAAGTGCAGTTTTTCCAGCCACTCTGTATCTTCCAGTTGCGGGTAGATCAGGTCTTTGCTTTTCAGGAATGTGTTTACGTGTTCTAAACAACCAACAAAGCAGCGTAAAACTTCACCCCTGGACAGCCATCGGACTTTGTTGTGCAGCAGTAGATCGGAATATTTGCTGTCAACTTCATCTAGCAACGCACGGAACTGACGGTGGTTTAATGCTTTGGCAATTATCTTGTTCACCATCTCGATGACAAGGTTCATCACCTCCATACACTCCGGTGGGAATGTTTGTGCACACAGTGCTTCTTGGTGCAAAATGCAATGAAATGCAAGCAGATTTCGCTCCAACGCTTTCTGTAGTAAAGTCACAAACCCCTTTTCTGATCCTCTCATACTGGGTGCGCCGTCTGTAGCCACTGAAATCAGGTGGTTTGTGTTTATTCCTTTGTCATTTAAACATGTCAGGACAGCCTCACTTATGTCCTTCCCCCGTGTTTGGCCTTTCAGTGGTATTAATTCGATCAATTCTTCTTGTGGCCCATCAGAGTTCACATATCTGCATAACAGCGCTACCTGTTCTATATCCATCACATCACACGACTCATCACAGGAAATTGAGTATGCTGGAGCTGAATTTATGTCCGTGATTTGCTGATTGGTGACATTGCCTGCCATTTTAATGGCTCTTTCTTTCACAGTTTTTGCGGAGAGAGGCATGTCTTTAATTTTCTGTATTATGTCCGTTTTGTTTTTGAAGTCAGAAAAGAGGTGCTCTGATATTTTAATGAATGAATCCTTCATGTACTCGCCATCGGAGAACGGTTTTCCTCGCTTTATTATCTCCCGGGTTGCAACAAAACTAGCAGTAGTAGTGGAGTTTGGAGATGCAATCCACTTTTTAAATCTATCCTTGCGGTCCTGTAATTTCTCCAGCAGTGACGCAATCGCACTTTCTCTCTCACTCCCAGCTGGGTACTCGGCTGCAAATGAAGCATGCCTTCCCTGGAAATGTCTTTCCACATTACTCTATTTGTTGTTTGACAACTTCTCACTACAAAGCAAACATGTAGGCAACCCTTCCGCATTGGCAATGAAAGCAAATGATTCGGTCCAAGAACTGTTGAATCCTCTGTTCTCCTCTGCAGTCTTTCTCTTTTTCCCTTTGGGATCCATCTCTCATCTCGCACCCACCGGTTTTTTTACAACAGCGATCCGACTGGCGCTACGCTGAACTACAAGAAACTTTTGTCGCAGCTTATGACGCAAATCTCCGTCGACAGATATTTTGAAATTGAATATATATTCTACACATTTTACAGCATTGGAAAATGTTGAGAATGTTTGTATCGGTGTTTCCCTGCTACAGAAACCACACTAAAATAGAAAATATTATTTTTCCTCTCATCGTTTTCAGTTTTTCATAAAAAAAAATTAAAAGCTCCAAGGAGCCACCAGGGCGGCGCTAAAGATGCGGCTCTAGAGCCGCGGGTTGCCGACCCCCGCCCCAGGCCCACAAAGCAGCCACCAGGAGCGAGCCAGTACACACCTGAGCAACCAGCCCCGGCCTTAATCCCCGACCCTGATCCCAGCCAGACGACCCACGGGCCCATCCACCCGGAGATGGGGCCAACATGAACCGAACAGGCTGGCCGCCCAGAGCCCACCCCACAAAACCAAGTCTCTGCCTCCCCCATATCCTGCCCTTCATAATCTGGGGGAGAGCAGAAGTGCCAGCCCCAGCTCCAGCCAGTTTTGTTTCCCAATGTATTTCCGCCACTCAACAACATGAAAATACATCACGTTTACGTAGGGCGCACATGTGCACTCAGGTCAGTTTTCCTCTTCGGAATAACTTGATCCTGACAATCGTTTACATGCATGTTGATTAGATTATCAATCGGCATAGCCCACCCCTCTCATTTGGATTACAATTTCATTCCAACTGATCTTAATCCAATCACAATATTCCTATTGGCTTTTTTACATGGCACATTGGCCCTTTATTCCACTTACTTTTGTCTTCGTTAGCTTGACGTTAGCTTGCAACAAAAAGTGTTACAAGAAGAACATTTGTGTGTTTGAGGAAACAAAGTTTCCTCTAACATACAAACTTAGCAAACTGCTAAGTTAAAGGAGCAATAAGCAAGATTGCACCACTAGTGGGAGCTTGAGCACTGTCTGTAGACCAAAACAAGCCGTGTATCAAGCCACTCCTTTCTCTAACTCGCTCCAGCACTCTGCACCCATTTCCCCTTCTCCCCCATCGTGTGACCCTATTTGCAAAGAATAATTGCTTTTTGCTCCTTTAAATTGCACATCACAATAAAAGTTTTTTAATTGGCCATTGGTGTTTATTTTGGAGCATTCTGTCCAGAAAAACTTTTAGCTTATTTTTTTACCAGAGGTTCAGAGGCTCTGGAAATTTGGGACAAACCTTTTGGGTTGGTCTTGCAAAGCACAATAATGAAGTGGTGCGTTAAGAGTCCGTGTTGTTTCTGTAACATTGCAATTCACCCAAACAATATCTTGGAACGATTAGTATTTAAACGCTGTCTTCTGCTTTTTAAACATTGAATTCAGAGGGAAGGTGATTGTGGGACTCCTTTTAAATCTCCGCAGACTTTTTGTTGACTCCATGCTTAGCCTTCACCTTCCAACAGAAAACAAACTAATCTTTTGGAAAAAATATTTCTTGACTCAGTACTGTTAGATTTGTTCATTAAAGGTTTTCACAACTTAACTGTTACAAGTAAGAGCTGGTTTGACTGATCATGAGATGGAGTGGGTTCGGGTGGCTAACCTAAGTGGGGCTCAGGTGCTTGTACTTTGACAGCTCAAACACTAACAAGAATAACATATGTAAAAACCATAACATGCCATCATGATGACAGTTCCTTTCTACTGATATCACAGGAGGGGTGCACTATTCCCTTTGTGGGTTTGCCTAGTTTATAGATCAGCATGTAACTGGAGAAGGGAGCCAAGGGTATGAATACTTGTCATTTCCTTTGCTCTGCCTCTTTTTGCTCGTGGATCTCGTGTGGTCAGCAGCAGAGGAGTCGAGTGCTGGAACTTTGTAATAAGTCTTCCGTCTTATTTAGATTAAAGTGTTAAAGTCTGTCTCTGAGTTTAAGTCATCGTTAGAGGGTGTTTATTTCAGAGAGTGGGCGCTTAAAGGAAGTAAAAAAAATGGAGGGGATGTTAATGTGTCTGAGCACGGTCTGGACGTGTTCCTTAAAACAGTATTCAAGAGAAAGGGATTGGAAATGTTGGATGAAATACCACCATAACACCAATTCTGTTTTTATCTCTCAGTTTCCCTTTTTTTTCATTTTAAAGATTATTGCCACGAGCCGAGTTCAACAAGTGACTCCTTGGCTCAGTTGGATTAATGTCAGTTGAACAACTAACTACTGGTTACCTTTTTGTTGCTCAAAATTACTGAAGTAAAACAGTTCTTAACCAATATATTAAAGAAGATAAAACATATTTCACAGATTTCATTTGGTCATATCGGGCAAGTATATCCGAAATGTGGGGCAAAATTCTGGATTTTAGAAGGCAATGAAACATACTGTACAGAGAACAGTCAGAAGAAATCACACATAGCTTGCCTCCACCTGTCCATTAAAGGCACTTCAACATTTCAGGTTTTTCAGCTATGACATTTTATTATAGACAGCGAACTTATTGCTAGCGAAGAAGCATTATCACATAAATCTTTGCTGCTCTATCAACAATAATGTGGGTATGGCTTGCGCAGATGTGGCTCCAGCTGAGGTACAGTTTCAGAGCTGAGACTTACACTCAGTTTTAAAAGGTCAAAGCAGTTCTTTTTAAACCTCTTTGCTGAATGGGTCTTTCTTGCAGTTTTTAAGGACTGCAGCAGCAACAGCAGCGAGGCTGTGCCAACTCCCACCCAACACTACCTGCCCGAAAAGTCCTTACTGAGAGGACGGATCATGTAGAATGAATGCAAACAGTGGAATATCTAACACAAATTGAATTCACAAAATTGAGTGTTCAGTATGTTTAACCCAGAATTCAGCTGTCTGCAAAAGAAGAAGAAGAAGAAAAAAAAAACTACCCCCTACATCCAAAAAACGGAGATGTACTGTAGCAGGATCTAACACAACAACTATGTAGAACCTTACCAAGCACACTGTACTTGAAGGATGCTTGTTTTATTGCTCCACCTCCCTGATAGTCCCCAGCTAAAACGAAGCTGTAA
The DNA here is from genome assembly GCA_037039145.1 of Fundulus diaphanus. Lineage (NCBI taxonomy): Eukaryota > Metazoa > Chordata > Actinopteri > Cyprinodontiformes > Fundulidae > Fundulus > Fundulus diaphanus. The sequence goes on from CM073122.1 coordinate 42,867,268, forward strand.
ATGTCTCTGCATATGGCTGTCATTGGAGTAGATGCCTGCCCTCGCTGCGGCAGACTAATTATATTTGCACCTCGGTGATGAATGTAGCTCCGCTTTGATTTATTTAGAACTGCCCTAACAGCATTCGCAGCCTGTCTTTCCTATGGCTCTCTCTCGCACAAATAAACACACAAGTATAGAAGTTTAATGTCCCCTGAGAGCAATTATCATGCAGTCCTATGGTATGCAATCGTGTCATTAATCTCCTCACCGACTTTACTGTGACAATACAGCACTTCCTGTTGTTATTTACTGAACAATTCCTGACCGGTGGGTTTTACTGCATCGAATAATTACAGGCACAAATACGCTGACTTGTGAAATCCCCAACAGCTCAACATGGTTGGTAGCTTGTTATTGGGGTAGGAAAGGTAAAAAAGGTAATGATTCAGCTCAGTGGTATAAAACTTAATAAGCACATAAGGTTGCTGTCACAGACACATGTTTTACATCAAAGAGGAAAATGCTAAACAGACATTTGCAGAAGAACACATGAAAAGATGTTGTTAAAGATATGTCAGGGATAATGCCCGATGAGGCGTCCATTAGCAGAAATTAACAGACGACACAGAGGCGTGAACCGTATAAGTTCAGAGTGAGATGGTTAAAGTTCCTGCGGTTCCATATTACTCTGAACTTATCATACAATACGGAACTCTGTTACTTAAAAGGAGGAATTAAATCAAATCTGCAAATATTGACAAAGGTGAAATATCATTTGGTGAAAGACTTCCATGAAACATACCAGGGAACAATTTATCAAACCTCTAACTTGTTAATAACATGTTAATAACTTGTTTTTAGTATTTTTGCCAATAACTGCCAAAATGGTACAGTTGCATGACGTCAACAGTGCCAGGCCAGCTACAACAGAAAGTTGAAGAACGTTACGTTCTAGTTGTTTATTTGTAGAAATGGAAGAAAAAAACTTTTTTTAATATGATTTTGTGGAAGCAACAGGTATTCAACCATACCGGTACGGTCCTGAACCGACAGCTGGATCTCAGGAATCAAGTGAAAATTCTTCAGAATAGGATTCTGATTATGAGCAACGTCATGGCCGACAAGCCGATACGCCTAATGACTGAGTTAGGACTGTGCAATGGTGAGAACTTATTACATCCATATCCTTGTACATGTGTGGATTTAGTGTATTAATCAGTATTTGTACTCTGGAGCTTTGAAGAGCAACTCTAGTATTTTTCAATGATTAACATTCAGTCCATTACCATGGAACAGCTGTTTAGAAATATGTTTTGCTATTTATATATTGCACTCATAGCACATTACTCACATGACATTGTTCGAAGAGTATACATGTGTAGGTAGCTGACACGTATAATATATGGCCGGTGTTGTGTTAAGCTACATATTTATATTCAAGTACATACCTGTTTGACACGAGTGTAATCTCACTTGATGTATGCTCCTCAATTTTCCCTCTCATTTTCTGTATCGAGATGCTCCACTCTATCTGCATTTTCTTTTAAAAATAAAAATAGTCAGAATAGCTCCAGGCAAAAACACCTGCTTCTTCATGTGTAGCCAATCGACCTGCACAGGTGGTCACTCAGGTTTGAATAGTAATTCTCATGTATTAGCTTACATATCAAGTTCTGAGTTTTCTTCTTTTGGGAAACTGAAAAATTAAACCCCAGTGGTATTTTCAGGCCATGTTGAATCCGGACTCATTCACCCGCTACTGAATCACCGTTGAAGTGCTGTATACTCAGTGGCACAACTTACGTTACACATCTGAATGGTCATTTGCAATGCCCAAACACACGGGAAGTTTTTTTTTTTTTTTTTTCTTTCAATATGTTGTAACTTAAATAAAATTTGCACAATTGTTTTCTAACTCATGTCTGCTACGATAATTATATTTTATGCTTTTACTTTTAAGTGGTGTTAACTTCAAAACACTTTTCATTTCCCTTTTAACAGTGAACAGGAAGGGTTTTTCTACAAATCTGCCCTTGGTTTCTTGCCAGACCCACCTGGAGTGTCTATTGCTAAAAAGCTCAAAATGAATATTCAATGACCAATAACAGACTTACAAGTATCTTCCAGTAGAGGTTAGTAAAAATTGCATGTTTACACTTGTGACAACAGACAGAAAATCACTTCCAATAAACGATTTGGCATTTGGAATGTGTGTAATACTTGTTTTTGGAGACCAGATATGCTCAAGACTTTCCGCTTTGCTGCACTATTCAATGTGTTTAACATTATAATCTGTGAGATGCAAATACAATGGAGATTATCTTAACTCCTTCCCTATCTTTCCTATTGTGAAAAATAGGTCCTTGTGCAATGTTGCAGTCAGTAGTTAAAAGAAATGTTCCTCTGCGACACATTAAACTTAGACCCCAAAAGAACTGGATACCTATTTTGAAATTTCTTTAACCTCTGATCAACTTTAAAAGCACAAGTTCCAATCTTGCATGAGTTACATTTATGATGATTGTTAAAGGTAGCATTATTTGTGCCACCACTGATTTTCTTTAAAATGATAATTTCTTAAGGTTAGATTTCTCCCTGCTGACTAAAGTCTTCACATTAAACTTTGGATTTTTACTGCACCTAAAGATGAATTAGTTTTAAGACTTTTTACAAATACTTACAAGGGGTGTTATCAATATATTGAAATCTATATTAAAAAAATACTATTTACGACATTTTCTTGCATGATGATTCGTTACATTGTGGCAATTACTGCACTGGTGCTGAGCTTTTTATACAGGTACAATGTTTAGTTGTGGAAGCTGTTGATCATCAGGATACCAATGTCAAGGTTAACGATGGTTATATTTTTTGCTCTGCGTTACAGTGCAAGCGTGTACTGTTAATTTGGACTTCCTTCAAAGCCCAGTGTTTTTGAGAGGAGAAGGCAGGTTAAGGCAGTTGGTGGGTAAACAGGACAGGTTTGGAAAGAAAAGGAGAGGTGAGATCGTGACAGATGGCCTTTCTCTGGATATCTTCCACATGCTTTATAAGCACACACACACACGCACACACACACACACACACACACACACACACACACACACACACACACACACACACACACACACACACACACACACACACACACACACACACACACACACAGTGTCAAACATTCAGTGCCAGAATTCTGCTTCTAAAGATGCCTGGTGGAGAATCGTGATGAAATGAAGATTGATGTTGGTTCGTAGGAATAGTGAAAGCACCTAGTCTGATTATCCTTTACATCTAAATCATCTTCTAGTTCTGCTCTAGGCTAAAAACAAAGTCATCCTACCCTATATACATGTATTTTCATTTTCTTGTCAACCTGAAAACCACAGATATAAGAGATTTCTCTCAAGAATAATAAGCAATTAGCTCGTCCGTTGGATGTGTAAGCTCTCCTTGTTAACAAAAACTAATTGTCAGCTTTGTCGTCAAAGCTCCTGTGTATGGCAGCAGAAATAGAAAGAGCAAAATGGAATGCTGTATGCTGCTGACGTTGAAGGGAACACAATTAAACTGCCTGTTGGTCTTTTCGCTCCAAGCTCCTGTTGGAGAGTGTGTTAAGAAGCAAAGCTGAACTCTAAATTATGATAAATCATCTGACAGCTTCTTCAGATTGTAATTAAAAGCAGTGAGGCCTGAGGCCAAAAACCTAATCTATTTTCTATTTACCAATCTAATTTGTAATCATTATTTTCTATACATCACAACACAGAAGTTTTCTGCTTTTTAACAAATACATGGGAAAGTTATTACCAAATCAAACACTAGCAATTCTCAAGGGTTAATTTTGTTATTTAAAAGACTGAGTGATTTCTATAGATTTATTTTTAGCAAAAAGACTGAGAAGACTAATTCTCCATGGTATCCACTGGGATAATGATCAATTTTCTGTTTTCCCCATCAGAAGAGTGGTTCAGACCAATACGTTTGTCTTTTTGATTTGTAAGGAAAAGCATGTCCATTGGCCCTCTTAGACTCCTGCATCCAAGACACTCACATGAATTCAGTGTGGACCACTCAGATGGCTGAATATCTGCATATTGAGTAAGCACTGTCTGTGCATGTACCCGGCTGTGCCCCTTCCCTTGTTCCTGTTCTCCATCTCACTAAGTGGAGTACCTGTGGGTGCATCTTCCTGATACGCAGCAGAAACAAAATGATTTGCAACTGCAATTTGATTCACATTATTGAGCCGGCCAATATGCTGCATTCTGTTTGTCTGCGAATGTCACAGCTCTAACTTGGACCATTGAACATTTGCTTGAGAACCCCTGCAAACACTGAGTTGAACATTACTTAACAGTTACCAAAACTGCTGTCATATTTATTAATGTATTTCTCTGTCAGAACAATCTTTGTTTACTCCCTTAACTACAGGAACATCAAGTCACAAAGCAGGAAAATTTTTAAAAGGTCCATAGCTAGCTAGCTAGTGTCAAATTGATTGTTATTGCCACTATATTAATAAAAAACAGCCAAACGATTTGATTGAGCTGGTTGGTTGAATGAATTGACCGAATCCAGCTTAAATATTATCTCCTGACAAATATTGCCAGAATAAGATGACTAATGTCCCAACAAGACTTGTCAATTAGTTCATGTATTTGTTTTAAGCAGACTCGACTATTGTAATGCTGTTTTTAAGACTTTAAAAATAATCAACAAGACAACCACAACTCATTCAAAATGCTGCTAGAGTCCTTACAAAAACAAAGTGTGATCATCATATTAGTCCAATTCTGAGGCCCTTACATTGGCTATCTATTGCTCAGAGAGTAGAGTTTAAAATGTCATTAATGGTCTACAAACCACTTACTGGTCAGAGTCCTAACTACATCTCAGATCTTCTGCAGTAATATAGACCATTAAGACCGTTAAGCTCATCTGAATCAAATCTACATGCAGAAGTAGCCTTCAGTATTTATGCTCCAAAAGTCTCAAAAATAAAGTTACCTCACCTTACGTTAGATTATTTTTATTAATATTTCTAGTAGCTATACTTGAAAGACTTTTCCTTCTCTTTTAAATCTGCCCTGACTTGAATGGGATGCCTTGCAAGTCATTAACAGTAGGAACATGTCCTGTTCCCTTTGTTAAATCCTATCTGCGTTGTACACTCATTACCTTTGCTCCACTGGTTAAAAGCAATAACCTTTTGTTTAGATAACGTTGTTATTCAGTTCAGTCTCTGGCATTCAACCCAAGGATCAAGCACTGATTATGTGATGGTGCTATTTACTGTAACAATGACACCATGAACAACTGCTTAATTTTTTTTATGCAAATGAACGGCCAAGTCAAATGATTCCTTTATTTTAAGTTCTCAGGTAAATACTAAAAGTATTTCTGCCAATGCCACCATTCTGAAAACACTCACCGCTGAAATATTTTTTCAAGACTGAACAATAAACAAATATTGATTTTCTTTTAAAAACTTCCTTTGCTGTACTCATTTGTTGGCCTGCTTGGACAGTTACATCAAGGATTTTATTGCACAAGCCAAGAGAGCCACATATTGTGGGGTCATCAAAATACATAAAAAATCAATATACCAAGCCACATAACTGAAAAAATTCAGGTATGCCATTTATACAGGCTTCTGGGGTTGGTTCTTTCTATAGGTGTTCATGCACACGTTAAGGAAATCAACCAACAGACATTTGTTGTGCTTTAAGACCTCTGATCTACACTGTCTGAGGAAATTGCAGGTGATTTCCCCAAACTTTTCAATTCTCCTTTGGACTTCTGGAGATTAATATGTGAAATACAAAAGGATGTCCATTTACAGAGCTGAAATTAAATAGTAAGAAGCCCCAATGTCAGTAGGTGTTGTCAGGAAGCAGTGTGTAGCAGCACAAGTTAAATCTGCAGCTCTCTGTCCATCCATGGGCAGACACTGACCTTTTACGACTTGTGGCTGCTAACTGCGAAGACATTTAAATAGGGTCATCTGAAAGTCAGTGCAATTTCACTAAATTATACTGAGTGATCTTAGATGGCTCTCGGTATGAAGCAGCTTGCCAGTGGCAAAGGATGGAGTTACCTTTACCTGCCTCTTTTGTTCAATTATTTTTTTGCGTTACTTAAGGTAGATCAGTCCATGGACAAAAGAAAAAAAACTATTCATAAAAGAAAATAAGTATCTAAATGTGGTTAACAATGCAGCTTGAATGGAAATGTGCTAAAGACAAATCAAGAGAGTTGGCAGAGAAGCGATAAAGCTTCCTTGCAATCAGAAATAAAACGCTTCCCATGTACTGTTTGTTTTGTTTGATATGGACAGTCCCACTGAGCTCCAGACCATGTAGGATGAAAGGTAAAGATGAATGAAAAGGGTCAGGCTGAGCTAGCACTGGTTGCTTTAGAAGATGGTCCGCTCTGCTCTTTTACTGGCAGTAATAATTATCTACACATGTAATTCTAGTTTAGCCTCTTAAAATAAATCAAGTGTTTTTTTTCTAGACTAATTGGGTTATATTTTATGGCTTGTACATTTTGTGTAATTGAAAATATTCATAAATTTCCAATTATGGTGAATCATTTTTGATTTGTGACCCAGTGAAAAACAATACGCTAACCAACCTTGTTTGGTAATAGTGAAAGGACTCATTAAACAGACACAGGGAGAGTAAATTATGGAATCAACAGGGTGGGATCATTAAAACCGGTGGAAGCTCTAGGTCATTTCCTGAGAAATGAGCTGGATTAAACTATAAAACAATACAACAGGAACTGTGGGAAGTATTGTTTCAAGAAGACAGAGCGAAAAGATGGGGAAACATGTATATCGTTGGTTTACGCTGAAATGACGATCAGTCTAAATAAATGTTGGTCACACATGTAAATATAACCTTTTTATTGAGTCAACTTTCTGTTATTTCCAAATGTTCAGCTATCTGCAATCAGAAAACTGTGACTGGGAGAAATATTTGTTATTCCCTGCTGAAATCTTTACCCCTAAAACCAAATAATCATTGGTCTAGAATTGTTCTTTCAGTATGAGTTTAGTGTGGATACATAGGATGCCAATGAAAAAGATTTATTACATAAAATAAATGTTTTTTAATGTAATTAAATGGAAATAAGCATTTAATTCCCCATTAAAGCAGGACTTGGGACTTGGTGGAAAAAAAAATTTATTTGCAAGAAAAGCACAAGCATGATTTCTTCAGTTTATCACCAGGGATTTTGACCCACTCTTCCATACGAAAACTCCGAAGGCTTTCAGTTTATTGGCTGGTGCTTTGCAACCTGAGACGTCAGCTCCCTCTACAGATCCTCTGCAGGATTGTTACTGCCCACTGCTCAGACATCAACATGGTGCAACCGCTTTAATAATTCCTACCAGCTGCCTCCAAAACATAATGTGTCCTCCTCCATGCATGGCAGTGGAGAGGGTGCTCTTCAGGTCATCCACAACATTTCCAATCCCTCAGACTGAGTTGATGCAAACCGCTCAGTTTTTCTATAGTGGTGTTGGTGCCACTGAGCAATTTGAATTTGTAAGGCGAAGAGGAAAAAAAAGTAAATTCATGATGTGTCGCAGCACATGACCAATGATGTGAAACTATTAGGAAATAATGAAAAAATATTGACGTGTGTTTATTCACGATAAAGAAAGATTAATTTATTTTACCTATCCATCATCAAGTTTGTTATTGCAAATCGAGGTCCAGCTGTAGCCTGTAGGTGACATTGATTGGAGAACAAACCAAAGGTGGAGTGTACCTGCGGCCTGCAGCGGGCTCCTCAGGTGACTGTAGTGGTACCGTATCTTTATATCAAAGTGATGGAGTGGCTGGCTAACCCAGAGCACAGAGACAGATTGAGGCTGCATGTTCTCTCAGCCTGTAGCTCAACAACCCTTTTGTACTTTATAAACTTTTTGCAACTTAATAAACCCAAAGTCCAACATTGTATCAGCAACCAAACTATTTTTGTGTTTGGGATAGGGGATTAGTGGAGGGTGGGGTTGACCACTACTGGAAAGACAAAAAGGAAGAAAAGATTAATAAAAGAAGGTTTCATTCTACTTAAATAGTAGGCCTATGTTTGTTTTCACAAACAGGCCTATTTTGAAAGACATATTCTTGATGAGCCCTCCAACCTGGATGGTTGGAGGGCTCAGTTCTGACTGTTTTGCAAGAAAAAGTGGGTAATAATTTCAGTCTCTAGATTTGCTGAAAGGCAACTACTTTGTTATGGTTTGCCACATAAAATGTGGATAAAATACATTGACTTTTGTAAGGGTAATATGAGAAAATGTTAAAAAGCTCATGAGGTCGGAAACTTTGGCTATACATACTTTTTCGCTATATATCTAGTTTGTTCCCTCTGGGTGTTAGTGTAGTCAGACACCATCTGCAGTGTGATGTATTGAGTGACCGAAGAGCAAGGCTTTAATGAAACATAGGTTGTGCAGTCAGAACAGCTGCAGACGGAAAATCACAGGCTATTAAAGCTACGCTCCCCAAGCACTGTACTTTGGAAGCCCAGCACCCAAATTATAACATTTAGCACCCTTTCTGCTAACAGCTTAGGCAAAAACAGCTATTTGTCCGGATCACTCGCCCCTTTTGTTGACATTTTGATCAAATACCGACTAGTGCAGTTTGTGGTGCTGATGGCAGGGGGGCTTGCTTTGTAACTGAGCATGAAGCTCCAAAAACAAACTGCCAACAGTTTGCTAGTTTGAATCAATCAGAAATAGAAAAATAAATGTAACAAAGTCAATAAGTGAAATAGTATCAGGTCAAGATTTATTGTATCAGTTAGGGTTTGAATTAATTCAGGGCTACATGTTTAGTGATTGTGTAGAGGGCAGAGGGCAGCCTATCAGGTAAGAAATATGCATAAGAACATGTTTGTGTTTGATCAAGCATGTTAATGTTGGGAAATAAAAAAATTGTCTGCATCGATTTGTACTTGTGTGGGAGAGATAAATGCACATATATAGAGAGAAGGAAAGGAGCTGCGACCCTTACGAGCTTGATGATTTCTCTAAAATGCAGTAATAGTTAGGTCATCAAGGCCTAGGGAGAGGACATTCCTGCTTCGTGGTGACAGAGGGCTGTCCCAGAGGAACACCCACCAGTGTCGGTGACAGCTGATGACATCACTTATTAGAGGTCGAACTGAAGAACGCCTGCTGCTAAAAGCGGCGATGAGGAATTAAACAAGGTTAGAGCAGCTTTGACTTCTTAGAAGACCAATCAGTTTTGATACTTGTTTTTACTTGCCTAAAATCCTTTCAGGCCTAGATTGTCAAATGCCATTTCTGTTTGCGATTTGACTTTTAATCTAAAATGTGTTGTCACATTTCACTACTCACAGTCAGTCGGCGCACTCACAAACAAGCATTTGTGCACATATAGTATGTGGTTATGTGAAAATACAAGCTTGTGTTATTTATTTCTGTGGGTTGTTTTAACATGCAAACACGCAGAGTGAAACATATCATTTCAAGGAGGGGTTCTATGAAAGGATTCTTACATCCGACTAAACCTGCATCACTTTGATGCTCCCACATGAAAGAGGTTCAAGGCCAGAAGAGACACAGAGAAAATTTGATTTTATTTACTCTGGTGTGTCATACAAATAGTTCACCCTTTTACTATTTATAAACTTAATGTAGGAGAAAAATATTTTTCTCAATGTATTGATGTGACTTGTACTGAGATTGAGACTGTGTCTAAAAGACATGTATAGTGCTGTGAAAAGTATCTAGCTTCAAATTTCTCCTGATTAAGCTTTTTTACACTTACATGTTTCAGAAAGCTGAGTTCATCTTTCACCAACCAGGGTGGGGACTGATTTCCTCTAAACAAGGAGTCCTTTAAACGCCTGTGCAAATTCTCAGTTATCTGGGTCATGGCGACAGCAAACAGCCTTAGATCTGAGGCAACTGGACTTTAGCTAATAACTGCTGTTCAGAAACGGTCTGTACCTGGTACCTGAAATCTGCAAGCTTTTTTTTTTTTTTTTTCCCAGTGTCCTGTCTAGCGATGTGGCAATAGGAATTGATGTCTCAATGCCAGATAGAGCTCGACAGATTTTGCCTTCACAAGTGGAGCAAACAGCTTTCGCCATAGTGCTCCGCTTGATTTATGCATGTAAATAGCTTTATTGTGATTCCTGCAGGGAGAATTTCAAATTATATGGACACTACAATGGGAGAGTAAAGGAAGAACAAGAAGAGAAAAAAAAAAGAAAGAAAGAGTGTGATGATTCTGGCACTGGAGCTGATCCTGCTCTTAATCAGTCACACCTGTTCAGCCTCCACCTATCTGCAATCAACCTCTACTGGCTCCACCTGTCTCCAGCTGCATAAAAACCCCGTCCTTGTCAGTCTCCAGTGCCAGATCGTCTTCGAGCCAACCGGTGAGAACTTTCCAGCACTATTCCAGAAAACCTGCCTGTCTGTTGCCCGACCTGTTTTGCCCTCTGTTTTTTGAGCTTGCCTGATCCTGTTCTGGTTATCCTGCCTGCCTGAGTTCTGCCTTGCAGCCTCTGGATTCTGGACTGATTCCCCGTGTTTCTGATCTCGGCCCGCCTGTGAGTTTTGAAACCTGCCTGTCCCCTTTAAGCCTGTTGCTCTGTCGGATTTCGGACCTGGATCTGGACCCGGACCCTCTTTGGATTTCCCCTCTGTACCTCTGCTGGAGTTGTGAACTACCGTTGCCGGACCTGGACTGTCTCTGGATTTACGCCCCTGGAAAACCCCTCGTCGTCTGCCTGCTGCCGACCGCTCAACGGTCCGTTCCCATCTACCAGTGGACAGATTCTGCCCCGAACGCAGCTGTCTCTCCGTGCATTGGCTACTCCCGTTATCAGGTTAGTCAGTGTGTTTCTTTGCTAACCTGCCTCGGCAGTCTCTGACCTGTCCCTCTGCTTCCAGGGAAGCTCCAGCCGTTAAGAGAGCAGCACGCCCGAGAGTCATAGCTGGTTTTCCCCTTTTTAACAATAAACTGTCTGTAAAGTCACTGACCTGTCATGGTTGAATCTTGGGTCCGATTCTGATTCATTACAAAGAGAAGAGGTGAAAGAAAGAAGAGATAAAAGGGAGAGAGATAAAACGTTCTCCGTCTGCTCCATCACCTGGAAAGAGACGCAAAAAGAACAGCACAACCAACAGACATAGAGCAACAGATATAATCGAATAACACCTAGATGCCATTGCTAAATCATATGTACTATTATTTAAGCTGACATGTGTAAAGTGAAATCTGAAAAAAGAAAGTGAAAGAACATAAATAAATAAATAAATTACAGGCTTTCTGTATATAAGTGAACCTTTAATACCTGGAACCCTGCACCTGTGGGGGTTTGTGCGAGTGCAGTAGTTTAGGTGAAAATTATCCAGAAGGAAAAAGCTCGATAGTGGTTGTGGAGAACCAAAGGTCCGCCACAACCACAGAGGCAGGAGTCAGGGGACCCATAACCCCAGGCTCCCAAAGGGGCCCCCAAAGCAGGGCGCCCAGGAGGGCCCGACACAGGATATCTGCAACCCCCCCCCCCCCCCCCCCCCCAAGGAAAGAGGAGAGACGACCCCGAGGAAATCCCCCAGCCACCGCAATGCCGACGCCCCCAAGAGCCGCGGGAACGAGCCCGCGGGCTCCGCCGGCAGCCAGCCACGCTGAAGTGGTCCCGGCCATGGGCCCTGAGGGCCAGAGGCCCCAGGTGCCCGCGAAGCAGCCGCCGGGAGTGGGCCGGCGCACACCCGGGAACCCGCCCCAAACCCGAGGCCCACCCAAATGCCAGAGGACCAAGGCGCCTGCCAGCGCAGCGGAGGAGGGCAGGACGTGGGGGGATGAGCTCCGCACCTATCGGAGACTTGAGATGTTCTTGGGAGAGGGAGCGGACCGGACCCATACCTGGAAGAAAAAAAAAAAAAGAAAAAAAAGGAAAACTCATTCACACCATCCCTCCCTAGTGCCCCACTCACCACACACAGATTTACAAAAAAGGACGCTGTACACACATTCCCACATAACACTCGCATCCAACACTCACAAGAGGGGGGGTCCCACCAATTCAACTATACGACTGCTTGTGCCCGACCCCCGGCCCCGGCCCCGCCCCCGGACCAGACGCCCCCAGGACCAGGCCCCACAAAGAGGGGGGGCCGACACGACCCGTACGGGCCACCCAGCCAGAACCCCCCTCACCCCCTAAATACCTAATAAACCCTCTCCCTCCCCCACCTTACCCTAGCCACCCCTGCCCCCCACCCCTCCTGGGGGGGAGCGGAGGCGTCAGCCCCAAAAAAAAAAAAAAAAAAAAAGAAATCTGCAAGCTTTCTGGAATCGCTCACAATCACGTACCAACATCAAATCATAAAGCAACATGCCTGTACAGATTCTCAGTTATCCGGTTCATGGCAACAGCAAATAGGCTTAAATCTTTCAAAAGTTTCAGAACAGCAATTAAATCCCTTAAAGTGTAACTCACCCCCATACCAGAGCCTTACTCATACTCAGCCCAATCTCATACTTGAAAAATCTGGGGTTTGGAAAACCCCAAAACTTGCCAACTTATTTTTAAAGGTTCAATATCAATGTGCTATGTACACCTGGTCATGGCCACTTATTTTCCAGGACTGGGAGGGGCTGCTGCTAAGAGAGCAGAATTCATGAGGATTACTCAGATGAATCAAGTAAAATATCACTTTGGGCATGATTTGCATTAAAGAATAGCATCACAAAATAGTTAAAAGCTCAAAAAAGTTGATTTGCATTATAGCCCCTTTAACACTATGGTTGCGTCCTTCGAAGGACCCAGCCTACAAGCCTTAGGAGGACCCAGCCATCGGAGGATGCTCCGGTGGATCCTCAGCCGTTGGTAAATGGGACGGTCTAGTCTTTGGAGCACTTCCTGGTTGCGACACGACGTCATCGTGTCTACCCCAAGACCGGGAAAAACAGCGCCAGACGAATAATGGATATGGAAAATTTTATTTTTAATTTTTTTATTTACTTGTTATTGGAGGAGGACAGTCGGCTTAGACGGCTTCGGCGGCAGCAAAACCGGCGACAAATTTTTTCTCGGGCTGGGAGAGCGCAGCGGAGAGGTAACATTTACCTGCTATTATTTTCACCCACAGGGGCCTGCTACTGATCATAATATACCAGTTATTAAACAAACGCTTGTCAGCAGATTGACGAGTATGTTTAAATATAAAATGTTATATTTATTTGTAAGACTTGATATAAGTCTATGTTTGTAACTTTAGTAATTTGAATTGAATAGTTAAATGTGTACAAACCCTGTAAATAACTGACTTAAATCACTACTTTCACTATCACTAAAAAAGCGCGCAAAGCACCTTGGGAAATCTTATGGCAGGCGAGGCCACTAAGGATGGTAGCGGTGCATCCTCAGAATTCGGGGAAAAGGAGGACGCATTCGAAGGCTGCATTTTAAGCATCCTCAGAATTTTTGCCAAATGGGACCGCCTCCGCGCATCGTTGTGACGTCACCGGCCTTAAAATACGTCCTTCGATGGACGCAGCCTGCGAATTAAGACGCAGCTCTTTGTAAAGGCTATTTCCTGGCCAATCCCCCCCAAAGCCCAGCTCTCTGGAGTGTATAGCTTATTGTGGTCCTATGGACAGATCCTCCTGTCTCTGCTGTGGAGCTCTGCAGCTCCTTCAGGATGACCTTTGGTCTCTGTGCTGCCTCTCTGATTAATGCCCTCCTGGCCCAGTCTGTGAGTTCTGGTGGACGGCTCTCTCTTGGCAGGTTGTTGCGGTACAATTTGTTTTCCCTTTGAAGATGATGGCTTTAATGATGCTCCGGGGGAACATCAAAGATATTATTATAACCCCAACCTGACTTGGACATCTCAACAACTTTGGCCCTGACTTGCTTGGAGAGCTCCATGGGCTTCAGGGTGTGATGAATCTTGCTTAGTGGTGCTGCAGCCTCTAGGGCCTTTCTGAAAAGTTGTGTTTATACTGACAGATCATGTGATACTTAGACTGCATAGAGGTGGACTTTATTTCACTAATTATGTGATTTTTGAAGGTAACTGATATCACCAGAACTTTTTAGGAGCTTCATAGCAATGGGAATGGATAAATATGCACATGCCAATTTTGAGTTTATGTTTTTATTCTTTTTTTAATATATATATATATATATATATATATATATATATTACTCAGCCCATCAAGTGACTGTGGCTTGATTCCAGCTTCCCCTTGCCACATGTCAATGTACCCCTGGGCAAGGCACTTAATTCCAAGTTGCCTACCGAGCTGCGTATCGGTGTATAAATGTGTGCGTGTTAGTGTGAGCAATTGGGTGAATGGGGCTCCAGTGTACAGTGTACTTTGGGTGGTCAGCATGACTGGAAAAGCGCTATATAAGTTCAGGCCATTTACCGACTACTTTGTTGTAGATTGACATAAAAAAATTTAAACCTCAAGTTGGAATCTAACAAAATAGGTAAAATGCCAAGGGGGTGAATACTTTTGCAAGGCACTGTATCTTGCAAAGCTATAGTTCGAGCCTATGATTAAATCAGTTTGAACAATACAATTAAAGACGGAGTTCAAATGAGTTTGGTTATTATAGATTCACTTGTATTAGACATGGAACATTTGCTAAGGACACACCAGGCACACAAAAGTCATTAAAAGGCAACATTTAAATAAGTTGATGTAACAATGACTGAACAGTAATCACTGTATGAAAACAGAAGGGGGATGATTTTCTTCCCAATTATTATAATGTATAAGAAAACAACAAGCTTCATCCTTAGGCTGTATGACTATTTATAATTTGTCAGAACTTTCCCGGTGTGTGGGTGCCATAAGTGATGAGACCGGCTGGGCGTAATCCGGGCTGACACTAGCCCACATCTTGTTTTCCTAACTGCATCGCAGGCACACGCAAAGACCCACTATTGGCGGGGACACACGGGGAACAAAACAAATTACAGTGGGAAGAGAAAGAGACAAACAAAAGGAAAGTGGGTTACACAAACACTGGGGAGACGCAGTTTTGAAAGATTTGATTTAGAACAATCCATTAACAAAGCTGCATCATTCAGTGGGACCAATGACAGCTGCAGCATAAATTAATTTGTTCTACCTTTTAAAAGAAATCCCAATGTACAGCAGAAGATGAGTAAACAAAGCAGGTAACAGAGCTTAAAAACACTAATTTGTTTAACATTTTTAACACAATGTTTTTATCTCTCACTCCCTTAACAACACAGTGCAGAAAACGCTTCCATTTCAGACATGTCTGTCAAATCTGATGTGTAAAAACGTGTCGTTTGCTTCCAGAAAATTGTTGCTCTGGTGTAAAAATGCCTTAATGCTCTCTTTGTGCTGTCCCACCATATAACAATTAGCCAATCCAGGCACGAGACAGAGATGTGGAGGGAAACGGATGTGATGAGCTGAAGTATCAATGTTTCCACAATTTGCTACATACAAGTTTGAGGGTTAATGTATTGTATTGTTATTTATGTGATGCACTAACACAAAATTGACAAAAGAAACAACATAACAAAAAAAGTTCATTAATGTGAAGGGTAAGGACAATGATACCTATTGTTTTACTTGAATAAAATCTGATGGGTCCCAATTAGTAAACAGAGTCCAATCCTTTGTGATTTTACATCCGTATTAATGCAGCTGTGAATATACTCCTTATAGCTTTCCAAGTTCAAATCAGAGTGCTTTTAACATGACACAAACACCTGTGAGAGCATCAGATTTTGCCATATTTAGGTTTGGATGCTGAAATGGTACCAGAAACCTTTTGGTGGCAAATGCTTCATTCTTCTTAAATTAGATGAGACAGAAACATTTGCGCAAGTCAGGGTAGATGTGCTGTAACACACCATGGTATTTCAGAAAATATGATAGCTTTGACAAAAAGATCAAGTCTTAATCTGATGTGTCATCATGGGAAAATTCGTGTGACACAATAATTTAACAGTGTTTGAAATGCGAACATATTCAGAGCCGTATGTACAGTTTCAGGAGTTGATATTGTCTTTTTCTTAAAAGTACTTTTTATTGTTTCCATTTATTCCCGGAATTATATCACCATTAATTTTACGTGATAGTCCACGTGACAGATGTTGGGACTTTAAGATTTGTTGCTGAAGCTCTTGTTTCTGCACACTTTTAGTTTACTTCGTTTTTCTGGAGCTAGACTTGCATCATTTTGAATCCATTTTTAATTTGTGCTTAGCTAAGTTGCAAATAAACATAAAACCGACAATAAAAAAAACTGTAAATATCTAATGTGTTGCAATATTTGCATACTACATTTAAAATTTATTTTATTGTTTTCTGTATATTTCCTACAGTAAAAACTTAAAACAATTATGTTACTGTGACAGGGCTGTTACCTTAACTTGTTCTCAACTAATACTATGCACGGTTAAAACCTGAAAAACTAACTAACAATCTGCATTTAATCGAATCAGTCTTTTTAGGAAGTATTCCTTTTGTCTTTTTCCAGACATTTTTAACTTTATTTTGGCCCAACCAGCCAAATCGCTGAGTCGTCAGCCCAGAGAACATCATTACAATGTCTCTAATATAACTATAGTTATAATTATTTTCTAAATATAACCTAAAAGACTTATTTTTTTATCTGTCACTCCATGAATGCAGGTGTAATTTATGTGATTTATCTTTAATCATGGACATGCAATTTTAAGAAGTTATCAGAAGTTTCTGTAATGTATCCTTAGGTTTTTAGATGATTTATATGCTCAAAATAATTTTCCCAACTCTCCATGAGGATGCTTCTTATCACTTGCATCTTGCGCAAGAACCCTCTGAGTAATTTTTAAAAAACAAAGTTTAATAAAAAATATTTGTCCTATCCTGTAATGTGAAATAGGGCTGGACAATATAGAAAAAAACCGTCTCGATAAAATAGAAATCGTATTGATCGATATAGATAATTATCAACAAATTCAAAACATGTATTTAAAGTGCAGCCCTGACCATTTTATGCTGTTGCTTAGCAACCTATTTTTAGATACAGAACACACAAACAATGAATTCAAGCTCAAGCCTTTATTCAACAAAGTTTTTACCAAAACCGCAAATTTTTTAAAAAGAAAAAAGAACGGGGGCTCTCTGAACTCTTTGAAGGGGGCGGGGCTTAGTGACGGAGCATTCCTGGGTCCGCATTTGTGATTGGTTGGGAGGATGTAATGACTGTAGTATTACCCTACCTGGCTTTGAATGTCTTGTTACTGAAAAGTGCTATATAAATAAACTTACATTACCTTACATTAGAATGCAAGAAAGGAAAACTTTTATTCTATTGAACTTTTTATTGACCCTTTTTTTCTATTATCGATATACGTCTATTCAATTACATTTTTCAATTAAATTTTATTTATATATCGCCAATTCATGAAACATGTCATCTCGAGGCACTTTACAAAGTCAAATTCAATCATATTATACAGATTGGTAAAAAATGTCCTATATAAGGAAACCAGTTGATTGCTTCAAAGTCCCGACAAGCAGCATTCCCTCCTGGAGAAGCGTAGAGCCACAGGGAGAGTCTTCTGCATTGTCCATGGCTTTGCAGCAATCCGTCATACTGAGCAAGCATGAAGCGACAGCGGAAAGAAAAACTCCCCATTAACGGGAAGAAAAACCTCCAGCAGAACCGGGCTCAGTATGAACGGTCATCTGCCTCGACCGACTGGGGGTTACAGAAGACAGAGCAGAGACACAACAAGACAGACAAAAAAGCACAGAAGCACACATTGATCCAGTAATCTGTTCTACATTAGATGGTAATAGTGGGTGATCTGTCTTCCCTGGTTGATGTCACAGTTAACCAGTGATGGGAATAACGGCGTTGAAATAAACGGCGTTACTAACGCCGTTACTTTTTTCAGTAACGAGTAATCTAACTAATTACTTTGACTGTCACTATAACGCCGTTATCATTGCTGACACCCCGTTACTGCACGTTACTCAAGTCGCACAATGAACTTTTTTTTTCACTTCATGATAGGACTCGTGCGCATGTTGTCATGAGAGAAGGGAGGATGAGATAACCTCTCAGTAGTGATGGATCCGGCAACACCGATGCGTCGGCGCATGAGTCGAGCTCGTAGAGCAAAACCTGTGTCGATGCGCGTATGCGCTACGTGACAGATACAGGAACTGTTTCGAACTGACTGACGCGCCAAACTGTTTCTGTTCCCTCTGAACTGCGCGCGTGCATTCGCGCACAGCATCTGGATTCAGCGCGCACAGCAAAGCTATGCTGCGCAGTAAATACAATCCAAGCTTAAATGTAAACAAAATAATAATAAACCAAGTTTTTTTTAACCATTTTGCAACTCTGGTGTGATGGTGTACCACGGCCCCACTCTGTGAGCGCCAGGTGCTGATCGGAGCGCATCGCTGATTGATGGGTTGGGCAGACGCCTTTATGGTTGGGCAGGTTGCGCTGTGCGTCTTTGTTCTGAGCGTTTCAGAAAAAACGGCTGATCTACACTGAGTAGAAAGCTGCTAATCTGAGTAGTTCTTCCTCCCTTTGTCATACTCAGCATGTCTGATTTCAGAACAGATGATATCAGCCAGGTAACTAAACACAGCACCAGATCAACCATTGAACGTGAGCATGAAAAAAAGCCCGATCACTGGAACGCAAGTGAACGCGATTCACCATAGCAATGACAGGGAATAAGCTTGGAAGTGCGCATGTAACTGCGAGTAGAATTAGAAATCTTCAAATAAGCCATATGGACAATATTAAACCATAAGAAACAACGCCGTTGCTGCTGAAAAGCGCAAAAGAGAATTGTTGAAAAAGTCAATGCATGTGCGATATGAAAGTTATGTGATGGAGAATTAAAGCTGTTTTGACCACAATTCACTGTTCAACACAAAAGGGGGAGTATATGTGTGTGTGTGTGTGTGTGGGGGGGGGGGTGCATTGAAAGGACATAGCAGCAAAAAAGTTGTAAAAAAATAAATAAAAAAGCCAGAAACGAAAAAGTAACGCAATAGTTAATTTTACTGGTAACTAGTTACTTTTATAGTTGAGTAACTCAGTTAGTAACTCAGTTACTTTTTGGGAGAAGTAAGTAGTAACTATAACTAATTACTTTTTCAAAGTAACGTGCCCAACACTGCAGTTAACAGAACGTCAGACCAGGTGTACCTACTATGAAGAAAAAAGAGAGAGAGCAAAAAGTTAAAAGCTGAAATGACAACTGTCATTTCAATGCAATGCAATGCAATGCAAAAGTAGAGAACAGTAGACTGGAGAACAGTAGAAATCAGTAGAGTGAGAAAAATAGGCTCTAATGTCCTCCAGTAGCCTAAGCCTATAGCAGCATAACTATAGAGGTAGCTCAGGGTAACATGAGCCACTCTAACTATAAGCTTTGTCAAAAAGGAAAGTTTTAAGATTAGTCTTAAAAGTAGACAGTGTGCCTGCTTCACAGACCAAAACTGGAGTTGGTTCCACAGGAGAGGATCCTGATAACTAAAGGATCTGCTTCCCATTCTACTTTTAGAGACTCTAGGAACCACCAGCAGACCTGCAGTCTGAGAGCGAAGTGCTCTGTTAGGAACATACGGGGTAATCAGAGCTCTGATATATGATGGAGCTTGATTATTAAGGGCTTTATACGTTAGAAGAAGAAATTTAAATTATATTCTTGATTTAACAGGAAGCCAATGAAGGGAAGCTAAAATTGGAGAAATATGATCCCTCTTGTTTATTTTCATCAGAACTCTTGCGGCAGCATTTTGGATCAGCTGAAGGCTTTGAACTGCTTTTTGTGGACTTCCTGATAGTAAAGAATTACAATAGTCCAGCCTTGAAGTAACAAATGCATGGACTAGTTTTCAGCATCACCCCTGGACAGAATGTTTCTAATTTTGGAGATATTCCTGAGGTGAAAAAAGGAAACTCTGGAAACCTGTTTAATATGGGATTTAAATGACATGTCTTGGTCAAAAATAACACCAAGGTTTTTTACTTTATTACCAGAGGCCAAGTTAATGCCATCCAGATTAAGTGATTGGTTAAGAAGTTTATTTTTTGAGGACTCTGGTCCAAAGATTACAACTTCTGTCTTGTCAGAATTTAAGTGCAGGAAATGTAAAGTCATCCAGCTTTTGATGTCATCAAGACATGACTGCAGTCGAAGTAATTGATTGGATTCATCAGGATTTATGAACAAATACAACTGAGTGTCATCAGCATAATAGTGGAAATTAATCCTATGCTGTCTGATAATTTTGCCAATCGGAAGCATATATAAAGTAAAGAGAATTGGTTCAAGGACTGAACCCTGTGGTACTCCACAGGTGACCCTAGAGTTTGAGGAAGATTTATTATTAACATGAACAAACTGGAATCTGTCCGACAGATAAGATTTAAACCAGCCTAATGCTTTCCCCCTAATCCCTACAGTATGCTCAAGTCTTTGTAGGAGAATATTGTGATCAACTGTGTCAAATGCAGCACTGCATTTGACAAGTATAGACACAAGTCCATTTTCTGAGGCCATGAGAATATCATTGGTGACCTTCACCAGAGCTGTTTCAGTGCTATGATGAGCTCTGAAGCCTGACTGAAACTCCTCAAGTAGTTCATTGCTTTGTAAATATTCACAAAGTTGATTAGCAACTACTTTCTCAAGAATTTCAGATAAGAAAAGAAGATTAGATATAGTTCTGTAATTTACTAACTCAACTTGATCAAGAGATGGTTTCTTAAGTAAAAGTTTAATAACAGCTACTTTAAAAGCCTGTGGCACATATCCATTTACTAAGATTAGATTAATCATGTCTAAAACAGGACCACTGATCAAAGGAAATACCTCCTTAAACAACGTGGTTGGGATTGGGTCTAACATACAGGTAGAAGGTTTAGATGAAGCTAAAATTTTAGATAGCTCAGAAAGCTCTACTTCTTCTAAACAGTTCAAACACTGTGCAGGTTCTAAAGATTCCTCCAACGCTGCCTCACTTACTAAGGATGAGGTAATCATGTTTGGGAGGATGCCAATTATTTTATTTTTAATGGAATCAATTTTATTTACGAAGAATCCCATAAAATCATTACTGCTAAGAGCTAGAAATCATCTATCGATCGATATATATTGTTGTTGAATTATCGTCCAGCCCTAATGTGAAATATGCTTTCTTGTTTTTGTTTTATTTAGATAATACCAGAAAATATCATTTTTTTTGTAATATCAAAAGCCCATTTTTATGTTAGTGTGTACACATTTAGAGACCATCACAAAAAGATTCCCATCTAACATTTCTCTTTCTGGGTCTTAAATTCCAAATATTAAATGACAACTTGAACGGCACACTAAAACTCAGCAAACACGGGTAGTTGCCAAGGCATCAGTGGGACATTTAGAGCAAACTGTTCAAAAACATCTTGGTGTGGAACAGGGTGGCTGGAGGTGGAGATAACTCCTCAAAGTGTTCATAGATCCATTGGTGGGTCTCACTCCCATTACCTGGTTTGTAATGTATTTCCTTTTTGGAGGTAGGATTTTGCAAGCTGAATAACTATGCATGCATCTCCCTGAATGGGATCCAAACCATTTATCATCATCTCGTTGTTGTCAGCCTGAGCATAAGTTAACTGTCCATTTTTACTTAAATGGTTTATTGGAAGCACAGTTTTTAGCCACTTATTATTATTAAGAAAATTGTTTATTTAATATTTATATATAAAATTCTTAAAATGCTGCTACATGATTACTTGTCTTGCCATACATGTTTGCATATAGAAAACCTTGCATTATGAAGCATGAAAGATGAGAAAATTTAATTTTAGTTATGTCATGCTCTCAGGTCCCGGTGCAGGTCTGATTTTCTTCCTCTCTCTCCTCTGCAGGGCGTGACGGGTAGGTGCATCACATCATCGCTAATGCGGTACCGCGCACGTGACGTCACGGCCTTAAGAGTAACGCCCCTTTTGCCGCACCGGTAGGGCAAACAGTCGTAGAACGCACATACAAACCAGCCATTACAAGCGCAACAGAACCAGCGATATGACCGACTTTGCAGCCATTAAACTTACCCAAGACGATGTCCCAGGCGCACGGTTTACTGGTCGCACTGTGGAAGAGCACACCAACCTTCAGCTGAAACGGTGGCTTGAGTGTCGAGGGCTCAAAAAAACCGGAAGACGGGCCGAGTTGATTCAACGGTAAGCTTTGTTTTTTTCCCTGCTCGGCGTTCATGCCTTTGTTATGATTTCCACCGTGCTCCGTTCACGTCGGCCTTTTTTGTTTGTTTGCAATCAACGTCCAGGAATCTGTATATCTTGCCAATAGGTAGCTACAAAACGATTGTTCACATCTCAGAATCTTTCGCTTAAGAGATTCAGGGCGTTTGTTTTTGAGTAAGCTATCCCGGTAGCAGGGTACCATGTTAGCGCCTGCTAACATGCTAGCCTATATGCTATCATCACCCTTTCCACCGACAAAATGCTTGCTACATATGTAGGTGAATTTGGTAACTTTTTCCGGGTTGAAATGTTGTGTAGGCCGCCCGCACAAGTGTACCCAACGCACACACTTCTCCTTGGCACTCTTGAGTTTCGGGAAATTAGTGAAGAAAACATCCTTCATATGCGGCCGATCAGCGTACCTCGAGTCGCTGTTGCACGTCCCATAGCAACAATGTCTATAAACCATGGTCTTAGATGTTGGAAAAAGCAGTCGTTTACCGAGTAAAACCTAGGCTAACGCACGTCTCTTCCACAGCAAAACAGCGGCGGTTTGGGAGTTTGCCCTACTGCGTACCACGTGATGTGACGTCATCGTGACGTTGTGTTTCTAAAAATAGCTCGCGCGCGGTACCGCATTGCAGCCCTTCATAAGGAGCTGGAACCAAGAGGAGGGCGTTAGCGCTTCTGCGTGGTACTAGATCGACTCACTTCCTTGCCTCTGTTTCCTCGTAGCCTGGACCTAACTCCTTGTCTCTGTTTCTTCCCTCCTAGAACTCTGGACCCACGTCTGAGACGCTCTTCACCAATCCTCCAAGAATCCGTGAAAGCCCTTGGATTGTCTCTCTGTTAAGCCCTCCTGTCTGTCCACCCTCCTACACCAACCAGACTCTGCCTGGATCCCTGGACACCACCCTCCCATGACCAAACCAAGCCTCCACTTTAGTCAGTTTAACCCTCTTCACATTTCTCATTGGCACCTTCCTGTTGTTCACCAGTCTCCTCGTCTTCCCCAGCAGGACCCGGACCACCCAACCTGCCGGCACGTCTCTATTCAAACCGCATCTTTTACAATAAACTCTTTTACCGAACTGTCTGCCTCCGTGGTTGTTCTCATTCAGAGTCTCGCTTCTTTAAGTATGACAAGTTAAGTCTGTTGCTTTTGACACAACCCTATTTTTTATACTCTGTGAGTAACTGAGGTGAAGAGTCTAAAAAAAAATCAATGTATGTAGAGAGCAGGTTACTTTAATTTTGCCCTGATGTCAGTCTCTTGTTTTATTTCTTTTTTTATTTATGCGGTGTCTTGAAAAATATTTGTCTCCTTACAAATTTCCTTACAGGTTTTTTTTGTTCACACTTTTCAACGCATGTTTGAGATAATAAAACTAATCTAAAAATCAGATAAAGATGACCTGAGTAAATACAAAAAGCAATTTGGAAGTTATGTGAAAGGAAAACTGTCATACGGATATTTTTTTTAATGGCACTGTAAATACATTTTCGTATACAGTCCCAGTTGCAGTGTGCGGCAACAGTCGCATTAGAGTTGTGACACACATCTCATCGAATTTTTTCACATTGTCCAAAAGATTTTTCACAGCCTGCCGTGGCTAGTAATCACATTAAGTAAGCTCGTGTCATACACAATGCGCAGCCTTTATTATTGCCGTTCATCATCCTACATCATTGAAAAGCAAGGCAGTTAATGCAATAATGTGTTAGGGCAAATAGAATAGAAAGATTTCCCTGAATGTAAAATCATTTAACCTGGATCCTCTTTGTCATCCTCCTCTGCCTTATCATCCAATTCTGACATGAGAATAAACATACATAAGTTGTTCTAATAATATATGTCTTTCCTGAAATAAAAACCAACCTATATAAATTTTCTCATGGTTCAGCTGCAGAGCTCAAACACATTTTGCCCTGTGTACCATTTTACACACGGCAAAATGCTGACTGTAAACAGGGCACGGTGCCATGTGACTGGGAATTATAGACAGACTTAATTTGCAGAAACAAAATTCACATCTCAAGATAAGGTTAAATGAAATGGAATCAACTAATCAACTTGGGTTCGCTACGTGTGACCTGGAAGACTTCTGAAGAACTGGACGTGTGCAAGCTGATTCAGATTTCTTAAGAGTGGCTTTAATTAAAAACGGCACCGCTGAGGCAGAAAACATGTGCACTGGGGAAGGGATGGCACAGGTTTGTACAGCTTCTCAAAAAATGTACATAAAAATAGACTTGAGACAAATTAGATGATTTGGGAGTTGCTATTATCCTTTCCAACATGAAGGATTGGGCATCTTATCAATTGGCGTATATTTCAGATGGAGCTCACAAAGACACCACAGTTGTGTGAAACATATTGCTGCAGATATGAGCCGTTAAACTTATTACAAAGTTAAAGCTTGCTGAACATTTGGAGTGCTAACAGACTGCCTTTCTGCCGTTTCTTTATTGCACCTGCAGCACTGGGAATTTACTGCAAGTGTTTCATATGGAGAATTACTGTTATGGAGGTGTAGACCTAGAAGGGGTTTTGTACCTATTTGGAGAACATCTATAAACATTAATTTTTGATCATCATTGGAAGCGAGGCCATTCTAACAAATAAAGTTATTTTTGAGAAATAGAGTATATTTGAAAAACTCATTTATTTTAGTAATTACACACACAGAGCGATGTTTTCAAGCCTTTACTTCTGTTGACTATGGTTATTTTCCATTTACAACTACTGTAATAAAAATACAACATCCAAGTTTAGAATATTAAGAGACCAACAACAACACACACTTTTAATGCAGAAATGTGGGCTTCATTAAAAGTATATTTAATACCCACTTAAATGTTGTTATTTTTAGAAGGTACTTTTAATCTGACAAAGCTGCATCATCAGAAGCCATATTCTAACATACTGAATATGACCGCAAATACGTTTTGATTTGAATAACTCAACGTAGCTCTAGGAGAATGTTTGGGGCTGCTTTTCAGCAGGACCCCAAGTCTCAAGTCTTTGTAGCTTTTACCACGTTTTCTTCCAGGATTGCCTTCAATTTACCTCTAGCAGTTTTCATATCAAATCCTCATCATACGGAAGAAAACGAGGAGCACAGCATGATGCTCCTCCAACGGTTTTCTCACTGGGCATTATATGTTTTAGATGTTTAGGAAGAACTTAATGTCACAACTTTTCCAGAGAGTTAGGATTTGGTGAGTGTGTGCACTCACCAAATCATAGCTCTCCTTTCAACAGATCCTTCGACCTGAGCCAAAGAAAGTAACACGTTCCTCCCATTTCATAATCACACACTACTTTATGCCGTTCTAATACAAAAAGATTGCAACAAATATAATGTTGTTTTTGTTTATTATGTGATAAAGTTCAAGGGGTATGTATACTTTCCAAGGTACTGAACATCATGAGCACTCAAAGTTTAAGTAATCTTAGAAACCACCTGGTTGCAGCTAGGCAACATTTAAATCGATTGCAAGCTCATCTGAGCTTTTAGATCTGCTTTTCTGTGGAGAAAATTATTCAAGGTCAATTTAATAAGCCCTGAAACTGGTTTGTTTTCAGAGATGGAAAATCGTGTTCATTTTGTTCAATGTGCTATGCAACAGGGCACTCATATGCAAAAGGAGCCAAACCTTTTGCCACAACAGGGAAAACAGTTGTTTAGAAGGTTGCTGTTTAAAACCAAAATATATTAACATTTTTCACAAATGTTATTTAAAGAAGAAAATGTGATTATGCTGTTATAGATCTTAGTTGAGATTTCAAAGCTGAATCTAATGACTAAGACATAAAACTCTAAAACATCCAATCTGCATCCTGTAAACTAACTTCACCCTTCAAACATATTTTAGAGCAGATGAGCCACACACACCGACTCTCTAGTTTTTAGGGTTTCTTTTCCACTGCCAAACTTTTTTTTAGGGTAAACAAACATTTTCTGCATTGTTATACCCTATACCGAACATTTCTAAAATGTTTGCTTCTGCTGGGCCTTACTTTGAACTCTGCAAACACTTAGTTTCTTCTGTGTCTTAAATTAGAAACTATGATTTCATTGTAAAACATTTACTGATTTCCAGAAATTTGTAAATCCAGAAAGTAAATTTTTGGGGAAATCACATAACCCTAATTTAAGCTTTTCTAAAATCTTTTCATTCATTTATATTTGACTTCTGTTTTTCTGTGCTGTCATCATTTGAGTGGGAAGTGAGAAGCTCAGTCTTTTTGGGGTCAACGCTCCTTTCTGAGACATCATCCCTGTGCCTCGGGCGTCTTCATGGTTAGAGGTGGCATTTTCTTCCTTCATTACAACCGCCTACACTCCCTCAACTGGATGGAAAGAGATTTAAGAAGATTAGAAGTGATGTAATGTAGCGTGACATCCTATCCTCGACAGCATCACCCGAGGTGTAGGCCACAGCGACGAGCTCCGGTGCAATAACGCGCGGACACACACACACACACACACACACACACACACACACACACACACACACACACACAAATTATTCTGGAAACCAATGTCTCAATACATGGACAGCAAGCATGTAAACAGTGATGAATATGCATGAATAGCTGCACAGACATAAACAGGCATACTTGAATAATAATAAGTGCCAGTGACATGAAGCTAGAGTTAATTAGTGACAATCAAATACATGACAATAATGGATCACACTTCGGTGACCCAGTATGGTGGGTTTCATTTCTAATTAATAATCAAACACTATCTGCATAGTTTTATGCAGCACATTAATATGCAGTAAAAGCCTGTATTCTGACATCCACATGGATGTTACAAGAAACTTGGCATCTATGTATCTAAATATGGAGACTAACCACACTCCTACAGCAGCAGCCTCTCCCTAACACAGGAAAGTTATACGGTCCCAAACAGAAAATGCTTGGTAATAAGAATCTGATGCACTTATGTAGCCTCCAGCTAACAGTTGGATGGCATCTCTGGCATGGAAGTCCGTTTGTTCTACCGAGACCTGACTCCGCAACCCACAGCACGTATGGCTAATGTAAGACACTCTAGGTACAACATCAGATGGTCTTTGTCCACGCAATGACTTACCAGAGCTATTTTAGCAGTGAAATGGCAACCTAGCTAACTAAAATAACTTTTTTTACTTTAAGAAATTTAAACAGTTGATAGCCACAGCACAAACTAAGATTTAGAAAATGTGTGTATGTCAAAAGCAATTTGGCATACTTTGGCGCAAATACATTGCTGTTTGTTCTGGAGCAAATGTTATTCTAATGCAAAGAACACAACAATCCATTTTGTAACAGCATCAAAAAGTTGGGGAGGGTGTGATATTATAGAACTATGTTATTATAGATGGTATTATAGATGAAGGAGGGAATTCTGAAGATCTCAAACTGCAAGCCCTGCACACGTATACAGAACAACCTCAAACAACTTCTTTACAAAAAACAAGAATCTATAAACAGACGCGACGGAGCAGCAGCCCGCTGCTGCGGGTGAGGAGGGGTGTCCGGCGAGGCTGGAGTGCCTGCCAGGGTGGGGGAGTCTGGCACTATGGGAAACTCTGTGGTTTTCTCCCCTCCTCAAAATTCACTCCACAACTCTCCCCACCACCACACATCATCGTGGTCCCATCACTCACCACAAAAGCGCTAGTTTGTGTAACTTAAAAAACATAAACTCTAATCTCAGTGGACCCTTCAACCTGATTGTCTCTTTTGTGCCATCTAGTGAGATTGTTTGAAATCCTGCGCTTCTGACTTAATATTTTCACTAATATTAATTATTTGTACCTGCTTAAGTAATAGTCCATATCCGCAGTCAGTGCTAAAGCTTTACACAATACAAAAATGGGGAAAATAGCACATGTGCGCCCAAAAAACAAACAATCATCAAAACAGTTCTCCGGAAGAATTTAAACTTTCAAATTATCCCATTTATTAAAGTGTTTTGAAATAATTATTTGCCAAGCGATAGATTGAGGAGGATAATGCATTTCTTTATGTCCTGTACAGGAATCACAAAAGCTACCCCTGTCAGGTTTCTGTACTTAGACTTTTCAAGTACTTCTGATAAAATTCAGCTGCATATTCTGGCCATATTATTGCTAAATTAGAAATTTCACCTTACAGCTGTGGCTCAGACTTCAGACCCTGCTATCTCAACCCCAAGGTTGTCAGGTTTGATAGCAGACTCTCTGGCACTATTTCCACTAAGACAAGAGCCCCACAGGGCATGGTGTTATCTCATTTTCTCTCTACACTGTACACTGCTGACTACAGGCATAGTCAGGAATCTTGTCTGCTGCAGAAATTCTCCAGTGACACAGCCCTGAAGGATTTTTTTGTCAATAAGGGTGATGATGCAAAATACAAGACAGGGATTGAGCTTTGTGCTCAGAGGGAAACTTTTTAAATTTTTAAAGACTCAGTCCAAATCTTTCCTGCTTGTGAGGAAGCTGATCCTTTTTATGTTTATTTCCCTTGATTATTATTTTTTTTTACATCACTATCATCCTTGTAAGCATTCTTTTTTGTTACGTGCCAAGTGTGGAAGGGAGAGACATTATAGTGGAGTAAGATCAATAAATTCATCAAGAAGGCTGAATCAGTGTTTGGCCTCAAAGCTGCCACTTTTGACGTCATATTATGAAAGTGAGAGAGTGCTTCACATGTCTTGTTATTGTACCTCATCTCCTGCCATCTTACCTTAAGAAATGGAAGTACGAAATGTTATATAGAGGTAACCTATATCAAACTGAAAGAAAAAAAGGAAGGAGAACTAATTTGTTATAATAAAAAAATATGTGATAATCCAAAATGCTTACAGATAAATTATACAATTATCCTAATCACTGATAACATTATGACCATTAACAGGCACCGTGAATAGCACCGTTTATCTTTTCATCTTGGGCATCTTGTTCATGGGTGGGATATACTAGACAGCAAGTGAACATTTTACAATCAAAGCTGATGTGTTAAGAAAAAGGATTTGAGTGAGTTTGGGAAGGGACAAATTTTCATGTTTAGATGACTCAGGGCATCCCTAAAACCATTTGCCATCTGTAGTTTCCATTAAAAATTGACCAATGAAGGTATGCTTGTGAACTGGTGGCATTAAAGTACACAGGCAGCAAACATTGGCCTGTGCGGCCAGAAGAGGTTGATGCAGGCCAATCAAGGTTCCCTTGCTGTCCTCTGTCTACCACCAAAAGTACCTAAAATGGATGAGTAAGCATCAGAACTGGATCACAGAGCAATGGAAGAAGGCTGCCTGCTCTGATGAATCCTGTTTTCTTCTATATCATGTCGTGTGCACTTACATGTGGAACACATGGCACCAGGATGCAATATAGGAATTGCCAAATAACTTAATTTGAGTGAAAGGTGAGAAGCTCCCACATTGTAGACTGTGGCAACAATGTAGTTTATCACTGTCAGGGTGTGAATGACTGAATGTTCTGTAAAGCACTTGGGGGTTCTCGGACTTGATAAAGTGCTATACAAATACAGGCCATTTACCATTTGTATTTGCCTTCCAAAGAGCAAAGGTTCTCCCCTAAAGAAGAATCCTTCTGCAATTTGGCTTTGTTCCCTCTGGGTTTTGAGCATGTAACGTTTGATGGGGGCTGGGTTGAAATAAAATCTTTCAGTGTTCAACAGGACCATGTCAACAGAGTCCTTCTCTGAAATATTCATATAATGGCAATGGGAAAATGAGATACAACCTGATACAAAACACATGTAAAAGTCAATAAAGATCAAAACATTCCTCAACACACTGTACTGCATACACCACTCCGCTCATCTTAGGTTTGGGGGTCCTCAAACCTCACCCTCATACGGGTGATCAAAACATCGCTCCAGTAAGCCAGGCCAATAACGACCCTAACGACTTCCCATCGCAGAGGCGTGGACCAGTTTCAGTTCAACAGCGTTCCGCGCACGTGACGTCACCATCTCATGAGCAACGCCCCTTGCCGCTAAGGCACGACAAACAGGTTGAGAGCGCACGTAGCAACCAGCCATTACACGTGCAACAGATACAACGATATGACCGACTTTTCAGCTGTTAAACTATCGCAAGAGGATGTCCCAGGCGCCCAGTTTACTGGTAGAACTGTGGAAGAACATACCAACGTTCAGCTCAAACTATGGCTTGAGTGTCGAGGGCTTAGAAAGACTGGAAAACGGGCCGAGTTGATAGAACGGTAAGTCGATGTTTTTTTCCTGCTCGGCGTTCATGGCATCATCGGCCGTTTTTTCTGTTTGTAATCACCGTCCAGGAAACGGTATATTTAGCTTTTTCCGGGTTGAACTGTTGTGTAGGCCAACCGCACAAGTGTACCCAGCGCACACATTTCTCCTTGGCAGTCTTGAATTTTGGGAAATTAATGAAGAAAACATCCTTCATATGCGGCCTATCAGCGTACCTCGAGTCGCTGTTGCACGTTCCATGACAACAATGTTTAAAAAACATGGTTAGGAGACGTCTTAGACTCGGAAAAAGCAGTCGTTTTACTGAGTAAAACCAAGGGTAACGTATAGCTCTTTTACAGCGAAAGAGCGGAGGACAACGCAAGTTTGCCCTACCGCGTACCACGTGATATGACGTCACATTCTAAAAATAGCTCGCTCGCGGAACGCCATTTGCAGGCCTACAATGACCTAACGACTCCCCATTACTAAGGGTGGACCTGTTTCGGTTCAATTTGCATGTGTTTCCAAGCAATTACAAGACCTTTGTTGGGCAGTACTATAAAGCTTGCAACTCCACACTACTCCAGACTTTTTGAATTGAGAGAGCTTTCTGGATAGGAAGTGAAATGTCTTCAAACTTCTTGAAAAAAGTCCAGTTGTTTTGTTTTTTAAACTTTTTTAGAAGCTGTGTACAACTGGTGTTGAACTCCTTTTACAGACACACTGTTTGTGTCTCCA
The DNA here is from genome assembly GCA_037039145.1 of Fundulus diaphanus. Lineage (NCBI taxonomy): Eukaryota > Metazoa > Chordata > Actinopteri > Cyprinodontiformes > Fundulidae > Fundulus > Fundulus diaphanus. The sequence continues at coordinate 42,898,481 of CM073122.1, forward strand.
AGTCCAACCTTAGAAATCATTCCCAACAAGCAGAAGACAGCTACAAGTAAATTTGTTAAAAAAAAAAAGTATTTTATCCTAGCTTGGGCAGGATAATGTATATTTTAGAAGTAAGACGCTTCGTAACCGTCACTGTGTGCTTGATGCATTGAGCTGCTGCCTCAGACTGCGAAGCAAGCTTCATGCAATGTCTGTGGATGTGAATTGTTTCAGTGTTTGTTTTTATAGTAACCTGGATTAAGTCCAGGGCCTGTAGAGTTACAAATCATGTTGTTTTCCTTGCCCCTGCTCTAGGCTGTGGAGCACAGAAGCTAACTAGCAGCTAGAGGCTAAACCACGCTTGCAGTCTCATTAGTGCGGCCTGGTTTTTCCCTCTTTGCCACAGTAATATTGATCAAAAACATTAATTACCCTGTGAATGTTCCATTTTTGCATACACGCTTCAAGTTGACCCAAATATTTGTTTATTTCAAATAATTTGCTGGTGCTGGTTTACAATTAATCACATGCTGGAATTAAAGTGAAGCCTTATGATTACCTGTTTAACTGTCCAAATTGATCATTCTTCATCCATCCATCCATTTTCTTCCACTTATCCGTGATAATTTTTCAGTTGCTCATTTATTGTCATTGGATTGTTTTGCATTTTAACTTTGATTATTAGTAAGTAGATGTGTATTTCTAGTTAGTTAAGGAGCTTGTGACTCAAAACATTTTGGTTGTATCAGTGCGTCTTGGTTTAATAAACTCTCACAGATGAAAAGATACTTGTTTGTTCTCACTTTTAATTATTTATTACGATTTTTAATTTAAATTTGTATATTTATAGTTAAAACCATAATTTTACAACAAAGTCCTTTATAAGCGTCCGTATTGTCAGTGAAGAGAATGAAGTGACATGACCTCCATACTAGGGCTGGACGATAATTCAATAACAATATATATCGATCGATAGACGTGTGGCGCGATAGGAAAAAATAGGGTCGATAAAAGTTCGATAGAGAGTTTTCCTTCCTTCCTTTCAGCCTATCATATTAGTTGATGCTACAGTCACTACTTCCTCTCGACCAATCGTAATGGCGGACCCAGGCACGCCGTCACAAAGCACCGCTCTCTCAAACCACTACACAGAGCACGTGAATATGTTGCAGCAAGGAGCGGCGGAGGAAACGGTCCCAAAACGGGGTTTTACTAGTTCACCAGTCTGACAGAAATAAACCACAGTGATTTGTAAAACTTGCAAGAAACCGGTAAAAACAAAGTCTGGTAACGCAACCAACTTGTTTCATCACGTAAGCCGCTCACACCAGCAGCAGCGCGAGCTGTGTCAGCCCCGCGCTGCTGCGCGTCTTCTTCCACAACAAAGCAGGTATAGCAGCTAAACTAGGCTCCCTTCTTTGTGATGAAATGAAAAAGCGTCCAAGCGGCATAAGGACATCATGCATGCAGTAACGTGCTTCATAGTGATGGATATGTCTGCAGTTGAAAAACCTGGCTTCAAACAACTACTCGCCACTCTTGATCCGCGATATTAAGTTCCGGGCCGCAAGTTTTTCTCTAACAGCGCTCCCTAAATTGTGCGTCTAGTGCCGGGAATCAGTGCAAAATGAGCTGCAATCTGTGTCCTTACACGCCACAACCTCGGACCTCAGCCCTCCGTCAGCCTCTCAATTATGAAACCTGAGAAGTAACTAGTGTACTATTCCCACCTAAATAGGCTATTTTTTTTATTTATTTATTTGGTATATTTATTTTGGTCATTTTACTGGTCACTTTAGTTTATTCTTTGGCATTATTTGATAACATAACTCAGGTCTCAGTTATTTTTCTTTAAAAAAATTCTGTTATGGTTAAAAAAGTTGGTTAAATAAAGATTTAATTGGAATTCTGTGTTTGTGTTCTTTATTAAAATTAAATCATTTAGCAATATCATAAAATGTCCACACAGAGCTGCACATAAAATATGGTTTTAAATATTTTCAATAATTATCGATATCGATCAATATGCATTTTTTTTAATCGATAAGCTTTTTTTCTATATTGTCTAGCCCTACTCCATACCATCACCATAAAAGCTTAAACCTGAACTCTAAACTTCAAATACTTTCAGTACACTTCTTCATAACATTAGTCAGCCAAGAAAATATGTCAAAATTATTTGCAATGTTAATCCGAGCAAGTGAATAACAGTAAAGACAATCTTGATGCTGGGTGCGCCATAAGAAAATGCACATACAGAAATTGGTCATTTAAATATTTGTTAGTTTATTATACAGCAGTTTTTGGAGTCCTAAGTATTTAAAACTGTGAAAGTGTAATCTTTTGCACAAATCTTCCTTGTATTAGGTTAATATAATTACTTAAGTATGTTCCATTTTTGGTAATTTAGAAGTACTTTTAATATTTGTATGCATTTATTTATTCTTTATTAATACAGCTACAATTGTTTTAGAATACTTTCAACGTAGTTTAATAAAAGCAGATGTGAGAGTCTGTGTATAGCTAGGACAGGTCACCAGTCCATCACAGGGCAACATGTAAACACACAGGACAAATAACCATACATGCACACATTCAGGCCAGCTGACAGCTTTGCTAGGGCCCGGGACAACGCAGTCCTTTTGGGCCCCCCCTCTACACCTGCCGCCACCACACACACACACACACACACACACACCAAAAAAATCAACTTAACTGTATACTTCATGCCCTGGAAATCTCTGTATTTTATACTGGATATTTTCAACCCATCTATTGAATTTAGTGCACTAGTTGATCTTTTCTTCATAAGAAAACAGCAAGCACTGCAGCCAAAATATGGCCTTTTTTGACCTGCTGTATATTAGCCAGTCCCTAAGCTTGATGTATCATGAAACTGTTGACCTTTTGGGGTTTGTGATTTTTATTTTATTATTACAATTAAATAATAATAATAATAATAATGTTATGTTCATAGTGTTTTTTCTTTCAATCCTTATGTAATTTTATCTGTGTTGTGTGCACATGCCTGTTGCTTTAATCCTATAATTTTTCCCGTCATGGGATAAATAAAGCATTATCTTAAATAACACTTTTTAATAGGATATACGTATGTACTGGGTTCTTTCAAGGTCTTAATTACCTTTTCTGTGTGGGCTCCAGTAACATATGATAGATAAATATCTATTTTGAAAGTTAACATGAAGTGCTGCTGAAGATGACCACCCTGATCTACCTGGATGTTCTCTGGAGGTTAGTGACGTCAGTCTGTGGGTCTGGTCTGTCAGGGCAATGAGAGAAGTTTCGTCACCTCTTTTCTGTTTCTGTCGCTCGACGTTTTCTTGCTCATGGTTTTTCATGTGCTTATATAAAATTGTTGTGTTTCCACTGAATTTAACCGGCCTTTTACAAAACATACAGCTTGATTTCATAAAATAGAGCCAAACGGCGCTTCTGTCCCTCTTCATGTTTTTTCCGCTCCTGCGGTCTCTCTCTCCCTCCGAGGCTGATCAGCAGTGTGGTTGTTTGTGAGAGACAGCTGAGTGGGCGGGCCAGGCTGAGCCTGCGTGCTGATTGGCTGGCACCGCAGAGCCATGTACGAGAGGGGAGGGGGAGCAGCAGAGTGCCGTGACTCAAGTCTGCAATGAGACTGCTACTGCAGTCAGCGCGCGCTGACTAACACTCTTAGTGGTCAGTCAGAGTGTTAGTTTTGGGCCCCCCCCCCCCCCCCCCCCCCTCTGTCCTGGGCCCGGGACAACTGACCCGTTTGTCCCCCCCTGTCAGCGGGCGTGCACACACTCATAGCTAAGGGCAATTTAGAGAGACCAGTTATGGGCCTATAACAGCATTTCAGATATGCAAAGTATCATCATCATCTTCATCTTCAAACACCCGATCAGGTATGTGAGAGAAACCTAATTCAGGGACATTAATCCCACAACTCCACTTCAAATTAGAGATGTTGACTAATTCCTGCCTACAATCTGAGGCTTTAGGCTGAAATCCGTAAACACATGTAAAACAGACACAGGGGGGTATGTGCACATGTGAAGGCTTCAAGGCTTTACTGTATACACACATACATCACACACAAGGGGCTTAATTTAATCCGTGGCAAGCTACTTAACACACTAATGAAGTCATGTTGCTTCGTCACCATGACCACACTTTGATATTATGCACATACTGCACCCACAAGATGCAGGATGGGATGTAAATACAACAGGAACATACATTATTTAAGTCCTGTTTCCTGACTAAGAGTTGACTAAAATCATGTATAAGAGTGCGTGGGTGTATTTTTTATATATATATATTCTGCATAAATTGTTTCTCGTTGTGTCGTCATCAGCGCAGCTGTCATCACATATATGTGTGTACACTGAGCCTGTTTGCTTGTATGCCTGGAGCACCTCATGTTTGTGTTTGTGAATGTCTCAGAGGACGGCTCCGGCAGCACATTCCCGCAGTTAAATGTTATTTTCTTTCCCGCTTCCAGTCCTCAAAGGCAGACGGTGAGAGCTGAGAGAAACCCCTTGTCTCTCACTATGTTGTTATGAGCTGCTGGAGGTTGGGGGAGCAAATGAATTTCAAACTTAATCCTTGACTTCACTGTCAATCCGGTTCAAAGTACATGCTGGTTTGCGTGTTTCACAAATGCATATATATATATATATATATATATATATATATAGATATATATATATATAGATAGATAGATAGATATGTATATATATATATATATATATATATATATATATATATATATATATATATATATATATATAAAATAAATTTGATGTGTGCAATAATGCTGTGTGTACTCCAACACACAATTTGTTTGTCTTTAATATTTAGGCAGGAAATGTCCGTCTGTATGTATGAGCGGTCAGGGCTTGTTAGTATTCTGCACAGTGTGTGGCAATAGACTCCCAGCACAGGGACACCTGGTCATGCCTCAGGGCGTCCAGCCTCACTGGGACTCCTTTTAGAGGCCTTTCAGACAGCCTGACACACATACCCATACAATTCCAACACCTTCAACTGTGGTCAGGCATCTGGCTTTGTTTCTTATCCATTGGTTTCAGTTATTTCTCATGAACTACATAAAAGAAGGAGCCCAATCCAGTTCTTTCAAAAGCATGTTGGAACCTGAAACTAGTTTTTGGAATCATGAATTTGCCTAAGCGTTTTTGTAAATAAATAGATCCCACCTTAAAAGTGTTGAAATCATTGAAGTTGTTCACATATTGTCACAACAATACTCTCTGCATACATGATGTGGAAAAAATACATTCCAATGCCCCTCAGTCTGATGACACAAGGACACAGAAAAATATTGGTTGCAGCATTATGCTGTGGGCTTTTCTTCTGGAATGAATAAGCCAAATAAAGGACAATCCTGAACGAAAACTGGTTAGTGTAAGGGTGCCAAACCCCAGTCCTTGAGAGCCATTAACCTTTTCAGATATAAATGAATAGTTCGTTACCAGGCGTCTGCAGAGTTGGATGTCATGCTGACTAATTCGGATGTGTTAGCACATGGAGGAGTCCAAGAATACTTTTATGAAGCACAGTATATCCTTGTACTTTTTTGTGCCTGAACCTTTAGACATTTAGACCTCAAATAGACAACAACAGGAATTTTCTGAAAACATTTATTTTCCGTATGATGTACATAAACATCAAACTTTCCAAAAAAATACAAAGTTACATTATTCTGATCATGGACAGTTATTTTACCCGAATACTTGACTTTAACATAATGATTTCACCACAATCACAGAATTGTCTTTCTGATATAAGCAGCACGAAAGAAGACATATCAGAAGTATTACTGTTAAAAAAGACCACAGCTGTTCAGGTTCCTGGCTTATAAGAATAGAGTAATATATTATGGGTTGCCTACATTTTTGATTCTCAAAATCCTAAAGAATGGAACTAAAATGCTTACAAAGTCTCTACTGTGAGAAAACTATTTAAGAAGTTATTACTTGTAACTGTTTCTAACTGAGAATTAGTGCAAATAAAGTAACGGCTGCTTTGCAAAAGTAGCTGTGTCAGCGTAGATCCCAGGTTCCTATTATTACAGCTTATCTTGTTAGATAGGTTCAGTGCTAAAAATCAATGCTTACAAAAGATTTCTACAGCTACAGAGTAAAGCACTGTAAAGATGAAAAGCAGCGTAAGAGTGCTGTTCCTTGGCAGGTTTTATTTCCCCATCATGTGTTGCAGCCGAAGTCAGTAAAAACAATCTTGACACCCATATATTGTGACTCCAAGGTCAGTGGAGCCCAGAATAATAAAACAAAGGAAATCAAATCACATTGTCACATCAGAGCAATGATAACTTAATCTGTGAAGAAAAATAGTAGAAGAAAAGCAACACATGTGAATTCAAATTCATTTTACTCAAATAAATAAAACATGCGTTGTTATTATTTATGCAATAAACAGAACCTCTGTCAGTCACAGGAGTTCACTGTGTTCCGTTCAATTTATCATGCCAGAGGTGATAGAAAGAAGCCCTGCATTTCATACGTATGTATGGAGTCAGGTTGTTTGCAATGTTAATCCCAATGTTAATGGATCAGTATCCATGATCATAAAACTACCACAGTTGAACAAATACCAAATATCAACAAATGTCAATCATTTGGTTTGTAATGATTGTGAAATGTGAGACATGGTATGTTACCCTCTAGTGCTCAGCATAAAATATTTTTTTCTAGAGTTTTCATTGTTTTTTTATAATCCTGTTTTCCCTGATTGCTAACTAAAGTTATGTACTCTGATGTCAATGTCAATTTTATTTATATAGCACATTTGAAACAATCTTGACTAAATGCTTCACAAGAGGATAAAAAAAAATTGCAGACACACATAGAACCAATTAGTACAATAAAATAGAAAATGAAATATGAAAGCAGACAACTTAACAGAGCTGATAGAACTCAAACTGAATTTGAGTTAAAAGTCAATATGAAAAAATTTGTTTTCAGAAGGAACTTAAAGGACTGTACGAACTGCAGTGCGGTTGTTAAGGCACAGTTTGTTCCAGAGTCTGGGGGCTGTCAGTGCTAAAGCCCTATTTCCTCTGCGCTGTAGTTTGACTGCTGCACTAAGAGCATCTGGCTAGAAGATCTCATTGCGCTTTTTCGGGTATAAGGAAATTTGTTAAATAACTGTACTTCCATTTGGATCTGTACTGCTTCTAGAATCAGTCCAAGCGATAAAAAAAATACTATTTTTGACAATAAATAAATGTTTTGTTGGTGTTTGGAAAACGAGCCGTGTAAAAAAAAAACGTCCTATTTATTGTGTCACAATCCAGCAGGCACTGCCCCTCAACTAAAAATCCCAGCCCAGTCCCTCACCTAGCAACCCAAGTAAAACTGTAACATACAAAAATTTAGCACATGACTTTTATATCACATCTTACATTAAATTTCTAATTATTATTGGAATAAATCACATACAACTGGCAACAACTTACAACTGGCATTAGTACGTGCCAAACATGTCAAAATAATTCCCTTACTCTTTACTGCAGCTGAAAAGACACAGAGAATTAGTGTGATGCTAATTTGTGTTGAAAATCCCATTGGGTAATGTTGGAGATTATGACATTACAGAGACTGGTCTGCAAAGGTGGTTACCATGGAAATTACAGATAAACGGACTCTGGAGGCCAGAGTCTGACATACTTGGATTGGACAGAATGACTGTTTATGGCAAAATGTGTCAGCAAGGACACGTCTGCATTACAGCATCATCTTCTCCACCAATGTGATGAACGGAACGCTGATGTCATACTGTGCCCGCCCCTGAATGAGTGGACACATGCTTCCTATAAAATATCTGTGTGAGAGAACAAACGGAGTTCTCAGGTACCGGTTGCGTTGTGTTGTTATGAGAACCCAGTACTGAATCTGTAAACATTCCTCTGCCGTTTAGATTAATTATGGTAAAATATAGTTACGGTTTGAAGAGTCTTTTTATTACTACAGAAGTCTACAATAGAAACACCACATTACCAGATAAAAGAACCAGGGGAGACCGTGAACAGGCCTATAGTTTAAAGGAGATGTCCGGTCAACAAGGAAAAATCTGGGGATCATTAGCTATAACTAAAACTAATACGTTCGTGGTTATTTAATGAATTTAGCTATAATCAATAAGAAAATAAAAACATAAATTGTCGTCTGGATCACTGTGTATGGGGGCGGCCATTACTGCCCAAATATGGGCAGTAAGGGCCCCCTGACATCACATCCTGTGATGTGGAAAAGCGGAGAGCTGACAGCATTTCTCCGCACTTTCCAAGCAAAGTCAATAGGAGCCGTTCTACACAGCTGCGATCATCAACATTTTTTTCGGATTTCCAGAGGACTTCACCATTGAAATTCGCGGGAGCTATTGTTAAAGCAACAATGCTCACATGCATGGCAGTTGGATGTAACAATACATTGGGTAAAAGTGGAAAAAGCATTAGTTTTTTCACCTTTCCGATTCATCATCCACCATGGACTGTTTTGCTGGATTACCTACTTGAAGAGAGAGGATTTTCCATCGTGCTTCTGGCCAGAGAGAAACAACGTCATATGCAGCCAACATTTGGAAGAAGAATGTCTTCAAGATGACATGAGAGCGGGGATTTTAATAATGTAGAATTTGCCGGAACATTTCTGTACCGACCAGAGCGGCGGAGGGATACGACACACTTAGAAAGCATGCTCACTGTCGTGAAGCCCACTTATTTTATGCAACTATGGTCTTATTTTTTCTAAAGTCACTTGTATATTTCATGAGTTGTGGGGTTGCAGTTTTTTTTGGGCTTGTTTCTGAAAGTGAAGTCGATTGTTTGGGGTCTAAACTAAGTGACGCTGAAATATCCCTCTGCCTCATAACGCGCTGCAGCTCCTCCTCACAGCAGCAGAGAGTAAACTCAGAAGGAGCCGCTCTGCCCGTATTTTCGGCAGTTTACGGTTGCAATAACTGATGATAACTACTGAAAGTAGATTAGGCGGTGCAGATCACCATTTTGAGCAGAGATTGGTTCTAAAGATGAGTTTTATACTCATCTTTTAACATTGCAGAACCCAACCCATAAACCATACTTTAATGCTTATTTGTTGTCTTTTTATGTCTCTAATACTAAATGTAAAATTAATATTACTTTAAATTTAAATGCTTAATACCAAGTCTATCTTTGTTTAAGAGGTTAAAAAAAATATTTCGGCATGAAAACGGGTATTTATTTACAAGGGGACAGATAGGGCATCGGCACTTGCTCTACAGCCGATACCGCACCGTTACATCACAAACTGGGTGGCAGTACTGTTCTTCACCAAGATGGCTGCCCCCATAAAAGGACCTTCAAATGAAAATTACTCTTAATTAAAAAAGCTTATCATTTATTGAATAGTATGTAATAATTTTATATTTAAAGTACTTTCAGCGGTTTTAATTCTGATTTTTACTGGACTTCTCCTTTAACAGTAACCTAACAGGTCAGACTGATAATGTGTAGCATTCTTTGTTCTACACATTATCTATTTGGGTCTGCTCCCAATCGAATCCATTCAGGAAAAGGAGAGACATTCCGCTGAACTTGTGATTGGACAAACCGACACCTAGTGCTCGCCTACCAAAGGTTTGTTTCAGCAAATTACAGTATCAAATGAAAATGTCATAAGCAGCAGGCGCCATGAGAAACCACAACAAGATACACTGGTCAAGGCACGCTTATTTGGACAGTGACACTCGTGACAGTCGTGGATTCTGACAAAACAGATATGATAGCATAGTAGCAGCTACTTGTGCGTCTTCCTGCACTGCAATGTTTATTTTGGTTCATGTGTATGCTCGGCACCTTTCTCTTGCTTTTATCACAGCTGTATGTCCCACCTTGAATCATAATACTGCAAAAACTGTTTCTGCATCTTTGCTGGTTGTGCAGGAGGCTTCATTTCTTCTGCTTCTGGTTCTGACTCAGGGACGTTGTTTATCTGTTTGCAGCCTTTTTCACACATTTAAAGTGTGAATGTAAACATTGATTTGGGGGGCATGGCCAGCTACAGTTTATTGGCATAAAATTGACAGAGCCCTAAAAACGCTCATTTTGAAAGGAGCACAAAATAGGTGAAACTGGGCAGGTGACATCTCATTATCTGAGAATGTAATGAACATGTTTTCTACAGTCCATAGACCTATCCTAAATGTTTAAAATGAATCATAATCGATCACGTGGCCATAAATAATGCAAAAGTAAATGAAATAATCTTAAAATCAATACGAAAGCAAACATGCAGCAAGTGGAAATCTTCTAAAACTGGGGTGATGTAGTCATGCCTTCTGGTACCTGTCAAAAGACGTGCAGCAGGATTCCGGTCCAAAATACAAATAGTTGCAGTACTCTAATCATCTAGAGGTAATGAAGGCTTGGACAAGAATGATAAGGTTTCTAGGAGGAATGTACAATTTAGATTTGGCAATTTCCGGTAATTGATAAAAGCTACTCTTGACGACTTGCTTCTGAAAGAACTTTCTAAAAACACTTCCTGAGAGTGAAAGAGCAATGGTACAAGAGGTACAGTGACATCTGTTAAGACACTGAGGCCTTGTACACATGTAGCCGTGTCTTTGTAAAAACAAATATCTACCTCACATTGTTTTAAAAAAAAGTAGTAGTAGTTAGTTAGTAGTTAGTATTGTACACAATATTGTTTTGAAAAAGGTTTTCATCCACAGAAATCTACATGAATACGGTTTTAGCTTAAACCCATGTCAGCCAATCAGAAATCCTTCAAAATAACCGTGACGTTGAACAGCATAATATTGTGAGGGAGTTGGTGCAAAACAGCTGACCTCCAAGTGCTCTTTCTCCTTTGAACCTCAACGTATTGGAGCAGTTGAGGTCGTAAAAAACAAACAAGTAAAAAGTATCTGAACCAATTGTAATGTTTATATTGTTCAAGGTATGCTTCTACTTTTAAGTCTTGATACCGAGGTGAAGACAGGGAATGCTATGTAGTTGCTGGGGTAACGTCAGTTGAAAATAATTGATCGGCGATGCCGTTGATTTTGTAGTCGTGAATTTATCCAGTTTAACATTGATTAGACTACTAATGTAAACAGTCAGTTGCAACACCAATGTAAAAATTAGCACATCTCTGATAGCTTTCATTTTTCCTCCACTGTATGGCCAAGTCTATAACGATGGTCCCAGAAGTGACCGCATTACTTGTCGGAGACTGATGCACCACACCCTGAAACTCCATTTTCAAAAATCTCCACTTTAGCAGGAGTTTTCAGAAATAATCGTTTTTACTGATGCAAAACAGAGTTGTGTGGATGAAAGGCCTATACACATACAAATTTGTTTTCCCAGATATCCGGCTAACTGTTTCACAGTTTCTCTTTGGACTAGGCCTGCAAAGAGGAATTGTGAAATATTCAGTAATTCTGATCAACATATTATGCCTTGTTAGCCATCTCAAAATATTTAGTCCACTTCTGACGCATCCTAGCACTTTTCCCTGTTGTAACAACAAACTCTGTCAACTCCCACAGCCTTTTTTTCAGTGTCTTCTTAAGATAGCTATGGCACCTTTGCAACACACAGAAACAGATATGTCAGTTTTGCACACTATGACACCCATTTGTCCCGATCACGGCGGTATGAGGGAAATTTCTTTTGAGGTTTGTTGTAAAAGCTATACATCCACTTTGACATCTTGTAATCAGCAGCTCTACGAGAGTTGTCCTGCTGTTCGTCTGCAAGTGGATAAGAGCCACCTACAAGGCAAAAGCTTGGGGATGACATCACACGAAACATAGGCTGTCAGTTTAAGTAAATCCCTATTTGTCCTGTGAAAAAAAGATGAAAACCTGACATTTTCCTTAATCTATGAATCCCACCACAGATGCCCTTGACAGACCATAAGAAGTGGACATGTTCGGGCAAAAGAGGACGTTCAGTCACCCTATGATATAAGGTCAAACACATGGGAGAGAATGACTAAAATGTTCATAAACCAGACAAGAACGAGAGAATATAATTTGTTTCAACACTTTAAAAGAGAATCCTGACAGGTTTATTGTAAATAACACATTACTATGAAAAATAACACTCTCTTTGGTTATAACTGTGTAAAAAGGTGTATCAGACAAACGTCATCATCTGAGAATGTGTTAAGATTTTTTTATTGCCAGTATTTTAAATTTTGCATGTTTGCATTTCAATATTTTTTTCATTTCTACGTTCAGGCAAATTAGAAATGAAAATAGATGGTGGTTTTGATCCTACTAAGAGGAGAGTTCCACTGGCTTTAAATGTTTTTCTTTAGGGGTAAATCAAAGCTCCTTTACAACTGTCAGTGGAAGCTGAACATTCAAGGGTGCTAAAAGCAGAAAGCTAATTTTTATCATAAATGGCTTTTTAAGGCAACACATTACTTACTCTTTGGCTATTGAAACCCTCTAGGCTCAGATAAAGGCTTGGAGTATATTTTCTACTATTGTTGATATTGAATACTTCTTCACATTCACAATGTGCTGAGTGTAAAAAGTTTACTGTACAATTTTTATCACCACACAGTGCCTTGCAAAAGTATTCACCCTCCTTGGATTTTTGCCTATTTTGTTAGATTCCAACCTGAAATGTATTTTTTTTCATCCTCTTTTTTAAGAATCAAGGATCAAGAATCTTTGTCATTATTTAACCATAATAAAATTTGGTGAGACATCAGCTCAGAATTCAAACTTATAGGTATACTATGTAACTGGGATTGATTTTCCAGCGAGGCGCCCCCCAGAGGGCGAAAGTAAAAGTGCACTGTCGTAAATATGCTCAGCTGTTCTCCTGGTTTCTCAGTCAAGCCAGGCGCGGTTGTTTTGAGCTTAGCAGACAGGCGAACGCAACGAATACAAAAGTTGAAAAAACGGCAGTACAAACAATGACTAACACAGTGAAAGTATGAACATGCACACAGAGAGAGAGAAACCATTCCAATGCAGTGTTTCCCCTAGGAATTTGCTTACCGGACGACCGGCGAGCGAGCGAGCGGGCGGGCGGGGGAAAGAGACAAGCTTTGCGCGACCGGCGGAGCGGGCGGGCGGGGGAAAGAGACAAGCTTTGCGCGACCGGCAGAGCGACCGGCAAGGCGACCGGCGGAGCGACCGGCGGAGCGACCGGGCGGGCGGGCGGCGGGGGAAAGAGACAAGCTTTGCGCGACCGGCGGAGCGACCGGCGGAGCGGGCGGGCGGGGGAAAGAGACAAGCTTTGTGCGACCGGCGGAGCGACCGGCGGAGGCGGAGAGGGGGAGACAAGCTTTGTGCGACCGGCGGAGCGACCGGCGGAGGCGGAGCGGGGGAGACAAGCTTTGCGCGCATATCGAGTTAGTTTTTTTTTTTGGAATGTTGGGAGGCGGTAGCGTGAGGGAAACCCTACAATGTTACTTACAATCGCATCAGCAGAAACGCGAGGTCCGCGTCAGCCTTGCAGCCTTCTTTTTCTTTTAGCTCTCGCCATTCGGAAAAAGCTTGCCCGATGTTCACCCGTGTACGACTCCTCTCTCTTTCCACAGCCCTTTTCCTCTTTCTTGCCTGCTCCGACATGGGCTTTCGCTGTTTTATCGCTGGTTCCGCCATGATAACTGCACAGATATCGCCACTGCGCTAGCAACAAACATGTTCTCGCCGTAAAGCAAGACCGACTCTCGCGATCTTGCACGAGATTCTGAGCCTGTGGGCGCGGGCCGAGGGCTCCTGCAGTTTCAAGTGCGGTATTTCCCCCACAGACCACCAGGGCGGCCAAGAAAACCTTTGCTCAACCTGAAATGACTCATTTAATCATCCAAAACGGTATGGAACACATTAATTAACTGAAAAATGTTGCATAGTGTGCCTTTAACACACAGACACAAATGAAAGACATCCATGGAAAAATGAAGAATGAGCATTTCTAGAGAAGACCCCAAAAATGCACTATGGAAAGAAAAAGCTACATTTAAAGTTAAGCTGTACAGCAGAATAGAAAGTCTTATCAGAAGGGGGAAATTATGGTGCAATTGTTGATGGCTAATAAGGCCTATTCAGAAACAAAGTAATATCTTCAAGGGAAGTGTACCAAACACTTCCGGATAAGCTAAAGAGTGTGCAAAAAGTCATTGAAATCTAATAAAATTGAAATCTTCTATTAAATAAAAGACAGATAGCAGTCAATTTAAAGAGTGGTGTAAAACACTGTGCAGTTGTGTGAATTTACCAGACAAACGGCACCTAAGAAGCTCAAAAGTGTGCAAATGGTCATTAGCAAAAACTGAAATGGTCAAGTTAAAATTGATCTGCACAAAATGACCAAGGTTGCAAAAGTGAAATGAGAGCTATATATATATATATATATATATATATATATATATATATATATATATATATATATATATATATACATATATACAGTATATATGGTTAAGAAGGAGGCATCACACCATTAAGACTTTATGGAAGAGTAGCCAGTAAAGAACCATTATTTAGTTCTAAAAATGTGAAGAGATGTTTGCTAAAAGGCACATGGGCAACTCCCCACATCTTCTGGCTCTCGGTGAAGAGGGACGCTTCTCTGCCCCTCTCCTCCCCGAATCTCTCCTGCTTGTGCTCTCTTGTCTGTATGCCGCTTAACTCTCTCAGAGCCTTTTTCTACAAATCATCCGAATCGAAACCCATGGTTCTGGTCAGCTGGTCACTCAATGCAATTGATCAAATTTTCTCAGCGAGAAGAGCAGGCGCAGGGGAGCCAAGCTGTCCTGAGGGGACACATGCAGCTGGATACATGCTGGATTTCTAGGGAAGTTGAAAGATGTTGTGTCTGTCTATTTTGTCCATCGAGGACATGGAAGAAGCGTACAGAACTGGATTTATGACAACCTGTGACCTGCAACAGCGCTCTACTGAACTGCTGATAACATACCATCTAGAACTAGCAGTCATAGGCCTACACTGACTGACGCACACATGGATACATACACATGAACATGGCCAGAAATACACCCCCTATGACTCACTGCCTTTGCTGTGTGCGTTATGCTTTTATGATGTCGTGTGTATGTTGCTTTTTTGGACCTGAGGGATTTTTATCAGCATTCTGATCCAAAGCCACTCGCAGCTACAATTGCTGCAAAACTGACTTTAGGAGGGTGAACAGCTATGCATGCCAAAGTTTTGTCACAATAAAAACAAAATAAAGACTGTTGTTTGTTTCACAATAAAGAAATAAAAATACATCTTCAAAGTTGCATGTTCCGTAAGTGAAATGGTGCAAACTCTCAAAAAATCCCTTTTAATTCCAGGTTGTAAGGCAACAAAACATGAGAAATGCCAAGGGGGTGAATAATTTTGCAGGAAACTGTATCTATAGTATTGCAGTGGCTGGCTTTGTTTGGTTAAACAGCCGTTAAGTCGACATTGGGCAAACTCAATGCTTCCGGGAATGATGGTGCACAGGGAAGGAGGTTAAAATCATTTTAGCAACAGCTAATATATTGTATGGCTTTAGACTTGCCTTTAGACCACACAATGCATCCTCAAAGACATCCATAAGCAATTAATACTTCCCACAGCTTTTTACATATGACACATATAAACAAACATGTTGTAAGGGATTTTGTTAGATTACTAGAGAGTAATGTTACATTTTCAACAATATTTAAAACATTAGAGATGAAAACAGCAGTCTCTCAGGACAGCACACCCGCTTTAGATGACTTCTAAAGAGGGTGTGTGAGGAGCTACACAGTAAGGAACAAAGTAAGGGCACAATTAATATTCTCATCACTGAAAGGAAGTTTGCCGAGTTGAAGAGCATCAAAGAAGAATCAATCTGAGCCTCAAACATGCAGGTTTCGGGAATCTATGGTAATGTAATCAATGAAAGGAGGTATTTATTTCACATAGCCTAACTTTATATCCCCCTGCAACAATGGTCCTTAACTGTGGTATCCTCTAACTCTTCTGGCTTTGCACACAAATAAATTTTACCATCATCTTTTTAGAGAAGAACACTGCATTGTGTATAAGCAACTACACTCACATCATGCAGTAAATGCAAAAAGTGTTGATTCGCTCACAACCTAAACAAATCCTACTCATTAAAACAATGAATTGTGTGAAAAAGGTTTGAATGAACAAATAAATGCATTCATTGGGAGTAAAGACTGAAAGATATTGAACATATGGCATATATAGGAATGTATCAGATATTTACTGAGCATGTCAGACCGATAGATTATGCTAATTTTCACATTTCTTTTTATAAACCAAGCTTAACAAACAATGAATACAGACACTGTGATAAACTGCCAACAGTTGTAGGTCCTGCTCGTGACAAATCCAGAGGGTGTTGCCTGGTTGTTCTGCTGCTAAAACAAACTGCATCAGCAAACACTGCCTCTCCAATGTATTTTATATTAAGAGTAAACCTGGGTTATTGGATTTCTCTATAGAACAAATAAACACTACAGTGAACTGACTACAACAAAAAGCAATTTTAAATTAAAGAAACTTTTAACCTTGGTAGTAACACCCCCACCTCTACCAACACACAGACACAATAAGCCATTTGCATTTTGTTCTTCTCAAATTTTATTGTTTCATTCTTTCTTGTTTAAAAGGTATTAAATTTTTTGTTTTAATTCTATCATGTAGCACGCGTTCAATTATCAGAACTAAAAAAATGCATTTCTCCCGTCTTAATTTTAATTGAGCCCTTTTTCACACTATAAAAACTCTGACTCTTTGGTACAACATACTATTTGTTAAGTATAATTCATATCTTATAATATTAAAGTGTCAGAAATTGACTGACAAATGGTTTAATCTCAGAGTAAATCCAGCACCCATGGTGTTGGTCTGCACTGGAGTCCTCAGCCCTGTCTTCTTATACTCTTTTCACCTAATATTCTGCTGTCACACATGCATTATTCATCCTGAAATATGCAGATGACTCTGAATGTGATGAGAAGACACGGACCACTCTTTAAGTACTAATACTGACATTTTGCAAAGTTCCAGTTTTGCAATTTTCAGTGACAGCATTCCCTCAGTTTTAAAATCCCTTTAATGAGATGCCAGAGTAAATAGCGGGGTCTCCAGGTGTATGGAACAGAGCGATGCTGTGCTGCCTCCTCCCCACCTGTTGTTGCCCAATCATCATCTGTCTGACATCAACAGGAATCCTCTTACTATAATTTACCCTCACTTGCCTAAAGGCAAATTTGACTGTGTGCAAATATTTCCAGTAATAATGACTAAAGGCTAATGCTTTTCACAACAAGTGCTTAATAATAAATATTAAATGTAGCAGTGTTTTATTATTTTTTCTATAGAAATAATGATAAGTAAATGTTATGGCAAAAATATTATTATCAACCAATTATCAGCATGTAAAATTATTTTGGCAGCAGTTGAGATATTCATTGTTTGTTTTTTTGTTAAATACATGGAAGCAGATCATATTGTTGTGTACAAACAGCAACACTATCATGTTTTACTTACTGCTATTGTACTGTGAGAATCTCATACCAGCCGATGCCTAGTGATGAGTCAACATAGTAGAGCGAGGTGGCAAGTTAGGTGATGTGGAGTGAAAATAACAGCCCTTCTGTTGATGTAGACATAACAAAATAGATGAATGGTGCAGTAGTTGCACTTCTTTCAGTAACTGAGAAAACATTCTCATTATTCAGCTGCAGCATTCCGACCAAATGCATACCTGTGTGGAAGGAAGGCAGCTTGAAAAGCTTTGTCACACCACAAAGCAGCATAGTAAAACTGCCAATACTCGCATCACTCATCTTCATTCTTCAGGTAGGAAAGACCAGAAACAAATGTTTTTTGCTCCCTAAAAGTAAACCATGGATGAAAAAAAAAATTGGATTGCAAATTGTTATTGAAAGAAAAGAGCTTTCTCATACACCTTAGTCACACAACTACAAGTTTTCAGAATTTCACATGTTAGCTGGTTCAGTACAAATCATTCCTTTACAGGCCAGCTGACAGCTTTGCTAGGGCCCGGGGCAACGCGGTCTTATTAGGCGCCCCCTCTACACCTCCCGCAACACACACACACACACACACACACACACACACACACACACACACACACACACACACACACACACACACACACACACACACACCAAAAAAAAGTCAACTTAACTGTATACTTCATGCCCTGAAAATCTCTGTATTTTATACTGGATATTTTCAACCCATCTATTGAATTTAGTGCACTGTTTGATCTTTTCTTCATAAGAGAACAGCAAGCACTGGAGCCAAAATATGGCCTTTTTTGACCTGCTGTATATCAGCCAGTCCTTAAGCGTGATGTATCATGAAACTGTTGACCTTTCGGGTTTTGTGATTTTTATTTTATTATTACAATTAAATAATAATAATGTCATGTCCATAGTGTTTTTTTCCTAATCCACCTTTTATATCTTTCAATCCTTATGTAATTTTGACTGTGTTGTGTGCACCTGTCTGTTGCTTTAATCCTATTTATTTCCCCGTTGTGGGAAAAATAAAGAATTAGCTAATGTTATCTTATCTTAAATAACACTTTTTAATAGGATATATGTACTGGATTCTTTCAAGGTCTTAATTACATGTTCTGTATGGGCTCCAGTAACATATGATATATAATATCTACTTCGAAAGTTAACATGAAGTGCTGCTGAAGATGAACACTGATCTACCTGGATGTTCTCTGGAGGACTGAAACGCCTCAGTCAGTGACGTCAGTCTGTGGGTCTGGGTCTGTCGGGGCAATGAGAGAAGTTTCGTCTCCTCTCCGTTTCTGTCGCTCGACGTTTTCTTGCTCATGGTTTTTCACGTGCTTAGATAAATTTGTTGTGTTTCCACTGAATTTAACCGGCTTTTTACAAAACATACAGCTTGATTTCATTTAAGGTATTAAAATAGAACCAAACGGCGTTTCTGCTCCTGCAGTCTCTCTCTCTCTCCGAGTCTGATCAGCAGCAGCCAGCAGCGCGGTTGTTTGTGAGTAGTTGAGTGGGCGGGCCAGGCTGAGCCTGCGTGCTGATTGGCTGGCCCCGCTGAGCCATGTACGAGAGGGGAGGGGGAGCAGCAGAGTGCGTGACACACAGGCCGTTTCTCAATATGCGTTCTTGAGCGTTCTCGTGTGCTCGTGACACGTCATCAGCCTCAGCCCGAGCACTGTTCCGATTGCCGAGAACGGCAAACCGAGAACGCGCCGAATTCCCCGGATGTTGTTCTCGCCCGCCCTCTTTATCGAGCATGCTTCAGAGCAGACTTGTGTGTTCTTCAGACTGACCGCTTGCCCAGAATGCACCGCGGCAAGATAATTTTGAGGCTTTTTAGAAATTAAAAATGTTGTTTTAAAAAATTTTTCAATAAGATTTATTGTGGTGTAGTATATAAATAGTTTTGAATGTTAAAGAAATGCTAAAGAACTGTGCGTCTCATGACGTCACAAGTACGCTTCTGTTCCAAGAAGAGTCTGTACTCGCGTTCTTGTGAATTGAGAAACGACCACAGACTGCTGCTGCAGACAGCGCACGCTGGCTGACTGACAGTCATACTGACCATTAAAATGTTCAGTCAGACTGTCAGTTTTGGGCCCCCCCTCTGTCCTGGGCCCGGGACAACTGACCCGTTTGTCCCCCCCTGTCGGCGGGCGTGTTCCTTTACATTTATGATGGTCTAGTTGTACTATGTGTTACTATTGTGACAGGTTGATGTTTCTTTTCATTGTCCTTATTCCTGCTAACTTTGTTTGCTGGGGACAGAGACAGAGAGGCAAAAGCAATTGTTGTGAAATCAAAGTATTGGTTTAAAAACTTGACCCACAGGTAGTAAGTCATGAAATAAGGCCTTTTTGTCCAATGCGCTCTTCACTACTTTTGTTGTTTGTTTTTGCAGTAATCCAGTTTCATCCAAAAGGTGGGTTAATTGGTTACGCTTCTTTTAAATCGACCCTTAAAGTGAGCATCCGCATGTTTTTGTTTGCCACTGGGTTCATCTTCATATGGGCTGATAAAGTTTCCAGGACCCAGTCTGCCGTTTTCCCACTGAATTCTGGGAAAGAATCCAGCCCTTTGTGACACTGAACAGGTAAAAGCGGGCAGAAAAAATAGAGGGTGCATGAGTGGTAGTGACGCTGACAACTACCTACTACTCAAAACAGCTAATTGAAAAAGCCTGAAAAGTGAAGAATAAATTTCATTAGTACGTTGTCGCTGTTATGCCAGAAACCTTTTTGGTTATGAATATTATTATTAATTATAATCTGCTATTATAATTTAATAATAGATCATTCAAACGCAAATGGTAGCTATAACAAATATAATTCAAATGGTTGTGATCCAAGGGCTGTGAGCCTGTAATGATTAACACTAACAATGCATTTATTAATTAGCTGTTATGAACTTTATTTATGCTGGAAAAGTGTGATCTGACTGGTTGTTGACCGATTAGACTTATCCAGCAAACATTGATAACTCAAATTATAATTGCAATTGGAGTTCTAACCCTTACTTCTTTATCACAAACCAATGAAAATGTCTCAGTTAATTCAGTTGTTAACTCAAAAAGAGGTACTTCTTTTGCTCTTAGAGACCATTCAACTTCTGGACCAAAATAACCACAAATAATTACTATTTCACACGTTATTGTTTATTAAACTAATAATTCCCTGTTACAGCAATTATTCTACAAAATAAAACACTAGGAAACACTACTCGCTACTCAAAGAACATGCAAAAGAAAATAAATTACAATAAAAGTCAAAATTGGATTAAATGGAAGGTGGTGCTGCTTAAATCAATAAGACTGACTGACATTACGTTCAAGAAGTCGGCACTTTGACATAGCAGCACTGAAAGACAAAATAGCTTTGAGATAGCATAACTGAAGTGCCGGAAACAGACCTGAAGCCAGATGAGCAACGCCTCTTCGCTCCACAACAAGCTAAGCTTAACCATTTAGAACTACACCGTCCCGCCCCAAGATGGCGGCTATGATGACATACGACCTACGGCCTCGCGTGGTACGTAAGGGGGCGGCCCTAATGACGTATCTAACGTGCCTGCCTTGTTTGGGCGGACTTTTGATCGGGAGGCGGTCTCGCTTCAGAACAAAGGATGCGGGAGGATGCGGGAAACCGAACACGAACAAAAGAAGGAAAGATGAAGAAAGGAAGAGAAGAGAAAAGTCGGCTCTCGGCGGAGCCAGTTTATCATCAACCCAAAAGCAACACAGCCAAAATCACTTATGAAATGCATGCACGCACATTAGACATTATTCAGCACAGTTAAACGAACTCCCTTTTGAGTAATTAAGCATTAAAGCTATTTCCTAATAGGTTTTGCCCAGGCACAAAAAATATCACCTTATGGGTGAAAAGAGAAATAAAGGGAAAATCCTTTCGTTACTTGGTGTCGCCTCAGTGAGGATGTCCCAGCTCCGAACAAGCGAGCGGAGTTTGACGATCGCTGAAAGATAGCAGCTTCCAGTAGGATCAAAAATGAATTCAAAGTATTTTAAAGTCGGCGACCTCCTGTTTAGGAATACAGGGAAAAGTTTGATTCAGAAACTCTCGGACCAGCGAAAAATCAAATCACGTGCCACGTGGGGGAATCCCACGGGAGAAAACAGCTGTATGTGCCTTCCCAGTTGGCATTGTGCCAGTGAAGAAGTCTGAGTTGAGTGCGTTAGCCGCTTTTACGCCCTTTCATAGCAACAAGTTAAGGTTGCCATGTCTGGAAGTCAAGGTGACCGTGTTGCAGGCTGGGAGCTGGAGTCTGTAACGTCATAAAGATGGCATAACAGTAACCTACCCATGATTTTTTTTCACCCTCTAAATAAAATCAAAGTGAAATGAAAATGTTCAGATACCAGACATAACATTATGACTGCCTGCCTATTAGTGCCTGATTTGTGTGGGCATAAACTCCAGTACAATGCTAAATGTGAGTTGTAGTTGTAAACTGGGACCTGTACTTATAGGCCTTCTTTATACTTAGGAATGTAACATCCACATGGATGGTGGCACCCAGCGTCAGAACATTGAACAAAGCATGACAATCCCCCTGCTAGCTTGATTTGTTACCATTATGCGTCCTGTTACCATGTGCTCCCCATCTAAACAATGCACACAAACTGTCCAATTGATTTATAAGAAAATGTGATTCATCAGACCAGGCCCTCTTTTTCCATTTTTCTGATTGCAAAAGCTTCAGGCCACTTCAGGCAATAAACAATCTGAAGGAGCAGTAGCTTTGGAAATGCTTCAACTTGGCTTTCTAGCCATTGACATTTACTTACTCAAATATTAACAGTTGTTAATTTTTCCTGCTACTAACACATAAACAAAATGTTCCCTTTCTGTGTCATATATCCCAGCTATGAGCAGGTATGAGGATGTAAAGATAACCATTTTCCTTGTCAGTGTTTATAATGTTGTGCTTGCTCAGTGTATGTATGAGGGTTTTCATTTTTCTCACCATTTAAGTCTTGCAAAGTTTTGCATATGACAGTTTGTCTACACTGGTAAAAACGTATGGACTGGGGAGGGAGAAATGCTCTCAAACATACTGACAAACCTCCCGTAAAAAGGGGGCCATCAGTAGATTAACAAAATAGAATAGACCTCCCATCAATTCTTTTTTCAAAGAGTTAAGAGAGGGAGCAAGGAAAAGATAGAACTGCATATTTGTTTACATTTGTTTTACATTGTTTACATTTCAACTGCCTACTGTTCACTGCTGCACTTTATCCGGAAGTCAATTGAAACTTATCCTGTAAGTGACTGCGATTTATCACTGCACTTTATCCTGTACTGTAATTCACCGCAAGGTATCCTGTAGAGTTACTGCAATCTTTCTGAGCTGTGTGAAAACGAAATTTCGTTCTGTATGCACTCTGTGTATACAAAATGACAATAAAGAAAGTCTAAGTCTAAGTCTAAGTCTAAAGTCGACTAGGGTGGAAGGAGACAATAACTCTGTCTCTGTTGATCAATAAAGTCTCAGAGGATCGATCATTATGCTCCCCTATCAGCCACCAGACAAGCAACTCAACCCAAAGCAAATGATGGCAAGTTTGAACTTAAGAAGTCAATGGCCCTGCTTGATGGCTCATTTTGGAGCCAGGTATCCTTTCTACTCAACATTCAGCAGTGGTTGAAGACCTTATTAGTGGAAATAGTGGGGAAAGGCGACTCGGAACCAGCCACATAATAAAGTGATTTGGAGGCTTTACTAAAAACAGTTAAGGTACTGCTGCTTCTAAATTAATTTCAATGCTGAATGCTCTGCTTATAGCATTACCCTAACTAATTAATGGCAAATGCATTATCATAAAGGTTGTGTGTCCCTTTTAGCCCGCAACAGACAATTACCAGGCAGTGACTTCAATCTGAGTCTATCCTTTAAGAAACAAACATTGTTGCCTAACAGAAAACTACCAAGCAACAGGGTTTATTTTTTATTGTTTTCTTTTCATGTGAATACATGCACTCTACTGAAGATGCATGACAAAGCGGACAAAGAATGTCCTTTCTGATGACGCTACCATTGAAGATGATACAAAACAGAAAATGACAACTCATATAAGACTACAATAAATAAATAAAAACAATGTGGTACTTCTAAAGAAAATAAAATGTCAGTAAAAAATGAAAACACAAAAGTTTTTCAGATAAGAAAAACTAAATTAAAACTTGAGAGGCCTGCAGTCTACTTTATTTTCTAGAGCATCTGGTTGATTAGAGGGAGCATTAAGGATGTAAATACATTGTTTTTCACTTAAAGGTTCTATATCATGCTATTTTTAAGCTTTCCACATTAACTCACTTCTTTACGTGACATGACAGCCCCCTCGTGAAAATCAACAAAAATGTCAGGAGAGAAGAGATCGCACACTATGTAGGTCATTTTCAGAAGGATGTAGTTCTGGCTTTGACTTGCATCATCCATGTGCGTTTCCGTTACGTAATGACATCAGAGTTAAAGGCTGTCTGAATTCGGCACAGTAGTCTGAAGCTCCATTCCTCCCCATGATAGAGTTCTTACTGTTGACCCCATGAAAGCTCAAGGAACAGGAGCTTGGGGCAGGAGCTAGAAGTTATTATTAAGGGCATTCGGATGGAGCCCCTGTGATGGCCGCTCCTTTTCCAGGGCAGGGGTGGGCTGATGCAAAGAGAGCAGAATTCACGAGGATTACTCACACAGGCATAAATTAAGCAAAATATCACTTTTGGGCATGATTTTGATAAGGGAAAAGTTTTTAAAAAAGTACTTTGAATGACATAGGCCCTTTAACAATCCTTTTTGCATGTCTGTTGTTTTATTTAAATTTTTTTGAAAAGGTGAAAGATGTCAGCTTTTTTGTATCCCACATGAACCATCAATGTCCATCATTTGAAAGTAGTTGGCCTCCAGCAGCCAATCAGTGGATGGGACTTTTCTTGATAAATATTGTCCCCCCCATGAGAATTGTTCCTGATTCTCCACAATAATGTTACTCTGACTGATGTCAACTGTATGCGAGACACCGACTGCTAATAACTGAAGCACAACGCTACTCCAACTCTGCTTTGAAGGCTGAATAACACATTTTCATATTTAAAGTACTCTTCATAAACTGACTTTATAGCTGGCTTCTCAGTGCTGAGTAATCCCAAATGCAGTACAGTACCAGGCATACTGGAGTACATTTCTACTGCTGCACAGTGGAGAAATTTGATGGGTGAAGAAGGGATTGTCTGCTCTCTGAGCACATCACCTCACATCAATCAACGTCTCTCTATTCCTCTATTTCTCTCCCTTGGAATAGGCTTGCCTTAGCCTGCAAACATTCATATGAGACACACACACACACACACACACACACACACACACACACACACACACACACACACACACAACACTCACTCACTGACACGCACGCGCATGCGCACACACGCACACACAGAAAACTCAAACAAGAAGACCCTGAGGAGTGGCTTTCCCATTGCCCTGGCACATACAAACTAGCATGTCAGCTCCGATTATTAGCTCTGTTCATTGCTTGCTGTGGGAGCTTCTATTTTAGATCTGTTCTTCCTCATTGCTACAGAGCTCAGAAATACAGACAAACCTAAAGTCATGTACACCTTACATTATCAAATTTTTACATACATACATTTTGTGTAGTTTTGGGTTAATACCATAGATTAACACATTGTTTCATTAAGTTGCGAGAAACCTTAGGAACAAAGGGAGCAGCTGTGTGTCGCATGCATACCATGTTTTGCATAAAGACTCATGGGTGGTGAAAAGTTTTTGAAGAACATTGAGCTTAATGATGCTGTACTTTAGATGATGAACTCCAACTGGTGTCAATCTGGTTTTGACAATGAAGGTATCACTTTAATCCTAAATAACACATTCTTACTTCCTT
This sequence comes from Fundulus diaphanus, assembly GCA_037039145.1. Lineage (NCBI taxonomy): Eukaryota > Metazoa > Chordata > Actinopteri > Cyprinodontiformes > Fundulidae > Fundulus > Fundulus diaphanus. Next base: position 42,923,942 of record CM073122.1, read on the forward strand.
TAAACATAGCAATGTAAACTGAACGCTCATGCGCTAATGATCCATACGGCTCCTATAATTTCTGTTGTTACAGCAAAAGAGTCTGCAGGTGTGGGGGGGGGGGGGGGGTGAGAGTCTGCGGGTAGGGCCAGAGACAGATGAAGAGACAGTCACGGGTTAATGCAGTCAATTCTAACTTTGCTCTCTGACCACGCAGAGCTGAAATAACAGCCCAGATTTTCTCTTTAAATGACGTGAGTGAACGTTTTGTCAGCTGACTCCCTTAAACAATAGTAAGACTTTAGTAAGAGGAACCCCAACCTCTGTGTGTTAACAGAAGCAACAATTGAAGGCAATTTAAATGGACTAACTATTTTACACTGGGGCTGTGATCTTAGTTCAAAATATTTACAGACTGAATTATTAACATGAACTTTTCAGTTTTAACGTTGTGAGCCCTACTTAGAGCCCCTTGATGAGAATGAACTGGAAAAAAAATGCATTAATGTTTTAAAAAAATACAATACCAAAATCCTTAAAGTTCCTGTCATAATACCCTTACAGTTTATAGTAATTCCATTGAAATGTCAGATAAAGTGCCAGAGTAGCTCTTGCTGTATGGGGTAGTGTTACATTATAACCATAATAACCAATATTTTTGTTATTTTAACAGCAGAAAGAATAGTTGTTGTTTTTGGTTTGAACAAAATTGATTAGATCAATTTTGCTGTGTCTGTTTTTGCAATCAAAATGTGACTGTCTGGCAGTATTACTCAAGTAGTAAATTGCTTGGACGACGACCCAAAAGCGCTTTACACCACAATCAGTCACTCACACCCTCACGGTGGTGAGCTACGTTAGCAGCCACAGCTGCCATACATCGGTGCCGCTGGGCCCTTCCGCCAGCAGATTGAACCGGCAACCCGCCAATTGCAGAACGAACTCCCTAACCCCTGCGCCGCTGTCGCTCCTTAAAAACCCCTCAAGGTTATCATATAATGATGAACCTAAACAAATCAAAGCCTCTCTAATTTCATGCTATTAATGCTGTCCCCTCAAATGTTATTATGAAGATGCACTCTTCTGGACTGAGATGTCTAATGTTTCTCCAGGTATCTGTTGGAGCCACTTCTTACCGCCCCGAGTGCTCCAATGTTCATGGGCACTACTGTTGTCTTCACCTTCCAGGCTCTTTCTAGTTCTTCCCTGAGCCCTTGGTATTTCTCCAGTTTCTCGTGCTCTTTTTTCCTGATGTTTTCCATCACTCAGGACTGCCACATCGATCATAACGGCTGTCCTCTGCTGCATATCAATTATCACAATGTCCGGTTGGTTGGCCATTACCATTTTGTCTGTTTGTACCTGGAAGTCCCACAGGATCTTAGCTCTGTCATTCTCCACCACCTTGGGAGGTGACTCCCATTTTGAGCCGATGGTCTCCAGTTGGTATTTTGAACAGTTTTATATATCTATATGCACTTAGGAGGGGGTAAATACTGGTAAATCTGGATAAATGCTTATCCTTGAAACATACCCTAATGACAACATTTCTGTTTGTCGACTGATGAATACCTGTTTTTTTTATTTTACAATACAATATTGTAAAATAAAGAAAAGAAGTAAATATGGATTGAACACATCATCTTTTTTCTCAGTAGATGCATTTCTAATGAGGCTATTAAGTAAGCCCAAGTAATCCAGACATACAAGTAAAGCAAACCAAATAAATCTGTAGATTAAATGCAATCTGGTGTAAAGCATCTTTTTTTGTAAAGATTAATGTGTTTACACATTGTCCTTGCAAAGTCATTAATAAACTAAGCTAAACAAAGTTTGATTTGATATATATTTTTTTTATATATATTACATATATTTATATATTTTATACTGCCTGTTTATGTCTTACACCTTTAATATTGTTTATCCTTACATCCTTGTTTCTGTTCAGTATTTATGTTAGTAGTGTATTCTTCTATCTTTTCGATTTGGTTCCTGTTTGTTTCTGTTCTTTTTTATTTCAGTGGTTCTGTTAGAGCTTAATTTTCTGCTCGCTCTTTCTTAGTTTAGTCAGGGTTTTTCACTCATATCTGGCCATTCTCATCTTTCCCTATTAGATTCAGCTCTCCCTCTGCTCCTGCCAGCTCAGTTGCCTACTGTATGGAGAAATTCATCACATGCATTATTAAGGTATGATTTTGACCCATTATTCTACGCTCTCTCTCTTGAAAGATTGAAGGTTCTGGTGGTCTCCTGATTTCTTGCCATTGTTTTACAATTGGATTTACGTCCGCTGATAGACTGAGCCATTCTAGCAGCTTTATTATGTTTCTTTAAAACCGATGGAGAGTCTTCTTCACTGTGTGGTTGAGATCATTGCTTTTTCTGACCCCCCCCCCCCTTGTTTAAATTTTAATCTCATCCTCCCAGACTATATTCTCACAGTATTTCATTGGCATGCTTTATATTTTGCAGCACAGTCTTGCACAGTGAGTATGCATAGAAGCTATTATGGTAGAATACATCATGTGTTGGTTTTATGAAGAAAAAAACTATGCCTGTTAAGTTCTTGTCCATCTGAAATTATCTGCAAGTGATCCTTGACAATGGGACAACTCTTCGGAATATTGCTGATTGTCCTTGGATTAATTCTCTGCCAGAAATCTTTCAATTTCTACCTGGTTGCCATTGCTTTATGGTGAAATGATGTTCATTAACACTTCTGGGATATGACCCCAATGGTGCTTACTGAAATATTAAAAACCTTAAAGATGTGCCTGTTACCAAAGTCCTCACTGTGCTTTGGAACAATAAGGTTGTGAAGGTTTTAAGTCTAAGGTGCATTCTGCACTCTGATCCAAAGTAGTTCTGGACCTCTAGGTTTGAAAGGAGAAAAACTTGACTAAGACACTGTTGATGGAGAAGACCGATTGTTTATAGGCAGGCCCGCTGACAGCTTTGCTAGGGACCGGGACAACGCAGTCATTTTGGGCCCCCCCTCTAGACCTCTAGACCTGCCGCCACCACACCACACACACACACACACACACACACACACACACACACACACACACACACACACACACACACACACACACACACGCAGAACAAAAAAAAAGTCAACTTAACTGTATACTTCATGCCCTGGAAATCTTTTTTATATTGGATATTTTCAACCCATCTATTGAATTTAGTGCAGTAGTTGATCTTTTCTTCATAAGAGAACAGCAAGCACTGCAGCCAAAATATGGCCTTTTTAGACCTGCTGTATATCAGCCAGTCCCCAACAAATTTTTTCCCTTCCATTGCAGGAAGTAGAATATGTTAGATACTTTGGGAATTCTCTGCCCTCTGAATCTGCTGGCGGTTAATTTGCCATCTCTGAGAAAAGCTTCCTTTTTGCCATTAAATGCACAACATTCACTTGATCAGAATCAGTTATTTTTGTTGGCCATAACGCAGGATCATTGAAATTAATGGTGTGATCCATCTCTGAGCGACTATGCTCAGACTATCCAATCGGGCAGTAAGCCTCTCCACCTGCACTGTCTCTGTTATCGCTAGGGATGGCTCTTACTGTCTCGTCCTCAAACACACGCTGGTTCCCCCCCCCCCCCCCTCCCTCAGCTCCCCGCTAGAGGTGTGCGATACCGGGACTTTTTAATCAATCCGATCCGAAGTAAATACAGGGTGAGTATCGGCGATATCGATACAATACCGGTACTTTTTAAATTTAAGCTTGATGTATTATGAAACTGTTGACCTTTCGGGTTTGTGATTTTTATTTTATTATTACATTAAAATAATAATAATAATAATAATAATAATGTTATGTTCAGTGTTTTTTTCCTAATCCACCTCTTATATCTTTCAATCCTTATGTAATTTTGTCTGTGTTGTGTGCACCTGCCTGTTGCTTTAATCCTATACATTTCCCCGTCGTGGGATAAATAAAGGATTAGCTAATGTTATCTTATCTTAAATAACACTTTTTAATAGGATATATGTACTGGGTTCTTTCAAAGTCTTAATTACATTTTGTGTGTGGGCTCCAGTAACATATGATAGATAATATCTCAGTGGGCGGGCCAGGCTGAGCCTGCATGCTGATTGGCTGGCGCCGCTGAGCCATGTATGAGACGGGAGGGGGAGCAGCAAAGTGCCGTGACACAGATGGGGAGACTTTGATGAAGCTGCTGCAGTCAGCGCGCCCGGCTTCAGCTATATATTTTGTTACTCTATATCTTCAACTATATATTTAGTTACTCTAATATAAAATATTTTTCACACCAATATTTTCTGAAAAATTACTTCTGCCTGTATTTTAATAGTCAGAGTGTCAGTTTTGACCCCCCCCCCCCCCCCCCCCCCTCTGTCCTGGGCCCGGGACAATTGTTCCCCCTGTCAGCGGGCGTGTTTATAGGGAATGTTACTTCTATATGAGAAATGAGAATGATTTAGGTTGATTTCACTGTAAATATATTACTTAGCTCCTTTAATTCATGGATCAATGCATTTTCATTTGTTATTGTAGAAATATATTTACTGTGAAAATGTCACATGTTCAATACTTAATCTGCCCACTGTATAAAGAAGCAGCTCGAGATCACACATTGCGGTGCATCAACTGTGTGTAAAAGTGAAAACTGTGACAAAAGCAGTCCATTGCTTTGCAGTACATCCCATGTTGCTCACAGTGCTCAGAGCAATGTGCATGTGACAATGAAGAAACAAACTGAGAAAGAGCACTCCACACAGTCAGTCCCAGAGGGGGAGCTGGAGAGCACGAATAAGATGTAAGAGAGAGGGAGGAACAGGGGTGGGCACTGTGTGATTCATGGGGACTGTTACTCTTTCAGAAAGGTGTCTCTTCCCATCACAGTTCAGACTCCGCTTTTTGTAGCAAACTCAGTAGCAGGTAATGTACCACCCTTCCCAATTCATCTCTTCTTCCTCTCTTCCTGTCTCATGTCACCTTCTCTTCCTTTAGAAAACAGGGTAACAGCAGTAAAGCACTAGAATGAGAGACGTCTCCCAGATAGGCAACCTCAGAGACTCAGACCTGGGCAGCATGCAAAGATTTTTCAAAGCATTCAACAATGTGTTTTAAAAAAACACTTTGATATACGTCTGACACATGAAAAACAAACCAGACTGACGGTTAGGGAGCGAACAAAGCCAGAGCAGCAGGTGCATCCAAAGTCAAGGACAGAGACTGAAGTCTTCATGAAAAGACTTTGCCTCGAGACAGAACCTAGAAGAAGAATTCAGATGAGTTTTAGTATGTGCCTGTATTGTAAAACATTATAGCAATCCATAGCCACAAGAAAATAAGTCATCACTACTTTACTTTTAAGTGGGTCATGAATTATACGTATGTCTATATAGTTTTCTATTAGATTTTTGTTTCTGATGGAAATTCACTTTGTCTATGTGACTTAAAAATATACAGGGGTTGGACAATGAAACTGAAACACCTCTCATTTTAGTGTGGGAGATTAATTGCACATCGAACCAACAAGAGCAGAGTGTGAAGGTCCAATTAGCAGGGTAAGAGCACACTTTTGCTCAAAATATTGCAATGCACACAACATTATGGGTGACATACCAGAGTTCAAAAGAGGACAAATTGTTGGTGCACGTCTTGTTGGCGCATCTGTGACCAAGACAGCAAGTCTTTCTGATGTATCAAGAGCCACGGTATCCAGGGTAATGTCAGCATACCACCAAGAAGGACGAACCACATCCAACAGGATTAACTGTGGATGCAAGAGGAAGCTGTCTGAAAGGGATGTTCGGGTGCTAACCCGGATTGTATCCAAAAAACATAAAACCACGGCTCCCCAGAATTAAATGTGCACCTCAACTCTCCTGTTTCCACCAAAACTGTCCGTCGGGAGCTCCACAGGGTCAATATCCACGGCCGGGCTGCTATAGCCAAACCTTTGGTCACTCGTGCCAATGCCAAACGTCAGTTTCAATGGTGCAAGGAGCGCAAATCTTGGGCTGTGGACAATTTGAAACATGTATTGTTCTCTGATGAGTCCACCTTTACTGTTTTCCCCACATCCGGGAGAGTTACAGTGTGGAGAAGCCCCAAAGAAGCGTACCACCCAGACTGTTGCATGCTCAGAGTGAAGCATGGGGGTGGATGAGTGATGGTTTGGGCTGCCATATCATGGCATTCCCTTGGCCCCATACTTGTGCTAGATGGGCCAAGGACTACTGAACCATTCTGGAGGACCATGTGCATCCAATGGTTCAAACATTGTATCCTGAAGGAGGTGCCGTTTATCATGATGACAATGCACCAATACCCACAGCAAGACTGGTGAAAGATTGGTTTGATGAACAAGAAAGTGAAGTTGAACATCTCCCATGGCCTGCACAGTCACCAGATCTAAATATTTTTGAGCCACTTTGGGGTGTTTTGGAGGAGCGAGTCAGGAAACATTTTCCTCCACCAGCATCACGCCGTGACCTGGCCACTATCCTGCAAGAAGAATGGCTTAAAATCCCTCTGACCACTGTGCAGGACTTGTATATGTCATTCCCAAGACGAAGTGACACTGTATTGGCTGCAAAAGGAGGCCCTAGACCATACTAATAAATTATTGTGGTCTAAAACCAGGTGTTTCAGTTTCATTGTCCAACCCCTGTAATTCTGATTATTTAAAGGAAGGTCCTGCAGAGTTATGAGTATTAGTTCCCTTACCTATAGTAAACAGATGTCATGGCAGTGACATTGTACAACTGTAAAGAAAAAAAATCCTTCAATTGAAACACCTCAAAATTAAAATGTTTATATCTATGAGACACAAGTAAATGAGTAAGTCTCTTTTTTTCTCGCTGTACAACATCTAAGTAGTTATTGGCGCTGCTGAAATGTAGGTAAGACACGCCCAATTCCCTTTTTGAATAGTTTTGCATGTAAAAGACTGTCTTATCTGCTCCTCCGGAACAACAATGAACGGAAGGTAACTGGTTACATTGACACTAGATGTGCACATGCACAGCCGGCTAGAGGAAGCTAGCAAGGAACATGTACACACATTGGCATTACATGAACACGTCACAATGATTGGTATGTGGGACAACAAATAGATAAGGTGATACCCTGGAACTTGAAGCCAAAATATTGTCCATTATACCTTTTAATTATTGGATTTTGGGACGAGCTATCATTTGCTCAAATATCAAAGATGCTACATTCTTGAGCTTTTCCAGGTTATGCAATTATTTTAAATTTCCCTAGGAGGACTCTCAATCACCTGATAAGCTGATATTGATACAGCTGGAAGCCTCCACCAATTCAGCATTGGTAAAGTGATTGAACACTGTATATTCACTAATATAGACAAGAACCAGGAAAATAAACACGAAGCAAATCAGAACATGGGGACTACACAGAGAAGTTCTAGGAGTGCAAGTCAAGTCTCAAGCCTTTAGTGCACAAGTCTAAGTCAAGCCCACAGTCTTTCATTTTGCGGCTTAAAGAGGGCATATCATACACCCATTCCACCTTTTTAGCCCTTGAATACATTTTGGTGTGCTCTTAAAGTCTCTAAGAGTGTCAAGATCCCCAGGTCATAGATGAAAGGTCTCCCAGCGCGAAATCCAACCTATAAAAAATAATATCACTGAGGTTAAAAGTCTTTTTGCTCTATTAACGTATTCTCATCACTCCTGCCATTGCTGAGGCAAAACTCTCATAAAACTATACAGTGGCGTATTTAGACCATTGTTAGGGTTGCTCAAGCACCCCTAAATCTTAGCTCAGCACCCCTAAAAAAATACTGATTCAGAGTATTCCTGCGTGTCGGTTCGGCTCTGCCAGACGTGCGTACATGCACAGGTTCGCCCTCCGTTTGAAGCGCTCGGCGTTACCACGTTGTCATTTAAACCTAACCTCACTGCGCATCGCTAGCTGATCTGCATCCTTTAATACACTTCATTTTTATTTTCAATGTTAAAACTGAACTCTGTAACAGGGAAACCATCTACCTTACCTACTAACTTTATATATGACATTTTTCCCATTGATTGCTATAAATGCACCATTTTTGTTCAACAGTGTTGTAATTTTCAAAAAATATCCTTATTTTGTTATATTGTATATACTTTTCTCTTCAACATTTACTTTTTAAAGATAATTTCCTTCATAGATAATCTATGATGCATTTAAAGTTTGTCTTAGGAAGATTCCAAAGCAGCCATCATCCAGTGTGTATTCAAATGAAAAATAGTGGTAATATCAACTTAAACCAGTTTTTTTTTTATATTGTCGGGGATGTGAAGCATCCCAACACCAGATGTCTGGGGGTTTATAGAAAGAAGACTCTGACGTACACCCTTCCAACATCTGTCCTGATAGACTTTTCGATATGTAATGAAGCACAGAGAATACTTAGATGTAAAAAAAATGTTTTTCCAAACCATATGATGTCACAGAGGAGGATAGCTTCCTTTTCACCTTGTTGTCTATGGAAGATGTTCTGTGGCGTATGATGTGTTTAGAAAGCTGTGCTCATATCTAATAATGCCCTATCTGAATGCAATTTATATTGCATTTGCAGGAAACTTTGAATGCAAGGTCTATGTCACTGCCATGCTGTGATCATATTATGTGATATTACATTAGCTTTGATTAGATCAGATAAGAATTAGATTAAAACTTTATTATCTGCATGACCTTAACAGGGGTATCATATAATTGCAGGAAAAACTGAGATGATACTCTGATGGCATGTACTGTAGAAACAAAGAAAGTATGGGTAAAATTAGTTTCCCTGCAAGTCTTTGTTTGGGAGATGAGAAGATTCACACTAAGCCCACACATTTGCCATTCATGTCAGATTTAGTACTACATAACGGATTCAAAAATGTAAAAAACGAGATGAGCAGCGTAAGAAAGCGAAGGCTCTCATTGTTACTACATAAGACAGATTGGTTACCACAGGGCGAGAGCAACTGTCGGGAAATGGGCTTGTTGTTGGGATACGGGACACCACCAGGGAGCTGTGGTTAATGAGTTTTCCAGGAAAGTGTACAGTATATTGGATATTTACATGTAGGTTTTACAGTGAGCTGTCAGCCTACATGCATGCACAGACACACTGTCAAACAAACGTCCAGACAAAAATGCCCACAAATTCTATAGGACCAGTCTGACGTCACAAAGTCAAAGGTCCTCCAACTACTAAAACACTACATTGTGTACTCTGCTTAGTTGAAGACCACCAAAGGTGAACCATGTTGTAAGGTAAAAGATAAATGACTAAGGGAGATCAATATCTAAGGCAGTAAAGAAAGCTATTATAGGCTTTACAGAAATGGGGGTTTGGTCTTAACCTAAGTAAAATGTGAATGTAATTCCTTTGCCATCCCATAAACTCTTTCTAATTATATATATATATATATATATATATATAGAAAGATAGATAATATTTATATGTTTATATATACGTATATGTCCAGACTGCTCTTTTTCAGTGTCATATTCAAAAAGTAGCTTAAGTGCTCACATGTAAAGAGAGAGGAGTAGTATCTCAAATAAAGAACTCATTTGAATAATGGAATGTCATATCCATACTAAGTTTCCTGACCCACATGCAGTGTTAACTCAGACACCCAAGATTAAAGCGGTGAGAAAATGTATTTAGAACAGGAGAATGTTCAACTATGTGCATCTGGATCCGGAGTCCTGTCTAGCGCAGTATCTATAGAGAACACAGGAGGAGTTAACCGAGATCAAAGCAAATCAGCAATGTTTCCTTATTGGGCTTATTGGTTCTGGTGTTGAGTTTTGCTCTGGAGGAGTTGAGAATGGTTCTGGCAGCGTTGTGAGATACTGAGAGAAGGATAGAGTTTTTCCTGGAGCAGCAGACTAATTCCTGGCAAGTGGGCAGGCAGGCAATATCTGAAAGGAGCAAAGCTGTAGACTTTCTACGCTAAAGAGGAGGTGGCTTGAGAGAACACGAGAAGTAAGTAACTCTGAGATTGGCAGGAAATAACACAAGGGGATAAAAATTGTCATGTCGGAAATTATCATAAAGAGGTACAAAAATAGCACTGGAGGTCTTGAATCTACTACAAAAGGTTGCTAATCAGGTCAAGAGTGTTCATCCAACAGTTCATTTTATCCTCAGAGATCTAGATGGGAGAATTGCAGGCAGATATATAAGCTGAAAGGTGCTGACCACATCCATTAGTGGAAATCTTAAAGCATTGCAGGGAAATTAATCTAAACACAGCACACTGAACATGAGGTCTGGATTGATAAATAAGGGGGGAGCCAAACAAGAGCAGATCCAAAGGGAAAGATTTGATTGGGATCAAATCAGGGATATCATATTTGAGGATGTGATGACAATGATCCTACGGTGTTGGGCAGCAAACGGAGAACAGATCTGAGAAAGACGTTTGTTTAAGATTTAAGTTGGCTTATAGGCCTTTTTTTATTAATTTGAAAGGTCCTTAACAGTTATGGTTCCCCAGCACAAGCATGAATAACAGTAGTTGTCTTTTGTTTTAGTTTTTTTGCTTGTTTTTTGAATCCTTATGATAAATTCGATCTATGAATAAAATCTGATATGTAATGAAATAGAACATCTCAGAGAGTGTGGGTGCAATTCACCACTTTACCATATTTTTTGTAAAGTGCCTTGAGACAACATGTGTTGTAAATTGGTGCTATGTGAATAGACTCATTTGAACTGAATTATATTGAAACCATCTACCCATCCATTTTCAATACCTGTTTAATCTTGAAAGGATTACCTGATGGCGCTGCCAATCTATAGTGGTCAGTGGCTAGAAGCAGAGTTCCCCATGGACAGATTTCTGAAGCAAGACTAATTTTATTTAAATAGCTCTTTTAGTAACCAGACAATTCAAAGTTCATCATAGGGAACCACAGAGAAACACAGGACACACACACATAGCTTTTGGCCTAAAAACCATCATTTCGGTTACCCAAAACATTAGAATTGAACAAGGGTGTACTTTCCTTTATCAGATACAGTACATTATTACATGGACCGCTCAAGACATTAACAAAGTGTCAAAATGGGTGCTAGCAGTCTAAAGATGGGTCTCCACATGGTTTCTCCAGCGGATATATCTGTAGGAGATACTTTGATGAGTTACAGCTCTGTCCAACTCTTGCACAGAAGGTGCTGGTTTCATAATTAAATGTTTAGAAGGCTGGAAAAATTAAGGACAGAGGGAGAGAGATCAAGGTTACCAATGCAGAGGCTATGCCTTTGACAAATAATCTTCCAACTGCCCAGAGAAATAAATGACCTCTGTTTACTTGTCTTTTTATTCAAATGATATCCCAGGGTGAGGTTTTTCACTCTTCTTGCAATCATTTTGGTAAGGTCTAATGCTCCCAGTCTAGTTGCTGTACACAAAGTAAATACATCCTTTTAAACTTGGGTTTAATGATGCATAAGCAATGCACCGACAGGGCTATGAATCAATATGAAATGTAAAATATAACAGGATATGAGAGTTTAGAGACCAGAGATACTTTCTAGCCAGTAAGCACCTTAATATCACCTTCAGAAAAACGTCTCATGTTCCTGTCACTTATTGCTACCATACATCAAAAGACACTCAGAAGATATTTTGAAAACACCAACATTTATGAAATAAATTGTTCAAATTGCATGATTACTTGATCAGGAATAATGATGTAACCACCTGCCTAACAGTCTGTAACTCTGACTCCACTAAACCCTGTGATGTAAATAGTAAATGGAGTGAATTTATATAGCCTTTTTCTAGTCATACTGACTACTCAAAGCCCTTTACATTTTAGCCACATTCACCCAATTGCACCCACTAAGGCGCACACATTCATACACCGAAACACAGATCGGTGGGCAACTTGGGGTTAAGGGCCTTGCCCGAAGCACAGAAATGTTGGAATTAAACCTGCAACCTCTCAATTGCAAGACAACTACTGTAATTGTTGCATTTATGCTTATTGCACGTAATAATAATCGAACATAATTCTATCATTTCCTATCCTTTTCAAAGGCGATTGTCCGATTAAAATTCATTAAGTTCTATATGTTTTATATTATATTGTATGGTACATAGAGAATGTGCTTTTATTTTGAAGTCTAAAAGGGCTTTTGAGCTCTCGCCGGAAGAGAAAGAGTTATTAAGGTTTTTTGTAAAGTTTAATGCTTAAGACGTTTATGGAAACATCATCTTAAAGATTTGGAAAAATTCCCTTTTTTCTTGCAGCATGCGGCCAACGAGGTATTTATGTATTTTTTTGCTTTGTAACTATTGTTTTGTGTGCTCCGCGAGTTATTATTTGTCACATTAATGTTTATGTTTGTCAACGTTGTTTAGTTTTCCCGGTGGATTTGGAGAGACCGAGAGCAACTTCAAATAAACCAGTAAAGGAAACCACTTGAGTCTGCTCGTGCTTGGAGGGAATTACAACTACTCTACCCACTCAATCACAGTTGGCCCTTTGTGCCAATAGTATCTGGCACAAAGATTCTTTAAAAATCCTAGAGGTTGTGAGGACATCCATGGATCGAACTTGTCTAGCCCATCCCACAGATATACGAATGCAGCGAGATCTGGAAAATTTAGAGGCCAACTCAACACCTCAAACCTGTTGTGACCCTGGAACAATTTTTGTTTTGTGGAAGGGATGCTATGACCCAACTCAAAGGTCACAATAACAAAAGAGGCAGGGCATGGAAAAAGGTTTAGATTTTTAGTCTATTCAACCAAAATGTAGTCAAAATCAAGGTTGCTGTGAGGGCCAGTGAAGTCAATGTTGTATGAGTGGATAAGCAGCGAATTGATGTGTTTTAATGTGAAAATAAAAAAGACCAAGAAACACCAGGTGTCAGGATACATGTAGAGGACAATAGTTAATAGTTAATAGAGAATAGTTAATTTACATTATCGGTTTAAATGACGCAGTGACTCACTAGGTCCCCACATTCATCATTATTGGAGAAAAAAAGTAAATTCCCGACACCAGGAATATATGCAGATGCTACAATATGGTGCTGAAAGAATCATGTGAGAATATAATTTCCATTAAAGAATGCACATGGTCTGGGACAATGTTTGGAGATGTCAAAGCAACATCTGCACTGATGGTAGAACCCAAGGTTTCCCAGCAGAACATTGTCCAAAGCTTCACACTGCCTCTGCCTTGTTCCAGTCTTCCCTCCAGATTCAACAGGTTCTCCAGGTTACTAACCCACACTCACCAGGTCATTCATGTCATGTAACTGAAGATGTGATTCACTGGATCAGGACGCTTCCTTCCACCAATTTGTGGCCCTTTTTTGGTGCTAATGTGAACATTGTTGACATTTTGGAAGGTAAACGGGGGTCAGCATGGGGACTCTGACTGGTTTGCTACACACAGTGATGCTCTGAATAGTTTGAACCCTTTCTATTGGAACCAATATCTATAGCATTTTGAGCTACAGTAGTTCATCGAATGGATTGGACCACATACAACAGCTTTCAATGCCCAAATGCAACATTAAGCCTTGTAAGGGGCCATGGTTAGGGTTGGGAATTGATAAGATTTTCATGATTTCCCTTATCGATTCTGTGAAACGATTCGATTCCTTATCGATTCTCTTATTGATTCTCTTATTGATTCCAATTTGGGGAAATTTTTTTAACCTCTTAAACAAAGATAGACATGGTGTTAAGCATTTAGATTTAAAGTAATACTAATTTAGTAATAGTAATATCGTCTTTATTGTCATTGAAACATACATTACAATGAAATTTGTTCTCAGCCTTTAACCCATGGCAGTGGGCTGCCATGTACGGCGCCCGGGGAGCATTCTGGGGTTAAGGTTCTTGCTCAGGGAGCCAGAGTGCTGGCACTGGGGATCGAACCATCGAACCGGGTACTTGCATCCTTCTCTGAGTGCAAACGCGCTGCTCTAACCACTCGACCATTACCCCCCCCCCCCCCCCCCCACTTAACCTTTTAGAGACATAAAAAGACAACAAATAAACATTAAAGTACGGTTTATAGGTTGGGTTCTGCAATGTTATAAGATGAGTATAAAACTCATCTTTAGAACCAATCTCTGCTCAAAATGGTGATCTGCACCGCCTAATCTACTTTCAGCAGTTATCATCAGTTATTGCAACTGTAAACTGCAGAAAATACAGGCAGAGCGGCTCCTTCTGAGTTTACTCTGCTCCTGTCAGGATGAGCTGCAGTGCGTTATGAGGCGGAGGGATATTTCAGCGTCACTTAGTTTAGAGCCCAAACAATCGACTTCTCTTTCAGAAACAAGCCCAAAAAACTGCAACCCCACAACTCATGAAATTTACAAGCGACTTTAGAAAAAATAAGACCAAAGTTGCATAAAATAAGTGGGCTTCGCAACAGTGAGCATTCTATCGAAGTGTGTCATATCACTCCGCCCCTCTGGTCGGGTAAACAAATGTTCTGGCAAATTCTACATTATACAAAAGAAAAACCTACCAAAAAGTCTCGCTCTCATGTCATCTTGAAGACATTCTTCTTAGAAATGTTGGCTACAGACGACGTGTTTTCTCTCTGGCCAGAAGCACGATGGCAAGTAGGCAATCCAACAAAAGAGCCCGTGGTGGATCATGAATTGGAAAGGTGAAAAAACTAATGTTTCTTCCACTTTTAGCCAATGTATTGGAACATCCAACGGACATGCACGGTAGCATTGTTGCTTTAACAATAACTCTCGCGAATTTCAATGGTGAAGTCCTCTGGAAATCCGAAATAATTGTTGTTGTAGAGCGCAGTGCCTTACCACGACATTACGTCACAGGATGTGATGTCGGGCGGCCATTATTGCCCATATTTGGGCAATAATGGCCGCCCCATACACAGTGATCGAGACGACAATTTATGCTTTTATTTTCATATTGATTAACGCTAAATTAATTAAATCACCACGAACATATTAGTTTTAGGTCTAGCTAATGATCCACTGATTTTTCGTTATTGACTGGACTTCTCCTTTAAAATGAAGCCAAACTTTCGATCGCTTTACCCGACGGGGCGCCATTTTATTTGTTTTGCTTTTCTAGACTTACGCCTGGTCACGTAGTATTTGCTTACTGAATACAGTGTGTGTAACTTGCGTAAAAAACGTGACGTAAGTCGTGCTGCCTGGCTCTGGTGCTGCCTGGAATCGATTGTTAAGCGAGCTGCCAAACGGTAACCTGACTCCGCCAGATGTATTTTGCTCCGCCTAGCTTCACTCACATACATCTGGGACACCGCCATAAGAATTGCCTTTATTGAAGGCTGGGCCTTATCAAAAATTCTTGCATATGATTGGATAAGCCACTTGTCTGTCATCTTTATCGACGTGCTATTTCAACCACTCACACCGAAGCCAACCCGTGACGCTGATGAGAGCGACGCAGGAAAAAAAAAAAGTTTTTGCGGCTCTAGTGGCACGCATTTTATTGACAGTGATGTGACAGGAAGAAGGGGGAAGACAGGCAGCAAAGCGCTGCGGGTCGGAGTCGATCCCGGGCCGACCGCGTTGAGGACTAAAGGCCTCCTAACATGGTTCGCGCTAACCGCTAACCGCTAACCGCTTTGTTTTCCGGGGCGCCCCGGAAAACAAAACTTGCCAAATCTGGTCGGGAGAAGGGCGAAAACATCGTTTCCACCAACAAAAGCCTTCAGAGCCGTTCTCTGATGTTCTTTTAATGAAACAATATTAGGTAGATTGGACAACACGGAAGAAATAGCAGCATCAATGTTAACGCTTGCTTCCTCGATGAGCCGCCATTGCTATCAAAACAGTCTCACGTCATGGTTGCGTCTCCACTACGTCACATCTATGAAATTCCAGCCCTGCGTCCTGATTGGCCAGACCATAAAATTGGTTGGAGAAATCACTCTCTATGGGCGATGTCCCAGATGTATGTGAGTGAAGCTAGGCGGAGCGAAATACATCTGGCGGAGTCAGGTTAGCCAAACGGTGCCATGGAATTGGAACACACAGAACCGGTTCTGAACAGGAACCGGTTTTCGATTCCCATCCCTAGCCATGGTGATGAGATAATTACTTATTAAATTTAAATGTCAATGGTCATAATATCATGACTGATTGGACTATTTACCTTTTTGCCTTTTCTGAAAATGTAAATGTGTTTCTAAATGGTAGTATAAACACATCCAGTTTTATACATTTGCTGACTTTGCTGACATTTATGTGTGCTAAGACTTTTAGCTTTTACCTTGTGGAAACCCTTGAGCTATAATTTCTGCTCTGTATTCAGTGGAACGGTGGAACTTCACGACAGCTAATTCAAATAGATAGCAGTAACCTGTTTTCGGGGTGATGGGTCTTGAATCTATACAAGCTGCCAGAGGGCTAGGAGTTAGGGACACCTTTGCACAGGTTGCCATTCAATTAAAAAGAGAAAATAGACTGACATTGATATATGTCTTTAAAACCACTTAAACCTTGCTTCCATTTGCCAAGAGGTGACACTGTTAACTTTTAAAAGATAATTAAATGGACTGAAACGTAAATCTGCCCACTTGAGTTGATAACATTCAGAAAGTTAGAGTAAACTACATGGAAGTAGGACAGGATTTTTCTCTTTTATAGTAACAACAACAACAACAACAATAATAATAATAATAATAATAATAATAATAATAATAATAATAATAATAATAATAATAAAATGTGTTATTATTATTATTATTATTTATTTTTGTTATTATTATTATTATATTTTGAAGGGCAAGAGACGAGGTACCAGGTTTTTTGACTAAGGAAACTTGCTAAACTAAGAAGTTTTGATTGACACATATATAACAATATGATTTTTTTATCATCTTTTTATCACTTACTGTATATTTCCTTTGTTAGTACACTTCATGTTGCAATAATTAATTATTTGTTGTCTTATATATTCAGAAACTCCTCCCCAATGTTAGACAACAATATACAGTATATGAACATGTTTTAATGTTTCCTGATGTGGTAAATGATAGATGCACGGTCAGAATATTAGCTGTTTAAATTGTTTGAGTTGTTCTGTTTTTCAGCATAGCATATTTATACAAGACAATTTTGAAAACCTTTGCACATTTTTTTTATTGATTTTGGAGTCTTGAATGTGAACAGGGTCAAGTTGTATATTCACAATCGATCATATACATACAGCCTGATGAATAACTGGGCAAATGTCCCTAAGTAAGATGCAGAATGACTCCACAGGTTTGTAGCCTATCACCAGTCTCTTGCATAATTCTTGCTGAATACAGGACCACTCTTGTCATAGTGCTCATTTTAATTTGTTGGTTCCCTGAAACACACCACATTATTCCCCTTGTCATGTCCAACTTATGGGAGGCAGAATGTTGTAGTTATGCCAAACATATTTGCTTTACGAATGCTCTATACCTATAAATTCTCCTGTGACGCCTCGCCCTTTATGATTTATGTCATTGCTGTTAAGGTATTTTTTACAAACTGATGCCAAACATGACAGGGGGAGAGGGAAAGATGGATAACAAGTGCAGAAGAAGAGAAAGAGAAAGAGGGAGGGGAGACAAAAAACATATTGACAAAAACTACAAAACTCGACTGCCAGCTGCTGTAAAAAAAAAGACTCCTAGCACCACCATCGGGAAACTGGAACAATGTGGACATCATATGTGCTTTTACCTGTGGTTTGCACAATTAATAAAGGCCTTTCTGGGAAAGTTCTTCATTGTTTCTTTGCTCCTTAGTCCGTGATCCTCTGACTCATTTAAATACATTTTTCCATTCATAAGGTGATTTGCATTGACCATCTATGGTTGAATCTGGGCGTGTTGAGGGCAGAACATGAGGTGTAACCTTTTACAGAACTTTTAGGTGCAGTTCTGATTTATAAGGTGAAATTGATTGCTGGTGTGTGTGCACATGGTTTTATAAATCAGGATTTTCTTTTGGCTTACGCTATTTCTCGCTTTGAGGGCGACTGTGGCTTCAATCAATCAATCAATCAATCAATCAATCAATCAATCAATCTTTATTGTCAACTACAATTTGCATTGTAATCGAAATTACAGTTCCAGTACAACCGTCCATCACATACATCACATACATTTTGGGGGGGACGATTGACTGAGTCCTTGCGTTGCCAAAGAACGCTGCCATTAGGTGCATTCTTCCAAACTGCCAAGGACCCCGCCGACGCGGTTTCCATAGGGCGCTGCCTTTAACTCTGTGGAAAGATAGGAGCCACATTTGGGGAGGGAGAGGGATAAAAGGCAAATTTCACACTTTATCCTTAACCAGGATACGGTTTGAGATATGTAAAAAACCTCAGCACGAGAAAAGCACATATGAAGAGACAACATTTATGCAGAGGATTTACATTGGAGACTTGTCGCATGTAAATCCATGAAGATTATGGGCATCAGTTGTGTGTGTGTGTGTGAGTGAATGTTGTGCAGCTTGTCCATGAACGCTGTCCAGAGGCCATTGTCCTTGATATGATGGAAAGTTTATCAACCGGCGCCACAGTTCTGAACGCATCCACAGGTGTCTGCGGGGGAGGAGGGAGCGGAGAGTGGGGGGAGCAGTTCTGGGCCTTCCCGCCATAACATCCAGGGGAGATTTAGATAAGAGGGGAAGCCTAATCCAAACACACTTTTTGTTTTGAGAAGCAAGCTGCAGACATTTTCCTCAGCTTTGAGTCCTTTGTCGCTGGCTCCACGTGGCGAATGCAATATTCCAAATTTGTTGGGCTTTTTCCGTGTTTCACATCCGGATTTATCCCATCTCTCCTCTGAGTTCAACCACCGCAGCCAGCCTGCGTTCCATCGCATCCAGCTTGCGGCTCTGCTCATCCAGTTTACGGTTCTGCTCGTGCACAGCCTTTGTGATCGCATCAAATGCGGCCGGCAGCTGATCATGGCCATATTTAGCACCGACATCCTCTGAAGTTGCAGATACATCAGAAATCCTCCGAATCCAAATAGAAGAAATCCGAGTATCATGAATCCAAACATGTATACGTCTTCAACGTCCTCGACTGACAAAATCGTAAGACACACCATCCTCCACCTGTTCCAGGAGTCCAGGGTGTATCCCATGAAGTGTGTCCCGTCAGGATACGACAGGTCCCCTTTTCCCTGCGTTCCCGTCAAAAAAATTTGATCAATAGCATTGAGAGACCAGCAGACCAGATCCATAGTTTTCAGAATTCAGGTTATATGAAGAGAGAGCTCAGAAAGACAAGACACAGCATGGCTTGATAGGTTGAGTAGTTGTCTTGCAATTGGAAGGTTGTGGGTTTGATTCCAACTTCCCCTTGTCACATGTCAATGTGCCCCTGAGCAAGGCACTTAACCCCAAGTTGCCTACCGAGCTGCGTATCGGTGTATAAATGTATGTGTTAGTGAGTGTGATTGGGTGAATGTGGCACTAGTGTACAGCGCTTTGAGTGGTCAGTATGACTGGAAAAGCGCTAAATAAGTTCAGTTCATTTGGCTGTATGCAAACTTTGAGTATAGATCTCACACAATGTTTTATAAATGAAACCCCAGGTGAACTTGCTTGGTCAACCAGTACTGAGCATGTTGGGATGTCTTGAATGTCCTGCACTCACAGTTTGGGATATTTTCTGTTAAATGAAATGAAATTAAATTAAATTTATTTATATAGCGCCAATTCATTAAGCATGTCATTTTAAGGCACTTTACAAAGTCAAATTCAATCAGATTATACAGATTGGGTCAGATTATACAGATTGGTCAAAAATGTCCTATATAAAGGAACCAGTTGATTGCATCAAAGTCCCGACAAGCAGCATTCACTCCTGGAGAAGCGTAGAGCTACAGGGAGAGTCGTCTGCATTGTCCATGGCTTTGCAGCAATCCCTCATACTGAGCAAGCATGAAGCGACAGCGGAAAGAAAAACTCCCCTTTAACAGGAAGGAAAATCTCCACTAGAACCGGGCTCAGTATGAACGGTCATCTGCCTCGACCGACTGGGGGTTGGAGAAGACAGAGCAGAGACACAACAAGAGAGACAAAAAAGCACAGAAGAAGGACACATTGATCTGTTCTACATTAGATGGTAATAGCAGATGATCTGTCTTCTGGATGATGTCACAGCTAACAGAACGCCAGACCAGGTGTACCAACTATGAAGAAAAAAGAGAGAGAGAACAAAAAGTTAAAAGCTGAAATGACGACAAACAATGCAAAACTGGAGAACAGTAGAACTCAGTAGCATGAGAAAAATAAACCCTGATGTCCTCCAGTAGCCTAAGCCTATAGCAGCATAACTATAGAGGTAGCCAGTCTAGTTATAAGCTTTGTCAAACAGGAATGTTTTAAGATTAGTCTTAAAAGTAGACAGGGTGTCTGCCTCACAGACCAAAACTGGGAGTTGGTTCCACAGGAGAGGAGCATGATAGCTAAAGGATCTGCCTCCCATTCTACTTTTAGAGACTCTAGGAACCACCAGCAGACCTGCAGTCTGAGAGCGAAGTGCTCTGTTAGGAACATACGGGGTAATCAGAGCTCTGATATATGATGGAGCTTGATTATTAAGGGCTTTATACGTGAGAAGAAGAATTTTAAATTCTATTCTTGATTTAACAGGAGAAATATGATCCCTTTTGTTGATTTTCATCAGAACTCTTGCTGCAGCATTTTGGATCAGCTGAAGACTGATCCAAAATGCAGTTCAGCGGAATGGCTTATTTTCTATTTACATCTATTTCCAATCTCATAAGATGCTATGTAAGCTGTAACCATCAACTTCTTGGCTGCTTCTCTGAATAATGACCTGCTTAGCCATCCTGTCAGGCCAGGTGGATAGCCATTTTCATGGTAGAGTTGGAGCTGTTCTATACTATTTACATTTTCAGATAATGAATTCTGGACCAGTGCTCTATTAAATGTTTGGGACATTGTTTTATAACCTAGCCCAGGTTTAAACTTCTCTTTATCCTTATCCCCGACCTGTCTCCTCTGCTCCTTGTTCCCCATGATACGGTTTTTATGTTTTCACTGAAGTTCTCTAATTAACCCTCAAATCCTAAAAAGAAAAGCTGTATTTATGGAGATCAACTGACACACATACTGTATTGTTAATTACATATTACTTTGTGACGGTCTGTCATGTAAAATAGCAATATAATTCCCTGAAGTTTGTGGATGTAATATGAAAACTGGTGGAAAAGGGGTGGGAATATTTTTGCAAAACTGGATAATCTGAATGGAGATATTAAACAGGAAATAAACCCAAATGTTTCAAATGGAAGAATGAAGACGTCATGTGAGGGAAGGGAGCAGTGAATCTGAGAAAGGAGCCGCAGTTAGCTTTAATGTGAACCTAACTACTGAACCTCTATAAGGGCCTTGGCCTTGATATTGCAAGCCAAAGTGATTGAGACAGTACAATGGTGACATCTTGTGGTCTTAGAAGAAGCAGCTCCCATTTAGGATTTTTAAACAGCCTGTTTTGCGATATTAATTATGTATTCTAAACAGGGTCAGTTCTTAAGATATTTGGCACTGCTACCTTACCCCCAGAAGATTACATTTTGTGCAACGTTCCAACTAAAATGCTTCCACAGCCCTTGAATTAAAAACAACTAGCATTTCAGACTAATTTTTTTTATCTAGTGTGATAGATATTAAGTAAAATTTTGAAAATGGCAACATTTTTGTAGTTTAATCAATGTACTTGTGTTTTTCTAATTGCTGGTAAATTATTATCTCTTTCCTTTTTGATCAGATGAAAGTAAATTATTATTACACCATGTCTTGTGGCAACATTTAGCAAACTAACTTTATTTCAGTAAAGTCATCTCATCAGAACAGGTGAGGATATGAAAGAGTCCAGCTGAAATTGCTCTCCCAATCCAATCTAACAGATTGCAGTTATAAATGGGCAGATGTGCTTGAAATTGTTGTCTCTTCATGTTAGCAGTGGTTTCCTCCCAAGAAAAGTGTGGCCTGACATGTGCTAAAATAGAAGCTAAAGATTTTGCACCCATGTAAATCACCTCTTTTTGGAGAACCGTGTTGTCCCCAGTGCAGAGCTTGCCCAGGAATGGTGCCCAAAGGGTGAATGTATCTGCATCAGAGTTAAGATTGTTGCATAATGGCCTTGAGACAAAAATGGCAGCAAAGCTACTTTGGCAAAAATAAACAAAAAACATAAAGAACACAGTGAAATTCTGTAATAATTATAAGGATGGAGAGCAAAGGAGTGTTACAAGGTTATTCTCTTTTGATCTTCCCTCTGACTCTTTGGAACATCTTTACAACCATCTGTCAAAGGATTGCAGGGGCTAAACCCAAGTCCTGAAACTACCACTATGCTCAGTTGTTGATGTTGTTGCTTCTCATCCAGTTCTGTTAATGAAACCTTGCTTGAATGAAAGATGGGATCAAAACAACCAAAAACAATTTTTTACCATGAGAAACTACTTAGTCAGAGTTGAAAAGTAACAACACATTGGCTTAAAGATGAAAACATTGTAATTTTGCACTGTGGCAAATAAACGCTCGAGATTCTAGCACCACCTACAATATCTGACTGTTTCTATAGAATCAATTCAATATATAATTGAGGTCGTATATTTTGTCATATATCAACAAAATTGTTGTTGCAGCGCCTTGCAACAGTATTATAACCTTATGAACTTTTTAAAATTTTGTTCTACAAAACCACTTTTTATGTGATAGGCCATATGACACTATCAGCATCTAAAAGGCTTTTTTCCTCTATTGCCCCATATTTAGCCTGTGCATCTTCCTGTCAGCTCTGACCAGCCTCCCTATGCTGACAACAAAAATATATAGCATGATGCTGCCTCCACTATGTTGGGGTTGGTGTTTTATGGGGTGATATGTGGAGTTGGCTTTCCTCCACACATTTGCACATGGCACAAAAAACGTCATCCATATAATGTCCTAGATAGATTTATTTCAATAATGTCTTGATTCTTGACACTATTTCATAAAGCAGTGGGACCTTCAATGCCACAATTGGTTTAATTCAGGATTATCCGCTTAAAAGATTTAGAAAATGCAAACATGAATATAGTAAAACATTTTCTCTACCTGTATCTACCTGATACAGGAGACAGACAGGGTAACATTGTCTAATTATTTATATCATAGAATTACCCATAGAAATCATGTTAACAAAGCAAATATTGCCCTTAAGCAGGAAATATATCACATTAGGAATAAACACCTAAAGAATGAACAGAAAAGGAAGATCTCACCACATCCAAACAGTATTATACCTAGTAAATTGAAAGGTGGACAGATATTATAGAAAATGACTTAAAAGAGGCTAATAACTCCGCTGATTTACATAGCTAACGGCATACATGTCTCTACAGTCCATGTCTCTAAAGTCCACTCTATGAGACTGGACTTTCTACTCAGTGTTATAAACTTTCTAGAACTACTATAGAAACCATCTTGTGTCGCAGCGTTAAATTGTGGCATGGTGCTGCACGGCACCGGAGAGGAAAGGCTTAGCACAGGTGGTGAGGAAAGCGCAGGAGATTGTCTCCAAGAACTGGACACGGTTTATGTTTAGAAGTCCAGAAAAGGGCCAGACGCATTGCCACGGATCCCACCCACCCAGGCACTGCACTGTTTGACCCACTTCCATCAGGTAAACGCTTCAGAAACATTAAATCAAAAACTAATTGACTGAAAAACTGCTTCTTTCCAAAAGCTGTAAGGGCCATCACCCCCTAATAAGAATCAATAATGTCTGTTATTTGTTACAAATACACTACTGGGATTGCTTATTTGCACACTCTAGTTTCTCAGGGAATGTCTGGCTGGACAGCCATCCATGCAGATTGCACAGTTCTGTAAATTAAAGGTTTAAAATGTTTGCACAGGATTTGCTGCGGGCATGAGTGCATCATCGATGGAGAGTTTGGGTGATTAATTCATGCAACAACACAGTAATCTACATTGTTCGCAAAGGGGCCGCTATGGGACCTTTTGGACTCGAATATGAGTGTTATCAGACCCTAAAGACGATTTGCACGCTGTAAGCTTTTCAGGAAGCATGTCCCTCAGTGCAATCAACTGATTTCATAAAACAAAAGAAATTTTAAAAAGCATGGAAATATGATGTCTTGTTGTTTCTGCGTGTTATCTCTGGGCATCCAAAGCCGGTGTCTGTCTCATCAAAAATGTCCCTATGGTAAGACAAACAGTAACACGGTTGACAACCGTCAGCATTTTTTTCACCGCCACCTATAGGTGGCACTAACACACCGCTTCCAAGCCTTTGTTGTCATTGTCAGGGTTTGCACGTTGCTACCGACGGAGCGCTCATTGTGGAAGAGGTGCAGCAGACTCTGGACTCTCACCAGCTACTATCTGATTTATCTTATTAGTCATTTGCAGGCTTTGAATGACGCCAAGGAAAACCCACACTCAATAAAATGCTGTTAGAAAATGCTTACACGTGTCACAAATGCATTATTATCAGCTAAATCCTTCCAATATTTGATCTCTGAAGAGGTAAAAAATAAATCCATGCAACATTAACGTAGACATCAGCTTTATGCTCTGCAGGCACCCAGGTTATTTAGATTCTAATCCCACGTATGCTGACATTTGCTCAGGATATTATTCATGCATGCAGGCAGATATTCATATTCAAAAAGCAACCAGGAATCTTTTCCCTCAGAGACTTTAGTGCTGAAGGCACATGCACAGTCACACACAGTGATCGCAGCCAGGCAGACACAAGGTTTCTACACAAATGTTAACGAGCATTTTTTTCAAGGATTCGCTCTGGTGTCGCTGACCATGTTTCACGAAGCCATTCTGTGTGTCCCTGAAGGTCAGTGGCATTTGGTGATTATCAGGTGTTTTATGCCTCAAATGCTAAGAGAAAATGTTTTCTCTACGTTCCACCTGTAGCAGAGCTTTAGGTTACATGAAGTGTAATAATGATTTCTTTTTTCAATCATCAGGAAAGACTAGCAGGGCTTGATTGGCAGATGTATGGAACCTAATCCCAGGCTGACCTGGACCCAGCATGCACCAACCTGTGTGTTGACTTTTGCTTTAATCCTGCTCTCCTACGTCTAATTTTAAACATGCCTCTATGTTGGTGTTACAATGAGAAGGGTTTAAAATCCCTGCTCAGTCAAAGCTTTTTTGTGAATGCAGAAAGAAGTTGTATTATTGACCTTCTTCTCCCAGAAGTACACTGCTACTAAATATCTGTCCCGCAGGAGGCCAGGGCTGAAGATTTAAATCCAGAAGTGTTACAAAAATCGACCAAGTTAATACTCAAAAAAGCAACAATACTTGTTGGACAGTGTCTGTTTTATGTGTAGTTTTTCCAAATTTCCATCTTGCAAAAACACGTTTAAAATCTTTAAAAAAATTTGAGAGTGGGTCAATTGTTTTAAAGGCATACTATGCAACATTTTTCAGTTAATTAATGTGTTCCATACCGTTTTGGATGATTAAATGAGTAATTTCAGGTCGAACAAAGGTTTTCTCGGCCGCCCTGGGGGTCTGTGGGTGAAATACCGCACTTGCAATGCAAGAGCCCTCGGCTCGCACACACAGAAGTCTCGCTTTACGGTGAGAACTCCATGTGTTTTTGCCCTGCCATTCACTATATGCACGCGCGAAAACAACAACAAAGAACCGCGTGTTAACGTCAAATAAACATGCAAGCATATCGAGTTTTATTATTATTATTATTTTTTTTTTTTTTTTATGTTGGCGAGACGCTACCGCGGCGGCCGCGGCGAGGTGGCTGCCGCGGCTGCGGCTTGGCGAGGCGGCGGCTGCGGCTTGGCTAGGCGGCGGCGGTAGCGTCTCGCCAACATAAAAAAAAAAAAAATAATAATAATAATAATAATAATAAAACTGGCGAGGCGGCGGCGGCGGCGGCGGCGGCGGCGGCAGCCGCGGCTTGGCGAGGCGGCGGCGGCGGCAGCCGCGGCTTGGCGAGGCGGCGGCGGCGGCAGCCGCGGCTTGGCGAGGCGGCGGCGGCGGCAGCCGCGGCTTGGCGAGGCGGCGGCGGCGGCCGCCTCGCCAAGATAGCGCTGCGGGAAGCTTGATGTTCATACCTTCACTGTGTTAGTCATTGTTTGTACTGCCGTTTTTTCCACTTTTCGTTGCGTTCGCCTGTCTGCTAAGCTCAAAACAACCGCGCCTGTCTTGACGGAGAAACCAGAACAGCTGAGCATCTTTACGACAGTGCACTTTTACTTTCGCCCTCTGGGGGGAGCCTCGCTGGAAAATCAACCCCGGTTGCATAGTATACCTTTAATGGAAACAAGAGAAAACACCGCATTTGATGGACTCAAAGGACTTTCAAATGTTTTAGACAAAATGTACGCTTTCTATTAATATGCACATGTAACACTTTGCTACATTACAATGGGAAACTTCAATGCATTTTACAGGGTTTATTATGTCATATACAATACAAAGCAGAGCAGTGAAGTGGAAGATGCAAGGCACAAGATTCTCAATTTGGCTATTGAAAACCTAAAATGTGGGACTTTTGTTTGTATTCAGCCCCCCTGAGTCAATACAAGCAACCTTTCACAGCAGGAAGGTGAACCTCAACTCAGTTTTACAGGCTGTCCACCAGCATTGCCCTACCTTCACCCATCTTCCCAAAACGTTTGACCAGATTCCCTGTTGGTGAAAAGGAAAAGCATTCCCACCGCATGATGCTGCCACCAGCTCGTTTTACCTCAAGGTGTGGTCAGGGTGATGTGCAGTGTTACTTTTCCTACAGGTACATTTTGCTTGTAGGCCAAAAAGTCTCATTTAGTCTCATCTGACCAGAGCCTCTTCTTCCACATGTTTGGTGTGTCTCTTACATTCTATCTGGCAAACTTTGAACATCAATTATTGTGGCTTTCTTTCAGCAATGAATTTCTTCTCGCCACTCTTGCAAAAATGCCAGATTTATGGAATGCACAGCTTATAGTTGTCCAGTTTAAAGCGTTCTCCACCTGACCTGTGAATCTATGCAACTCTGATTAATGCTTTTCTTGCTCATGCTGTCAGTTTAGATGGATGGTGATGTCTTGGTAGGTTTGCTGCAGTACCATGTTATTATCTGCTGCTGTCAGAACTTTTGAGTCTTATCAAACCCTAAAGATTATTTGCACGGGGTTTCATTTGGGGTATAAGAATAAAGATGACTCAGTACAAACATACACCACAATTTTCAGATATTAGTTGGAAGAAAATTTGAAAACTATATTATTTTATCACATTTTACAGTGATCTACTAATTTGTGTTGGTCACATAGAATCCCTATAAAAACTCATTGAAGTTTTAGGTTAATGTAAAAAAAATTTAAACATATTAGTTTTAATATAGTTAACAACATGCATTTTGATATGAGCAGTACTTTACAAAGATTACAGCTATGCTTACAAATAAAGGTTATATTCTCATGGCTCAACTCACCCGCTTGAAGCCATTGCAATATCTTATCATTCTATTAATCAGCCAGTGCAACACAGAAGCAACACAGGACGAGAGCACTACTATACCTGGTGGAAGAGTTTGTGTTCACTTCCTTCGTGTATTTAAAATTATGATTTTAAGACTCAATAAAAGAGCCACAGTAACAAGGATGAAATAAAAATCAAAGACTGATGTCTTCTTTCATAATTGAGTGTGATTAATGTGTTTGTGTGCCTGACTGAGAGAGCTCCGTTAACATGAGGAGGATTCTGAAGTCCAGCGTGAACAGAATCACCAGCACTATGTCCCTCAGCAGGTTTTTCATGCTCTTGTCTTCGCAGGTCTGGGTTACTCTTCAGCCACCAGGTGTCGCTGTCAATCTACAATTGAGTCAAACAGTCACATTCACAAATGGTTCATATTTTATGTCTGCACTCCCTAATACCAATCTGTGTGTCTTTATTGTAATAAAGAACATGTAATTTACTGTAAACATTAGCTTTATAAAAATTGTTCAGTGCTGAATTTTCACAGTTCAACATCTGCAGTGCACGATGAATGACTTCTGGGATATGGTGTGCCAGATTTTCCAAAGCAGCTTTAGTTTCAGATCAGTCTATTGCTAGCACTTAAAACAAAGTTAACAAAAAAAGAGAGATGATCAATTTTCAACAGTTAAATTGATAAGATATTTCTCAACAAAAAGCTCATTAGAATTTCCAAAAGGTACTCTGTGTTTGAAATAATTGGGCCTTTCAGGGTAAAATATCTTGTGCATTTAATTTTTATGTATATGTTCATATGCAGAGACATGCTGATGGATACTGACAAATGATTTGGCTAAACTCAACTCAGCTTTGCTGCTGTTCTTCTACACAAACAGCGTGTAGATGAATGAAATGGATTTTTGGGTGGACTCATATAAAGCAGGTAAGATAAGGTACATTGACTACATAGCATACAATGTATACACAAAACAAATCACTGAGAATAATAAAAGTAATAAATTAAGTAAGGGCAATCATTTTGTTGCAAGAACAAAATTACTCCCACATGCTTAAGATGAATTTTACTTTTTTATGAGTTTTTCTGGATAAACTTTTCCCTTAATTACTTTACTATTTGTTCTGTGAAGAATTACATGAAGGGTGACTTAAACAGGTCTCTCTCGAAAACAAGACCGTGTGTTTCAATTGGTCGTGGTTGTACAAATTAAAGTTAGCAATGAATAAGTGAATTGTTATTTTGCAGACACTTGTGTAAAGGGTCTTATTTTCAGCTAAATATATTTTGTTAGCATCAGAGATAAGCAATGAAACATCAGAGTAGGAAGTTTAAGGTACTTTCAGATCAAAAATGTTTTGCATTTAAAATGATTTTTTTGTAAATGTAATGGGCAATATATTTAGTTTTAATTCTAACAACAAAAGAAACTTAACTTCAGTAACAAGTCTTACC
Organism: Fundulus diaphanus; assembly: GCA_037039145.1. Taxonomy (NCBI): domain Eukaryota; kingdom Metazoa; phylum Chordata; class Actinopteri; order Cyprinodontiformes; family Fundulidae; genus Fundulus; species Fundulus diaphanus. The sequence goes on from CM073122.1 coordinate 42,952,859, forward strand.
TAAAAGGTTGATAAGAATTTTGCTGAGGATACTGTTTCCGCCTGGTATCCTCATTAATTAGTGTCCGGCAGAAAACTGTGGGGCAGATGTTTTTTAGAAGAGCTGTATTACAAGTGGATATATGCCTTAATCACAAATCAATTCTGATATTAGTTATTTTTAAACTGACAAAACAAACTGGATAAGCAAAATAACCTTAATAATATGAATTTAACTAACTTTGTTGAGTAAAATGTAAAAACTGTACACAATATGCAATTTCAGTCAGAAATACTGATTAAGATCTAATCAAATAAAATGTATGACAATCGTTACACCAGCTTCATTGGTAAAATTTCTACGTTTTGTTTGGTGTGGCTTTATTGTGCATAAATTATTCAACTTTTAGTACATGACAAAACTAAGAGCAAAGACATCACATATCATTCCTTAATTACCAAAGATTAAAAGATTATCATTCACTTTAATGTTACAGCTAATTAAGTTGAGGCCAGACATTACTCCTGTTTGATTAATATAGAATTTCCATAACTCGTTTATATATGGCCCAACGCCATGTTTGCAGCACAGCTTAATGTACTTTGCTGTCTATTTAAATTTGCAGATTATAGTTTTCGCTCTATGATATAGTCAAATTATTAGTTAAAAGGGAAAATTTCTGGACCTCCATCCCTGTCAGATGTTATCCCTTAGGACCAAGAACCTGCCGGATAATGTGGCAGACTTTCTAAAGAGGTTTACGTTTGGGTCTCTGTTTAGGTAAAATTGTTTCAAACACAACAGAAGATGCAGAAGAGAACCTTAAAAAGGAAACTATTTTCACCAATGTAAAAGTTTGGGATGGAAAGGTTTTTAAGAGCACTGAATTACCTAGACACAGAGAAAAAAAAGGGTTGAAATGTGGGGTGATGGGGAGGGGAGGAAGGAAACCCTCTGTTTGCCTTGCTTGATCAGGCAGCCATATAGTAATTTAGCTGGTTCCTAATTGCTGACTAATCGTCTGTTTGTAGCCATTTGCTGCATGCAATCTGTGTTAGCAAGCAAATACTTTAATCAGGTTCATATCAAACAGTAGCCTGTAAAAACATGACATTTACAACGGAGTGCAATAAAGCTGTGTAAGCCAATCAATACGCACACACTCATATACACACAGGCACGCAAACAAGCAAATGCATGATTTAATGTCAGGCTCTCTGCATGGAGCCAGGCCAACCGCTAGCAGAGCACACCCTCCAACTCTTGTCTCTGGCACTCTTTGTCTGGCTTTTCTTTTCAGTCAGCGTGATCTAAACAAGGTCTGGATTCATTTAGAGCAGCGCTTTATAAAAAAAAAAAGAAAGACTCGACCACAACTAAAAAAAGGCTAGAGTTTAATTCGCTTTCTGTTTTATTCTCAATAATTCTCTTTTTGCACTGTAAATCGCTGCTCACACATAGGAGCTGTTTTATTAAAAATTTTTTACAGAGGAACACATCCTTTGGAGCCATTTTAGGTTGGAGCAGATTTAAATCGACACCTGTATGTCTGAGAAAAGAATATCTTTCACTACTCTGTCTCATCAGCCAGGGTAGACAGTTTGTAAGATTGTAAGCACTGGTTTTATCAGCAACATCTTTGCTCTCTGTCACCAACACTTTGCCCCCAACAGCCTGCTATTAACAACAGCTGTGTCCAGTTTCATGCACCACTTGCTGCTGATTTACAGTTTACCATTATGCTTTGTTCTCATTGGATTATCAGTTGGCCGTTTGAGCATCTTCTTTTATGCCATTGACGTTCCCTGTTGGTCATTGTATCAGCTGCATTGTGCATTTTCTGCTGGAGAACCATCGTGAAACTGTATGCTTAGCCCTGTGCGTCAATGATGACTCAGCCTATCGGGTATAACAGAATGAAATAAACTGTAAAACAGGTATACAGTCACAGAAAGTCCCACCTGTTCTGTTCCAGATCAGAAGTGACTATGAATCCTTTCATTTTTTTGAAAAGGACGTTATCGCAAAACTGCACTTGACATTTTCAAAATATTCCAAGATCCACATCTTCATATATTAACAAACAAGTAACAAGAGCAATAACATAGCAAACAAAATCAGGTTTCTAAATCGAGTGGAGTGTGTTGATTAATACTTCAGTGGTGCTGTTTTCTCATGCACATATGGACAGGTTGTTGTGTCTTTTGCAAATATACAATTACATGTATGGCATGTTATGCTCGCTATGGCATCTCTTGTTGCATACAGACTGCACTTCCTCATCTTATCGCATCTCTTTCTTGTACCCAGGGATCTATCTTCTGTGCTACTAATGCGGCAGAAGCTGCCGTATGGGATGAAGGTGTTAGTGTTGTTGAATGTGGGGCACTAGCAAGATTTTCACCGACTCCTCCAGAAAAAGCCTCCTCTTGAAAGATTTCCCCTGCTTCATTCTTGGATTCACCCCCATCCAAACCACGCTTGTGTTGTAAGCTGACACAACTAAGGTGTATGCGCCACTAACATGCAAAAGTGCAAAAAAAAGGATAAAATCACATACAACTGATATCTAATGTTTTGCAAGATGCATCACGGCACCACATCTAATGGTCGAATCTAAAGCTTGCATATTCAAATAGATACAACTGACTCTGTGCTGTTCAATAATTTTGTACTCCGTGAAAACAAAGTCTTACTTTTATAGTGCACGTAAAACAAATTAATGATATAGAAAAAGTGCTGTAGATGGAAATCAACATCAACTTAATTTATCAAGATTGTCAACTCCACTTTATGGATTACTCTCTTCTAATCCAGGATGGCAGTGGCTTTCTTGTCCTCCCTGGTGCTCATAAGTCAATGGGAGCATATTTTTACCTTTTCTTTGGACAGTAGGACACAAGGAAGACAAATCTGGAGGAAAATGATCCCTGTCCTGTGTAGCAAGTAAGGTGGGGAGCAGCTCTGGCTTGTGTCTTCTGATGGTTCCCACCGTGGTCAATTGTTTTGGGAGTTTTTGTTTTTTTGGGGGGGAGGGAGGGGGTTGAGCAGCTTCTCACCATGAGTTTGAAGGTCAAGAAATCATCATGCGTTATGTTGTGTTGCTTGAGTCATCTCCAGAATCACATGCTTCACTTGGTTCTTTTCAGGAACGCTGTCTTCATGCTTCTCAGTATAAACCTGTATATTCCTGCCGTAAACTTGTCCTGGGGTCACATGTTGCTTATATCCTAATGCCATTTTTGGATTGCTTGCTTGGCATACACAGTTCAAAAGGGCAGCATACCCTGAAAGCAAAAAGATGCTCATTCAATGTGATGTTTGAACTTGGCATATAGATGAGTGTTGTTGAGAGTCTTTCCACTTACCCCAAACTTCTCTGACCGCTGCCAATGTGACATGTTGACGACACCTTTGTCTTGTTTCCTGGTCAAACCAAATCACCCGTGACAACATGTGGAAGTTTTGGAGCAGCATGATGACCTGGAAATGTTGTGACCATCTTATAAACTTCTGCTAGATCATTTTCTGGATCTGTACACACCAGCCAAAATCAGGACATGAGGATGCACTGATGTCTGTCTGGGATAGCAACGTCCAGCTGTCTTTGTAAATTTGTTTCCCCTCCAAGTTAGATATGTTTACCACAGTGGTTACAATGGACTCTGTCAGGAGCAGCTCAAAGCAGGATTTAATGTCATCAGTCTGGGATACGGCATAGTTTGTGGGTCCTGGAGCCATCCTGATGACATTTTCATCTGACAGCCTACCTTGATTCTCATGTGGGGATCCATCCATCCATTATCTTAACCCCCTATTCTAGCAGGGACACAGGGAGGAGATAGGATCCCTGGTTCCTCTCTCCAGGGGTCATTGGGCTAAAGGTGGTGAACACCCTGGACAGGTCACTAGTCCATCCCAGGTCAACTCAGGTGAGGATGAAGACCAGAATAAATTCCTATTCTTTGACTAGAATTTGACGGCAGCCACCAGCATGCCCATCCTCATCATCACCAGATTTCTCATCATCAGTTATTTCTTGGTCTGGATTATATTCCACGTCATCTTCAGTTTCTGACACTTCCTGCTCAAATCCATCTCCTCTGTCATTTTCTGGGCCTCTCTCCTCCTCATCAGTGTGGTGACCATAAGATATGTAATCAAGACCCTCCCTTGTGGTATACAGACCTGTCATGGTGCTGCCACACAATGAACTGTGAGCAAAGATGTGTTACTGTATGTGTGTGTGTGTGTGTGTGTGTGTGTGTGTGTGTGTGTGTGTGTGTGTGTGTGTGTGTGTGTGTGTGTGTGTGTGTGTGTGTGTGTGTGTGTGTGTGTGTGTGTGTGTGTGTGTGTGTGTGTGTGTGTGTGTGTGTGTGCTCATTTCTAACCTGGAGCATTAAGAATTTACAGAAGTTGAATAAAACTCACAAGAATATATGCAAATCAATGTGATTTATTTTGTGTGTTCAAACCCTCTTTGTGGGGAAGGTCATTGAATCTTAGGTCAATCTGAACCAATTAACAACAGAAATAAAACTTAAATCAGTGAAATTTGACCAGAACACAAGACAGGGAAAATATGGGGCACGTTGACATTCTCTGTTTTCTTCAACTATGCACTACATTGTCTTTTCCCTGCACAGCTGACTGGCTTTAATTTTGTGTATTACACATGTACATCGCCATTATTGTTATTTATTTTATTTATGTCTTTTTTCTTATTATTTTGAGGCAAGAAATCCAGCACGAGTAGAAACTGTTTACCTGAATATTCCACCGCAGTGTTTGTAGGGAGTTTTCACTTTTCACTGCCACCCCATGCTGAGACAGTGAGGGATTGTTGCAAAGTCGAAAACTCAGTGTTGTTATCTGCTTACATTTCCAAATGAATTGTATAGTTCACTTTTATCCAAACAGAAGACTCTGAACCACTGAGAATCCGTCCGGTTCATTTTTCTCCTTGGGCGAGGACTGAAGCATCTGCAGTTGTCTCAAATTCAGAAATGCTTGACTGTCAGAAGAATAAACTTTCGTTGAGGAAATTCAAAACTTGACATCACTCGCATCAGCTGGAACTTTGTAGACAGCAGATCAGAGAGCATATTTGTTTTAAAACTATAAGGGCATATTTTTTGTTTTAGGTTTAAAATCTTAACATACTCCAGTGTCTTCTCTCACTTGAAAATCTTCACACAACAACAGTGTTCAGTATTTATTTTTGGAATATGTTGTGGCAGTCTAACACAAAGTGGTAGGAATTGGAAATTCAACTCTAACCAGCTTCCCTGTCTCTGCTCCAGGAAAGCATCCCTCACAAGCATCATGCTGCCGCCACCATTCTTTGCTGCCAGGATGGTGTGTTCAGGGTTATGTGTTGTGTTGAGTTAATTTTACTTCTTATTGCCTTCTTTCAACATTCGCTTTCATCTTACGTCACACTAGATTTTATTTAGGGGTATCAGTGTAAAAGGGGGATGAATAAATATGCAAAAAATAAAGAATTCAGAGAACCACAAATCAGTTTTGTGTTGCTTCTAAAAGCCCAATAATACATTAAAATGTGTGGTTTTATCGTTAAATAATGGGCAGAAAAATTCATTGGGTGTGAATATTTTGAAAGAGTTTTTAATCTTTCCCTTTTCACCTTTTTGTTGACTGAAGTCATCTTAAAATTGTATAAAGAATTGTATAAGACGTACCTTTCACAATTTACTGCAACCCGCAAAATGTATGCATTGCATTGACCTAACTCTATTTGTGAGAGTCAGATATTGCAAATATGTTTTTTATAGTACCCCAATCCATCAGCTTCACTTTATGGCTCCTACACCAGCTGCATTCTCAACAGCCTCCCTTTTTAGATGTTTTCTCTAAATATAGGAAATTGCCCATCCGCTTCCTGTAATCTATTTAGGAAATGCAATAAACCATTTTTATACATAAGTAGACTATAATGGCTGCAAAAGAACACAGAAGAATTCATGTAGGCCTTAAACGGCACTATATAAAATTCACTGTTGAAATCCTCCGTCAAATGAGTGAAAGGAAAGACGCGATGGAACAAACTCAGATGCTTAGAGGGACACAGGTCCTATTTAAAGGCAGGTCTTCTACAAATCCTCCATCTGATTGCTTAAATTATCTTATTATTTCATCCAAACAAGATAACTTTAGTCCTACGGCACCTTTGTTTCGCTGGAGTCTTTTCTCTTCGTTCTTAAGTTATTAGTTTGATCTAGAGAAAGCAAGCAGATCCAAGATACATTTCCCTTCTCAGGACTAAATAAATAAAAAATGGTTAGATAGATTAAAACCCAGAGAAAGAAAATGCCTCCCGGTGTAAATGCTGCAATTTGCCTCTCAGCTGGTAGAGTGGGCTTTGACAACGGCAAAACAGCTCTGAGGCACAAAAACAATCAATACAGATTCTCTGCTCCATCCCGAGCCCACCTGCTCTCTGCTCCAAGTCCCACACAGGGAGGCACCCCCCCCCACCACCTCCTCCTAAAGCATCAGCCCAATCACTGTACATGAGCACACATAAAGACACACACACACACACACACACACACACACACTTATGCAAGCACACACAGCCTTCCTGTGTCACATACCAGCGTTTTGTTCAGAAACAAAACCCTCCCCCCACCGAGCCAGTCATCACGTCACACCTTGCCTATAGCGGATTAATAACAAAGATTTCTTCCACGAACACACGGCTGCTGCGGCCTCCCCTCCTACCGGTGCAGGCCTCGCTTTTGCCACACACGGCTCCTTACTTATTTCTGAGCTTCGCCCCCGTTCGACGGCCACCTCCGAGATTACAGCTCAGCCCCTGGACGCGGCGTGCTCGAGCTCGGCGGCAGACACGCACGCCAGCCTCCATCACACTTAGGCGGCACACTTTGACTCCTCTTTTTCATATCGCCGCGTTGTTGATGCACCCATGTTCAAACTGCAGGTCCATTTGATGCATGTGTCAGGCGTGGGGTGGAGGTTTAACTGATTACATCAAACTCCAGCGTGGTAAAAGAGCACAAAGGTGTCAATCTGGGCCCTGTGATGGGAGATCAGTGAAACAGTAATGCAATGGTAGTGAGTTATTAAATGAATAAAGAGGCAGAGCTGCCGAAGAGTATTGATTTTTCACAGCTCCCTGAGGCTCCGAGGGCTTTCAAGGCAGGAGAAGGACACACACACACACACACACGCATGAGCTTGGACACACATGTATGCACTCACATATATACAGACACATATACAGACGGAGAAAGAAAGGTTTAAGAGTGAAAGGATAATGGCTTCAGCAGTTGCAGTCCCACCTAAAACACAGTTTGGGCTCTCAAGGTTTCCCACTGGACACTGATCACCTTATGAAAGGATCCATTCAGAACCGTTCCAGTTTTGTTCTCTTTTTAATGTAATGCACTCAGTGCTTTGTACAATGCTAGCCACGCTGGCACAAATGTTCCAAAGCGGGTAGTTTGCGGCAGCCTCCCTCACCACCTGGGGCCTGCAGGAGAAAGCGGAGAAAAAAAAATCTGTTAGAACCTCTTAATCATAAAAAGATGAAGCCTAACAGGTTTAACAAAAGCTCTGGTGTGATGGATGGTCTTATCTGATTAAGATGAAAGATTTACCCCGAAGGTGAATGAATACTCCAGTCGGAGTATCCTGTTTTTGTGCTGCTAATTCTCAAAATACAGAATATTTTTGGATTAACTTGATTTTGGCTCCAGTCAACGAGTTACTTAATCCTTCTCATGATGAGGCGTAAGCACATGAGGCAGAGTCGGAAGCTCATAGGAGGGCTCTGGAGATTTTTATTCACCTGCACTGGAAATACACTAACAGCTTCTTTGTTATGTGTGATTTTGATGAATGCCCGGGGCATTTTCTCAGAGTTCATAAGTGAAGGAGGTGAGATCCATCTTGATTTCAGGAGCCTGATAGCTAAAGGATCTGCCTCCCATTCTACTTTTAGAGACTCTAGGAACCACCAGCAGACCTGCAGTCTGAGAGCGAAGTGCTCTGTTAGGAACATACGGAGCAATCAGAGCTCTGATGTACGATGGAGCTTGACTATTAAGAGCTTTATATGTAGAATTTTAAATTCTACTCCTGATTTAACAGATGAGGGCAGTCAGTCAAGAGGGACACCTGCTGAAAGATTTCCTCATAGCCAGGCTCAGTTTGATGCCCTTGCAAAACCTGAAGCTCCCAGATCATGATGGCGCTTTCACTACTGTGCCGTGCTGACAAAGAGATCCACTAGGATCTCTTTGTTGTGTCAGTGACAGGAACTCATCAAGACCATCCAGATAAAATTCTTTCTTGTCAGAAAATAAAAAAAAATTCCACTTTTTAATGTTGCATGTTTGCTGCTCCATCGCAAAGTCCAGATGATTATGTTGTTGTCTTACGCCTTCACAGCCGGGCACTGAGGCAGCCCACTGAATCCCCAGGCTCAGCAGAGGGGATTTTTGGGGACCATTTAATGCTCCATAACCCTCAGGATCTTTTATAAATTTTTGACCAGCTGACAAGCAATCAGTTTGAGTTTAAAAGACGTTTTCAAGATCTGTTCGTTTTTTTGCTCGTTTCATGCTCCTGGCTTGTGTGTTTGCATCTTAAAGCTCTATTTAGAGCCTCCACCTTGTCGTGTTCCTGGTTCCTGTGTTCTCCTGCATGCCCGTAAGCCTTTTTGTTTATTTTTTATAAAAACTCCACAAACCAAAACCTGACACCCTTGAAAAGCTGACTAACGAGTCATTAAAAAAGGCATGTGGCACAAAGCAACCATGATTAGCTGGCATTAAATACTGTTTATTTCAAAATGAAATAAGCATAACCGAGTAACTGAATGAAAATTTGTGTAAACTTTTCCCCTCTCTTTTTCAACTTGTTGCAAAAATTTTTGATTTGATTATTCCTTTGTTATTTTTTTCCCTTTTTTGGCCCATTTGTTCAAGATAAATAAATACATATCACATATTAATATTAAAACTGGGTTCAAATATATCCTGACATATTCTGTACACTGTCCAGGGTGTACCCCGCCTCTCGCCCATTGAATGCATTAAAAAGCATCCGTTTTTGTAAAAGAAGGAAAGTGAAGTTTATTGTTGTTGTTGTTACTGAACTAAAACTGATAATCATCAGGATGTGTCTTTTAATCACATTAATCCACAACAACTTCAACCATTCCCTGCTGATTGGATGTTTGGGGTTGTTTACCTGCTGAAAGGTGGTGAACCTCTGCCTCGGTCCAAAGACTTCTGCAGCCTTTAATAGCTTTTCTTCCGGTATTGGGCAGTATTTAGCACCATCCATCTTCAAATCAACTTTGACCAGCTTCTCTGTCTCTGCTGAAAGAAAAGAATCCCCCCACCCCAGCCCGATGCCACCACTTCATATATTTGATAATGAGGTGGGTTCAGAGTGATGTGCAGTGTTGTTTTCTTTCCATTAATAGTGTTTTGCATGTAGGTCAGAAAGTGCAGTTGTAGTCTTATCTGACCAGTACACCTTTGTCACGTGTTTACAATTTTCCTACATGAAGTGTGGTAAACTGCAAATGGTGTAGGTATGTTTTTTTTTTCTTTTCTTCTCATATTCATTCTGAAAAGCCCAGATTTGCACAGAACTAAAAGTTGTTCTGTTGACTCCCACCTGAGCTGTAGATCTGGATCTCTGTATAGATGTGCTCCTTGTTTTCCCCTGTCAGTTTTTGAATGATTGCCATGTCTTAGTAGATTTGCAGTTGTGCAGCACTCTGGATTTTTAGATTGATTCCTTGGTCCACACAGCTGTTTGTTTCCTAACTTTTTTGAACAAACCTCAATAATTACTTTTTCTTTGCAGTGATAATAATGACTTGCTTTTCCGGCTTTTTCCCCCATATATTTTATATCACAAAAGGGCTAACAGACTGTTTGACCCGGATCATGGAGTAGTAATGGAGTGTCATTTAAGTGCGAAAGAACAAAGCGAACAGGCATGTTTCCGACGTGATGAGTCTGATAAAAGTTAAATTGGTGGCAGATAAGACTTCATCTCAACCTAAAAGAAAAGTACCAGCTCAGAAGGCTTTTGTTAGCGGTAATAAAATGCAGGCACTCCTTTGTTATTGACAAAAAAAGATTTAGATTTCAACCCTGCTGCAGTTAGCTTTCAACAATTTATGCTTCACAGCAGACAGACAGAAAATAAGAATGTACATAAACTTATACAAACTCCACAGCAGCTGGGTTTGCCTTGTTTTGTTTTCCCACATATGCACACTTCACAGAGGTGAAAAGCATCCAGCCAGATAGATGGAAATTAGGAAACAGGCAAAAGCCAAACAGATGACAAGACAGACTAAAATCCCACTTGCGCTCGGCTGTGCTGGCTGAGCACATTCCCACCATACAGACTGCAGGGAAATCAATAGTTTTCTTCACCACAAACAGATGAATTATTCCAGCGTAGACCTGTGTTGCTGAAAGATTCAACATTTTTTTCTGGAAGAAGAATGGCCTGGTAAAGCTTGAATGTGAACTATGAAGAAACAGCAGCAAACTTACTTTAGCCACAAACATGGCAGCCTCCTGTGCTCTTTGTTTTAGCCGAGGAAAAACACTCCGGAGTTGGTAGTTAGGTTACTGAATGGCTGATTAAACATTTCACATCCATCACATCAGCTGTGAGATCCAGATTTAGATTTTTCTTACGGCTTTAAGAAAAACGTCCATACAGAAGAATGCTTTGACCACGTACTGCCAGCATTTATACAGCCAGAAAAGAATCCATTATGGTTTGTATTTTTACTAGAAAGCAGATTTTACATGATGTAGAGATTGTGAATTTGAATTTAGCAGATCCAACACCATCTTTGGCATATGCATCAACAAGAAATAGTGGTGACCAAACACTACACTACTGCTGTGAGATGGTTTCAGTCAAATTCACAAAACTTGATGAAAGCTACTTGATTTTTCTAGAAAATCAAACAAACTTCATTTAGATGTAGGTTTTCACCTTTTGAACAACATGTCCTGGTCAATTCATCTATTTGTTCAACTATTTACTTGTAAAACACTAACTATTCAACCTACAACACCCCCCCTCCCCAAAAACAAAAATAAGAATCCACTTTTCACTGTTCAACTTGGAAGATCTTGAAATGCTTGCACATAAGCTGAAGGAGGAGCTGATTTCATAACCAGTTAGAAGTTATATTGCTCATAACTAGTTGAGCCCTGCAGCTCCTGAGATTGCGGTAAAGCATATTGTGTCACTTCCTGTTTTCTGTTAGTGCTTTGTGGATTGTGTTTTTGTGTTTCACACTTGATTTTATCTTTAACCTCTTTGCTGTGACATCTCTCTAACACATAAGCACATTGAAAACACATTCTCACTTCACGTTTGGGAACTCCTCGTGTTTCACACGGTTTGCTTTTCTCGGCGTGGTAAGAGGTCGTTAGCCTACCTTTAGCCTTACAATGGCTTCCCTCCCTTTCCTTCCATCAGCTTCTCCGTCTCTAAGTCTCCCCCTCTCTCTTGCTCTCTGTGTCTGATGTTTAATTATTCCTAAGCCTCCTCTAGTGTTAGTGGTATATGTAATAAATGTAGTGTTTTGTAGCTTTGGAGGCGAGGATGTCAGAATTGGAGACGCGGCTCCGTGCTGTTGAAACACTGCCCCTTAGCTAGAGCGGAGCCACACAGATTAGCTTCACATAGAAGTCCCCCAGCAGTACCGGAACAGCCAGGTAACCAGGCTGGCTGTGTGACAATACTTAAGCAGCCTGGTTCTGCTGGAGGTTTTCTTCTTTGTTAAAGGGGAGTTTTCCTCTCCACTGCTTGTCAAGACTTGCTGCAATCTACTGGGTTTCCTTAGATAGGAAACGTTTTGACCAATCTGTATGATTTTACTGAATCTGACTTTGTAAAGTGCCTTGAGATGGGATGTATTGTGAATTGGCGCTATATAATGGGTTGATGTGGGCCCATAGCGGGCATGTTTGCTGGGTTTATCTCTGGTGACATCACATAATGAATACAGCATTTTAATTTCTTTTTGTGCATTGATTGCATCTTTTTAATCAAATTCGTTCCTCAGATTTAGTAATGCCCAGCTGAATTCAGATGACTTATATGATGAAATCCCAGGATTAGTGTAAAAGGGCCAAATGCTCTAAAAAAAAAAAAAAAAATCAACATCTGTATTAAAAATCTGCACCCAGTTATTTTTAATGTCCATGTATGTTTGGTAAGGAAAAATAATATTGAAATTTATTTTTAAATAAATAAAATTTCTATAATAGACCAGATGTTACGGACTCCAATTTGTGTGGAAATATGCCCTCTATGCCAGTCCCAGTCCTGCAACCCCCCCCCCCCCCCCACGACACCACCCAACAGATCACCTCCACCTCCTCCTCAGTGACATCTCTTTCCATACATGAGAGAGACATTAACAAACTCTTCAGAAGACAGAACCCACGGAAAGGCGCTGGACCAGACTCTGTCTCTCCATCCACCTTGAAGCACTGTGCTGATCAGCTGTCTCCAGTGTTCACTGACATTTACACCTCACTGGCGACATGTCACGTGCCAGCCTGCTTCAAATCCTCCATCATTATCCCTGTTCCCAAGAAGCCAAGGACCACAGGACTTAATGACTTTAGACCCGTCGCTCTGACCTCTGTGGTTATGAAGTCCTTTGAGCGCCTTGTGCTTTCACACCTAAAAGAAATCACTGACCCCCTCCTGGGCCCCCTACAGTTTGCCTACAGAGCCAACAGGTCTGCAGACGACGCTGTCAACCTGGCCCTTCACCACATCCTCCAGCACCTGGACTCTGCAGGAACCTACGCCAGGATCCTGTTTGTGGATTTCAGCTCTGCCTTCAACACAATCATCCCTGCTCTGCTTCAGGAGAAGCTCTCCCAGCTGAGTGTGCCTGACTCCACCTGCAGGTGGATTACAGACTTCCTGTCTGACAGGAAGCAGCACGTGAAGCTGGGAAAACATGACTGACTCACAGCTCATCAGCACTGGTTCCCCCCAGGGCTGTGTCCTTTCTCCTCTGCTCTTCAGTCTGTCAAGCTTCTGAAGTTCGCGGACGACACCACTCTCATCGGACTTATCTCTGATGGTGACGAGTCCTCCTACAGGTGGGAGGCTGACCATCTGGCGACCTGGTGCAGGGAGAACAACCTGGAGCTCAATGCTGTAAAAACAGTGGAGATGGTTGTGGACTTCAGGAAGAACTCAGCCCCAGCTACCCCCATCACCCTCTGTGACTCCACCATTGACACTGTGGAGTCTTTCTGCTTCCTGGGAACTATCATCTCCCAGGACCTAAAGTGGGAGCTGAACATCAACTCCCTCACCAAGAAAGCCCAGCAGAGGATGTACTTCCTGCGCCAGCTGAAGAAATTCAACCTGCCAAGGACAATGATGGTGCAGTTCTACTCCTCCATCATTGAGTCCATCCTCACCTCCTCCATCATCATCTGGTACGCTGGTGCCGCCACTAAGGACAAGAGCAGACTGCAGCGTGTCATCCGGTCTGCAGAGAAGATGATTGGCTGCAATTTACCATTCCTCCAGGACCTGTTCGCCTCCAGGACTCTGAGGCATGCAGGGAAGATTGTGGCTGATCCCTCGCACCCCCAGCCACAGACTATTTCAGTCACTTCCCTCTGGCAGGAGGCTACGGTCCATCAGGACCAAAACCTCACGCCACAAGAACAGTTTTTTCCCATCTGCCTTATGAACAAGGCCAAGAGCCGCCTGTGACACTGGACACTGTCTCTCTCCCGTTCAGGACTAACAAGCTTCTGCGTTACATTAACGTACAGTCTACTGTGTGTATATAGCTTCTGTATATATATCTATTCTATTTTATTTTGTTTTGTCTGCACCATCAACACCAAGTCAAATTCCTTGTAAGTGCAAACCTACTTGGCAATAAACTTGATTCTGATTCTGATTCTAACTCTTGTCATATTTAAGGGCAGCAAATGTCGCTTCCCCAAGAACATTACAGTTGTCTTAAAGTTCAAATAGAAAACCACATACTTATAGTTTCTCATTTGATAGTATGTACAAAATTAAATACATCACAAGTGAAAATTTTGTTTATAGCACAAAATAATTCACTGAAATAGCAGACAACGCAAAATTCCTTATTCAGTCACGTGACCCCCGAGGAGCCGCTGTAGAATGCCGTGACGTCACAGTAGTCAGGAGGTAGTCGGGAAGCGGTCATTTTACATAGCGTGTCAGTATTTTTTCATCTTTGCGATGGAGTTTTTATCTTTAAACGAGGACGAATACGAAGTGAGCCAACTTAATGTTAAAAACGAGGAGTGCTGTGTCCAGCCATATGCGTTTTAGCCGTTAGTTAGGCGTGAATTACGGGACAACACCGAGGAAAGTGGAGAGAGTAGGAGTAGCGATGATGACCACGCTAGTAGGCCGACATCGTCGTCGTCCGACTCAGAATCTGCCAGTGAAGAGGATATTGACGACCGTTCCCATCGACTGACAAATACTGACTGGTATGTTTTTTTGATTCTACGATTTTTTTGACTTTCGAGTAGTGACCCCTCTGAGAGTGATGTCGATTGAGTTACTTTTATGTCTAATTAAATTCAAATCGATACTAATGCTAAGCTACTTCTTTCGTGTTTTTGATTTTAATTTTTAAGCAACCTCGTACTGTCGGCATAGTAGACAAAAACTAACATTAGCCATTTGACCGTTACTAATTCAGATTTTTAGGTGGGTGTTTATGAATTGGGATTGTTTATATTTTACAGGTGCAAATGTGGCAACTGTGTGATTATGCCCACAGTGGATGAATGCAAGTGCTGCACAGAAACGCACCTTGTTGATCAGGAAGTCGAGTCAGCTGGGCTGTCATGTATAACTTTACATGAAGGCTTTATATATATAAAGCCTTCATGTAAGGTTATATATATATATATATATATATATATATATATATATATATATATATATATATATATATATATATATATATATGTATGCAAAGGATTTGGTTTTGAAAGTTTGTCTTTATTTGGCAGTGCCTACATGAATTGACATCTAATCCCTCTGTTTCTGTAGAACCTGTCCTTGGACCTCGAGCCCCAGAAGGCGGCCCTACAGTCCTTGACCAGCAATGTTACGTTTAAGAGAACTGGAGGACAAAAAAATAAAAATAATAAAAATAAATCAGCTACTCCTGATTCTTCCCATAGTCCAAATAAACGGTTTACTCTTAACTGTTTGTGTGCATTTGTCACTGGGATGAATTAGCAACCTGCTAGCAACCCCCTCTTTCTCTCTAGCATGGAAACGCAGGTGTAGAGACTTGATGGAAAGGTAAAGCTTCAACAAATACATACTTGCTAGCTATATTAATGTTAATATATTTAATTTTGATTTTTATATATTTTTAATTTTAAAATTTATATATGTTAATGTTTACCTCAGCTCGTTGACGTTTGTCATAGGCCGACGTTCGACGTTTTTTCACCGTGCCCGTGGGCTCGGGGTGCCCCATTTTCAGGGTAGGTATGGCATCTGGTTTAAGCTGTAATTTTGATATATTGAATCCGACTGATGCTGCGAGATCAGGATTGACGACAAAAGAATCTGCCGTGAAGTGATCAGCACACAGTTTGCTGTATCGGCTTGGACGCCACAGATTGTCTGATTGATGTCTGTCTAATCTATTTACTTTTCGGATCCAAATTTTAAGCAAAACCGGGTCCTTCGGATAATTAAACATTGCTTTTCCCGATCCAAAGCCATTTCTACAATTGGCAGCAGTACAATAGACCATTGTAATGACTTTTTAACAATCCTTTTAGACTACTTAACAATGCGTGAAGTAGTGGTTCTTGATAGCCGCTTGAGGACGTTTGACTACCATGACGTCACAGCTGTTTTCGTCACGTGACTGCTCTCGCCGGATTCTCGGATCCTGGAGGCGCCCAGCATACTGTGAAACTCTCGATTTTTATTACATGGAGCATTTTTAGCGCGATTTCGACCAGCCACATAGATAAAAAAACGATAGTCTACCATCATACACAATAAAACTGCTCTAGACGCACTCCTTTCTATTTGACCTTTAAGTTCTCACACACAAATTTAAACAGATTTTGTTTATAAAAATGTAATAATCTAATATTACATTTGTTATGTTATTAGCTGTGGGGTTTGTTTTGTCCAGACACAGACTGAAACAGATCATGCTGATTCTCACCATGATCCAGCAAAGAGACCATTTAATGGCTTGTTTTATGTCTGCAGCAAAGTTTCTGAGAAGAAAGTTCTAAGTATTTTCTCCAGTTCCATCCTCTTGTAGCAAAGACTCCTGAGTTGGCAGCTTCAGCATGTATTGCTTATTTGTTCAGGCAGTAATTACAGACAACAGGGCAAGTTGTGTCCACAGCTGCTGTATATCTAACAACACAGAGGAATTAATGCAGTTAGTATGGGTCGCTACTGATCTGTCTCCTGCTGAGAGCGTAACCCAACAGGCCTTTAATGTAGAGTGGAGCTGTGAGGAGTGCCAGCCCACGGCGGACTGATTCAATCCTCCACTCTTGCCTGTTTTAACACAGTATCCTTTAATGCAGCCCTAACAACATTTGAGGAGTATTTTTAAACAAAATGAAATTGCAGAGGCGCCACCTCCGTCTGCCTTCGTGTGGCGCAGGATACAGTTCCCCCAGCCGAGCGCGCTCAGAGAGGCTGAAGGAATTCAAACTCTTGCTAATGAAGATGGGGAGTGCTTTTTCTCTAATATAGGATTACATTATCAAACACCACTATAATGCAACAAAGTCTTATATGAATAAGGAATTCATGTAATAACTCAAAAACGTGCTTCACTCAAACAGTGGAGTGGCATTTATAGTCTCAATAATTGGATTCAAATTACTTCTGTTTCTTTATGAATGCCATTTACAAAGGAAATAAGTATTTTTAAGATATCCATTCAACTAAATATCAGGAACATGCTATGTGACAACATTAATATCTTCAAAACAATACAGCAACCTTAGTACTTATAGTATTTGTACCATTTTGGCCAACCTCTGCATTATGTGCACATGTGCAAAGCTGCCATTTCATGTCATGACAGCTGCAGCCTCTAAATGTTTGATACGACCACTGGTGTGAGGATGGGATCCAGAGTCCCGAGGTCAGGAGGGTGTGCTGTGACATACTGAGGAGACAGAGGCACAGACATGGGAGACTCCTTGATGTTTGTCCTGTCGATAGCATTGCTCAGGGGAATATTCTGTCTGACTGTGTGTGTGCGATTGTGTGGGTGTGGGGGCTTCCATATTACGAGGCTCCAGTTTGTCTCTCAGCCCAGTTGACACGTAAGGGCTTACCCACTAAACTGCTTGTGTTTGGTGTCTTGGATATTTAAGCAGCTGGAGTGAACTGAGGCTGTTAGAAGGTCGTTTCAGAGGTCCTCCTGTGTCAGTGTGTGAGGAGTCAGAAAATTGTGTAATATGTAGTTATCAGATGTTGCAGCGGGCTGACAGACCATGGACTTCTGGGCAGATAGCCCGACGCGGGCGGTGCACGCCAAGTTGATCTTTTACGCTTTTTTAATGCATGGCAAGAATTTGAGCTCTGTATATCACAAGGGAGGTGGAGATGTCCCCTATTTTTGTAAATCCCCCCTTCCTGCATCTCATGGAAATGTCAATATCAACAGGGTCCGAAGCCTCAGAGTCCAAATGTTACGTATCACTTGTGAAGGTGTGCATATATTTGAATTTGCTTAGCACTTAAGACAACAAAATTTCATTATGAATAATAAATGTGTCTCTTCATTCTATTCTAAAGTTAGACTCACAAGAAATATGTCTTCTTTAACCCTGGTTTACACGAGGGTTGTTTGTTGTCTTTATTTAATAAGATGTACACAATATGAAGCAATTTTATTTAGATATTTAATCAAATCTATTTTTAATAAATATAATGTTCAGTAATGGTTAAATTCCAACATTATCAGCTACTTTATTTTGGTTACAAATCCTACCTACCCATTTTGATTAGAATTCACATTTGTCATGTGGTGTCTAGAAGTAAATAACATGTTCAAATGTTTGTATCAACTGAATATATCAACTTGGTGAAAGTTAAGAACTGTTTTAGGATTTGTATTTTAAAGAGGTTTCTGTGCTGAAGCAAGAATGTAAATTAGGATCCATTTTAGCTAGGTAAACTACAGAGCTAATGTAAAGTCAACGTTGCGTACAAGCCAGTCCTCTTTGCCAGAGGAGGATTTTCTTTCAAACAACTGTAGAATTATTATAAAATACAAGAATTGAAAAATTCTGTTATTTCAATACAGGTTTTTTTTGTTTGTTTGTTTTTTTTTTTTGTTTTTTTAAAGCGCACGAAAAGCAGCTGCTGTCAAAGCAAGTATCTGGGTCACCTGATGGTAGAACGGGTCATAACGACAGACACTAGACTAGATGGTGAAAGTGACTATAAATAAAGGAGCAGCAGAAAGACATGAGTTTCAAGTTGATTTGTTGGCTTTAGAAAACATTGGACTGGACGATTAACTTTGGACAGATTCCAACTTGGATTCTGAAACGTTTTCATCAATTCAGTCTTTTTCCCAGCTTGGACAGAGGGAGTAGTCCTGCTGCAAAGGTTCTGGTATTGCTATACCAGAATATGACTCTGGTCATATTCTGGTATGAAAAAAATGATCATTATTTGATTGATATGTGCATGTTTGCCGCTCTCAAATGCCTTGCTGGAGTGACCTGAACTATGTTACATGCCAGCACAGCGGTCACAAAGCAGAGAAATCCACACATTAAACATTTTGGAAAGTGCATGAAAAGAGCAGAGGACTTTATTTGTGACTTGAACAGAAGTCAAAAGGATGCTCTGTTGTTGGTGTTTGCTTATTAATATCCCACTTCATCAAAAATGCAGATAAAAACACAAATACATGTCCCTTACCTGGCAACAATCTGTTTTTTTATCAAGTTAAATGAATTGAAATAGAACTAAGGCATTTTTATTTTATGGAGGGTGTCAGGGAAATGTTTAAAATGCCACGTTGTGACAATAAATTTGAAAGGTTTACTATTTCAGTAGAACAATTTTAATTATCATTCCGATCATGGAGAACAGATCAGGGGAGCACAACTATAATTAGCCAGAATGGATATGATTTAGTAAAGTACTTTTAAAAAAATATATTAAACAGTCAAATTCAATAGGTTAGAATATTACTATAAAGGTAATTTATTTCTGTAACTCAATTCACTGTGTGGAACACATTATATAGATTAATTACACCTGGATTGATGTTTTCAAGCCTTTAGTTCTTTTGATTATGATGATTTTCAGCTACAGATAATGAAAACATAACACATAAGATGAAAATATTACATTAGACCGATGAAAATAATTTTAAAACAAAAATGTGGACTTAATGAAAAGTATTTTAATATGCTCCTGCTTAAACGGCATTATTTTCAAACGATGCTTTTAATCTGACAAATGAGCCTCATTGGAACACTTATTCCAATTTAATTGAATCTACTGGAACCATGTATTGTTTTATGTGACTTCTGTTAATCTTGCATAATCTCTAATGTAAAATAATCTGCCAAAATCCAATGTTTTCATAGTTTTTCACCAATTTTAAAATGATTTTTATTCAACTGATTCTGATTTTATAGTTTAACATTGAACAGTTTGCTTTATGCAGACAAATCAGACAACAATTGCACATGAGTTGTCAGTGTCACCAATTTATGAGAACTTGAACGCTTTAATGAGCTCATCTCTTTCTTCAACACAACACACCGGAGCAGATGAGAACATGCTTCATTTATCCACCTCCCATTCTAACATCACTTGTGAGCAAGACCTGAAGATACTTCCGCTTACATAGGAGAGTTACCTTAATGTGGTAGAAGGTTTGGGGTACCTTATCCTGAATGACATGATCAGGGCACCCTCGTGGACCCAGGCCTGAGGGGGGGAGCTAGCCCTTGAGTGCCTGGAGGCTCCTGGAACTCAGCCAGACTGAGCTCAAAAAGGTGAGAGGATGTGTCCACCATGTGGGCCCACCACCTTCGTGGAGGGTAGAGAGTCAAGGTTAGACACATGCATGTGCCAGATGGCATGTGTGGCATCCTATTCTGAGTTAAATGATGTAAAATATGTACATAAATTGGATAACGAGGTTTAACGCTGTGTTTCTGACACATTGGATAGAAGAAAGTATCTAATTTGTCTTATTTCTCTTCTCCGGGGGAACCAAGAGCCAACTCTCAACATAAGGAGAGGATCTTTGAAAAGTGCCGACCACTCAGTACTGCTATTGATCATTGTTTTGAGTTTTTGTTTGTGAGTTTATATGTGTGTGTGAGCATGTACTTTTCTTAGTATAGAGACAACAACAGAGGGGTGAGGGGTGGAGTAATCCATTAAACAGTCTCTCCTTCTATGGATTAGGTGAGGCCATCAGGAGATGGCTTCTTCTCTCTGTGAAAGGACTAAGGTGCAGGTCAAGCATTCAGTAATAAGCTTCAGTGTCCTACAGTGACGTATTTGCTACTAGCCTGACCCTGTTGCAGCAACACCTCTCCAAGTCCCTGCATCACACTGTGAATGCGTATAGAGGTGACACTTGTGCATGTGCACACACACTCAATGGGATCGTTGCACATTTCCCCTTCACCAAAACTCAATGTTTCTATTTCCTCTTTTCATGCTTCCCTGAACACTCCCGCTTGTCCCACCAAGACCCCATCTGTTCCGCTCATGCAATGATGCTCTAGTCTCATAAAACCTTTATGACAGTCAGCAAAAAAAGGCCTTAAACTTTGGTCATAGAGAAATTGTCTGTTTGGGTGTCTGATATCAGCTGTGATACTTTTTTTTGTTTTGGCGGATGATTCTGACCTTAACCACTCTGAGGTCCAAGCTGCAGCTGCAGTGTTACAATCCCAAAGAATGCTGATGCATTATTTGTCTAGGGCATGTTTTGGTCTACATGATGGATGACATGCACTGATGCACAGGCTCTAAGTGATTGGGGAAGATTGAAGACACCCAATTCACTTACAGTAGCTCGGCTATGTATTCCATAACCAGCTGAATGCAGCAATGGGCATGTGTAAAATGTATGTGCTGGATGCATCAGACTTGCTGCACTGTTGTGCTGCATAATCTAGAGTATTGTTGCTGCTGCACTCTGTATTGATCTTCACTCTGCAGGTATTCACCAGCAGAGTTTAGTCATGTGTTGAATTAGACATTTGATTAAGGTACATATGCCTTCACGGCATTAATTTGTGTTGAATCCAAGTGCATTTTTTATTTTATTTAACCTTTATTTAACCAGGAAAAAGTCTTATTGAGATTTGAAAAAGTGCCCTGGCCAAGAGAGGCAGCAGGGTTACATGTCAGTTACACCATTCATCCACAAATACAAAATTTAACAATTACTAACTAGTGAAATTATCAAATGTCAGAATCAGATTTTACAGTATAATTAAAAATAATGTTAATGTAACAGCATTAATGTGACAGCATTCATTCATCTGTTATTTAAAAGTCTTTTAAAGAATATTCCAAGGAGACCAGCTCCCTCAGTTTTAAGTACTTTAGAAGGTTCCATGCAGAGGGAGCAGCAAAACTGAAAACCCTTCTTTCCCCGCTCAGATCGGACCTTTGGAACTGACGATAAAAATAGGTCAACGGAACGAAGATGATAGGAACCAGTACATTTCTGGGAAATATACATTTGTGAGTAACAAGGAAGCTGACCTAGTAAACGTTTATAAATGAGTAAGTACAGATGCCAAAGCCTGTAGGTTGCCAAGAAGAGCCAGCCAACACGAACATAAAGTACACAGTGATGTAAGAGCTTTGAGGCCAGTGATGAACCTCAGAGCTCCATGACAGTATTGAGAGCTCTCAGACTCTGAGCTGATGAGTACAAATACAGTGACGTGCGGTAGGGTTCATAGCTGGTGAGGCACTGACGTCATCAGAGTCAGATTTACAATTATATACACTCTACAGAGTAGACTCATTGCAAAGTGTTGATGGAGACTGATTGAGCCAAATAAATTCACCAAGAGACATGGAAAAAATATTGATTCTTTGATGAAAAAAATTATACTAAATTATTTGTCATTTGATTGGTAACAGTTTATGAGTTATGATGGATTTCTGCATTTATAACACATTCTAAAAATATAACACACATTACGCACATTTCATTACAAAAACAAAACATGAATAATTATCGCTGTCTTACCTCTACTTATAAATGAAGTTCATGCAGCGCTCTTTCTGAACAAAAATATTGGTCACTTTCCGGTAAAAGTTCTCTTTATCTTTTTTCAGCTTTAAAAGTCTCTCAGTCTCAGTGGAGATCACTGGCAGGGAGGAAAGCCTTCCTTGATCAGTCCTGTTCCAGCTGTATGTTTTGAGTCTTTTTAGTGCTTTACTTGCTTAGCAAATAAAAACATCAATAACTTGCTGTGACTCTACAGTTTTGGGATCACATTGCTCCTTGAGCGCCCCCTGCCTAGAGGCCAAGGAACTGCCGGCCTCACCTACAACCCGTTCTTTGCCGTTTATGATCGCCCAGCACCACGAAAGCATGTTACCTGCCCACAGCATGATGACCAAAACACAATTCATAATCCACATACATTAAATTGTGGAAAATCAGTTCATAGCTGTTTGAACAATTGAATTTATGATCTAGAGACAGGAAGATGCATTCACAGAATGGAAGCCAGTGCAGTTAACATGGGATTGCGCAATCCCAGGGGAGGCCAAGCTCGCTGCGGCCTCACCGGCTTCGCTATCAAGCGCCACCAAGGATTTACATGAAAAATAGCGAAAAGTCTGCGATCTTAAAGAGAATATGATAAAAAATTAGGAAATTAGATACAAAAATAATTTTTATTACAAATGACTGAGTGAATCACAATTTATATTATGTTATCATTATTATATATTTTCTTTTTTTTCATAATGACAAGTGAGGCCTGGCCTCACTTGCCTCCCCTGACTGCACGTCACTGGTACAATACATCGCCATAGTCCAACATTGGCATGAATGTGGCTGCAACAAGCCTCCTCCGGGCCTCAAATGACAGACAATCCCAAATTTGAAAAAAGACATCCAGCCTGAATCTAAGTTGATTTACAAGCAGTTTAATATGGTGTGCAAATGAAAGTGTACTATCAACCCAGATTACGAGATATTTTAACAGATTTTATTTGAGTTCCCTGAAAGCTGATAATTTATGATGGGATTTGAGAGTTGGATTTGGAGAACAGCAAGAATTTTGTTTAGTCTGAGTTTAGGATGAGTTTTAGATTAAAGAGATTATTTTGAATGGTGTCAAAAGCTGACTGTAACTGAGTGATGGCTTGAGCGGGTGATGGTGCTGAGCTGTACATAATTGTGTCATCAGCATAGAAATGTGAATTTGCATTTATACTCTGATTTATGTTATTGATGTAAAGAATGAATAGTAGAGGTCCTACTACTGACCCTTGTGGTACTCCTCTAGTGATGGGGAGTGTTTGTGATGAGAGCCCCTCTGCCTTCACACATAGAGGTAGTTATGAAACCATTTTACTGTTTGATTTGAAAGTCCACATGCAGTCAGTCTGTGTTCCAATAGTGTATGGTCAACTGTATCAAACGCTTTTGTGAGGTCTATGAACAGGGCTGCGCAGTGATGTTTGTTGTCCAGGGTGGTAATGATGTCATTGACTACTTTTAATGCTGCAGTGGTTGTGCTGGGTTGCTTCCTAAAATCAGACTGAAAATCAGATAATATATTATTGTCAGAAAGACATTTTTAAGTTGAAAGCTGATGACTAATTCCAGGAGTTTGGCCAGGGTGGATAATTTAAATATTGGTCTATAATTGTTCAAGAGTGTTGTGCCACCACCTTTTAACAGTGGTAGAACAAAAGCTGATTTCCAAATTGATGGAATTTAATTTGTGGCTAGAATAAGACTGAAAAAGTGAGTGGAAGGTGAGGCTGTAAAGTCTGCTGCTAGTTTTAGGAAACAGGGCTCGATATTGTCAGGTCCTGTAGATATTGAGGTGTATAAAAGTTTGAGGGCATTGTGAACCTCAATGACAGTGACGGGGGTGAAACTAAAAGGTTGATTTATAACAACACAGGGATCTGCACTTCAACCTGCTGAGTTTATTTGAATACTGTAAAGTGAATCGAACAGGGAACCTGACGCTACATACTGTTTGTCAAAATGGTCCAACATCTCTCATTTGTCATAAATTTGATGTGTGTCTGTTACAATGCAGGGTGGGAGCACAATACTTTTGTTATTTTTACGTATGGATTTAACTGTACTCCAAAACTTCATTGGGTTATCAAGATTTTGTGTGGTTTGAGTGAGGAAATGATCTGCTTTACCATTTCTAATGGTAACTGTACATACATTTCGAAGTTGTCTAAACTTCAGCCACTCTTTCTGAGTCTTTTTTTTTCTGGCTTTAGCCTAAGCTAGGTTACAATGTTGCAGAGTGGATAAATGAGTCTGCACCCGGGATCGATTCATCCTTTCACTCTAAATTTTCTAAAAGGAGCATGCTTATTGACAATATTGTTAAAACCATCATAAAAATACTTCTAGGCATTTTCAACATCAGCAATCAAATAAATCCTATCCCAGTGAAAACTGTACAAGTTGTGGTAAAACTTCTTGCTATGAAAAGTGTTTCATGTCGCGCTTTGAGATATAACGAGGCTTTGTTTTGAGTATTTTTGTATCTCTTGCAGTTGCAGATGACACAGTGATCGCTCACGTCATTTGCAAATATTGAAGCAGGCGTATATTTGTGTGGAACGTTGTTCAGAACTAAGTCAGTTGAGGTAGATTGTTCTGGGTTTTTGGGGTTTGGTCTTGTGAGACTGTTTACAGTTTGAAAAAGATTTAATGCATCACAATGGGCTTTGAACTCATCAGATACTGGTTGCAACCAATTAAGATTGAAATCCCCAGCAACAACAATTTCATTGTATTTCAGCTCTGACGGAAGCCGAATTAAATAAACGAGATCACTGCTGTGAGCTGATGCATCATGTAGCAGCCAACAACAGTTACATGCAAGTTTTTAGATACCTCAATGTCCAGTGATAAAAATTCATACTGTTTTACTACATATTTTGAGACCAGTACATTGACAGGGAACCTATTTTTGATTTTAAAATATTGCAACACCTCCACCCCGCCTGGGTCGATCTGCCCAAAAAAATGTATAACCATCAATGTGAATCTCTTCATCTGTAGTAGATTTATTAAGCCAAGTTTTGGAAAAAATTATATAATATCCACATCTGTAGAATGTGCCCTAATTTGAATCAAGTCCAGTTTGTTAACTATGCTTTGTACATTACATACAGAAAGCCAAGACCAGATCTTGCTTTGAAATCTGTAGGTGCATCAAAGCCAAGGCCTGGATTAGGCTGCATATTACCACACATTAACAGCAATAAAACAATCCAAAATCTCAATGTATTTTAGATGAGAAATTGTAGAAGACCCTGTCTTTAATAGTGAAGTTCTCCTGAAGAAGCATTATTTATTATTTAGTCGCAAAGATTTTGGAAGCACTGCTGGGTCCTTATTACTATCTTTTTAGATCTTGCAAAAAGCTTCTTGCTTTTGGTAATAAAAGTACTTGGAGGGACATAAAATGATCAAAGGTGCACTGTGGAAAAGGTGAACAAATATTTAGAAAGCCTTCATTTTACATAGCAAGTCAGATAAAATCAATATTGACTAACCAAGCTTGGTCTTCATTAGGGTTTTTTGTCTGCAGTGGCATAGACTCTGCTTCTGTGTTATTTTAACAAGCTGATTGAACATACAACCCTCTGCCAATCAGCAAACCCAAATGTCATCACAATATGAAACAAAGTAAGAAAAAAATAGGAAACTGAAGAATAAAAAAAAGAAACAAAGAACTGAATAAACAACAGAGCATATATGGACTGTGAAAATTGAACATAATATTTATCATGTCTCTTTTATCTTTTAATATATATCACGATGTGGACCCAAAAGCTGGAGAAAGCAAAGAAATAATGGGATTATCAGGATGAAGGACTGAATAGTGCAGGATTTATTAACAAAACTGGATGTTATTAAAAGAGCATGTTAAATAATCAAGTTAGGAATGTTGTTTAAGAACGAGATCAAAGATACAAGGGGCCAAAAATGAGTTTTTTTTGCAGGCTGTCTGGGCTCTCCCTTAGAGATAGGGTGAGAAGCTTGGTCATCGGGGAGGGATTCGGAGTAGAGCCGCTGCTCCTCCACGTCGAGCCACCTCAACCTCCAGTTGAGGTGGCTCGGGCATCTGGTTAGGATGCCTCCTGGACGCCTCCCTGGTGAGGTGTTGCAGGCACGTCCCACCGGGAGGAGGTCCAGGGGAAGACCCAGGACACGCTGGAGGGACTATGTCTCTCGGCTGGCCTGGGAACACCTTGGGATTCCCCCGGAGGAGCTGGCCCAGGTGGCTGGGGAGAGGGAAGTCTGGACCTACTTAGGCTGCTACCCAAACAACCAGATCCCATATAATCAGAAGAAAAAGATAAATAAGGTTTAAGGTACACTGTGGAACCTTGTTCTTTACTTCCAGGACCTGACAATGTCTCCCCCTCATACTTATGAACATTCCTTGACCAACTGGATCCATCTTCACTCAGATCTTTAACAAGTTCCATCTCTTCCAGTTTAGAGTAAACAGACAAAATGTATGATGATGGCTTAAAAAACCTTTTTAGAATACTAATAGTATAAACAATTTACAATTACTATAGAGCCTTTAAACCAGAGGTCTCCAACACCGAAACTACTGTCTTGTGACCTTTGAATGCTCTAACACACATGAATCAAATAGCTGAATCACAGCACAGCATGCCATTCAGCTCGACAGAGGCCTGGTAACTAGCCATTAATTTTAATCAGCTATGTTGGACTAAGAATGTACGTAAAAGCTGTAGGACAGGATGCTTGTGCAAATTATCAGTTATCCAGGTCATCGCAACAGCAAGCAGTCTTAAATTAAAAGTCCGGTTGCCTCATGCTCATCTCCACCCAGCTCCATAGTAATTGTAAAAATTTTATACCACTAGTATTCAATTCCTGCTGTTAAATTCTGACAAGAAAGAAGTTGTAATCTTTGGACCGGAGTCTTCAAAAAATAAAGATTTTTATCAGTCACATAATCTGGATGGCATTAACTTGGCCTCTGGTAATAAAGTAAAAAATCTTGTTGTTATTTTTGACCAAGACATGTCATTTTAATCCCATATTAAACATGTTTCAAGGGTTTCCCTTTTCACCTCTGGAATTTCGCCAAAATTAGGAATATTCTGTCCAGGGGTAATGCTGAAAAACTAGTCCATGCATTTGTTACTTTAAGGCTGGACTTTTGTAATTCTTTACTATCAGGAAGTCCACAAAATGCAGTTCAAAGTCTTCAGCTGATCCAAAATGCTGCAGCAAGAGTTCTGATGAAAATCAACAAGAGGGATCATATTTCTCCAATTTTAGCTTCCCTTCATTGGCTTCCTGTTAAATCAAGAATAGAATTTAAAGTTCTCCTTCTCACGTATAAAGCTTTTAATAATAAAGCTCCATCATATATCAGAGATCTGATTGCCCCGTATGTTCCATACAGAGCACTTCGCTCTCAGACTGCAGGTTTGATGGTAGTTCCTAGAGTTTCTAAAAGTAGAATGAGAGGCAGGTCCTTTAGTTATCAGGCTCCTCTCCTGTGGAACAACTGCCAGTTTTGGTCCGTGAGGCAGACACCCTGTCTTCTTTTAAGACTAGACTTAAAACTTTCCTTTTTGACAAAGCTTTTGCTGCTATAGGCTTAGGCTGCTGGAGGACATCAGGGTTTATTTTTCTCACTCTGCTGAGTTCTCCTACTGTTCTCCAATTTGCATTGTTTGTTGTTATTTCAACTTTTAACTTTTTGTTCTCTGTCATTTTTTTCCTTCATAGTAGATACACCTGGTCTGGTGTGACATTATCCAGTGTTGTGTCATATTAAAGCCATGATGAAATAATTGATGTCAGATTGAATTCTGACCATGTACCATGGAGGAGGGACCAGAATGAATTCCACCACCCTGCTGCAAAGACAGTCTCTCCGCAGGGTGCCTGCTGTAAACCCAGACCTCTCCTCACAGCAGGGTCCATACTACAGACCACTCCCACAGACAAACGGTCAGAGCACTTCTGACCAGACCCTCACTTCTCTCAGATCACTTCTCCCTGGAGCACTCCAAGACAAAGCTTCCTTTGTCTTCTTGCCTGAGACAAAGGAAGAGGGAGACGGGCCTGAACCGTGATGGGCCCTCCCAGGGCCTGAAAGATGCACAAGTCTGCAGCTGGGAGAAATCTCTCTTCGCCCCGAGAACATGACCGGGCAAATCAGAGTTAAGTCTGCTGTTTTAACTTCAGCGTCAGGCGCAGGAGGAAGAAATCCCTTCGTGCCAAAAACAGCTTTGTTTATTTCTCTTCAGCTGTTACAGGAACGGTCTCCTTTACCCACTTCCCACGCTGAGAGAAAGAGGGAGCTGAAATAGAGACTACGTGGAGCGTCGGCCGAGGTCTTCCCCCCTCCGACCACATGTTGCTACTGCTAGGCTGCAGAGCTGCACGCTAGCCCGCGGCTGAACAGACCAACAATTTTCCCTGCTTTTCAGTGCTCCTTCCTTGGATGGCCAAAGTGGACTGAACTCACACGAGGCACCGACAGGTTGGACAGAGAGACCCAAAGGGAAAGGTTACATGGTCATTGGAAATGTTTGTGATGCGTCCACATGGTGCTTTAAAGGGGAAGTCCGGTCAACAAGGAAAAATCAGGGTATCATTAGCTATAACTAAAACTAATACATTTGTGGTTATTTAATGAACTTATCTTTAATCAATAAGAAAATAAAAACATAAATTGTCGTCTGAATCACTGTGTATGGGGGCTGACATTACTGCCCATATTTGGGCAGTAAGGGGCGTTTGACATCACATCCTGTGACGTGGAAGAGCGGAAGCGGCGACAGCATTTCTCCGCTCTTTCCATGCAAAGTCAATAGGAGCCGTTCTACACAGCTGCGATCATCAATATTTTTTTCGGATTTTGAGAGGACTTCACCGCTGACATTCCCAAGAGCTATTGCTAAAGCAACAATGCCCACGTGCATGGCCATCGGATGTTCCAACACTACCGGTAAAAGTGGAAAAAACATAGTTTATTTCAACTTCCCGATTCATGAGCCACCACGGGCTCGTCGCTGGATTGCCAATTTAAAGAGAGCGGATTTGCCATCTAACTTCTGGCCAGAGAAAAAACACATCATTTGCAGCGACCATTTCGAGGAAGAATGTTTTGAACATGATATTAGAGCTAGGATTTTCGGTAAGTTATTTTTAAATTTTTAATTTTTAATCTAGAATTTGCGGGGATGGTTACCGACCAGAGGGGCGGAGGGATACCAGATGTGATGGGCCCATCGTCTGGGCAGAGCTGGTCGGTGTATTTTATTCTTTAGCCTAAAACAATATATGTTAGAACTAGGGCTGTCACTTTTAACGCGTTATTAACGCATAGCCTTTGTTTGACCATTACGGTGCTTTTTTTTAAAGCGCGGTAACAACTTTGTTGTGGTTTCCCCCCACTACTCCCTCCCGATGTTTTTTTTTTTTTTTTCCCCGACCGTCCACACGGAATCTCTCTCCCCCCCCCCAGCACTACCTCCGGACTTTTTTTTCCCCCGACCGTCCGCCTGGAATGTTTTTTGTTTTGTTTTGTTTTTTTCCGGGCGAAAAATAAAAAAAGGAAGAGGGAAAGGGAGATGGCATGTCAAGGGATGCAACAGCAGTTAAACAAGTGGATGGTGAAAGGCAACAGGTAGGAATTAAAGTTTGACGGCTGTGCTGGGAGGCTTGCAAATAACGTTATTCACGTTAAGAGACTAGCTAGCGATTACTAACGTAGCAGCCAAATGGGGGGTTCACAGCTTGCTTAGAATGTGCAAAACCGAGGTTGCTGAGTTGAAAACTGGAAAATATAAGGCAGGAATTTGCTTAAGCAGGGCGACAAGTTTTGCGCGGATCGACTGGGGGGGAGGCGGTAGCGTGAGTATAGCGCTGCGGGAAACCCTGTAAGGTAGCAGGTACAATACAGGACAAGAATCTGGAAAACAGATACATAAACTGGTTTATCATGGAATCATTAATATATTTTGTTTTACCATTAGCTGTTGATGTATATAACTAATGCAATGACTTTGGTTTACCATGGAATCATGCATAGATTTGCTCCCGTTACTTAGGCTTGTATATTCATACAATATGAATATATATGAACAGACTAGCTTGTGTTTGCTAACAGTGGGAATGTAGCAGCCAAATGGGGGTTTACAGCTAGCTTCTAGCTTAATGCAAAACCAATGTTGCTGCGCTGACATAGTGGAAAATATAAGGTAGCATGTACAATAAATGACCAGAATCCAGAAAACATAACTTATGCAGTAACTCATGCATAAATAATATGCAATAAAGATGTTGTTTTACCATTAGCTGTTCATGTTAGCTGTGCTGTCAGACATGTAGGCTGCTTTACATTTGTTGGGTGACATGGAAGCTGTAATTACAGGGTCACTTCTCTCTCTCTAAAGGTCTGTGCTAAGGCTATCCATATTTCTACTTTTTAAAATCCAAAATGTGAATGTAATTTCAACAGCAGCAAAACCTTACTGCATAATAGTTGTCTTATCTGATGCCATCTCTAGGCTGATTTAGAAAGGCTGCATTAAGTTGCATTGGTTATAATGATAATGTTAATGTTTGTCAATTTGCAACTGTTTATTATGTGTTAACATTGTTAATAATATACCATCTAATTATTATTATGGCAGGCCTACAGTGGCTGATATACTTTAAAATAAACCTTTATTATTTAAAGACCATACATGATGATGTCTGGCACTTATTTATTTATTTTAATCCAGGTGGGGGGCGCCAAAACTTATGCTGCATACCCCTCTTACACTGGGTAGTTGCGCCCCTGCTTAGAAGCAATTGTAGTATTATTTTAATCAAATGTGTGTGAATTGATTTTGTACATGAATATGAGCAGTACACCTAACTTTTTTTAATTTCATGTTGTAGCTGAAGTCCATGGAGAGGAAAACCAACAGTCAATTCTACGAAGGAGACTCACACCCACTGCCGTCCCCACAGTATTTTGTTATAGAAAAGAAAAAAGAAAAAGAACGTTGTCAACGAATCGGAGCCTCTTACGCCAACAACAGGAAATGGTAATGATTTAGTTTTATTATTCAAGCTATTCTAGGCAATCACACGGTCTTCTTTTTTGTTAATGCCTACTTCAAGTCACATGATTTTAATACGTACATGTGTCTATTTGTCTAAGGTTTCTGAAGTTCTTGGAAGTACAGGTGCTACTGGACAGATGCTACTGGACAGCGACAGGAAAAGTGTTACTGTTCAAGAAAGGAGCAGCCCAGTGTCCACCCAAAGAAGACCAGAAACAAAAAGACGGAGTTTCTGTGATTCAACACAGTTGGCAGCGATGGACTTCAATGAAAATGTTGGTCGTGCACAGGCAGTGCACAAAAAAACTGGAAAATTAAGGTTTAAGTCCATCTGTTGGAAACAGGACAAAAGGTGGCATGTGCAACCAATCCTCGAGGCCAAAACTCTGGACCATGGTCACAGGATGATGAAATCCTTAGCTGAGTCAGAGGAGCATGACCTAGTTAGTATAGACTGTCCTGATTTGCCTGCCAACATAGCACCAGTTGCAAGGCCCCCAACAAATGAACTCTTGAAGAGCCAGCACACTAGATTTATCAAGGACCATTAAGACAGTGAATGCATATGAACAAAATAAATCATATTTTGCATTGATGACCTTTTCTTCCTGTTGCTTTTTTGTCTTAGAAATGTACCTATACATTTGAGTATTTGTCCTTTGTTTGACAGTCAATCATTAAAAGGGAATGAAAAAAAAAAACTAAGTAGATCTGACTAAATAAAAAGGTTCAGATACATTGTTCAGATAAGTAAAAACGGCCAAAACTTTTTATAGGCCTTATTTTTGTGTTGATTTATAGATCCATCTGGTCAAAAAAAATTGAGAAGTGGAGAATAAATTTCTGAAGATATTCCTAGTTTTTTTCCATTGTATTGTACATTTCTGTTTGTTTTGTAAGCTAAGTACATAGTAAGGTATGTAATTTGTGGTTACATAAATAATACAGAGCAGTCAGTGCCTTCCAGGCAGTTTTCTAGTTATAGTTAAAATTTGTATCAGCGTGGTAAATAATACATGCTTGGGTGAAAATTTAAACTGAATATAGACTTAAGGGCCAATTCAAAATATGACATTGGACACTTTTGACTTTAGGGTTACCATTTGAAAATTGTTCACCATGCTAGGATTAAAAACTTACACTTTATATACATTTCACATGTATTTTTTATTAGTTCAACATACAAAAAACAACTAGCTATCATTGTCAGCTTCTTTAAACCCGAGATAAACTCCATCATCACTAGGATATTTATTCCTAATGGCAAGATGTTGATGTGCCTCTGGGCAAGGCACTACACACGATGGTATGACCCGTCTATTTTTCTTGCCAAGCTTGTCGTACAGCCATAGAGTGAATTGTCTATACGCTGCCAGCCGCATAAGTCTGTTTGGTGCTGGATTTGGTGGCATTTCACTGTTATAGAAATTACACATAGTTAGTAAAGCAAGCCGTAACACAGCATCATTCAGACAAATTGTTTGCACTTCCTCCATCATCATGATGCAAGCCTGGTGCGAGTAGTTATCAGTTTTTTCCAGAATCCGGTCTATTTCACGACAGCAGCATGATTCATCTACAGTCGTCATCAAGTTGCAGCTTCCACACAAACACCAAAACAAGTCCAAAAGCCGGTTTTGTTCGGTTGGTGGCTCCTCGGTTGACATATTGCTCTTGTCTTTATCAGATTCATCAGAAGGGTGAGGCTCAGCCTGAAAAAACAGAAATAAAATAAATAAGTTGGACCGTCTTGTAACAGCTAAATGGAAACAAGAGTTATAAAAATAAAAATTTAATTAGGTTGTAGGATTAAATGTGTAGGGCCAACAATTTAATTATCATTGTTAGGGTAATAAGATCTATGTAGTCTGTTATAAAGTATTATAATTACGGTAGTGCTGTAAAACGAAAATTTTTTATCGCAATTAATTGCATAATTCCAAAGGTTAACTCTAGATTAATCCTAAATTAATCACTTTTTTCTTTTTATTTCTGAAAGGGTAAAAGCCAAATAGGGCATTTTAATATGTGATTTTGCCATTAATGGCATTATTAAAATGTGTGTACAAAAGTTCTCTCTTTTTTCTTATTTCAAGTGCTTAAGAATTTGAATGAAAACATCCTGGTGCCATAAAATGTTAAATTCTGGCCAATAATGGCTAAATCACTGATCAAATGTTATCATGGAGTAAAAGCTCATCTTTAGAACCAATCTCTGCTCAAAATGGTGATCTGCACCGTTAGCAGTAATCATAATTTATTACAACCGTAAACTGCCGAAAATACAGGCAGCGCTGCACTATATGACTTTACGCACTCCATGGCACTATGAGCTACGTTACGTTATGATGCGGAGGGATATTTCCGTTGTCGGCTGTAATGCGGCAGCGTCACGTAGTTTAGAACCGATACAATCCACTTCACTTTCTCAAACAAGCCCAAAAAACTGCAACTAATTTTAATTTATATTGACGCTGAGATATTACATCGACAGGAAGAACAAACTGAGAAGAATAACACAAAAATAAGGAGACGACTGTGGTGCCAGAGCAGACAGATTCAACTCACATCATCCCGTTGTGGTCTCCTTGGCTCAAACTGGTACGGCTGGATTCCGTCAAAAGTCCAGTTTCGGTCAAGAAAC
Source organism: Fundulus diaphanus (assembly GCA_037039145.1). NCBI lineage: Eukaryota > Metazoa > Chordata > Actinopteri > Cyprinodontiformes > Fundulidae > Fundulus > Fundulus diaphanus. The sequence continues at coordinate 42,986,910 of CM073122.1, forward strand.
TCTTCTAAAAAAATCCATATCGCTATCAGATGATGATAGGTCCACGGAACTCTCATCACTGTCACTAAGTACTTAATCACTCTCTGCTTCGTACAGAGCTCCAGTCGTCGCCATCTTGAAAAATAGTGCGTCGTGAAAAACAACAGAGCGTTGAAACTTGCTCAACAGCGGGTCCGCTGAGTGACGTCACAAAATGGGAGGTGACAGTACTATTCTTGACCAAGATGGGTTCCTCCACATAAACATGATTAAATGAAAATTATTCTTAATTAAAAAAACGTATAATTTTTTGAACAGTATGTAGTAGTTTTATATTTAAAGTACTTTTAGCAGTTTGAATTCTGATTTTGACCGGACTTTTCCTTTAAACAAAGGGGCTATCGGAATTAGCCCATGCTAGTATCCTGTTGCATGGCATTGCTGATATGGTTCAAATGTGTTTTATGGTTATAACAAACGTTATCTACACAGGGGTTTCATACATTGATGGGATATTAATGTTTATGTTATCCAGCCACTCATTATGACTAAAATAAAAGCCGAAATTTTTAAAGTCAGCGCCGAAAATCCGCTAGCCAAAATGCTATTTAGCTTCTGGTTACATCCGGTTCCGGACTTTCAAAAGGAGCTTGTTTTAAAGCATAAGGCGTGTTTGTTTCGCTCCACCGTCGTTCAATAGTGCTATGAGCCTTATTACCGCATTAATATGGAATATTAATGTCGATTTAAAGGCGTTTTGTTTAACTTCAGGAGTAACCGATTTTAGCGACCGATCGCCGTAGCGACCCCTAAAAAGCAAGCGCTCCTAAAGGGAATGATTTTACAGAGCAAATCATTCTTCAAAATGTTATTTCCTCAAATAATGTTTTGTGTAACTGAGGATTTGCATTGTGAATGGGTTGAAACACATACCAAATGTTGTTTTGAATTAGTAAAGCTAATTTAAGATCATTCCATATTCTTTAAGATGAACCTTGGTTCTTTAACTTAAACAAAATGTTATTTAATCAAATAACTTTTTGTTTAACTCAGGATTTGCATTGTGAATGGGTTGAAAACATGCCAAATGTTGTTCTAAATTAGTTAAGCTAATTTAACTCCATTCCATGCTCTTTGGATCAGATGTGCAGTGAACGGGATTCACTGAATTATTCTGAATATGATCAACCACTTTGTTTTGTCTTTTGTGTACCATTGCATGTAAATAGTTCCTTAGCTTAGCGTCTTTTTATCTTAATTTTGCTTAATAGTTTAGTTAAGTTTCACTAGCCTAGTAGAGAAGATTTAATGATTGAAATATAGTGTTAATTCAGATAAACAGCATTATATAGTGATGTTCTCTGGATGTTCATTTAATTTCTGTTAATAAATTCTTGAACTTGAAGAAGTTGTCACTACTTTATTCTGTGTGTGCAGAGTTTGCTGTTAAAAGATCGCTAGTGCTCGAATTCATCCCTTTCAACCATTGTCCTGATATCAGCTTAAGAGCTGATCATCACCAGACAATACTTAACAGAGAGAGAGTTATTTATGAAACATTAAATAACTTTAAGCAGTGTATAATTGCACAACACCAGGGAGGCAGATCACACCCGCTATTACCATATAACATAGAAAAGATTCCTGGATCAATGTGTGCTTCTGTGATTTTATGTCTCTGCTTTGTCTTCTGTCGGTCGAGGCAGATGACTGTTCACACCGATCCTGGTTCTGCTGGAGGTTTTTCCTCCCTGTTAAAGGGGAGTTTTCCTCTCCACTGTCGCTTCATGCCTGCTCAGTATGAGGGTTTGCAGCAAGGCTTCGACAATGCAGACGACTGTCCCTGTGGCTCTACGGTCTTTCATGAGGAGTGAATGCTGCTTGTCAAGACTTGATGCAATCTGCTTGGTTCCCTTAGATAGGACACTTTTTGACCATTCTGTCTGGATGATTTAATTGAATTTCACTTTGTAAAGTGCCTTGAGATTACATGTGTTATGAATTGGTGCTATATAAATAAAATTGTATTGAATTCAATCTCAAATGCTTGTGGCCTCTTTGGATTAAAACTGAACTTGAAAATCACTCATAGCATCATCATCCCTGGCTATTAAAGATGTATCTCCTGTCCTGAATTTTGTTTTGTTTTTGTTTTTTGGAGGAGATAGTCCATGTGGGATGGATTTTTTTTTCTTTAAAAATAAGCTTTATTTCTCTGTTTGTGTCTATAGCTCCTATGCCTGGCTCTTGTACAACAAAGCACATGCTCAGATAAGTACTTCCTGAATTTAGGCGGTAAAATATGTTATGCTTCCTGCATTACAGCAACAAGAAGATGATAACATATTGATCATTACAGAGCACATCTCACATTTTGAATAGTGCAGGATAATCACATAGTTTTTCTCTTTTGGTTCCTTTCAGGATGTAAAATGTGATAGTCTGTGAATGTCCTTGATGATTTTGTCATTGATTTTTTTTCACCACGTTTCCAGCCTGATTTCCTTTTGACGAGCCACTGTGTAATTCTAGTTTGGATGTGTTGGCCGAGGCTTATGAAGCATGACTTTCAGTACAGGTATAGTTCATCAGCGAAGGAACTAAAAATCTTTCAGAGGAATGTGACTGTAATTTTTGATGGAGGTCTTTTTGTTAAGCGCAGAAGAAGACGTTCTGTCATATTGTGTTAGAAGTTTCCTTCCAAACAGATTGTCATACAACAGGTAAGTGAAGCGTTGGGCCCTTTTTTATTATTTCCATCTTGTTTGTTGACCCTCTCAGGCCTGAAAGGAAGCACTGTTGAATGTGAATGTCATTGAAATTCCTTCATGAATTTGCCATTGATTTTTTTTTCTTTTTCATAAAGTAGTTTTCCTCAGGCCATTTGCCAAAAAAGGATGCAGGACAACAGTTCAAACAGGGGACATGGAAAAAAAGGCGTAGTCGACATTTTTATCTCATAAATTCAATATAAATTTAAAAAACAGCTCCAGATTTTTCTATCTCATGCATGTCTGTGTAATAGTGATAATTCTCTGAACAATTTTGAGGGATGACTGTGGAAGAGTAGGTAGAGTGGGCATCTTACAATCGGAAGGTGGTAGTTTGATTTCAGCTTACCCTTGTCACATGTTGATGTGCCTCTGGGCAAGGCACTTAAGCCCATGTTGTCTGCCATTCTGTGTATTGGTGTATTAATATGGTAGTGTAATTTGGTGAACATGGCTATTGTTTAAAGCGCTTTGGGTGGTCGGTATGAATAAGGAAGTGCTATATAAATTCAGTCCATTTAGCATTTAAACATTAGCCATTACAATTTGAAAATGTTTACCAACAATAATAGTTCAAAACATAGTGCTTAAACAATGGTTAAATTATGTTTATTGTTTATTGTTTATTGTTAAAAAAGATCCCCATTAGCTGTCACCAAAAGTGGGACGAGCTAGTCTTCCTGGGGTCCACAAGACAAAACAAAAGTCACTTAATCAAACATTGTAGACATTATTGTAGATATCATCAAAATTCCTTCAAAATAAGTTATTACATTCATATCTATTACATAATTCTCACTTTCATACAGTAAATATCTTAATTCACCACTCACAAATTTAAATAGTGCATTCTCAAGTAATAATTAAAAGATACTTTTCTATTCAGTACACGTATATTCAGTGGGCAATTATTCCAAAAGCTGATGGCACGATAAATAACTGTTCTCTTTAAGGCATTTGATTTTGGACATGGTAACATCATCTGACCACCATTAGCTGACCTTGTCACATAAGAATAAACCTGATCACATCTGACAATTTGCTTATATAAGAAAACAGGTTGAAAAGAATAGACAGTGTTTCTAAAAAATTTTGTTGTATTGCAAGCCAGTCTGGACTCTACCATTAACCAGGAAAATCGACGATGCATACTGATAGTGTTTGTTCTTATGGAACAATTTAAAACCAACCTGGCAGCTCTGTTCTGGGCAGTTTGTAATTTTCTTAGTTGACCTTTAGATGCGGAGGACCATACAGGTGCACAATAATCCAGGTGACATAAAATTAACGATTTAGCCACCTGTCCCACAATATTTGGAGGGACATAAGAAAGACATTTTCTCACCATTGAGATACCACAACCCATCTTCCTCACTATGGTATCAATATGTTCTGCCCATGACAACTGATTATCAATTGTTATGCCCAATAGTTTTACTTTATCTACCTGTTCTATAGGTTCCCCAGACAAGTTCAAACTCATCTTTGGTGTATATGACAGTTTATGACTTGATCCCAAAATAATTGATTTGGTTTTAGAGATATTCAGCACCATCTTATTTTGTTTTATCCAATCAAAAACCATATTTAACTCAGCTGACAAAACATTGTCCAGTTCACTGACAGTTTTTGCAGCATAATACATTGTGGAATCATCAGCATACATTTGTACAGTTGCTTTACACACAACAAATGGTAAATCATTTGTGAAGAAGTCTCAAGCTACTTAGGTAAGAAATCCTACCAACACATTTTAAATTCAAATGAAGATGTTGGTTCAGTTCATTGCTGCTATTTTGGTAAAATTGATTCTAGAAACAGATCCAACAAATTTTCCTAGTGTCATTGGAGACTTTTGGAAACTTTTGATGTGAAAGATCTTTTCCAGTCCCTGTCAGATCATCGCTCTCCCTCCCTCAGCTTGATTACCATTGCACATTTCACCTGTGCTAATTGCTCCACCTGCCTTCCCCTCTGTCTCCTCCTCTATTTATTCTGCCAGTCCAATCTCACTCATTGTCAGGTCCTCCGTTATGCTACCCCTGTTCTGGCTCGCTCCAAAGAAGAAAGATGCTTCTTTGCACTGAAAGACGAGTAACATTTATTTCTGGAGAAAACCCCTAATGTGAGTTTCAAGTCACATGTTCAATATGTGACTTCAATGAAAGCTTATTGTCAATTTCTTTGCCAAGGTGTCTGTAATTATCATCAAAATCTATTGGTGTACCTAATTGTTTTTTTATGGAATGGTTAGTTTGTTAAACTTTCTTTTTTGTTATCAAACGTCCTTATCTTTGTCTTGTCAGCATTTAGAACCAATCTCAGACAAAGCGAGTCAGATTGAATTAAGTTCAATGCAGACTGCAGACAGCTAAGACCAGTAGGAACACTTTTTAGATGGCAGTAAACCACCAGCAGAACAATATTTAAGCATCAGTAACACTTTCACTTGCACTGTCAGTGTAATATTCTGGGTTCTGTTCTGGTTTATGTTTAAGTTAATTTGCTCTCCTGCCTTAGGTTCTCTCGTTGCTTTGAGTTTTGTCTTGTCCAGATTCTTGTTTACTATTAGTTTATCCTGTTTTGTTATCAGTTTTAGTCTAAGCTTTATTTTCTGTTTTAGGTTTGTACTTCGGGGTTGTTTTGTTTCTTATCAAATCGGGTGTAGTTTGTTTCTGTCCACTTGTCTTGTCAGCTTTTTAGGTTTGTCTAGTGATTTTACGTGATGTGCCGAGGCTTCGAGGCGTGTGTCGAGTAATGGAGGGGGCGTTTCCGTAAAGCTTGCTTCATTTAGGGGAGAAGCCGAAAACGATGACGTCCGAAGCCTCGCTGCCCGGCTGTACCACGTGACTGCTTCGGGAAGTGGCTCAGATTTTGCCAGATGACCGGTTCATTCAGAACCAGTTATGGCTGCACGCTGGATCATAAAACAGTTCTGCTAACCAGATGCAGTTTAAAACGCCACTTAGTCTGTTTATAAGTTTCGTTTTTATTAATTCTGCATTTTTTAACTACATGCACCGTATTTCTGTGCCTCAGCGCTTGCTCCTCTCCCCCCTCCTTTCCCTCGGAGCAGGTGCTTTTATCACCATTCACCATTCAAAATGTGAATCACTACGTTTAATGTCCTCACATCTGTAGCAAAGTGTGCCAGTTAAAGTCAATAGGAGAGTTAGTAGCTGTGTTTCATGCTCTTTTGTTTTTAACAACATAGAATCAGTGGCGCTTCGGTGGGCGTGCTGCCTCGCGCTTTAATTCAGGTGCGCACTTTTAAGGGTCATTTTAAAGAACTTGTAACATCAGGGGCTTCATCTCAGATCTGTCAGTACCCCTGTTCCCTTTATAGAAGCCATTTACAGTATTTAGTTATGCATTTTCCCCACTGTTTATCCGTTGCACGCAGCGCACCAACGGGGGTAAAATTATATTATACACCTCGCCAGTAGGTGGTTCCGTGTGCACATGAAGCTCCAAGAAATGAAGCCTTTCTCGAACCAGTTGGCTCAAGTGGTTCAATGTCTCATGAGGCTTCATCTCGCCATCACTATAAAGTTATTTATAGTGAGGACTGAAGGTAATAATAAAAGATGGCAGTTTTTAAAATTGCATTTTTTGTCTGTCTAAAGGACACAAACACAAGGAACAAGGAACAAGAAACTCCAAGGGCTTAGGAAAGGGGGAAAAACAATCACCCATAATCTAATTGTGACCAGAAATGAACCGATTAGAATGCACTTTAATGTTACTTCTGATTAAGCTGAGGCCAGTTAACATTACTACTGCTCGATTTATGATTTACTTTATAATTGGATCCAAAACTAGCAGGAGAAAAAGATGAAACATTACAAATAAACATTACAATTGAACTGAACACATTCTAAAAATTGGTTATTTGAATTTTTCAAGTGCCCTTTAGCTGTTAAGCTTAAATATTTTCCCTCTAGAAATACTAAGCAAAATAGTAAAATATCCATGTGCCATATTATGAGGTTTCCCAGGTGTGGTGGGTTTTACATTTAGAAATTAAATAGCAATTTTCTTTCATAAAAAAACGTGCTTTGGTGTATTTGGATTATTTATGCAACACTTGAGCTGAGCAGCAAAGGATAGAGGGTGAAGGATGGCATGAGAGGGGTGGGTTTATTTTTAGCTTCTGTCACATGTCTTTTTGCCTTTGATGGCTGGTGTCCATCAGATCTTTGGAGCGTGGCGCCCCCAACCTTGAAGATACATTGGGGAGATGCACATACGTGTACACACACACACACACACGCGCGTGCGCACACACCTCCCTACTGTTACTGAAGGATTTGACTCCAACGAGCAGGAATTAAATGCCTCCTTGTTTGAACTCACATCTTAACCACATCTCAAGTATGATCAAAATATAAATAATGGAGCAGATACAAGTGTGCTCCTTCTTATAAATGAAATAATCCAGTTTAATGTGAAGGCAGGTTCCTGTCCTGCCCTGACAGTTTTGTCAGGCAGCTTGCCTCCTGGGAGGAGACCAAAAGTGTGGACACTTCAGAGACTAAAGACCTCCCCACCCCACCCGATTGCCCCCTTGCTGTCAGATAGCCTAATTAGCTTCACACCATTGGACACATCAAAATCTACAGCCAAACTGAGCACACACACAAGCCGTGTATGCACAAATGAACTTTGAGCATAACCTCAAAAGGCTATTTGTAAGAATATGTTTACTGCAAGCTGATGTCAAGGGATTTCGGAAAATGGACAAAAAGTTTGTCTGTCCTTGTAAAGTCTTTGGGATAATTAGGATGCAGCACAACGGTAAAATCCAGTGTCAAGCAAAAAAAAGGAAAACACAGCAATGAAATTCAAGTTAGTCACAAGGCTAAACGGAATTGTTCAGAGAGGCTGCTTTCTTGTATTCCTAGCCAAAGCATTTAAAGTATTTCCTGTTGGCCTCGGCAAACCGTTAAAAAGACTGTGACAAGATCTGACAAAGGTAAAGAGTTAATTTTTTAAAGTAAATTAAGTAAATGATGAAAAATATGAAGGACATGTGGAGTCAGTTGACTGAAACATGCAACAAAACACTTTCATTTGCTAAAGAATAAACCTGTAATTTGACTGAGAAATTCTGGACTCCAGGTGTGTTTCACGGCTGGGTATAAGCCTTTTATGTATTGTGTACTGCAGTTTTACATTTTTAAATCAAGTTTGTAGGGTTTTAGGAGTTGAGCGTTTGTTTCTTTGTCTGTCATCCATCTGCTTCTTTCTATACATCAAGATTTCTCTTTTGCTACCCCTGCTGGAATTTATACACAAAACGTTTTTTTTCAGGCTGTTCAGTGTGACAGTTCAGATATATCAAAAATGAACTGACCAGGAAAATGCCTGCATCCCCATGCCAACTTCATACCTGGAGTATGTTTCTAGAATTATTGTCTTGTTAGACAAATTACATAGCATGCTGGAAAACTGTTTAAGATGTGGAAACAATTACTGAACATATCAGAGACACATGATGAACAATCAATGCATCCACTTGCATGCAATGGTGGCTTTTAAAGCATGCGCGAAGTAGGGCACATATTTTTAACAGCAATGTTTGTGTTAACAGGAAGCACTTTCCTTTAATGTATTGCTCTGCAGTAAACAAAATGAACCAATATTGTGACAAAGTTGGCTTGGTTCACATTCATCCTGAGCAGCATGGTTGGAAACAAACTGCAACCTGGCTAATAGGCCGTGGGCCAGAATCTGTAGGATGACCTTTCGTATGAACTGTCAGGGGGCAACTTTCTTCCACCGGGATAAGTTGCTACACATAGTAGTGATCTCAAAACACCAATGTTCCCACGTTTTCACATTAATAAGTTATAGCTGATAAAAAATCGAAACTGTTGCGCTCCAGTCCAAGAGGTCACGTGATTCGAGTTTTGCTGCTCAGCCAATCAGATCGCTTGCGATAGCTAAGTATATTTGCTCATAAACAACCACTGTTTTCTTCTGTGTGGATGTACAGGCTTGTGGCACATTGAGGGAAGGCCATGAAAACATCATCCTCTCTTCACGACGTCAGTGGTTAAGGCAGCCGACTTTGTGGTTTTGGCTGGTTAAACTGCACCTTCAGAGCATGCTAATTCCCCTTATTAATATCAAGATACATTCGTCTGAAAGGTCTTAACCTTACACCACTACACCTCTTCCATGGTTACAAAATTAGTGTTTGTAATTCAAATATGTGATGTACAGCACAATCAGTCTGATTTTTTTTTTTTTTGCAAATTGAATATTGCTGCTTGTCTGCTCCACTCTACGAGCATCTACTTCATGTAGGATTTGCCAACTACTACATCCATGATTTTTGATGGATGGAGACATGTGGGGTATATTTACATTGATTTGCATATCTAAGTGGAGGTATTTGCATTCTATTGTGCACTCTGTGCCTAATTGATTGAGATGAACAAAGTAAACGGGATCAGATCTATGCCTACACACAGTTTCCTAACTGGAACTGTACTTGTGTACACAGCTTTCTTATGCTAAGTGCATTTTTCAGTAGAAAATCCAGACAAGTCTTTGTCCATAAGGCCTGCTCTGCTCACAAGTGACCCAGATGACCTTGTAGCTCTACCTTCTTGGCAAACAGTTTTATGGCCAGTTCACCATCAGTTCATTAGCCTGGCCAGCCAGACTGACTTATGTCGTAAACAAGGCATATCAGTCTGGAAAGCAGCGGTAACGCCCAAATTTAAAGGCAGGACCGGGGTGAGACTAACACAGTCACCGGAAACAAGTTGGAACCAATCAGATAACTATGGATGTGACACAAACTCCAAGCGACACGCTCTGTTTGAGCCCTTAGAGTGGCCAGTTGTTGAGATTTTAAAGATATATCCAGCTCATTCAGGACATCATTAAAACATCGTCCTGTTGCGGCCGCTCCTTACTGTTATGGTTACAGAAAAGAGCCGCTGCATTATGAGTAATTCTGCCGCCTCGTAAACTCCCGCCCAGGGGCGCCGTATAAAGGGGAAAGATTTGGAGAATTCCAATAGCCACTGACTGACAGGGGCCCCAAAAAGAGAATTGTATATATTCATATACGCTTTTGGGATGATTTTAACTTTTTTGTCATGGGGCCCTAAATGGCTGCACCCCTGCTCCCGCCTCCCGTGCTGTGATTGATCCAGTAAGTTTTAGACCAGAGAGTCTAAGCCTGACCAGACTGACAAAATGTGTATTGAATACACATGCCGTTAGTCAGTCTGGTTGGCCAGGCTATAAGTTCATGGGCACTTCAAATGACAGGTGAACTAATTTGTCAAACAGATATACTGAAACTGAAAAGCTAATTGTCAGCATCAAGCATTGTCCGTATCGTATGGTGTATTAAGAACATCAGAGGTTTCAAAGAGATTGTTCACTTCAAGACTTCAAGTACCTGAAGAGGCTACAGATTTTCTGATCTTGACTTGGAGAGGATTGTGAAAAGGCATTGACCATGACAAAGTAAAGAAAAAGTCGAAGAAAGTATCTTTTTTTTATCATGCTATCATAATGGCCTCAGATAGAAGCTCAGCTAAACAGAACAAAGCAGCAGCTTGAAAGTAAGTGTGTACTATTAAGTTAATGGAATAATTTATATCTGAAGTTGTAAAACGACAATGACGACGGGAGTCTTATGGGTCAGAAACCAGCCTGCGTGGTCTGCAGTTATCCTTTTCATAGGAAGGGAGGCATGGTTGTCATGGTGATGCAGTATTTCTCCAGAATTGCACATATTGATTTGCAGAGGCGTAAACGGCCAAGCAGGAGTGAGAAGAAAATGTGCGTGCGTGTGTGTTTGGGTGAGCTGAGGGGGGATGGGGTGCCGAAGTGAGACAGAGGGGGAGCCGTTACTGAGGCTGGATCATCAACCGATGACTTCTGCCTTCACTCACGCATTCACACAAAATGCCACCTGCACAATGTAGTCCCTTCGCAGTTTCGTTTTCTCAAGCTTTCATCCTCACCTCAGGCGACACACATGGCATGACGGAGCTGGATGTGTTGGTGTTTCTTTCAGTGCATTTTTATTAGAGTTCACAGGTAAAATCACGCTGTCTTTCCTTGAGCTGCAAGAAAATGCTTGTAGGAAAACACCAGTTAAACAAAAGATCATGCCTGAAAACCCCATTCACGTATGTTATTCCTTGTATGCTCGACAGTTTAATCAATACTGCTGTGCATGAAAAACTGTCGTCGAAAGCCAAGCAGCAGCATTGCAGTCTGTGATGTAATCAAAAGACAAAGCCCAGAGCTGATTCAGTGGCTATAATATGTCTTGTGAATGACTGGAGAAAAGAATTTCACTTCAAATGTAAAAGATGCAAGAGAGTTGTTTAAACCTAACCAGTTATTCTGTCTGAAAAAAGCCACAAGGTAATGTTGCAGTAAGGCTGGATGATAATTTAATAACCATATATATCGATCAATAGACGTATATCGATGATAGAAAAAACGGTCAACAAAAAGTTCAATAGAATAACAGTTTTCCTTCCTTTTGCATTCTAGCCTATCATGTAGGTTAATATTACTTCCTCCCAACCAATCACAAACGCAGACACGGAAACCAAGCTCCGCCCCCTGAATCAGAATCAGAAATACTTTAATAATCCCAGGGGGGAATTACGGAAACAGCAATTTCCCTCTGGGATTATTAAAGTATTTCTGATTCTGATTATATAGAGTAACTGAACAAAGACTGATGTTTTCAAGCCTTTATTTTTCCTAATTATGATATTTTCCGATTACACCTAATAAAAACATGACATTAAAATTAGAATATTACATCAAACTAATAAAGTTGTCATTTTCAAAAGGTAATTTATTCTGACAAATGAGCCTAATCAGAACCCATGTTCTAATTTGTTCAATATGACTGTATATAGCTGCATTTGGTTTGTCTTGAGGGTTTTGTTTTCTTTTAGAGTGTAATGATCTTCATGTAGGCTGCTGCCAATTTTATTTTGCAGCTGTTCAACATTAACCTGCCAAGCAAGATTGATAAAGTGTAGCTCTCTCGGTTTAGTTCTACACATTATCAATCTGGGACTGCATCCATCAAATCCATTTGGGGAAAGAAGGGACATTGATCAGAACTCTTCGAGCTGATTGGATGGAGCGACACCTAGTGCCCGCCTACCAAAGTTTTAGCCAATAACGGTATCAAATGAAAATATTGTAAGCAGCAGGCGCCATGAGAAACCACAAGTTACGTTTATTTGGACAGTGGCACTAGTGACAGTCATGGATTCTGACAAAACAGATGTGATAGCAGCAGCTACCTGTGCGTCCTCCTGTTCTGCCATGTTTATTTTGGTTCAGCTGTGGGCTCAGCACCTTGCTTCTTGCTTTCATCACAGCTGGTATGTCCCACCTCAACCCATAATACTGCAACATGATTGGCCAACTCATTCTGAGTCAGTTCTTGAACGGTTGAGGCAGGGGTGGAGCAAGATAGATTATTGTGTGTTTGTGAACGCACAAATACCACGACAATTCAGCTTGCAGGCAAGGTTAGTCCAGCACCATCTCAGCACATATTTATTCAAAACTCGCTTTTTTGTGGATCATAATGCTGGAGTTCTAGTATCCTTGATGGTTCCTTTGTTGTTCCAGTATGTCCTAATCAATTCTCTTATCTCAGGAAGACAGTTTGGGTCAGATTGTTAAAACAAAGACAATGATTCTAAACTCACACCAGAACCGGTTTTAAAATGGATGAAACCCACTAACATTAAGCATTTAGCATGGTCCTGACCTGCTTAAAAGCTGGTTTAGTGGCTGTAATCCAACACATTTAAATAAATTCCACAATTTTTAATTAAATTGGAGATGTGAAAAACCTTCTTAAGAAAAGTATTATGGTCAGAAGAGGCAAAGATTGAGCTGTTTGGTCACACCATTAAGTCAGTGTTGAGGAGTTAACGTGAGGCTTTCTTAGAAACTATCGCTGTCAGGCATAGACTTGGTGGGAGCATTATGGTGAGGCTTTTCTCTGCTGCTACTGGCACTGGTGAAAGACACAAGTTCAATAGAATAATAAAAAAGGATGAATACCAGGGCATGCTCCGATGGCGCAGTGGTAGTGAGGAGGACACATATATGGAGGCCTTAGTCCTCGACGCAGCTGACCCGGGTTCGATGAATAAGGATGGAGGATGAATACCTCTATATTCTTCAACAACTATTGTAGGTGTTATTGATGTTTTGTTGTGAAGCAGGTTCACAGACGTTACTGGGTAACTTCAAGTTCTGTGCTTTCAGTGTCGCAAAGCTGCTTCAATCCTTACCGGGGTTTAGAACTATGGAAACCTCAGAAAACGGACCATCTCTGGAGTAGGTTAGGTCACAAAACAAGAGATCAATACATGTCAAGGCACCGCCTCCAAGCCAATCAGCTATCTTAGAAAAGGAAAAATAAACAAACGGTGCATGGAGAGTATTTTCTCCCATCTCCCCCTCAGACAAATTTTAGATGTTAGGCTTTTATTAAGTGCCATCACTCAGGTAAAGTAAATAATGTGGCTGATCACTGTACAGCCTTTTCCTGATAACTCATTTCTGAAAGGTTTTCACAGAGGAGCAACTATTAGTACTGTTAAGCTGGGTGAATGCCAGCCAGGGTCTTTCTGTATCAAGTTTACATGTTTTTCCCCTGCATGCTTGGTGGTCCTCCAAGTACTCCGGCTTTCTATAAAAACATGCATGTTAACATGATTGGCTTTTCTAAATTTCCCTTTGGAATAAGTGTGTGTGTGTGTATGTGTGTGTGAATAAGTCTGTATTAGTGGAACAAGAAGTCAAATGCGCTGTCTCAGACAGAAAATTTCTAAAATGTGAACTTTACCTCAGTGAATCTCAAGCTTATACCTGTACACCATTCATTTAGTGCAATCCATACACTGTAATGAATTGCTATGGTGAATCCAAAGTTAAGCCAAACACGGAGCTGATGCTAAAAAAAAGGTTTTTATTGACAAAAATGACGGATCCTTCCAGGGTGACAAAAAGGCTGGGACAGACTCAAAAAAACAGGACAGACCATACAGAGCAACAGACAGATAACGAAAACAGAGGCTGCAAGCTCTTACCACGAGGTAGCGGACAGGGACAAGATGAGATATTCCGGCAACTAAGCAAAAACGAAGGTGGGCTTAAATAGGCAACAGAACAGGAGAGCAGGGCGGGGCTAATTAACAAAAACAGGTGGAGGTGATAAAGGGAACATAAGATAGATAAACAAAAACCTAAGGTAAGGAACGAGACTAAACGGACACGGGGTGAAATAAAAACTAACAAAGGCCAGATAACAAAAACAGGCTAAGCATAAATTCAAAACAAGAAACAGAAATAATCCTAAACTGAAAAAATAACCAGAACCACAACAGAACATTACAGAGCCCCCCCCTCAAGGGCGGATTCTAGACGCCCTCCAAGGTCTAAAGAAAAAACAAAACAAAAAATCAGACCGGGCGGGTGGAGGGGGCTACAGGTCGGAGGGCCAGAGACAGAAAAAGAACACACACCCAATACACAAAAAAAAAAAAAACAACCCTCAAAGGGCGAATCTCAAATTTAAATAGTCCAAACAGTCTAAGTGACCGTCCCGGAGGACGGTCCCGGCGAGATAAGATCTCCGGTGGTCGTCCCGGAAGATGGCCCAGACGAGTCAGGATCTCAGGCGGTCGTCCCGGCGGACGGCCCAGACGTGACAGGTTCTCCGGCGGTCGTCCCGGCGGACGGCCCAGACGTGACAGGTTCTCCGGCGGTCGTCCCGGCGGACGGCCCCGGCGAGACAGGTTCTCCGGCGGACGGCCCCGGCGAGACAGGTTCTCCGGCGGACGGCCCCGGCGAGACAGGTTCTCCGGCGGACGGCCCCGGCGAGACAGGTTCTCCGGCGGACGGCCCCGGCGAGACAGGTTCTCCGGCGGACGGCCCCGGCGAGACAGGTTCTCCGGCGGACGGGCCCGGCGAGACAGGTTCTCCGGCGGACGGCCCCGGCGAGACAGGATGTCCAGCGGGCGTCCAGGAGGCCGTCGGAGGATCAGGGTGACAGGAGACCGTCGGCGGAGCAGGAACCTCGGAGGCCGGCGGCGAGGTCTGGAGAGAGAGAAAGCAGACCCTGGCGCCGGAGTACAGGCTAAGGAAGACGCCGGACTACAGGCTAAGGGCGGCGTCGGACTACAGGCTAAGGGCGGCATCGGACTACAGGCCAAGGGAGGCGCCGGACTACAGGCTAAGGGCGGCGTCGGACTACAGGCTAAGGGCGGCATCGGACTACAGGCCAAGGGTGGCGCCGGACTACAGACCAAGGGAGGCGCCGCACTACAGACTAAGGGAGGCGCCGGACTACAGACTAAGGGAGGCGCCGGGTTACAGGCTGAGGAGAGCGGCGGACTACCGGCTGGGGAAGGCGGCGCCTGGTTACTGACTACAGGCGGCGGTGCCTGGTTACTGGCTACAGGCGGCGGCGCCTGGTTACTGGCTACAGGCGGCGGCGCCTGGTCACTGGCTACCGGTGCGGGAGCCTGGCTACAGGCGACCGAGGAGGGAGCCTGGCTACAGGCGACTGAAAAAGGAGCCTGGCTACAGGCGACTAAAGAAGGAGCCTGGCTACAGGCGACTACAGAAGGAGCCTGGCTACAGGCGACTACAGAAGGAGCCTGGCTACAGGCGACTACAGAAGGAGCCTGGCTGCAGGCGACTAAAGAGGGAGCCTGGCTGCAGGCGACTAAAGAGGGAGCCTGGCTGCAGACGACTAAAAAGGGAGCCTGGCTACAGACGACTAAAAAGGGAGCCTGGCTACAGGCGACTGTAGAGGGAGCCTGGCAACAGGCGACAGAAGAGGGATCCTGGCTACAGGCGACTGAAGAGGGAGCCTGGTTACAGGCAGCTAAGGTGGGAGCCTGGCTAAAGGCAGCTAAGGTGGGAGCCTGGCTACAGGCTGCTGAAGGGGATGCCTGGCTACAGGCGACTGAAGGGGATACCTGGCCACAGGCGACTGAAGGGGATACCTGGCCACAGGCGACTGAAGGGGAAGCCTGGCTACAGGCGACTGAAGGGGAAGCCTGGCTACAGGCGACTGAAGGGGAAGCCTGGCTACAGGCCGCTAAGGTGGGAGCCTGGCAACAGGCTGCTAAGGTGGGAGCCTGGCAACAGGCTGCTAAGGTGGGAACCTGGCAACAGGCCGCTAAGGTGGGAGCCTGGCTACAGGCCGCTAAGGTGGGAGCCTGGCTAAAGGCTGCTGAGGCCACAGGACTACAGACTACAGAGACCACAGGGCTACAGACTACAGAGGCCACAGGGCTACAGACTACGGAGGCCACAGGGCTACAGACTACAGAGGCCACAGGGCTACAGACTACAGAGGCCACAGGGCTACAGACTACAGAGGCCACAGGGCTACAGACTACAGAGGCCACAGGGCTACAGACTACAGAGGCCACAGGGCTACAGACTACAGAGGCCACAGGGCTACAGACTACAGAGGCCACAGGGCTACAGACTACAGAGGCCACAGGGCTACAGACTACAGAGGCCACAGGGCTACAGACTACAGAGGCCACAGGGCTACAGACTACAGAGGCCACAGGGCTACAGACTACAGGGACCACAGGGCTACAGGCTTCAGGAGGCCCCGGGCTACAGGCTTCAGGAGGCCCCGGGCTACAGGCTTCAGGAGGCCCCGGGCTGCAGGCTTCAGGAGCCAAAGTCAGACCCTTTGCCACCAGGAGTCTCAGGATCAACTCCTGGAGGGTCTCAGAAAGAGACATCCAATAAAGTCTCTCCCAGAGTTGGCTGTCCATGAGGGCAAAAAGGGGTCTGGGCTTAAACACAACATCGAGAGGCTCAAAGTCTCCAGGGGGCCACAGTTCTTGCATCCTCTTCGGAGGCCCAGGGTGTCCGAAGAACGAAGGATCCACCTGAGTCCCCGCATCACAGTTCAGCGACGAACCCCACTGTGTTGCCACGTCACACATCTGCGACGGACCCCTCTGGGTTCCCACGTCGGACGTCTGCGACGGACCCCTCTGGGTTCCCACGTCGGACGTCTGCGAAGGACCCCTCTGGGTTCCCACGTCGGACGTCTGCGACGGACCCCTCTGGGTTCCCACGTCGGACGTCTGCGACGGACCCCTCTGGGTTCCCACGTCGGACGTCTGCGACGGACCCCCCTGGATTCCCACGTCGCACGTCAGTGACGGACCCCTCTGGATTCCCACGTTCCACGTCAGAAGAGGC
The DNA here is from genome assembly GCA_037039145.1 of Fundulus diaphanus. Classification (NCBI taxonomy): domain Eukaryota; kingdom Metazoa; phylum Chordata; class Actinopteri; order Cyprinodontiformes; family Fundulidae; genus Fundulus; species Fundulus diaphanus. The sequence goes on from CM073122.1 coordinate 43,003,928, forward strand.
AGGTCCTCCTGGACCACCTCTCTGGACTTGGGCAGAGGCAGATCCTCCTGGACCCCCTCGTTGGGCTTCACGGGAGCCGAGGTGTCGGCCAGAACCACGGTGACAGACTCAGGAGCCGAGGCGTCGGCCGGTCCCTCGGTGACAGACTCAGGAGCCGAGGCGTCGGCCGGTCCCTCGGTGACAGACTCAGGAGCCGAGGCGTCGGCCGGTCCCTCGGTGACAGACTCAGGAGCCGAGGCGTCGGCCGGTCCCTCGGTGACAGCCTCAGGAGCCGAGGCGTTGGGCGGTCTCTCGGTGACAGACTCAGGAGCCGAGGCGTCGGCCAGACTCTCGGGGACAGACTCGGGAGCCAAGGCATCGGCCGGACCCTCTGGGACTGGTTTAGGTCGGCTGTAGAAAGCCTGGAGGGCTGACCTATAATGTCCCTCAACCTCCTTTAATTTTTCCTCCAGCTCCTCTGAATAATGACTGAGAAGAGCCTCCCTGAGGCGTTTAATTATGGGTGCAAACGTCCTTATTTTGTCCTCCAACTCCTTGTGAACAGCTTCTGCAGCACCACTAGGAGGAGCTGTGGGCGGAGTCGGACAGGGAGGTGGAGGACCCCGGTCTGCTGAACAGGAAGCAGCGGAAGGAGATGACGGGGCAACCGGCAAGGGCTGAGCAGCAACGACCGTTCGAGGCTGACCAGGCTCAGCTGATGGCTGCTTAGAACGGCTGGCGGAGTGGTCAACAAGCCGCCGTCTCTTCCTCCGGCGGCGGGATGATGGGCTTGGCGGAGATACTGATTCCTCCTGACGGGAGGGGACCGCCGACGCCAGCGGCGATTCATGCGCCTCATCGCCAGGAGAAGGAAATGGGACCGACTCCAAAAAAAAGGTCCGGACGGAGCTCCTGGATCACCTCCACGTCAACCTCCAGAAAAAAGTCCGGATCCGGCTTGAACGGCGGTGAAGGGGACTGACAGGAGAAATCCGGTGAGTGGCTGCGAGAGGTGAATGGAGCGCAGGTCGGGACAAGCATAGCTCCTCCGGTACGGAGAGGACGTGTTGGCTTTGGATTCATGGTGTGGCCGGAATATACTGTAATGAATTGCTATGGTGAATCCAAAGTTAAGCCAAACACGGAGCTGATGCTAAAAAAAAGGTTTTTATTGACAAAAATGACGGATCCTTCCAGGGTGACAAAAAGGCTGGGACAGACTCAAAAAAACAGGACAGACCATACAGAGCAACAGACAGATAACGAAAACAGAGGCTGCAAGCTCTTACCACGAGGTAGCGGACAGGGACAAGATGAGATATTCCGGCAACTAAGCAAAAACGAAGGTGGGCTTAAATAGGCAACAGAACAGGAGAGCAGGGCGGGGCTAATTAACAAAAACAGGTGGAGGTGATAAAGGGAACATAAGATAGATAAACAAAAACCTAAGGTAAGGAACAAGACTAAACGGACACGGGGTGAAATAAAAACTAACAAAGGCCAGATAACAAAAACAGGCTAAGCATAAATTCAAAACAAGAAACAGAAATAATCCTAAACTGAAAAAATAACCAGAACCACAACAGAACATTACATACACATGTTAGATTCTCATGGATAAATCTGTATGAAACAAAATTCAGCTAAGATTTTTTAATGTGTACATATACTGTACAAAACCTGTACATTTGATGCCGTTTTTTTAATGCAACAGCTGCTTCTCCTCAATTTTTCTAACAAAAACCTTGAGTTTAAATTGGTTGTTTTGGTTGGGTCTTCTTCTGAGCCATGAAAATATTTGCCGTTGAACCATTTACGCATTCATACACAAACTAATCCAACATGCCAGTATAAAAAACCTGCAACATTTTCAGGCATACAGTAAACACCATTGTGTGTTCAAGGACTTGAACACATAACTCTGGACTTCACCTCATGCATTCTTTGTCGGCACAGAGTGCCAAACTCAACATTAACCTAAGACACATCACATTCAGTCCAGCATGTTTGTGGTATTTAAGAAAAACTGAGGGCTGTTCAGTTTGTGAGAGACGAAGCGTGCGTGGAGACTGTTTGAAAAACTGTGTGAACGTGAAAGCTGAATTCCTTGAACGCTGTTTGAAAACTGTAATCCCAGTCGAAAGGTCAAAAGTCTCAGCGGGTTTTTTATTTGTGTCTTTGTGCTGCTGTTTTAAGCTCAGAACATCCTTTGTACTCCGTTCAAAGAGCAACATGAGGGGTCTGTGAGGGGATTAGTCTGAATGAGGACGGCAGAGGTGGAGATGTGCGTGGGTGCATAAGACCGCTCAGATACACACACGGTGTTGTGACTGTCATACTAAAACCTCTCAAAATAAACTTTTACCAAAGCCTGTATCCTAATTTTTGATACATAGTTCCTGGAGGAAATCACATTGATTTTTCTATTTTTTACAAAAAATGTAAACCATTCAATCAGGCAAGAATCCTCAAACAACATACAGAAGCAATATTTCTTAAACTGACGGATTTGGTGCAGGGGCGGAGCTAGATTATTACTGTTGGGGGGGACAGACGGTGGCCAAGGCTCTCTCAGGGAGAATGAATTAGTTCCTCAAACAATCATTTGCAATTGGAGTTTCTTATTGTTAAATATATTTAAAGTATAACTCACCCCCGTATCAGAGTTTTACTCAGCCCACATGTAATATTTGAAAAATGTGGAGGTGCCCGGCGAACAAGAAAATTAGTGTATGTGTGGGGAGGGGGTTCAGTTAGATGGTTTTTGACACAAAAGCAGGATTTCAACAAAATAATGACTGGGAGATGTTGACAGCACTATAAGACATCCATGTGTACAGTTTGTTAGCAAATAAAGACAATTTTCGAGTTAATTAAAGCAAGGTAAGTTTATTTATAAAGCAACTTTTTTAATAATACGATTCAAAGTGCTGCACATGAACCAAAAAAAGAAAGCATTACAGAGTAGAAAAACATTACAGAGACAGAGGAAAAACATTACAGAGGAAAGCATATTACAGTGGAAAAGTAGAAGCAGGCCACGATACAAGACAAGTTGGACTACAAACTTCAACATTAACATTTATGGGCAACTCTAAACAAATAAGGTTTTAACCTTGATTTAAAGGAACTCGGGGTTTCAGCACTTTTACAGTCCTCTGGGAGTTTGTTTCAGATAAGTGGAGCATAGGAACTAAATGCTGCTTCTCCGTGTTTGGTTCTGGTTCTGGGTATGCAGAGAAGGCTGGAGCCAGAAGACCTTAGTGATCTGGAGGGTTGATACACTGATAACAAGTCAGTGATGTATTTAGGTGCTAAGCCAATCAGAGATTTATAGACTAACAGAAGTATTTTAAAGTCTATTCTCTGAGATACAGGGAGCCAGTGTAATGACTTTAGAACTGGGGTTATGTGCTCTACTTTCTTAGTCTTAGTGAGGACGCGGGCAGCAGCGTTCTGGATCAGCTGCAGCTGTCTGATCCACTTTTTAGGCAGACCTGTGAAAACACCGTTGCAGTATTAAACTAAAAATAAACGCATGGATTAGTTTTTCCAGATCCTGCTGAGACATTAGTCCTTTAATCCTGGAAATGTTCTTCAGGTGATAGAAAGCCGACCTTGTAATTGTGTTTAGATGCTTTTGGAGATTCAGGTCTGAGGTCAATCACTACTCCCAGATTTTGGGCCTGATCAGTGGTTTCTAGCTGAAACAACTGAAGCTGTGTGCTAACTTTTGATCGCTCCTCTATTGGTCCAAAAATTATTACTTCAGTTTTGTTTTTATTCAATTGAAGAAAAATTTGGCATATCCATGCATTGATTTCTTCTAAGCATTTGCAGTTTATTTGGCTGAATTGGGACATTTTGTCAAGATAAGTTCTAGTTGGAGACAGCTTTGGTTCTGAACTTGATATGGATGTACAGACTGATCCTCTAATCTTTAGGGTGTTCTCAGTAAAGAAGTTAGCAAATCCATTACAGCCTCTGGTGGAGTGAAGTTCAGATGCCACAATCACAGGAAGGTTTGTTAACCTGTCGACTGTGGCAGCTAAGGCACGAGCATTATTGATGTTTTTGTTGATGATCTCAGAGAAGAAAGATTCCCTTTCATTTTCAGTTTTAAGTTATATCTGTAACATCTCTCTTTATAGATGTCATAGTGAACCTGGAGTTTAGTCTTTCTCCACCTGCGTTCAGCTTTTCAACACTCCCTTTTTTCAAATCTAACTGCTGGAGCATTTCTACACTGAGATGTTTCTTCCCCAAAACAACCTTCATTTTAATAGGAGCAATGGAGTCAGTGATGTCTGAGACTTTAGACTGAAAGTTATCTACTGAGTTACAGGACAAGGAGGAAGTAGAAGAAGGGTAAGCTTGATTAAAGGTTTCAGTGGCATTGTCTTTAAAGAAAGGTTTTCTTATGATGTCCTTTGGCCAAATGAGAAATTGGAAATTATGCTTTCAAAGGTAACAGAAAAGTGATCAGATAGGGCTACATCAGTTACATTGACCTTGGAAATGTTTAGACCCTTAGTGATGGTTAAGTCTAAAATATGTCCCTGTTTGTGCGTTGGCTGTTTAACATGTTGAGTTAAACCAAAGTTTCTAAGTGTGTCACACAGTTCTTTTGCACTTCTGTCTTCAGGGTTGTCAACGTGAAAGTTGAAATCTCCCACAATAATTAAACAGTTATAATCAACACATTTCACAGATAGGAGGCCATTAAAATTGTTTAAGAAGTTTGATTTGGGCTTAGGAGGCCTGTAAACATTCAAGAAAATAGTTTGTACTGGGCTTTTTACCTGAAGAGCCAAATATTTGTCAGGAATCGAGGACAGGAGGACCCAGTATTCAGCCAACAACAAGCGAGGTATGTGGAATAACCAGGTTTTAATAAACAGAACTGGTTAGTGCAGGAACAGACAGTCTCAATGGTCAAAACGGGAATCCAAAAACCGGTACACAGAGAGGCAGTCCAAAAACAGGCAGAAAAATCAGAAACAGGTACAGGCTCAGGTCGGTAAACAGGTAAGCTATCAGAACAGGGCAGGAAAATCAGGATCAGGTATCAGGCTGGCTCAGATGTCAAAAAAGGCAGTTGGGTTAAATCTACAGACAATAGGGATGCTGGACAAAACTCACCAAAGACTAGTTAGACAATGATCTGGCCGAGTGCAGGAGACAGAGGCAGGTATAAGTAGAGGAGTGAGCAGGTGAACGGAGTGAAACTAATCAGCCACTTTTTCCCTGATCAGGAGGGAAAAAGTGGCTGGAGGAAAACTGAAGCTGATTGGATGGTGACTGGTGAAGGGGAGTGACAGGAAGATGAAAGAATGCTGGCAGGTGAACTGAATAAAGGCTGGTGACAGAAGTGATCAGAGCAGGCCAGAAGAAACTGATAACATAAAACAAAGTACAAAATCAAACCACATTAAAACCCAAACTATTCCATTAACCAAAACTAGTACAGAACCTAAACCTAAGACAGAATTGATTACATAAAAGAATCACTAAACCAAAACAGAACTTAAACTAATCCAGAACCAAAATCACCATAAAGACCAAACAGAACATAAGCAAATAATAAAAACCCAAATCATGACAATATTCAAGAGTCAAATTGTCCGAGAAACACATTTTTATATTTTAGTGAATCACTAAGCAAACTTGCTAAGTCCTTCACCTTTCCTTTGCTGTCTGCTCTCACAAAGTAAATTGTAGTTACCCTTTAAATACATATTAGGCACAAATAAGATTAGATTTATGAAAGTAATGTGCAGTTTTAAAAAAAACATTACAAATAGAAAAAAATCTAAGGCACAAATATATATATATATATATATATATATATATATATATATATATATATATATATATATATATATATATATATATATATATATATATATATATATATATACGCTGAACTGTTCAACTGAACATGAAAAGTTAAACAGCAATAGGTGGTCATTTTTTATTGCTTGTTTAGCTACTGTGGCTACTGTTGATAAAACACTCTTCTATGAAGTGCATATAAACAGTGCTGAGACATCTAGTTTTATGAGCACTGAAAAGTAGTACATGTACGGCTGACTAAATGTTAGATAAATAATAGAGAACTGCTAAAAACAGTCAAAGTATGAAGTTTTACTCAATGTTGTTGTGAATGGCAGCCATCATAAATGCGGATGTCGGGTATGATCCTGTTGCATCGACTTTCTGACTCGTAACTTTTGGAGGCCGTTCCAGTTGAAATCTCTGACTCAAAAGTCGCAAATTCTGACTACAGAGGACAACTGGAACGCAGCGTCAGTCATTCACCCATTCACTCAGACATTCAACCCTAATCCTACACAGCTGCCTTAGAGAGAGCTCCAGAGCGTCATTGAAAGCCTCGTTTCTGCAGTGTTAAACTATCCTGCTATTTCTTCTCATCTGCCTTGAAAAATTTGTTTGTGAGTGTTGTGTTTTTATAAGGTCTTGGTTTGTGTAGAATACTTCTAGGAGGCATTTTGGTTGTTTTAGATCGGAAGAATCTGAGTAAAAATAAGACAAATTAAACCAATTTTAAGATTTACCAACTCAAATGAATGACTTCAATCATGAACATTATTGTGGACATCTGGTTTGTCCTCTGCATTAAAAGTGATCATAATTGGTTTATAATCATGGCATATAGTGTTATAGAAATAAAAATGAAGTAGATAGAACTGAATATGCAACTACTGCTTCGGGCTTAGAAGGCTCGTCTGTCTGACTTTAGCAGAAGCGCTGTTTTTGAGCTATCTAATGCTGGCTACAAACTGACATAAACTGCTAAACTTTCCCAACCAGAAGTTGTAGATAAGTTATTAACGTTCACTAAGTAGATACATTAATGTATAGAACAGCCCATATAAAATTTCGGCAATGCTATTTGTGAAGAATGAGAATAATAGTTCCCTGAACCAACAGCTTTACACAAATTCTAACCTAATCGTTTAGTGTGGGTTTCTTTGCTAAAATAAAGTTTCCAAATGTTGGTAGAATTATTTGACAATTCCGTTTACAAACTAAAATGCTTATAAAGATCTAATACTTGTGATGATTAATTCCCACCATAATTCTTTATAGCGTCAGCCTTATAAAATCTAGAAATACAATGTATGATTACATGATCTACATTAATCTTATAATGGAATTAAAAGGCATTTTTATTATTATTAAAGAATGTCAGTTGTACTAAATAATTTCAAGTAAAAGCATCTTTGCATGTAATATGTATCATTTGTGCCTCCGACCCGTTTATACTCCCATGTTCAGTGTCAAAGAGAAGAGATAACAGGGATGCTGACCTTCAAACCAGATCCTTTTTACTCCACAAAGTCACTGATGTTTGTCATAATGCAGTCATAGGCTAGTATACAAAGGATTTATTGCATCTTTTTGAATTAATGAAATCAATATACCACCATTCTTTTACCAATACCAGACAAGACAAATTAAAGGATGTAAATGAACAACTGATCAGATTTTTTACTTGAGTTGTACAGAATATAGGCCACTTTATATATTTGTGGAAACTTGGAAGACGGGTTAACAAAGTGTCACTTGTTTACATTGCAAAAACCTTGTATATCATAAGGGGTGTGGATAACATTTTAACAGCTTCCTCGTGTCCTTAAAATGTGTCCATATCATTTACATCTGAACAATAACTTTTTTTCTCATAGAATTCATCTTGAGTAATAATTTTTAAAATCTTTTGAAAATACATCAAGAGTTAGTTTTAGAATGTTAGAAATAAGTCACACCTAGGATGCACATATGTTACTGAAAAATAAAGTCATTTTGTCTTTTTAAAATTGGAAAATGATGATTTAGTAAGCAGTTAAGTCTGCTTATGCTTATTCCGCTTCATATGACGTTAATGTCTGGTGATATCTCTCATCTTTGACTGGCCAGCAGCGTGTTTTTAAAACCTTTACTTGTTTTTTGACTGATAAGTAGTGGGGAAAAAGGTCTCATTACACATGAATGACAAATTTGATTCCACCAAAAAGAACCATGTCAGTAATTAAGAGCTATAAAATGTTAAGCAAAACACAGGTACACACACACATACAGAAAAGGCAGATGCTGGGTAACCTGTTTCAAACTGAGCTGCCCCAGAGGTCTTGCGGTCTGGGACTAGAGTTGAATTGATGAACCTGAATCAGTCTCTCAAAAACAAGACTAATCCTCTGCCTCTCCACAACAAACACACACAGAGAACGCCTCCTCCCTCCAACTAACACTCCTTTGGCCTCTGTGCCACTCTGCATTCAATGCTGCATGCTCATGGCCGTGAGAGGGAGAGCGCACGCATGTATGCATGTGTGTGTGGGTCTGTTTGTTTTTGTCTACGCTGTGATTGCTATGGTGTGCTCTGAGACATTGTTAGCCCCAACAGAGGATTGTTGCCGTGTGTTTCAGCTCAAGGTCTCAGCCTCCGTCTCTGGCTGTGGTCTCAGCTCCTTCCAGCTGCTCCTGAAAGCTCCACTCTGCCTGAATGAGCTGCTAACCTTGGCACCAAATCAATATCAGCCAAACTCTTTGAAGAATCACAGATGGAACTGGCCTCACCGCTCTGTGCTCTTGGTGCTGTGTAATCAGTGTGCGTGTGTGTGTCTCTGTAATTGCTGCCAGCCTCTTTTTCCTGCTTGGCCTCCATCCAGAGGGTTGCACAGCGTGCTGGTGAAGTATCCCCTCCCACTGGAGGGTGAGCTTTAAAAACCCTCGTCTCAAAGAAACACTCAACAGCATCTTTTATGTACAAATTAAATTATACCATATTATTTTTCATCAAATTGGTGTTTATTCATTCATGTGAGAATTAAACCAGATGATTCTTGCCTCGGCTCCTCGTAGGTGTCTTTGACCTTACCTCGAACACACACTCACACACGCGTGCTTCCTGTAATCCAGCCCGCTATCATCTGATCTGGGTGTTGCTGAGGCTGATCGATGGCTGTATTGAAATATCTCGGGGCAGGATGGGATGCTGTGTTCACACATGCACAGAAACATATCAATAGTCCCAACACTCAGGTCCATCATCTTTGTCTCCAAACACAATTAAACTCCTTCTTTTACACAAATGCACTTTGTGCACAAGCAAACGCAACCAAACAAATAGATTCACGCTTAAACGGATTTCAGGGCCAACATATACCGAGCAAATGTCTGCGCTGGGGTTACGGGGGTTAAGAGACTGAACAGGCTCCTGAGAACGGTTTGATGAAACGGGAAAGAATGTTTATTCCTAAAACAAGAAAACTTTTATTTATTTTTGTTCCATCTTCTTGTCTGTCAGGGCATCTGCACATGAATATATATATATATATATATATATATATATATATATATATATATATATATATATATATATATATATATATATATATATATATACTGTATATATACATATAAACAGACTCAGAACAAAATAATTTGCTTGATGGTTCCTGTTTGTACTTTTCATATCAGCGACTGGCTATTTAATCATTCGTAAATGTTTTATGTTGTTGTGTTATCTATGAATTATTTTAGCTCTTTCTAATCCTTTTTCTGCATTCACTCCTCATGAAAGAGCGTAGAGCCACAGGGCCAGTCGTCTGCATTGTTGATGACTTTGCAGCAATCGCTCATACTGACCAAACATGAAGTGACAGTGGAGAGGAAAACTTCCTTTAACAGGGAGGAAAACCTCCAGCAGAACCAGACTCAGTGTGAACGGTGATCTGCCTCGACCGATTGGGGGTTAGAGAAGACAGAGCAGAGACACACAAGCACAGAAGCACACATTGATCTAGGAATCCTTTCTATGTTAGAGAAGGTAATGGCAGATGATCTGACCCCCCCCCCCCCCCTCCCCGAAATACTGTCACAGCTAACAGAACAACAGATCAGGTGTACCTACTATAAAGGAAAGAAAGACAGAAAACATGAAGTTAAAAGATTAAATAACAACAAATAATGCAAAATTGGAGAATAGCAGGAGAACTCAGCAGAATGAGAAAAATAGATCTGTCCTTCAGCAGCCTAAGCATATAGCAGCATAACTACAAAGATTTGCTAAGGATAGATTAATCATACCTAAAATGGGGCAGTGATCAAAGGAAATGCTTCCTTAAATAACTTGGTTGGGATTGGGTCTGACATACAAGTTGAAGGTTCACATGAAGCTAAAATTTTAGATAACTCAGAAAGCTCTACTGTGTCTAAACAGTTCAAACACCGATCAGGTTCTAAAGATTCTTCCAACGCTACCTCACTTACTGAGGATGAGGTAATCATGTTTGGGAGGATGCCAATTATTTTTTTTTTTTTTAAGAATCCCATAAAGTCATTACTGCTGAGAGCTAAGGGAATCGATGGATCAATAGAGCTCTGACTCTGTATGTTTGGCAACTGTACTAAAGAGAAACCTAAGGTTATTTTTATTCTCCTCTATTAATGATGAAAAATATGCACATCTAAATCTAGCAGACCGTTTTTCCAGTTTAGGTAGGATTCCTCTGGATGTGTAGAGTGCCATTTCCTCTCCAATTTCCTAACACAGCTCTAAATTAAACCAGGGAGCCAGCTTCCTATGAATAATCACCTTCTTTTTCAAGGGGGCTACATTGTCTAATGCAAAACGCAACAAGGAAGTGACATCATCAACAAGAGCATCAATTTGTGAAGGGTAAGAAATAGAATTGCCCTCTGCTGTGTATTTCTGTGACACTGAGGAAATAGTAATTCTTTACTATCTCTGCATAACTTTTACCAGTGTTTTTAAGACTCTTACAGACTTTATTTGTTTTGTCTCCTGCCTCTTTCAGGGTTGTATTTACTTTCCCATATTTCAAAGACAGACCCTGGCTTTGCCTGCTCTGAAGGGTTTAGACATTTATCACTGCCTGAGGAAACTTCCTGCTAGACCTCAAGCAACTCTGATTCTGTTCTTCTCTCCTCTTCCTCCAGACACTGGGAGCTTTGGCTCTGCTGAGGTGTTCAGGAAGCCCAGGTTGCCTAAATAGATGCCTTCAGTTTGTCTGATTCATTGCCCCTGGTGTCTCTCATATTTCATTTGATAATAGGCCAAAGATTCTCTATGCGGTTTAGATCAGAAAGGTTTGCTGGTTACACAGCAAAAAGGGAACTAAAAGTAAGTAAAATATTCTTGACATTAGTGTATTTGTCCTTGATTTGGGCAGGCAAGTTTAAATGATCTGCCAATGGAATAAGATTTTTACATCTAAAGTAAGAGCAACTTTATCTTATTTCAAGAGCAGTATATCTAATTATCTTATTTTGGAATAATGATCTGCCATTCCATTGGCAGAACATCTAATTTACCTGCTAAAATCAAGGACAAATACACTCACTTGAAGAAAATTGTACTTATTTTCAGTTCCCTTTTTGCCGTGTAATCAAGCCCAGTGATGCTATGGTCAATAAAGCAGGTATTAGTATTTTTGGCAACGTGTGAAGTTCCAGCTGGAGAATTAAATCAGCATCTCCATACAGCTTGTCAGCAAAAGGAATCATGAAGTGCTCTAAATTTTTCTAATTGGCTGCTGAGCTGACTTTGGATTTGATAAAACACTGTGGATGGACACCAGCAGATGGCATGACACCCAGGGATGGGCAGTATTTCTAATACAAGTATTTGAAATACGTATTTCAAATTTCAAATTTTGTAATTTGTATTTTATTGAGATGATGAAAATGCCTTCGTATTTTGTATCAAAATATTACAGTGTTGTGTATTTTTGTATTTTCAAAATATTGTAAAATACTTTCTGTGAGACACAGTCTGTGATGACATCTATCTATAAAGCATGAAATAGTGTCTGTGGCACCTTCGCAGTCAAGTCCCTGTGATACCACTCTTGGCCACTAGGGAGTTTTGGCACTGTTTCACACTTGCTATGGGCACATTGCACGATCAACACAAAACGCACGATGCTGCATATTAGATTGAGTCGGGTATCTTCTACTTGGTGTTTTGTCTGGACCAGTCAAGGAAATTGTTTCAAAGCAAGGTGAGCAACCAAATTTACCTAGTTTATTTCAGTAACTCATTTATTCTCAACCATGAATCACTCTTTTTATCGCATGTTCCTGTTCATTGTAACGTTCAGTGTTCATAAGGCTTGGCTATTTAACTTTTGAATGTTAGCTGCTAACTAACTCTCTGTGTTAGTTTCACTGTTGTTGATTTCACCAGTGAACATTCAAAGAATCACGTTTTTAAAGTTATTGTTATGTTACACGGTTTCCTTTTGTTTCATGTAATTAGCCTATAGCCTACATAGGACTTTTGTATCTCATCGTCAATATGTGTGCTGCTGCAGCACCACAGGTGACCTTCTCCGCCACTTGTAGTAGGCTAGTTTTGGCTCATACTAGTGTTGGCCGTTTTCATTTATTTTTTCTTAGAAATGTACCTAAATAATGTTCTACTGTTGACTGTATGTAGCCTACACAATATCAGTGTTGGGAGTAATGCAGTAAAAAAGTAATTTAATTAGGCTACAGTAATGCATTGCTTTTTGCAGTAATGCAGTAATGTAAGGCATTACCAATGCAATTTCAGTAATATTTTACTCGGTATAATTCTCAGTAACTGACATTACTTTGCTTTTTAATCCAAAATTGAGAAATGCTTAATTGGCACCAGAGAAGATTATCCAAGAATTAAAAAAAAGTCATCTATGCTGGTCCTGGAATTTGATTGCCCTGTTTAGATGACTGTAGAACGGGAATTTGAGTTATCTCTGCCATTCATGCAACAGATCTAACATGGTTAGGCTATACTTCTCATTTCATGCAGTGAGAATAACTAAAATGTTGCTTTTACAGACTAGAGCACTTCTTTTGATCCACAGTTTAGACAAGGTCAGGTTACACAGCACAAGGCTTACAAGTTGAGTTCACAAGCTTAGATCGCAACACTTTTGTTGAGTTTGCGATTTTCCTTTCTTTTTTTATGTTTTACAGTATTAATGTGACAACCTGATTTTTTATTTTTACTTTTTTTGGTATTTATATTGATCAAGGTTGTGCACTGTGGTAGTGATGGTGTTAAATCACTTAAAATGTTAAAATGCTTACCAGTTTAAATGTCTAAACAAATCATCCATTTGGATTGTTTGTCTTTGAGTTATTGTCACTGATTCATAGTGGGCAATCTATTCCACCAATAGAGTAAATAAGTATACTTAAGGAAGGGCTCCTTGAGTTACTGAACATTTCTCAGGGCAGAGGTTTATATTGGGGTGTCTAACATGAGGGGTCAGCATATCTGTTGACTGATTACGGAAGGAGTCTCTTGCTTTCAGATGTTTTTCCAGATAGTGTACAAGTGAAGGGATAGAAGAAAAAGGGTCTTAGAATGAAGTATTTTGTAGTATTTTGAAAATACAAAAATACAGTATTTTATTTTTATACATTTTTGGCTGCTGTATTTTGTAGTTTATTTTGATACATTTTTAAGGTGGGTATTTGGTATTTTATTTGGAAATACATTTTGATGTATTTGTGCCCATCCCTGATGACACCCCAAACCATCCCAGAGCTAAAGTCCAGTCCTTTCTCTCCTTAGCCCCGGTAAGGACACTTGTGACATTGTCTCAGGAGTGGCTTAGCACAGGGAATGTGGTAAATGTTGCCCATGTCCTGGATACATCTGTGTTTGGTCACTGTTTAAGTACTGACTCCCACAGCAGTCTACGCCTTCTGAATCTCTCAGAGGTTTTGAACGAGTTTTGCTTCACAATTTTCTAAGGCTACTCTTACCCATATTGCATGATCAACATTTTTTGCAGCACTCTTTACTTCCACAAAACTTTCTTTGACTATCCTTGGACACAGAACACCGTAGACAACCAGCTTTCTTCTGCTGGACAATTTTAGGCCTTATGAAACATAATAATTCTGAATTAAAATCAACAGAAATGAACTATTGGTATGCATCACTCTGTAAATAAGGATTGCATTTAAAGTGTCTTGTAAATGTTTTCATTCCCTTGGTATTTCTCATGTTTAGTTGCCTTACAGTCTGGAATTAAAATTGATCATTTGTGAGTTAGCATCATTTCATCTACAGAACATGCCTACAACTTTGAAGATGTACAATTTTATTATTGTAATGCAAACAACAAATAGGACGAAATATCTTAAAACATCAGTATGCATAGCTGTTCAACGCCTCTAAAGTGATTACTTTGTAAAGCCACCTTTTGCAACAATTATGGCTGCACGTGGCTTTGGATCAGTCCTTATGAGCTCACCACATCTTGCCTCTGGGATTTCTACCCATTAATTAAGGCTAAACTGCTCCAGCTCCTTCATGGTGGAGGATTTATTTTCCAGCAATTTCCAAGTTTAACTACAGATTCCCAGTTGGATTGATGTCTGCACTTTGGGCCACTCCAACACATTTAAATGTTTCTCCTCAATCCACTCCAGTGTTGCTTTAGTAGTCTACTTCAGGCCATTGCCCTGTTGGAAGGTGAACCTCCATCCCAGTCTCAAATCACAGGTACACTGACACAGAGTGTGCTCAAGAAAATCTCTTGAGCAACAGCCACCTTTCCCTTAACTCGGACCAGTTTCTCAGTCCTTGCTATAAAAAAAACATCCCCACAGCATGATGCTGCCACCACCATGTTCCACTGTGGGGATGGCCTAAAAATGTTAGTTTCATCTAACCGCAACACCTTCCTCCATACATGCGGGGACTCACCCATATATCTTTTAGCTAACTCAAAATGTGTCTTCTTACGTATTTTCAACTCTAATTAATGTTTTTTTTTCTGGCCACCCTTCCATAAAGCCCAGCTCTATGGAGTGCATGACTTATTGTGGTCCTTTGCACAGCTCCTCTGCTGTGGAGCTCTGCAGCTCCTTCAGGGTGACCTTTGGTCTCTGATTAATGCTGTCCCGGACAGGTCTGTGAGTTCTGATGGGTGGTCCTCTCTTGGCAGGTTTGTTGTGCCACAAGCCTGCGCTTTCCATTTAAAGATGATGGATGTGATGGGGCTCTGGAGAACGTCAAAGATTTGGATTTTCTTTTGTAACGCCATCCTGATTTGTACTTCTCAATAACTTCTTTGTAGAGGTCCTTGCTCACCATGGTGTGGTGCCACTTGCATTGTGGTGTTGCAGCTTGGGAGGACTCTGGGTGCTTCAACTTATTTTGATAATCGATTAATCGGTCGATTATTTTTACAATTAATCGATGAATCGGACAAAATAATTTTTCCAAAACAGAACATTTAGAATGAGCTAATAAGCGCACAAAAAACAAGTTGCTACTTAGATCTTCTGTTAAAAAAATATTAGGTAATAAATATTTTTGCTTCAAATAAAGAAGTTTATGTTGACTAGATTGTTAGTCAATCATTTAATAGTCCATGGTATCTATATGAACAGCGATTTAACACAACAAAAGCTATGAAACTGGTGTCAAATGCGGTTTGGTTGAACCTCACCCTTGTGCTAGAGCACCTCGGGGGAAAAGATTGGACATAACAATGAAAGCAGTGCAGAAACACCACTTCTGACGATCAAATAAACCAGCTGCCCATTTCATAGACTGTTTCAGCACAAGCTGCATTTTATGTAAATACTACTTGTACACATTTTACTTCCAAGAATGTTTATTATGTAAGTTTTTTCAAAATTTTCTTCGAAGGGTCAAAAAGGGTGTTATATATTTAATACTTTTTTATTTTTTCTGAGGGTTTTACATTTTAAGGGTGTCCTTTAAGGATGCTGTCATTTGTAGAATTTACTACAAAAAAAAAACGTATTTGAAAATGCCGCCTCTCCCTCGCTTACGTCAGCCAGAGCTGACGACGGTCTGCAGGTGAGGTAAACGGCTCCGCGAGATGGCGATTGACGCATTAATTAAATTTGTTGCCAACACTTTTAATTGTCAATTTTTATCGATTCATTGTTGCAGCCCTAATTGCAACAATGAGTAAACCATGAAATAAGATTAAAACATTTCAATTACAGGATGAGGGGGTGATTACTTTTGCGAAGCACTGTAGTTTGTGAGTTTTGCTTTTTGAGTAGAATCCTGGAATAAGCAAACTTGTCAAAGGGATTCTAAATACACATGTAGTACTGTTGTTAATAGCTACAAAAGTGAGGCCCTCACATCAGAAGTTAATCGATCCTTTATAAATTCAGGTGCAACTATTACACAACAATAAATGAATAAATTGTGAATTTCTGACAGAAACTTGACAGATTTTTTTTAAATAAGTTTTTGGTCACATTTTTAAGTTCAGTGTTTCACCTTAAAGTGCAGGGGACGCAGTCACTTTTTGGTTATCAGAGCAATTTTCTTCATTTTCAGACATTATTGATGGTAAGGACAGCCTCACATAACAAATATATTCTCTGATTTGATTCTGCCATCATTTTTCCTTGTCTCCTTCTTTCTGCTCTCCTCTCTTATTTCTTTCCCCTTCCTCCTGTCCTCATTATTTATCTTTAGTCTATTCTATTACTCCCCC
Source organism: Fundulus diaphanus (assembly GCA_037039145.1). Taxonomy (NCBI): domain Eukaryota; kingdom Metazoa; phylum Chordata; class Actinopteri; order Cyprinodontiformes; family Fundulidae; genus Fundulus; species Fundulus diaphanus. Next base: position 43,020,448 of record CM073122.1, read on the forward strand.
ACTCCTTCCCTCAGTTCTTATGCCTTCCTGCCTTCTTGTATTGATTTTCATTTATAGGTTTTCATCCTTTTCACTCCCATTTCTCTCCACTGATGGCACCTTGCAGCTCGCCTCTCCCTCTGCCTCCTTCCTCGAGTCTCTAGCGGTGAATACTTTCCACATTCTCTCGCCGTGCTTTTGTTATAATATCAGATGCTTTAGGACTTTGCAAGCCAGACAGGCCAGGCTACGACAAAGAGCACGGCGGGTGAACATGTCTTGGTTGCTGTACGCTATTCAAAAGCCATAAAGGTCACCCTCTTCCCTTATATATTGGCGAAAAGGAGTTGATATGGATCCAAAAAGCTTTCAGACAACAGAGGGGGCTAACACTATCAAAGGATTTATTAAGGCGTATTTTAAGGGCAGTGTAAGAAGTGTAGTTTCTAATGTAAAATTGCTGAATTATGAGTTAATGGATTCATTTATTCAATAACTTTATTGTTTGGTGTCTGCAGCAATGTTTTGTACTCTGTAATCAGAGAAAGGTGAAATAAAGAAAAAGTTACACTGCAAAAATGGATCAAAAAGTAAGTACAATTTTCTTGATGAGTGTATTTGCCCTTAATTTGAGCAGATAAATTATCTTATCTCCAAATGGAATGAGTATTTTTACCCCTAAAATAAGAAAATTAGATATACTGCACTTGAAATAAGATGATGGGGATGAGATGCTCCTATTTTAAGTGCAAAAATATTATTCCATTGGCAAATAGGGTTATTTACCTGCTCAAATAAATGACAAATATACTTAGCTGTAGAACATTTTACTTACTTTTGTTCACTTTTTGCAGTGTAAATGGATTTTTATTGGTCTTGGTTTCCCTGGGGTTTACTAATTCAAATATCAATGACAACCTTAAAAGAGAAAAACAATAAAATACCAAAAATAAGACATAATACAAATTCCGTTTTGTGTATTTCAATTTAAAAATTCTTACTTCTGCGAAGATGTTCTCTCACTTAAATTGATTGTACTGGGCTGTAGGTTTGTGATAAGACATAAATAACAAATTAGTTCTAGAAAATTGTTATTTGAGACCAGGATAAATTAACTGTCAAAGATATTATGTATTCATCTTGTCCTTTTGGCTCTTTGCTTTCGCAAACAGGCTTAAATCAGAGGCAATTGGACCTTCGCCTAGTTTTTCTGAAACGGTTCGTCACCCATGCAAGAGTCTTTTGTCTTCCACTTGAGCAAGGTGTAGTTGGAGTGCTGCTGTTTTTAAGCACATGGAGGCCCATCCTCCTGGTGCAATCCAAGTCAGATGTGAATCAACAACTCTCCAGGGAGCCAGCTTTTATGGAGGTTCTTTTTTGCTGTGAGTTTAGTACTTGGTCACCTGAATCATGATAAGAATGATTATGCACTCTCTTTTGCATGTGTTTTAAGACCGAGGTGATTCAAGTGACCAAGCACTCAACTCACACCAAGCAATAGCCTCTAACGACCAAGGAGAGTGATGGACGGGTCGTTGATTTGCAGCCCACTTTCACCTGACTCGCCTAGGTAGATGTGCTTAAAGAACTGAAAAAGACTACTAGATAGGTGTCGAAACCTGTTCAGAAAAACTCTGAGAGAAAGTTTGTTTGTGGTTGTCATGATAGCTGAGAAATACAGGCATTCTATCCATAGATATCCTCTCTGGTCTTCCTCTGGCCATCTCTTTCTGGCTGTCCCTCTGATGTACTAATTCCTGATCCCAACCATCCTCGTCACCCCCAAAGAGAACCACAACATTTTCATCTCTGCTACCTCCAGCTCTGCCTTCTGTCTTTTCTTCAGTGTCATTGTCTCCAAACCATGCAACGTCACAGATCTCACCACTGTTTTGCACCTTTCTTTTCATTCTCGCTGATCACAGAAATCCTGTATGTTAGAGCTAATATACACAAAGAAAATAATGCCAAATAAACAGCAGATCAAGTCTGCTCATTTGATCACTAAACAAGAAAAAGGGATGTTTTATTACTGATTAGTTTTGTTACAAAAAGTCAGTGAGACCGTTATCAAAATTATAAGAAAACCACTTGATATAGACGTATTTTACACACTTTAAGTTTTTCCATACTATTATTCATATTCAGGTATTAAAATACCTAAAATGTCATCTTATTGTTCAGATCACATCAGCCATTCTGACTTGATGCACAGCTGGATCTCAACAAATGAGAATGTTGGGTTTTTTTTATCTTTTTTTGCAGTTATTAATATCAAAAAGGGAAATTTGCATATCATACAGATTCAGTACACACAGTGCAAGATACTATTTTGATACTATTCTATTTAATTTGAAGATTGTGGCCTACTGTTAATGAAAACCAAAAATTCATGGACTTCAGATGGATTTAGAGCTTCCAGAGCCTCCACACAGACATTGTATTAAGCACCTGTCAACTGGGCCAGAGAGAAAAAGACCAGACTCCTGTTCAGTGCTCCAAAGTTCTCTTTTCAGTTAAATGTACTGTATATTTTGCATTTTATGTAAAAATGAAGGTGCCAGAATGTTGAGAGAGGCTCATGATTCAATTTATTTGAAGCAACATGTGACGTCTCCACAGTCGTTACATTTTTTCAACCTGATTTTATTTTCCAGCAGGATTTGGCACCTGCCCATATTGCCAAAAGGTACCCACGGCTGCTTTAATGACCATGTGTCACTGGGCTTGATAATCAGCTAAGCTGTTCTGCCATTGCCAAGGGTAGAGATAAGACTCAACAATGCAGAGAAGCTATATACTGCAATTAAAGCAACCTGGGCTTCCTCAGCAGTGCCACAGACTGATCTCCTCCACGGCATGCTGCATGAATGAATGAATTAATAAGGGGCCTGATTCAAGTATTTTAGTGCCTATACTATACAACCATTTTTGTATGAAAACCCATTTTAGTTTGTTTAACATAATCTTTTTAGAGAAACCACGTTTTGTATTTTTATTAGCTTGTTTATGGAAATCAGCACTTGAAATATATTGCTCCATGTGTAATGAATCTATAAAATATGAGTTTTATTTTTTGAAGTGATTTCTAGTTCATTAGGATGCACCTTTAAGTGTCTGCCACGTTGCACAAAAAAAAATCTATTTTGGAAATATAAAACAATACCTGAAGGACTATATTTACCATCGTAGATAACAATGCTGCTGGGGAAGATCTTGATCACTGTCATTAATAATGAGCATGCTGAAGATCCGTAAAAAAGCAGAATCTACAAAAGAAGGATTGTTTACTCAATTAGATAGATAGCGTTCAGATTATGTGTGCAAACTGGAGACAATGTTTGTCCTGACTCTTCAGCCAACGGGAAGGAAGAAGGCTATCAGTGGAGCAAAAATGTCAACGAAGACGAGCGATAACGAGATGGCGGCGTCAGAAATGTATGCCCTCACCCGGCCGCTTCTTACTCAAACATGCAAATATCAATGCTGGTTATTAATTGACCACACAGAAAGTTAACAGAAGAACAGGCTTATTCTAAACAATAAGTGCTGTCTGTCAATGAGCGTTGATGAAAAGAAACAAAGGAAACAGAACGAAAGATCCTACATTCCGTTCAGATTTCTTGGATTTTAAAGTCACAAATGAGAATGCATTCAACAATTAGTATCATAACATAGAACTCACATCAACAATTAGTTAGAAGTAATATTTTAAAAAACATGTTTAACTTTGTTAAAACCTACTTCTCAGTTTCAAAAAGAGACGTAAATGTGAATGTAACAATTTCTTCTCATCTTCCTTTGTCAATGGAACTTAAAAGCACACTGTCTCTTAGGTTCAACTATGTTTTAAATAAACCCTTTTTATATTGGACTGTGTCATTAAAAAAAATCAAATAAGGGAACATGAAGAATGAAAAGTTTATTAATAGGTCCCCTCATCCAATGTCTGCTAAGCCTTCAAACTATTTGATGTGGGCTAAAGTACAAAAGATTTAAGTCACTCCTATTCTCTATACAGAGTGGCTCAAAAAAAAAATCATCCCCTTCACACCAACACAAAACAGGGGTGCATAGTCAATATTTCTGTCACAGCTGAGTTTTTCATGACAACCCGGAAGCAACGAGCACAGTGCCAGTATGACAGTAAAAGGTGTTTTAGTGATCTGAATGAGTACAGGGGAGTGTAGTAAGTGGTGAAGTGGATAATGGCTGGCTGGGAAGGCTCTGGTCACGGACTGTGAGGAGAGAGAAAGCGATAGAGTGAGTGAGCAACAGCAAACAACAGGGCAGAGAAGTCGGGAGCAGAGGTTAACTTACGGATAGAAGGTGAGAGCGAAGCCGGGAAAGGCTGGTCAGGCTACGGCTGTCGTTGACAGACCGAGGTGTGGTTTGGAGCTGGATGGAGAGTTTCACAATGGAGGGTGGATAGGCTAGGTGGTAGCGGGACGCCAGCAGGAGAGGAGCCCCACGTTGACCGGAGTTCCAGGAAGGCTCGAGGGATTCAGACTTTCCAGAGAACCAGGATGGAGTGGACCACAAGTGAGATGGCAGGAACCAATCAGGAGTAGGGATGGACCTACAGAGAGAGAGAGAGCAGCCTGGTTAGTGAGCAGTAGGCTCATGGAACCAGGAACATCAAGGTGCATAGGATCAGGTCAGGTACCACTCAGGCGAGCTAATGCTCTAATGCTTTCCTTCTGTCTCCGGCCGCCTTAAACGCACCTTTGATGAGCGGGAGATTGGAAACACCTTCCACCGGAGTCCACCTGTCGCACCCTGCAGAAGAAAAGTAAGAACAGCACACACCACAGCTGACCTGAATCAAATACCTGACAATTTCACCTTTTACTATAATTGCAGTTTGGGCTACTCTAAGACACAGTTGTACTTTAATCTAAGTCATTGCATTTTGGATCTGCTGCAAGCTAAACCTCCGTCAATTCTTAAGTATATAACAGCCTTTAATGTGTTTTGTTTCCATTGTTTTCATGTTTTTAGCACTATCAATCTTCTTATCAACTCGATCAAGCATGATTGCCACGGCATAATGCTGCAACCACCATGTTTGGCTGTGGGGATGCTATGTTAAGGGTGATCTACAGTATCCGTTTTCCACTATACATAACATTTTGCAGGCCTAAATGTTCATCTACAGTCTGATCTGACCAGAATCCCTTCTTTCACATTTTTGCTGAGTGCAGCAAACTGCAAACAGCATGGCTTTCCTTCAGAAATAGGCTTTCCACTCTACTATAAAGACCAAATATGTGGAGTGCATGACTAACATATTGTCCAACTGAGCTGTGGATTCTATGCAGTTCCTACAGAGTAATTGTGGGCCTCTTGCCTGTTCCTCTTATTCATGCAGTGCAGCAGACACCCTGTTCCCTCATTTACTCCGGACTGGCAGAAACAAGGGGAGCAGTATGATCTGGCTGTGTTGTTTGTGTTAGTGCAACTCTGGGCATGTAGCTATCATAGAGATGCTCAGCAGTCAGGACATTAAAGGAGCAATAAGTAATACTGACACCTACTGTTGCAAATCGGAACAACACATACACAGCACCTTCACGGAGAACAGCCATTTCTCAATGGTCCGTTGCAGGTGTGAATCCCCACTGAATTTTTACTTACAGAGGGTAGGTATATAGTAAATTTCTGTTCCGCTTCTCTTACTGGCTTCCATGTTTGCAGGCTGCTGCTCTTTTGCCAAGATAAAATACCAAATGCTGCACATTGTTTTGGGAACCCTGGGAACTTTCATATGATTGGCTCAGGGACCAGGAAGTAAAAGCAGGGCTGCACACTGCACCGAAGTCGATCCAGACGGATGGAGAGAAACGGTGCCAGTAGAACCATCTCCTGAACAATGCGGTGGGAAAACCAGGGTGGTGGATTTCCACAGGCCTAGACCCACCACACAGTTACTAGTTACATGGAACTGACATTGATATAATGGACTCTTCTAAGCACCTGTAAACAACAAACTGGACTGGAGTCACAACACTGATGCTCTTTACAGGATGGGTCAGAGCGGTTTGGTGAGCTCATCAGAAAGGCCATGCATGAAGCTGTTGCAGAGCTGGAGAGCTCCTTCAGTAACAGACTGCTGTATCATAAATGCTCAAAGGGGCGTTTAGGATACAATAAGTTGTTTACATCACAGCTCTTATCTGCAGAGATTTGTGTTCTTGAAAAATGTCGCTTAGAGTTATCTATCCAAAAATATACACACGTTTTGTACATTTTCTTTAAATCAACCTGTACTCAGATGCACATTTATATTTAATCCAAGTATATTATTTTTAATAACTATGCAATCTTTTTCTTTTGTTGTAAATCTGTACCTATGCGAGTTTCTTGTTCTATATATATATATATATATATATATATATATATATATATATATATATATATATATATTTATATATATAGATAGATAGATAGATAGATAGATAGATAGATAGATAGATAGATAGATAGATAGATAGATAGATAGATAGATACACAATACCCTTATGTGTGTCTGCATGCTTTAACATTGTTGCTTGACTTGCATTTTCCCACTGAGTGATGAGGATATTTCTTTTTATTTGATCATAAACATTTTTTGGATAGAATTAGGTTCAACTTTGACACCAAGTTTGGAGAGCCATCGCTAAGGTTTATTGTGAATATGCCTGCTCCTACACAGAGACCAACTGAAACACTCCCCCTTTCTCCTTTGCCCCAGTGCCGGTCCTCACCTCCTGTACTACTTTGCTATTTTCCTCTTACTGATTGAAAAAATCTAAAGGTGTCCAGTAAAACAGGGGTCTTTGCCCCCGTAGCCTGGCATTACCAAGAGTCCTATTATCCTCAGTGATAGCTCTGAGACACACGTTTACACACTGATACACACACACCAACAATGGCACATTGATCACACATCACTGCATTCTGACGTTCTGAAGACACACACACACACACACACACACACACACACACACACACACACACAAACACACACACGCAGTTTCAACAAAAACATTGATTTGCCCCTCTCCTTTTGCAGAAAAATACTGCCAATCTTCACCAGGCTGTAATTTTATGGCACAACAAAATGAAAGGGTAATTTCTGCAGGATAGTGAGGAAGAGGCACAATCGGAGATAAAGGGACAAAGTTTGGCGTCTGAAAGGCCAGTGATGATGATAGCAGCCGTGCACCCGGAGAGAAAGGCCGTTTGACAAGGCTGACAGCCTCACGCCTCGCTACCCAGCTCAGCACAGAAAGAAGGACGCTAAAACACTGCAATTTAGATAGTTTACTGGCCATTGTCAAAACACTATTGCAATCTGTGGAGGGTTTAACGGGTTTAAAGTCACTCAGTAGGATCTCCACCATCTTCTGCTCATTACTTTCCACTGCTAGTTCTTTTTCTTCCTTTTTTTATTTTCCCTATCTGCTTTTTTCCCGTTGGCATAAACTTCAAATTTGAGTCACGTTGACTTAATACTTTCGATTGTTTTGACACCATATTAGCAAATTGTATCTTGTTTTTCTCCCGTCTCCTGTTTTAGCTGTAGTGTCAGAAAGGTCAGATCAGAGACCTCAAGCTGTAATTTTCCTAGAATTTGTAGTGATGAATCTCGTTCTTTCTGTATGTTTGTAATGTATGAAATAATTCTAGTTAAGGATTTATTTAGCTTATTCCTTTGTTTTTCCTATGTATGTCTGTAATGTTTTTCTGTGCATGTACATCACTTAGAATTGTCTCATTAAAAAGTGCTATTTAAATAAACTTACCTTATCTTACTTTACCTAATTGTAACCATCAATATGATGCATAAACTTTTCAGAAATTATTCATTGCCACATCACAACTAACAGAAAAGCCTACAACACCCTAGCATTTTAAAGGATACTTTCTCATCATTTATTGACCAATACATTAATCGTATTTGAAAATCCTTTGCAATGGGCAGATGTACAACTTTTCAAAAGTGGCAGTCAGTTCAGATGTCGACAAATGTATCTTTACACCTAGTATTTTCTGAATATGATTTTGATATATCATATATATGTGAATTTAAACTAAGTAGAAAGTAATATCTGATGAAGAGAGTCTTCAAATAAATCTGGTGCAAACCATATTCACTAAATTGTTAAAGCCAACTACCAATATTACCATCATATTGATACTGAAGAAAGTGATATAATGATTGGAGGGGAGACTGAAGAATGGATTTTCTGTTCATTCTTTTTCTTGAAAACATGCCCAGTCATGTTGTTCTCATCTAACTCCATTCATGGCTTCTTTTCTTTCTGTGGCTTATTCAATCAGCTTGTTTTAGCTGGAAAGCTAATGCTCAAAACAGAATGATCACTCTTTGATTTGGATGATCAGGTTGATGACTTATTTCTCCTTTCACAATAAACGGTGTGACATTAGATGGTAACATCTGAAAATAAAAATTCTTCTTATTCTTCTTATTATTGTTATTGGGCTGCACAGTGGTGTAGTGGGTAGCACTGTTGCCTTGCAGCAAGAAGGTTCTGGGTTTGAGTCCACCCTGGGTCTTTCTGCATGGAGTTTGCATGTTCTCCCTGTGCATGCGTGGGTTCTCTCCGGGTACTCCGGCTTCCTCCGACAGTCCAAAAACATAACTGTGACTTTGATCTCTGTGAGAGCTGAAAGCCTATAAAACTGACCAATCCTGTTATTCGAATGGCAGTGATTGGTCACTGTCTGCATTTTCTTACTCTGCCCCGTCACCTTAGACCACTGTACAGCAGGATCTGAAACTATCAATAATGATTCCTCTCAGACAATTTAAAATGATCTTAAACCTTCTGCTGAAATGTGCTCTTGCTTTTAGGTTATATTTTATTAGCTTATTTGATTTGAGTCAAATGTTTTAATTATTTGTATCGCTACTATCTTTTGTCTATTGTTTTTTTTTCAGGTCTCTTGTGAAAGCGATCTTAGGGGGACAACAGCAATGGGACAACCTGTATAAACAAAGGTTAAAGAAAATAAAATGCGTGCTGCTCAGCTGTCACCCTGTGATTTGTTATTTGTTATTTGCATTCAAAACATGTAGCTGTGATCTGATCAATCAGGACACATTTTAATGTCATGTGTGAATAGTCGTTGTTAGGCTTGTCTACCTACATCTCAATCAGCCATGACTCACACTGTAGTGCTAAACAGGGCCAAAACATCTGACCTAAAGCATATAAAGAAAACATATGATGTAATATTTATGAAATTATTTAATAATATGAGAATATTTTCAATGTTTATTGGTTGGTTTAGTGCCCATTCTTTTTTTTCTTGTTGTAATTTCACATTTTCATGTTGTGAATCTCTCTGTTGAGTTAGGATTTTTATTCATATGAAAAACTGGACGGATGGGTGGATGAACGGATAGATGGATGGACGGGACAGAAATTTGGGGGAGGGATGCTCCCAGTTTGGAGGTTACAACCTTGAGTATTGATCAGGTTTTGCCATTTCCATGGTGACTTGAGACCCCCTCTCTCTGACCTGCTGGAGTACATTAGACCTGAGATCCATAACTCCTGTCTGTTCTCTCTTTTACTGCCCCCCTCCTTTTCTCCCACTGTTCTCTCTTTTCCTGTCTCACGCACACAAATACAGTGACGCATCTACACTGAAGGTGCAAACACACTCATCAGTACACACATCTCCACACACACAGTCATGCACACAGCTGCTCGTCCAAGCACAGGAAGAAACTGAATTAAACCTTAAAAAACAATCTGAGCCTGCAGAGAGGACAATTCATCATGATCTCTGTGTGTCAGAGGTGTCAGCTGGAGTGGGGTGGTGGGTTGGGGGGTGGGGGCGGGGTTGTGTGCTGAGTTTGACAGGGTGCGGGGTTTGTGGAAAGGGGTAACTGCAGCCCTACAGCTACTGACCACGAGTCCTCACATACAAGCATTGTGCTCACTTCTCAGCGCTGATCTTTAAACACTCATCCACATTACAACCAAGGTCGGCTTGAGTGTAAATGAAGCTGGATCTCCGGCCAGCAGTTTGGAAGCGAGGGAGAGAAGGAAGGTGAAAGAAATAAGAGCTGGATTGGAGAAATACACTTCACCAAGCCAAATCACGGAAATGTATATGATATTATCGTATTCACCTTTAATATATGTCACTTCAGGCAGAGCAGTATTTATTACCAATTTACCCAACTGCCCTCCTCCCCTAAGTACCATTAAGAGATGCACAGTTCTGTCAACTTCTCTCATTTTTTTTATTGTCCCTTTTCATCTCTGCCACGTGATCCACCCTTTCAGTTTCTGTACCTCCTGGAGGCGATTGTACCAAACAAGGAGCTCTGCAGTTTGTCCCATAGGCTGTTGCAGGGGCCCGCAGAGCAGAAGGAGCCGCCTCGTTGTGTGAGGAAATTATTTTCTCTGTGCTGAGGAGGACACTCCAAATCATCTACAGCAATCTCAGTAATGGCCCTGAGATGCTGCTCCCTTTGTCCTGTAATGGTGACAGATGAGTGGCTGTGCAGGAGGGGGCCGTCCAGACGCCCGCTGAAGGGGCGACCAGGCTGCTGCGCGCGTACACACACAAACACTTGCATAAAGCGCCCGGACAGCAGCGGTGATTGCAGGTAATTGTCTCTTCTCGGACTGTGGTGTTAGTGGTTATCCTTAATGATCACTCGCAAAGTGGGGTTCTAACTATCTGTCCTTTCAAAGGAAAGATGATTCCACTTTAGCGAGTCATGTCTGAGCAGCTCACCACCGTCGTAGCGACCTCCTTAAAACCTTTATTGGCAGTGCATTGAAATTGTTTTGACATCCCCTTTCCAAGAGGCTGACTTGGAGATGTATCATCAGTTAACACAAATGTGCATAAAATACTCTCAGGTCTAGTGTAGTGGATTATGTCACTGATGTATTTGGAAGACAAAAGGATCAACAGCTTTAGGCCAATCAAAATGATCTAACTTGCATTTCCCGTAAAAAAAAAAAAAAAAAAATTGTAAAGAAATGTACAGTCAGGTACAAGGGCCTACTTTGTGCAAGCTCGCTGTTGCAGGTGTTCCCAAAGTCAGGGTCCCAAATCAACAAGTGTGACGTCTTGAGCCTTTACTCAGAGTTTCAGATGGGAAAGTACGGCATAAAGACAACGCGAGTAGGAGGAAGACTTGCAGTACCCCAGACGGCTGTGTTTAGTACCAATAAGCCCCAGTTCCAACTGCTTGTATTGGCCACACGCCTTTTTGCTCCACCCCACTTGCGAGTGTTTCGGGAGCAGTTTTTTTCAGAGCCAGGCCGGGTTTCTCCGGCACTACTCAAGAGCAGGGTCAAACCGAGCGGACTTGACAGGAGTTTTGACGTGAACACACAGTATTTCAGTGATTGGCCGAGTGCCAAAGAGAAATGAGAAGGTTTTCTAAGAGGAAGGCCAAAGAAATTGAAGAGCGAAATATAGTTTTACTATTTACAAACCATGAATCCCGCCTGTAGGGAAAAAAGGACACTTTCTATATGCAGATGTGTATCAGATCTGTAGATTTACCAAGGCTTTCTCTCATTTTACACACACATCCATTAACCTCAAGCAGTAGAAGGCAGCGGCCGTCTGCTGAAACAGCTGCCTGCAGCCGGGGGAGTTAGTGCAAAATCAAACCTGTAAAAATGATTTCAAAGCGATTATAAATCTTTTAAGCTATTTACATGTTCTTGATCCCTCCATGGCTGAGGCAAAAGATCTCAAAGCTGTACATTTTAACTCCATGACTGAAAACAGCCGGGCGGAGCAGCAGTCTGCTTGTACTCTGGAAAGGTCTGAAAGCCTCTCCCCGCTTTTGTGTCTCTCTCCCTCTCAAACACTTGTTTCGAAGCAGACAGCAGTGCAGAGGAGCTGTACCTTATTTTATTATTTGTTTAAGCTGACGCGTGATCCAGATATTTATCCCGGTGGATTACTTTATCCTTACAAAAAATATCAAAGACACTCTTGCATAAAGCTGGAGAAGATTCTCAGTCATCCAGGTCATGATCATTACAAAAAAGTTAAAAAACAAAACAACTGGACTTTTTCCCAAAGTTTGAAGACGTTTCGCTTCTCATCCAGAAAGCTTTCTCAATTCAAATGTCTAGAGTATTGCATAAACAATTATATAAATATTATTTGTATATTTTTCTTTTACTTATGTTTTATTTCACAATACATTTTTTTTAAAGTGTCAATGTAGCAAACATGGGGTGGGGCAGTGGGGAAGCCACACCCAGGAGGCGTTTCCCTCTTCCGAGTATTTCTAGGCTGGTTGAAACACAAACCGTGCGAAGACAAACTGAGCGGGGAGCAGCTGAGACGAGCGAGACAAACGGAGTAGGGTCGGTGGAGCTGTGCCAGTTACTCCTGTCTTTTTGTTGCTGGTGTCTGACTCCGTTTGCATCATGTGTGACATTCATGCCAGTGCATCTGAGCTGCCAGGGCTGTGACTTTGAAACTTTAAGTAACCAATTAGTGACAACCAAGAAGTCACATGGAAGCCAAAAGGTTGCAAGCATACATACACTTTCATGTCCAGTGCCCCTAGGGATTCAAACTTTAAGATTAGGAGGCCTACACAAAAAACACAAAATGGATTTATTTTGTAATTTATGTTTACTTTGTCCACATTTTTTTCCTGCAATTTGGTGGGGGTGGCTCCCAAGTGCCCCCGATTGACAAACTGCTACTGTTGTAAACATGATATAATTTGATGTATCTTAATTTGACAGCATGGTTTGATGTTTGCATTGTCCCTTTAGTAAGCTTACAAGCAATGCTTCTATACTTACCTAACAGTTGTTGTTTTTTGTGTTTTGAAAGCTGAAAGTTTTTGAGACTGCTGCATTATTGTTTTATTTAGCAAACACTTAGAATCCACCGCAACAACAATAGCGTCCTTTTGACATATTTGTTTTTCATCTGTCAGGATTTTACTTATGCAAAAATACTGTGGGGTTCAGTTTAGCTAATTAATGTTAGTGTTCTGTTCTCTCTCCTAGCTAATAATAATAATAACTTTATTTAAAAGGTATAATGTACAGCTCAAACATAAATATCACCATTTGATCCGCTGCACCAGATTATAGCATAAGATAATTTGCATCTGCAGTTCCTTAACAGATTACAAAGATTGATATATATAATACAGTAATAAAACGTATTATGTTTTGTTCTAATCCCACTACACAGGCAAACACACATGCACAGATTTAATCACTGGCACACACATACACACAGCCATACAATTAATGATTAAATGGTTGTGAGCAGTTTTTTACAATTTTCAGGTTAGATTTGAAAACTCTCAGAGAGCTGCAGCTCCTCACATCATCACGCAGTGTGTTCCACTCATTAGTAGCCATTATAGAAAAAGCCAATTGCCTGGTGACAGTTTGCCGAAATGGGATGGTACAATCTCCCACAGATGACGTTCTTGTAGATCAAATAGCGGCGAGTATACACAAAATCAGACAGCGGCAGATATATTTTGGCAGATGAGTAATAGGTATGCTTTACTGAATGAACTTCAATTCAATTCAATTCAATTCAATTTTATTTATATAGCGCCAAATCATGAAACATGTCATCTCAAGGCACTTTACAAAATCAAGTTCAATCATATTATACAGATTGGGTCAGATTATACAGATTGGTCAAAATGTCCTATATAAGGAAACCAGTTGATTGCATCAAAGTCCCGACAAGCAGCATTCACTCCTGAGGAACCGTAGAGCCACAGGGAGAGTCGTCTGCATTGTACATGGCTTTGCTGCAATCCCTCATACTGAGCAAGCATGAAGCGACAGTGGGAAGAAAAACCACCCATTAACGGGGAAAAAAAACCTCCGGCAGAACCGGGCTCAGTATGAACGGTCATCTGCCTCGACCGACTGGGGTTACAGAAGACAGAGCAGAGACACAACAAGAGAGACAAAAAAGCACAGAAGCACACATTGATCCAGTAATCTGTTCTACATTAGATGGTAATAGTCGGTGATCTGTCCTCCCTGGATGATTTCACAGTCAACAGAACGTCAGACCAGGTGTACCTACTGTGAAGAAAAAAGAGAGAGAACAAAAAGTTAAAAGCTGAAATGACAACAGTCATTTCAATGTAATGCAATGCAAATCTGGAGAACAGTAGAAATCAGTAGAGTGAGAAAAATAGGCCCTGATGTTCTCCAGTAGCCTAAGCCTATAGCAGCAAAACTATAAAGGTAGCTCAGAGTAACATGAGCCACTCTAGTTATAAGCTTTGTCAAAAAGGAAGGTTTTAAGATTAGTCTTAAAAGTAGACAGGGTGTCTGCTTCACGGACCAAAACTGGGAGTTGGTTCCACAGGAGAGGAGCCTGATAGCTAAAGGATCTGCCTCCCATTCTACTTTTAGAGACTCTAGGAACCACCAGCAGACCTGCAGTCTGAGAGCGAAGTGCTCTGTTAGGAACATACGGAGTAATCAGAGCTCTGATATATGATGGAGCTTGATTATTAAGGGCTTTATACGTTAGAAGAAGAATTTTAAATTCTATTCTTGATTTAACAGGAAGCCAATGAAGGGAAGCTAAAATTGGAGAAATATGATCCCTCTTGTTGATTTTCATCAGAACTCTTGCTGCAGCATTTTGGATAAGCTGAAGACTTTGAATTGCATTTTGTGGACTTCCTGATAGTAAAGAATTACAATAGTCCAGCCTTGAAGTAACAAATGCATGGACTAGTTTTTCAGCATCACTCCTGGACAGAATGTTTCTAATTTTGGCGATATTCCGGAGGTGAAAAAAGGAAACTCTGGAAACCTGTTTAATATGGGATTTAAATGACATGTCTTGGTCAAAAATAACACCAAGGTTTTTTACTTTATTACCAGAGGCCAAGTTAATGTCATCCAGATTAAGTGATTGGTTAAGAAGTTTATTTTTTGAGGACTCTGGCCCAAAGATTACAACTTCGGTCTTGTCAGAATTTAGATGCAGGAAATTTAAAGTCATCCAGCTTTTGATGTCATCAAGACATGACTGCAGTCGAAGTAATTGATTGGATTCATCAGGATTTATGGATAGATATAGCTGAGTGTCATCAGCATAACAGTGGAAATTAATCCCATGCTGTCTGATAATTTTGCCGATCGGAAGCATATATATAGTAAAGAGAATTGGTCCAAGGACTGAACCCTGTGGTACTCCACAGGTGACCCTAGAGTTTGAGGAAGATTTATTATTAACATGAACAAACTGGAATCTGTCCGACAGATAAGATTTAAACCAGCCTAATGCTTTCCCCTTAATCCCTACAGTATGTTCAAGTCTTTGTAGGAGAATATTGTGATCAACTGTATCAAATGCAGCACTAAGATCTAACAGGACAAGTACAGACACAAGTCCATTATCTGAGGCCATGAGAATATCATTAGTGACCTTCACCAGAGCTGTTTCAGTGCTATGATGAGCTCTGAAGCCTGACTGAAACTCCTCAAGTAGGTCATTGCTTTGTAAATGTTCACAAAGTTGATTAGCAACTACTTTCTCAAGAATTTTAGATAAGAAAAGAAGATTAGATATAGTTCTGTAGTTTACTAGCTCATCTTGATCAAGAGAAGGTTTCTTAAGTAAAGGTTTAATAACAGCTACTTTAAAAACCTGTGGTACATATGTAATATTCTGGTTTCTGTTCGGGTTTTATTTTTGAGTCATTTTACTCTCCTGCTTTAGGTTCTCTGCTTGCTTTGAGTTTTTTCCTGTCTGGGTTTTTATTTACTGTTAGGTTATCTGGTTTTGTCATCTGTTTTAGTCTAAGCTTTATTTTCTGTTTTAGTTTTTTTTCTTTAGAGTGATTTTGTTTCTTTGTAAGTTGTGTGTGTAGTTTGTTAATGTCCTCTTGTCTTGTTAGCTTTTTAGATTTGTCTGTTCTTGTTTTGAGCCTCAGCACTGGTGTCTGGTCTAATTACCCACTCTGCACACCTGCCTTACTCCACCCCTGTTACAATCATCTCTGACCGGTTTCACCTGCTTCCACCTCCATATAAACAGTTGAGACCAGACATCAGTGCCAGGTCGTCTTGTTGAGTTGACGGGTGAGTCTACTCCAGCAATATTCTGTTCTTGTTTTTTGCTTATGGATTTTGACCCTGTTTTTCTCCTAAGATCTGAGCCATCCTGATTCTGCTTGTCTGTTCCTGCCTTGCCTGTTCCAGCTAGTCTGTTTATTTTTGTGCCGTCTTTTGGTTGTGAGGTCTTTTTGGTTTTTGCCCCAGTCTTTGATTTTTGTTAATAAAGAACCTGATCTGAACCTCTGCTGGTCTGGCTGAATTCTGGGTCCCCTGCCTCTGATTCATGACAACATATCCATTTACTAAGGATAGATTAATCATGTCTAAAATAGGACCACTGATCAAAGGGAATACCTCCTTAAACAACTTGGTTGGGATTGGGTCTAACAAACAGGTAGAAGGTTTAGATGAAGCTAAGATTTTAGATAGCTCAGAAAGCTCTACTGCTTCTAAACAGTTCAGACACAGCGCAGGTTCTAAAGATTCCTCCAATGCTGCCTTACTTACTGGGGATGAGGTAATCATGTTTGGGAGGATGCCGATTATTTTATTTTTAATGGCATCAATTTTATTTATGAAGAATCCCATAAAATCATTACTACTAAGAGCTAAGGGAATGGATGGATCAACAGAGCTGCAGCTCTGAGTAAGTTTGGCAACTGTACTAAAGAGAAATCTAGGATTATTTTTATTCTCTTCAATTAATGATGAAAAATATGCTGCTCTAACTCTGCGAAGGGTCTTGTTATACAACAATAGACTGTCCCTCCAGATTAAGTAGGATTCCTCTTGGTGTGTAGAGCGCCATTTTCTCTCCAATTTCCTAACATTGTGCTTCAAGGAGAGAAAGCTTTGAATAAGATGTCAAATTCAGTGCTGTGGAGTTGTGAACCAGTTTTTCTGGAGTTTATCAAACAAATGGCTGTTAAGGAGTATTTATTTTATGGCAATGCTAATGAGAATACCTGCCAAAAATAGATGTATAATTATTTTCAGAAAGTTAAAATACTTTTGGATGTAATGGTGGGAGGCCACCAATTGTCTCCCTCACATTGTCTCCCTCACCAAGATATAATCAAAAAGCTTTTGATCACCAAGGTGAAGAACATGAATTAGATGGATTGATGTGTTCTAAACTTCGACTTTTAGCCAAACAAGCCTCAAACACATGTCAGCGGCAGAATCAATGGGTGCAAATGGAGAAAGCCTGTTGTCTTGTTTCAGGCCTGGTAAAGAAGAGGTGTGAGATGTTCAGCCGCAGTCCCAATGGTCTGAGGTGTTTCTTTACTTTAACTTGTTTTGCAGTGAGGGTATTCCTCCTCTGTGAAGTGTGGCAGTGATCCACTTAAAGTTTCATTCAGACAGGAGAATGGCCTTAGGGATTGGAAATGCTAATGTCTGTATTTGACCTGTTCAAGCCGCACATGTTTTCTTTGTTTTCCTTACAGCTACCTGTGCTTACATGGTACAGATGCTGCTTTTAGAATGCACTTTATGTTCTAGCTGCAGATTTAAATAGATTAAATAAAATCTCTCTATTTTCCACGATACATTTTTCCCCATGCATGTGAGTTGTTCTCGAGGAGCTCTCTCCCACAATCTAGAAACACACTTTCTATTTCAATTGAATTCTAAGGTACCCTTTAGTTCAAGTGTGGGTGAATGGCCAGTCAAGGGTGTACAATGGGATGGGTAAACGTTATCAATTAACCTTTCTTTCCCTCATTAAGCAAAATATATTAATAAAATGTGGATTATAATTGTGGGAAAAATTAGGACACGATACACCCTAATAGCTAGAGTAATCTACTTCATTTAAAAAAAACTTCAGTGGAATAATCAGAAATTTACTTGACAGCCAGACCGAGACATATTGGAAGTTGTTCCCCCTTTTTATACTACATTCTGCTTAGTTAAATGCCTAATTTATTTGACAACCGTTGTCTTCCACCCAACTGACATGCTAAAACCTTTTTTTGCCTTTTCTTCTGTGTATGAAATGATTTTGTTAACATTTGACTAAAACCTTAATTCAGTTAGACACATATTTTTTGTTTCTAAATATGGGTCAGTTCCTTTTTTTCGAGGAGCAGTTGGCAATCCTACTTTCTATGGTATTTACTTTCACTTCAACAGTCAGGAGCAAACCAAACTAAGTGTCTTAAGGTAAAAGAGTCAAAACCTCCTTCAAAATGCTGAGTAATTGTGTTCTAATCACATGCTCCTGATATGATTCTCCTAGTTTAGCAATTTCAGAGTAGCAATAAATACGAGTGTGACCTAATTTACTCCTCGCCAAAAATCGTGTTGTTTTATTAAATTGAACAGATGTGGATAGTCACAGTGCACATACTGGGGTGGGAAGCAAGATGATACAGAAACCAGATGAACTGATCAGAGGGAGTGAGTTGCAGCAGAGGCAGAGAGAAAGGCAGAGGAGCTGAGGGAAGGGTACTAATTTAACACAAGTGGAGCAGAACTCATGAAGTAAATTTGGAACCCAAGCATAAATGAATAAAGATACATCTAACAATTCAAAATGAACACTGATTATGAGAAAAAGCAAAAATAAACAGCAAGGAAATGGTGAGAACACAAACATGAAAGAAAAACAAAACCCAGACACCTGGAGATCGTGACAACATAACATTTCACATTCTTCTGTTTTTAATGTTCCATTTTACTTTAGAAATATACATATGTGGAAATATGTTAGAAAAAAAACACATAGCTGTGAGCCTTTAGAGACAGAAAAAAACTGTAAGGTAAGTGTATGTCTGCTTTCCAAATGTTGATGTATAAATGTTCCCAAAGCATTATTTTTCTTCATTTATGTGCTCTTAACAAAAGTCTGGACTTTCTCCATTGATCTTTCATTACAGAACTATAGAATCCTATTAGTGCATGTCACCTTTGAGAATCAATAAGCAGAGGATGTGGTCAATGGTCGTTCACTCATTAGGAGACACCCAGCAGCAGGCCTCAGGGCAGATCAAAGGGGTTGGTCTGAATATTGCCTTCAGGAAAAACCCTTTTTTCTCAAACATTTGCAATTGCCAGTTCTCACTGCGTGAGGCGAATACATAGAAAACTGCCTTGGACTCTGCATGCAGACTGTGGTTGACTGATCTGTTGGCTTTTAACCATAGTCTTTTCACTTGACTCATACATATAAAGATGGAAAGATTTATCTGGTCCTTCTTTTTGTTTTGCATTAATGAAATACAAAATGTTTTATAATATTTTGTAAGGTTAGATATTTTACATGTATATACTTGTTCACTAGTATGGTTTTTGAAATGAATATTCAATGTTATTATTAGAAGCAATTCTTTAGCTTAGAATATTTCAGGTCAGTGTATAAAAGGCCTATCGACCCATATACTGCCTATGACACCAAGAAGCTGTGTGCGCAGCATGGCAGTCTGATGGCGTACCTCTGCCATTTTTCATGGTTGTTTGAACTGATATTTTCAGGACATACTTAAAGGGGAGGGTTAAGTTGCTTTTCAGTTCTTCCTTTTCACATTGAAATCATTTAATTGTGTTCTATGTAAAGTTGAACTGTAATGTCTTGGTCTAAATTCCTCCTTAAAGTACTCCTACGTTCCCCCTTTTTACCCCTGTTCTAAGGTGCGTCTGAGAGCAACTCGTTTTGGTGCTGTCTCTTTAAATCTAAAGGACACGCTTCACTCCCGCTGCCCCCCTCCAGGTCACAGAGCGTCTAACTCCACCCTATTTGAACATTTTGGCGTATGCTGGGGAAGGTGAAATGAGCAACTGAACATTTATCCAAATGTAGCTTTGGCATCTCTGAGCTCATACTACAAAATTATTCCAAGTAAAAAAAATAAAATAAATAAAATGGCGGATTTATGAAATTAGTAAACTGAACCTCAATGACCTTGTTTAGCAGCTCTGCAGCAAATACTGTGGCATAATTATTTAAAAAAACGCAATAGAAAACAGAACAGCTTGAAATATTTGACCCAAGAAGAACATGAAGATATCTAAGCAGCACCCAGACTACATTCAAATTTTCTGCATTCCTAGAGACTCCAAGTACACAATGTATTTAAGGGCTAAAAAAAGTGGATTTTGCATGATATGCCCCCTTTATGTTCTAGTGCTAGAACATAAAGGGGCTTCAACTGTTTCAGAGCCACTGAAGGTGGTTGTGGCTATAGGGTATCAAGCAAGTCGATTGATCAAAAATAAGCTTTTGTGTTTACCTTCAGATTTCACTAAGAACCTTGGCTCTCATTAAAAAAATGCTTGTAAAGCATAAATTTGAAATTTAACACAGTTAAATCTGAATATACAGCATTATCTAGTGATTAATATATAAATGCACTGTTTTATTTAAAAGGGAAGTGTTTTTTGTCGCTGTGTACACGGAATACAATACTAATCTTTAGGGTAAAGTATACCATGAACTCAAATTTTATATATATATACAGTATATATATATATATATATATATATATATATATATATATATATATATATATATATATATATATATATATATATATATATTCTGGCTCTGACATAGATCTTGTTTCTGCTTCATTGTTGTCTCTAACTACATATGGAAATATACGAGGAAACTTATGCAGCTGCTTTTACAAACCCACAGTCATTTAGACAAAGCAGGCAGCCCTTTTTGGAAAATGCTCTGTGGCTCATTGTCATTGTTGCTAATGTTGGGCCATCTTAAGCCGGGCATACACTGTACGAGTTTTTCAGTCGTGGTACTTATAAACATCTCAAACTGTGCGACGGAACCGCGGGGTTTAAAAAGTTCACCGCTCATGATCTGTGCGGCGCGACGCTCGGATGCGACCCGTAAAAGACTAACTGACTATGCCTCCCAGCATTCATTACAGCTCTAACATCACCGACCAAGGTTACGTAAGTGCAAGTTTGGAGCGGAGTTCCAAACTTGCGGGAGAGTTTCATTCACGCTCTCCTCTCTTTAAACTTTGGAGGAAGTTAAAAGAAAGCTTTCAAGATTTAGCTGTGTGTACATGTGGCAAATCTCACTCTCCATTTTAAGATTCTAAGAAAGAGCTAAAAAGAAGCTCTGAAATGTCCCTGTTTGTGTATCAAGTAGATTTTATTCTCGGCCGAAGAACGTCGACCACTTGTCTACTGTCGAGAATCTGAACATGGTTGACTTTTAAGGGAAGAAATACCATCTCCTTGGGGAATCTAACAGTGCCTAGCCTGTTTTTTCAAGAAAAAGCTGCCAAAGCTCTGCTCCACACGGACACCTGCCATTAAGACAGACAATTTTAGCATAATTCAACTGGCAACAAAAACGGCACATATTAAAGAAAAGTTTATTTTTCTATATTGTTTGTCTGGCAAGATTGACGCCTAGGTTTAGATAAACGATCCACCATGGTTAATGTCTTGCTTGTGTATGTCTTTGAACAGCTGTGCTCAACAGTGAGATACATTCCCCAACTTCTGCAGCGTATGTGGTGATTACGTAAACTATGTTTTAAGTAACTTGGTTTATATTGATCAGCGGGAGGCGTTCAGTTTCAGTTTTATTTAAATGTTTTCTTTCTCTCATCTTTCTCTTTTTCTGTTATATTTTGCTTATATATGCTATACATGAACACTCCCGTGTTTATGGCTCATTGTCCATCGTTAGTTCCAATCCAGTAGCTCATGTGGCCTCTATTGCTTTGCTTTTGGCCAAACCGTGGTAGCAGTCTGCTGGCCACCACTCAGCTTAGACATACAGACGTACGAATGCACAATTCTGTGTGACTGCTGTTTGGATGTTTCTCATTGTGCTTTGTATTATCATCTGATCCTGAAGCTGTGATTATTCCTCATTGTCCTGTTTATTACCTACCAATTAGTGATTTATACCCAGATCGTTATGAGTTCATTATCTTTGTCTAATTGTCCATAATTGTTTAGTTTCATGATTCAGAATTTCTCTATCTGCTCATCAGTTATCGATTCATCAACCTTGCATTTTATTCTGTTAATACTTTATTCCTCAATAGTTTAGTGAATAGTGTGTAGGTGGAGAGTTTATTGGCTTGTTCATGTTGACTGTGAACATGAACTGTTTAGTTAATAAATTCACACAGATATAAAGAACAGTTGTGCTTATTTTGTAAAGGTTATTCTATCTGAAGGCTCATGCTCATATTATCCCTTTTTGGTTAACCGTCTGATAAAGTAGTTACATCTAAGGTGATTTTGAGTTAATCATTGTCAATTATTAATTAGAATTATAATTCATAATCAACCAATCCTAATTACACAACACAGAGTAGATGGAAAATTATTACAAACTCATGGATGTCCATCATAGTTCACTGTCATCCATTTAAAATACATATGAAGAAACTCAAGACTATTGTAACCTTTTTCAAGGCTGTCCACTCTCCAAAACATCAGAGCTCACATGTGAACAGGTTCTAGGCCACCTAAAGGCATCCACTTGTGCAAAGTGGATTTTTGTTAAGATGTCCACATATGAGAGATAAAAATAAGAGAAAATAGCTTTAGTGAAAAAGGCACAAAAATCTATGACAACATTAATGAATTACATGAATGGAAATATAATGGGTCCAACCCAGGAGATGAAAAGGTGCTGAAAAGCAATATAAGCTTAAAAAAATTAGCTGACAAAGCAATTATTTATATAAATAAAATGATCCTAATCCTGAGCAAACTGTTCTCATGTATTACCTAGCCGTGCACAAGACCCCTCACTTTTAAATAAAGTGTGTATTTATTGGGTAACATTAACACTTTAAAATGCTGGTCTATAAAAAGATAGAAAAATATGATAGTCTAAGTGTTGCTTAATCCTTCCTGGAAAACCAAGCAGTGCAAAAACCTTCTCAGGAGGACGCTTACTGTAGAACCGTCTGGATTAGCTGCACTTATAGTGTGTGTGTGTGTGTGTGTGTGTGTGTGTGTGTGTGTGTGTGTGTGTGTGTGTGTGTGTGTGTGTGTGTGTGTGTGTGTGTGTGTGTGTGTGTGTGTGTGTGTGTGTGTGTGTGTGTGTGTGTGTGTGTGCGCGTGCGTACGTGTGTGTGTGTCAGGTAGTGGAAAGTGGTCGAGGCCAAATTGCTTTATCGTTTGTGGATGAATTGAATAAAGTCATATCTGGCTTTTTGGAATGTTACCACAGAGTTCAGGAAAATTGGTTAGTGGAGCAATCTCACTGAAATTTCCAAGATCCTGTTACGCACTCACCATGCACTCAGTGTAGACTGCTATGGAAAACCATCCTATTGGTTTGGATTAAAGGACAATTGCCCTCACTCAAAGTCATACAGATGTTTTTGAAATGTCATCTAAGGTTTAGCTTTACAGGACTATTTTGAACAATCTTCTTGTCTGGAAGATTGAAACACCAACTCCACAATTGAAGGGGTAATCTTGTTGTACAAAAATACTGTACAAAAAGGGAAAACAGTAAAAAGCCGGTCTATAAACAAAAGTAACCACAGTAGAAAATGTAGAATTACTTACTTTCTATGTGTATGAATATGGAAATTCAAGCCAAATCAATGTTTACCACCTCACTTATGTTATAAAATGTTAAAATATGTCTATCTCATAAAATAACTGAAAATGTATGTTTATTTACAGAGCAGATGTAAACTACATATATGGAAACCTGTATTCAGAAAACTGAAATGATACCAAGAAGGTTAAAATGATGGGGGTAATTTATAAGCAAATAACTATGTTCACCTGTGCTAATTCAAGGTCTTTTGTCTGTTTTTAATTATTGGACAGAGAAAACAGAAAGCATTTGATACTTCATTCTTTCACAATACCTTAATAACTGTAATCTTCAGTAATCCTAGCATGCTTTTTCATACTTCTATGTTTAAGGTAAGGTTTAAGGTAACACCCCACCCCCCACCCCCAACTTCCATCACTACTTGGGGGGGAACTTGTTTTTCATATAAAGTGCATCAATAACCCTTGTTTTGTATTGATAGTATATAAATAATCTGAAAGAGATTAAATATAATATAATTTGGACTACAGTTCTGAAAATTGAGCTCATATTTACAATGAAACACTGACTATACGTTGATCAAACCTCGTCTGGCTGCACTCACTCCTTAAAACTGCATCCAACCTGCTTTAAAACAACCACATGACCCACAAAGCTATGTCGTCGAATGCAAGGGAAAAACCTATTTAGGTTTCTGTTAAAACATCATTTTAAAGCAAGGATTAGGATTTGTTAGGGTTTATTTATTTGAAAAGCAGAACTAGTTTGAGGAGGAAATAAATATTTTTTTTAGTTGAAAAATACATTTCTATAAATCTTTACTTAGGTAATCTCATGATATTCTATAAATTGAAACTTAATGACAAATTGCTCGCAGATGACTTTAGCCGATTTTCTTTATTTTTATTTTTATTTTTCGCAATGCATGTTTTAAAGATTGAAGTCATCTACCTCCACTCCTTCCTAAAGTCCTAAACTCTTGCTAAATTACACTATTTACAGCATTTTCAAGATTATGGCCCAAAATTTTCAGCACTGTAAATCGCTTTTCTCGAGCATGTAATTGTGAATGCTTATGTTTGTGTGTGTGTGTGTGTGTGTGTGTGTGTGTGTGTGTGTGTGTGTGTGTGTGTGTGTGTGGTGCATGTTTGCTGGGTGGAGGAATTTGATAAATGACACCAAAGTAAAATAAACTGGTGTTCAGATGGCTTCAGCCTTGTAAAGATGTGACAAATGACGAAGCACAGAGTATTGATTCTAATCTCTCTGGTGCAGTGTTTCACTCTGAAGGCTCCACACACACACACACACACACACACACGCATTCACACATTATAAACATGAGTTGCTGTCACACCTAGAGGGAAGGCAACACAAGGACTGTTCCTGCAATTTATCCATATATTATATCTGCAATCTATGTGTATTTACTTAACTTGTGCTGTGATGATCTGACTAATGCATGCAAAAATGTAACATTATACGTTGTGCACGTGGTCTACAATTGTGTGAAAGCAGCAGAGGTATTGACCTCTACAGTGATCTTTCATACACCTAAGCTGTGACTGTTGGTTTCCACTGTTAATGGTCACCATTCAGATGCCAGCAGGACTCCCTGGTCACACACAATAAAGTCTCATCTCAATGTGCTTTAAACCAGCTGTGTTTCTCCACGCTGTCATGAACATTCAGTCGCCTTGTTGGTATCTATCTGTGCGTGTGCGTGTATTAGGTTGGGAGGGGGGGGGGGGGGGGGGGGGGTTGATGGGGGTAGTGACAGGGTGTTTGTCAGGATGCATGGGAGAGTGGGCCACAGAAGCATTATTACTCAGGAGGGCAAAGGTCAAAGACAACTAACAAGGAATCCTGAGGAAGGTGGAAGGGGGGTGGTAGCTACTGATTAGGACCAACAAGAGAGGTGGGCACACAGAATATACAGGCAGCCTATTTATTATATTACAACTATAAACTTTGGTGAATTCTATTGGGATCTGATTGTCAGACTAACACAACATTTTAAGTATTTATGAAGCTGAACAAAAAGGATACGTTGTTTTTCTAATATTTTCAGTGTGCTGTTCATTTGTCTTCAGGGGCATTAGTCAATACTTAATAGATCCACCTCTGACTGTGATAGTAGCTCCAAGTGTGGGTAGTGGTAGCCTATTGGTTAAAGCGGCGCGCTTGCATTGTTTTCTTCTGCTTCTTCTTAAACTCTAGAGTCCTTTGATGTCTTGTTGCTACAAGGTGATTCTCAGGGCTTTTGGAGCTTCTAACAGGTTGTCTTCCAGTAATATCCATCCATCGTCCCCCTAACTCTGAGCAGTTATTCTCTCCCTTCACAAGAAAAACATCCCCACAGCATGCTGTTGCCATGACCATTTGTCATCGTTGGGATGTTGTGCTCAGGGTGGTGTCCTTGTTAGTTTTCTGTCACATACAGTGTTTTATATGTTAACCCAAAGGTTTAATTTTGATTTCCTCTATCCAAGGCAAATTCTTCCACATGACTTCACTTCCCTTGAGTTGACATGAGGCAAACTATAAAAGTGTCTTATTTTGGCTTTCCTTTAAGAATGGCTTCTTTCATTTCCCCTTTATGTAAATTATATATTACTGTAATGAATGTAGGTGATTGTCCCACCTATATTATTTCATCTGAGCGTTCAGCTTCTCTGCAACCATGGGCCTATTGGCTACTCCCAGATTATTGCATACCTTACCCAGCCTGTCAGATTTGGTGAAGGTACCTGTCTGGGTCGGTTTTCTTTTACGCTATACTCCTTCCATTTTTTAGATATGCTTCATCAGACAACTTCCTTCCCGACTGCTGATACTTGGTCTTGATGATGTTGATTATCCCTGTTCATTAATGCTCTGTATCAAACCTCTGAGGCCTTCACGGAACTGCTGGATTTATACTGTGGGAAATTGCACATTAACAGACTCTATTTAGGTGACCTCAGAAGGTAAGTTATAGCTCTGGCTTTTATTTAGGCAAATCAAACTGAAGAGAGTTGAATACAAATGCATGTTACATTTGGTACTTTGTTAAACAAAAAATATTTTCATGTTTACTTATTATTGTTC
The DNA here is from genome assembly GCA_037039145.1 of Fundulus diaphanus. Taxonomy (NCBI): domain Eukaryota; kingdom Metazoa; phylum Chordata; class Actinopteri; order Cyprinodontiformes; family Fundulidae; genus Fundulus; species Fundulus diaphanus. Next base: position 43,047,109 of record CM073122.1, read on the forward strand.
AGTTGTATACAAAACTTTAGGTTAGGCTTTGGAATCAAAGCCCACTAAAATACAGTTTGTGGTTGTAACATGATAAATTACGGAAAGCTTTTAGAGTTATGAATATTTTTGCAAACTTCCAAAGCTAAAAGGATATTTCCAAAAAAAAAGTCAACATTCCTTTCTGACTGCTGTTGTCTCCACACATCTGTCCTTTTTGCGGTGAGTGTGGGGTTTCATTCTAACATGCTGATACACATTAATTATTTACCCAACAGTGTTTTGACAAACCACCTTTTAACCACTTTCTTGCCACAAAGTGTCCCCAGACATCCAGTAAGAGAGTCTCTTCTCACAGTACAGGTTGAATGGATATGTCAATAAAAGTTATACTAGAAATATGAATTAAACATTTTTGTAGTATAGCTTTTTAACATTAGTGAGTCTGCACTATCTCCATTTACTGTATATACCCTCTTTTTCTATTCTTTGTGCAAGGGATGGGGTAAGCCCTGGATAAACCCACTCCTAAGGGCAGCTTTTAAGGGACCAGTTATTCTAATGTGCAAATAGATTGTGACCAGAATTTGAACCCACCCACATGCTGCAAGGTTTTTTTAGAGGGTTTAATTCTTCAACTTTAACATTAGCCAGCAAGATAAGTACAGCAAGCTATGCTAGCAAGCTACGCTGGCCTTTTGCATGTCAATTTGGATCTAGCTAGTATCCTTCCATAAAGTTGGAATTATTGTGAATGAAGTGACTATTTGACTGGGTCTGTCATTTCAAGTCAAGTAACTACTGGATATAACTGAGGCGAGCATGCTGAACTGCAGCAGCTTACTTACAAAAGCAAAGCGTATGTCTGGGTCTAGTTTCCAAACAGTGATATGGATGACAAGGTGATCGACTCAGTGGTTAATTAAAAAATTATCCAACTATTGTGAACTCTTGCAACTGTGGCACAAGAGTTAGGAAAGTCGTCCTGTAGCTGGCGGGTTGCCGGTTCAAGCCACCGCTCCGACCATCTCAGCTGGGCAAGACGCTTGAACCTCATTGCCTGCTGGCAGTGGTCATAGGGCACGGTGACGTTCATGTATGGCATCTTCTGTCAGTCTGCCCCAGGGCAGCTGTGGTTGCTAGCATAGCTCACCACAGTCAGGGTGTGAATGTTTGTGTGAATGACTGTAGTGTAAAGTGCTTTAGGGTCTTAGGTCTTGATAAAGGGCTATACAAGTACAAGCCATTTAGCAGCGCTGACATAGCTTGCTTGCTTAGTGCTAGTTTATATTATAGTTACACAAATAAACCAATTAAAATCAATAATTAAACAATGTATCATACCAAGCGGATAGCAAGCTAAACAAATTAAATTATATGTATCACTTCCCGCTCCACTGACATTGCCAGAATCCATGCTGAAGTCTAAACAATCTAAACTCCACCCAGCTACAGGCACCCTGCACTCATACTAATACATGCATAGTGCTCTGTGAACAGGTTCATGTGATTGGCTTATGAGTAAATCATCACCCACATGGAGTACGTTCTTGTGATTGGCTGAAATAAAAGAGATCTTTTCTGATTAGTTGCAAATCATTCCCTGTTTAAAAAATGCATTTGTGTGTGAAGTCAAGTCAGGGGAGTCTCAAAAATCCACACACAGTGAAGCTTAAAGACCGGAGGTAGTTAGTAAATCAATATCTAATTGTGTATGAATCTTGTCCGGTGCATGTGTGGATCTTATATGCTGGTTTTAATCGTCCTATGTATGTGTGGGTCTTGTCCTGTGCATGTATCAGTCACATATGTGTATTTGTAAATATTGAGACTCTTCTAGCTCCATACAGGGCAACAGTGCTTCCCCTTAAATCACAGTGCAAACAGAGATCCAGTCCTGGCCTTGTCCAAAATGTGTGTACAACATTTAATAAGCTCGCCACTACCAAAAAAAATCTGGATTTTTTTCTCTCTGTCCCAAAATACTGAGTTTGTTAGATTGTAATCTAAAAGAGTACACATTACAGGTAAGATTAACATTGGCTTGTTTTCACTTTTTTTCCTTATCTACAACAAAGTATCATGTTATAGGCATTTGAGGTTTCTTTTCCTCATTTGGTCACAATTCTGCTTCTTTTACTGGGTAATTTTTAATAGGATGCTTACCTTTTAGACCATAGTATGCTTGGTAAATTTGGATTGTCTGTTGTTTTTCAAAATTGTATGTGCAGAACCATTCTTTTTCAGTAAAAAAGTAATGCTAACCTGTATAAAAACTTTTTTTGTTCTCTCTTTATGCCAAATTTGCCATTGTAGTTTTCAGTTGAGCATACATCAATGATAGGCAATTTTACAACATGAAGATGTTGACAAGCTACCCGAACAGAAAGATTGCGGGATTCTCGATTTGGCATATTCTGTGCATTGTTAGCTCCCCGAATTAGCTTTTATGTTATAGGGATTAAATGGTTCCTATTAAAACAATATTCAGTTTTTGAGCAATTAAAAATTAGTTTTATTTTAGTTTATTTTGTAACTTATCAAACACAGAAGGTCAGACGCTTTGCTGCAGGTCCAAACCAAACGCAGAGAAAGTAAAAGGAAGATGTTTCCACCAGAAAACACCAACAAGTGTTTAATGTAGCTGCATCTTGGACTTTCTAACCGCTCAACTCATGAAGTTTGGAGTTTTTAAGAAGGAAACAACACAAGTGGTCTTGAGCCTCTACCAGCCTATTTACCTAATATATGACAGTGTGTTCTGTTTTGTTTTGGGTTTTTATTTTACATGTTAACAGCTTGTGATATTTCTTGTACTAGTAGGATTGTAGTCAAGGGTCCACCACCTATCTCTAGTGGCCATCGAGCAGGGTACACCCTAGATATCACCGCTACGTATCCAAAGTATTTAGGCCGTATTACATAAGTTGTCTAATTTAAGATGGTTTCCTCTTCATCTTCTGAAGTAAGATGTCGTGTAAAAGCAGTAGTTCTATGTGAGCAACAGACAATGGGGACACCACCTGAGCTGTTTTGTCAGTCATTAAAAGACTGAATATTTTGCTGTAAATTACATCAATGTTCCTACATGAAATCAAAACTTCTTCAATCCAATCCGACTTCTTCAAGACTGAGGTGACTCAAGAGGTAGGTCCAGGACATCAAAAGTAGTAGATATTTATCATATAAGTCTAAAAACATGAAAAGATTATTTCCTGGAAGGTAATGTGCACATACACACATGAAGACCAACATCATTACTGTCAGTCAGCAAGGGGGCAACCTTCAGCAGGAGGTCAGTCCAGGGGTCAAAGGCATTCAGAAGACCAACCGCCCTCCTCACCACCTCTCCTGCCTGCCGCACCCCGACTCCCAATCAAGCCATCCACACACATGCTGCTCCTCCTCCAGCCTCTATGGTGCATGCTGTAACAGAGCTCATCCCCTCTGTGTTCCTGCTGCCGAAGCTGCTGGGGGCATTACGTTCGACCTTTGACCACAGGAAAATTGACTCTTCACCAGGCCTTGTGGGGTCTCACACTTGACCTACAAGGTCGTCCAGTCAAAGCTAGCCAATCAGCATTCTTTCTGAGCCTCTCTCCTGCCCTCTGCTCCTGGTGAAAAAGGTCGGTACGTGTGTGTTTGTGTGTGTGTGTGTGTGTGTGTGGGGGGGGGGGGGGTAGCTGACCATAGAAGCGCACCACCCCACTGCGATGGAGCATATGTTGTAGCGTCTGCATATCACGGCCGATCTGTAGGGTTTCTGTCACAGCGGTCTGCTTTGAAGGCTCTCAGCTTGAGTATGTGTGTTTAGTCAAGCTTGGCATTAGACTCAAGGATCTGTCTGTCTTAAAAATGCACCAGGCTCCTATATGAACTCTACAGGACCATGCACTCCTGTAAATCTTTGGTCTCCAACTGGTCGTGTTAGGTCTTGGGAAATAGAGTTTACTGGAAAGCGGTGGAGAATTCTTACGGTCATGACCATTGTTGTAATCTAATGACCACTCTCTCAGAGTGAAAGGGAGGAGGCAATGGAGGCCAAGGGAGCAGTGGACAGGAGGAGGGAACTGATGATTGGGAGGGGGGATGGTCAGGAAGGACGGTGATAGTGTTTTTGAAGGCAGGCGGGGGGGTGGGTGATTTTGTGTCCTCAGGATTGACCGGCTGGTGTTGACCTCTATTGGATCAAATCAGATAACCAGCTCTCAGTCAAAGGTATTGTCTTGTCATGTTCCACCAAAAATAGGCTCTGCTTCATCCTGAAAAGCACATACAGAATGCTTCATTGATTACTTACCGCTGACAGTTTGTGGTTGTTGTTGACGTAATACTTCAAGTAGATTTAATAGCATCTGACCTGCTTTTGACATTCTTGATTGGACGGATTGTAGATTTGGAGTTTTAGAAAAATCGAAAAGAATCCATGTTAAATGATAGGACTTTCTCAGTGTTGTATATTTCTGTAAGCATTTCCGCAATGTGTAAAGTGCGCTGCATGCTGTGTGGCTAACCTGCTGACCTCCAACAATTTATGAGTTGCATGTGTGAAAGCTTTGTCACAGAGATATATCTGCAGGACTTATTGTGTTAATGCAGTGTGTGCTCGTGATGTGCCTTGCCCTGTCTCTTGGTGTGTGTTTGCACGCGTTTCTGTGTGAGTGTGTGCGCTGGCGTGTGTGTGACAGGGACTAATTCCATTAGTGGTCTAGTGCTACGGGAGATGAGCAGGGATTGACAGAGCTGCAGTCGTAATGAATTGGCTCTGGCAGCATCACTCAGCCTATAGTTCCTTCGCTCCCCATTCCTCCCCTGCTTTCTCTCTGTCCCTCGCTCTCTTAGCAACGCTTTCATCGCTCTCCCTCTCAATAAACACGCCCTTGTTAGGGTCTCACTCGCTAATCACAGCTCTTCATTACAGCCATGTTCACTTAACTAGGCTGTTTCATTACAGCTGCTGCGCCTGCAAAACAGCAACATACCGGCAGGCTATTTACTTACTTCATGACTGACAAGACCTATTGACTCAAAAATCTGAAATTTCTTAGTGTTTTTTTATTGCTATCAGTATTATTTAGTTATTGCACGGTCTGGGCTGTGTTGATCCATATTGCAAAAAAAAGTCTAGGCTGAATGTTTTGGGGGAAATTCTTTTTTTTATTTCTGTTTTACACAAAATAGAGCAACCTGTCTCTCCAGCATGCTTTTTCCTCATTAACTCCTAGTTAAAGCAGATGTTTTCAACAGATCGTCACCAATTCATTTCGGTTTTGAATTGTTTTTATCCAGTGTGAAAGTCCCTTCAGAATTAAAAGATTTGTTGTTATCTACTGGATGAAGATGGGTTTTTTTGTGCTTTAAATCTACCAATTTGTCTTTATCTGGCCTGACTGTTGTCTGCATCCTGTCGTTCCTCCTCTACATGCAGTCATCAGGATCATTCACCATAGCTGCAGGTCTGCCACTCAGCCACTGCAATGAAGCTCATCTCCTTCACCTGTTTTACGTTCCTTATAAGCTCTCCTCAGAGAGCAAGCCAGTACCAGATTATTGATAACCTTGTGCCAGTAGATGGCCAATGGGTTTGTTAGCCTGATTCCTTGTTCTGACCATGACCATATTTTCATGGATTTACCTGCCTTGCCAAGCCCCTGTCTGACATCTACACTGCCTTCTTTTTTCTGAACACGACCTGGGCTCTTCTCACGACCAAGAATCTTACCAAACGCTATTGATTTGTCTGCCTGCCTGTGATCAACCCATGCATGTCTAACAGAACTGATTCCAGCTTCTGCCAACCTGCCTATCATCTGCTGCTGGGAGCAACCTGCTTTTCACTGCCACGCGCTTTAGCATTCTCCAGCAGAGTTGTTCCTGCTTGCAGTGTCAGGTTCCTCATCTTTAATAAAGCTTTTTAACACAACGCTGTATTTGGCTCAAATATTGGGTTCTTTGCCTTTCACAATTTCCATATTTGGGATAGAAAATCCTGCTCATTAAACACCCCTGGCATTGCAACAAAAACTGAAATTGCTCAAATTTGTTGTTGCTAACAATTTTGAGAATCCCATATTCAGAAATGGAAGTAAAAAAAACGTATTTACTGGTTTTAGTTGATGGCCATGTCTTTGTAGGCTTGCAGTTGTGCCATCCTGTTTTTATTTTTGAACCTAAAATGGTCCTCACACAGACAATGTTTGGAAGAAGCCCCAAAACGGGACCGAAGTCAAACTCCTTGCTGTATGAAGCAACTTGACAAATAAAGCTAATTCTGAATAGATTCCTTGGTCCATGCTGCTGATTTTTTTTTACTAAAAATCAAATGTGTAAGATTTATGCATAGATTACATTACACACTTTTAGACTTTAAAAACAATGTTTTCTTATTTTTTGAATGCACAATTATGCACTATTTTCAGCTTGTCTATCTTACATCGTCTCAATAAAATGGTCATGTGACAAAATGTTTGGCGTTTATTAATACTTTAGAAAAGCATTGTAGTCACCTAAGCGTTTCTTTTGGAGTGTTGTCACCATTATCAGCCCAATAATACAAACAAGGACAACATAGGGATAAAACAGACATAAAAAGTAAAGTTTATACAAGGTTGAGGTGTTTTTGCGGCACTAAAAGACTCCAGCCAACATCACTGACCTTTATTGGAGAAAGCCTCTGCTCTTGTAGTGTTGGAACCCCACTGCTTGATGCTGAGCCATCTGACCCAGTGATAAAGGAAACCAAGGTAGTGGGGGGGCTCCAAAAGGGCACACAATGTCGATACAGGAGGAGGAGTGGTCTTGTGGACCCCTACAAGCATACTGAAGATAAACACACTTGGGGTCTGCAGAGCTTTTTCTGAAATCACTGCCCTGGATGTGCTTTGTGCAGTGACTAAAAATGATCCCTTGTACTGATTATCAGGTCAGAAATAACTTCACTTCTTAATACAGGTGTCAGACATGGCAATGTTAGTAAAGGATCAAAAGAGATTGAGGAAGCTGAAGTGAGTGTGTTTTAAAGCTGAACTGGTTTGTGAACAGTGGAGGATGTGTTAAACCATTTCTCATCAAGCACAAGAGCAAAAATTTAGATGTACAGGTGCTTCTTAGCTAATCAGAATTTAATTTAAACGTTGGGTTATTTTAGTGATTAAATTCAATTTTTTTAATGTGTATTAATTCATAACACAGAGCGATGGAAAGAGATTCAAACTGCCTAAAGCAATTTGAATCTCAGCAGATGTTTGATTTCTCAGGCCATTATTCAGATAAATTCAAAATGTGATTTGGTGGTTGCCTTGTCATTTTACTCTAATTGTTTTTAAGTCATGATTGTACTGACATGTTGCCAAGGTTGTTGTGGGACAGTGTTCGTGTTTTTTTCTCTCAGCTGCAAGGAAAGTTTTCCTACGGAGACAACAATGAGGTATTACTGACTGACTTTATACTTAATGATGTATAAGGGACTTAGTTCTGTGAATTTGATGAGGGGTAATCACTGTTAAGTGTTATGCAATCACAGAGGCACAGAGGTACTGAAAACCAAACAATATTTTCTCAGAAAATGAGAATATTACAAATACTACACCAATAAGAAGAAGATTTTAAATATAGCAATGTTATATTATGACCTTCTACATGAAGGGTACGTCGTATTGTTAAATAAGCTGGCTGTTCGTAGAGTACTGTTTTCAGGCGTATAAATAGAAAGAAAAAGTGTGGTAGATAAAGATGCAAATGCAACAGCGATAATCGCGCTCTTGGGAGGATTGTGAAGCAAAAAAATTCACATTTATTGAGATGCACTTGAACATTACAGGCCAAACTAATTTATTCATAATATTGTTCCCTAATAATCCATCTAAAAAGGCCGCTGCACTATCTACTACTATCTACTATTGCTAGGGTCACACGACAAGATAATTAGCCCGAGTTTGGACCCGATCTTCCCCTTCCGACATTCTTAAGGACACTCCAATTATTGGGATGGCTCTTAAGATGATTTTATGACAAATGCTGTGTGTTTTGCGTTGAGAGTGATCTGGTCTGCTCAGAAGAACATTGGGACCGCCCTGACCTCAAATCGGAGATATTCAACACGTTGGATTGTCTTGGCCCGATATTCTAGAGAGTGGGGTGTTCTCCAAGGACAAACCAGCATGCTGCCGGTTGAATGTGGTGTGTAGCCAACCAGAAAGCAAGATGAAGAAGAAAAAAACACAACTCACCTCAGTAAGAGAGATAAGATAGAACATTTACTTGTGACATCGGCTCTTATAAGCAACAGAAGGTGCACAAAGGAGGAAAGGGTGCATGAGGTATATACAGTACATCCAGATATATAAAGTGGATGGGGAGAAAAATAATATCAAAATATCACATAGTTATTGCACAGTTATTGCAGTGTACAGGATTATTGCACATGTTATTGTACAGGTTATTGTACAGTGTATCAAATAGTTATTGCACAGTTATTACAGTGTTATTACGCCAGGTTACAGTGCAGTGGCATTGCAAAGTCTGATGGCAGCAGGGATAAATAACCTCATAGTGTAGAAAGCGTAGAGCCCCCGTAGAGCCCCCGTTAACCCCATTGTTCTTCCTCGTCAACTATGTTTATTTACTCTCAGTTCAGTTCAAATCTTTATTGGCCTACATGGGGAAATGTGCTGTAGTTTGAACTCACATTTGATTTTGAGAGGTTTTACAAGATTTCCCGTCTGACAGCCTGAATATTCCTGAGTGAAACCTGTCTGTGTGTGTTGTGCTTGCCGTTTGACCGGACACCACACACTGAGTGTCAATGAGCAAACATGTTATAGCTACGTTTTTTTTTTAATCTTCATGTGTGGGGGGGTCTCTGAGGTTTTTAAACTCAGCCGACAATTTTAAAATCTTCCCATGTGAATCAGGAATTACTGAACTGTTTCTATCCTAAAGATTTTTGTACTGTAAGACTCCCTGCTGTACGTACTAAGGAACTTCCTGATGTCAGTCCGTCTTCCGATCCTAAAAATAAAATAGTTTCCAAGATAGATATAAGCACTTTATAATTAGCATGTTGCAAAGCCACCTAAATCAGACCTTTTTGGTCAGTAGGACCAGTCCAGTTTCGGGTTAATAATACTGAACAGTCGTGAAATCTCAAATTTTATCTCAAAGTGGACAGGCAGGATTGCTTTATAGGGGAATATGGTGACGATTAAGTTTACCATAAATTATATGGTTAAGTCTTTATTCATGAATGCACTTCATGAATAAAGTGCAGGTAATCTATAGTTGTTTAGGTCATACACCTGAGGTATAGGGTAACATTTAAGCCAGCATGGCATTGCATACAGCATTTGTTTGTATCTCTCACTCATCAGCCTGGAGTAAGTGAAAGCAATCCATAGATGTGTGTTTGTCCGAAGTTAGCTTTGTTAGCCAAGTCTCTGTGAAAAGCATCAAGCTGCTCTACTGATAGTCCCCCTGATGCTGCATGAATTCATCCATCTTCCTGAACAGAGACCTTATGTTTTCCACGATGATGAACGGGAAACGTTAGGTCCAGCATCTCTTTCTTCTCCTGCAGGAAATATTGGGCCAGTAGTGGAGTGACAGTACAGCGGTGCTGCGGCGCACAAGCAGATCCCTGGTGTGAACAATAGGATGGTAGATGCTTACAGGCTTTCCAAGAAACATTGGAAGAAAATAGAAAATCTAACTTCCACAATACTCTCAGTTGCAGCTTGGGTCCAATCAAAAGCAGCAAAGACAACGAAAAACACAAATAGACTTCCAAGAAAATAGAGAAAGAGAACGAAAGCTCAGGGTTGAGCAGAAGAAAGCCAGACAGGCAGTGAGCTCAGAGAGCACCATCTTGACTAAAGCAAAAAATAGACAAAAAGCAAAAAGATATATGGTTTCACTGTAGTTCTGACTCTAAGTTCAATGTGAGGAATCAAGAAAGGTTACACAAAAGGTTCAGTATACATAAAAATTATTTGTACCTATTAAACGCTTGCCTATACGCCGACCCCCGATTCTAACATCTTCCTGTTTTCTCAACAACAGAAAATATTTTTCTCTACAATAGAAAAAGGTGATCTGATGGATTTTTCCAAATAACTCCTATTGTAAATGCTACCTTCTGACTGGATGAGTGCTAGCAGTAAAACATAAAGTGGTTTAAATCTTTGTGCCACGCTAATGTGACACAAAGCCTCTTGTGGTGAGTCAAACACACCAGTAAGGTAACAGGAAGAGAGAACAGCGAGAGAAAGGGAAGACTCAACATGGACGCTGGCTTACTAATTGTGTCTTTAACTCCATTTTACAGCAGCGGAGCACGTAGTCTCCAAGCTGATGGTCTTCCAAACAGGTCCATATATGAAGTATCTTGTTAAGCTAAGGTGGTCGATATAGTTGACAGTGTTTGTGTCCTCATTAGCTGCAGGATGTCCCTCAGTAGGAGAGGGGAGGTAAAGAGGCTGTCATCAATGATGAGTCGTGTATGTGTGTGTGTCTCTGTGTATGTGTGTGTGTGAACAATTGTGTGCTTGAACCATCACAATGATCGATCCGACTCATAATCTCCCATGACCCCTCAGGCTGCATGAATTACACCAGTGGGCAGTGCGTTCTCCATGCTCGTGTGTTTGCAAGGCAGAGGGAGCAGGAAGATGGAGTTTCTATAATTACAGGAGGATGGAGATAGCATCTGAGGGACCTGCACATAGACAAAGCTGAGTGGGGCCAAGTGGATTAACTTGAGAGAGAAGATGTGTCAAGAAGACAGTGAAGGAGTCGCATGCTTTGCAAAACGCCATTTCCTCCTCCGCTGATTCAGGTGGATGTAATGTATTTCCCTATTTGGTTTTTATTCCACTCAAGTATAAAATCCAACCAAACAGCTGTAGTAGAATATGGTACAGTTTATACACTGACATGAATCTGATTTTGACTAATGAATGTGACAGCAATGATAAGAGATCATCATTTAAATGTTTTACATCACATCTGATGCTAAGTTAGTACTGGAGTGCAACTATATTTTCTATTATTGTACTATACAGTGGCAATAACGTTTACAGTTCAAATTAGAAACTGAGTATAAATAGCATAGAGAGTAATTAGAACAGTGGGAACAGGCGAGTGATCAGACTGATGAAAAACGACAGTGAGGAGATATGAAGATGAGGGAAACACAAGTACACACAGGGATCCATGAAAAGCAGAGCAGAACTTAACATAAGAGACACCCAAAACACAAAAAAAAACACCAATCAACAGAGAATAAACTCAGATCCAAAAGTCCACCAACCCAGCACGACAATAACCCCCCCCTCTAGGAATCGTGAGACTGGCTGGCTTTGTAACGTATTCATCCTGGGGAATGTTAGTAAGCATTTATTAATAGCTTTTTCGTCCAGTATTTAAACAGAATATGAAGAATGCTCTCAGTCACTTAATGCAGCATCCCTCTGCAGCCCTTTTTAATTCACTTACTCTATTTATTTCAAAAAGAAACAGAAATAATCTTGTAGCCAATTTCAGCCAGATCTCAGGGTCAAACGACGTCTGGTATGCTCCATTAGATTGAATTTCATCTTTCTTTCTTTATCTGGTTGCATGACACCCAATGCAATGTGAAGATCTCTAAAGTTGCGGATAATGTGATTTCCTGTGTCACTGTAGGATGTTGCCATTGTTCGGATGAAAAGGAGATCAGACCTTGGTGTGCAATATCTGCTGCTACGACATACTGGATGGTTTTACTGAGATCCTTGGATTATCCATGTCAGAGCTGGGCCAGGCAGAGCACCTAGAAACATGATTATCTGGAAGAAGTTAAGGTCATAGCAAGATTTTCATCTGTGAAAAATGATATAGTTAGTTAAAGGTTCAGCAAGCTCTACTGTCAACTCCATCATGGCAATAAAACAGCAGCGCGTTCTCACCTCCTGTTTATTCCAGGTCTCTGACGATATCTACCCCCCTATTTATCAAACCTTAGGGCTCCATGTGGGGCATCCAAAGACCCAGAGACAGGGCACGCTCCCATTACCTGACTCCGCCAGATGGATTTGCTCCGCATATCCATCTGGAAACCTTCCGTTGAAGTAATTTTGGGAAGGGGCGAAAATACTGGTTAGCTGGTTGGCCTATGTTAGTGATAGACGGGCCAAATAAACCAATCAGATCAACGAAGCATATGACGTACTCGTCAACATGCTTCGTCGTCGCTCTGTTACGAGCCACGACGAAAACACAACCACAAGCCAAGCTACTCTTGCTGCTGCAGGTAAAGGCTCGTTAGCTCAGCAAAGAAATACTCTGTAATTCCGATAAAACTTGCTCGATAGCCACGCTAACGCTAGTTTCATCGGCTGAAGCCGCCATGTTCTTTAGACTGAACTGTCGCGCTTCTCGTTGCGTCACACCTCAACCCGCCTCAAAGCCAACGCTGATTGGACGTTCGTTTGGTGAACGGCTCCAAATTTTCTTTAACGGAGAGTAGCCAGACTGATCTGCGAGTGAAACCTTGAAAGCTCGCGAGATCAGGATGGTCTCACGAGGCTAACGCTCCCACCCCGTCTAGAACTCTCCCTGTTTCATGACATGAAGACCTGCAACACACACCGTCCCTCAGATGTCCAGGCCCAGCCTCTATATAGACCTGCCTACCCACCAAACACACATCTGCATGTCCCTTAAGCCTCCATGTCCAAAGTGAGTTGACCAGGTCGTTTTTTCCATGGGATCAACAGGGTTTGTCATCTGACTGTAGAGGGCATAGGTATTTCAGATCTTTTCTAAACCAAAATGACAGATGTAGTGATGAAGAAATGGGAAAGTTTCATTTAACTGAACATTTAAAATCAATGATTGTCTCAAAAGTCCTTGAAACATCTATGAAACTGCTTTAAGTAGACAGTTGTTTTCAGTTTGAGTCAAAAAAATTAAAATCCCTGAAAACATGTGAGCAAATAGCTGACTTTCCAATAAAAGAAAACTATTTACATAAGCTCTTACATCGCCAGAAAAAGCAAATCAATGGCACAAAATATCAAATATTAATTTCTTTAAGAATCCCCAAAAAGAAAAACCTGTCTTCTCCCTCCGTCCTTCAGCCCCTCCTGTTAATTTTCTTGGGGAGGAAGGAGGTTAGAGTTATATGAAGGTTGTCATATGAGTCGGCTCATACATCAAACAAGATGACCTTAGCCTCTGTGACAGGCAGGGCAGGACGGCGTGTTTGTGTGCCACTGTCCGTGGTCATGCACACGTTTTCGGAGTGAACGTGAGCTGGCTTGTTTGACGACATCACAGCAAAAAAACTCTCCGCCCGTCTCTGCGCAAAATATGCTTATCAGAATGTAATGGTGAGTCAAACAAGGAAGCTACTGGGGCACCAATGACATCCTCAGGTATAGGATCCCACTGGCAGAGGATTATTATTGATTTGCTCGTGGAGCTGCCAGTCTCTGTTCAACTACCATCAGAAGTGTGACTGACAGGGATGGGGTTGGGTGGCCCGCAGCCAACCAGTAGGAAAATCGTTGGATGGACTGGAGGTTGGGGGGAAATAGAGAAGAGGAGAACATGGAGCAATAAACAAAACTGGTGATTGTTTGAGATTAGATGAGAGTCAGGCTCATGGATCAAAGAAAGAAGAGCGATGATTTCAAGCTGAGCAAAGAGAACGGAGGTGAAAAGCTTTAAAAACTCAATAGAATATGTATGTGAAGCATTTTTTCTCCTGCATTTGGTTTTATGTATATTTCTTTTGCATGAGGCCACTAATCATCCCTGTTCAAGCCAAAACAGAACCAAATTTACAACAACAGTAAATCCTTTTGAATGACAGTCATAGACTCATTTAAATAGCAGTCTTTGTGTGCATAGACCAGCATTTTTTAGGATCCTGAATTATTTAGTGGGTCAGATGTTAACAGTTCAACACTGTTCAACATCAGTCTTCACAGGGTGTCATAAAAGTCATAAACCAATGGTGTAAGACTCCAGGCCTTGATGGCTGGTGGCCTGCAAATTTTAGATCTGTCCTGAATGAAATCACTGAATTACCTCGTTAGAATGCAGTCAAGTTGTACAGAGTCGTGCTAATATCTTTATTATGTGGTTCAGGTGTGCTGAAGATGAGATGCATCTAAAAGTTGCAGTACGCTGGTCCTCGAGGACTGGAGTCTGACACCTGTGCTGTCAACAAACACGAAGAAATTCACACAAACAAGATGGCTGCAAAAGTCCCAAATTAGAGGAGTTCTTTACAGGGGCTTGAATTTAACAGACTGAGATTTTCACAGATTTGGCATAGCATCATAACACCGATCATCTCCTCATTGTAGCGTGTTAGAAAATTCTATTCCCACTATACTGCACACATTCATCAGAATGTGTGCAGTATAGTGGGCTCTGCGGGTGTGGAAACCTGTCTGACTGGTCTGGAACTGATCATATTTAGATATGTTCAAGTTACCAGTGCTAGATTTTCTTATGCTAACGCTGCTGAGTTTGGAAAGTTACAAAACCGAGAAAAGCCTGGTCAACATTGTGAAAGTGATTGTCACTCATGGTTGCGCTCTCTTGCGCAGAAAGCAGATCTTAAAAGAGGTTCTGATCTCCATTGAATTGTTTTTTCTGTTTTTTTTGTTTGTTTGTTTTCTCAGCACAACACATGCTCCTTGGCAGAACATGTACTGGTGAGAATTCTGTCCTCATGGGTGATTTGGCTGGGTGACTGGGTAGGGTATCTCCAAACTGCAGCTCTTTGGAGGATGTTCCCAGACCCCAGCAACCAGTATATATCAGAAATGGTCCAAGGAAGCAACAGTGGTGAACCATTTACAGTCATAACTGGCCAAAGCTGACTGATGCACTTAGAGGCTCCATCAGAATGAGGGATTTTAACTCACACCAAAGTTCAACAGGACATTCAGAATCTTTATGGGAGTTATTTGTGGGACTTTCCCCTGGAGTGGCTTCAGTTTGGAGAGTCGGGCAGGTCTGGTGGTAGAGTTAAGATGACTACTACAGAGATCCTATCAAACATTAAAGCAACTCACATCATAGCTGCTGAAATGAATATATTTTTTTCCTCACCTTGCTCAAACAAAGAAGTAAGGCAGTGTGAAAATTCAAAAAATAAAAAAATAAACAGATAATTCTAATTAAGATTTGAGTTGCACTTTAAAACTGCTAATGGTGAGAACTACACATTTTCTGAATTGTCTCAATGCATCTCACACACAAATAAATCTGTAAAATAGATATTTTAAAACAACAACCAGTCAATATCTTATCCTCAGACTTTAAAACACAAAAACAAAGACAGCATCTAAGCTACAAGATGATAACAGGAACATTAGAGTGAGGTGAAGCCGGTTCTCAGACAATGTTTTTTTTTTGTGCCAGACAATGTGATTGGTCCATTTGAAAAACAGACACCATAACTGGATTTAGGTGCACTAAACTGTCTAGTTTTTGAGGCTAACACATAGTTCAATTTGTGGCCTTGTTTTTATACACATTTGTGCACATTATACTGACTGCATGCATTTACATTTCCAACATTGAGCTAAGGGGACTTCCTGGGGAGACTACAGAGAGTGCAGGCATTAAGCGAGAAGCAAAGGCTTGATTTATTAGAAGGAACGACACCCAACTCTTATCTGCAGACCTCTTGTTTGTGTAAATCTTCTTTGTGTGATGCCTTGGGTATCTTTGGAAGTCGTCTTTACTGCTCACACAAAAGCAATTAATTCAGCCTCTACCTACAAATATGCTGCTTGGTACCTCGAACAATTGCAGTGCAAGATAAATATTGTAAGTCTTTTTTAAAGTTCAAGGTTTTATAAGCACAAACCATCAACTTTACAATTCAAAGAATGCTGCAATTTAACAGGTCAAATTCTCAGTTTGGCTGCAAACAACAGAGCGTAACATTTTACAAAGGGAGAGGTGATCCAGCAGTCAGCCACGTTACAAAGAAGGAAAAAATAAAGTCATTTTTTAACTGGTTCGGCCATCTCATTCTTATCCATCTATTTTTCTATACCGGCTTTCCCATGTAGGGTCAATAGGAGAGGGGCAAGGTACGCCCTGGACCGGTTGCCAGTCTTTCACGGGGCAATCTCATTCTTAACCACAACAAATTCATCCCTCGTTATATAATGAAAAAATCATATATCCATATATTAACCTCTTGCATATTTCAAGATCAAATAGGGAGGAGTGTCTTTTATAAGCACATGTGTGCTGTTGCTTTTACCAATATTGTTATTACGATAAATTTAACACGTAGTTTCCATTACAAATCTACACTCAGCTCAGTATCTCCTTCTCAGAGCGTAATTGTCTCACACACCACCACACTCTCAGATTGGTTCCCTCAGAGTGCAGACGCGGGCAGAAAAAGCTCACTCTGATATTGGACGTTGCACTTTACGAAGCCAGATGATTCATGTTTTTATTTGAGAACCATAAAACAATAAAGCCTGATTGCCGTACCTGCTCCGGGTGCAGCTTTTTGAAGCAGAGGCCAATAAATGACAGCATTGATTTCTCCTCACAAATTCCGCTCTGTGTGTAAAAGTATCCATATTTATCTGGGAGACACAATAAAACGGGCTTTTAATAAAACATTGACATTCGTATTACGCAAATAACCCCTGATGAACGTACAGAACAAGCCCCAGATCGCACAACAGAATTTCACCCATCTAAACATTTACTTTTTCTTTTAATGGGTTGATAAAATGATAGGCCGTTTGGGGCCTATTGTTGAGAACATGGAATATAGGAAGCTTTAAAACAGAGTTGCAACATTCAGTCGTAAGCATTCAAAACAAGACAATAGCTGAAATGCAAAGGGGGATTTTTACAGATGGATTAAAACTGTTTTAGACAAGTGCACATAAACTTTTGACATGGCTTGGGTTAGGGTTAGAAATATCGCTCCTCATTCAGGTCACCAAAGCCAGGAGGTCAACACAAGCAGTTTCAGCTGCTTCGGTTGGACAAGTGTCCCGCTTTTTGCTCACTGTTTTGAACTCTTCCTGGTAATCAACAGTCCAGTTAATAACTTAATTTAACACAGTCAGATTCAGACACAGATCCAGGCACAGCTTGGCTACTCAGCAAAACACAAGTTCCTCATAGTTGTAGTGCTGATTTTATTTTCACCTCTTAAACCTATTTATTTATGAGCTGACATGAAGACATAATGCTGTTTTTCAGACTTTAGTCCACCAGAGCACATTGCTCACCGGCAGGTGGTGACTGCCTGACACACCTCCAGGTGCTTGTGCCAAGTATGTGTACACAGACGCGCCCACTGGCACATCACTACTCTTAACACACACAACTGACAGCATGTCCCTGTCTCCTTGTCACACCACCTCTGACCCTCCTGGCTTCACCCCCCCCCCCCCCCCCCCACTTCCCTTCACCTGCCACTTCACCAGCACCTCCTGTCTTCTTCTGTTTGTGGGTCTCTGTGGCTGTGCGTGCCCATTCATACGACTGTCTGCGTGTGCCTTGATATGCGTGTATTGGACCGTGAGTGCACACACACACCTCTTTCTCCCATCTGAAATACGACTGCGTCTGCCCGGCCTGTATATCTTGGCTCATTTCTTTGGCAGAAAACCTTGGTCGCTGCTGATGAAAAAAGTAGCGCCACAAATAATTCAGAGAGGCACAACGCCTTGAGAGGTCACAGCTACAACGAAGGCCAGGTGCTTTTAATGACATTCGGTGGGCTGCATTCATGCACCGCTCTGCACATGGGAAGAGAGGACCCCCCACCCCAACCGTCGCATACTTGATCTGACGCAAAGAATTCAGACGTATTGCTCGCCGTTAGAAATTAAAACAAAATGTATTGCTGTAGCAACAACACCAGGGCTGGTTTACTGGTGGGGCAAGAGAGAAGTTAAAAAAAAATGGCGTTCAGCAGCATCACTGCTGCAATTTTGTGTTCAAGAGCAGTGCAGAAGTACGCAACTTCATTTTACAATATGAACCTCTGAAGTTTTTGTATTCCATTGTTTTTACAAGGGTTCTGGCGGAGGTATTTAGTTTTACACAATCTTTCCGTTTAGGTTGGTCTTTGTGGGTTTGCATCTTGTTTGATGCCAACGGGTTGGAATCTGCACTGTGGGGCTTTGCACACTGGAGTTTATGTCCAGTGTTAGATTAGGGTCTCCACCAAGTCATTTTAAAATTACTTCTATATTTGTCAACTCTTGGTATTTGTGGGTCGCCTGTTATTTTATGTCAGTTGCACCTCCATTAAAGCCAAGTAGCTTAGACCGAGGTGTATTATTTTGTCAATCTAAAGATGTCAGGTTTTCCCTGACTTGAGACCCTTTCAAATCACACGTTCAGCCCTTACTCTACAGGTGTTCGTTACATTTCGCTATCAGCTAAAAAGTATCACCAAGTTGTTCCTGTTTCATCTCAGGAGGAAGTCGCAGCCCGTATTAGCCATGAGGTGGAATGTAAGATGGGACTGTGGAACAGGTATGATGAAGTAAAATGGTGCAAAGCAAAATCACCACAGTTTGCCGCTGCAAGGAGAGCAGCCCAACTTGTACTCCGATGTCTGTTTTGCCGGGAAAATGCTTCATCAGCAGAATCCGTTGCAGAAAATGACGTGTTGAAGATCGGATTTAACAGCTTTGCGTGCATTTGACGCATTGACTTTTTTTGGACAGCATGAGGATCACAAAACAAAGCTCAGACAGATATAAGGTAATACTCAATTAGGGAAAATTACCTTTGCTAGATATAGCTCTGGTGAACGTTGCTCAGTTTGGAATAGTTGCATTTTCAGAACGTACACACAGCCTTTTGATTTCACTGGATCAACTACTGTGATGTAAACACCCCCTGGGTGTTTATATCACAGTTAAGTTGCAGGATACATGACCTTGAGGACTGGAGTTTAAGACCCGTAGAAGAAAATGTCCAATCTGTGGCTCATTACATGTCATTACATGTAATGACATGTAATGAGGACCCAGAATTCAGCCAGACAAGATCAGAAAGCATTAAAAAACAGTTTGTGACGAAAACTGCTGCAGGTCGAGGGTGAATCACCGGCGTCTGGGACAGGAACCACTGGAAGTGGTTGGTGACCAGAAAGAGGCTTTGAGGGATGTAACAATCACTGAAACTTCGGTCACTAACCTTCTCACAATCTGGAAACAAGCTGGGAGGGTAAGTAAAGGCTCCTGTTGGTGGGGTGCATTGCTGGTGAAACCCAAATCCGATCCAGAGTCCGATCAGGGAAACTTGAAGGATCTTACTCTTGGGACTGGCAGATAATTGGTGGTCGAAAAACAAGCACAGGGTCAGAACCGTGATAGCAGTCAGGCAGGATGATCAGGGGGGATTACCAGGGTCCGAAATCCGAGAGCAGATCCAGGGTCAGAGCCGGGTGATCAGAAATCCAGAAACAATCCAAATCAGAATCCGGGGGAAGTATCAGGGCACAGAAACAGGTCAGAAATCCAGATTGCATAAACAGTCAGGTCCAACAGGGGCTTGGCAGGCTCTGAGAATCAGGAGGCAGAAACAGGCAGGCAGGCTTCAGGAATGCTGGATTAAACTCACCGGTGGCTCATTATAATCTGGCACTAGTGACTGGTCTGAGAGCTGGTTATATAGTCAGAGGTGCAGGTGGATCTGGTGAAGGCTGATGAGAACGGGGCGGAGCTGCAGAGGTGTGTCAGATGGAGAATCAGACCAGCACTAGGAGAGCTGGGTCTAAAGCAGCATCATTGTTTTGTTCGGTATAAATAAATAGTAGCCATTCAGATTCACACTCCATACCAGTTGGTGGCGGTAATGCACCATTTCGTTGCGTGCCAACCGGCAATACAATTCCATAAAGAAGAAGAAGAAAGCAGCATCATTAGTTTTATTTATGAAACTTCTCCACCACTGAAATGCACAGGAAGCCAGTTTGGATGGACTGACCACAACCACTGATCATTATAAACAAAAAAAGTCAACTATTCTAACTACATTGTATGGAAAAGGTTTGCATGGTATGTTGAGGGGTTTCTCTCCTGTAGGTGTGCATTTTGTCTCTATGCATGGTTGTCTGAATTGAAAACTGTTTTTGACTTGAATTTCAAACGTAAAATTGCCTGTGAAATCCATTTTTTTGTTTCAAAAAAATTGCTACATATTCACTGATGGAAATTGACTTTAAGAAAGCCACATCCCAAACTATGAAGTGATTTTAGTTTTAACATGAATATGTGGGAATTGTTTTCAGCACTGGTGTGAAATGTGCAATTTCCCTGCTTGCATGTACCTGTTTTTTCATTAGTGCAGCCACCGCCTGCTTAAGCTTTGTTCAAGAGCACTTAGCAGGTAAGCCAGCGTTAACGCAGCTCTAAGTGTGATTACACATTGCAGAGTAATCTTTAATGTGCTACACTGACTCACTGGCTCACACTGTTGACTGGAGAATGATTGCAAAGGATTACATGTAAAATGGATCCACTTGGCTCAAGTCCCCACTGCTCTCCGACGTCCGAGAGGCCCCCTATGCCTAGTCTCTTGATTTAATCAGTTATCAGTTTTTTCACTCGGAGCAGTCCAAACAAGCAAAAATCAAGAAACAATAAATAATTCTATTTGGAGGATGAGAGTGGGATATATTTAATGAAATGCGGGCACTCTCAAACCTCTTTCTCCCCCACACACTGAAAAGAGGGGGGGTTGGCAAGATATTGAACCAGAGAGGCACCCGACACCTCCCATAGCTGCTTTAGAAACAGAATGCCCAAATCAGCCGTAGGCAATGCACTATGAATGTTTGCACACTTGTGTGGGTCCAATAGTCTGGAGTATATGGATGTCTTACATGCTCTTGCACCTGCATTCATAGGCTTGCTTGCTGTGTTGTGTTTCACTTTACTAATGCAAAATTGTGCTTAAAAGTACAAGATTTCAGATGATTTATTGTGGGTTTTGCTTATTTAAATATGTCACTTTAAGATTATAGAGTGAATAAACTTCCAGAATAAATTGAATAATGTTTTATGCAATGTGTTGGAGCTGTTTAGGTTTATTCTGTCTTTCAAGGTAGGACAATAATGGAATGTGTTAAAATGTAGAACTGCGTTTAAAGTATAGGAAACCTGGCGCTCCAAAGCAGGTGCTCTCCATGGTGGGGCTTTTGGACAATGGTGACTTTCAACGTAAAATCAGAGCTTGTATTTGGACACAGCCCACTGTGGAGTGGTATTTCAGTGGTGCTGGGGAGGAGATAGTTCTACTTTGGTTCAGCAACAGGAATTGAGCTGCACACACCCAAGAAGGTCTGTAACATCACTTCAGTTTAGGCAGTTCTTCACAATTTTGTGCTGGACAGTGGGGTTTAAACCCCTCAGTGTCTGAATTACTTTTCAGATTTTTTTAAACCAATTAATTTCTCTAATTGTTGCCAAGCTGGTGCTTAATTAAAGCTTTAAGTTGTTAATTCTGTTCAGAAACACATTTTATTATACTGGGTAAAATTGTCCTTCCATCCTGAAAGTAGTCAATACATTATGTATTCAGAAAAAGGAGGTTAAAAAATCGATCTCTGTGGAAGCTGCAGGCCTGTAAAAACTCTGACCAATCACTGTTCTTCGTACCAAAGGGTAGGGCTTTGGCCGTTTCTCAATTCACGAGAACGCGAGTACGGACTCGCGTTCTCGTCAAGTCCGGTCTTGGCGAGAACACAGGAAGATCGGAGTTGACAAGAACGCGAGCACGCAGCATGTATGGTGTATTGGAACAGAAGCGTACTTGTGACGTCATGAGACGCACAGTTGTTTAGCATTTCTTTAACATTCAGAACTATTTATATACTACACCACAATAAATCTTATTGAAAAATTTTTTAAAACAACATTTTTATTTTCTAAAAAGCCTAAAAATTATCTTGCCGCGGTGCATTCTGGGAAAGCGGTCAGTCTGAAGAACGCACAAGTCTGCTCTGATGCATGCTCGATAAAGAGGGCGGGGCGAGAACAACATCCGGGGAATTCGGCGCGTTCTCGATTTGGCGTTCTCGGTATTGGAACAGTGCTCGGGCTGAGGCTGATGACGTGACACGAGCACACGAGCACACGAGAACGCTCAAGAACGCATATTGAGAAACGGCCTCAGTCAGAGTTTTGTTCCTGTTCTCATTCCCCTCTGACCCTCGAGTTCACCTTATCTATTGGTTGTCCCACATGCCAATCATTCTGACATGCTCACATAATGCCAATGTGTGCAAGTTTTTTGTTGGTTTCCGCTTGCTGGCTGCGCATGCGCACTCCTAGTGTTTATGTATCCGGTTCACTTAGTGGTTAGCTTAGCAGTTAAGTTAGCAGTTAGCTTCGGTGTTAGCCGTTCATTGTAGCTCCGCTGCTCTAACCGTATACTTTGAACATGGCTGAGAGTCACAAGAAGAAAACCACGTTCATGTTTATGAAAAGAAGAGGAAGGCCTCCGTAGATAGAAATAAGACCAGAGTGGATTTGGGAGAGTTTTTCACACGATCCTCCTGAAAAGCAGAAGAGTGAGGTAAGACAGTCTTGCACATGCGCAGTTATCCAAAAAGGGACTTGGGGAAACTTTCAGAAAAATCGCAGACCCTAGCTTTAAGTACACATTGTTAATCTGAACATAGAATAACAAGACTGATTTGTGTATTCAGTATGCAAATGAATGAAAACAGACATATCACCAACCAGTAGATGGGGACAAAGTACTTCCAACATCATTGCTGGTAGATGTATAAAATGCATGTGAGTTAAAGCCTAAACCAGTGTGAGGAGAATCCGCAACAATGGTCCAACAGGGGTTAGTTTGGTGCTCTGCTGCATGATAAACTTAAATCTATCCGGTAGAGGCAAAACCTGATTCACTTTTAAAACACGACTGTAAAGGAAGTCTATGAAGAGTGACCAGAGATTTTAAAGGAGCAATAATGAAACCTAGTGTTTCAAATTGGAACAACACATACACACAGCCTTCCACCAACAACAGCCATCTCCTCAATGGTCCGTTGCTGCTGTGAAACCCCACTGAATTTTTTCTTACACAGGAAAGGTAAATGATGTTAAATTCTGTTCTATTTCTGGTCCGCTTCTCTTACTGGCTTCCATGTTTGCAGGCTGCTGCTATTTTGCCAAAATAAAATACCAAATGCTGCGCTCTGACTTGGGAACCCTGGGAATGCTATGGAGATAGTTTCCTGCCAAAACATTGTACACATAAAAGTGTGTTGCACACAAATAAAACTTGTCTTGCACACACAAAAAATGTGTTGGACACAAATAAAACGTTTTTTGTAAACTGTCTTCAAACGTTACACTCAAATTATCATTTATAAATTGTCCCCGAGTACAAAACGGTCTCTGCTCGCACAAAACAGCCTCTGCTCGACTACGAAACAATTCCACACCCTCTGCGGCAAATTTCTGCCAAAAGTCACGTGATGCATTAAGAGTTGTTGTTCAGACTTCCCGACAGCAAGGGGCGCACTCGAAAAAACTGAAATGCGGCGGTTTGGCTGAGGAAGACAGACGTGATATCACAGCTAACAGCATCAACACCCCTCAGGTGAGTTTCAAAACGTTCCCGGTGAAAAATTAATAGCTAACTATGCAGATAGAACATGTAAGATTTCAGTTAAAGGCACTGCTGTGTTACGGTAAGGGATCATATTACTTTTCAGGTGCCAGAGTAAATAACATGAAAGCTAGCCTTAGGTTGAATGCCATGCTAAAACAACTTTTGCATTGTAATGCAGCCCCTGTGGTTGGGTTCTCCTTTTACTGTGCTATGTCAAATAAATAGTACCAGAGTGGAACCCAGATAAATGCATTGTTAACAGATTATAATGTGGTTTTTATGTTGTTTTTAAATGACTGTCTATTGTTCTTATTGGTGTAAACCTAAATTGGTGTTTGGATTTGGTAATTTATCCTAAAACTGTCAAACCAATAACACTTCTATTTGTCCAGTCAGACAAACTTTGGTTGGATGCTTAGCAGACAGAATGCATGAATGCTTATGTGCAAAATGGATTCTTAAGGAATTTTAAATAATTGCAACGAGTGGATATTGATTATATGAAAATTGGTAGGGAAATTCATTAAAAATTATTTAAGTTTTCTAACACAAATCTGAATATTACAAGTAAAGTATATAACAGCAGATCTAGATTATATCTCACTACCTTTCTAACTCCTTAATTTCTTCAAAGTAAAAAAGAGGTCATGTGTGCCAAATTGCAAATATGTGTTGTGCACTTAATAAAAACCACAGCTGGAAATGGCCATATGGACAGCTATTTAAAAGTTTGTTGGTTTCATCTTAGTAGTGATTTACTTTTTTATTTAAAAGGAGTATTATCCTTTACATAACCATAACACATATCTGTTTTGCAGCATCCACTGATGAGGTGAAGGCCATCAAAGTTCTGGGATGGATGGAAGGCTCTTACACGAATGCTCACCGTGGAAATTAGCCATGGTAGTCTACCCAGATCATCAACATGCTTTGAACACTCAGGCTTCAATCACACTACCAAGACTTAGAATCGACACAGGATTTGGGGTTGTTTAAAAATAATCTTAATATGTAACCGTTTTAGTTCCCAGTATTAACTACTTTGATCATTAACTGTTGCAGCATGTCGTTCATAGCTCTTAGTGGAGCCGTTTAGGCTGAACACAAAGGTTAGAAAAAAAAGGCCAGGTTTGACATTGTTCTAAATTTCCTTACAGTCTTACATGCAGAAATTGTTTTTCATAGTCCTGTTTTTGGCTTCATCGATTTTATCAGCCAGTTTTTGTTTTTTAATACAGCCCGTTTTATGGTAATACATGGATTGTTTACTGGGAAAAACCTGGAGAATTAATGGAGTTCTTTCAGTCTTAATTTATGAACAATAAAAGCAATCCTTGTGGAAAAAGTGTATTCACTTTGATTAATATTGGTAAGAATTGGAAATAAAGACTTTATCAAAGCAATGTTTATTATACAATGTGGAAAATAAAGGACTGTTTAATTGTCCCACAATGTTTGCATCCTCAGTTTTAGTAACAGCCCCATGTGCCCCTTTTTTCAATAACCTCAGCATTTTTAAAAGGTTTATACAGTACCTTACATATATACCATCACAATCCCAGCAGTTCTACATTTTTATTCAGTGAATACACTAACTTAGTTACATTTTCCTGGCTGGATTTTACTACTTGAAAACCTTTTGCAATAATGGTAATCACAATAAGATTAAACTTGTAGTGTTGGACATACTGGACAGTAGCAACATATATATCTGAGCCATGTGATTCAGAATGTCCCAGAGGATCTACGGCTGCCCTCAGTGCATCCATGGCTGCCTTCAGTGCTACTAGATGTTCGGGGCTCAACACATTGCCATTTTCAGGAATAGTGACTCCATAGTGTGGGTCATCAAGCAGTCCACTGTCGTCCCAGTCAATATGAGGCAGACAGAGTCCCTGCAAGAAAGATAAAGATATATAGAGAATAAAAAAGAGGCCATAATTCTGTTGCTACAATTTACTGAATATAATTTAATTCATGGAGCTAAGGATTGAAAAAAATACTCCAAAAACCATTAATTATGTTGAAGGACCATAATAAACACATTTCAAAGAAATCAGTTTCAACGCCACCTCTCTGATGTACTCAATGTTTTGTTGTATTGGAGTGGTCAGATAAATTCCTTTCTGGTTTGAAATATACGCATTAATGTGAGAAACTGTATAATAGCAAGCACAAAAAAATCCTTCTTACCTCTGTGATTTCTGGTTCTACCACAGCATGCTGGATGCTTCCCATCTCCCATAACTGACTGGTTCCCTTCAGTTCTGAGTGAATGATTATCCCAGCCACTGCTGATGGTGTCAAAACTTGCTTGTAGTCTTGGGACAAATAAATAGTGACAACAGAAGTTATTTAACATGTTTGATAGGTCAAGCAAACTGTTGTCCGCTCCTGAGTGCAGCACATTGTAGTATATATGTTAGTTACTGCACACCACACGTCTCTCCAAAGCCGTTCAATTCTGAAAGGAGAGTTAAAGATCAGATCATGGTTTAAATACGTTATTTTCCAAACGTCCGTTACGCAGCATTTTTAAATCAGAGATAAAACTAAAAAGTGCCTTTAACTGAAATCGTTCTGAAATGTTCTATCTGCATAGTTAGCTATTACTTTTTCACCGGGAACGTTTTGAAACTCACCTGTGGGGTGTTGAAGCTGTTAGCTGTGATATTACGTCTGTCTTCCTCAGCCAAACCGCCGCGTTTCAGTTTTTTCGAGTGCGCCCCCTGCTGTCGGGAAGTCTGAACAACAACTCTTAATGCATCACGTGACTTTTGGCAGAAATTTGCCGCAGAGTTGTGGAAATGTTTCGTACTCGAGGAGAGGCTGTTTTGTGCGAGCAGAGACCGTTTTGTACTTGGGGATAACTTATAAATGATATTTTGAGTGCAACGTTTGGGGACAGTTTGCAAAAAAAGTTTTATTTGTGTGCAACACATTTTTTTTGTGTGTAAAACAAGTTTTATTTGTGTGCAACACACTTTTTTGTGTACAACGTTTTGGCAGGAAACTAACTCCATAGAATGCTCATCTGATTGGTTCAGGAACCATGAAGTAAACACAGGCTACACTCTGAACTGAAGTAGTTCCGGACTGTACCTCTAGGTTTGATAGGAGAAAAACATCAACTTGTTGATGGAGAGGACCGATTGTTTATAGGGAATGTTACTTCTGTCCCAGGTGACAAATGAGAATGATTTAGGTTGATTTTACAGTAAATATTTTTCTTATTGCTCCTTTAATAATGAGGAATTTAACCCCCAGGCAATAACATTTTAAAAACGCAGTGCTTGCTAATATGTGACATTTCAAATATTTATTTTTTAACAATTTTTCCTTTATTATAATAAATTACGAACACTTACACCCACTTCATTTGTGTGACAAACAATAGTATTTCAACATGTCTGTAAACTATTGTGCTGCTGTGACTTTAAAATGAAAAAATGTGTCTTATTTCCTCATCTTTATTTATTCATGTCAGAAATTTTGTAGGTGAGCAAATAAAACTATGAAAAAATCTGCATATTATGTTTAGCGACAGGCCAGTATTCACACCGGATCTTGTTCATTCCTGCTCTCAAATCTAGACCAACTTTTGATAAATGAGACTTCTTCTGTGCCCTTAAACTATTTGCACTTTGAAGGTGCTTCCCTGTTATTGCAACTGAGAGGTGCTAGAGGGAGCCCTCCTCCATTTTACCCTCTGACATTTGCCAAGGATCCAACTCCCCTCCTCCCATCAGCCCCCAGGCAAGCCAGCAGGGCCAGCAGGCCAAGGCCAGTCCAGTGATGGGGTTGGACGCCCCAGGGGACCAAAGAGGGGACTGACCTGAGCTGTGGTCAGCCACTCGGTGAGACAAAAAGGGAGGATGCTGAATGCACTCTGACCCCATCACCCATTTGGAGAGGAAGAGCAAGTGGGAGAAACAGCACAAGGTTCAAAATTGAAAGAGAAATACCGGGGAATTAAACAAAAGATAGAGGGTGTTTCCAGGGCCCAAACACAGCTGAACAGATCTATCAAGCCTGTTAAATGGAAGAATTGGAAAAAGCTTGAGGCTTGAGAAATAATTTTTGGCCAGTCAAAAAAAATAATTAAACTCACCACTTTGCAGATTGGGTGTTTTGTGTAAAAAAAGAAAAAAACAAGGTCTAAAGCATGGCTGCAGTGTGGGCGCTGAACAGCCATTCTCTGAATTTTGTTCTTTAAATGGGGAGAAGTATTGATCTGGCTCAGCTGGCCCCGTGGTGGTGGTGGTGTGTGTGTGTGTGTGTGTGTGTGTGTGTGTGTGTGTGTGTGTGTGTGTGTGTGTGTGTGTGTGTGTGTGTGTGTGTGGTTGAGCAAGAGAGAGAGAGAAACAGAAGGAAGCAGAGAGGCTTTGTCTTTTAGGACCCAGTAGGGGTGGCGCTGGGCTGTTACCATGGCTACAGCCTCACCCCCTCACCGTCACCTTCCACCGTCTCAATGCTCACACATACACAAACTTGCGTGCATATTTGCAGTTGGTTCGCGGACCAAGGCTGCACGCAGAAGTGAACAGAAGCGTTTTTCTCAGGGGTGAAGAGATGAAGACATTTCTTAGAGGAGGTGTCCCGCTCTCAGGATCACTGTAACCTAAGGCTACACAAAGCACACACACACGAGGTAAGGTCTAAAGAAAAAAAGACCATAAACAGACAGCAGAACACTAACTTTGTGACCCAGACTCATCTCTCATAATTTCTTTCCAACGTAACGGTCCTTCTCTCTTCCTCAGTCCTCCATGCGCTCAGTTTCCCTCCTGCGCTCAGACATCCGCACCGTTGCTGCTGGGTCCGTATTGTGCTGCACACCGTCTATACCTGATGTGCATAACCTCGTAGTGCGCAGGTTTAGCTTCCTTTGATTAGTGCTCATGAATGCAGCACAGCTGTTCTGTGGGAAATGGAGATCAGAGGACTTCACAGCCAGGTAACTGATATAAATGCCTCTCGTTAAAACCGTGACAGCAGCTCTTTTCTCTCACTTCTAAGGAAAGTGCATCATGGGAGACATTAAACACACACATCTGTAAGGAAACAAAAGCACAACAAAGATAAACCAAATCTATTTAGAGGCAAATTCTTCAACACACACTTCCAAATAGTCCAGCAAACGCAACCCTTCCTATGCAAACAAATAATTATGGACAAACAGATTAAACTGAAGCTCTGCGCTCTTATTTCCTAAATGATGATGTTGATAGTGATAGATAGTGGGGGGGTTTCATGGAGTTGTTATAAGGCAGGAAGCTCCAGCACTGGCCGACGCGGTGAGATCAATACGCCCAGGGTCAGTTACAATATTTAGGGTCACATGACTCCAGGACCAAAATAAATCAGGATGTGAAATATTGTTGCTGTGGATGCCAGGATGTGCTCATGGATGAAAGGGGAAGAAAGAAAAGGTAGTGAGGGATACACAGAGTGTGAAAAGAAGCTGAGAGAAAGAAAATGCGCAATATCCAGTGGAGGAGGGGCTGTATTTGTGCCTATTGGACACAGGCATCCGATGGGATAAATATCCCTCTATAAAAGGCGTAATTAGTAGAGGCACAGAATATTGTGTTTAAATCACCAACTTCAGTATTGCATTCGTATGTAATTGGGATTTTACAAAGTTGTGCAAGATGTTGAAGTAGACCGGAATTTTTTTTTTTTTTTTTTTTTTTTTACACTTATACATTGTAGTCTATGTATTTTATTGGGGGTTTATGGGCAGGAGACACACAGAATAGAACATAATTGTGCAGTTAAATGAGAAGGAAATGCAATTTTCAGTATTTTCTTCCCAGAACTGGAAATGTTTGACATGCATTTGTTGTCATACAACAATATTTTGCTGCAATTACAGGTGCCAGTTGTTGTGGGGGGTTTTCCACTCCCAAACCTTCTTTACAAAATATCTCAGCCAGGTTAGATGACAAGCATCTGCTAACAGCAGCGATCTGCGCTTTGACAGCGGGCATTTTAATGCAGGAAAATGCTTAGATCTGACCTGTTCTACTCCAGCTGCAGCTGTATGTTTAGGGTTGAAATCCTGGTGGAAGGTGAAAGGCTGCCTCTGACAGGTTTTCTAACACAGCAACTATGACCAGCTTCCCTGACCCTGCTGAACAAAAGCATCCCTCATTATGATGCTGCCGCCACCATGTTCCACAGCAAACATGGTGCATTTAGGGTCTAGGTTTTCAGCCACTCTTACCCTTCGCAGGTTGGCCAAAAGGTTAAACTAGTCCCATGTGACCAGAAGCATCTTCATCCACATGTTTTATGTGTGCAAATAGGATGCCAGATCAGTAGATGCCAGATTAGTGGTGAGCACGACGAATCATTTTCCTGCCAGCAGATTCTCCCGCCTTCAGCGGAGGAGCTCAGCTCGTTGTACAATCTACTAATTAGGTGATTTATTGATTCCATAAAGGAGATCTCGCAGTAAAAGGGGTTGATTGCAGATGTGCACAACACGTTTCAGAATTGAATTTGCATAAGAAAAAATGTTAAAAGCCATGTATAATTTACCTTCTACTTCAGAATCATGTATCACTTAGTGATCTGTCACATTAAAAAGAGCTTAAGGGCTAAAAATGCACATTACAAGATACAGTGGATTCTTGGAAGATGCACGATTTAAATGTAGCGAGTGCATCCAAACTCTATACATTAAGAGCAGATTATGTTTTTACTTAATAACTAACCTTTGAAAAAAATTTGCAAATTAGATTTTGTCTGACGTCCTCTTGTACAAGCTATCAAACTCAATACATCCTAAAATCCTCAACGGGATAATATTATAAAACAGTGCAGGATTTTGTTCAAGAAAACACTCAAAGGGGAGCTAACTGAAATCTGATTACATATTGTAAATTCATTCTGCCGCCCTTGATTGCTCCTCCACCTTAACTTGGGTTAGATCATATCTCGCTCACTAATTTCTCCGGTGAGGAGATTTTCCGGAGCGCTGTCCACATGGACAGTAAACAACGGCAGAAGACAGATGGAAAACAAAGACAGCAATTCTATTTCCTCTTTATGATAAAGCTTTTAAAGTTTTAGCTGATTCAGAGTTCCCCCCTCTTCCGTCGCCGAGTGGCAGGAGGAGAAGGTGAGGAGAGAGTGATAGATGGAGCTCATGGCAGCACTGTTTGAGGCAAAAGCCAGAAGAACGAAGAAAAAATAAATTAGATCCATTAGACTACGGTATGCCACAACCGTGGATCCGCACAAAAAATGCATTAGCTTATAATAGACTCCACTGACTCTCCGCCGTGTGAGTTCATTCTTTCATGCGTTTGTATGCTGCCGAGGGTTTCTCTTTGCGTCTCTGTGTTTGAGCAATTAATTGAGGATTTCTGGGTCCATTCGAGAAGAGCTGACCTCTGACCTTCTTAACAAGGGGCTGCTCCGCCCTCTTCTGGTCCCAAGTCTCTCAATCTCACACTTTGTTAAGGGAAATTAGTCACACACTTAACCACGCACACCCTGCCCTTTGTCGGGTGACTCCCGGCGTGTGTCGGAGAGGTTTCACGGTCACTTCAAACAGCTCCTGTCTTCTTTCTGTGCGCCCGGCACGCTCAGGTTCAACATAAACAGCCCCCAAACACAGAGATGAAACGGTCAAGCTTCAACCTGTGATCTCTACAAACAAAAGGGTGGCGCGTTTAACAAAGAAGACACTGAATGGAGCATAGTTATAAACCTTTAATTTCCCCCTTTTTTTTAAAGAAAGGAAATCATTCAAATTCTTAAAATCCATTTACACCAGTCAGGCATAACATTATGACCGCATGACCAATAGTGCATTGTTCCTCCTTTTGGCACCAGAATAGCCCTGACTCATAGCAGAATAGATTGTATTAGACCCCTGAAGGTGCGCTGTGGTATCTTTCTCCTGTTGGTGGGGTGCATTAACCTATAAGATATACAAATCAATGGACTAAACAAAAATGCTTAGGTCGGTAGTACATCATAAGAGTAACATCTTCCTGGCAGGACCTAATGCTCCTAGCAGAACATTGGTCAAAGCCTCCCAATGCCTGTGCTGGCTTGTCCTTTTCCCACAGTGCACTTTGGTGCAATGTGTTCCTCAGGTAAACGATGCATCAGATCATCCATGTGATGTAAAAGAAACGCTGATTCATCAGACCAAGTCACCTCCTTTTGTTGCTCTTTTATGCGGCTCTGATGCCAATTCAGAGGTAGACAGGGGCTAGGATGAACGCCCTGCTGCCGTGAGGCTTTGCAACCAGTGTTTTGAGCACAAGTAGCTCATGTGTTGTGTCTGAGCAGATGGGCCAGCCCTCAGCTCTCCAAGTGGATCAACAACCCTTGGGCCTCCATGACCCTGTAGTGATGTAGAGATGTATAGAAAAATAATTGCTTGTTGAATTTGAATCATGCCATAACGATACTTCAGCTCCTAACGACCCGCATGAAGAACCATGGAGAAACTTTAGCTACCCGGCGCTTCAGCCATTTTGAGACGGTTCTTTTTGTTTGTACTCCGAAAGCCTGTTCTCATTCATGCAGAGGTAGACGTAGCGCTATATAAAAAAAAAAACTTTACCGTGGGGATCTTCTTTTAGTGTTTGAAAAGATAAAATGGAGAGACGTAGGCTAAATTATCATCTGGTATTGCTAATAGTTGTAAGCACCTCTAGCAAATTTTACAGGTTCTCGGACTTGCAACCACAGCACTCTGATCTCACCGTCATGTCTCCTAGATATAAGACTGTTTGTTTGATCTTTGATGTAATGTTCAAGCGATTGGTATTTTCTGCTGTTGCAAAGGCATATCAATGTTTTTCACTGAAACCTGAGTGTCTGTGTTGACAACCGTTTTCTATTAAATGGAGGAAAAAATATTGGCTTAAACAGCATAAACAAAATAATTTAGACTAGGCTTCATTGAATTAGTGAAACGTGCGCTGATTCTACGCATTGTCAACAATAAAGAAAGAGTCTGAAAGAACATATTTAAAATTAATGAGCCTGATCTGGATGGCTGTATTTTAGCAGAATGACACACAACAGACCAACTGGACGTGGTGTGGAGGTGTTGAGTTCGAAAGATTTGAATGAAAGATTTAAAACCAATGACACTTTTAGAAGATGAATTAAGCAAGAAATGTATATTTTTTTTACCTGTCTCTTTTGAAACCCTTAGTCTTGTTGGGGCTTTAAAAGATGACAAACCAGGTCTATTTGTTTTGTCGATCAATTGTACGAGTATCGAGAGCAATTTGTCGGCTTGCAAAGCAGACCTTGTAGCCTTTCTTTGAAAAAAAACTGTTTGATAGGTGGATGTAAAGCACTTGAACTGCTTTTGTGTACGAGCTGTGCCGTACAACAAAAAAACTTCCCTTGCTTTGCCTGTCGAGCTGAATGCACGTACAGCGGCACAATGCCGAAGGCTTCCTCCAAACGTCTGAATGCTTCCCAAAAGAAATGCTTTTGAACCACCGACATTGTGGTGCCTTTGATAGATAACATATTGTGCAGCAGATGGGTTTTTTTCTGCTACCTTGTTCGCGTGAAAGCGGTTAAAACATGGAGCGAAATCAGCGTGATGAATGTCCGTGTTTAACCTTCTGTAAATCTGCGGTTGTGTCGTTTTGGTTTTTTTCTTTTTGATTTCCACACATAAACGATCCGGCTGATTGGGAGTGTCTGCCGATTATTGATTTCCCACGGACAAGTTGCTAAAAGTCTCGCAGCTAATTCTGGCGGCGTGGACCTGCTGATAATGACGTGTAATGAGCTAATGACTCGCTGAAATATTTAGTGGAGCCTCAAAAAGGTTGCACTATTAAAGGCGTGAGAGGTCGTCAGAAGGGCCGCGTGAGGGACGGGCCCTTCGATTAGCAACGCCGTGGGCCCCTTGTCTCTGCCGGTCCTCGGAGCTGAACATGCGCACGGGCATGTGCGTGCATGGCTGAATGCACACAGACGTACAGATATACACATGTAGATACACACGTATGGTCAAATACAGAGGGGGAAAAAAGAGAGAACAGATGAAAAAGCTGGGCTGTTAGGAGCTGGACCATTGATCGGTCAGCTTTTAAGAGAGTGACCTTTTGCAGAGGGCCCTACTGGTCCAGATAAATCTGATCTGGGGGGCCATCTGTGTCTGGGTGGGAGTAGTCTCTCTGGGATAGCACCCCAGAGGACAGAGGAGATGGGGGGGGGGGGGGGGCAGAGGAAAAGGAATGTGGAAGAGACTGCATCAGAGAGAAGAAACAGTGAGACTGGAGAGGACAGGGGGAGCAGAGAGAAAAGGTCAAAGAGAGGAGAGAGGCAACCAGGCAAAGGGAGAAAACGGGCCAAGGAAATATAGCAGATGGGAGGACAGCCAAGAAGGACAAGTCAAAAAAGAGAGAAGACGAAAGAATGGACTCGGTTATTTGTGAGAGACGGCGAAGAAGCTGCTGGACATGCCAGCTCATCACACTTTCATCAGTGTCTCTCAATGCTGGCATACCCCTTGAATCTTTCCTAATTCCCCAAGTCCTGTCAGTATAATGTCAGTACAAATCCAGCTGTTCCGCGAAGGCCACAGATGTTTATTAAAAAACATCAGTGCAGACTAAGGAACACAGCCGACGGGTCGGAGATAGAGCTGTGGAGGAGTTTAAAATAGGATTATATTAAAAAAAAAAATATTGGAAGAGAGGCCTTTTTAGAAAGAAAGAGGTCCCTTTCAAAGGTCACCACAAGTCACATAAGGAACACGACAAATCTGTGGAAGGAGAAGCTTTGGCAGCAGGAACAGAAAAGCTGGATGTCAGAGTTGACGAAAAGATGGACGAAGGTCAATACTGGACGATCCTGGAATAAAACCTGCAGGCAGCTGCTAAAGAATTTAGGCTTAGTTGTCGGTTCACCTTTCAGCAGGATGACGACCGCAAGCATTCGACCAGAACTGCAAGGAATAGTTTACAGGAACGATTCCTTAGAAAAGTGCTGGAATAGCCCACTGAGGGTCCAGGTCTAAATCCAATTTAGTATGTGGATGAGATCTAAAACCTAGGGTTTGCGGATGTTTTTCATTGGGTCTCACTGAGGTTTAGCTATTTTGCAAAGAAATATAGACGAATATTTCATTGTCTTCATGTTCAAAGCCGGGAGAGAGATTTCCCCAAAAATCTGGAACCTTAAAATATAAAAAGTCGCTCTTCAAAGTATCGACTCGGGGACGCTGATAATAAATGTACGTCACACTTTTAAATATTACATTGGGAAATAAGAGGAACCATTTTCCTCTTATTTCCCAGTTATGTACAACTTTCTGTCGGTCTATAACAAAAAATCCAAACACAGTACAATTAAAAGAAATTCTGACTGTAATTTGGGATAGTTTCAAGGGTGTGAATATTTTTGCCTGGAAACATCTCTAAAATCAAGCATTTCAGGTTCCACATGGAAAATTTTAACAAGACCATTAAACATCTGGAGATGTTTTTATGAAAAACTAATATATGGATATGGATTTGAACAGCTTTATCTTTTAAAATACATAATAAAAGTCCTTCCTCAAACCACCCATATGGAAAATAAACAGGAAAAAAACATTCAGCATTCAATAATCTTCAGTTTATGTTGTATATACTGCACATCATATAAGGCTTATGTTATTTACTCCTGTGTCCACTTTTGCATTTATTTCATACAATATAATGAATTTCACAAGGATTATGTGAAAACTGTGTATGTGATCTATAAGTAAATCACGTTAACATGTTTTCGATACAAGTCTTGTATGTGTTTTTTTATATTTTTAAAAACATGGTAATTGCAGTGCAGAAGTTGGCCAGAGGTTGTCCACTGAGAACTGAACTGAGCTGTATGTCAACCATCCACTCTCCCACAGGCTTTCACAAAGCTAGAAATGCACCTCAGATAGTTAGACCATGTGTGTACAGACAATGTCCACCGTCCAGCCTGCCTGCAGGTCGGCTGTGCATCATGAATTACTGTAAATGACTGAAAAAGGACCTCATTTTGGGGTTCTGAGCTGAAATAAACGTTCTAAACACTTAATGTAACAAATGAAATTGCACATCAGTGAGGACAGTATGCATTTGTTGTTTGTGAAGCGTTATGCAATGCCTGTTATCAGTATTTATGCATTTTGGTGAAACTTACAAAACAACAGTGTTTAGTGTTGCATCACTGTGATGAACTCTGGTTGAAAAGACAACCAAGTATTGACATTTATTCTAAAAGACAATGTTCACCTTATGTAATGTGTTGATCACGGCCCATTTTAAAAGTATTTCTATTCCACAGGAAAATGATTCTAAAATATTTGGCAAAAAAACTACAGTTGGCAATAATTTAGCTGTCCACTGTCTCCTGCTTTTTGTAGATTCATGCATTTATTAATAATTTTATCATCAGTCTTACATTTGTGACACAAGTATTTTCTTTCTTACCATAGTTTAGTTTCACTAATGACCAGTCATAAAAGTTCGATATTACATTTTTCTACTAAGGCAGGGCGGAGCTTCTCACTGACATGTTTTGTACTAAATTAATATGATGTGTTTTACTATCTATAACATAAAATAGCTTTTGCTTGATAAAAAAAAGTTAAACTACGTATAAAATACTGAAACCGTAACAGTTTTCCTGCGCTACAAAAATTTAATTCTAACACATGAGGTGCCAGGATCATCCAGTCAAAATATTTTGTTTCCAAAATGTTGCAAACATTTTGAGAAGGAATCCTAGACAGACGTTATTAGATCTCTCTATCTCTGTTATTTGACTTCAACAATTTAACTGGGGTGTGCGTGAAGCACAGCAACTATCTGTTTCTTATTTAACTTCTCGTTTGCGCATTAAAGTCATGTGTGCTGTAGATAAGCAAAGCACACACACATGAACACACACATACATTAAACACACACAGCCTCACCTGCTGCAGTAAAACCACGTTGACCAGAAAAACCCACTGTGTTCCTAACAAACCGACCCCTCCTCATGCACCTTCAAGCACACGCAACCGCACTCACACACACCATTACTCTTTCTTTCTCTCTATCTACAACATTTAATTCCCTTTGGAAAAGACAGGTGCAAACGCTGATTGAGCCTGAGCCAGATTTAGCCCCGACTCTCAGTGTGCGTCCAGCTGTACTCTCCGACCCACTGAGATCGATGTCCAGCCAGCCAGGCAGCCAGCAGGCAGGCAGCCAGGCTAGCAGCCAGTCGACCGGGCTGCACCCAGCGGGCAGAGGGGGCCCAAGGCTTTCCCCGGCCCCAGATACAGCCGCGCTTCACTGGGCTCATCGGGTAGGCCGCAGTGGGGCACCGCGCGGTGCCAAGCCCAATCACTGCACCGCTGGTGCAGGATGTGCTGAAGGCAGGACTGGGAGGGGAGCCTACCAGCCTGATGGACGTCTACCTACTTTCCTTTCACAGCCTCCTGCTAAAACACCTTTCCACTTTTGCCCTCTCTCTGCATCCTCCTTTACATCTCCTCCTCTCTTCCTCCTTTCCTCCGCCTCACCCTTCCTCCCCTCGCTCCATCCATCTTGGCGCTACTTTGATTCGGGTCTCTCTCTTTTCCATCCTCCCAGCCCCAGCCGTTCTCCAGCCAACCACAGTTTCCTATTGATTTATTGATTTCTGTCTGCCTGTGGGAGAGCGGCCGCAGTCTCCCTCTGCTCTCCCCCTGCATGGATTTGTCTTCCCTTTCCCCTCCTTTCTTCTGCTGCTCTCCCTCTCCACCCTCTCCATCTCCCATCGATGCAGCAGCTCTGAAACATGAATTAGAGAAAAGCAAGGTAGTCCAATTTACCCCCAGAAATCGGATTCATCTTCCCCTCCGCTCGTTCCTGCTTTCTCTCCCTCGCTTTTTTTTTTTTTTTTACTTCTACGTACCTGTCCATCTCCTCCATTTTCTGCTGCGTTGTTCTTTGGTGTGTCCTTTCGGTCCCTCACATTCACCCTAATGCGCTCTTGTTTGATCACTTGTACCAAGACACCGTTTCACCCTTTGAGGCATGGATAATGAGGAAACTTAAACTTTTAACACAAGGGAGGCTTGAAGTGATGAAGTAGGTGTCCTTCTACCTTTGCCTCTTTTAATCTACTGCACGCTCATTAGTGTCGCCTTGTGCCTTGTGCTATATTGACAGCCCGTGCAGCTTCCCAGCATCCCGGTTTTCTAAAAGCTCCTGGTCCAAGCTGAGAAGAGGAAACTGTCCTCCCTGAACTGCAGGTTAGTGCCGGTCACTGAGAGGAGCATCTGATTATCTGACCTCCCGGGGTCAACGAGCAGCTTTCTGGCTCTGGTGGAGCAATGCGATCTGCTATAATTGATGGAAGGACAGAGCGACAGGCAGACAGAGTGGAGGACCCTCGATCTATCACACTGACCCTGTAATGTCAGGCGCAGAGAATATTTCTTTTTTTTTTTTTTTTGCGAGACAGGTCACATTAATAAATGGTGTTAATAAAGCTGCTATACATACACATCAGACCTACATGAGGCAGGGACAGAGCTGGGATTGTAGTCAGGTTATAAAAGGGAATTTAGAGGGCATTAAATATTAGCCAGGGAAATTATTCAAATTCAAATCCACCATTTTAGCTTGTAAATGTAATGTTCAGCAATAGCTCCATTTTGACATGAGCTCCTTATTTTGGCACCAAATCCTACCAGAATATTTTGCATTTATACATTTTGTATTTTCCTCTGGAAAAAAAAGAAACTTTACTGCAAACTTGACAAGAAATGAAGTCATTAAGTGGACATATCCAAACATTAAGGTGATTAAATGTTCATACTTGGAGCCTGACTTCCTACCGCCTTTATGTCAAGGCAACCATACCTGCAACAGTGGTCAGGAACTGGGCCCTTATTTGATCTCACTGCATACAATACAGAATAAATAAATGTATGCATGGGAGTCGAGACTTTCTTCCACACACTGAAATGCATTTTCACATGTCGATAAAAAAAAAAAAAAAAAGAACTCAGTTTTGAAAAATAGGGCCTTTTCTGAATTCACCAGTTTAATTTCCTTTTGATCCTTCTTGGATCTTCATGAGGTCAAATATCTGAGCAGCAAAATATGATTTCAAAGTAGTTTACCTAACAGAAAGGTAATCCGAAACACCATGTCTTAGTCAGAGTAGTGACTGGTAGGACTCCGTGTTTGAAAGGGAACCATTATGCAGGACTATAGACTATGAACAATATACAGTATATGGAAGACATCGTGTCCCTGTGGCCGGCCCGTTTACACTGTGAACCAGGATCATTTGCCACTTATAACTGGACCGGATAAAACCAAGACCTAAAAGAACATAGCTATACCTACACGTGTCATTTGTAATTCTCGCATAAGGACAATATTCAAGGCCACTAAGTGGTAGTTTCCATTCCTATCCTTCAAAAGCAACAGCTGGACATGTAGTGTGCTTTGGCTGATTTTTGTTAAGCTGAAACAAAGAATAAGACTGATCAGCTGCTGTGCTCTGCTGCATCACGTTGTTCCTCCAACAACATTGGCTGAACCTGGAGTACTGGTCCAAGTTACAGGATGAGTGTTCAGACCTATGGGTTGTGTTGTGAAGAAATTCTTAATCTTAATCTTAAAATCTTAATGCTGAGAGCAATCACAGGTTGGAACAAATTTATATTTTTAACCAGCTTTGTGTAGTTTAGCAAAAGCCCTGCTGCTAAAATCAAGCTTGACAGCAAGCTGAGTTCCTTCACCCTGCAGCAGTTTTTGCCAATGAGCTTTGATTGTCAGGTGGTCATCTTGTTGGAATAATTCAAAAAGTTTATTACTATTACAGCAACACGCTATATGTTGATCACAAATCAGTTCCAATACTTCCTTCTTCTTAACGCGGGACAAACCAGAGACCTTCGCTGCTGCTCTTTGAGGACCCAAAAGAAGTGTTTGTTGTGATAGAGGGACTCTTCTGTGTTAAGGAAGATGATTCTGGATTTACATATTTCAAATATATGCTGTCCTTCTGTCTATGATTGAATGTGCTGATGTGTGATTAATAAATACTAATTACAAATACTGTGTCTAAAGTTTAAGTCATTATAAAGCATACTACCATACAATGCTAAATTTACTTCAGTCATTTATAATCAAATCAAGTGAATGTCTCTTCCAATTTATTTAGAATTTGATAAATGTTATTCAGAAAGTCTATTTTAAAATTTGTATGATGATTATGATGATACATTTTTAAAGGAGCAATAGGAAAAATGTCTTTGTTTGATATAACGACCTAAAAAATAGTCATGTGAAGAACTAAAGGTATCTTTTTAGATGAAACATGGTGTGATGTCATGCACCGTCTCTCTGTGTTGTACTCCAGTCTCCTGTTTACAAAGCGGGCTTGTGGGCTGCTCACAGACAACTGGACTGGTGCTTAGATTTTGAAGGTAGAGAGAGGCGTGGCTTGCCTCACTCTTGTTTTGGTCTACAGACTGTGCTCAGCAGCACACCTAGTGG
The DNA here is from genome assembly GCA_037039145.1 of Fundulus diaphanus. NCBI lineage: Eukaryota > Metazoa > Chordata > Actinopteri > Cyprinodontiformes > Fundulidae > Fundulus > Fundulus diaphanus. The sequence goes on from CM073122.1 coordinate 43,087,239, forward strand.
TGAAATTTTGCTTATTGCTCCTTTAATGAAAGATGTATCATTTATGCACATGTCCCTAACAGATAAAAGTCAGACAAATGTGCTTTAATACAGAAATGTGGATAATCTTCCAATCCCATCATATTCTGTTTGATCTTTAATTTGTTTTATGTGTTATAGTCCTTAGGAACATAAAAATCAGAAATAGTCTAAACACAATTGGGAAATCAGACCAGAAAGAAAGCTGTAAATCGATATTGGGCCGAAAAAAAAACAACTGATTGGGACATCTCTAAATTTATCAAGTGTTCAATGTTCATATTTTCTGTTCAGAAATAGTTGGATTCAAATTTTTACTTCGATTTTATTTCTTTGTTTTCCCAGAGTAGATTTTTTTTAGGAAATTAACTTGAACCGTTGCCTTACAGCAACTGCAAAACAAAAAAGACAATCCAGCAGGATTTTTCCCGTGTCCTTTTGTGTTTTTCTTTCCAGGTTTTCAATTATTTATACATTCCTTTCAATACATTGGGACTGAATGGAAATTCATTTGTTGAATTAAACCACAACATGTTATTAGCAAAAAAACACCCAAATGTCACGGTCGACTGTTTTCAGCGACACTAACTGAACAGACGATCTTTGTCTAAGCTGTCGTGAAAAACAAAATAAACTTCTGCTCCTTTCAGATGTTGACTCTGCTTGTCCCACTGGGCAGCTCGCCAGACTTCCGGTACATAAATCTACTCCTGACGTGCCTTGAAACAAAATCCAACAGTAAAGAAGAGAAATATCACATGTGAATCAAAAAACAACTTAGAAACATTAACGAAGGTAGCTCATAAAGAAACGGCTATTTAAGATGGACGGGCATTATCCATGCCTAATAGTTGAGAAAATAAAGGACTCAGCGACTATTTTGCACAGCCTTAAACATCTGTTTCAATGTACATGTGTTATTTACTACAGCTTTGTATTGAATATTTATGGCAGAAAAAAGGAAAATCAACAGAATAATTTGTTTTCATTTACTAACTATTTTAAGTCCAGTGCTGTTTTTTCTTCTCTTTAGTAATTGATTCCTAATCTTAGAGCCTATGCTTGCAGTACAGTCAGAGGTTGTTTTACAGTAAAAGTAAAGCTCAGCTGCAGCTGCCAAAGTTCCCTTGACTTGCTCACGGGAAATGGTGTTTCTCGTCCAGGCGTTCTATATAAAGACTAAATCCCAAATGGAGCTGCGAGGATGGAGGGGGCATGGGGGTGTTGTTTGACAGCAAATCCTCAAGAAGAGACTACAGCTCTGGTTACTGCCACAGAGCAGAATGCTCCTTGTATTGATAAAATCCATACTCCTGAGATATGGCTGCGTGCAACAAGGAGCGTGAGATTAGTTTCCTGCCTGAAACCCGCTTAATTCCACAGAGGGGGAAACACTCCTGCACCTGAGGCCCTGAGAGCGGTCCGCTGCAGACAGGCCGACTGCACAGGCAGAGCAACCCCTATCCTCTGGACCCGTGCTATAGAAAATGTGTTGCAAAATAAAACCCATCACCGATACCCAGAACAAGCAACGTAAGCTGCTAACTGGGGTCTCGAGGGGACCCCGAGAGTGTAGGAATTATTACCTGAAATGTGAATGTCTGAACTTCAACCATTCGCTCCAGGTGTTTCTGAACCTCAGAAGGTTAAAAGGTTCTTTCAAAGATAAAACCTAGATTTATATCCCATGAAATAGTGACAAATGTACGAGTTGTGATCATACAGGGGAGTTTAAAAGTTATGTTGACAATCATTTTTTAAGGGGCCAAAGTTTATGACTTATGTAGCACTTTAATCCTATTTTGTGCACCCCTTCACTGATAATATGTTTCATTAAACAAAGGAAACATTTTTATGATTGGAAGCATTTCACTGAATCTGAGTTAAACAGCTGCAGAGAAATGCCGATGGCTCTAAAATGTCTTTATAGTTATTCATTTACTACATGTACCAATGTTAGGGTCAGTGAAAATGCATTCGGTCGTACGGTCAATCTAATTGTTGGGTTAATGTTAAATCACAAAACCTGGTGTCTTGAATGAACAGCAGACAAACAATCAAGTTTGGACTATTTACGACACAACCTTGAAGAAAAGCATCCCCACAGCATGATGCTGCCACCACCTTGCTGCCGTGCGTGGGGACTGCTCAGGGTGACGTGCAGTGCTAGTTTCCCACCACACATAGCAATAAAGACCTAAACTTTGGTCTCATCTGATCGCATCACCTTCTTAGGCGCCCCACAAGCAAACTTCAAACGGGATTTCAGATGGTTATCCTTGAAGGACATCTTCTCACCACTCCTACAGAGAGAACAGATCTGTGGAGTGCACAGAGGTAAAAGTTGTCCTGTCAGTTTAAAAGATGTATTAGTCTTGGAGTTGGCGGGGGGGGGGGGGGGGGGGGGGAATGGGTTCCTGGGTCAAATTCCGGCTAAGGTCCCACGCAATCTTGGACGAGCTCTGCTGAAAGGTCTCATGCACATGAAACAAGTGCACACACAAACAGAGAAGCTGCTCAGTCCCCCAGTCTGACGCCGCCACCCCGGCTGGAGCAAAGAGGGGGTTTAGGTGTCTGCAGGCCAGAGAGTGGCAGCACAAGGACTGACGTCTTCCTGGCTGTCTGGCTGCCGACAGGTCTGCTCGATCAATACGCCGGCTCTCTGCTTCTCTTCCTGCACCCCCCTCCCATCTTAATCTGTTCTTTACTTTATTTCCTCTTTATCTAATTATTCCGCCTGTTGTAAATGTTTGTGTGTTTTTTCTTCAAAGTCTATCCCCTATCAGCAACCACTAACCTCCACTCCTTAGCCTTGCTGCCCCCAACTCAGAATCCCTCCCTCCCGCTCTTCTCCTTCTTATCAACTACTCATCGCTCATTTCCTCCACCACATCATCACTCCATCACCTTCAGGGGGTGCAGAGATGCTCAGCCAGGAGAGGGTGTGAGTGTACAATCGCCGCACTTCAAGGCCCCCGTGCCACCTGAGCCCAAGCACCTGGCACAATGCAAATTTATCAGTGGTGATATTATTGACTGCATGCTCCATCAGGAGAGCTTTAAAATGAACAGCCTGAAATAAACATAAATACATAATTGCTGCGCCCGCTCTGAAAAACACGTAGTCAAAGATGAAAAAAAGCAGCTATGAAAGCCCTGCATACTCTTGTGCTTTTCACAGGAATAACAGTCCACATAATGATGAAAGTGCCTTTCATATTCTGCAGCACACCATTCATATCTGCGTGTGCCTAATTCACGTTTGTATACAAGTTTCCATAATGCGGCTGCCTCCTTTAAAGCATGAAAACCCTTTGAGATCAAGAACACCCGTCTCAATAGAGCTCCGAGGGATGAAAAGCGAAGGACGGTGTGGGCACATATGAAAGGACTAGAGGAGTGTGAAGGAGAAGATCAGACGGTTTTTAACACTTTTCCTCTCTGATGATGGAGAAAAAAATGATTTGGGTTCAAGATGATCTGAAAGCTAATATGGAGGGTGAAGCGCAAAAGTTTGGATACTGTTAGAGTGGATGTTTCAGTGAAGCTGAACTGCACTCTGAAAGGCATAATGTCAGAGATTTATTCAGAGATCCAGGCCCTCAAAGAATGTTTTTTTTTTTTAGGTTTCAGACCTTTTCAGTGCTGTGATTTCTCAAAAATAATCTGTATTAAAGATACACTGCATTTCAAAAGTTTGCAAACTTACATTTTGACACATCACAAGTACCGTGCTAACTGTGTTTCTCTGGGGTTTTATGTGATAGACCTACACAATTTGATCCAATTCAATTCATCTTTATATATAAGGTATTTACCAGACATGAACACAGGGTTGTATAGAATATATACTGCTCAAAAAATAAAGGGCACACTTAAATAACACAATGTAACTCCAAGTGTTCCCTCTATTTGTTGGAGCAGTATATATATATATATATATATATATATATATATATATATATATATATATATATATATGTGTGTGTGTGTGTGTGTGTGTGTGTGTGTGTGTGTGTGTGTGTGTGTGTGTGTGTGTGTGTGTGTGTGCATTACAGTCACAAAACATGAAATACAAGTCAAACTGCATAAACACCTCAATGCCTAAATAACACAAATAAGCAGCCATGCGATAATGGTAAAATAAACACTGACTACAATCAACAGCTCTGGTACAAAATGGTGATGTGGAAGGATTAGGAGATGTTGTTGTTAATTATTTTTTTAAGGAGAGGGTTCACTGTATTTAGCCCCCCTTATTCCCTATTTTAAGTTCAATTGTCTTCATTTATACAAACTGAATTTATAAATTCAACTTATTATTTTGAATCATTTTAAATTCTCAACAATTATCGTCTCAAGGCACTTTACAAAAAAAAAAAAACTTTGTATAACTTTAAGTACATATAATGTCTTCACCAGCTTTTCACGTCTCCGGGATAAACTTTTTGCCAAACTTTCTTTCCAAATTAGCTTAGCTTAGCCACATATTCACAGTTGGATTTGGGTAAGGCCCTTCACTTCTAACACATGACTATGGTATAACTTAAACCATGGTGTTGTAGCTCTGGCTGTATGTCTGCTGTTGTTGTCTTGTGGAAGCAGAACCTCTTCACCAGTCTTAAGACTTCTAACAGTTTTTGTTTTCCATGATTGTCTTACAATCATGGAAAACAAAAATTTAATACCATCCATCCTCCTATCAACTCTGGCAAACTTTTCTGTCTTTGCTGAAGTAGCGCACCCCCACAGCATAAAGCTGCCATCACCATGTTTAGTTGTGGGGAAGGTGTAGTCAGTGTGATGTGCGGTGTTAGTTTTCTATATGAATAAAGAGAAGCCTGCACACCTGAGCTTCACCGCATTTATTAACATTGTACTAGGATCTTTGTCAGGTCACCAGCAATGAGGCCCACTCATCCATAGACAACTCACCAAACTGATGTTTCAGGTGCAGAGATGCAGCAATTAACGCCTTGAACCAAAGTAATTCACACATGCATCTCCCCATCATCACACACCCCAACAAAACACAGCTGCAAAAATATTCAACTTGATCAGGTGTGGGTAACTTAAAACCATACATAGATAACCGAATACACGCAAACAACTCCAGGGGAAAACAATCTAGGAAATAGAGTAAAGGAAAGCTGCATCGGTACTTTATTTGGCAAAAATTGGTAAGGTTCTGCTTGTGAGTAGCTTGTCGTTCTGAATCTGTTTGTTACTTTGATATGTTTTTTATATGTTCCTCATTTCAGGGCTGATTTATTGGGGGGGGTTTCCATTTCAATGTTTTGTTTTGTTTTTTTTTATTTTTATTTTTTGTTGTTGTTTTGTTTCAGTAGTTTGTGATGAATTCAGTTTGTAACCTGGATCGCAGTCTCAGTTTCAGTGTGTGCAAGTTGGCAATCACAAAGCTGTGCTGGACGCAACATTGTGTCGACGTCTAAATGTAATTTATCAGGCTTTAACACCGCTTATGGGTAATATAGCATCCCTAGAGTTGATGAATGATTTTAGTGACTGAGAAGCTAAAGCTGACTGAGAGAGGGGGTGAAATTGTTTGATAGTAAAGAGTTCATCATGATAATCAACAACAGAATCACAGTTATGTATTTTCCTGGTATTATTCTCTAACAACAGCTGTCTATACTGGGCTTTAATTACACTGAGGTGGACTCTCTATACTGATTGGCTGACTCCTGAAGGAAATGGGTTGCTCCATAGCCTACAGAGTAAATGACTGCCACACTCTTTAGATTTTTTTCAGCAATAGTGGCTTTTTTACAAAGTAGGCTGACAGGAAAGAAGGTTTGAGAGGGGGAAGGACCTCAGGACAGAATCAAACCCGTGTCAGCCACGTCGAGGACTAAGGCCTCTGTATATGAGTCGTACTCACTAACCCTGCGCCATCGCAGCTCACCTCAACTATACACTACTTTTTAATGGACCGACCAAAGGCGTTGACTTTTGTGGTTGTGGTGGCGTGACAAAACCTGCGAAGGTTGGAGGGAAATGAATCATTTTAGGGTTGAAGGGAAGGATAAACACCATGAAATACAAACAATATCAATGAAAAAAGAATCAGCTTCATAATTTCTTTGGTAAAGCTTCAGGTGGGTTATCTGCACAACCAGATATTTTATCCACAATATAGGACCTCCATAGACTTAGCGAGCTTTTCGAGGGTCCCAGAAGAGGAAAGCTGGGTATGAAAAAAGATCAAAATGGCAAAATGGACTAAATTGATGTACAGACCATTTTTCTAGCTTTACTTAACGTGGCCAGCCAGATTGATAATGTGTAGCACTCTCCATTCTGCACATTATCAGTCTGGGACCGCTCCCATCAAATTTGTTTAGGGAAAGGAGGGAATTTCGGCACAACGTTCCAAGCCGATTGGGCGAAGCAACACCTGGTGTCCGCCTACCAAAGTTTCGTTTTAGCCAGTCACGGAATCAAATGAAAATGTCGTAGGCAGGAACGAACCTCTTTGCCATCCAAAAATGCACCAGGCACTTCTTGCTGGTCTTTCAAAGATGGATAGGAAAGCTGGAATCACCCAGACAACCTTTCAACTGACACACTACCAGAAAAGATTGAGAGGGAAAAGGAAGTTACTTTAAAAAAAAAATCAAAGCGCTTGCAGAAGTGCATCACCCCCGTTATTGCTCATCGTTGCAAAGCGGCTTTGTATTACGAGTAATTAAACATGTTAAGAAGTGTTCTTTGTCTCATTTGCGGGCTGATTTGAAAAGAGCAGAAGGTTCGGCCGTCTCTTAGCTAAAGTCAACTTTACACCATGGTTGAACAAACTGGTTGTGTGTGTGTGTGAATCTCGGGGTCTTTATGCGCAGTTTGGTGATATTTTTTTTCTTTTTTGGGAATGACCTCATCCACCGAGGAGCCCTCTCTCGTCTCTAATCGCTTTTAGATCGGATGCTTCACTTTCCCATCATGCTTGTTTTTTTTTCTCCTCGTGACCCTTGGGTAATAAATCTAATGGCGTAAAACTTCTGCTACATCTCATCACTATTTCACCACCCCCCGTAAAAGACAAAAACGCGAGAAACTATACTCTTTATTCTCTCTCGAACTTCGTTACGCTGTGCCAGAAAGGAATGATTTCACGGTAAAATGTATATATCAGTTTTGATTTTTGTCTACTTTCTCGCAATATGGGCCTGCTTTAGTGGAATAAACATTGATTTTTCTTAAGCTTTTTGTGCATTAGCTTTCAGATTTGAAATCATATTTGCAGGAGCTGTTTGTGATCAATGAGAAAAATCAAGATTTATAGCCGTGATGTAATATACGAGGAACAAAAACGTCTCCCTGCCTGAGATGGGTGCTTTATGTGTAATTTAACCGTATCTTTACTTTGTATTTGTCTGTTTCTTACAGGGCAACAGAAAAGTGTAACCTGGAAAAGCAAAAAGCAGTTTTCAACTGAGAATTTCTTTAAAGGGGAAAAAAAAATCTCTCCAACATACCTGACCCTGTTTATAAAGAAAATGACCCCCTGCAGCTTGTTGTCCCACCCTTGGAGGCAAAAACTGCCCTTTAGCGTTTGTGATACTGAGCAATGGGAAATTCTGGCCCGCTCAAATGTGTGGATTTGCTTTAATTTAACGACACCGGAGGGATCTTTTTCTTTTTGTATGACTGACGTCTTTAAGGTCATCTCAAAGAATAGTTTGTACTTTGACTAGGCCATTTTTCTGGTTTGTTTTTGTTTCGTTCAGTCACCCAGAAGTGGACTTACTGGAGTTCTTTGGCATGCTGCTTAACCCATTTGTGCTTAAGTTTAACGATACAGACTTACAGACTTTCACCTTCAGGTTTTTCTGGTAGCAAGCAGAATTCATTGTTACATCACTTACATAAATTTGTCCAAGTACTGAAGAACCAAAGCACTCTAGAGCATCATACTAGGGCCACCATATTTGACTGGTTGATGTTCTTCTTTTTTTTTAACCTGTGTTAGATTTGACCACAAAGCGACAGTATCCAACAGTACCACTTTTGCCTTGTCAGTGCACAGAATACTTTCCCTAAAGTCTTGGGGATCATCAAGATGCTTTAATGGGAATGTGAGACAGGATTTTGTGTTCTTTATCTTCAGCAGTGGTTTTCACCTTGGATGCCATTTTTGCCTATCTTTCCATCCATTATCTATACCCGGTTATAGGGGGTATAGATAGTTACAGGATCACGGAGGGGCTGGTGACTATCTCCAGTGGTCATTGGGTTGAGAGGCGAGGTATTTCCTGGACAGGTCACCAGTCCACCACTGGGCAACACAGAAACAGACAGGACAAGCAGCCATGAACACACACTCATACCAAAGGACAATTTAGTGAGATCAATTAACCGTGATGTTCCTGGACTGTGTGTGGAAGCTGGAGTACCTGCATGCATGCATGCATTGCACCGGGCACTCCATGCAAGAATCCAGGACCTTCTTGCTGCAAAATAGGAGCGCTACCAGCTGTGCCACAGTGCTGCTCCCATGTTTGCCTACTGTTGTCAAATCATGAACACAAACATTACCTGAGCCAAATGAGACCTGAAGTTAAATGTTCTGGCTTCTTCTATGACCTGATGGAGTCGTTGGTGATTCTCTCTTGGAGGCGACACCTTTGAAGGTTCCTTTGTTTCATGTTTTCCCCCTTATTGAATAAGAGCTCTCACTTTGGTCACTGGAGTCCCAACTCTCAGAAATGGCTTTGTAAACCTCTCCAGGCTGACAGCTGTCAATGACTACTTTCTCATATATTACTGAATTTCATCAGATCAAAGAATGATGTGCTGCTTTTTTGGATCTTTTGTCCTAGTTTATGTTGTTGACTCTAACATAGCTCACCCCCGTCGGGGTATGAATGACTGTAGTGTAAAGCGCTTTGGGGTCGTCAGACTAGTTAAAGTGCTGTACAAATACAAGCCATTTACCATTTATAAAATAAAAAGAAGATAAATGAAATTGTTATGTGAAAACTGCAACAACAACAAAAAAGAAACTGCATTTCATGTCAACAAAATGTTGATCTGGTACTATATATATATATATATATATATATATATATATATATATATATATATATATATATATATATATATAAGTATATTCATGATTAAAAGATGTAGATTTGAAAAAAGTAAAATCTGAAAACATGTGAGGGGGGCAAATACTCACAAGATTCTTTAAATCCCATTTTTTAAGGCATTAGTTTTCTTCCTGTTTTCCTCTCTTTCACTTATTTTGATTCTCCAAACTCTTCTGACTTTACTTCAGCCTTTCAGAGCTAAAGAGATAAAAGCAGCAAATCTGCTCCCTCTCATCCCCTCCTAATTACTCTTCATCATCATCTTCATCGCCTGCCTCTCAGTGTCTTGTGAAAGCCTCTTTAATGACTCGGTTTGATGTTCTGGCGAGCAGCCTTTCTTAAATACGCATACAAACACTGTAAACCTCTATACACACATATAGACGTCCCTTTTTCCAGACCGTCCATTGTGTGTATCCGCAGCCTTGAAGGATCTTGAGGAGTGTCTTAAAAGCATGAAGAGGTTCTAAGAGGGACACACAGGCAAACACACACACACACACTAATGGCCTGGCGTTATCCGTCAGCAGCAGGGGAGACACAGACACACTTCACAGGGTCCTTTCGTCTGTCTAGTCTTTTAAGAGGAAAGAACGGTTTTTGGGGGTCCCTAAAGACCGCCAAACAGAATCATCTTTCTTTACTTTTGTTTGGAGGTAAGGTCAAAAATCTTAATATGCTGTCCCTGGCACAACAACCCCACTGCTGTCCGTGTTTTGGTTTTGTTTGGGGTTTTTTTGTGTACATGTGTCTGTGTGCGCTGTTGATTGAATGACTGGACACTGGATTTGTGAGGTCAGATCAAATTAAACAGTGGACAACACAGATGTAAACAGCAAGGATTTCTTTTTCTTTTTCTTTTTTTGAATTGTTTAATTAAAATTCCTTGAATGGTTCAACGACAATAACCTTTCAAGACTTCTTTATATGCAGATAAAAAAAATATAAAGTTTTTCTAAGAAACAAAATGTTTTTTATCCTTTGTGAGGACACTCAACTACTTCTTTTCTTCCTGCGGAAAACTGAAAGTTGTTTTGAGTGGTTAACTCTTCCTTTTCTCAAACACCAGATGTAGGTGACAAATGCACGCTGTTCTCCAAAATCCCAGCCTCATTTTGCACTAGCAAAGAAAGTCACTCATACTGACATGCTAAATTATTTAGACCCCTTACACATTTTTACATTCTGGTCCAACCAAACCCTTTAATGTACAGTATTTTATGCTACATAGTAACATAATTTGCATAACTTCAGATTAGAAGGAAGGGTATACACGTTATTCAAATGTTATACAAATCTGAAAAAGTGTGGCATGAATTTGTGTTTATCTTGGCCTAAATTAATACTTTTTGCAGCTACAATCTTTTGCTCCGTGTCTCCATCAGCTTTACACATAAAGAGACCGAAACTCTTGCCCATGTTCTCTGTAAACAGATCAGGCTTAATGATATTTCAACTGGATTAAGATGTAGACTTTGACTGGACTAGGGTTCTGCAACCTGAGGCTCCTGAGTGGCTCTTTTGACCTTCCACAATGACTTTTAATAACTTTGGTGAAAAATTTTAAGGAACCATCTAATATTTTGTAATATTGATATAACAGATGTCGATTTACAACATTTTTCAGTTTTTATGGAATTATTGCACAAAAATGTCTACAACACGATGACATTAAAAGCACCAGTAATATAGTTTTTTTAATCTATATTACTATATTACTCCATTGTGAGGGGCGATCAGGTTAATCTACATGCGAAGCTAAACTCTAACAAAGATTTAAATGTCACACTACTCCAGACATTTTAAATTGGGAAAGCTTCCTGGATGGGAGGCGAAATGTCTTCAGCTTCAGAATAGAAGTCCAGTTATTTTATTTTTTAACCTTTTTTTGGATTTTTAATCTATTGTATTTTTGTTGTTTGGTTATCAGCACAGTTTCAGCACTTTGAATCATCTTGTTATTGCAAAGAGCTTTATAAATGAACTTGCCTTATCATTAGGTTTGAAACTGTGCTTTTTGTCTTTACATCACCTTACAAAAAATATCAGTGTCCTTTTTTCGAAAGGTAATGAAGCATTTGTGGCTCTAAACGTCTTTCATTTAGCTGGACTGAGGGCAAAGATGTCTCTTTGGATTGAAAAGGTTGCAGACCCCTGGACTAGACCCGTCTGACATATTAATATTGATCCAAATGATACCTTTGTAGTTCTGGCTGCATTTAGGGTTGTTGTCATGCTGTAATATGGACCTCATTCCAGGATCGCTGTTTATGTTTTTTGCAGTCCATCTTCCCATCATAATTGACCGTCTTCTTTGCTGAACAAAAGCATCTCCACAGCATGATTCAACAACCACCATGTTTTGCCATGGACATGGTGTGATCAGGGTTATGTGCCGTGTTAGTTGGCCTTCATGTATCTAATAAACCTCTGAGGACTTTTACAAAAACAGCTGCAAAGCTAAATTTTTCTCACGTCTCTATATTTTTGTCATCACAATGTCTTGATCACACCCTGTAAGCTTCCACATAATAATAATAATTGATGCTAATCGAATAATAATAATAATAATTGACCTTTATTGATGTCAAAATGGAGAAATTCACTTCTGCATTTAACCCATCCCCCCTGGCTACTACCATCTTGTTCAGATATAAAGGGGTTGGACAATGAAACTGAAACACCTCTCATTTTAGTGTGGGAGGTTTCATGGCTAAATTGGACCAGCCTGGTGGCCAATCTTCATTAATTGCACATTGAACCAATAAGAGCAGAGTGTGAAGGTCCAATTAGCAGGGTAAGAGCACAGTTTTGCTCAAAATATTGCAATGCACACAACATTATGGGTGACATACCAGAGTTCAAAAGAGGACAAATTGTTGGTGCACGTCTTGCTGGCGCATCTGTGACCAAGACAGCAAGTCTTTGTGATTATCAAGAGCCACGGTATCCAGGGTAATGTCAGCATACCACCAAGAAGGACGAACCACATCCAACAGGATTAACTGTGGACACAAGAGGAAGCTGTCTGAAAGGGATGTTCGGGTGCTAACCCGGATTGTATCCAAAAAACATAAAACCACGGCTCCCCAAATCACGGCAGAATTAAATGTGCACCTCAACTCTCCTGTTTCCACCAAAACTGTCCGTCGGGAGCTCCACAGGGTCAATATCCACGGCCGGGCTGCTATAGCCAAACCTTTGGTCACTCGTGCCAATGCCAAACGTCGGTTTCAATGGTGCAAGGAGCACAAATCTTGGGCTGTGGACAATTTGAAACATGTATTGTTCTCTGATGAGTCCACCTTTACTGTTTTCCCCACATCCGGGAGAGTTACGGTGTGGAGAAGCCCCAAAGAAGCGTACCACCCAGACTGTTGCATGCCCAGAGTGAAGCATCGGGGTGGATCAGTGATGGTTTGGGCTGCCATATCATGGCATTCCCTTGGCCCCATACTTGTGGTAGATGGGCGCGTCACTGACAAGGACTACCGAACCATTCTGGAGGACCATGTGCATCCAATGGTTCAAACATTGTATCCTGAAGGAGGTGCCATGTATCAGGATGACAATGCACCAATACACAGCAAGACTGGTGAAAGATTGGTTTGATGAACATGAAAGTGAAGTTGAACATCTCCCATGGCCTGCACAGTCACCAGATCTAAATATTATTGAGCCACTTTGGAGTGTTTTGGAGGAGCGAGTCAGGAAACATTTTCCTCCACCTGTCACGAACGAGAGATTGAAGACCCAGTATTCAGCCAGACATAAAAGTGCAAATAAAAAGGCTTTAATAAAGCTCACAAATAAGTCAGACGGGGATAAGCAGGCTCGGTGGTCAAATAATAGTCCAGGGTCGATAGACAAAAATAGCAGTCCAAAACCAGCAAAAATACAGACAGGGATAAGGCAATCTCAGGTTATCCAAAAACAGAATCAGATCGGTCAGTAACAGGCAGGCAGGCAGTCAGAACAGGGCAGGAAAAAACAGGATCAGGAATCAGGTTGGCTCAGATGTCAAAACAGGCACTAGGTTTAAATCAACAGGCAAAGGGAAATGCTGGACTAAACTCACCAACGGCTTGATAGACAATGATCTGGCCCAGAACTGAAGACTGAGGCAGAACTATATAGTTTAGTGCACAGGTGAAATGGAGTGAAACTAATTATAAGAAGGCTGGAACTAATCAGGGCAAGGGAAGTGACTGACAGAGAACCGACCTGATAGGTTGGTGACTGCTGACAGGGGAGTGACAAACTGATTGGGTGAAAACAGGGAGGTGAGCTGGCAGGTGAACAGAACTAAAAGCTTGCAGAACCCTGACTGATAAAACACAGAACAAAATCAAACCACAACAAAACTCAAACTATTCCATAAACCAAAACCAAGACAGAACCTAAACCCAAGATAGAATTGGTAAAATAGAAAGAAGTACAAAACAAACCAATAACAAAACCCCAAATCATGACACCACCAGCATCATGTCGTGACCTGGCCACTATCCTGCAAGAAGAATGGCTTAAAATCCCTCTGACCACTGTGCAGGACTTGTATATGTCATTCCCAAGACGAATTGACGCTGTATTGGCCGCAAAAGGAGGCCCTACACCATACTAATAAATTATTGTGGTCTAAAACCAGGTGTTTCAGTTTCATTGTCCAACCCCTGTACATCTGCTGCAGACCTGGCAGATATTATACCCATTTCAATATATTGTGCAGTCCTAATAGGAATCACATTTCTTACGAACCAAAGCTTGTGATATTTAAATGACCAATGTGAGGCTTTGCTGGTTCAGATCCTCATACAATGTTGGTGGATGTCAGTGATTTATTTGCTTGAAGGAAACAGTCTAGTGTTCCAGCAGTAGTTCTGTCTTCTCGTGCAAAGTTCAATGTAAATCAGACGTGCCCCTGCTGGTCAAAGCTGAAGTGATTTTCAGTACTCCGTTGTAGTGATGTGTTTTCTATCAAATGAGATGACTTTGAAATCTTTTTAATGTCCAAAGCTGTTGAAAGGTGGGGGTTTTCTTATCAATATGAACTGTAATAACTAAAACAAGTGAAATGTTGCAGTTCATTCAAACAGGTCTTCATATTTCAAGTATATCACATGTATGAAGTTTTCCTTGACTAGTTTAAATGTTAAAGTATGATATCACCTTTTCTTTCTAACTGGTTTTAAAATGGCCTCAAAAAAAAGGCCATAGCAGTAGTAATAGTAGTGGTAGTAGTAACTGGTTTCAAAATATAAACAATCCTTCTTCAAGGCTATTTTAGAGTTGGGGTTCTGTGAGGTACTTCTGAGCAGTCAGTACACCTGTAGTAATCAACGAAATCTCAGTCTGGAGAATCTGGAAGGTCAAGTAAAAAAATTACTCTAACCAAGGCCAATTTAAACATAAATTTAAAAAAAAATTCCATTTCAAAAACCCCTAAGAAGGAAGTAAGACATACAATGAGGCCTTTTTCTTTGTGGTCATCCAGAGCTGGTACCTCACTTGGTGAAGTCGTAGTGAAGTCTCTTCGGAAAATCAGTGGAAAAACTGTTCACACAGGATGAAGGTAAATAGAGTTAGCAGTCAATTACGTTTTTTTTTCTTTTTTTATTTCTTGGCAGAGCGATATTTATGTTTAATTTTTTAGGCACAGTTTCATCATTGCTGTGCATCATTCTGCTTCAAAACTTGTCTGTTGAAAGTGCTGCATAAATAAAGTTCACATGTTGTCGTGTAACAAGGTGAAATGCTATCTACAAAGGTGGCTTTGTGTCAGTCACTCTGAGGGTATTTCCTCAAATTAACAACCAAACAGCTAAAATGAGGGATCTGTTATGAACTAGAATCAGGCAAACCCAGTATTCAAACCAAACAAGTGAGGTGAAGGCAAAAAAAACAGTATTTAATAATAAAACAGGGACAGGCAAGGCTCAATGGTCAAAATGGCAGTCCAAAATCCGGTACACAAAAGGCAGTCCAAAATAGGCAGAGGTACAGACAGGGCAAAGCAAGCTCGGATAACCATGGGACAGACTCAGGTCGGTAAACCGGTAAATCAGTCAGACAGGGCAGGAAAAACAGATCAGGGAACAGGCTGGCTCAGAATCAAAAAGGCTCTCAGGTTAGCATCAACAGGTCAATCAAGAAAGGAACGCTGGAAACAAAACTCACCGTGGGCACGTTAATGATCTGGCAGAGAACTGAAGACCGAGGCAGAACTATATAGTGGAGTACACAGGTGAAATGGAGTGAAAACTAATTACAAGTGACAGGTGGAAACTGAACTGAACTGATTGGCTAGTGACTGGAGGTTGACAGGTGAGCAGATCTGATTGGCTGGTAACTGGTGTTTGGGGAGTGACAGATAAACAGATTGAGTGAGCTGGCAGATTGCTGGGAAGAGACAGAACTGAACTGGAAACATAAATAAAATCAAACTACAATAAAATCTAACCTATCCCATAAACCAAAACTAATACAGAACTTAAACCTAAGACTAAACACAACACACACAAGCTATAATAGAAACCAAACAAGAAAGAGCCCAAAACCAAAACTGATTTTAAAGACCGGAGAGTTAACTAATACATCAAAATTAACAAACAGCTGAAACAAAAACCCAAATCCTGACAGAGCCCCTCCCTTAAGGACGGATACCAGACGTCCTTAAACAAGACAAATGATAAACAAAAACAGACTAGACCGGGCGGGTGGAGGGAGGTGCAGGACGGAGGGCTAGAATCAAATAAATGTCCAAATACAAACTAAAACAAAGCAAGACGAATCAAGTTCTCAGGCGGGCGTCCAGGAGGACGGCCCCGACGAGTCAGGTTCTCCGGTGGACGTCCCGAAGGACGACCCAGGCGTGTCAGGCTCTCCGGCGGGCGTCCAGGAGGACGACCCAGGCGTGTCAGGCTCTCCGGCGGGCGTCCTCGGCGTGTCAGGCTCTCCGGCGGACGTCCTAGGCGTGTCAGGCTCTCCGGCGGACGACCCCTGTGAGACAGGTAATCCGGCGGGTGTCCTGTAGGACGGCCCCGGTTAGCAAAGATGTCCGGCGGCCGGTGGCGGAACAGGTCTCTCATAGGCCGGCGGCGGAGCAGATCTCTCATAGGCCGGCGGCGGAGCATGTCTCTCGGAGACCGGCGGCGGAGCAGCAACCTCGGAGGCCGTCGGCAGAACAGGACCCTCAGGAACCGACGCCTGGAGAGAGAGAGAACAGAACCTGGCGCCGGACTAAGAGCTAGAAGAGACGCCTGGCTAAAGAGTTCAGGAGGCACCTGGCTAAAGAGTTCAGGAGGCGCCTGGCTACAGAGTTCAGGAGGAGCCTGGCTACAGAGTTCAGGTTCAGACGGCCCCTGGCTACAGGCTTCAGGTTCAGACGGCCCCTGGCTACAGGCTTCAGGTTCAGACGGCCCCTGGCTACAGGCTTCAGGTTCAGACGGCCCCTGGCTACAGGCTTCAGGTTCAGACGGGGCCTGGCTACAGGCTACAGGTTCAGACGGGGCCTGGCTACAGGCTACAGGTTCAGACGGGGCCTGGCTACAGGCTACAGGTTCAGACGGGACCTGGCTACAGGCTACAGGTTCAGACGGGACCTGGCTACAGGCTACAGGTTCAGACGGGACCTGGCTACAGGCTTCAGCTTCAGGTTCAGACGGGACCTGGCTACAGGCTTCAGGTTCAGACGGGACCTGGCTACAGGCTTCAGATGCTCCCAGACCCTTTAACACCCAGAACCTCATCAGTAACCCTTCCAGAACCTCCGACAGAGAGAGCTTGGTCAGCCACTTGGGAAATTGGCTGTCAAGCCAAAGGTGAGGGGGTAAGAGCTTCAGAAGAGGTCCAGGGACCTCTAAGTCTCCATGGGGCTCTGGGTGCTTGTCTTCTCGGCGAGACCCCCGACGGAGCTTGTCGTTTGGATGAGGGCCGCGACGCCGCTTGTCGTCTGGGCGAGGGCCGCGACGCCGCTTGTCGTCTGGGCGAGGGCCACGACGCCGCTTGTCGTCTGGGCGAGGGCCACGACGCCGCTTGTCGTCTGGGCGAGGGCCACGACGCCGCTTGTCGTCTGGGCGAGGGCCGCGACGCCGCTTGTCGTCTGGGCGAGGGCCGCGACGCCGCTTGTCGTCTGGGCGAGGGCCACGACGCCGCTTGTCATCTGGGCGAGGGCCACGACGCCGCTTGTCGTCTGGGCGAGGGCCACGACGCCCAGTGTCCCGATGAGCCCCCGAGTTGCGGCCTGAAAGAGGGCTCGTCTGAACCCCCTCATCGTGGACCAGTGGTAGACCCACCTGGGTTCCCACGTCGCAGACTGGCGGCGGACCCTCCTGGGTTCCCACGTCGCAGACTGGCGGCGGACCCTCCTGGGTTCCCATGTCGCAGACTGGCGGCGGACCCTCCTGGGTTCCCGCGTCGCGGGCCGGCTGCGGACCCTCCTGGGTTGCAGCGTCTCGGGCCGGCTGCGGACCCTCCTGGGTTGCAGCGTCTCGGGCCGGCTGCGGACCCTCCTGGGTTGCAGCGTCTTGGTCCGGCTGCGGAGCCTCCGGGGTTGCAGCGTCTTGGGCCGGCTGCGGAGCCTCCTGGGTTGCAGCGTCTTGAGCCGGCTGCGGACCCTCCAGGGTTGCAGCGTCTTGGACCGGCTGCGCAGACAGTGCTGCTTTATAGCTGCCGGAAGCCGGCACTGGAGCTGAGGTAGGGGGCGGGTCCTCTGGGACAGGTGCAGGTGCCGAGGCGTCGGCTGGACCCTTGGGGACAGGATTGAGTCCACTATAGAAACCCTGGAGAGCCGCTCTATAGTGCCCCTCGACCTCCTTTAATTTAGCCTCCAGCTCCTCTGAATACTGGCTGAAAAGAGCCTCCCTAAGGTCTTTAATAATAGGGGCAAAAGCTCTTATCTGGTCCTCCAGAGCCAGATCCTCAGCATCACGGGCGCCACCAGGAGGCGCTGTGGGCTGCTCAGCTCTGGGGAGCACCGGACTCCGATCCACTGGGCAGGAAGTGGCAACGGACGGGCGCGATACTGACTCGCCTGTCGGCCGAACAGAACGGGTGAGGGAGCGACCCACAGGTTTCCGTCCCCTCCTCCGACGGCGGGACGGCAGGACTTGCTGGAGGTTTGATTCTGTCGGTAGAGCCGGGATCGGCGGAGCCCACAGCGTTCCCTGCATCTCCTCCTCAGGAGGGAGAGAGAGAAAAAGATCCGGGCGAAGATCCCGCACCACCTCCGCTTCGACCTCCACAAACAAAGCCGGGTCCGGACAAAACCCATGGGCAGAGCCGACAGCGGTGTCGCTGGGTGAGTGATCCCTTCTATTCTGAGCAGAACCTGAATTAGTGACAAAGAGCCCTCCCAATCGTAAGCTCGGAGCAGGCAGCGAATTACTGCTGCTGCGGCTGCTGGAGAGATGGCGTCTGGGACCGATACCAGGGGGACAGAACGCCAGTCTGGAACCCTCCCAAGCCATAGCTTGTGGAGGGGAAAAAAAAGCAAAAAATTTAAGCGGAGAAGGGAAAAAAAAAAACCTCTACAAGCTTGTTTGCCGATAGGTTTTAGGGGGGCCAGATCATTCTGTTATGAACTAGAATCAGGCAAACCCAGTATTCAAACCAAACAAGTGAGGTGAAGGCAAAAAAAACAGTATTTAATAATAAAACAGGGACAGGCAAGGCTCAATGGTCAAAATGGCAGTCCAAAATCCGGTACACAAAAGGCAGTCCAAAATAGGCAGAGGTACAGACAGGGCAAAGCAAGCTCGGATAACCATGGGACAGACTCAGGTCGGTAAACCGGTAAATCAGTCAGACAGGGCAGGAAAAACAGATCAGGGAACAGGCTGGCTCAGAATCAAAAAGGCTCTCAGGTTAGCATCAACAGGTCAATCAAGAAAGGAACGCTGGAAACAAAACTCACCGTGGGCACGTTAATGATCTGGCAGAGAACTGAAGACCGAGGCAGAACTATATAGTGGAGTACACAGGTGAAATGGAGTGAAAACTAATTACAAGTGACAGGTGGAAACTGAACTGAACTGATTGGCTAGTGACTGGAGGTTGACAGGTGAGCAGATCTGATTGGCTGGTAACTGGTGTTTGGGGAGTGACAGATAAACAGATTGAGTGAGCTGGCAGATTGCTGGGAAGAGACAGAACTGAACTGGAAACATAAATAAAATCAAACTACAATAAAATCTAACCTATCCCATAAACCAAAACTAATACAGAACTTAAACCTAAGACTAAACACAACACACACAAGCTATAATAGAAACCAAACAAGAAAGAGCCCAAAACCAAAACTGATTTTAAAGACCGGAGAGTTAACTAATACATCAAAATTAACAAACAGCTGAAACAAAAACCCAAATCCTGACAGGATCATGACAGCCAGGATGACAATCTTAAGAGATATGATTATGTCTCCGAAATAAAATATACCCCAGGAGAACAGTTGGTCGAAGAGAAAGAACTTGGACACAGACAGTCGGAGAGTTTGGTCCCCACATAAAACAAATGGGAAAGACATCACTTCTGCAACCCTGTTAATATAAAGTTTGTATGAATTAGCTTAGGATCGTGCAAAGTTGACTTCTATTCTGTTTAAACTGGCACTTGTCCATTTGCTTTTTAAATCTGCTGCCTCTCTAAATGAAGGCAAAATGAAAGAAGCAGCAAGTGGTGTAAAATAAGGTTTCTGCACCGTGAATCTACTCCTGGAATAATCTGGACACGGATAAATGCAGCCTGACTCCCACAGGCATACTCTATACATCCACTACTATCTGTTTTAAAGTTAATGTGCAGATGCTGTGTCGGTGGTCTGGACTGAAAGCCGTAATAAAGCGACTGCATTCTTAAAAGCCTGTGGTATAAGAACCTATTCGTCATAAAACACTGTTCTGTGTGAGTCCACCCGTCTGTGGTTTATATGGCAATAAAGAGTAAATACAGTATATCTACTGTAGTCATATGTCAGTACATCCACGACCAGCAGTGGTAACAGCCAGTAGCTGCATTCAGTCAGACATCTACCTAAGAACTATACCACACTACCTCTATATGCTGGAACAAATCCGTCCTCATAGTCAATCAATACCACTGCCATCAATCGGGAGCAATATAATTGCTAGTTATGTAATTAGCATAGTTAAATATTTCTCCACTTAAAGATTTCTTTCCAAATAACTCACCCATCATAAGCTTGAGAAGGAATCAGTTTCCTGCCAAGCTTGGTCTAAAAAAGTAAACGTGTTCAGAACGCACCAACTCATACCAATGGTTCTAGATCAATTTGCATGAATGCCATTTTGTCCCAACCTGCTTCCATTTTATACCAACCATGTCTTCTGCATATACTAAAACCATTTTTACTGCTTTATTTTTAAGTTATATAAATTTAAATAATTATAGGGAGAAATATCTATTGGGACACTACATTTTATTTATATTTAAATTGAATAATACACTGCAGACCAGACACACCCCACAAAAGTTATACTTTGAGACTCTGATTTAGTCCATTTAGCTCTTTATATGGGGGAGGTGTAAGAGCGAAGATTTATCCAAACCAGTAAATACAGCATTACAATAATCTAAGCTTGATGAATAAATTTTTTCCAATTAAGCAGAGGAGACCATGTGTTAGAGTTTAGAAATGTTCTTTAAATGAAAGAAGAGCGAGACAGATATTTCACATGCAACTCAAGGCTTAGAGAAGAATAAAAAATTAAGCCAAAATTTTGGATGCTCGACTTCAGAGTTGGACTAAACAAAATAAGAAACTGGCTGATTTTAGAATGACGTGCAGGAGGAGCTCATTGTCTCAGTTTTTCTTTTTTGGTGTTTAAAATTAGGTAATTCCTGGAACGCCAATCATAGATAGAAAGTGGACAAGGGTGGACAGCCTGTCCAGCTGATGAGGCTCAAAGGACATATACAGTCGAATGTCATCTGCATAAAAGTAATGAGAAATATCAAAATATTTAATTAGCCCAACTGAAGGAAGCATATAAAAAGCAAACAACAAAAGACCCCAAACTGACCCCTGTGAAACCCCACAGGTTAGAGAGGCAGTTATGGAGACATACTTGTTCGCAAAAACAGAAAATGTCCTTCCAGATAAGTAACTGGAAAACCAGTCAAGTGCAGAGCCAGAGATAAAAACTAAAACCCTCAACCTATTAAGTAAAATGTTATTTTCAGTGGTATCAAAGGCTGTGGAGAGATCAAGTAAGATAATTACAGAACACTTCCCTGAATCAGAACCCATTAAAAGATTATAAACCTTTAAAAGAGCTGTCTTGGTGGAGTGGAGTGGAGTTTTCTAAAGCATTTTTCTGTTTTTGGCATTTTGGAAAATCACTGCAAGCCATTGTTGGGGAAAACTGTTCACATTCCTTTGGATTAGTGTTAATCTATTGATTCTTACAAACACTCAAATATAATTGTGCATTTTTACTTATGCCTGTTTTCTATTTATAGATCATGTTCATCTGATTAGGGAACCTGGAATAACTGATCTATGTTGTTTCAGATGGTCACCAGATATGCAGTTTCTTCACAGATTCCCCTGGTGCTGCATATGAAGCACAACCAGAACTTGTTCATGGCTTATGGTCACTCACTTCAATTTAGAGGCAAGATTATAATAAACTGAAATCATGTAACGTACATTTAACTGGATCCAGAATTCAACCAGGCAGGTCAGTGACGTTTCAAACAAGTTTATTAGAGGAACGCTGACGCAGGCACTCGGGGCTCGCTCAGAGACTGGAAACCTCCCTGTAGCAGAGACAACAGGTTAGTGATCAGCTGGTGGTGTCGGGCAAGAATGAGGGAGGCTGGATCCCTAACCTGGTAGTGGGACTCCGAAGCTTGGGGTTTAACTTCGGGCCGGGGTTCCAGGGCTGAAGCCGTAGAACGACTACAGGCGGGCAGACAATCCGTTCAGGGAAATCCAGGAGAGGGGAATCCGAAAAGCGAGGTCCAGGTCCGGTCCAGGTTCGATAACAGGCAGGCTCAGAATAATCACAGGGGCAAGGCAGAATCCGGTACTCACAGACGGGGGTCAAGGCTCCAGGCAGAATCAGAACAGGGAACAGGCAGGCTTGGTAACGGAGGGCAGAATCAGGTCAGACACAGACAGGCAGAACAAGGAAACGCTGGAATGCTCGTACGGGTGGCTTGAGACAATCTGGCACTGGCTTCTGATCTGCACGGGGATTATAAGGAGGTGAAAACAGGTGGAACCGATGAGGACTAATTGCAGGCAGGGTGGAGAATGAGCAGGTGTGCTGAACATAGGAAAAGATCAGAGCCAGTGTCGAGATCATCACAAATCACTCATCTTTTCTAGCTGTTTGTAGGATGTGGCTTTACATCTCATTTGGTTTTTGTTTTCGAGTTTCAACGGTTAAGATGTTGAGACGACATCACACCTGGATTACCCATGTCTGAATTTGTTGATACCAAAATATAAGATCTGTACCAAATGTAGCCCGAGTACCACCAGTGGTACAAACACCGCCGTCTGAGAACCATCTGTCTAGAGGAAGTGCATTTTTCATTAGGTCACTCTAAAGTGTTTGCCCTTATAAGTGTTACTTTTTGGCTTGAAGTTTATGTGACATTTTACAAAACTGATGTCCTTTATCTGCCTCTAAAAGAAAATGTGCTTTCAGATTATACTGACCTGTTTGTTGGCTGCAGCCAGAAAAGTTGTCTGTTTTAGGTTAGTGTGGAGGACTTGGTGACATCAAGATGCATAAAATGAAAATCAGCCTATCGAATAACACAATAGGATAATTGCATATAAATAGAAACCTTTGAGGAGATGGTGATTCCCATTCAGGTCTCACATCTTGCTGGCTGTAACAACAATGAGGAAGTAAACAAATGATGTAGAGCAAAAAATTATAGCAGCAGATTACAATACAAAAGCAAAACAAGAGGTACATCGTAGATAGACAAATATCTTTGTTAAAAACATGGTCACTGCAATCAATGGCAAATGGGGAAAAGCTCTAAATCAATGGAACTATTGTGTGTAAATCTGAACATTTTCAGGCGTTATCAGGAGAAAATCCCTTAGGGAAGGGATTAGGTGGTGGTGATCAAAAGTCCAGTGGGAGCAAGACAAAGTGAAATTAAGAAAAGAGTTACTCCAAGGCTCTGCCCCCTAGTTTACCCTTCTTCTCCTAGTATGTTGAAATTATTGCAGTGGTTACAGAAAAACCTAAAAAATACATCCTAACATATAAAACCTGAATTTCTAACTAAAACTCCAGAAAACTGAAAGATTTGGTCCCTCCCATCCTTCCTACATCCCAAACCAGTTATAACGAAGTCCCCATGAAGGAATACCAGACTCCTTAAACAGGCCCTATTTACATCTGTAAAGATGGAAGTATACCATGCAGGAGTGATTGTGGGGGTTGCACAGACTAAACCCATATCTACAGGCAGGAAGAAGAAGAACTTTACAGTATGTGAGTTGATGATTTGTTGGCGATAGATCCTAAATCTGGCAGATAAAAACACAGACTCAGCAACTGTTTTTTTATGTGCAAAATTATACATCCCTTAGTGTTGTCCATGCTTCATGCTTCACACACAGAGTTGTGAGTGAATGTGGAAGTGTGTCGGGGAAAGGCTGACGCTGCAGCACTTCGTGTGTTCATTCACATAGCTTCTGTAAAACCAGAGGCACTTAGGGACTTAGTAGACCACTCTGAAGCTCTGTTTAACCAGGAAGCAGCTACAAAGTTAGGCTATAAAAACGAGATATCTAAACAGAACCTTTTACCGTGCATTGAGCCTGTGCATTCGTACAGCTGCATTCGGGGGATTCATTCTTGAACAGTTGAATTTATTCACCAAGAAGCGAGCAATCCCTTATCATGCCACCATGAAATTCCCAAACATGCTGTTCATAATAAAGGAATTGAAACATCTTGGTCTAAAGTGCTAAAGTAGAAACATGGTTGTGTTTTCTATATTTCATTTTTGTTAATAAAACCCTTATAATATTATGCAAATGGAGAAAAGTATGCAATGTATACAGCCAGCCTTCTTTGATAACTTGTCCTGTTAAATCTCACATTATTTTATTTTAGTTTTTGTTGTGAGACACTGCAATCCAGACGGCAATATAACACCTGTGGAGGACCTCACATTTTCACAGACAACAAAAATGAGTATATGACAAATTGAGAACACAAAACCTGGATGCCACCGTGAAATATCTTTTATATTTTTATTCCAGATCTCTGCCATTTTTTGTCATTGAGCTGCCATGTGGCAAACCCCCAGCTCCCTCAGCCCCTATCAGCCGCATCAGCACATTCAGCTCCTTCGGCATCCTCAGCCCCACCATTACTACATGTAGGATGTCTCAATCACATTTGTTGGCACTGTCACTGTCATCATCTTCTTTTGACTAGCTCTACCATCTTTTCCTGTAGATCTTTATGTCATGCGCTACATTTGAGGCCTACCAAAGAAAAAGACACTGACTGTAACTCACAAAATTGAAATGACATACAAAACATTTTTTGCTTTGGTCACAAACAACTGCAGTTTAATGTTAAGAGTAATTAGAAATACCCCTACATTCTGGGCTGGTTTTGGTTGAGAAACAATGTGTGGTGTCGCTGTCCTCTGACTGGTGTGCAAATGTCCTGCAGCAGCAAATGCATCACGAAGGAAAGGCAGACTGCCTTGATTCGGCTGAGGAGTTTCACCTGTGGGTGTGCTATGCCAAGTGAGGACAGAATTAAGGAGACCACGGAGAGGATACTCAGTTGTGATGTTTTGGGGAAGAAAAAACACTGACAGCCAAACCAAGAGTTTTCCCTGAGGAAATTCCACCCCTATTTATAATAAAAATGAACTGAACTTTTAACCGGGCTCGCTGCAATGCAACATATTGTTTTCTCTTGCCTGCCTATATCACTCTCTACAGCCATTATTTAGCTTCCACACAGACTAGTGCAATTAACTTGTTGTGCGCCAGAATGAATGGAAATAATGGCCGTAAGTTAATAATGTTAATGTATTTATATTTTTAAAAATTTATACTACACTCAGAATTTCCCAGCGATGCTTGATGTCTACTTTAATCGGCAGACGAGCTGCTGCTATTTCTTCCAAAATTAAAATCAATACTTAAAAATTCGAGGGATTATTTTT
Source organism: Fundulus diaphanus (assembly GCA_037039145.1). Taxonomy (NCBI): domain Eukaryota; kingdom Metazoa; phylum Chordata; class Actinopteri; order Cyprinodontiformes; family Fundulidae; genus Fundulus; species Fundulus diaphanus. The sequence continues at coordinate 43,112,552 of CM073122.1, forward strand.
TTCCAAGCTTACAAAGCCAGTCCAATAGTTAGCAGTGTATGGAGCCATTAAGTAGAGGCTAATGGACTGGCTTATATGCAAATATACCATCAACACCTGCACACAAGAAAGCAGCGGTCCACTGTCATGACAAGAAAAAAATAAATCTTTGTCATTGCAATAGTACATACCTACAAAACGTGTCTACTGCGTTTAACTCATCCTTTAGGGAGCAGTGGGCAGCTTTTTACAGTGGCCAGGGAGCAATCTGGGGCTAAGTGTATTGCTCAAGGACCCATGGTGGCAGTCTGCGGGGTTGGAACCAGGCACTTGCTGCCTGGTGCTGCTCTAACCCACTCTGCCACCAATCCCCATGACGAGCCCACCAGCTCCAACAAAATATCTACAGGTAAGTCAGCATTTTACTGCAACACTCAATCAAGAATCAAGATTATTTATTGTCACCACTTTTTACCGGCTCAGGATGTATACAGATATACACAAATATATACAGGCAGACACAACAGATAGAGTGTTTTCACCCCCTTTATATATATATAAAATATAGTGAAGTCAATCAGTTGACTGCACTGCCCATAAACAAACTTCCTCAGAAGCTTGAGCATGCACAATAGTCTGTGGGGTCTGACTAGGACTCATGCCAAGTTCCAAACGTTTGATATCAGTCTTCTTTTAAACAATATCAATTACTGTGTTGTATGAATTAGTCCTTCAAAGCTCCTTTGATGATACATTTATGCCTGCAGTGAATTCTGTGCAGTAATTTTAAACCTTCACACACATAACTGTGCAATCAAACATTCATTAGAAATTAGTGTGCAAATAGACATTAACAGTAGTGTCATTGTAACGTGTAACAGACCACAATCTTCTCAGCAGGGGGCGATAGCCCTCACAGCCTTTGGGAAGAAGCTGTTTTTAAGTCTGTTAGTTTTTGATTTAATGTTCCTAAAAAGTTTACCTGATAAAAGTGGGTCAAACAGGTGAGTGGGATCTGTGGCAATACATCTGGCCCTTCTCTGAATTTGTGCTGCATAAAGCATGTCCAGATCTTGCAGTCAGCCTCTCTCAATCCCCTACGCTGTCCTCACCACCTGTGCTAAGTCCTTTCTCTCCTGCACTGTGCAGCTCCCATATCATACAGTCATGCTGAGACATAAAATGCTTTCTATGGTAGCTTAGTGGAAAGTCCATTCCCTTTCAGTTTCCTGAGGAAGAAGAGTTGTTTTTGGGCCTTATTCCCCTGGGTGGGGGGATAGGTGGGGTGGATGGGGTCCAGTCCAGTCTAAGAGAGGTCAAAGGAGATGTGAATGTCCAGGAACTTCAGGTTGTCCACATGCCCCACCACCTCCCCATGTATGCAGAGTGGAGCATGTTCAGTCTTCCTGGACCTCCTGTAGTCCACTATGACCTCCTTGGTCTTACTAGTATTCAGGATCAAGTTGTTCCCGGAGCACCACTGTGTCAGATTGTGGACCTCCTCTCTGTAGTGGGTCTCATTAATGTTGGAGATGAGACCCACCGCAGTGGTGTCTTCCACAAACTTCACCACTGTGTTTGTGGGGTGGATGGTAGAACAGTCCTGGGTGAAAAGATTGAAGAGAGCAGGGCTGAGGACACAGCCCTGTGGCGTGCCGGTGTTAAGGATCAATGGAGCAGATGTGTGTTTTCCTGTCTTCACCACCTGGGGGCTGTTGGTGAGGAAGTCACTGATCCAGGAGCAGAGAGGTGTGGATAACACATGGTGTGGAGCTTCAGGACCAGCATGTCTGACAGCACAGTGTTGAATGCTGAGCTGAAATCCACAAATAGCATCCTAACACAGGTGTTGGGAGGCTGCAGATGAGTCAGAGCTGAGTGAAGTGCCGGTGAGACGGCGTCCTCTGTGGAGCGATTCTCCCTGTAGGTGAACTGCAGGCTGTCCAGGCCAGCAGAGATGATGTCCTTGATGTGTTTCAGGAGGATCGTCTTGAAGCACTTCATGATGACAGGGGTCAGAGCAACAGGACGATAGTTGTTAAGGCAGGTGATGGTTGTTTTCTTGGCAACATGCACTATGATGGAGGATTTCAGGCAGGCAGGGATCATTGATTGCTGCAGGGAGATGTTGAAGATGTATACAAAGACCCCTGCATGTTGGTCAGCACATGATTTTAGCACCCGACATCATTTCTGGACCTGCAGCCATGTTGAATGTTAACAAGCCAGCAGCGTCCACTCGGATTTCAGGCAGACTTCTAAAATTAGGAAAACAGCACAACCAACGATTGAATCACTTTTACACAGAAACATTTCAACCCATTTTCAGTCTTGTTGAAAGATTGATTAGTGATACATCCTCAACCAAAGAAACTAAAGCTCTCTCCAGAGCATGGGAGCATAGTCCTTTATTCGGGCTTCTGCATCAGCTGCCACAAAAGATCAGAGGACCAGCTTTTTCAACTTCTCCAGTTGAAAACCTTTAAATGTATCAGAAAAATCCATTCCTGGTGTTTCAAGGTTCCCTCTGATTCTGTCAAAGCACACCGGCTTAGAATGTCATATTCATGTATTGCACTGTTCCTATTTGTTTCTAAGTACCGCAGTGATTATTTCTATAACGCAGGTAAAGTGGGATATAACCGCAGATCGCTCTCACCTGATGTAAAAATGCCGTAAACAATGTCACTGTAAACACACTCAGTATTCCAGAGAGACAAAGTGCGCCTTCTTTCATCACCCATTTGAGCCTACTGCTCTTATTAAATAAAATATCAACATATATGTTTTATCCTTGAGTGATAATATAAATCAACTAAGCACAGAGGGAAGATAAGCATAAGGGCAAGTTATTTTTATGGGGGGAGAGGGGGAGTTCTCCAACTGATCATAAATGCATGTGCTGGTATGTGTACTTACATGGCTGTGGCCTCATAGGCTATGAATGCTGCTGGGGATTGGTTAGGGGAGGGGGCCATTGATTTTTTTCCCTCCCCCCCTCCACTTTCTTTGGGATTTTGACAGAATCATAGCACCATGGAAACAAAGAGGAAAACCTTTCATTTCAGTCGCACTGAATGGTGGCTTGCTGCTGATAACAGCATGGGTAATCACGCACACACACACAAACACACAGACACATATCAGTGTAAGGTACCACTCACATATAAGGTTAAGGTATGACTGTCGCACATAATTGTGAAAATAAACAACTCAAAGGTACCTTTTTCTCTAAGCTGCGGCTCAGACACACAATCACAGTTATTATCAGTCTCCACAGGAATAAATGTCAGCTGAAGGGCTGTTTCTCATCGGCTGCCACAAATTAAACGCAATCATATTCGCAGGGTTTCTTCTTTCTTTTCTTGTGTTTTTGGAAAGTTTAAAGCTTTTCACACAACTTTGAGATGTCACCTTTCACACATATGTATGTACTTTAATTCAACATATCTGTGTCATTTAGGAGACAGTAATACAGTGTACTGCAAAAGTATTCATGGTCTTTAAAATTGTGATTGCTGTCCCAAGTTTTAACACATTTTATCAGAATGTAATGTGATAGACCAACACCAAGAAGTGCATAGCTGTGAAGGGGAAAGGGTAAATGACATACATTCATTCTTTCACTAAAATCTGAAAAGTGTGCCATGCATTATCACTACGCTACACACCAGAGTCAGTACTTTTACTTCTTTCCTTGCAATTACATCTTTAGGAGGTTTGGGAGTCTGTCTCTACCCACTTCAATAGCATCTTCAGCTTCTTCTGCATACTCAACCCCACTGTTCCTACTTCCAACGTGTCCCAACCCTTCACGCTCAGGAAGATGCAGAGACACAAACGCTAGTAACCAGGAGAAAAAGCAACATCAAGAGCTCGAGACAAATATTATCACTTTTGGTGAGCATCTACCATTAAGGAACCCTTCTGAGATGGCGAGAAAGAAGAGGAGCATTCACACACGTGCGAGCATGAAAGCAACCCCCATTTACCCAATGTCATGATTTAGGCTTTTGTTTGCTTTGTTCTGGACCAATTAGTTTCCACTCCCCTCAACCAATCAGTCATCTGTCACCACCCAATCAGCTCTGTCCACTCCTCCGTCTCCAGTCAGCTCAGATCAAATCCACCTGCTGCCAGTAATTACTGTCAACTCTGGTCCCCGTTCACCTGCCTTCAGAAACCTGCGTCACACACCCACTCACTGCCAGATCGTCGCATCACCTCGCATGTGTCCTCCCGCCGTGGTGTTTTCTGCCCAAGTCTGGTTCCACATGCATCTGCTCAAGTCTGGTCTGTCTACAGTGAACATTTCTGAAAGACCTTTTAAACATAACTCTGTGTTCGGCTGAATCTCGGGTTCACGCCTACAGTGGTTACACCTAGGAGCAAGGTTGCTGTTTTTTGGGGGGTATGTCTCTACCAGCTTTGCACATCTCAATACTGACATTGACAAAAATCACATTTTAAGGCAATTCTTTGCACTATAGGTGATATTTAGTGGGATAAATACAGAGGCAATGCTCCATCTTTCAGATTTTTATTGGTTAAAACCTAATTGAAAACCATGAATAACTTTCCTTTCACTCCACAATTATGCACTAGTTTGTGCTGGTCTGCCACATAAATTCCCAAATTCCTAATGTAGAAATGTTTGAGGGGTATGAATACCTTTGAAAGGCACTGTTAAGTCTTTATGCCAGAATGAACTTAGATTTTGCTTTGCCATAAGATTAGTTTTGTTTCTCTATTGCATTACAAACCTAAATAAGCTTCTCCCTTAATTCTTTCGAGGGGTTACCTGGGTTTATGCCGTGTGATGGCCACCATGATCACTGGCTTTGATTCTTCCGCTGCCATTACGGCATTTGAAGTCATCCTGAGCAAACGGAAAAACAACATTGTAACAGATTGCATGCAATAGGAACGATGAAAGTCCAGAGTCAAATTGCTCTTCATTAAACGATTTGACCCCAAAATATTAGATTTCAGAGTTTCTATTGCATTTTGTATCTTTTCTATCATTGTTGAGATGACGAGCGATCAGATCGATTCAATGACAAATTAACTTGAAGAAGACCAGACTCCGAGGCCATCTCGGCGTGTCTGCTTATGTGCACATATATCCAGATGTGTTTACGTCCGCTTAAATGGAATTAATGCCATTGTGGAGGCATGTACATCTTCATATAACCCTGATGGTGCAGTGCCTGTGTGTGTGAGTGTGTGTGCCTAATCTAAATCAATCAATATTATTGTGAAGTCTGAGGTTAGCGTTAGGTTAAAATTGAAGTAGGGATGCAGTAGGCCATGGTTAAGGTCAGGATAAGCCTCCTGGAAACACGGCTGTGTGTGTGTGTGTGTGTGTGTGTGTGTGTGTGTGTTTGGGGGGGGGGGGGGGGTCCTTGACAAGCAGATTTTGTCTTTGACTTTGCCTGCCTCACTGTTGTACAACGAGCCTCCTTACATGAACCAGAACATAAAAACAGAGATTGGCAGGTACTGAGAACACACCGACAAAGGGACAGTCAGCTGTGAAAACATATCTCACCCGCCAAGAATCAAGAATCTTTATTGTCAACACAAGTTACCATGGTGCATTTATATATATATATATATATATATATATATATATATATATATATATATATTAATCCCTCTAAGCTCCTTTGATGATACCCTCATGCCTGCAGTAAATTGTGTGCCGTAATCTTAAGTCTTCATGTACAGAACTGTGCAATTAATTAAATTTTATTTATATATATAGCATATATAGCATTTTATTTATATAGCACCAATTTACAACACATGTAATCTCAAGGCACTTTACAAAGTCAAATTCAATAAAATCATACAGATTTGTCAAAAAGTTTCCTATCTAAGGAAACCCAGAAGATTGCATTGAGTCTTGACAAGCAGCATTCACTCCTCCTGAAAAAGCGTAGAGTTGTCTGCATTGTTGATGACTTTGCAGCAATCCCTCATACTAACCAAACATGAAGCGACAGTGGAGAGGAAAACTCCCTTTAACAGAGAGAAAAACCTCCACCAGAACCAGGCTCAGTTTGAACAGCCATCTGCCTTGACCCACTGTGGGCTAGAGAAGACAGAGGAGAGACACAACAAGAGAGACAAAAAAAAGCACACATTGATTCAGAAATCCTTTCTATATTATATGGGAATGGCAGGTGTCTGCCTCTCCTGGATGATGTCACAGCTAAAAGAACGCCAGACCAGGTGTACCTACTATAAAGAGAAAAAAGAGAGAGAACAAAAAGTTAAAAGTTGAAATACCAACAAACAATGCAAATTGGAGAACAGTAGGAGAAATCAGCAGAGTGAGAAAAAAAATCCTGATGTCCTCCAGTAGCCTAAGCAGTAATAGTATCTTTATTGTCATTGAAACGAAATTTGTTTCTGCTTTTAACCCATCACCCTCGGGGAGCAGTGCGGTGCCCGGGGAGCAATCAGCGGTTAAGGGTCTTGCTCAGGGACTCAGGGACCCAGAGTGCAGGCGCTGGGGATCTAACCACTAGGCCAACACTCCCCCTAAAATGTAATATACTTAACCTGCCACAGCAGGTTTTGATCCCCTGACATCGGGAGTAGCAGTCCCACAACTTAACCAGTGGACCAAACCCCAGTCATATAGCAGCATAACTATAGAGATAGCTCAGGGTAACATGAGCCACTCTAACTATAAGCTTTGTCAAAAAGGAAAGTTTTAAGATTAGTCTTAAAAGTAGACAGGGTGTCTGCTTCACGGACCAAAACTGGGAGTTGGTTCCACAGGAGAGGAGCCTGATAGCTAAAGGATCTGCCTCCCATTCTACTTTTAGAGACTCTAGGAACCACCAGCAGACCTGCAGTCTGAGAGCGAAGTGCTCTGTTAGGAACATACGGGGTAATCAGAGCTCTGATATATGATGGAGCTTGATTATTAAGGGCTTTATACGTTAGAAGAAGAATTTTAAATTCTATTCTGGATTTAGCAGGAAGCCAATGAAATGAAGCTAAAATTGGAGAAAATATAGAGATCCCTCTTTTTAATTTTCATCAAAACTCTTTCTGGAGCATTTTGGATCAGCTGAAGACTTTGAACTGCATTTTGTGGACTTCCTGATAGTAAAGAATTACAATAGTCCAGCCTTGAAGTAACAAATGCATGGACTAGTTTTTCAGCATGACTCCTGGACAAAATATTTCAAATTTTAGCAATATTCTGCTTTTAAAAAAGCAGCTATAAATCATTGGATGACATAAATAGGCTGAGTGGACCTGTACTACAGCATCTCCTTCTAAAATGTACAGAAGGACATATACCGAACAAATTAAAAACAGACATAACCTTAAATTTAACCACATTTATGAATGTGAATGAGTGAATCCTTCTGCAGTGCTATATAATGCAAAGGAACCTCGTCCATTTTTCCAGGGAATGAGTTAAACTTAGGATCCATGTGCTATGCTGTCTTTTTTTCCCAAGTTTAAAGCTTCTCTCTATCTAGATATAGCCATAGAAAATCTTCACCATAAGCCAAAGGCAAGACAAGCGGGTGGTAGAAGGTGCTCTTGCCAGAATCATCCTGCTTTTCTTCAGCAAGGATGGTCAGACTTGATGAGAAAATGGCTAAATACAGGGCAGTCCTGACAGAAACCTGTTATAAGCTGCAAAAGGCCTAAAGCAGGGGTGAAAGTTTGGCTTCAAGTAGAACAACAACCCTAAGCATACATCCAGAGCTACAATGGCAGCATTGAGATAAAAACATGTTCACGTGTTGTCCAGCCTTTGGAGAGGGTAGCTTCAAGTTAGAATAAAATACAGTGTAGAAATTGTTAGTACATGTAACTGCCGCCAGTAAGTGAGATTTATGATCATCTATGTGCTGCCGCAGTTTATCAATTGATTTAAGGACATGCAGAGAAAGATACAAGTTCATTTTTGTTTATATGTTTTTGCAGATTCTAGAAATGCATGATGAGCTGTGGATTGCTCTCAGCATTTGTTGTTGTTGCCGCATCTCTTCACCCTGGCCCTTCGCAGATGACTCATCTCATCTGAAGCCACTTAAGGCTAAATGTCCCATCTGGTAACATTTCCAGGTTTCTCCATCTTAAATCAATAGCAATAATTTTCCTAAGACCCTCATGTGCATACGCGCGCACACACACGACGAGGTTGCCTTCTTTTTGTTTCAGCTACCATCTGATGTGATTGGCATGTGTTGTGGCGGCTGTCTTTTGTGCGCTTCAGTCTGGAACAAAACGCTTGTTTTTCGACGTGCGCCCACATATACTCCTCATATTCTCGTCCCTGAATTGGGTTTATTGATTGCTATAGGTCCAGTGTTATTGATTTGCGCTTTATTCGTTTATTCCTTTTTTTCAGTGTTTTGTCACAGCAACAAATACTTTGTGCAGATGAGCTGAAGCCAGCGCGCACCGGGCTCCATCTTAGCTCGCTCCTCCCACAGCTTGGGCTGCGTGATGGCCGACGCTGTTCCTTGAGGAGCAACACGTCCGTGCGGCATCCTTAAGCAAAGATGCTAACAAACGTAAAAGCACGTGGTATCCTTCCCGTGTTTGCAGACTAGCATGGGCAACGCCGCTTGGTTGTGAGGTATGATGGATCCTGGACCTACGGAGCAGCGGTAACGGGTGAGTGATGCTTCGTTATTAATGCATCCAGATGAGATAATTACTCAGCCCTTCTGCTCCTCCACCGGCCAGTTAGTTAAACACGCGTCGGGGATTATGATGTCAGCTAGATTAAATGATCAATTACGCACAGGTGGCAGAGTGCACGCTCCCTCTCCCCCTCCTTCCTCTGAGGACACACCTAATACACACAAACAGCCCGAACAAGTGTAGGTGTAACGGGGATACACTGTATGTGTGCGTGTTGGTCAGCGGCCCGTTGGTTGGGGGCCCTGGCTTTTGACCCCCTGCTCAGGGGTCAGGCAGCAGACGGCCGGCCAGCTGGACATTTCCATCTCAAAGACCCCAAGGACCCCCTTTGCACACACACACACACACACACTCATCTAAGATCCCCTCCTTCCTTTAAGTTGTATCTCATTTTCCCCTGCTGCGGATGGTCGGATGGTTTATGAGTGCGGAGAAGCTGCAGCCATTCATTTCTCCCTAACAGGAGGTCTAATGGAGAGGTCTACGCTGGAAACCTGAGCTCTCACTGAGTAATGAGCTGCCCTTTACTGTCCAGTGTGTGTATCTTCCTGCGTGCTTTTTGTTTGTGTGTGTGCACTGCTAGGCCTGCTCTGACCCTATAAATGATGCGTCTCCTCCTCTCATCCACTGTGGCTCTTTGCTGCTAACAACCTCTGATCTGATCTTCAGCGGTAGGGGCCTCGCACCAGGCATGAACTGCCTCCAGCCTGAAGGGCTTCTAATGTGCTCCAATCATCTGTGGGCTTCTCTGTTGGAAGGTGATACAAGGGGACCCATGGTTGGAACGGGTCGCACCCAGCACCTTTGTGCGGCAATCCCACGAAGCCGCGCCGACTACCCTCGCAATCTGGGGCAGAGCCGAGGGGCTGGGAGGGAGTGGAGGAGCAGTGGGGAGCAAGGGGGGAGGCAGCTACTTCTCCACCGTCTAATGCAGTTAAGGGCAGGGCCAATCAGTCATCCCGACCAATACTAACCATGTCGCTGAGCCTCTCCTCCCATCTTTTCCACACAGGAGCCACAGAGAGCAGCACTGCACATTTACCTGCAATTAGATTTGCCTGAGTATCCTGCTGGGAGTGATGGAGGCCCCTCAGATCTGGACATGGCAACAGCTCCTGTTCTTTGTATGTTGTGCACAAGTGCCCATGTCCTGGTGGGAAGTGTATGTATTCATACAGGGTTTGAGTGCAATATGCCAGTCTGTCTGTGTGTATTCGATTGATTTTTGTTAATTCTGTTAAAAAGTAAGACCTTGGGCTGATTGTAATGTTTATGTGACAGAATGCTTATTTGTCCATTTAGATTCCTTAAACTTTCTCTCCTTTTGGGAGACGAATTTAAGGGATTGACCCACACAAAATAGTACATCATTGCAAATGGGAGTGAAAAAGATGTGAGTTTTAACATTTTCCCTCCCAAGAAAAATATGTAAATTGTGACATGCAATTGAGATTCGATACTCTGTTCAATCGCCTTTCACTGCACGTATGGCTGCAAGTGTTTTGGGATGTGTGGCCACCAGCTTTCCACCTCTAAAGACTAAAAATTTACCCATTTGCCTCTGCAAAAATGGCTCCAACATAGATTATGTGTGATCATCAGCTCTAAAATCTTGCCATAGATTCTCATTAACATTCAGGTGTGGACTTTTACTGGGCCATTTTCTAACGATCTAAACCAATCTGTTGCAGCGCTAGTTGTATGTTTATGTTTCCTGTCCTGCTGGAAAATGAACGTCAGTCCCAGTCTCATTTATATTGGAACCTCTATCAGCTTTATTCAGCTCCGTTAATTTTTGCATCGACTCTGACCAGCTTCCCTGTACCTGCTGTGAAAAAGCCTCCCCACAGCATGATGCTGCCACCACCACATGTCAAATGGCAATGGCCTGTTTAGGCTAATTTAGAGTATGGCTTTCTTTCAACAATGGCTTTGATTTTAGTCTTTAGGTCACATTAAGGGTCAAATTTTTATCTTCACAATGCTGGCTGAAACTAACAATACAATTTTCTGGTTAAAGCCACCTGATTTACAGGACACACTGTTACTAAAATGTTATTTCTTATTAAAAACCTTTTCAAGCTTCATTTTCTGTAAGCACAAATAAACTTATAAGTATGTTACATCTAATAATTCATACACTGTAATTTCCCATTTTCACCACACAAACAGCGCTTGGGATTCTAACAAGGCCTCACTGTGGGATCCAGTACAAGCAATAACCTGACTGATGAAGTCCTAATGATTCCCAAAGAACTACGGATGCATTTACACACAATTTGTTCAAATAAACAACTTCATGTCCTTGAAATATATATGAACTCTAAACAAACTCAAGTTGCCTTGCATAATCAATTTAAACCTAACCTGAGCTCAGGTATATAAGTTTACCTTCTGCATACAAACAGCAAGCAAAACAAAAATACTTAACACAACCTCTTCTTTTAGAAGACATGTTTACTATCTTGGTGAAAATTTTTGACCATCTCACAATCCAAATATCTTATCAGAAAGAAATAGGAAAAAAAATAAAATGAGTTTTGATGAATGTGAGTTCTAAAAATAATTAGGGTGCAGCGGTGCCACTGGGGCCGAAAATCGCAATGCATTTACGGAGGCCTCGGCCCTCGGAGCAGTTATCACAGGTTCGAGTCCCGACCCAGAGACCTTTGCTGTGTGTCATTCCACTTCTCTATTCACCCATTTCCGGTCTGGCAACTGTTAAATAAAGGCCACAAGAGCTTAAAAAAAGAAAAATGTGTTATTTGCTGACTACCTCATTAAAGTCAAGCATTCATCCATATTGACTGAGCATCAGGGTGTCATCGGCATACGTGCTGCATACAGCAGACACATGCCAGCAGGAAGTGGTTATGAATCTCTTCATGTTTCTTATTCTATCTGAACGATAAACACTGTAGCACAAGGTCTATCTTCATAAATTGTTTTTTAAGATAATAAACATATTTCCATAAATTGAAACTGATGAAACCATAGAGTAGCTTAAGAAATTATGCTAAACCTAAACAGGTTCAACAACTTATGAATATTGGTGATTAAAGCAACGAGTGGGATACATAGAGGGGCCGTTTAAACATTAAAAGAAAGTGGATAAGAACAATGTATGCGATTCAGACGACATGGGAAAAAGTACATTTACATCAATGACCGATAATTACGATCATGAAAGAACTAGTGGGCGAAAAAGTTGAAGTAGGCAACACAGCAACAGTTAATAGCATAAACGAATGAACGAACGAGTGAGCAAGCTAATTTTTCAATATAAGCAGAATAAACTCTAAACCTTTTAACCTTGCTCAAGCGAAGGAGAAATTGTGAGCACAACATTTGCTGGGTATCTTAAAGTAAGCAGAGGCGCAAATAAGAACCAAATAATTAGGATGCCTGTAAAATCTGCACTCCGGCAGACATCTTTTCTTCAGTTTATGCTCATGTTTACATGTCAAATAATTATATTTAACATTATTTGCTTCTTTAAACTATAGAATCCTTTTTCTTTTTCTTGTTTTTTTTGTATTTGCCAAAAAACATGTTAAAATATCAACCATTTATGCACAAGTATACTTATTTGTTTAGTTTTTTTTTGTTTTGTCTGACAATGAATGGTTTTACTATACGCTGCAGGCGGGCTTCGTGTGTGTGTGTTTGTAACATATTAAGTCAAGGTGCCGCCTGGTGACAGCCCAGTAGTGTTTACCCGGCCCTTTGCTGAGGTGGTGGATGGATAATGATTTAACCATTGAAGATTAGTGGACGGATGAATACAATGGAGAGGCTGATGGCTGCCTTGTTCTGTTTGCTCTTTCTCCACCGGTAACACTCACATGCACACACACACACAAAAAAAACACACACACAGTTTAATCACCATCACTGAGCTCATGACACATGCACCTTAACTAGATGGAGAGCTCAACTCCTGGGGGCGCGCGTGTGTCACTGTGTGAACCTGTGCTATGTAAACAGGTCTACAGTTTCGGCGGGAGGCTCTCCGGCCTCATCAGAATGCATGCGCACACACAAACACACAGACGCCATTCCCTCGTCCCTGAGCCTCCTCTCCATTCCCTCGTTCTTCCGTCTCGTGTGCCATCGCTCTTTCCCTCACCTCCACCCCTGTTTCTTGGTGATTTAGTGCTCCTGGCCCCTCCCTGTACTGCGGCAGCACATTAAGAGCATTTAAACCATAGCTGTTACTAAACAGGGGTCTTTATGGAGCCGATCCACACATCTAAAGCCCATTACAGCTACATCAAAGCTGGATAACAATGACTAATGAACAATAGATATCATGAGAGACTGTGCCAAATCAGTATTCACCGTTGTAGGGATGGTAGGAATGTGTCTGTGTGTGTGGTGCTCCACTGATTCACACATTCATTAATTGCTTTATGTGTCTGGATTGACAGTATATATCTCACTGGACCAGTCTACGTGCTTCTTCTGTATGTGTGTGTATGTGTGTGTGTGTGTGTGTGTGTGTGGCATTCGTTGCTATGCCATTTCTTTGCCTGTAATATGATTATTCACCAAACACTCCTGGTGGGAGAATCCTTATCCGAACACTACAACAGGCACATGAAGGCTTTGGGTAAAACTGCAGCTTCAGACGTGTAACGATCCCACGACTTCAGCATGCAGCTTTAGTAGTCCGCCGTACTTGCTGACCCCCGGACCACCCTCATCCCCTCCGAGTTGGAGCTTTGTGAGCGTAAGAGCGCAGAAGTATTCCGAGGGCTTTGCTCTGACGTGTCGAACGGGGAAGGTAGAAGTAGTGCCAGTAATCCCATAATGGCAGGTGCATGATGACACGGGGGAACCTGTGTAATCCTCTTTTAGATGCAGCTATCATTGTCCATATCCCTACCACTTTCCCTACTAATCCCAAAACCCCAAGACCCCCTCCCCCCTCCCCTCTCCTCTCCCTTCTCTGAGACAGCTCCTGAACAAACAGAGTCACACGACGTTTCATGGGTAATTTAGAGGAAGAACGCAAAACTGGGTTTATGCAATAAACGTATATGTACATATGATACGCATTATGCACAGAAAGAAATGAAAAAATTAATCACGAACGTCTTGCACTGCTAAACTGGCTTGATCAGAACTCATATTGTACAGTGGATACATTCAAGTGGGTTTGGATCAACTCTGTTAACCTGCCCACATTCTGCTGCAGCGCTTCAGTTATAAAAACACATCACTAAACACTATGGCTGAATACTATTGAAAAAGGTAACAATAACTTAATGTGTATAAGTATGTTAAAAATGAGCCAAGAGTGTGTGTGTGTGTGTGTGTGTGTGTGTGTGTGTGTGTGTGTGTGTGTGTGTGTGTGTGTGTGTGTGTGTGTGTGTGTGTGTGTGTGTGTGTGTGTGTGTACTCACTCTAACCTAATTTCTCAGATAGTTCCTCTAAAATTAATTTCACTAATTGAATAAAGGAGATACTAACTACTGGCTTGAACACTGATCTAAATTTCTGGTGCATAAGGTAAGTATTTTTTGATTTATATCAATCAAATGAAAGAGTAAGACAGCTGCACGATTATCAGCAAAACTACAAAACACAAACTGCAAAACAAGATGACAACAAGAAAACAAGATTTTCTTAATCAAGAATCAGTTCAGTACATAGAAGTTCAGGTCACTCAGTGCTAAATATACCTGAGTGAAGTTCTAATAATTCTGCACATGGACAGAGAAGTTTGTTCTCCCTCTCTGAGCTGCAAGAACAACCTAACATCCTTTTGTCCCTGACGGCCCGGTCTGGGCGTTGCTGGAGCTTGTTCTTGATCCATATTCCGAGGAGAACCCTTTTCTTCTTCGTTTTAAACATTAACATGTGACTGGACAGAAACGTGAAATGTGTGCTGTTGTTTTTTTTACAGTGACAAAGGTCACAATCGCAGGGACCTATGAGGAAGTTGTGCACCTTTCTTGTGAAGTATGAAATGCTGTGGTCAGAAAGTATGTTGCTCTTGTTCTCACCACCTCAAATAGTTGACCAAATTTCTTGAGAAGGCACTTCTCCCTGACCATGACAGCTCTGCTGTTCATTGGCAACGACTCCCTCAGGGTGAAGAAGCTCGGCGAGCCAGCAGGTTTGACTTTAGCACAGGCGCCATACCTAAACTACCTGAAGCTGGATTGAAACCTAAATTCTTCCTGCAGCACAGAAATGATCTCAACCACGCGAGTTATGACAGTTCTTGGCTTTCAGTGGGTTGACATCTTGATTCCTTATAAAGCTCATATAAAGGTAGCAGCCACACTGTTCTCTGCCCAAAACCAATGAGAACAACATGCAGCTGACGGAAACATCTATTAATTTCTGATCAAGAAGTCCATGTCAGATCTGCTACCAAAGCTGGTAGTTCAAAATGAACCATTGCTGAACACTATATTTACAAACTAATATGCTGTATTAAAATCTCAATGGTTTATGTAGCTTATATCTAATACCCTCCAAAATTCATTTTTATAGTGTATGCAAAAATGGTCCCAGATCAGATCCAAAGGTCCTTTTCAGATGCAGCGTTCTTTTCTAAAATGTGTGTGTAATTATACAAGGTTTTACAAAATCAGAAGCCACCAGAGGAACTTAATGTCTGCATTTCCTGACATGATTTCAAAACAGTAAAATAAAAGTAAGTAAGCAAGCAAATGAATTAAAATAGTTGCAGACTCTGGACTGTACACATTAATAAATGTTGTTTTAAACCAAGAAACACACACAGGAATAGTAATACAGCCTGTTGTTGGTGTGAAATATAAAATCCTTTCCTTATCAGGGCATAGATTTTTGGACACTCATAAAAGAGAGCACTCTTGCTCTAACAACAAATTTCAACCTGATCTCAGTGTCTGTGTTCACATTGCTCACAGTCGAAAGGAACCTGCCTGTTAAGTGTTATTTCAGTTGAACCACAATAATGATTCTGGACCTTTGACACAGAACTTTAAAATTTATTTTCTTCTATACATGTTTTGTATTTTAATAGAAATATGAAAAATATGCAACATTTGTAGAAAATTGTTTTTGTGTTTATTCAAACTCTCAAGCATGAATAAATCAAGAGGTTGGCTGAAAAAGGCTGAAATAAGCCCAAAGTAAGTTACGAGCCAATAGAACCAAGGTAAAAGGAATAAAACCCACATAACTGTAAATAGGCACTAGACAGTAGGACACAAAAGGTCACCATCATGACATGAAAAGTACGTCTCAGTTATTTAAAAGATCCAGAACAAAGTATTACAGTACATGCTTATTAACATACCTCTTTGTATCCAAACCCTCTTTCAAAATCCCATTAAATCTAATTTTAAGACATTTTCAGACACAATTTGTTTTTAACAGGTATTCGCCACTTTTTATTCCAAACAAAATGGATGCCGGATCATTTAAGGACCTCAGGTGGAAGGCATCCATCTTTAAAATATATCTAATAACCCCATTCTCAGTGTGCCTCTGCCTCTGAACTGACCACCAAGCCTCCAGGCCACGGGTCTGCTGACCCCTCACCCCTGACCCTCTCAGCTGGTCAAACTCTAACCCTGGGACAGATGGATAACGGACTCTTTGCTTTATCTCCTTCTGAACACACTCTTTCCCCTGCCCTCGCCGTAGCCTTTCATTTCACCTCTCGCTGCCCTTCCTTTCTGTCGCTTCATCCTCCCTCTCCTGCTCCTCATTACCTAAGCTAACAGATCCACTCGTGGCCTAAGCCTCGGTTACTCACTCCACTTTCCATTTTTGTTGCTCCGCTGAGACATCTCACCTGTTCTGCTGCTCTCACATCTCGACTGCTTCACACGTTTCACCTTCAGCCTTTCTCGTTTTCTGCCCGTATAGATGTCTATTTTCAGCATTCCTATAAGATACATTTAACATGATTCGGTTTCAGGCATGTGGTGCCTTGCAAAAGTATTCCCACCCCTTGAATTTTTCAGATTTAGCCCCGCTAAGACAACAAACTTGAAATGATTTTACATGATAGATCAACAGAGAGTTGTGTATAATCCTGACGTGGGAGGAGAGCAGTGAAAGGTTTTCAGAACTGTTTTACAAATAAAAATCTAAAGACTACAAAGTCTATAAACTACTAAAACCTCATACATCTGTATTCAGAAACTTTAATCGGATCCCCTGATCCGACTGAACGAGTGTGGCAGAACCAAAAACTGACCAAGCGTGACCTCTAAGCTGACAGGCTGGGCTAGGAGAGTCTTAATCAGAGAAGAAGCCCATGGTAACTCTGGAGGGGCTGCACAGATCTACAGCTCAGGTGAGAGAATCTGTGAACAAAGACAAGCATTCGTCACACACTAATCTGTCCATTTGAAGAAAGCCATTGTTGAAAGAAGGTAATCAAACGTTCTGTTTGCAGTTTGCCACAAGCCTTTCAGGTGACACAGCAAACATGTGTGAGAAGGTGCTCAGGTCAAGTGAGACCACATGAACGTTTTCATCTATATGCAAAGTGTTATGTGTGAAGGAAAAAAATAAAGCTGCACATGACCCTGAATGCACCATTCCCACACTGAAACATGGTGGTGGCAGCTCAGTACTGTGGAGCTGCCTTTCTCCAGGAACATGAATGCCAGTCAGAGTGGATAAGAAGATGGTTGGAGCTAAAACAGGGCGATTCTGGTCAAGAACCTAACAGAGGCTGCAAAAGACTTGAGACTGGGGCGCAGCAATGGGATGGTTTAGATCAAAGCACATTAATGTATGGGCCAGTCGCCGTCTGGAGCCAGATCCCATTGAAAGCTGTTATTCACAGACGCTCTTGAGCTGGAACTGTTTTGCAAACAAGAATCAGCAAAAACTGTGGATGTGCAAAGGTGTCAGAAACATACTCCCAAGAGACTTGCCCATGTTGCTTAAGCAAAGCGTGGTTGAAAATGTGTGCAGAAGCACCTACTTTTCACTTTTTTTCTCCTTTCTTTTTTTTTGCAAAAAGTTACAAAACACATCCTTCAATCCACTCGAAACATCAACCCCCCCCCCCCCCAAAGAAAATATACAACAAATAAAACGCTGAAGTTTGTAGTGTAGTATAAATACTTTTCAAAGGGCACTGAATTAAACTGAACAGAAGATGCAGATGCGGCTGTGTACTCACAGATGGAAGCAACAGAGCTGCAAGGAGCTATGAAACACTGCTTTTACTTTTTGTGTTTTCAGTGACTCGTTCAAATACATTGACAACAACACGACCTAAATATAAGTCACATTTATAACAATTAGATGGAAATGCCATTAAATTCATGAGATTTTAACCGTTAGATACTTTACTGAGCTCGTTTTTGTGCTGCTCATTCATGGAAGAGGCTGAGTGGCCAGCAGCCCATAATGTAAATGTTCCAAAATAATTTTGCAGAACCAGGTTAGACTTACATTGTTATTCTCCCTCGTCTCCCTGCGCTAATACATGAGGCCATTATAAACATTTATGCAGCTCAGAAGCTTCCCGTGCCAAAGGGGCTGACGCTCAGGCGGATCGAACCTTTCGATTGATACTGAAACAATTTGCATACTGATTCTCTTTCAGAGAGCACGGATCCATAACAACACCGGTCGGCTATTCAAATGCGCCTGCACCGGGAAGGCACGGAGAGCATCGCAGCTCCGGAGCAGGAAAAATCCAGACTTTATCCTTTTATTGCAGGACGGATGATTTGGAAACCCATGCGGCGCTTGCATGGATCTTTACCCTGGCCAGGATTCTGGACGCTCCGGAGGAGAGGCTGAGAGCCGAAGGAAGCCGCAGCAGGACTAAGAGGAGGAGGAGGAAGAGAAAGATGAGGGAAAGCGTGCGACGGGTGGAAACATACGAAAAGGGACACAAACGCGCACAATACGAGCGGCATGTGCTTCTTTTTTGCCTACATATATATTGGAATTAAAGAGTTCGCGTCAAAAGGGCGTTGAAGCGCAGCGGCCGCTCTGCGCACTGGGAGGATGATGAGGACGCATGACAGAGTAGGATCCTGCGGTTTAGTCGGGGGCTACAGTATGTGTGCGTGTGCGTGTTTGCAGGAGAAGATGATATTAAAAAGGAGACATTTCAACCGCGGCGCCCCGTTGAGAGGAGACGTGGAAAGAAATGGGGGGTGGAGGGTGGGAGGGGGGCAGCTGTCCGAATCTGACGCACACCGTCCGGATGCGTCTGCACACAAAACTTAAGAACAGCTGTAGCACATTTCAGTGGACGCATATATATATATATATATATATATATATATATATATATATATATATATATATATATATATATATATATATATATATATATATATATATATACAACACAACCAGTTCCGAGGATTTGCGTCGCTTGGTGCTATTTCCATGAAGCTCACTTTCTGACTACTACCGCGCATGATCTGCTGGGCTTTTTTTGCCCAGGCTTTGCAGTTTTAAAATAAGCTGAGGCGGGTTGGTTTGTGTAATTCAGTTAACTGGCTGCACGCATTCAGGTGAAATAATAAATAATCAGAAGAAAGTGCGTCTAAGGCCGGCGACATAATGTCCCGTCTGTTGGTGGAAAGCTGCTTTACCCTGTTGTTGCTGTGAGGAAATGGCCTAATATGGCGCAATGCAACTATAGCATCCCTTAATTTGCTGGATTGATTGCAATCAGAAAAAATTGGGAGAGTCTTATACTTTATTGAATTGTTTTAACTACACAGCTGACAGCTTTTATGGAGGGCTGGCTGATTGCGGCGCTTTTTTATAAGCTCATAAAATTCAAGGTATATTTATACACCGGTGAAAAACAAACTGTTGACATTTTACCAATAGAACCGGAGTAACACATTCTATGCATTTTATTTATGTAGATTTATTCAATATAAGTAGGAATAATTAAATTATAAAGACTAAGTTTTTTAGCCCATTTTTGAAATCATTTTGTTAAGAAGCCCTAAGCATTGATTTGGGCCCCACTAAAGCCCATCAAGCAGCCACCATAGCACTGATGATATATAGATTTTAATCATCCAAACCTGACTGTTTACATCTTGTGTAGCAATCAAAATGACTTCAGAATGTTCCTCGCTTGTTGTTAATGTGAATCACTTCACATTTCTTATTAAATAGCAGTAAATTAAATGTGTAGGCAGAAATATTTCTCTGCCTTATTCAGCTGATCTGACAGTCATGTCTGGTGTACAGCTTTTCGATGCTGAACCAGTTCGATTTGGGAGTCGACTTCACAGTATGTGCTTAATTAGCAAACAGAACATTTTCATTCATTCAGAATGGTCTCCACAAAAATGTGTGTCCGGCATAGACGCAGAAAAAATGGTTCAATTAGAGTAATGTTAAATTCTGGCTGTTAACATAACCACCAACAAATGGCGATTTTCCTCTGTATGAGAACAATATTTAAAAAAAAATAAGAATTACATTTTTAAATGAAACAGATGCCATTAAAAAAAACTTCAAAGTAGATTTAAACTGAAAGCATTCTTGATCAACATCACCACAAAGTTGAAGCTTTGATGACAGTAGATATTATAAGTCGAGAACTCTCTGGGGCCCCCTGCTGGCTCGGGGGACCTAGATGGCTTTACTGTTTGTTTTTGCCTTGGGCCGGCTCTGTTAAAGACAAACCAAAAGTAATTATTAAGTTGCAATTAAGGTATAAAACAGAAAGTATGGATGTTTTTATTTCTACCCTAGCAAGGTTACAGCATGTTACCTTTTCCCCAGACAACCACAGCAAACTACCTCAGAGTCAAGAAGCTCACTTTACTATCCCGTTTGATTCATTAGTGGTGCCACTAAACTACTTAAAGCTGAATACAACTATACATTCTCCTGTGCAGCAAGTTTCTCAACCACCTGTCTTTTGATAGTTCTTAACTTTCATATGTATTATTATAAGTATTCATAAGGCAAATAAACCTTCCCATTCTCTGCTGGTACAGACAGAACAAACATGTTTAGTTCAGTTCTAATAAAAAAAAAAAATAGGTGGGAGTTGTAATAATAATTCAATTACGTTTGAACATGACATTTACGAACAAATATTCTTGATTGTATTTGTAGTTTACAGGTTACTGTTTTAATAATCTCCAATATATATTTATTTTTATCGTGTATTTGAGTTTAAGCAGCTGTCATTAGAAAGTATGATAAAGAAAAAATGACAAGGAGCTGAGCCAACGTAGCAGAAAAAATAAAAAGCCCGTGACTTGCTAATCACCTGTGGCGTGCACAGACATTTTAGGGGGCAGGTGCTCAGGAGGGGGTGGGAGGGCACTTTTTAGCGTGCGCAAGGAGGTGGCTCATTTCGGGGCATTGTTTCAGTGGTTTTTAATGGCTCAGGTTTTCAAAAGATCATTTCAAAACCGACCTCAGTAAAATCTTATAATATTCAGGGCAGTCAAACTTTTTTACAGTAGCAGGCTACACACTATCAGGTAGGAGGGTGCACTTATATATATATATATATATATATATATATATATATATATATATATATATATATATATATATATATATATATACTTCAGACTAAACAGTGGCTCTGTGACTACTGTAACGAACAAACAAATAGCAATAGCGTAGTCGGTGTTGCCAAATTAGGCAGGTTTCCAACCAATTAGGCTTTTGAAGACATTGAGCTGGAAAAAAATAGCTTATGGGCAGATTGTAAAAAATTTCCGAAGCTTTTCATAACATTTGTTGGGCTTTTAGAAAGAATTACTAACAAAATATATCAAAATAGTCATTATTTATTTTTTAAATAAGTTGAATCTGTCGATCTGACATCATCAATGAATAATAGTTATAATGAATAATATTGATTGTTATAATAAAAAAAGAAAAGACTAATGGTTAATCAAGTGTTTGGTCAATGTAAACGCCCAAGAGGGGTTGAGTTCTACTTAAAAATATTTCATGACTGCGTGTAAGAGAAATGTTTAATTGAGCTATACTGAGAGAAATTAAGTTTATATTAAGGTAGATTTACAACTCATGTTGGGAAGCTATTTATAATTTATTTTTTCTGGGTGAAATATCCTGATTATTAAAGAGATCTTGTGTGTTATTTGGTTGTCTGATTGTACATTTTGTTTGGAGCCCATATGGGCAGTTTTTTTTCTTTGCTTCAGCTCAGTTGTGTGCTAATGGCATGTTCTTATGTGTTTAATAGTTCTGTGCTTTTAACATGAGAGAGTTTGAGATTTGGCCTTTGGACTAACAGTGACATAGGGTAACCTGTAGCGCTGTGCCTTAACTCAAAAGTCCAGCATAAGCTACACGCTAATAAACATGAGCGCTGGTGTCAGGCTGAACACTGACTAAAGTAACAATTCTGACTAGAACAGGTTCTGTAATTACACCAGCTATGAGAACAAGGAGCAGAACAAAGCAGAGTTCCCTTCTACCTGCAAGTAACTCAAGTCTCTTCAGTTTGGCAGCTTTAGTGCTTGATTCTGCTCCTTGGGCTCCTAGCTGTCCTAGCTAACCCTGCTAGCTGTCCTAGCTAACCCTGCTAGCTGTCCTAGCTAACCCTGCTAGCTGTCTAGCTAACCCTCCTAGCGTGAATGTTTACTCCAGTTTAGACTTCAGTGCTGACATTTCAAACAGAAATTAATAGCGCTCCTTCCAGCTCGCTCTCTGCTTTGTTGTCACTTCTTGTAATTGTTTGGTAATCAGACCAAATTTCCATCCCGCTCTACCGACACCAACGGTGACCACACCACAGCCGAACTGCGGCGGCGACTGAAGGCTATGACTCGGTGTCCCGCCCCTCTCCAGCTGTGATTGGCTAGCATGTTGCCTTCAGTCGTTGATTTGATTGGTTAAATTGTATGATTGACACATCAAAGATAGTACTAAAAGGTCGATGGCCACTCCGAGGTAAAAAAAAAAAAAAAAAAAAAAGAAGACGGCTTCCAGTCCAGGGTCTGCTCCGCGCTCAACCAGAAGGCACAAATATCGCTCCATTATATAATCGGGGAAATGTAGGCGGCTGCAAGAGCTGCTATAGACGGCGATTTGCCGCCGTTGACCGGCTACTTTTGACTGCCCTGAATATTAATAATAAAAAAAAAAAAAAAAAAAAAAAAAAAACGAGTTTCAAAAGGGCATTTTCGTTTATAAAGGGCAAACTTCCTAGTGCTTTAGCACCACCTAGTGTCTATGTATGCACGCCCCTGCTAATCACCTCTTAAAAAAGTTGAAGTTCCCCCCAAAAGACGTTCGGTCTGTTTGCGCTTGGACCCGCAGCGCGCATGCAGGCTGCAGAGGGGCCTGTTGGCTATCGTTGACACAGTTTAGTTGTCATAATTGGAGTCTCGCGGAAGTTACACGGAGTAATTGGGCGGCATATGGACGCCTTTCAGTGTAAAGTGATGCCTTATTAATTGCACATGACCGCGCGAATCAGAGCAAGTGACGCGGAATAACGCAGGAGAAAAGGCAGTTGATCTACCCCTGAGCAAGGCAGCAGGTCGAGCATCTGGTGCTCGCCCATGATGGCATTTGTTCTAATTAAGGAGTGGGGAAAATAAAAAGTAAATTCCTTAATTAATGAGGAAAATTGGAGCCACTTTGAAGCCAATAATTGTCATTGTAGCTTCAAGGTTTTTGGGGAGAGTTCAGTCTAATATAAACGTCCTTTATGAAAAGAAAATAAACTTACAGCTATAAACGCAGTGTATAGGATATTAATAGATTATCTCTATTCGTTCTTCTTTTTTGTCTTCTCCTGTCATTGATTTTCAATTTTTATTTTTTCATTCTATGTTTTTTTATTTATATTTTGCATTGGTTTGTCGATTTTGTCTCAACTTGCGAGAATTCTATCAATTAATTCCATTTTGTTTTTACAAAGGGATAATTTTAAGTAAAAAAAATAATAATAATTAAAGTTCTAATCAATTGATATTTTAAGGTTGCTTTATTAGAACAAATTGTGGAGCCTCTGCCTGGTTCCCCTCCAGGAATTCTAATTTTATTCAGTATTGATTGGTGTGTTGCGGTGTGTTTCCAAGGCCTATGGCTTACATTTCAAATTTAGCTCCTAAAGGGCAGCTGCCAACGTTTCAATTCACGGATTTTCAGGATCCACAAATCATCTTAAATTTTCTCAAATGTTTTATGGTTCTCCTCTGAATTTTTACTTTTAGAGATGGATTTAATTTCGAATTTGAGGTCAATTGTCTATTTACAGCCCCACGTTTGGGGTTGTAAACCCGGTGAATTCAGTTACGAGCCAGAAAACGATGGGAGCGACGCGATGCGCTCTCTAAAGGTTAATTCACTTTTCCCTGCATATGCGCCCTCATTTCCCCCCCGACTTCAAGCTCAAGTGGGCTCATTTATAAAAGTTCATCAGCTGCCATTTAGCGCGGACCTCTGCTTAAATAAGATGTAATTGTCATTTTGAGCATACACGGCATGTCGTTTTGGCAGAGCGGCTGAAATATTGATCCGCCGTCCTTTCCTTTCTGAGAGGCGTTATTGCTATGAAGCCGCGGGCTTCATCAGAGTGGCGCCCACGATTAATCATCAGCTTACAAACCTGTAAGTAATTATTACCGCGCCTCATGTTGCAATGTGTTGACACCTTTCCCAAAAATATATTTTAATACTTCATATTTGCGCACTGTGTGTGTGGATCTGTAACCAATAAGGTTTTGTCTACCTGTTTGTCTCCGTCTCCCTCCTTTTTTGTGCGTTAATTGAGGTGATATGCATCCTTTTTTTCAGCGGTGTTTAAAGAAAAAAATAATAACGGGCCCTTATATTCTGCGTAAAGCAAATGTCACGGTCGCGTAAAGGCAGGCCCATCACGGCACAATGGCCACAGAGCGCCAAACACACACCACGCACGCATGAGCTCAGGTCGAGCAGACGCGGCAGCAGCCGATCGATGCGAATGAGAATGTGTAGATGAGGTTTTGTTGCCATGAGGCCGAACCTTCGCCTTTTACCATTTCCTGTGCAGCTCGTCCAACACTATACTCTGGGAGAGAGGCTGGTTTCAAGGGGCGGAAAAAACTGACAGAATAAAAAAAATGTTGAACTAATGTTTTAGGAAAGTAGATTCAGTGGCGCCAATTAATGAGTGGAGTAACGAGTTATCACTTTTATATTGATCTTAAAAAGAAGAGGACGAGCCTCTATAAGTTTCATTTTATCTACTTATATTTGCATCGTTTTTATAAATCTCTCTTTAAGAAGTCATGCTGAGACCTGCATTTATTTATCTGTTCATTCCAGTTTGTCAATATTGTAAGATTTTTTTTTAAAGAGGGCCGGATTCAAGGATTTACGCTTTTATCCAATTGTTTATTTAAATATTTTAAATCAGCATAAAAAGCAACTCTCCTCATCAATGTTTTTATTAAAGTTTTTTCATTGCCCCCCCCCCCCCCCCCCCCCCAACAAAAAAAAAGAGGAACAGAAAGAAAAAGGTGACCAACGCAACGCCCCTCTGAAAACTTTCTGGAGGCTCTCCTGCGATAAGATTGATTAAAGCGCGATGACAACGTGCTCGGTGCCCATTTTAGGTCTAGAAACTGAAATTGTAGGACGCTTTGATGAGGAGGAACAGAGGTGTGTGAAGATAATTACACCCGCTGTGTTTTTGTTGTCCTGTTGAGACCTGCCTCCAAACTCCATTATGCCCCCTGTTCTACACGCTCGGACGGTCACACTTGGATGCTTTAGTGTCCCTTTGTCTCGACACACGTCACACACACGCCGTTGACATTGACTTCACATCAGAGACAGTTTAACTTCTTCTCTCTCTCTCTCTCTCTCTCTCTCTCTCTCTCTTCTCTCTCTCTCTCTCTCTCTCTCTCTCTCTTTGTATGTTCTTTTATGCAAGTCGTTCAACCGAGTGCCGGATGGGTGGGTGAGTTTGGGTGGGTGGGTGGTTGGGGGGGGGGGGGGGGTTGACAGATGTGGGGCCCCTAGCAGGTCCAAAACAGGGAAAAGTCTGAAAGGTTAATCTGTCCCCCCGCAGATGTTGGCTTTGGGAGTCTTGAAGCGTCACCTTTGACATGTCCCTCATTCAGCAGGGGGTCCAGAAGGACACTGACCCGCTGCAAGCTGTCACCTCGGCTGAGGACGCCCTGCGCTGTACCGCTCTATCAGGCTAAACGACGCCCCTGACACGGAGCTACAGGCAAGGGCCGGGCTCTTATCGGGGCAAACTGGAAACTTTGAAATTCGGCATCACCGAGACAGAGTATCCGGGTTCGTGTCAGAGCGCGTCGGTTCCCTCCTTAAAACCCACTGAATGGGCGAGAATGTGTTTCTGATCATGCCCACTTTGTAAGTTCTTATGAGTATTGTTGTTATTATTAAACCACATTCCCTCACTGAGAAAACGCGCGCTGTTTTATTTTAATGCTTACGGAGGCCAAAGTGGTTCCTCAAACACAGCGGATTAAATGTGCTGTGCTTCCAAATTGGACACACACTCAT
This sequence comes from Fundulus diaphanus, assembly GCA_037039145.1. NCBI lineage: Eukaryota > Metazoa > Chordata > Actinopteri > Cyprinodontiformes > Fundulidae > Fundulus > Fundulus diaphanus. Next base: position 43,138,700 of record CM073122.1, read on the forward strand.
GCGCACACATCACGCTGAGCTTGGTTCGTTAAGCCTAATGGTTGAACAATAGACACATCTGCTCATCTCTTTGTATCAAAAGAGAAGGTACCACGGTCTTCTCCGTTTGGTTAAACCGCCACATGCATTTGGCTTTGGTGTGTGTGTGTGTGTGTGTGTGTGTGTGTGTGTGTGTGTGTGTGTGTGTGTGTGTGTGTGTGTGTGTGTGTGTGTGTGTGTTGAGGGGGGTGCTGCAGCTGAACTTCGCCTCTAATGAAGGACTGGACGCACATGTATCCATATGCAGGCTAAAAAGTTAACAGGCCGCGCCTACAGCTGCTTATCCACTGCTCACGCTTCTGATATGAGCTCTTCGGAAGGGAAATTTCAGACAGAGCTCATTCGGTTTTATTTTACTGTATTATTTTTTTAATTTAGGGCTGGACTGGTTAAAAATCAACCCCAAATGAACCCGGAAGTTTGCTTCATTTGCGGTTAATGATTTGAGGAGGACTGACGTGTCATGCTCGTTATGAATTCTCCTGAAGGCAACGTCTTCTGAAATAAAGAATCAAACCTTAAAACAGGCGCCGGCATCCTTTCAATTAGCAGAGCTGACGTCTTTATGATAAAGTTCTGCCCTAAATATGAGGCAGGTGAACGCAAATGCTGGTGTATGGCAAGTCCTTTTAAAATTTAATCAAACAAGCATACCGGTCTTGATTTACTTGACAATATTCAGCTCACCAGACAAGACAACACAGGCTTTCTTTTTTTACGCTTGCCTAATTTCAGAGTGGTTCTATTGCAAACCAGGGAATATAAACACTTGAAAGTGTTCCCCTTTGTCTTTACACTGAGATCAAAGAGCTCGAAAAGCTCAAACTTGTCCAGTTCTGTTTTGAGTGATCTAAATGTCCAAAATTTTGTTCACACTAAATAAAAACATTGAAATAGTCTGTTAGTTTAGCAACCACAGCAAGCTCTAAAGCGGATGCCAACTTCAAGTATATTCCAGATATTCATAAAAGTTTTAAGTAAAAATTAACATCTCATTTTTATCTGCAGAACATTGGAAATTGCTTTATCGTTGTTTTCAAGACAAATGAGACATGTTTCATTTTCACTATGTGTACTGGGTTAGCAGCTGCATCCATCCAACCATTGTCTATACCCGCTTATCCTTGAATGGCCACAGGGTGCCTGTGCCTATCTCCACCGGTCACTGAGCGAGAGGTGGGGTAATGTGGTACATGCTGGACAGGCCGCCACTCTATTGCAGCTGCAGTTTTTTTCACAAATACAGTCTTCTCATCAAGAATGAACATTGAAAACATCTGAAACAGTATTCTGGGAAACTAATTTCAGACCAGACATCCATGTTCCCGTCCTCACAAGTTCTAATAGATATCTAAATTAATAAACTGCTGGAGCGGGTTGTAAACACTGTTGCATTGTTTTGCAGCAAGAAGGCGTTGGGTTCGAACCCCTGCCAGGGTATTTCAGGGTCTGTCAGAGTTTACATGTTTTCCTGTGTATGTGTGTGCTCTCTCTGGTCCCACCACAGTCCAAAAAGATAACAGTTAGGTTAATTGGTCTCTCCAAATTGCACTTAGGTATAAGTGTTTGTCTACATGGTTGTTTAGGCCTGTGTGTCTATGTTGCCCTGTGATGGACTGACGATCTGTCCTGGGTGTGCACTGTGCCACACCTCTTGCCTAATGACTCGTGGAGACTGACACCAGGCCCCTGCAAGGATGGGGGATTTTGGATATCTAACCAGTGAACATTTTGTTTTGGATTATTAATTACATCAATGACGTGCAAAAATGATGTTTGAGAAAAAAACCTACAAGGCTGTATCTAGAAAGAATGTTATATATATATTAAATGTATTTCTTAATAGGAGATGCTGTGATCTCAAATGTCTTTATATAATAAGCAATAAGTATAATTTTATATATTCAGTGTAAAAACAACGTTCAAAATGCTGACATTTTTGAATATCCAACCTTACATTTTAACTACTAAAAGTGCCATCTAATATTATGACTAGTTAAAGGCACTTACAGACTTCAGTACTTTGACTAATGTCAACCAACAGTTATTTCGGAGATATCTGAAATGTTTGTGAACAAAAGTGTCATTGTAAATATCTGAAATGGCATTCTTACAATCAGAAACTCTCTTTTCAGATATCCTAACGTTACCAGTGATAACTTCATTGTAGACATAAAAAATATACCAGCGCTAATATACTATAACTTCAAACATCAAAAAATAAAACCTTTTTCAGTAAGAGTGTTATGTCCGTTATTTATATTTTGATTTGTTTAAAAAAATTACTTTCACATATCCATTTAATGAGCAGCAAAAGTACCGTTTGGGATTCCTGATAACGTTTAGGTAGAATGTCACTCTAGTTATCTTCCAACAGCCTCCTTATGTATCTATTAAATTTGAAAAGGGTATGCCATACATGCGGAACGTTAGTTGAAACGTCCCCTCATTATTAAGATGCGTGACGCAAGACCAGTGGAAGTGTGTGTGTGTGTGTGTGTGTGTGTGTGTGTGTGTGTGTGTGTGTGTGTGTGTGTGTGTGTGTGTGTGTGTGTGTGTGTGAGAGAGAGAGAGAGAGAGAGAGAGAGAGAGAGAGAGAGAGAGAGTGGGAGGAGACCGGTGTCCACAATGCGCATGTGCAGATGGTGAGATCTGTGCTACGGTGGAGCAGGACCGGACACACACCGCTAGAGAGATGGCGCAGCACCCGACCGGAGCGCAAGGACAGCTGGTTGGCGACGGGGGGCTTGAATTGCAAAGAGAAGCAAATTTATGGTTTTAAAAGCAAATATATATAAATATATATAAAAATAACAAAAAAACACGGATTTTGAAGAGAAGTTTATTACTGGAAAAAGCGGCGGTAAAGAGGTAGGAGAATAATCAAATATTGTAACACAGAAGAGGTGATAGCAGAGGAGGCTGATGCAAGGAGGACACAAGAAGCAACAAAAGAAAATTGAACTTTACTGGACGTGTGGATTTCTGGACATCAGCTAAGAGCAGTAGGTCAGATAGATGGTTGGTCCACAGCGCTGCCCGGATCATGAACGCGCAGCTGTCGATGGAGAACATAGGCGACCTGCATGGAGTGAGCCATGAGTCCGTCGCCGCTCACGGAGAGCTGCTGAGCGGACACAGTCCGCACTCCCGTCCGAGCCCGCGGGGTCTGAGCCACCGCGCTATGGGCATGGCGACCCTATTGGACAGCGGAGACTATCACCCTGGCCACCCGGGACACCTGCATCCAGCCATCAGCATGTGCGAAGCCCCCCACGGCATGAGCGCCAGCACCACTTACACTACCCTGACCCCCCTGCAGCCTTTACCCCCCATCTCCACCGTGTCCGACAAGTTTCCTCCTCACCATCACCACCATCATCCCCACCATCCGCACCCACACCCCCACCAGAGGATCCCCGGGAACGTGAGCGGCAGCTTTACGTTGATGCGAGAGGACCGGAGTTTGGCGCCTATGAACAGTCTGTATCCCGCGTATCATCACAAAGATCCCTGCATGGGCCAGAGCCTGTCCCCGCTATCTGGTTCTGGGCTGGCCAGCATACACACGTCTCAGGCCGGCATCCCCCCGTACGCTCATCCCGGCGCCGCCATGCCCGGCGAAAAGATGCTCACACCCAACGGGTTCGAGGCTCACCATCCGGCCATGCTCAGCAGACACGCCGAGCAGCACATGAGCTCCTCCGCGGGCATGGTGCAAATCAATGGCCTGCATCATCACCCGCACGCCCACCTTGGCGCGCAGGGCCACGTCCAGGGGCTGGGGAACGGCCGGGAGCAGGCCTCCGGGCCTGGGCACCAGGGGGGCGGCGGCGGTGGTGGAGGTGGCGGTGGTGGTGTTTCCGGGGGACAGATGGAGGAGGTGAATACCAAAGAAGTAGCGCAGAGGATCACAACGGAGCTGAAGCGTTACAGCATCCCCCAAGCCATCTTTGCTCAGCGGGTCCTGTGCAGGTCTCAGGGGACCCTGTCCGACCTGCTGAGAAACCCCAAGCCCTGGTCAAAGCTCAAGTCCGGCAGAGAGACCTTTCGCCGCATGTGGAAGTGGCTGCAGGAGCCTGAGTTCCAACGCATGAGCGCACTCAGGCTCGCAGGTGAGCGAAGCCTCGGTAAAGCACCTCTTTGTTTATTTTTCTGTTGTTTAATTTTTGCTTTGGTCTTCACCTGAAAATGTACCTCTTTGCTGAACAATGTGTAGCTCAGGTGTGCTGTAAGGTTAAAACCAGCTTGTTTTTAAATGGAAAACCATCAACGTTTATTCACACCAGGATTATGTTTAATACAAACGTTCCTTCCAGGTTGACTGGTCTTCATATGATTTAGTCCCTTATCCTGTCTGCAGAAAATGAAGGTTATGGGTGTAAATGCTTCAAAATCAGTCAGATTATTATTATTATTGTTATTGCTCTCATTATCATTATTATATTACACACACACATACACATACAATACACACACACACACACACACACACACACACACATATATATATATATATATATATATATATATATATATATATATATATATATATATATATATATATATATATATATATATATATATATATATAGTTAAAGTGATGTGTGTTTCATCTTAATGAATTAAAAATGGATATGCTTCCTCGGTGCAGGCATTGCTCCGTCATCAATACGAGCCTTCTTTTGACCGTTTCTAGACTAATTTTGGGCTTGTGTGAAACAAGTGCTCATGTCATTTTACCTCCAAAGTATCGATCGCATCACTGTGTTCGTAAACTGATCCGTCTCTTAGAAATCGTTATAAGGACGTGTTTATTTTGGTGTCGATGCAACTGATCAGATACCCCCCACCCTCTTTTTTTTTTTTTTTTGCTGCTTTTCACTTGTAAACAGACACAGAGGAAATAGCGTGTTCCTGTGTGTTCACATGGTTCTGAGAGTGGGCGATAAACTAGATTTAAATGTCAACTGGAGTTGGTGTCATGCATAATTTAGCAGGTGAAGATTGCTTTGGCCATGGCTTCAAAAAATACACTAACCGTGTTAAGACAAGAAAAAGTGTATTAGCACAGAATCCAATAGTCAGGTCCATGCTGCGCTAAGGATCTGAAACTGACTTGACTAAAGTTTGTGTAATTAAGCGATGGGCCTGTGCTTTAATTCGTCCCTCGGGTATGAGCACAAGTCAACTACAGGTGGGGGCAGTAACGCCCAAAAAGTATATATATATATATATATATATATATATATATATATATATATATATATATATATATATATATATATATATATATATATATATATATATATATATATATATATATATATATATAAATGTGTGTGTGTGTGTGTGTGTGTGTGTGTGTGTGTGTGTGTGTGTGTGTGTGTGCGTACACGCCTTTGCGAGCGAGTGTAATTGATTATTTTTCAGTTTTCCCATCTGCTGCTACTGCTACTTCTACTGAGTGGGTGTGTGTGCACTTTGAAGAGAAGATTTTAATAATTGATTTCTGCAAGGCACAATTATTATTATTTTTATTATTGTTATTATTATTGTTATTATTATTGTTATTATTATTATTATATTAAAAATGATCTTGTCGATTGCCAACTATAATGTGAGCATTCATTTGAGGCTTGGATTCTTATTGTGTAGTATAAAAAGAAAACCAGAAGCTGTAATTGCACTTACTCTTATTATTTAAAACAAACAAATCTACAAGATATAAATATATTATATGAAGTCATATATTAAAAAAAAAAGTTCTACAAAACCTAATTTTAGGAAAATAGATCTAGAGGTAGTGCCATGCTATTGATCCGACCGTTGCTGGGAGAATCTGATCATGTGCTGAAGTAGATGTGATATACTTATTGATTTTAGGCTTCTGAAATTCATCTCGGGCCGTTTCTGGTTTTCCCACGTAATCACTTTTATGTAATGTCAGAACAGAATAGAATAGAATACGTTCTAATAGTGGATGGGATTTTCTGCAGGCTACAGAAATGACCAATGAATATTTTATTCCTTTGAAAGTGGATTATGTTGTGTATGTACTGCATTCTTCTGCACACAGGTCTGTTTGTTGACTATGAAACGCAGGACTGTCCGCGTAGGTCCAGTGTGTTTTCAGTGTGTGTAGTTATCTGCGTGTTTGTAATGATTAGCCGGGAGCAGCAGTGGTACTGTTTGAGCCTGTCGGTGTGTGATTAGGCTGATAATGAGGCCGTTGTTGGGTCCCCCAGTGTCCTGGGAAAGCGTTCTCTCTCTGTCTCTTTCTCTCGGCCTGCGCTCCTCCTTGCACCGTGGCCGTGGCCGCTCCGTGGTGGCTCCTGCTGCTGTCTGAGTGGCCTTCACTCTCGCTGATTTATAGCGGCCCTTAACACAAGGGGCTCCGGCTCTCTGTTAATATTTGCCAGCGCTGGAGACACCGGGCTACTCACACACACACACCATTATACCGCTCTTTATGGTCATGCTAATTTAGGCCGCTGTGCTGCACTTTAGCACACGCTGAAGATTTCACAGGAAACGAGGTGTTAACTTTCCTGAAAATCACGTTGGACTTCATTTGAAGAAAAATGGCAAACACTGTGTTAAAAATAAGCATTATTATCTGATGTTTTAAGTAAACTTCTGTTTGGACTCAATGCATTCTCCGTGCAATTTAGCCAATCTTTCTGCATGTAAATGGCTTATTTAGTTCTTATCCTCTTAAAGGTTTACCAATGAACGCCTCTGATCAGTTTTTTTAATTAATTAGTACTGCTTTAAAGAATGTGTTCCGATAAGAACTTCGCTATTGATTAGTTTCCCCCAGTGAGTGCTCGTTGGCTGTCCCTTTAGTAGCCTGCGTCTGCCCCCTGTTGGTTTCAACCCATCGGTGCGCTTTAGTTTGCCTGGCTGTGCTGTACTTGACTGAGTAGAACATTAAAAAGAAAAATCTGAAATTTAAACCGCAACACAAAACGACATACTTGTTTAATTTTTATAGTTATATCCACAAATCTTTCTCTTGGCAATTAGATGATATGTTTCAATCGTCTATCAAGCAAAGGTGCTTCTTAGCCTTCAGCACCATGGACAGCGCGCACCCCTCCCCCGTTCGTTGTCTGTTGTCTGCACTATAACACCTAATTTTTGGGGGGTATTTATTACAAGTCATTGCACTTCTTTCTCTGAGTTTTAATCAAGCACAGTAGTTGGCAAGGCAACAATATTTAAACAATGCTTTTTGTTAAACCCTGTCTCTTTGACTATAATTTACCTGAACGTTGGTTCGGTCACAATTCAAGCAGAGGCCGTGGGGCTGGTATGTTTCTTTGGGTTAGATTATAAATTACTATATCCCCTTAGTGAGCATTATGAATAATACTTGAGGTTGAGAAAGTGTATGTGTTGAAGCAAAACTTTAGAACTGAGTAGAATAAAACAGAAACAGAATAGCACCTAAAAGGCACATTAAAATACATAAAACGGCACTATCAAAAATGTTGATGTTTGTATCTATGTAACCATTTTAGCTACAATGGTAAAGTCAAACTTGTTGACAAGCTAATCTACCCATACCTAACGCTGTCATTGCCAATAAATAGCACATCATAGCAGTATTTATTAGAGGGGGAAATGGTGTTGTTAGAATAGTTTTTTTTAAATGTATAACTGACTTAAACCTAAACTAAATATGGTTTGTTTGGGGGGGGGTTGGGGGGGGGTTCTTTTTGAAATGGATGAAAAACTAAATGACTTTTGAAAGGCAAAAACAGTATAAGAGTTGGTTTGTCAGGATTTTGATGCCAAGAAAGACCTACCACAGGAGCATGTATAAAACTTATTTCTGTGCACTCATGACTGCAATTGGGAAATGGTTGCCATCTTAATCATGCAGTGGCATCTCTGGCATGATAAGTTAAGTGGGGCACAAAAACTCAACATCTATTAGCAGCAACTAATTTTTCTGTGATGCATACAACCTGATTTTGATCAATGTTAAATAAAACAGATAAATTAACATACACCAACACACTAGAAATGCCATTTTATATAAGCTAAATGTAATTTTATTTCTATGCATAAAATGACAAATAAAGGCTCATTAATACTGTTCATTTATTGAACAGAAAAGATCCTTAAAGGATCACATTGATCCTTTAATGAGCTAGTAAGGACAACCAACACTAAATTGTCACACACTATCCAGCAGAACGTAAACGTAATGTCTGCATTTCCAGTATGTTTATTGGACAATTCGAGCTTGGGGCCACAGGATTTATGCCCTACAGCTGTCTACTGAGAGTGTGTTGGGCATGCCCACTGCAATTTCAGATATTCTTTATTTAAACAAATGTTGGTGGGCTGGCCCCAATATCAAGGCGCCTCAAGAGGATTTAACTTACTGAGCTTGTCAGTTTTCTGGCAGACTAAGATATATAGACACAAATTTTATTATTAAGGGAATATGTCTTTTTTACAATGTTACTCTATAAAGAACGATCGTGTCCCACTGATCGTTGTGAACATAGTGCTTCACAGCGACATCTGGTGGGGCCTGGACCCACTGGCCCAAAATACAGAGACGCCTTAGATCAGGTGTATGTGATTTTGATCAATCTGAGGTTGTATGTGTTATATTACGGAAGTTCATTCTGGATTGCAGAAGTTTTATACTTCCGTTTGATTAATAAAATATAAAAAAACAAAAGAATAGATATTCCCTGTTTTGTCAAAAATTTAAGATAATATAAAACAGAGCAGTTAAAACCTAACTATTTTTTCAGTAATTGTGGATGTTTATTTTCGAAATGATTTTAATTATGAGAATTTAAGAACCTATTTAAAACATTTGTTGGAAAATAGCTTGCGTAAATGTATCTTTAAATGTTAAACCTGTATGTTTTCTCCTCAGCAACATAGAATAAATCTACCCAAATAAAATCCATGCAAATATATTCAATCATGGCAGTTACAGTGTAACCGTTTATCTTCTCAGCAAGAGCTGTCTTTATCATAATTAGGTGCTACTGTCTGCTTTGCTCCATGAAAAATGGAAAAAAAAAAAAGTCCCTCAATGATTTATGATTTCTCTCAATAACTTGTGTGTTAGGGGAAAAACAGCACTGCCTCCAACATCAAGACTGCTGCAGGATTCCTTTTAGCTGTTAATTGTCAGAGAGAGCTCGCAGAGACATAAAAATCATCTTGTCAGCATGTGTGGTCCTTTAGAGATCCATGAGCATTGTGCTTCTTGGAGCGTCCTTTGTTTTAATCTGTTTAAATCAAGCACTGCAGCAGTGCTAATTCTCACATGTTAGACATATTATTCAAATCAGCAATCAGTAAGTCAACTGCTTGTCAAAACCGAAACCAGAAATGACAGAAGTACAACAAATTTGTAACACAACATAAAACAGTCAAAAGCAACAGAATGATAATGTTGAAAACCTAATAAAATAATCTAAGTGTCTGAAGTGCAAACTGCAGAAATTTAAGCCTGTATAACCCTGTTCTCTTACTGCAACCTGACCTGATTTCTGTTTTTTTTCCATCATATGTGCCCCTCTTAATGCTACTGTTTCTGTCTGTCTACCTCCTTTGCAGCGTGTAAGCGCAAGGAGCAGGACCACGGCAGGAGCGAGCGAGGGAACGTGACCAAGAAGCCCCGGCTGGTGTTCACAGACGTGCAGCGGAGGACGCTCCACGCCATCTTTAAGGAGAACAAGCGTCCGTCCAAGGAGCTGCAGCTCACCATTGCCCAGCAACTGGGCCTCGAGTTGGCCACGGTCAGCAACTTCTTCATGAATGCTCGGCGCCGGAGCCTGGACAAGTGGGTGGACGATGGCTCCGGTCACGCAGCCAACTCTGGGCCTAATCCCTGCACCAAAGCCTGAAGTCGGACTGACCGGACCAACTCATGGACTGACTCAACCTCGGTGGAAAAGCTTTAAACATTTCTGAGAAACAAAGAAAACTTAAAAACCTTGAAGCAACGTTTTGCCCTTAAACCTGTACTATATTGATATTTATAGTATCCAAAGATGAAAAACAAACCAAAGACTTCTTGTTTGACCTGCTTTACAATGTTTGTTTCAGCAACACGTTTTGTGTAACATACTGCAAAAAGACTTTACTCCCTTTCTCACATATACACACACAGACACACACCCAGGTCTTTAGCTTTACTACACCCCCTCACCTCCCTACTGTGTATCAGTCTATCATTTGCCATCCTTATCTCTAATCTGATTGGTTGGTTTAAATGATGGGCCCCCAAGTGGAGGTTTAATCAGCCTATTAGCAGTCTTGTCAGCAGCTGTCCACAGCCTGAAGAAAAGATTTTGAAAATGTAAAAAAACGGGGATGAATGTTGAGTTCCAGTGGAATTGGCCAATCATCTTCAATGGGGCAAAAATAATCATTCTGCAGGAGCGACTGGATTGTTCTGCAACTTTGTTTGGACCAATGGCGTGGACTGTCTGACTCCCTGTGTGTTTGATTGTCTGTCTGTCCGTCTTTCCGTCTGTGCAGTCGTCTGTCGTTCTATCAAGCATTCCAGACAGGAAATGTCCATTGGTGGACTGCTAGCTCAAACCCAAACAGCCTGAACCAAAGCGAAAAGGAGGAACAACCAGAGCTCAGCCCACAGAGTGGTGCTTTCTTCCAACACGCTGAAACACTGCGTTCTGAAAATAATTAAGAGAAATCAACGCCCTCTTCAGCATCAAGCTTCTCACGCAGAGCAAGGCCAAAAAATATATTTTGTAGACAATAATTAGGCATGGGCAGGTATGATATCCTCTGTATGTGTGACAAACTTAAGTTTTACAGCATCGTTTCAAGGTATTATTGTATTTCCACAAAGTTTAAACCAAATATTTATTTCATGATTTCACTGTCTTTATTTATTGGGGCAAAAAAAAGCAATTAATGTTACTGCTGTTCAAATAATTCAACACAGTCTTTATAAGTTAGTGTAACTTTACCTGTAACAATTATTTACTAATTTATTAGCATTTTGATACAAAGACTTTCTAGAATTTCGTAGAGTTTCTACTTTTCAAGTAAATATGACCATGGTGAAAACTGTTATCCGGTTTTGGCCATGATCGTCTGTGTTTTTTTTTTTTGGTAATGGCATTTATAGACAGCTGAATCAGTCATTTTTTTTCCAAAAGGGAAAGAAGTGTAGGAGCCTCTTTTCAGCCATCTGAGCAGCTATGCGCAGCAACATGTATGAGTGAGACTGCTAGATGCTCCAGACCCCAAACTTGGGGTTGGGACTGCAACTGGGGTTGGAAATCAACAAGCGTGGGGTCTTGGGATCTTCTCCAGAAATTAAACTAGACAACCAAAGATTATTATGGTGAAGCATATTTACAGTATAAGCGTTAGAAGAGATTTTAAAAAAAACTTGCACTCTCCGACAGATAACAGCAACAGCAATAACCGACCCATGCCTAATATTATGTTTACATCTTTTTCTACTTTACTCCTTGAGAAAGCCAGTCACTGCTGTACACCAACCATGGGAATGTTACTGCTTCTTTTCGATGAAGCATTTTACTTAGAAATCCCAAAGCCCAAACTCCCCAAACACAGGAATTTGACCTAAATCTGAATGGAGTTGTGTTGTTTTTGTCCCATTTTCAACTTCTCAGTTAGTCAAAGCACCAAAAGTGTGCAGCATTGTGAGATGGTGCAGTGGCTGTACATGTTCAGCTCTACTGTATCTCTTTAATAGTGTGTTGTTTTTTTTGTGCAGACGTGAAAGCACAAACTGCCGACTCTGTGCGTGATAGATAGCCTCTCATGGTTTCTTTAAGGACAAACCGTGTCACCACCTTAATAATCAGGACTGAGTGTTACTCCATCATCCCAGCACGCTTCACATGGACTTGATTTTATCTCCTCATCAAAGATGTACAGCAAAGGAGATGATACCAATGATCGAATCACTTTCAGGCGCTTACACGGCAATGTCAACTCGTCACCTGAATACAAAAGCATCCCCCCGCCTCTTTACAGAAGCTTGCTGCCAAGTCTCCCCTCATCTTCCCTCCCTCCTCCAGGGAGGTTATGCATTTCAGCGCTCGGAGGAAAGCACTACATGGGCCTGGCTCAGGGTGGCACAGCATTAAATGTATTAAGCTGGCCCCCTCCTCTTGGCTGGGGGTTAGGAGATCTACATTCATCACAACAAAGCCCTGAAGGAGAGGCCAGCGGGAGCGGCTTCTTTTTCATCTCTGAGAGAAAAACCAAAAAATATGACTAGAGACAAAAAAAAAAATTATAATGTTTCAAGACCTGCTGATGTTTTATTTTTCTTAGTGTGAACCAAAGATGCTACCTCACTCAAGTTCCATACGTGATTTCTATCACTTTTGATGATACCAAAGATAACCAAAGATTTTTTCTAATTGCACGGCCTCTGTGAATGGTGTTCAAAGAAGTGTGATGTATGTGTCCTGTCCCCTTTTTTATTCCTCCCCCCCACCCCGCCCCCCACTGTCTTTGCTCCTGTCCTTCTCCCTGTTCCAGACCCTCCAACCTGCAATCAGCCCATGCATCCTCTTTTTATGCGTGCTCCTGCTTATTTTGTGCTCTGATTACAGCTCCGTAGATAGCCCTGCTGATGCAGGTAAAGGCAGATGTGCTGATCCAGCCGTAGATGCACACGACCGTCCATGCCAGTGCCTGCAGAGTGGACTTGTAGTAATGTTAGAGCAGAAATGCATTTATATGCCTACTGCTTTTTTATTTGACAAAGAAGCCAGTTAAAATGTAAAGGAAATGCATAAAGTTAAACTTGTAGCTTGAGTTATTAATTATTTCTTAAATAGTGTGTGGGTTTAAACTTCAGTGCAGTGAAAAAGTATTTGCCCTTTCCTGGTTTTATTATTATTATTTAGCATACTGAAAGGTTTCAGATATCCAGCTGATTTATAATCAAAGATAATCAAATATCAAAGAAAGATAACCAGAGTAAATGCAAAATGCTTTATTTTAAAATGATGATTGTTATGATTAAGGGGGAAAAAAAGCAATCCAAACCAGCCTGGCCCTTGTACTTTACTGGATGTCTGGAAATCTACACCAGCCAATAAGCTGGTGGCTCCTCCCTTGGCGACATCACTGGCCATCAAGCATTTGTGATAACTGGTTTTGACTCTTTGGCATCGCTAGGGATTTTGACCCACTCTTCTTTGCAGACTTATTTTAAGCCAGTCAAACTGGAGGGTTTTCGATTATGAACTGCCTGTTTATGCCACTGCATCCGAAATGGACGTAAGTCTGGACTTTGACTAGGCTACTTCAGAGATCCACTTCTCTCATCGGTTCACATAATATTTACCCAAAACTCACCAAGAGGTTTTAATCTGAAATGTGAGAGCTCTCTCTGAGCTCTTTTTTTGCTCAACACGCCTTTTGGTCTTGATTCTTGATTGGGTGCCAATTACGGTCAGTCTCTTTCTTATTGACGAATTATGAACCCTGGCTTTAGTTAAGACAAGTAAAGCCTGCAGTGCTTCAGATGTTGTTCTGCCTACTTTTTCGATCTCCTGGATGAGTCCTTAATGCGGTCGAGGAGTAATTTTAGTGGGCCAGCCACTCCTCCATGTTGTGGATAATGGCTCTCACTGTGGTTCTCTGTGGTCCCGAACCATTAGAAATGGCTTTTTGACCCTTTCCAGACTAATAGATGTCAGTGATTTTGTTTGTTGTCGTTTCTTGGTTTTCTTCAGATTGGGGCAATACGTGTGGCTCTTTGGGATCTTATCGCCTCACTTCATGTTGAGCTCTTTCTACGCGACTCTTGATTCTTCCAGTCTGGCAGTAGGCCAACCTGGCTTGAAGTTAGTGGAAATGAACCAAAATAGGTTATCAATCAATAACTGTTTCTCCTTAATAGATAAAGTCATCATTTACAAACAGGTTTTTTTTATATTTACATGGTTTATATTAATTTTTACAGAAAAATATTTGATTATCTAAAACATTTAAACATGACAAGCAGCAGCGAGGGGGCAAACAGTTTTTCCCAGCACTGTAGGCAGCAGTTTTTTCTACCAGCCCTGCCTTTTTGTGTTGCATATATTGATCCAACAAATAAGTCAGACATCTCTACATGACAACAGGCTGACAGCCTGACATAGCCATGGGCAGAATCATTGATTCAACTATAGGCAGACATGTTCCTGAAAGTAGAAGCAGATATGTTGCAACCTTTCTAAAACACCAACTAAAACAGACAAAAAAAAAAAAAACTCCCAGGACGAGTGCCTTGCTTGAACCAAAGTGTTAAACCGCTGTTGACCTCTCACTTTTGACTCTGTGAATACCTCAGCCTGTAGAAGGGCCACAACTGAAGAGACAAGGATTTTTTTTTTTTTTTTTGATTTTTTTGGTTAAATTTACTTTTTGTTTTGTGAATAACACCGTGGTGCTTTTGCCAGCGCAACCATGCAATGAAAACATACCAAAGGCTTTTCTGTTGACCACTTCTACAGATCACACCAAAGGTCTTAGTTTCCCGTCTCGCCCGCCCTCTTCTTCGCCCCCTCCTCCGTCCCTCCTTCCCTCCTTCCTTCATTCCTTCCTTCCTTCTCTCTCTGCTGTGTGTAGGAAGGTCCAGCACTCTGGCCGTGCATGTCTTTTACCAGTGTCTCTGAATACCTCATAGTAATAATTCCTTTGAGTTCTGCATCGAGACGTCTTATCCGTGAGTAAGGTAGAACTCCACCTGTGTGCTATTTGATATTGTTACATCAAAAAAAAACTGTATGATTATCTATTTTCGAGCTGTTATTTGTTGTTTATTTTAGTTGGGGTTTTTTGGCAGAAGTGCTCTGTTTCAAGACACGGAGGACAAAGTTTCAGGGTTCATGCAAAACCTAAGGGATGGAAGGGGGAGAAGAGTATTTTTTATCAGACATTGGGGGGTTATGCCAATATTATGACGTAGACGATTACTTTTACAGGGTAAAACCAACTGCTGTGACGTTGTGCTCCTACTTTCTCTTCTACCTACTGCTGTGTTGTGATTTTAATTTAATTGCATTTTGTATTGGGTTCTTTAATTTATGCGTTTGTAGAAGCTCTAGATTTGTACATAATAGGGTTTTGTTGGGAGGGGGAAAAAATGACACAGAAAAGACATTTTTATGTGTTATGTTACAGCCTTATTTTAAATGTTTAGATCTACCAGAGGAGTAGTTTTTCTTGTTTATTTTTATTTTTTTAACTACATCCTAGTCGACATTTCAATGTGTGTTTTGAACACTGCCAAAAATCCAGATGGTCCTTTTGCCAGCGCCGATAAAGTGAAATAGGGCCTACTTTGTTTGACGGCTGGCAGATTGAGCAGTGTGTATGCGTGTGGTTTTTAAGTTTCTATTGATTTTTTTTTTTTAAAACAGTTACTTTATGGGTAATACTGCACATCCAAAGATTTTTAAAAGAAACCAAAAATTGGAGATAAAATATGTATGATGGAAAGAAAAAAGAAACAAAGCACTGGCATTTGTAAGGTAGATTTGTTGAGTTGATCTCTGCCATTCGCACGGGTATAGAATGTAGAAGGCGTAGGGCTATGTAGGCAAGCTTACTCTACCGTGTGGGGAATCTCCTGTTAACCGTACAATCCTAAAGCATCTTGAAACCAGGGCTGCAAGCCCTGCTCACTTTGCTGACTCGTGCACGGGGTGAGGTGGAGCGCAGGGGCAGCCGGTCTGCCAGGGGCCGTGCCACGGAGCTGGGTCTGTTTTTCATTTGCCGTGGCTCGCCGCCTCGCTCCACCGAGTTTCTGTTCTTTTGGTACGTACTCGTGTAATGACTATGAGCAAAGTCTAATAAAACTGCAAAGAACTTTACCAAAGGGATTTCTGTGTGAGTGTGTGTGAAGGCTGAAATTTGGCCTGACAGGGCGACTGAGATTTCAGGCACTGCAGAGGTGTCAAAGTTTGAGGTGTATGCTTGGAGGTATGCATCCCTGGTTGTGGTGTTGTTTTTTTATTTTCATCTATCTTGTGTGTGTGTGTGTGTGTGTGTGTGTGTGTGTGTGTGTGTGTGTGTGTGTGTGTGTGTGTGTGTGTGTGTGTGTGTGTGCACGCTGCATATAGTCAGGCTGTTTCTGAAGCGCTTGCATGTATTGGGGCTGACTGCTGCAGCTCAGAGCAGTGGATCCACTCTCAGTTCACACTCAGACAGTACAGAGTCTAAAAGCACCGAATGTCAGAAGAGGGGAGGGACATCAGGATGTGCTGCAGGCGTTACACCACAGGATGGCAAATGTTGTATCAGCCAATTACAAGCGGTCAGGGTTTTACCCCCAAAAAAAGGAGTGTATTTATATGGAAACCATTTGATGCAATGTGGACCTATTTTTACTTACTTTATGTCTTATTTATTCCGTCCCAAAGGAGTTCCCATATGATGGGTAGCTTGACTACAAGTCTCATAACAATACTGCAGCGCCTAAGACAATCATCTGGATCTCTTTACGCTGGGGAACTAGTTTCTCACCCGCAGAGGGGTGTCCTCCAGCTATTCATACACAAAGATGCTTGAAGGGGTTTTGATAAACAAGCATATTTGTTCTTGCATCCATGTAGGGTCAGATTACAATCACGGTTCATTTCTGCACTTGCATTTCAAAATGAAATCCCATCGATCTGCTTGATCCTGTTCTCTTTTTGGCCCCCCTCGCCCCACCCTGCCCCTCGACACACAGCGGTTTCTTTCGTTTTTCCGTCTCTGAATGCGAGTGTGAGTGTGCTCGTGTGCCAGGGAGGCAACACTGTCGGTGTTACTCTCAGATGTTTAACTCCATCATGTCTCATGACTTGATTTGACATCGCCGTTTCAACCCCCCCCCCCTCCCCCCCGAGCTTCGCTACTGCTTTCTCAGTGCCGTGCAATATCATCTGTTGTGATTGCTAAAGCAAAAATGATTTTGAAAAAAAAAAAGAGAAAAACGACGAAAGAAAATTGAGAAGCAAGTGATGATGTCATCCAGCTTTTTTCAGTGTTCAAATGTTTCAACATTTCTGTAGCCACAAAAGGTAGAAAATAAACTGTTGGTATTTCCAACGTCTGAGGCTTCGGTTCTTTTATTGCTTCTTGTTTCTTATTTGATTTTAGGAGTGAGTGTGTCTTGTCCTTTTTTTCTGCTCAGACGGATAGATTGAATCAACAAAGCTTCAAATCAGATAAGAAAGAACAGAAGATAAGGCATGCAAGTGTATGAGCCTGTCTTGGATGGAAATCTGATAACTTTTTTCATACAGAGCCTTGCAAAGGCTTTCGTAACCCTTGGACCTTTTCTCGTTTTGTCACATGAAGTGGAAGGGAAATGATGCATGGCTTTCAAAAAAAAGACATGGATGCAAGACTGACAGTCTGGGCAAAGAGAGCAGTAATCAGAGAAGCAGTCATGAGACTCGGGGTGAGTCGCAGAGATCCGCAGGTAAGGTGGAAATGTGTGATGACGGAGCAACAGTAAGTCATGTGCTCCACAAATCAAGCCTTTAACAGATGAGCTTCAAAAGGAACGCCATTGTTGGACAGAAACAGTGTCCAAGTGAAGACGGAATGAGTCAAATACAGGTCAGAGCTGGGAGAGAACCTCTTAGAGGCTGTAAAAGACTTGAATACATGGTAGATACATGGTGATTTTAGAGGTTCACCTTCCAGAAGGACGCCGACCCCGAACACACAACCAGAGATGCAATTGAATGATGCAAATCAAAGCAGTGTAGGATGGCCCAGCCCAATTCAGGCCTAAAGTCCATTTAGAATCTGTGGCAAAACTGATGTTCACAGATGCTCTCCAGTCAATCTGACTGAGCTTGAGCTGTTTGGTCAAGATGAATGGCACAGAAATGTCAGTCTCTAGATGTTTTCAGCTGGTAGAGACACACCCCAAAGACTGTGAACAGCTGGGTTTGCAGCTTAAGGTGGGTTTTTATTTGTAAAAACAAAACAGACGAACAAAAAAACTAAATATGAAAAGCATGTATCATTTTCTTCCACTTCACAAATATGTCCCATAAAATCCCATTAAAACACAATAGTGTTTGTAGTATTTATGTCAGAAAATTGTGAGAAGTTTAACGGGGTATGAATAGTTTTGCAAGGCACAGGCAACGCTCTTGGCGTGAGAATGCTGATCCATCCATCCATTAGTTTGTTATTGACCCCTCGCTTTAAAGAGGCCTTCATCTCCAAGAATATAAAGAACCGTGTCCTCAACCAGATATAACCAGTGCATTCATGTTTCTGCAAATAATTCATGGAAGAGCTGGAAGATGTTGTTGTGCTGAACTTAACCCCCCCACCACACCCCTTTACACATTGCTGAGTTGTTAAATACAGTAACCAAAGTGCAATGAAAGCACCCACCCACCTATAAAATATGGAAAGCATCTGGGCCTCTGGAACCACTCATTTATTACCTTAGAATAGTTAATGTTCTGGTAAATGGCGATCCCGGTGTGAGTGCCAATATGCAGATGGAACATCTCGTGAATCCAAAATCCATCAAAAAAAATTTTGGATCAGCTATTTAGCCTTGCCGTGTGTGCCGTTTAGTTGATAATCGTTGTTTCTGCCATGGGAGTATTCTACATGTAGAAATATAGACAAACATTACCTGACTCATAGGTTGTATGACTAAATATGATCTTGGGAAACTGATTGAGGCTGAGCTTTGTCGAGCTATACAAAAGAGTCAGCAGAAAAATATTTAAATCTTTTTTCCTCCAAGAAACATCTTTATTTCAGTGCCTGTAGCTCAGACAGCTCAATCAAAATCTGCTCAGTTAGAGGCTTTTGATGTTTCAATGCTTATGTCCTGTCACTAGATGGCGCTGCGGCATCTAATTTCCCAACCAAAAGCCTTTGGTGGCATTCAGGAACAGCTGAACGTTTATCCTCCCACAATGCATTCGAAGGAGCCAAATGAATCAGCTAAATTGATGTGTGGATCATTTACACTGGATAAGCAATTATTCAGTCATTAAATGTACTCAAACTATATTTGTGAAATCAGAAATTAGTCAGGACCGTTTCTGAGTAGCTGCGTCACCTTTCATGTTTAACAGATAGAAATGCATGCTTCGAAAGGTCTCTGCATAACAAAAGGTTTTGAGGTGCAACCTGGGACACGTTGCACAATCTTTTGATCATTTTTTTCCCATTGTTTCAAGACACAACTCTGTTCGTGTTTTAACACCTAATTCCACAAGAAAACGGGACATTTTGAAGAGTTCATTTTTAGACACAATCTGTTTTTTGCTATGCCTTGCAAAAGCATCCGCACCCCTTGAACATTATTGACATGTTGTCACATTGTAACCGCAGACCTTACTGCATCTTATTGGGACCCTATGTGCTAAACCAAGACAAATCACTGCATTATTTTGAAGCAAGCGGAAAGGAATACAGAGTTTTCCTTTTTATGGAAACCTGAACATTGTGTTTTTTATTTGCATCCAGCTGCCCTAAGTTAATACTTGGTGCAGCTACCTTTCACTATAATCATAGCAGCGGGTCTTTTGGGGTCATGCCTCTGCCAGCTTTGCACAAAGCAACTGAAACGGTTGCCTATTCTTGGGAAAATAGCTCGAGCTCTGTCAGACTGGATAGACAGCATTTGTTAAGATAACTTTTCCAGTCTTGCCACAGATTCTCTATTGGGCTTTAAACATGATTATCATTTAAAAGCATTCTGTCGAAGCTCAGATTGCATGTCTAGGGTTAGGGTTGTTTTCTGACTGGAAGCTGAACCTCGACCCCATTCCTCTGAACCGACCAACAACTTTTCTTCAGCGTTGCCCTCATGTTCTAAAAAAATAAACTCTCACCAGTTTGCCCATTGCTGCGCAAGGATTCCCACAGCGTTATCCTGCCACCACCATGTCAGGGACGATGTGTTGATGACTGTGTTGGCTTCTGGAACACCTTCTGGTTAGCTGAGACCTCTTGCTTCAAATGTTGTGAGCCTTTTTATTTTGACCTTAGAAAATCTACTAACTTTAGTGTAGGAACGGTTCGACAAACGTACTGTCAGTGTCAAGTGATTTTGAAGTGTTACACAATAGACTGGAGCTGTGCTGTGTTTCAGCAGTCAGACAACATGTTTGCATCTACAGCACAGCTGTGGTTGTTGTTTAGAGCCGGTAGGTACTGTGGATGGATAAACATTTGCTTAACCTGCTGCAATCAATATTTAGTTTTACCCCTACACGTCTTTCTTAAACTTTGCCCTTTGGTCAGATAACAGTCCACACTGAGCTGATGCGTGTTTACATTGCTGTGGATTTTACGACCCACATTTCAGGGGCTGTTTCTTGCTGGAACAACAACCCACATGTAAGTCCATTCACAATTCAGTATGTGCAGACTTGTTGCTTGACAAAAGTTAACCTTTATTACAAAAACATACAACAGGCCACTTCGCTCAACTGCTTTAACCTGAGCAGCATATATTTAGAAAGTAGACACTCTTGTCCTCATCGTGTCCTTGGCATTTGTTCTGAGTGATTTAATCAATGAAGAGATTAAATCGAAGAGCTTTTCTTTTGTTTGTTTCCAGTTCTAGCATAGCTGCTATATACCCTGCATGTTCAGTGAAAGCACGCCGGTGCAAGGCATCGTTTTTCATAGCAACCAAAAGATGAAGTTGAGTTTTAAAATGGAAATGCACTAACTGTTTTTTCCGCTATCCAATATGTTTTTTATTTATTTACATATTTATTTTGTGTTTTTTAAAGTGTTATTCCAAGGATTTAAGGACATAAATCTGGAAGAAAAAAAAGAGAAAACGTTCTGCTGGTTCTTTATCAGATGTAGCAGTTCTGAATCCAAAATAGAAGATGAAGAAACTACACAACTATAATCATTTGTGCATTAAGGCACATGTCCCTAAACTCTGCCAGATTCTTAATTAACTGAAAAAGTACATGATAGCAAATGCTATTGTTTGATGTACTTATAGACTGAAATGGTGGACTTCGTAGTTTTGATGCATTTACTGAAAGGAAAAAAAATATACTGTTGTATAGTTCTGATGCCCTTGTTTTTGTTATAAGAAAATTAAAGACAAATAATACCAAGATCAATTTAAATATACTTGAGCCCATCCAAGGCATAAAGAAACGTATGTGGAGTTCCAAGAGCATTCAACATTTCTCAGGATTGAAAATGAGCTAGATCTGAAAACACAGTGCAAACATGACATCGGTTGAATTGATGACGCAGTTCACAAGCGAGTTTGTGGAAGGCATAGCAGAGCAGTCGTGAGCGCATAAAGTGAAGAGGAGTGGACTGAGCACACAGCCCTGGGGTGCCCCGTGCTCAGTATCAGAGGATGATGTGCAGTTCCATATTCTCACCACTTGGGGCCAGTCAGTGAGGAACTCTGGTCCAGGAACACCGAGAGGTTGGATAGTCCCAGGTTCAGTAGCTTTAGTACCATTTTTTCCGGAATTATAGTGATGAAAGCTGAACTGAAATTGGTGAACAGAATGCTAACATAGGATTAGGGTGCCGCAGATGGGACAGGGCTGTGTTTGTAATAGCATCCTCGGTTGATCTGCTCCCCCTGTGGGTGACCCTCTGGGATGGCACGTATTTAAAGGGCCTCTCTAAACATGTTATGAATACTAGTGCCAGGGCAACAGGTGATCACTGTGGCGGGTAATGGCTATTTTTTATTTTTTGGGTAATGGAGCAACGATGAGGATTTCAGACAGGCAGGGACTAATTGAGTATTTTTAGCAAAAACTGCCATGTGACAGTTGACTTAAATGTAAATCTGAAGCAAGTTGTGATCAAAGCAAAAAGCAAAAAACGTTTATGCAAAAACAACATAAAATAAACATTAGCGGTGCTGATGTGGGTATTGGACACAGATCTTAACTTGGATTGGGCCCTCATCATTCTGCCGAGGGCCCTGTAAAATCCTTGATCGGCTCTGAAATGTACAGCCATCATACGTGACAGAGTTACCATTTCACAGCTTGACCTGTCACCTAAGACGCATGCACTTGTTGGACACATCTAAGCTTATGAAGCAAGTACAAAATGTTCACGACGGGAAAAAGATGAACCTTCACGTGAGCACGTGAACGCGCAATCGGACTGACCAATCAGATCGCAGAGAATAGCCCATCTGTTTTATTACGAGTTCCACCCGTGAGACTGCGACTGTCATTTGATGTCACAGACGTATAAAACACAATTTCATGGTGGGCGTTTCACTCCTAAATCCGCTCCCATCAAACGCCGAGGATCTACCCCGGAGAAGTTTTGGTACCACCTCTAAAGTTGGCGGTTGCCATGGCTGCAAGTTCAGGCTGGGCCCCGGAGGGAAGTGACGAGCGGGGCTGTTGTTGGGACACGTGACTGGTGCTGCGCTGATCTGTTTTGACAAGCAGCAGGGAGGGAAGTGAGGCGGCGGAGGCAGACCGAAGCATCACGACTAGCAGGACTCGGTGTTCCTTTAATCCGCGGCTCGCCTGAATTTCATTAGATAGTCGTCTCGTGCCGGAGTCTGGCGACCCAGCTCGCGCTGAGAGACCCACAGCCGCGCTCGCGGCAGACGTTGCCGTCGTCACTGAAGCGTTCGGTCGGAGTCGGGTTGTTTGTTGTTGTCGGTCGGCAAAAGTTTTTGAACGAAGACCACAAAGGAAGCCAGCGCATGTGGCGTTTCCAGCACGACGCAAATGGCGAGGGGTCGACCGCGAAAGTGGACCAAATTCGTTATATAGCTGTTTGCCCTTGTTTTTGGACGACAATGATAGGCTAAATATTGTATTGCCGTAGCTCCCCCCTCCCTGCCGGATGGAAGAAAAGATATACAGAGGCCGTTCGCTGAGGGGCTGAGCTACGCTAAAGGAGCCGAGATGTTTGGACGGTAAACAAACAGTATCGAGAAGGTTGGTCAGTCGAGTTCGCCGCGCTGCTAGCAGCACTGCTGAGTTAGCAAGCCTCCGTAGCGACGGTATCAACACGAGCCGGGGGAAGGAGAGGAGGAGGGGGGGTGGGAGACTGCGAAATGAATCCCGACCCAACTATGAGCCAGGCGGCGGGATCGGAGACGAGCTGAGAGAGGAGCCAGCTTGCTAGTTAGATTACTAGTTAACAGATTGGCCCCTCGCTAGCAAGCAGCTTGACAACTCGTCCGACCCAACGCTCCGAGTATCAGCTGTCTTTGTGCGAGTTGGGACAATACAGCGCGACTCGATGGAGGCGTACAGGAGCATGCTAACAAAGCAGGGCTTTGTTGTTGGATAGGGGGGGCAGTCGGCGCTGACACGCAGGCTTTCCAGCTGATATAGACGCTTAGCTAATACAGCAGGTCAGAGGAGGGGGGGGGGGGGTATTTTTCTTTTTCTTTTTTTTAGGGGGGTGGGGGGGGGGGCGATTCCAGCGTCCACCGTCGTGTTACTGTCAAGGCTGCGTGTGACACAGAGAAGAAGACCCTGAAGTCAAGCAGATGACACTGGACAACATGAAGCCCGAGCGAGGTATGTGTACACACACACACACACACACACACCTCTGTGTGGGCAAGCTGTATATAACCAGCTTTACATGACTGATTGTACCCATCGCCCCCCCAGAGAGAGGACACGAATCAGGCCGGAGAATTACGTAACAGCTGGTCAGGCTGGTTACATGAATTAACAAAGCCTGACCTGTTGTGCTAGTCTGCTTTGACTCCAGTGTCAGCTGTTTCCCTGTTTTCCTTCTCCATCCATGCCCAGCCTTCTCTCCGCTCCCCCCGCCCGCATGACACCGGTCCCTTTCAGCAGCCCCCTGGCCGACAGTGTGCCTGCACGGGGCTGCCGCAACACGTTCTCCATACCCACCCTCTGGTTGGAAAGAAGGCTCCTGCCATATGCTCCGCAGCCTGTTCATAGCTCGCTGTGTCTGCACCACGGCTTGGGCAGGAGCGACAGCCTTGTTTGTCTCAGTGTAATTGCACTAATTATGCCAGAGCCTGAATATGCAGTGGGATCTCCTGGTGCCACAGTCTTTGCTCTGACACAAACACCAAACGGCGAGGGAGCAGTGCGAAACCGGAGCTGTGTGGTCATGATCAGATTAACCGCGGTCAATCAGCAATCGACTGCGAGTTTGCATATGTTATGAAACTGCTGACTGGCCTCGGTGAGCTCTGTCTTCGCTGATAACGAGGCTCCAAAACACGCAGTAATCATGTGCCCCGGGTGGGCTCTGGATTTTAACCCTTGTCTTTTTCTTGGCCAGCTTGATATAAGGGCCTGTTTTTTTTCTAGGGAAACACCGACCCAGGCAGGCTGTGCGATCTGACCGGACAAAGCTGAGGGCACAGAGAGAGACATGGTACAGTTTATTCGTAGCCTGATGATGCAGCAGATCTAGCAACATCAAGAATCAAAAGCAACCATGATATGAATTAGCAGGTCGTTGGGGATATCCTGCCCGAGTGAGAGGATTTGAGAACTGTTGAGCTGAGGCTGGCGATGCACCGACTGATCGTTAGTTGACCAGAATCCTCCGATTTTCAGCTTGGTTAGGAACTACATACTCTTTGTCCTATACGAGTACACTGCAAAAACAGATCTAAAAATAAGTAAAATTCTCTTAAAGTTAGTGTATTTGTCCTTGATCTGAGCAGGTAAATAAGATTATATGCCAATGGAGTGAGTATTTTGACCCCTAAAATAAGATAATTAGATATCCTGCACTCTAAATAAGATGATGGAGATGAGTTGTTCCTATTTTAAGTGCAAAAGTCTTATTCCATTGGCAAATCATCTTATTTACCTGCTCTAATCAAGGACAAATACGCTCATTTTAAGAACATTTTACTTATTTTTAGTTCCGTTTTTGCAGTGCACAGTATAGGGTTACCAAGTCGCGCTGACATGGTGATGGTGTTCCGTCTTGAAGTTGTAACTGCAGAAAAAAAACACTTGCAGGAAGCTATTTTCAGTTCCTGTGAGGTGTTTAAAATAAAATCAGAGGAAGCACTGACATGTAAAAGAAGCTAACGACAAACCAAAAGAGCGTTGGAGACGTGCCAGCTGTTCACTCAGGCTGCCGCTGGCAATTGGCCTTTTCGTGGCTTTGCTCGTTTTCTACGTGACTTTTCGTGGTGGAAAAAGAAGCCGCCTGGCACAGGATGTCGATCCCCGCCCGCCGTAAGGATGTTTTGTTCAATTAGCGACGGGGGAAGGTGACCTGAGCCAAATTGGGGAGAAAACAGGAAGGCTGAACAGAGTACATGGTTTTATCCAGCCAGCTTTCACCCTGCCATCACGGAACAGGCTGGCTTTGGACACGATGGCAACCCGTCGGAGATCTGATTTCTTCAGGGAACACACGCGGGGAACGATGCTTACATTTAGTAATGCTAGCCCGAAGAGCCTTTTAAATACCAATTCAAAATCTTTTCTTTTTTTTCCTTTTGTTCGAAATGAGCAGATCTCATTAGCAGCCTTCATGTCTCAGTCATCCTCCGTGGTTTGCTAGCTGGCTGGCTCACTGTCGCCTGCAGAAGCTGCTTCACATCAGTAACCTGTCGTGTGACAGAGCGTTCTGTTGAACATACTGTACCATTGTGCTGGTGCCCATAAGCAGATTGCCTATAGCCCAGGTACTTTCTGTCGTGTTGCTCCCTGCTCCCAGAGAGGGGAGGGGTGGGGGGGTCTGAAGGTTAAGCTGGGTGCACAGAGCAGCCAGGTTAGAAGGTCCGGTGCTGGGACTGCTTAGCTGTGTTGCTGCTGAAAGGAGAGCGCTGGACAAGTCCAGACCTGCGAGCCCCAGGATGTAAACGTGAGAAAGAGGCTGAACTCCTGATCAGCTGGGCGTGAGAAGTCATCAGGAGGATGTGGGCGGGCGACAGGGTCATCAATAAAGCGCTCTGTTGACCTTTGGGATTTCAGTTCTCCTTTGACACACAGTGAGGGGAAAAAAACAAACACTAGAAGCGACCGTACACATTACACTGTCGCGTTTTTGCTGATTTTCTCTTTTGGTGTCGCTCTGGTGCGGGAAGATTAAATGCACGCTTTTCGGTCAGTGACCTAAATAAACCAGCCCCATAACGCTTCGGCATCTGAATTTACCGTCGCCTCTGTGATCTCAGTAAAAACGCTTAAAAAAAAACCATAAAACGCGTTCAAATGGCAGAGCAAACCAAGGTCCAGGTGTTCAGTTCTCGTTTAACGTGACTTTTGCAACGTAAGCCAAATTATTTATGGGAATAATTTAAAAAGCAGTGTTTATTTGGACCTCTAAGTCCTAAACAATACTAGCTCCTGCTAACAAGAAGGCGTGTAGAGGTGTTCTCCTTTACGTTTACGTAGCGTTGCTTCAGAGCATCTGCTGTACCGTTCTTTTGTTGTAAAGGGAGTAAAAATGGCCCTTATGTTCTGCTCAGGGGCCTAACCAGAGTCATCTGATCCCCTTGTTTTTCTTTGGGTTTAGTTATGAGTCAGGACTCTGTGTGTGTGTGTGTGTGTGTGTGTGTGTGTGTGTGTGTGTGTGTGTGTGTGTGTGTGTGTGTGTGTGTGTGTGTGTGTGTGTGTGTGTGTGTGTGTGTGTGGAAAGGGAGTCTGGCACAGAGGAAGTGTGCAACAGATTGCTGTTGGCCTTAATAAGCGTCGTACAATTGAACCGTGTGGATCAACGGACAGCTTTTAAAGGTCTGAAAAAATACAGCGGTGGAAAAAGAATTCTGGGCCCGTTTTTACACGGGTTGAAGAAAACATGCCTTGTTATGTTTTGTTTTGAACCTCTTTTCTTTTTTTTTCTTCTGTAGCTAAAGCGAGGCTAAATCTGGATTTACTTCCATCCGCAAAGAGATATTTTTGTGTGCCGTCTCCACATGATTCAAAACCACTTGGGAACGGTTCACAGCTTAAAACGCGGCGCTTGAGCTTAGCTGCGGTCCTTCAGCCACAATAATATCAGGTGCTGTGAAATGCTCCAGTAACAGCTGATGATCGGTTGTGCGCTTCATCGTTTCTTTTTTAATTTTATTTTTTATCGTGTCATGCTTGAAACGTGTACGTTGTGGCGAGCTCATCACAAGTCGCCTTGGAGAGGCTGGGTCAGGTTCTGATTCTGCTCATTTGCTGAGCGGTGCTTCCTGTTGGGGAGTCCTCGCTGGTAGCCCAACGTCGGCTCGTCCTGGCCGTGGGTCAGCGGCCCAGATCCGGAACGTGACCCAAGCAGCGGGATCCTGGACGCAAGCGGTACTTCATCTGTAGGGTGGCGGAGCTCAGAGTGGAGTCAGTTGAGGCGGTTCTGGCGTCTGATTTGTGGTGCCGCCCCAGCTGGACTGCATGTCAAGGGTCATCGTCCGTCTTGAAGCTGAACCGGCCCGAAGGTTCAGCTTCAAGACTTTTTGGTGAGCGGTTTTCTTCCAGGATCGGCCTGTATTTAGCTCCATCCGCCCCCCATCAGCTCTGACCAGAGCATCCCCACAGCATAATGCTTCCACCTCAACAGTTGTCGGTCTGTGAGATGTGCTAAATAGTGTTGCGCCGATGCCATTTTTTGGCTCTGATACCGATACCCGATACCTGCCTGTGCAGTATTGGCCGATACCAATACCATCTGTTTGAAATTGATGTGTGTGTGTATATATGAAGAAGTGCATACTACTTGGGGTAGTAGAACCTTTTATTGCCTACCTGGAATTAGGGGTGGGCGATATGAAGAAAATCTAATATCCCGATATCTTTGGGCTATATCACGATACATGATATATATCGCGATATGTTCAAATAACCTTGAATAACAAATGTTTTTAGCCAAATAGTGCCTAAAGTTGCATTGGTATATCTCATATTAACATGTCAATTTTTTTTGTTTGAAA
Organism: Fundulus diaphanus; assembly: GCA_037039145.1. Classification (NCBI taxonomy): domain Eukaryota; kingdom Metazoa; phylum Chordata; class Actinopteri; order Cyprinodontiformes; family Fundulidae; genus Fundulus; species Fundulus diaphanus. Next base: position 43,166,613 of record CM073122.1, read on the forward strand.
ATTTGATTGCAAAATAAAAATGAATTTAAAATGTTTTATTTTAGCCATTTTTTTTCCACCACAGCTGCACATAGAAGCTTTTCACAAATTACAATATTGTCACATTAAAGCTCTTTCATGGTCAACACAGGACCTTAAAAAACAGAACATCCCAGCAGCCAAAAGGAACACCAAGGAAAAATCTGACACAAAATACACCTGAAATAAAAGGTATAAAAATGTGACAATCCCAAAAACAAAAGCTTGTATTGTGACAATAAAATCAACTGACCAGTCGCAGCTACATATTCAGAGCATCTCAAAAATATTTTCGTTGCTCTTTAGGTGCTGGGAAATTTTAAACAAACGTTTTTTTTCTGTCATATGGGATTTAGCAAAAGAAGACGCCAGTTTCAACAGTTTTATGGCTGGTTTAATTAAAGTTTCCTTCGGTGTGTGTGTGTGTGTGTTCACTCACAGTGAATTAAATACAGCAGCTCAATCTTGCCATGAAAATGTACGCGCGATGGTCGCGATAAAGTCATTTTAACCATTGCGCGGAGGAAAACCTGAGATACATCGAGTATACTCGATATATCGCCCACCCCTACCTGGAATGGGTGACAATAGTTGAATAAACTTTTGGCTCTCAAATGCCAAAATAGTGCAACTTTCATGAACTTATATAACATGTATAATACTAGTTGGTAGAGAGAAGGCTGCGTTCAAGTGATCAACAAACATCAAAATGGTATCGGTGCCCTATTTCAATACCGATACCACCATTTTAGTGCTGGATCGGGGCCCCGTCTGATACTGGTATCGGTGCAACAGTAGTTCTAAGCTTGGGATGTTGATCATCACACTTTTATCCCTAACCTGTATGCTATGTCCCCTGGTCTTAGTTCTGTTCTTTGTTCACGGAGCAGCCATATTTACCCTGACTGTGATTTAAATGATGTACAGAGGGCCTCTGAAGGCAATAGTAGGGTCATCAGAGTTAAAGGGGTCGAGTGGAAATGCATCCCACGTTTTTTAAACATCCTTTTCCTTGCGCATCGCAATCATGCATTACTGTTTTGTTTTTATATATAAAATCTCAATATAAATCTACTCAATAATGTTTATAGTAGGGGTGTCCAAATAATAATAATAAGAAGTAAGAAAACTGCAAATCAGCCGAAGCGCTGAGTTCCTTTAAATCAAGACTGAAAACCTGCCTGATTAGATTTGCTTTCGAACCATAGTAACGCGACCACTGACCAACTTAGTTGATGTTTTTTACCTGATACAATTTAATGTTTGTTACTGGTCTCACAACCAGTGACCGTTTCGATGGGTTTATGATGTTTTTATGTTTTCATGATGTAAAGCACCTTGGACCGCCTTGTTGCTGAAAAGTGCTATACAAATAAACCTGACTTAAAAAAAAACAAATTAGAAAGTTGCTGATTTCCATCAAAATCGACATTAACTGACCCATTTCACATTCACAAAATGAAAATCAAATACTCAGATATGTTGGGAATAAGTAGGTAAGACCCAGGTAAGGTAAATGAAATATTTTACAGAAAGGCTTATTAATAAATATGAAGTTTCAATTAATTGGTACATTTAAAGTGTGTTGCTTTATATATTAGGCCATTTATATCTTTCTGCTTTTATTTTGAATTCTGTCAGTTTCGGTCCTCCTACTAATCGGATTTGCCCTAATCAAGAAAATTCAAGTTAGGTTAATCATACTGTAAACTACTTAACTTTTTAATTTTTTTGCTCTTAAGCAAAAGAAAAACAAGAAATGTCAGCGGTAATGAAAATGGTACCAGGTTTGAAACGTGAGCGCGACAGCCGCAGCTTGCAGGCTGACAGAGTGGTGAAAGCTTTAAAGGGTAGAGCTGCTCTGGAAGGAGCTGTGCACCACGCAGCAGAGCAGCTTGCTGGCCCTTTTTTAGCTGCCGTCCACCTGTCCAGCCTCCTCCCATTGTGTTGGCCTCTCCTCGGCCACCACCTCCACAGGTGCTCCCCTCTCTCTGCTCAGTTACCGTCCATGCGTCACCATATGGACATCGCACTACACACTGGCTAAGCTGGCTTTGCTCGCTGGCTTTGCTCGCTATGCGTACATGAGGCCGCCGCGCAGCCAGAATCGGAGCGGCCTCTTGCAGTGAAAGCGGTAGCGGATCAGGTATTCAGCCGGGAACTGCCATCCCTGCAAGTGATCTGCCTGAATCAACGCTGCGCTGATGGGGTTGACTTTAAGAGGCCTTTTCCAGCTGACTGTAGTTTGGCACCCAGGCATCCTGGTCCGGTCAGGCTGGAGCTTCTTATTAAAGGTCACTAAAGTGGTCCCGTAGCTGCAAGGGGACAGAGGAGCTGCTGGTTACATAGAGCGCTGCGGCTATTTATTACAGCCTTATTACAGTTATGGGCACAGAAATAGTACAGTCCAGACTTGGTCCTGGACTGCTGGGTCATATTTCTCCTGCCAAAGGTGCACAGAGTGATGCTATAGCTTTTTACATCCTCCTCACCCCCGTGGCCCCTCCTGCCCAACCAGCAGCCAGCCCTGCAGGAACAGGAAGAGCCATCTGTGCATCGCGATTTTGTTTCATTTTTTTTCTTGTCGGTTTGTTTAAAGTGGGCTGCCTTAGAAGAGGAGTTGACACTTAGCTATGGACTCCATTGTTTACGCAAGACATTTATGGAGAAGAGACGCTATGATGTTTGGTTTGAGAGATTTATCTTGTACATAAATTCATCATTTACCCCCCCCCCCTCCCCCCCCAAAAAAAACACAACTTTGATCGGTTTAATTGTTCCCACCAGCCTCAAACCAATCTTGGCTAGTTACATGATAACCCGCTGGGCGATATTTCGGAATTTTAAAAATATCGACATTTTTAAAAAGATATGAGATGAGACTGTGTCGCTTATATGAAGATGATCTATGTTGCGTTAGAATTATGAGATCATGGCTGCGTTTCAGTTTTGGTCCGTCGTCGTCCAGCCCCGGCTTCTTTTGACCGCCGCCTGTTTTTATTTTGCCTAGGAAAAGCAGAAATAAGGGTGACCTTGTGATCTTTTTCTTAAACCTTTTCGAGAGTGCAAATGGAAAACGAGCTGCACGCCTGCATACAGGTCCTCCATCTCCGTGAAAAAAACAAACAAAAAAAAACAAATTCCAGGTATCATCTGTTCTCGATCCATCCTCCCACTCCTACCTTTAATCCCTGATGTGACATAACAAGATTGCCGCTAAGCTGTAAATTCTGGAGGCCGAGTACAGTTTGATCTGAGAGCGCGCCGTGAAGAGGGGAATATCGGCGCCCGTGCTTTGAATTGATGGCTTGTTTGCCACATTTGCTGTGTTTTGTCTCTGGGTTAATTAGAGGGCAGCTTAGGTGTGTTTTTGGCCATGTCACATACATGCATCATCAGCAAATATCTAAATATTCTCCACTAAACTTTCCAAGGAGGAAGTGTTGAGAATTTCCTCTTGTTTTCCAGTTTCCACCTCCTTCCCCTCCCCTCGTTTTGCATCCCCACTGTGTCGCATCACATCGGCCTCAGCTGCTGGTAGAGCTCAGCGCTTCACACCTCCACCACAGATAACATCTGTAGATCAACACTGATGGAGACGGGAGCTCAGCTGGATCAACTTTCCATATCCAGAACAAAAGTGGCGTGAAAAACGTGTCCGACGACGATCCTTCTACACCGCCGTTTTGTTAGAGACGCGTCCGGATCGCCGATTTAATTAAACAAAATGCCGTTCGCAGCTAGACAGGAGTCTGGAAGAGCTTTTCTGTGATTGATCACCAACGACATACTCCTCTCTGTGTTTAAGAGAGGAGATGATTGTTTTAAAACAAAAAACACACGTGTGCACTTTAAACTGTCTTTATTCTCTCTCACGTTAGCGGTTGTTGGCGCAGCCTGTTTGTTTTCTGTAGCGATAGTCGACCCCTACCTTAGCATCGGGACGTCCAAAAGGCTTCAAACGTTCCTACATCCAGCATGTTCCACATCAGCCGTAAAGAGACGCCTCAAATGGCTAAAACAGAGCAACTCCGTTGGAATAGGCCCAGCCTCTCTGCTGTCTGCTCTTTGTCCGGGTCTCAGTCAAGTGGAAGTGAAGACTCCCATAGAAAGCTGTGTTCTGTCTGCTTTATGCCAGCTTTTGTGCTTCTTTTGGCTTCGTTTTTAAACACCGCGGTCCGCATCGAACCTGAAGAATTGGGTTTCGCTTGGGAATAGCTTCTACCGACCACTGTCTCCTGCTAGGGCTCACATATGGTGCGTTCACTGACCAGAACAATGTCTCGTTTATGTAGCTTCCCGCTGGTCAGAGCTGATCAGACAGAGTATAACCCTAAAGAGGGCTGCCGCATCAGGACACTTTCATGTGTCCATCTTAGCCACTTGTTGATGAAACGGCTGTTTTTAGACGCTATTCTGTTTTGTTTGGTGTTGTTAATCGTTTCTAGATGCATTCAAAGACCTGTTTAGAGTATATCTTGTTTTTTAAAGCTTTCAAAGTTTGTTTGTTTTTTTCTTCTGTGAACCATAAATAAAAACCCATGCCAGATATTAACGATTTCCTACAAGCTGTTAATCTTAAAACAGACACGGTATGAAAACCGTTGAATTCTTTGGGGTTTAAAGGTCTTTTACCAGACTCGCCCCGCGCGTCTTTGACCGCATGGGCCGTTACGCAAGCAGCTTTTTAATCAGGCTCACACAAATCTCTCAGCTTTGTCTGTGCTCCATGTTGGCGGTGGCGTGCTGAGGTTTAAAAGACGGCCAAAAGATGATTAAAATTTCAAAACTAAACGGCAACCATTACTGTAAAATAAGTTAAGGGGGGGGGGGGAATCCAAGTTGTGATGCAAACTATTGTTGGTGGTGATTAACCACAAACACACACGGTGTGAGTTAACAGAGAGCTCCTCTGGGGCACATTGTAGAGGCGTTGAGCACGTTGCTCATAATTTCACACTCATCACAGCGATCCCTTTTCCTTCTCTCCGTCGTCTCATGTGATCCCTTTCGGACCAACAACCAGGCCTAAAGGGGAATCGGGTGATTAGTTTATTACCCTCACCTCCAAGCATGGCAGTCAGGCTGTCGTGTCGTGGTTTTCCTCTGATTAGCTTGGCACCGACTGGTTGGAGTTGATGGTTATTGGAAAGCTCTGCCCTGCCCACAGTGAGCTAGATCCTTAACAAGACCGGATTATCGCTCACACAAAATAGAAGACGGCTTTGTGCAGTTTTACATGTGAAAACCGGTTCAGTGCCACGAAGAATCGACTAGACGAAGAGCAATGTTGACGCAATGTGTTGAGCTTCCTGTTATCTGCTGACGCCTAACTCCCTGTGGTGACAGCCTGAAGGAGAAGGTAGTTTCCTTTCTTGAAGCTTCCTTTTTGTGCTTCCTGGGGCTTTATTTAAAAAAGAAAAACTAATTGATACTGAAAAGGTCTGAGTCTTCTCTACTCAGCAACACCCAATACAGTCACACTGCAAAAACGGATCTAAAACTAAGTAAAATGTTCTTAAAATGAGTGTTTTTGTCCTAGATTTGAGCAGGTAAATAAGATTATCTGCCTATGGAGTGAGTATTTTGACCCCAAATAAGATAATTAGATATACTGCACTTGAAATAAGATGGAGATGAATTGTTCCTATTTTAAGTGCAAAAATTTTATTCTATTGACAGATCATCTAATTTACCTGCTCAAATCAAGGAAAAATACACACATTTTAAGAACATTTTACAAATTTTTAGTTCCGTTTTTGCAGTGCATCTATTCGACTTGGTCTACTCATCGGTGCAGACGTAATAACCGGGATCCTTTAGGTACAGTTCTCCTATAAAAACCAAAACGATGTGAGGGGTTTTCTGTTGCCAAGCATAGAATCTGTTTCTCGGTGTCTCACTGCGTTCGGTCCATCTTGAATCTGACACAGCTGACCCACTTTTCATGCAGCGTGCGGAGCTGCCGCTGCTCAGGTTGCTCCGGTCCCACTCCCCTCGCAACAAGTTGGCAGCTGCAGCGGTGGTTAGGTCAAAGGGCGCGAGCGTTCACGTTGGAGAGGCTGGCTCTGGTTACAGCGAGCGGGGGGCTGGCCTACTGCCCCACTGTCCTGCAGCTAACCAGCGCTCAGCTCACTGAAACCTTTAACATGCTTTCAAAATGACTTCTCTGTTTCTTATTGACAAAATGGAGAACGTGTGCTGGTTCACATGTTCCAGTGCAAAGATTTATGTTTTAACGTGGGGAGGGGGGGCTTAGCGATTCCCCCTTTGGCCAGCCTGTCAAGTACTCCTTAGCTCTCTCCCTCCAATCTCCGTTATATAACTGGCATTAGTTTGGAAATGACTTTGCAAAGGACGGCTCTTACCTGGATAAAAAGGTTTCGTGGGGGGGCGGGGGGCTGAAATGTATTTCAAAAGGAGCAAAGAGGAAGGCATACCCATGGTTTGAAGGTAATGTCACTGGTATTTCGTGATAGAAGAGAAGAGGGAATGGCTATGAACAGGCAAACCTCCCCATTCACCCACTTTATGGTGCACCTGGAAGCTGCTCACTGAAACCAGTCGTTTAGCCTCGGAGCGCCTCATTTGAATAATCAGCGACTCAAGTAGCCTACTCAAGGACTACAGTTGCTATGGTTGTTGAAGATGAAGAGGGGGATACTGACTCTCCTTCCTTACCCAGGCTTGTGCAGCAGGCCCGGGCCTTCAGCCTGCAGCCCCTCACCCGTGTAGCAAGTTGAAGATCCGCCGCTTGTCGTCGGGTCCGAAAGGTTGTTTCAGCCGAAGTCGGCAGTCTTTAAAGTCCCTCGCCTGCTAATGCCTGAAATGTGCTGTTCTGTTGTGGGGAAATCCTGCGGTCTCGTGGCGCTCTGAGAAATCCTGTTACCTAACTCTGTCAAAATGCCTTTGTTACTGTTGCTTTCATTGTACGGTACTGAGCCAACACTGTGCGAAAGCAATTTCAGGTTTCTCTAGTGAGGCCGTGCGCGTTAATCGGGTACCGATGAAACTTAAAGTGACGTTGCAAACTGTATATGTACTTCAGTTTACTTGACTCAAAGATACCTCAGAGTTTCCACTACACGTAATTGATCGTGACGCACCGCCATGCCAAATAAAAGCCGCCACACCTTCAGTATGAAGGTTTTGTTTAATATATGTTAAAACAATGTAAGCTATATGAAATGCTTATATATCCTATATTATGTCTAGCCTATATTTGCGCTCTTATACAAACCATAAACCTAGTTTGAAATTAATTCAAATAACATTAAAGTTAAGCTTAGGATGTGCTTTATTTTGAAAAACCAACACGTCTGCTTCCTCCTGTCTGGCAGCGGCGCAGTGCACTGCTCTGAGGCGGGAAGGAAATCTAGAGGACAGTCCACCGTTGTCCATTTAGTGTCTTTGTTGCGACTTTTCAGACACCTCCAGCAGTTTTCTTTCAAAAAGCGACGAGCAGCGATGACTTTTAATTCCTGTTTTTCCTTTAATGGGGACTTTACCAAAAGCACCACCAGTTGAGCTCCTGCTTCCCTCAGCGCTGTCTCACAGGCACGCCGCTGCTGCTGCCTCGTCACGTAAATATCGATTTTAAAGGATCTTTTTTTTTTGTCTCTGAAACTGTTGCACTAAAACATTTCCCTGAATTTGATTCACACCCAACTTCAATCACTAATTCACCTCGTTGACTTTGTCTGTCTCTTTGCTACTTGGATTCAGGCAATGTATTAAAATTCACAAGTCATTTTTATAAAGGTAATTTTTAGTAGCAAACACACGTAATCAGTATTTTTAATAACATCTTCGTCTTGGCAAAAATCTCTCCTACGGCCTGGGTCTCAAATGCATGAGCAAATACGCAGATTAGATGACGTCTCTCTGTACCTGGAGAGATTGTCAGCATTGTCAAAACCCTAGGTTGCAGACGTCTTCTCGCTGAGCACGTTGTTTTGACGGTCTAATTCTTGTGGTTAATAAACAAGAAATGTTTAAGCAGCTGTTCACAGCTAGCAGAGCGGATCCTTTAAGCTCTTTTAACACACTTCTAAATTGGAGATTTCCAGATGGGAGCACATTTTAAGGTTCCAGTTGGGAAAGTTTCGGGGTTGCTTGTTGCGCTCCGACATCACCGGGTTGTCTCGTAGTCCTGACTGGAAATCCTGGCTTTGGAGTACAAAGCGAATGCACCATCTGCCGTGTGGATGTTTCTGAGAAAACGGCTGATCTTTAAACTGCCTCGTACCAAAAGCCCTGTTGGTGTATTGTCAGTCTTTCTGTGTCTAACCAGAGCGTCTGCTAAAATGCGACTCGTCAGTGAATCTCCCGGTGGAGACGAGTTATACAGACAAACCAGGGCGTTCAGGTTGTCTTCTGCCGTCCTGCCTGCTGTGTACACACCACAACCTGAGACGTACACAACAGGCGTTTTGGTGCCAATACAGAGTTCTGTTTTTTGTTCAAGGTCTGACCTGCCGCTCTGGTTCGGATTATTTTACCGAAGAAAGCGACGCATCAAAGAAAAAAACATTTGTTTTTTTAGACTTGAATAAAACAGAAAAGTAAAAAGCTGCATTATTCTCATTTATGCATCAAAACCGTATGTCCCAAGTTTGATCGATTGTTTAAAAACCTAAGAAATATTGCATTAAAATGCTGTTGATTGATGCATTTATTGGCTAAAAATGGTGGGAGTGCTTTGTTTTAATTAGTTTTAATTTGATTTAAAATGATGGATTGCTCTGGATCTGGCCCGCGCATCACTGATGACTGATTGGCCGACATTAATCACGCCATTGGTGAATCTAAGGAAAACGGTCCCACTTTTTAGCAGAAAACGACGTACCAAATGTTAGACGCTCCAGTGCAACCAAGCAAAAAAAAAAAAAAACCTGTCGCACTAGACAGGGCTTTGATGGCAAATCAGTCACCCTCCGGAGGCCGGCTTTGTTTCCACAAACAACTATAATTGGACGTGTAAACATAGAGTCTGGGAGCATGACTCAAACGTAAAAAGCTCTACTTCTTAAATAGGTTTCGATGATGTGCCGTTGAAGCCAGAATTGGTCGGGGGGGGGGGGGGGGGGAACAAAAGCTCCCTCAGGTTTTTGTTTTTTCTGTCTGTCTCTCAGAAGTTCGCCGCTTGTTTGCCATATGACTTCAGTAGTATGTGAGCTGCTCAGCTGGTAAAAAAACAGCTCAGTTTTTCCCTAGAGATAATAGGAGTGGAGGGGGGGTCATGGTGGTGTGTCTGCCTGGGACGAGGGTGTGTTTTCTGCTTCTGGCAGCAGGAGTTTAATAAAAGCTGAGTTAGAAACAGAAGAGGGGTTCTCCTCAGCTGGAACCGTAACGCTCCCTCAGCCAATCAGGGCCTGTTGCTATGTGTGCTGCCAATCTGCCCCTTTGTGATTAGAAATGGGGTGTGCGACACACAACTACACACGCACATACACACACGTCACAGAGTTCAATGTTTTGAGGTAGTGTTTAACTACCCGTGAGAAGGGGAGAAAAGCTGAAAGTTTTCACCAAACGTAGACTCTTAAACTACATTTTAAGCTGCATAGTTGCATAATTGTTGACAAACTAAGTTTACTGGCCAAAAGTGCTGGCAGCAATGGCGCATGGTTCAGTGTTTTGTTGTTTTTCCACCAGCGCTCATTAGCAACCCTCATGTTCTCTGGCAGAAAGCGCTTTCTTGGCAGACCTTAGCGTCATTTCCTGGGTTTGTAGTCCCATAACGCCGGGCAGACGGAAAAACAGGAAAGGTGAGCTGGAAAGCCAGCTGACCCTCTTCTCGCGTTTGTGACTATCAGCAAACTCCTGCTGTTCCAACCGGCACGGAGAACAAAAGCAGCGCTGTAATAAAGAGCGACAACACGCGGACGCATAGATGCCACTCAAGACGCGCAGGCAGGATGAACGGAGCAGTTGTTGTGCACGAAGCGAGGACTGCCGTAGCTGCAGGGTCCACATCACTGCCCACTCGCACGCACGGGGAGGGGGGGGCTTTGATTGTCTTGATAAACGTCAAGTTGAAACTTTGTCACACACACAAGCAGACCGTTGAAGAGGAGCTCATTCCCACACACAGACACACTTCAATCATCCTGATGGGATGAATGCGTCAGCCCCGTTGCCATGGCGCCGCGTGTCCCTCTGCCCCTCGTTCCCTGGTCAGCCGTGGTAATGATGGATCACAGGAGGACTTCAGGAGGAGAGGAGTGGTGTCATGTATCCGTTCCCACTTTCTCCAACAACTTTATTTTTTTTTTAATGGGAAGAGAGAATTGTTGCTGCATTGTTATTGCATTGCTCATTTTTAATTGGAAGTAGCCACTATGAGGGTCTCATCGTGTTATAACTGGGATTAAACATATCCCCAATTTTACAGTATTTATTACTGCCTTTGAGGAAACACAAAAGCAATAATATTATTTTTATCTCTATAAAAGGTGTTGGTGCATGAGCTGGCCAAAATATTGTTGGTCTATCGTCGTGGCTTTATCACTGTGAGCAATTTTAATACAGCACAGCAGAACATCGTGGAATGTGACGCGAATAAACATTTTCCGTGCCCGTAATATACTCAGTGTGGCTGCTGTGAATGTCCACGTCTGACCCAGATTAAAGTGTCTAAAACGCTAAAGCTTGCAGAGAGAGTGCTGTAGCACTCTGCAGAGACACGGGGATGAGGAAAATATGCTGCCGCTAATGATGTTGTCATACCAATATTAACAAATCTCACCATTGCATGTTTTTTTATGGGGTTTTTCTTTTCCAGCCCTAATCCATAGGCATAAGTAAATAAAATAAAGCCAGCTAAATTCTGGAGTCATTTTGAAGTTGTAAAAGGCGTTGCACGTTCGGCCTGGTACCATCTGAAGAAGGTCTCCAGGATTAAAGAGCTAATGTAGGATCGTGAAAAACCCCTCCATGCGGTTATCTTTCGTCGAATTGATTACTGCACCGGTGTCTGGACGGGTTTGCTAAAAAAGTCAGTCGGCACAAAGTTGCTGAGAGAGCGGAGCCCATCCTCCCTGTAACACTGGCTCCTTGTACCTCAGAGAATAGACTTTGAAATAGTCCTGTTAGTTTCTAAAGTACTAGCTGTGGTTTCATCCGATTCTCATGCAAACTTGGAGCAAACTTTCAAAATGTCGCGAAAAGAAAATGATAATCAGACGTGTTTTCATCTACTGGTTTGTAGCGAATTAACCAGACAACGCAAAACGTAATGAGGTTGACGTTGGCTGTAGTAAACAGGAAATAGAGGTTGCTAACTAGCACGGAGCACAGATCAGTAATGGAGCGGCGCTTTAATGAATGTGCTGATTTTTATTATTTAATTTTTTTTCATGGATGAGACATAACACATACTCAAGTCTCTCTGTCGGTCCACAAGTACCTGTTGCTGCTCCCAGTCCTGTTTTCGAGCGTTATATATCCGGGAAGACGGCGGCAGCAGAAACAGCTGATCAGTCATGTGAGTTAAACGTTCACTAAGTCAGAACTGATTCGACAAACGTGTTTCCACCTCCTCTTTAGGGCATTTCCTGTTTTGGGAAAAATAAAAAACCACCTCAAGCGAGCTTAAAACCTTTTTTGCGAAACTTAACGAAGTTAATTAGAATTTTGCCGTTTCCATCAACCTTTTCTAATGCTTCCAAATGCGCATTGAAAAACGTTGATGGGAGCTCGACTAATAAATGTCTTAGAACCTAAATGCATTACAGATTTGGTGTCGTATCAGTCTTTCAGACCACTCGGGTCTTCTGCTTCAGGTCTACTCCGCATCCTTCGACTCAGAACCAAACATGGAAGAGCAGCATCCGGTTCTTCCAGGAAACAACAAAAATGCTGAAACCATGAGTTCATTTAAATCAAGGTTAAAAAGCCCATCTAGAGTTGCCTTCTATTTAAACTTTTAAGTGAAACATCATTCATATCACTCTGTAGTCCAGCATCTATTTTCCTTTATTCGGCCACAGCAACGTACTTAAGGTTTCACCACATAGAGATCTTTGAAAGGTTTGCGCTCCTTTATCTTCTGTGACCAACCCTATTTCCAAAGATGCAAAATTGTGTCATAGGCGAGGGAGAAATGTAGTAGCTATCGTTAAGCCAGCTGATGGGCAGTGTGCAGAACTGTGCTGCATAAAGCTCCGGTCTCGTTTCCTGCCGTTCCCCTAAAAGGACTTGCAGCCCTTTTAAAATGGCGACTTTTAAAAGCGGGGCTATACCCGGGTACCAGAACCTGCTCAGGCCTGGTTGTACACAAAGCTGTTCAATTAAAGAAAAGGATCTGGTCGACCTGCTGAACATAAATCCAGTTATCTAATCTAATGGGGATTGCTCGCCCGTCTGCGCTGATTCTGAACTTCTGTTCAGAACGCAAAGCTCTGGCAGTCGTAGCTCAGCAGCGGCACTTTTCTAAAAGCGTTCAACTCTAAAAGTTATCAGTGAGTCAGTTTGGTCATTGGCTGTTTAGTTGATGGGTGAAACCCGGAGTGCAAACCCACTCTTGGCTTAAACAAACTCCATGGAGAGGCTTGTGATCTTAGTGTCCTTTTAGGAATCTGGTCTGAGGGCCCTTTTTTATTTGGGATGGTTTAAGCACACAGCGCTGTGCCAACTGTGTGGTTCTGCATGAGATGGCAAAGAGGGCAGGGTTTGCCTGGTTTCAGCTGGGCTGCAGGTCAAATACTGAGTCAGAGGAGTTCTTCTTTTCTCCCTTATTACTCAAATACATCAAAACTAAGGCATCAACCCACTCACTGTTTTTGCGTGTGTTTTAAAAAATCCGAAGACGGTTAAGTAACATGTGCTTTTGATGTGTCAATTGGAAAATAATTGCAATTCCTTCATTTTCTGTTTGATTCAGAACTGCTAGCTCTGTCAAAGAACCTGCAGCACGTGTTTTTCTTGTTTTAAAGTCCTTAGAAAGAATAGTGAGTCAGTCAGAATTGAAACAGACAGGTCAGGTATTTAAAAAAAAAAAAAAAAAAAAAAGTTGAAAATTGAAAGCCTGATTTTCTAGATTTATATCATGGTGGCCATGACTTGAAGCTATTTTGGAAAGTTGGTCTGTAGTTGATAAACATCCTCTAAAGCAGTGTTGAATAACCATCGCAGGTTTGGAATGCAGATGTTTGGATTGTGGATCACAGGCGTCCAAGAAGATGATGTTTCAGGAGTGGACATGTTAATATGCCGTGTAGCTGCATTTGCACACAGATGGAGAACTGCTGTGTTCATGTGTTTCTCCCACTGTTCGTGTTCCACACTGACACCTTGGTCCCCCGTAGTCAGGCATTCATAGGATTTCATTTATCTCAGGTGGTATAATGGAAACTAGTTGGGCCCTAAGGACCATCTGGGTTCTGAAAACACTGTCATGCTGCAGAACGGACCACAGAGCAGAAAAAGACATCGCTGCAAACGATTCACATGGCGGCAGAAACGCAGGTGCCGGATCTGCTGACACATCAGATCGGGCACCTGCTTTGCCATTAGTGCATTTGAATACTTTGAAAGTGGGACAGTGCTTTCAGAGTCATATGAGAGAACTTCTTGTCCAATATTTTATAAAGAAACAGCCAGACCTGACTGACGCTTTATACCAGAAGTCAAGCCGCAACGCTAGGACGGAAAATAGCGTCGCAACACAAGGAGAAGATGGTAGAAAGAGAGGGCCCAGTGATTATGACAGCTAAAAGCTAAACGGCAAAGTGCTTATTGTGCTGAAGACGTTGCGTGGAAGCCACAGAGCACGTCGGGTTTTAGAAGCGGCAGCGTTTGGAGGCACCATTTCGCTCACCGACTAACTCAGTTGAGGAAGAGTCCAACGCCCTGCCTTGTGGTGAATGTTGCCGTCTCTGTGGACTAGTAAATGAGCTGTCTGAGCTGCGCTCCAGGAAGAACTGAGGTCCTGTGTGTGACACTTCCACGTTAATAACAGCAAGAACGCAGAAAGTCTCGTCGGTGTCGGCCTTTGAGCAAGGCCAGGTGTATTTTCAAAGTTGCACACTAACATTTGCGGCGTTGTAGCGTTCAACCTCATGCCCTCCGCTTAAGCCTTTTGTTAACTAGCGTCGCTGGAAGGCGTCATAAAAATTCACATAACATTTAATTCTTAGAACAGATACTTTGAAGTCAGGCGGGCAGTGCACTGCAGAAAACAGGAGGTGCAAAATTGTTTCCATAGTTATCTCACTGGGGGCTATGGAAAGAAAATTTAGCATGAAACTGTCGGTGAAATCTCGCTTTCTACCTCTTTACAGTAATCGGCACCATGAAATGATGATGATAAATATAACAGAGCAGCCGGGCCCAGCTTGAGCTGATAATGCTGTTTAACAATAGGACAGCCGAGGAAGTACCGTAAAGCTGCTCTGTTTTACGCTTTTGAACGTTCAACCTCTGTCTGGTGACACTCTGGGTTTAGAAATCTCCGCTAAGAATCAACATTGTCTACACACAAACACCAAGACCGCTGTTGTTAAAATTCCCCCTCAGCGACACATGATCAGCATTTTTAAAAGGGTAAAACCCTTATTTACAGCAGCTGCCCTTTCACTCACACAGCGTGTTGTTGCATTGGTTCCTGTTATAGATAATTGGTGACCACTCACGACGGGAAGGCTAGAAAAGAAACACTGTTGAATGCTGTTCTTATATCTTCTTATACTAAAGTTCTTAAAAAGACTTGGGGAACCAAAAGCCTCTGCCCTTGTTTTGCCTTGATTTAAAATCTGAAATGCTTCATACGCACAAACCAACGTATCGTCGGCATGGATTTTATGATGCTAACAGAGAGAGAGCTTTTAACGAAGACCAAAAAGAAGCAGTCGCTTCAAAAGTGCCATAAATGTCCCGCTCCACGATTTTAACAAAGCCTGGACTATTAACAATTGTGTTGATACACCTTCGGTTGTATTGTAGTAGTTAAGAGAACATTTCATTCTAAAAATGTTTTGAAATGTAACATTTGAGAAAATGCAGAAAAACGTCAGTGATTCCTGCGTTTATAAAGCCTGAACAGAGAGGTCATACCTGGCAGAATTGAAAAGTGAATTTCTCCTGACTAAAGATGCTGTGTCTACCGCGGAGGCATAAATTAATATCCACCTTTTTATTGTGAGCTGCTTTAAGAACATCTGTTCCCAGGGTTGATCAAATTTGCAGCAACGTTTAACCTTGTGAATTTGGTTGTGTTCAAAGGCAGATTGTGTGTGTAAAGTTGCCACACCTCATGGAGCCCAGCAGACTGCTGCCTGGAGATTGCCTTAATACGCAGCCTTTCAGCTGCCTGGTTATCTAAAGCCCGCAGGCCCCCCAAGAAATCAAATGGCCCATTCATATCAGCTCAGGACCTCAAACGATTTTAAACACAGCGTTGGCATTTTCAGTCTGTGAAACACTCCTTGAGAAAGGAAAAAAAACAAAAAGTTTAATTATTTATTCATCTTGAAAACATTGACTAGGCCCCACCAGAGCAGTTAAAGCTTTTAATGTGTTGCTAAAGTGGAGCTCATCCATTGATGTCGAGACTTATTCATTGTTTTTCAGCCGGTTTGGCCACAGTACAACAAATCAGAGCAGCAGGCAACTATGAAAACACTTTAAAATTGCTTCTTTATATGTTAGAATTTGATTTACTGACGCGATTCTTTAGGTGAAGACAGGGCAAAATGTATTTAGTTCTCAAAATGATTGTTTCACCGGAATACGTAGCATTGTTCTGATTTTAGCAGCTTTTACGTTGTGAGTGATAGATCGATCTTTTTGTTTCTTATCTATGAGGACTTTAATGTTTTAGGCCAGTCACAGGAAGGCTTAATGATCAGATAAAACAAAGCATTTGTAGATCTATTTAGTCTGTATTATTCTGACGCTTTACTAACAAAACTAGTAACTGCTCAGTACAGATTTTTCATTAAAGCAAAGGTCGTTGAACATTGAAAGCGATCATTGTTAAAATGTAATGTTTTATGAATAGCTTAGAGCACTCGGTGCTGGCTGAACATAGGACAAAGGAAGATGGGCGCGGTGGCCATATGGATACTTGCATAGCTTTCAGACTGCAGTGTGTGCATGAAAACATTTGTATGTAGGGAGAATACAGCAGTCTTTGGCGTAGCAAGAGGAGCAAACAGGCAGTGATTGTGTGGCCACAGCGCTGGGATTAATGGGTCATCATATCTGAATGTGTGTGACTCTATTGCCTCCTTCTGTTTTCCCATCTGTCTCGCTGTCGAAGCAACAACACTCCCCGATGGTAAGCGTAAAAACATATTCCAGCTACATGCATTCAGTGGAAAGTGATCAGTGTCATGCTCCGGTAGCTCTTCACAAGTATCTGGCAGTTCAATGGGGAGTGCGGCACGCTATTTGGTTCAGTTGACTTTATTGATATAGTGCCAAATCACAACAAATGTCACGAGGCGTTTTGCTTAAAAGCAAGCAGGCCTGATTTTAATCCCATTAAAATGTGTCCCAAGTCAGTCAGTTTCAGGCTAGTAAGTAAAATGTTGTCCGTCCAGGGAAACCAGCGACTGGCAGGATTGACGGGAGTTGGAGAGAACCGGAAAGAGGACACTGTTGAAGAAGAGTACCTGCCAAAAGAAAATGAAAGCCACATTTCTTAACTACAAATGCAAGACTGAAAAGAAGATTCTGAAGAAAAGGCGAACCGTCTGCACCCAGCCCTCCGACGGTGTAGGCAGCATACCTGAAGATGTCGCTCAGAGATCGACCGATACAGGGTTTTAGGGCCGATACCGATTATTCTGACATCAGTCTAACAAATCCCCAACATGTGCTGCTGCTTTTTTTTTTTTTGGGTGATTCTTGGTGCCCAAGTTGTTTTTTCTTCTTCCATTTACATAAAAATGACACAATGCTAACAAATGTTACACAAGTCTCAAACTTGTGCGTTGAAACCAGCTGATATTAACAATCTGCTTCAGGCCGCCGTTTAAAAGGTACACAGGAGAAAAACGCGTCACAACTCTTTATTAAGTGCAGCGCTTTGCTCGCACTTAATGAACGTGCCACAGCAAAAAATAACTTCTTTAGCTCAATGGGGAGGAGGAGGAGAAAACCACTGACCTCCACTGCAGGGCATGGACATTATTTTATGTAAAGTTAGATGCTGTACTGGCAGTGATTAGTAATTATTTGTATGTGGATACATGATTCTCCACGGGAATGAACACACGCACAGCGGTGGCAGCTGGCCAGCTGGAGATCAGACGTGGGTTTTCAGACACAGAAACAGACACACATGGTCGGTTCCCTCCTGCTTACGGTGAGGCAGACAGACTTTCAGAGGCCAGAAACAGCTGAATCAGACAGCTCAAAAGTTAAAAACTTACCCTCGTCTTTGACACCCAGTCTTAGAACATCACCAGCCGCTCTCTGCCAGGGAGGGAGTGGTAATCTATGCGCTTCACGTGATCTCAAGGCACGGCTGCTGAATGCGCTAATGGATCGGCGAACGCGTGCGCTTATCAACTGATACGATACAGGGAAAAAATGACCAGAAATATCAGCCGGTTGATGTATCGGTCAAATTCCACTTGTGTTAGTCCTAATTAAAAGCTTCACCTCCCTATTTGAAGCTGGGAGCTGGTTCTGCAGAAAAGGAGCGTAGAGACCAGCAGCTCTGGCAATTTTCACATCCTGATGCTAAAGTATTGCAGTCGTCCAGCGTAGAAGCTAGAAATGGATTCATCAGATTTTCCTGCATTGCTCTTGGACAGGATGTTCTTAATTTTGGGAATGAAAGAAGTTTTGTTTAAGAGTTGAGGCATGTCCTGAAACTGTTCAGGGTTTATCTTTCTGACCATTTCAATGGATTGTGTTTAGATGGTTGTTGAAATTATGTCCAAATTTGGTAGCAGGAAAATAAGGGATCCAAGCTTTTATGCCTTTGAGATATGTTTGTACAGTGTGTGTATAAATAGGTGAAGAGAAGCGGTGCCAGCGTCGTACTGTGTGGAACTCCATAACTAACTCTGGTGTTTGATTAACATGACTCACGGTTGATCCCCTGATCCCCTAAATGTCCTGCACCACATTTAGGGGAGTGCATTAAGGTCCATTGGATCAAATGTAGCACTGAGATCCTACAGGACAAGTACAGGCACGAGTTCATTGTCTGAGAACATCAGCAGCAGCAGCCAAGGCACTAACATGTCCGACTTTTTTATTTGCCTATCTGATGGCTCTCAGTGGGGAGGAGTCATGTAAACATGAGTGTTGGCATGTTTACTTTGAAGAATGAGCTTGTTTGGCTATGTAGGCTGACCCCTCTGCTCCTGCCCCGGAGGCCTGTTTTCCATCCCACATGACTGCGCTGGCCTTTCAGCTGTAGGACGCAGAGGGAGGGGCACGCAGGACGGTGCACATGTGTGCTCAGCTGGCAGATCTTTACAACCTCCGCTGTGCTTCGTAGCAGGTCCACACAGGTCCAGTGATAAGATGCCACAGTATTAGTCCGACCAGTTATCTAATGTAGGACAAGGAAAGAGGAGCAGGAAATGGTTTTTCATGGTGTGTTTGTGTGTTTTGACTCAGAGCCATTACTTAGTGTACACATTAGTAAAGCTTCATATGTAAACACTGGAACTGGACTCTGTCATGGATTCATAGTTTGAATGTTTGTGCTCTGTATTAGTTTCTATGGTGAGTGGTGTGGATCAGTAACATGACTCATGCCAGACGTATGTTGCTCCGCCTAGCTCCACTCACATACATCTGGGACATCGCTGATAGAAAGTGATTTCTCCAACCAAATTTATGGTCTGGCCAATCAGGACGCAGGGCTGGAATTTCATAGATGTGACGTAGTGGAGACGCGACCATGACGTGAGACTGTTTTGATGGCAATGGCGGCTCGTCGAGGAAGCAAGCGTTAACATTGATGCTGCTATTTCTTCCGTGTTGTCCAATCTACCTAATATTGTTTCATTAAAAGAACATCAGAGAACGGCTCTGAAGGCTTTTGTTGGTGGAAACGATGTTTTCACCCTTCTCCCGACCAGATTTGGCAAGTTTTGTTTGTTACCGGTTAGCGCGAACCATATTAGGAGGCCTTTAGTCCTCAACACGGTCGGCCCGGGATCGACTCCGACCCGCGGCGCTTTGCCGCCTGTCTTCCCCCCTCTTCCTGTCAGCTCACTGTCAATAAAACGCGTGCCACTAGAGCCGCAAACACATAAAACACATTTTTTTTCCTGCGTCGCTCTCATCAGCGTCACGGGTAAGCTTCAGTGTGAGTGGTTGAAATAGCACGTCAATAAAGATGACAGACAAGTGGCTTATCCAATCATATGCAAGAATTTTTGATAAGGCCCAGCCTTCAATAAGGGCAATTCCTATGGCGGTGTCCCAGATTTATGTGAGTGGAGCTAGGCGGAGCGACATGCGTCTGGCTTGAGTCAGGTTAGTGGATCAGTGGAATTGGGGGGAAACGGACTCAGTGACATCATGTTGAAACGGAAAAGCTCACACACAGGGAAGATGGAGCGTTGATCCCCTACTTAATTTTTAGTAATGCAGTGCAGAGAAACCATACAGTTGAGTCGTGGCGGCTGCAGAAATGCAGATTTCCATCTTGGCGTTGTTGCGTCCTACACCAGGATCTGCTTTAAATCTTGTTGAGGCTGTCTTCTCAGGTTATCTGTCTGTGGCCACAGAGCACAATATCTTAATGAATGGCAGCTCTGACCTGGGCAGACTGGGCCTCTCAACCACAGCCAGCATCAGCTGGCCTTTGTCCACCACTGCATGTGTGTGTTTTAGTTGTTGTTTTCCTTAGGTGTCGGTTTCCAGCTACCTGCCAGTATTTGATGCATGTTCTTGCCATGTGCGCTGTAGCAGCTGGATGCATTGCTTTCTGACGCCCAGTGTGCACAAATGAATCGAGGCTCTGTGTACGCTTTTTTTTCCCTTCTTCTTCTAAGGGTATGGTTTGCATACCAGAGGCTGTTTCCCTCGACTTCCTCAGGTCTTCTTAGACCCTCCTGCCTCCACCAGCACCACCTTCCCGTCCCTTTGACCCAGTCTCCATCAAAGTGTTTTAATCTAACCCTGATCTGTGGAGCGGGGAGCCATGTCTGTTTATAGCCCACCGTCATGTATAGGCAATGGACCGTGACCTTGAATGTTGACCGTTGTCATATATTGCTCCCCCACTCCTCTCTCCTGCACTCCCACTGCTGCTCTCTGGCTCCTTTTGTTTGGACTTTTCTGATTTTAGCCCGTGAAGAAAAGGGGATTGTCCGGGGATATAGCCCCTCTCTCTCTCTCTCTCTCTCTCTCTCTCTCTCTCTCTCTCTCTCGGTCTCTCCTTTTCATCCTGCATTTATTTAGCCTACAGCTGGCTAACAGACCCCTTCACCTCCCCTCCTCCCTCCCCCATCCCTCCTTCCTTCGTGATTTGTATCGGGCTGTCTCTCTCCACATGCAGCAGCAGCTCAGAGCCCTGTAGGAGGAGTTCTCTCAGAGGGATGTTCGTGACTGGCTGGCTGAGAGGGGTGCTTGCGTACTCTTCTGCAGAGCCAGCTGAGGGAGATTCTGTTTTAGCAAGGCCAGCTCTTATGGGCTGTGTGCATCGGAGTGTATTCTGCACCTCTGTCCTTGTGCAAACCTGGCATGTTTAAGTAGAAAAGAGAGAGAATTTTACCTTCAGTTCAGGTTGACGCTGAATCAAATATTTAGAGCCCTCAAGGTTACAAGCAGGGAGCCTCTGCACATCAGTGTGCTGTCTAGAGAGACAGCTGTGAATTGGCTTCTCCATGCTGCTGTGAAGCACCTGACCTAATGTGGGATTAAGGGGGTTCTCTCTGGAGGAGTGAAGGAAGCGGGATGCAAAATTGGCCCTGTGACCGTCTAAAATACATCATGCATTTTATGTTTGATAATTGAACTCATTAGTATGTAACGTTCCAATAACAGGAAAGGCATCCAAGTCCACTGACATGTTAGACCGTAAAAAAGTTACTGTATAGTTACTTTGCCTAGTAACTAGTTACTTTGGGGCAGTAACTGAGTTAGTAACTGTGTTACCTTTTGGGAGAAGTAACTATAACTAGTTACTGGGCCAACACTGACCCTGAGTATCCATCACTTGGTAACAGCATCTACCCTGAAGAGTGTTGTCAGCCTGATAGTGCCCAGGTATGGCTCTGTATCTGGTCGGAAAAAGATGTTTTCTTTTTAGTTTCCAGCCAACCAGGTACTGGTCAGGACCAATCATGGTATCAATCATTCCTGTCAGAATTTGATTTCTTTCAGCATATTTTTTCTTTCTTTCTGGCCACAGCTTCAGTCTAATGACTGTTTTATTGCACACAGTCACTGTTGTAAGTATTGTTCGCTACAGCCTGTGAAAGCCAGGTTAATACTCCATTTAAATCATCCTCAAGCCTCAAGTTTGTTGAGCTCCTTTCCGACTGTCATTTTAGCAAAGCTGTGGAGGAACAGACCCTTCTTCACCACTGAAAGCTTCAGTCTGTCCGGTCGGCCCCACCCACGTCACAGCAGCAGGGTGGTGTAGCACGGCATCTTTTATCCTGTCTTGTTCTCTGCTTTTGTATCCCGTTGAGTTTTGGGACCGTCATCCGATGAGTATGAATGAAGTCATTATCGGTTTTTGTTCCTTCTCTGTGCAAGAGAAGAAATTGATGTGCGGCTTCTCCTCACAGCTCAGCTGACACAAAGCTTCAGAATATGTTCCTTTGAAGCAGACAAACTGGAAAAGTTGTGTCATGGACTGCCTTCCCCCCCCCCACACCCCTTCCTCAAACAAGACTCCTCAGCCACAGTAAAATGACCCCATTTTACTCTCAGCAAAAACAAAACACGGGTGGATGTCTGTCGTTGCTAGGGAAGGTTTTTAATGCCCCAGAGTCGCTCATTGAATAGGCGAAGCGTTATCCACACTCCTCCTGCTGTTTCTTTGTTTCACCTTTGCTTCTTTTGTAATTATGCTAACCTTCTGCCTCTCCTTTTCTTTTGTCTCAGATGCAACAGAGGAGTTTTTCGAGTATGATGCTGAGGAGTTCCTGGTGTTCCTGACCTTGCTTATCACAGAGGGAAGGACACCAGAGTATTCGGTAAAAGGCAGGACTGAGGGGCTGCACTGTCCCCCAGCTCAGTCGGGCATGCCTCCTCTTCACAAGCATGAATGCAGCGACAAATTGCCCCAGGTACCAAACCAGCACGTACACCACTCGCATATTAGTTGGTTATTTTAACTTTGAAAAGCTGTCCAACCTCTTTCTAGTGTTCCTATGCAGTCTGGAAAAGTTTGTAATTTAATTTCAGGATTTTCTTGGTCTGGATAGTATGAAAAATCACGTTTATTCCCTTGACTGATTCCACAATGAAACATTTAACAATACAACAACACCATGGTATGCCTATTTTCTTTCATTACATACTTTTCAACATCTTTCTTTCATTTTTTCTTCATCATATACTTCCTTATCTCTGTAATGTCAGCCCTGGATCCTTTCCTTCCTCCTTTCTGCCTTGTTTCCTCCTTCCTTTCTTGTATCTGCACTTCTGTCTTCCCTTCCTTCCTCCTTCCTTCCTCCCTCCTTCTCTCCACCCTTCCTTCCTCGCTCCCTCCCTTCCTACTTTCCTTTTGTTCATATTTACAGGTTCTGTATTGAAAGCCTGCCCAATATAGAAATATTTTGAAGTTGAGTTCTGGAAAGTTAAAGCAGGGCCATGTAAGTTTTGACTAAGTATCAGCTTAATTAAAGCTATATTAACTTACTTAACTTGTCAGTATACAGCACTTGGTGCGTATGGATGCTACGTGCGGGCAGCCCTTCTCAAAAACTTATCTATGTTGCTTGAGAGGATCAGCTCCGTGGCTGAATGGGTCAATGTGACCTTGAGCTCTGCTCTAGGTCACATTGACCATTTTAGGTTACAGCAGTCTGAAAAGTGGTCCACAGTGGTTTGCTATCAGATTCCAAAACACAGAGGGAGACTGTTTAACTTTGCAAAGGTGCAGTATTGCCAGCGGCCTTCAGGGGCGCTAAACCTGGATGTTCCTGTTCTAGCGCCCCTGGTGGTTAAGTTACACTGCTGCAATAAATCTGTGAAAGTGTGGAATATGTGTGCAAAGTAAAAGGGAACCCTAGTTTTAGTATTTTTGTAAATCTAAATTAAAGCTATTCCTCAGGTTGAGGGCTGAAAAGTCCCATACCTCCAAAAACTAGGATAGTCATGATGTTGCTCTGGAATAGCGTTGCTGAATGGAAAACTGTTTAACTTTGTTGTAATGCGTCTTTCGGGTATCGATGAATCTTCCAAGAGCCCCATCTGCTTGCCTAACTTCTTAAACGTTGTTGACATTGACTAATGAGCACAAACCCTCCCGCTCTGCGTTTGTCCCCAGTGCCGGCAAGCGAGGCGAACCCGTTCGGAGGTGATTTTACTATGGAGAAACAACATCCCTATCATGATCGAGGTCATGCTTCTGCCAGACTGTTGCTACGGTGACGAATGCCCCCCAAGTGACCCCATCAGTGACCCAGTCATCAAACAAGATGCTTTGCTGCTGGAGAGATGGACCTTACAGGCTGTTCCAAGACAGTAAGACACACACAGAGTTGTATTAGTTCATGGCCTATGAAGAAATGTTGTGGATCTCCTAATCTTATCTAGCTTGATCTTTGTCTTGATTTCTTTTGTTTTGTTTAGCTCAAACCTTCTTTGGCTTTGTTTCTTTAACTTTTGACATTTTTATCACTCCATAGAGCTTTAATTGCATGGAATCTGATGGTGATGAGGATTTAGATTGATTGTAAATTTGATGTCATATTTTTAAAAATCAAATGCTTCTTCCTGTTTTATAATGTAAATATAAATCTAAAGAAATGGTTGAGAAAAAAACAACACAAATATTTTAAGATAAACATAAATACCTATAGATTACCTGTGTTGTGTATCAGTAGTCGAGCTCTGTCTTCATTCTAATGTCTAAATAAAATGTTTAGTCCAATCCCTTCAGTCTCCTTCACACGGTGTGCTTCAAAATGTTGTTACTGTTAAACAGTCATGAGTGGTTTTTATGATTTAATTTCACTAAACCAAGTGATCCCCTGTGGCGACCGCGACAGGCAGCGCACGGTGGAATGATGTAGGTCAGAGCATATTCGTGTCTTCGCTTGGCCCGCTCAAAGTCCAGAATTAAATCCAACGGAAACGTCGGTACAGGACTAAAAAATCTGTGTTTCCAGACGTGCTTCAGTCAGTCTGAATGTTGGAGCTAATTTGCAAAGAGAAATGGGCAGAAATCTGAGTCTCTAGGTGTGCAAAGCTAGATATACCAGAGATTTGCAACTGTAACCGTTGCAGAAGAAGGTTCATCAAAGTTTTCTGCTACGGTGGGCTGAATATTTGTTAAAAATGTTGCACACCACGTAGCATTTTCCTTCCACATATGACACGAAACTCTTTATACTTGCTTTCTTTCTATTACTTTAAACCTCTAAGAAATACATTGAAGTTTGTTGTAGGGGGCACAAAGTGTGAAAAAGGCTTAAGGAATATGAATACTTTGGCAGGGGACTATAAATAATGTCCTCCTGAACTGGAAGCAGGACGTAGGGGGGGTCATTTGGTTACGGCCTCCGGGGAATCGGCAGCACATCCTTTGGGTCGTTTGTGCTGCATGGATGGGATTTATTCCTGCGCATCCCACGGATCTTTGATTGGATTGGGAGCTGGGGAGATTGGAGGCAGTGGGACAGCTTTTATGTTGTGCTCCTAAAGTCATCCTTGAGCAGTTTTTGTGGCATGGCAGAGCACTTATTACTGCTGTTAGAGGTCGTTGCTGTCAGATGGTGTTACTGTGTAGATGTTATTTGTTTCCAACAGCTGGAGATATGAGCCAGAAAATGTACACCTCAGCATTTTTGACAGAAATTAGACGCTCAGATATTTTCTAAGAGTTTTTCAAGAAATTCAAAAATAAGAAGATCATAATTTAGTCATTTTGGCACGTGTGGGAGTGAGGTAGTGGGATAATTGGCCGTACAGATTGGTCTACTTTCCTAGTAGGCCACGTGCAAACAGGGGACATTCTTCTTCAGGGGAAAAAACACATACGGAGAAGCAGACCGTTTTTCTCATTAACCTGACATACTGGCACACTTCCAACCCCTTTTAACTGTGTTTTTAATAGAAGTGGGGATCGTTTCATTGAGGAGAAAACCCTGCTGCTGGCTGTACGCTCCTACGTCTTCTTCTCCCAGCTCAGCGCCTGGCTCAGCGCCTCCCATGGCATCGTCCCCAGAAACATCCTGTACAGGTCAGACATAACACTCTGTAACGCTGGCGTGAGGAGGGCTTTCTGGTCCCGCTGAGGCTAAAGGAAAGGCTTGAAATGTAAAAGAAGGACAATTCTTTTTCCTACGCATTGGTTTGGAGAACTGCGTTTAGACTTTCACAGCTTGAGCTCCTTTTCAACGAAGTTGGAATATGATCATTTATTTCGCTAGTATAGCTGAAAGTGTGAAACCCAAACATTTGTGATACAGAATATGATTCAAGCGTTTAATGTGTTAATATAATAATTTTTTTTAATGTTGTATTTTTGACCCACACAATCACATGGAGTACTGCTGGCCTGACAGTTTTCCAGCAAACAGGCAATGATCCCCGCCCACATAACGGCATTGCCTAGGAAGCTGTGTGTTCAGAGTGCTGTGTCCAAGCTTAGTGATGAAAAGTTGTGTGGAAGGAAAAAGCCTGGCTGAAAAAGGCTACAGCAAGCGGACTAACCACAGCCTTGAGATGATTGTGGAGCAAAGCCCTTTCAAAAGTGGGCTTTGAAGAGATTATCACGGTACGACATAGAGCTGGAGTCAGAGCTAGAAGAGCCACCACGTGCAGACGTATCCCGCTCATTGGCTGCAACTAAAGCCACTCCTGAACCAGAGAAAACGCCACAACTATCTTAGCAGGGCTGAAGAAGAAAAGCAACGGACCGTTGCTCAGCGTGTGAATTTTCAGAAGAAGCTATATTTTACATTTCATTTAGAGATCCTTAGTAATTCATGCAGGAGGAGTGTTGACAACCAGACTAAAGTATTGAGACATTAGTCTGGTTGTCAGTAGGTTGACCTTCCTGTGTTAAAATCCTTCATTTCCTGCTCTTGGGAGAGGGCATATCCTCAGGAGGCTGGTGTCCAGGTGTGTTGGTGACTAACTCATTTCTGAGAAACTCAAATTAGGCTTCCTGTTAACCTGCAGCCATAATAATCAAAATTAGCAGACGTAAAGGCTTGAAATATACATATTATTCTGTCATGAATCTGTATGACGTGAGTTTTGACCTGCATTACTGAAATAAACAATATATTGACCTGTAGTTGCAGTTTAACAGCGTTCACATATCCATGGTGTTATGGGAGTGGTGGCCTAGTGGTCAGAGCAGGCTGCTTGTCCCCTGGAAAGGGCACAAGTTCCCGGTTCACATCCCTCTGAATGCCACTCTGGGCCCCTGAGAAAGGACCCTTAGCCTCAGGATGCTCCCCGGGCACCACAGTGACGGCCCACTGCTCCCCGAGGGCTTGAATTTCATTTGAATGTATGTTGCAATGACAAATAAAGATGATTGAAGAAGCTAATTCAGTCTCTTCCCCTCTGCTCAACAGAATCAGTGCTGCTGACGAAGATTTGGTCTGGCAGTTTTCCCAGCCGCCATCAGAGCACATTTTTCCTGTCCCCAACGTATCCCAGAGCGTTGCCCTGCAGGTCCGGGTCCAGTCCCTTCCCCGCCAGCCCACCTATCCCAACCTGGCCTGTAGCATCCACACCGGCCTGCCTCCGATCTACAGCAAGACCCCCAGCCTCAGCCCAAACCTCAGTAGCCATGGTGGCCTGCCCACCCTGAAAAAGAGCCAGGAGCCCAGCAAAGACAGCCTCCATCCCAACTCAAACATGTATGGCAAGAGCTCCAACTCCACCTCAAGCCTTCTACTCAACGGATTACCCATCCCTAATCTGCCTATCAACAACATCCCGATTAACAGCCATCCTCACACCGCGGTGTCACATCCGTACAGCAAGAAGAGCCAGGAGCCCAGTGAGAACCACATCTATCACAACGGAGAGCTCCCACAGGTCAACATCCCCCAGCGCCAGGGCTCCCCGCGCTTCTACAAACCCTCTCACTCCCCCACACCCTCACGCTCTAACTCGCCCTCCCCGCTTCCCGCAAGTAAAGCAGGGAAGTGGTTGTACTCTGCCCTCAATGGCTCATCTGATCCCACCCAGGTGGACGACTACAGCTCTGGTACCAGCAACACCGACCAGTCAAAGGCTCCCATCCCAGAGCCTCTAAGAAGTTTCAAGAACTTATCCATGGCTGAGCCATCTCGGTGCCCCTCCCCAAGGCCTTCTGGGACTGAAACAAATCCTCTGATTGGCTCCCTGCTGCAGGAGAGACAGGAAGTTATCGCTCGAATTGCACAAAGGCTCAATTTCTGTGACCCGACAGCACCGCCACTTCCCCCTGGCCTGTTTGCGTCTGACAACTCTCACAAAGCCACGTGGGGCAGTAATCATGACGACAAAGCTGCGAGTAAGACCAAAGAAGCCGAGGTGCACCCTTATGAGTCTGTGGGACGTGTGAGGCCGGCCCTGTTCAACACTCCAGTGACTGAAACCTACTTTGTCAAGCGGGAGGGCTCCTCCCCTAAACCCGCTGCCTGCAGGAAGCTGAGGATGCCCGAGGCAGCAGACCGGGTGGAGCAGAGGAACGGAGACCTGACGGACAGAGAGAAAGAGAACGTCAGGGACAGCTCCCTCATCGCCCAGGCCGTGCAAGACATCACCCGGCTCATCCAGGAGAGGCTGTCCGTCCCGTCTCTGTCGCCCAGGCACAGCCGGAGCACCAGCCCGCTGCACCACGTGCACACAACCACCGTCACGCACACCGTGCGCACATACTCACACCCCCCGCAAGCATCACACGCCGCCAGCAATGGCTACGTCAACGGCCACGCACCCAGCCATGAACCTCAAAGAGGCACGACGCACAACGCTGCCTCGCACATGCCCGTTTGCACAGACAAGCCCCAAGCTGGACCGAGGATCGAATGTCGTTCTTCCCGGGCCCAAAATGGTGCTCAGTTTACACTTGAAGAAGCTTCACTCAACGGTCAGGCAGACGCCCAGCCCGGCCGGCGTTTACGAGCTTCCCCGCAGGAGAGGCTCCGAATCAGGACCCCCAGCAGCCATGAAACCCCCCCTGTCTCCCCCGTGCTGGAGAACAGAGCAAGGAATGCCCAGATGTTCAGCTGGAATAACCACGACGGCAGCCCAGCTACACACCGTTTCAGGATCCATGACAACAGCCCGCCTCAGGCTCCGTCTCAGACGCAGGCTCAGAGCATTGGTCCAGCCCAGGCTTCTGCTCTCCAGGATGAGAACCAGGCGCCCTCAGAGTCCGGCTCCTGCACATCCAGTCCAGAAACCACTCCATCGCCTTCAGTCCTCGTAAGCTATTTTTGACTCAGTTCTTTTCTGGAGCAACCCTGTAGTCAGACCATGATGTTTACTTTATCGTAGCGGTATCACTGCATTCATCTCTCTTCATTACTGTCCTGCAGCGTCCTCACAGCCCCTCCCCCCTGCGTCCCTGCAACGGCTGGAAGAAGCGGAACCGCCACTCTTTGGACGCCACGGCAACAAAGGCCTTCCACCCCTGCACTGGCCTGCCTCTGCTCTCCAGCCCTGTAAGAGACGCGCAGCCGGCCGCTCGTGTACAGCAAGCACCAGACCGTTCACACGCAGGCATGCAGAGCCGTCAGCATGGGAGTCCATGCAGTTCTCAGTGATAAAAACACATTCCTCACCAGCCACATACAGCCTGACTCCCTGCACATCCACCTTTAAAACTACAGTGAAGGCTGCTCAGTCAGAGACTGAAATATCTTTTTTTGTTATTGCTGGCAGGAAACCAAGTTGTTCTGAGTTGATGTGCACACAAAATATCAGGCAATTACTGATCCTGAGGTATTCAAAGGTTTCAAAGAGTTCAACTTAACAACCGCTGAATCTTTCCATCGTACAATTCCTGCCGTTTAAAGTCCTTTCAGGCTCTTTAACATGTAGAGCAACGCCATGCTGCCCTCGTCCTGCTCGTTGCTGTGCACTGCCAGTCAGCTGGCTTAAAGAAGCTCCACCTGCCCCAAGCTTAGAGGGAGGAAAGACTTAGCATGGCAGCTAAACTGCCCCACCTCTCACTCCTATCAGGGTAATGCTTTTTAAAAACGAGCAGCCGACTGTGGGCTGGCGACCACTGTGGCTTGCCATCATGTCAGTTATAGTTATTTTGGGGAGAAAATATGATTTGAATATGATTCTGTGAGGTCTAATGAGACCCCCAATAAATGCTGTTTGTTAAGTTTAGAGGCATATATAGTTTCCATAGATATGTTTTATGTAGAGAATATATATCTGTTACAGGCATCAGATTTTTCTCCCATGCACTCACACTCCTGTGAACTCGGGGCTGCAGATTCACACTTCAAAAACGCCGTCATGTGTTATTAATAGAGAAGCTTAAATATTGCTTCTGCCTTTTTTAACACATCCCCGACTGTAGATCACATTCACTGGTGTATAATGGAAATGTATAAGGTATTTAAGAAGCTGTTGGTTGAATGAAGGACACCCTGGCTGCTCTGCTTTAATCATGTTCTGTGTTCCCGCTGCAGGTTCCTCAGAGGAAAAATCAAACAGGCTACTTTGACCTGGACACCTCTCTGACTGGCTGTAAGGGTTTGCCTTGGGCCTCTGGGAAAAGGTACTCATTTTCTCACCTGGGATCTCTCTTAATGCGGTTCCAAAGCTCGGTTTGTCCACCGGGCCGAGGTCAAATGAGCCGTACGTCACTGATCCGGCGCGGGAGCAATATTAGCTGCCGCCTGCCTCATCTATCAGCTTTCATGCGGTCTGCAGCTACTTATTCTTTGCATCTCGATTTTGAAACCGACTTTGTTTCAAATCTGCCCAATGACAGCTCGGCATTTGATGTTGGATGCGTTTGTTTTTGGTTTAAAACAACAACAAAAGCAGAGCTCTTCCATGAGAGAAGAGGTTTGCTGCCGTTCGCCACGTGGCTCGACGTAGCCATCTTGTAGGGAAGCCCCAACATCTACCGTCAGGCAGGGATGGGAACTGTGAACGAGTGGGTGGAAGACGCGGCTCGGATTAATTAAAAGATAAAAGGCTTTATTAATATTAGGAAATGACATTTTAATTGAACCAACATTCCTGTTTCATAATTGCAAGCATAACCCACGACTTCTCCAGAGATGCTTGCGTCTGCCGAGGTAGTCGAGTAAACGGGAAACAGTTCTTTCTAGTGGTCAGGCAAGTAAGGCTTGGGAGCTTAACCGGGTTATTGACTCAACATTTTCATGTTTGTGTCTCGTCTCCTCTAAAATGGATACTTTTGCTTCTCTGTGGTCGGGTATTTAAGAAGGCTTGAAAGCATTGGAGCTGGTTGCATGTATACATGTCAGCCTTCCTGTGTAATCGTGACCCAGTTTTTCTAAAGCTGATTCAAGTTTGGTTTGGTAATCAGACCAGAGCAAGAGAAACATGTTAAAATTTAAAGTCCCAAATTAGCATTATGTTCTTACCGACGAGTGTGCGTAAACTTAGTGTATATTTGGGTAATCTTGTTGTATTTAATGAAAGCGTCATCTGTCCGGGAACAACCAGCACCCGCCTTCGGTCAGACGTTACCATGTGGATGTTTGCACGGATGCAAGAGAAAGCTTATTCGTCCTCTGCAGAAAGTTACGGTCTGCTCCACGGCGGCTGAATGGCGGACATTCTGTACATGGCAGTCAGAACTAAGCTGGCTTTAGAAAGGCTAGGATCCATGCCTCAGCCCACACGGAGGAGACGTGGGTGGAAGCTCAGCTCGGTGGCGTCGTCCTGGAAGCAGATGTTTGAGGAGTTTAGGATTCTGGGCTGGAGGTTCGTCGCAGCCATCACACTGTGTCTGATCACCGGCTTAGAAAGGAGAGGCTATTTAAAGGTCTGAGTGGGACAAGTTGACCTTGTTCTTCTGGCGGATCGTGCTGCTGTTTGCAAACAAATAGGAGCGCCTGAGGCCATATTTCATTGGTATGTTTAGGCATGCCAGGAGTGTTTGCCATTCAAAGCACAATAGGACGCTGTTACATCAGACCTGGAGAACAAGTAGATCTTGAGCGTGTGTGTTTTTAACCCTTCAGGGTGTGTCCAAAGAGAGACGAGAACATCGATGAGTCACATCAGCTGTTCAGCGCCAGTGCTCCTCCGGCCAGTCTAAGCCTGCTGGGGAACTTTGAGGTAACACGTGTCTTCTTCTGTCAGTCTGTCAAAACGGCTGGCTTTGAACAACGTCTAGCATCAGATGTTATGATTACTGTTAGATTTTTGGAGGGGCTGTCAATAATAAAATAAAGTTGCTATTGTTTGATGTTTAACTGTTCCCTAGGAGTGTGTGTTGAACTATCGACTTGAGCCTTTAGGGACAGTAGAAGGTTTCACAGCAGAGGTGGGAGCCAGTGGCTCTTTCTGCCCAAGCCACCTGACCCTACCAGTGGATGTGTCATTCTACAGCGTCTCTGATGACAACGCTCCCTCGCCATACATGGTGAGCTCTCCCCAACCACATTTCTGTCCTGTAACCCAGCATGGCTGAGCCTAAAGTGGAAACTGTCCTTAGTGCGTGTGTGTGTGTGTGTGTGTGTGTGTGTGTGTGTGTGTGTGTGTGTGTGTGCAATGTTGGTTTGTATGCGAGTGAGAGCTCCTTTTTGTATGGCTGCTGGTGACACCGTGATTGTCATATGTTCTCTCACAGGGTGTGATAAACCTGGAGTCCCTGGGAAAAAGGGGCTACCGTGTACCTGCATCAGGAACCATTCAAGTGGTTAGGACATTTTTTTTTTTTCAGTTTTAGAAATGTCAAAATGTTTCTGTCCTTGCAATATTCCCATCGCAGCACCCACTTTGGCAGTGATTAGAAGAGCAGATTGAGTCACACCGCTAAACTGAAATTGGAGTCCCCTAGTGGCCATTAGGGAAACGTCATCCTGGAAGATTTAGGTTCAAGAGCGCTGCAAAGGCCTTGGTTTTTAACTCATATTCGACACCTGTATTTAAAATGTGTATTTCTTTCTTCTATCAACCCTAGTTGCAATCTTTAATAGAGACGTACAATGTGCCGTCCACATTACAGCTGCATAAAACCAACATATTAGGAGTGACAAAATCATCTCTGGAATAATGCAAGTATGCTTTTTAACCGGGTTTTCCAAATACAAGAAAAACAAATGTTTGTTCCATTAATCTTGTCAAATTGTTTCTGTATTTAATAATTTATATTTATTTAGTATTGGTGATCACTGAGACAAAATCTGCTAATCAAGAAGAGACAGAACAGCCAAAATGACACACTTACATTTAACTTAATTTACTACTGCGTGAAAATATGCTTATACACTTTAATTCAGTTTATGGTATAAAATTTTTTTACAATGTTGTTTTGTCGAGAAATTATTAATTTAGGGGTAGGAAATTCAGGGGTTATTCCATCTTATGTCATGAGCAATTTAGTGTCTGAACACAATAAAATAGGCATATAGAGCTGTCTATTAGTTTTAGATTATATATTTTCATTTCTATCTATTAATTTTTTATCTAAAATGAAACAGAAGAGCCTTGTGCTGCTAAAACCTCCCCGTATCTGGTCGCAGCCACACAGCTTGACCTAAAACCCTTGGTATACGACTGTCTGAACAAAACGCCGCTCCCCGTGTGACGGCGACATTGATCTGGATCCCGTCTCTATTCCTCTGTTTATGGTGCCGCCTGCTGCCGTTTCTGTTGAAATCTAGTTTTCCTGAGCTCCTGGCACGTCCATTTAAACCCCGCTGTTCTGTCTGGTTCCGTCCCTCAGACCTTATTCAATCCCAACAAGACAGTGGTGAAGATGTTTGTTGTGATGTACGACCTAAGAGCCATGCCAGCCGGACACCAGACCTTCCTACGCCAGAGAACCTTTTCTGTTCCCGTTCGCCGCAACGCCAACAATCAGATCAGCAGGAAGCCCCTCACCCCGGGCCAAGGCTGCACCCTGCGCTACCTCATCCATCTGAGGTGACGTGGCCCTTAGCGTCGGGGACAGCTTTGTTGGCGTTTTCTCTCCTGTGCTCATCTTCTCCTGTCTCATCACCACCAGGTTCCAGAGCTCAAAGTCTGGGAAGCTCTACCTTCACAGAGACATCCGCCTGTTGTTCTCCAGGAAGTCCATGGAGGTCGACAGCGGCGCTGCCTACGAGCTCCAGTCCTTCACAGAATCCCCCATTGACCCTCCATTTTCTCCTCGCTGCTGAAGCCCGACGCCTCATCCCTCCATGCAACAGGCCATTACTGCAACTTCAGCCACACCTCAAAGCCAGCACTAGACTCTAGTTCACTGCGTCACACCGTTGTGGGAGTTGTTTTAGGCAGATGAGGTCTGAGGACGGCCGGCATCAAGCCCCGTTAACCTGTGTCCAAAGGCTTAGGTTCCATCCTGTTCATCACCCAGAACAACAAAACTGGGGTCGAAACAGAGCCTGAGAGACTTTGTCGTAGATGCACCTCGTTCTTTGTGAATTGCAGACCCTGGAACAGAAGGATCTGGTCAGAAGTTAGGCTGGAGGAGGAGTTTATGTCCTGTTCAAAATGTTTCCGCCATAGTTGAATGATAGTCCTGCTGTTCCTAGGATTTGATGCATTCCC
Organism: Fundulus diaphanus; assembly: GCA_037039145.1. Taxonomy (NCBI): domain Eukaryota; kingdom Metazoa; phylum Chordata; class Actinopteri; order Cyprinodontiformes; family Fundulidae; genus Fundulus; species Fundulus diaphanus. The sequence goes on from CM073122.1 coordinate 43,200,459, forward strand.
TCTTGTATCTGGCTTTGACACCTGTCAAAATACAGAAATGTAATCAAAGTTTTTCCTCTGCCAGCACAAGTCAAAATGTTGTTTTCCTCTCAGAGTATATTTCTGTTCCTACCGTCTCTGAACTCCCTCTACTTCAATGCAATGCCCGCTATTGGTAACGTTCTGATTTTCTGTTACTCTTAGATTCACAGCAGAACGTGATCTCAGTTGTTTGACCCCATGACTCTTGAGCTTGGAGTGACGGTTTAGGCGGAAGCGGGTGAAACCAGGCTGTGGCGCGACGCGTACCACGAACCATCAAGGAACATGCAATCACAATAATGTACCTGGAAACATCAAACATGCACTGTGGGGTTGTTTCTGTTTTGTTTTTTCCTCTTTTGGTTTTTTTTTTGGTTCTTCAATATAACTGGAAATGGAACAGAAAATAGTCATATTCTAATACTTTTGTACTGTTACAAAAACCACTTTATTGAAACTGTTGCAATAGAATGAGTAACATTAGTTTAGTGTTTACACGTTCACTTTTCAATTTACTTACCATCAGTTTATTTAATATTTAAATTAATATTTCAGTTACTATTTGTGACGTCTGTCATGCTAAGATGATGTAGTGCGGACTGTATATCATAGTGTGTATTTTTGACATTACTATTCAAATCTGAAAAAATATATCTATCTTCTAAAGCAATCTTGATATTCTGTGGTCTCATTGTTTTCAGTTCATATTATTCTTTGACTTTAAGTGCGTCTAAATGTCTAAACCTTTGGAAGGGCTTTCACTTCATCTTGAGTGAAAATATACAAAAAACCAATAAAATGATGAAGTTGCTTTTGATTTAAGGAGAAAAGCTACTTTTACCTTAATCTGAGTGTTGGATTGCAGTCCTTTAGTTTTCACAGTGTTTGTTGTGGCCAGAAATACTTCCAAAAAGCCAATTTTGGTTTGTGGTATGTGAGGAAAAGCATAAAGAAGCTTTGCCAGGTCACCCTTGTGAAAGAGGTCTCGATCTTGATGGGTCTGTTAGGTGGTTTAATTAAAAAAAGGGGGGGAAAGCTGACTGGTGGGGGAGGGGCCGCACCGTGTCACAATGTCCTGTTCCACCTGGGGAATTAAAAACTGGTCATTTTGGTACTTTCTCCAACATCTCATTAGAATGCCTTTAAAACATCGTATGATGCATTTTTCAGGGGTTTTCAAAGCTTGCCGTACGTTTAACAGCCCATGCCTGCCAGCAACATGTTGGATATAGATACATGTTCCCAGAGCAAACTAAAAGAAACAAGTTTGAGCACAGTTTTTTTTTTTTACATTAACATGTTGCAAAAAGGCAGCGTAGGAGTGCGATGAGCCATTTCTTTTTTTTTTTTTTTTTAAGCAGATGGTATTTGAACCCAGGCCAACAATCACACTAGACAAAACACGAGAAATGCTTGCATTCCTCACCCACCGCTGATTCCTTGATTTTCCGTACAGTCCGTGGTGTAATCTTTCAGTTCTACAGTGTTTTAGGTCAAGACAGAAGATCGTGGTCCTCCTCCACTCCTAAAATTAGGTAATAAATGAACACACAGCCTTAATTTATGAAACAAACAGCAGGACAGAGAGGGCTTTCTGTTGTGAACACGCCAATCGCTGCTCATTAGATGTGAAGCTCCATAATGATTTTTTTTATTATTTGAAGATCAGAGAAGTAAATTCAGCATTTAATTAATTGAATCATTTCCTGTGCCACAGTGCAGTGTTAACCTTCACAGAAAGCTCACGTCAGATCTATTCCAAAAGGATTCAGCGTTCTTTGAAAGAAAATTATGATCACAGTAAAACCATGCATCATAACGAAACAGTGCAATAGAATTTGAATACCTGGTAAAGAATTAGAATAAATAAGAGGAAACACGGTATGGGAAATTTTCAAAAGAAGCAACACTAAATGTCAAATGGTATCTATAATCCTGTAGTGGTGTTAGCTCTGTCAACTGGCTTCTGTGGAAGAAAAGATAAATTCATAATGTACTGTAGAGTGCGATCATTGAGTATCAAACAAATCTGTAATTTTCATTAGTGATGTATCTAATAAATGACCCATGTTTCAAGAGGAAATTACTTTTCAGCAGCCATTCCATCCTGTCACATTGGGATGTCCGTTTCGGAGAGACTCAGACTACAACATGATGGCACACATGATGTGTGTTTTTAACACAGAGGTGAATGAATGATCATTTGAGCTGATGAGTTGACCATGAACTCCTCTGCGTACTAGAGTAGAGTTCAGTACAAAGCAATCCAAGGTCTGGTTGATTTACTGTAGCAATACCTGCAGAGAGCAAAAACCAAAACCTCAGTGAGTTTACCCGGAAACACCCAGAAGTCCTCCACAACATCATGACAGGTTAAACGGGTCTTCCAAAAGAACTTACAATCCATGTGAGATAAATTATATTTATCTCGTTTATTCATGATACTGAATTGTGGAATGTACTTCTTTTCAGGGATGGAGACAGGGAGGGGCCAAGGGTGGCCATGCCCACCATAAGCCAATCTGTGACCACCCCTGTGCCCACTCCAGCAAAGTGATTTGTTGTTTCCATGGGGATCTAATTCACCAGGAGAGGCAGAGCACACCTCCAAAACAGATGGTGGCAGCAGTAATACTCTCGAACGGATTGTCAACCACCAAAACAATTAGAATGGAAGACGTTTTCATTCAGGTTCACAGCATCAGTAAACTAGAATACAATGATCATGTGATAGTTCTCGATTCAGGAGTTGTGAATGGGGTAAACCTGAGTAAAAGCGCTGCAGTTAATACAGTTGGAAAGGTCGGGATTCCAAAAAAAAGGAACAAAGGTCAAGATTCCAATATGGCGACGCCCCGGAAAGCTGTTTTGTCCTTTAAAGCTGTACTTTCTACATGCAAACACTTTTAATTTGTTGTGTTCAGTCATTCGTGTAACATTAAATTTAGACGTACTCTTACAACTGTGTCTTGTAAAATAAACATGTTTTATCACAGCTTACTGATGTCGATGCGAGAGGCTGCCATATTGGATCCAAAAATCGGGCTTAAAAATTTTCTCTGACTTTCTGAGGGAGAAGTCTGACTATAGCGGCCGTTACGGTTGATTTTTCCTAGTGGAAGCCGGGTTTTCGCAGTTCCAACTGCAAATGGAATGCAACATTACTACTCATGCTAGGTCAGAGGCTAGTTAGGAGCCAACAAGCATACACACTTAGCCCCATTTACACTACCCTTGTTAAACCGATCCATGCCGAGCTCGGTTCGAGCTTGGATCAGTTAACCAAGCCGAGCCTCGTTCTGACGACCGTTTACACATCACGCTATCTCGGTTCCTTGGGTTCCTCGCCTCCTAGTGACGATCTGCGGTACTACTGCTCTCTGGGATTGAAGGAGGAAATCAAGCCAATAAAAATGGCGGCGCCCGTAACATTCATGAAGTTATGTTTGGTTATATTTCATTGTTTGCGGAGAGTCGGGCGAAGACAGCAACTTTTGGTGAATTTACTTGATAGAGTTGGCTTTTGGGAAGTGGATAAGACAAATGAACGTCTAATAAGGATTTACAGACGCAGGAAACAACGACAGACGCTGAGGTTCATCACACTGCTAAGCAGAATCATCACTGGAAACCGTGTGGCACGGTAGGGAAGCTAGTATTTTTATGAATGTCTGAAATGTCAGCTGGCTGTAAGGAGATGACGCGGTCTGCTCATGCGCTCTTTGTTATCTGGAACCGGGCCACTGAAAAACCGGGCCGAGCTCACCGATGGAACTGGTCTGCATTTAGTGCGGTCCGGTTGTGTCTGGCGCGGTTCAGTTCAGTTTGCGTTCCATTTACACTCGATAATGATCTCGGTTACCGAGCTCGGACTGGTCTCGGCACGGTTAAAAAGGGGTAGTGTGAACGGGGTAAGCGTTGTCCCTTCCTTTGAGTGCTGCATAATAACACGGCTTTCTGCAGCAGAAAACTAGAGAAATTGCATCAGGTCCATGAAATCCTTCTGTAATTTGTACGTCTTTCTGTTTTCTTCATATATATATATGCATTAACTCACCTTCTAGATTGGAATGGATAGGACATGTTTTCCTTCCTTTTTCTTTTGAAAGGGATTAATGTGCCCAAGTGCTTTGCTCCATTATTAGTTTTTTATTTACAATATTTACCATAAAACTGGGAGCAGGTATTACTGCTGTTTAAAAGACCAAACAATCTGTTTATTATCATAAGATAATAGATTCCTTTATTGTCCCACAATTGGGATTTGGGCGTGACCGTGGCAAAGACACAGACAGTTACAGATAGTTTATAGTAATGATAAAAACAGCCCAATCTCATCTAAAGTTGGTTCTAAAGAAACAAAGTATGAGCTTCATCAGAAAGGCCAAATATAAATACTAGAGTAAATATTGCACAATTACTGATAATATGGCATACTATCACAAAATACTCAAGTTAATCAGCAAGGAAAAACACAAGCCTATTTACAGAACAATATGAGATAATATGCAGTATATGCATGATTGTACAACAGCAGCTTTCCTGATATATAATTTTATCTTTCCAAAATATGAATATCGGTATGTTCAAATATGAAAATGATTCATGAACTGGATGAATCTTCGTCTGTGAATGCATGAATGTTTTGGGAATCATTTCAGTATGTCTGCACTGACGTTGGCAGCAAAATGATGAAGTGTCGCAAAGGAATGTCTGTGAAATGCCCGCTCACGATATGAAGGTGTGTTTTCCCTTCAGGTACAATGACGTGAAAGATTACATTTTACTTGATTATAGTGCGCCCAGCAGTAATGAGAAGAAAGGCGGGGCAGAGGACACTGCTCACAGGTTGTTCTCAGAGAAGTACTGGAGAAGTCCACCATTTGCCAGATACAATATAGTACAGTATTGGATCAGTGGACGTTGAGTAGTCATTTATCTTGAAATGTTGCAGACCATTTTAACTTTTCTATCATATCTATACAGGACTGTCTCAGAAAATTAGAATATTGTGATAAAGTTCTTTATTTTCTGTAATGCAATTAAAAAACATGAAATGTCATACATTCTGGATTCATTACAAATCAACTGAAATATCGCAAGCCTTTTATTATTTTAATATCGCTGATTATGGCGTACAGCTGAAGAAAACTCAAAAATCCTATCTCAAAATATTAGAATATTTCCTCAGACCAAGTAAAAAAAAAATTATAACAGCAAAACAAAATCAAACATTTGAAAATGTCCATTAATGCACTCAGTACTTGGTTGGGAATCCTTTTGCACAGATTACTGCATCAATGCGCGTGGCATGGAGGCAATCAGCCTGTGGCATTGCTGAGGTGTTATGGATGCCCAGGATGCTTCAATAGCGGCCTTTAGCTCATTTGCATTGTTGGGTCTGGTGTCTTTCAGCTTCTTCTTCACAATACCCCACAAATTCTCGATGGGGTTCAGGTCAGGGGAATTGGCAGGCCAATCAAGGACAGTAACGCCATGGTCAGTATACCAGTTACTGGTGGTTTTGGCACTGTGGGCAGGTGCCAGATCTTGGTTGTGCAGCGTTTCCTGCCACATTTCCCCCTTCCAACACACTTTTTGTGAATGTGCTTTGAAACTGCACTCTGTGAACAGCCTGCTCTTTGAGAAATTTCTTTTTGTGTCTTACCCTCCTGATGGAGGGTGTCAGTGATGGTCTTCTGGACAGCAGTCAGATCAGCAGTCTTCCCCATACTTGGGATTTAGTTTACTGAACCAAGCTGAGTGTTTTTCAAGGCTCAGGAAACCCTTGCAGGTGGTTCGAGTTAATTAGACGATTCAAGTGATTAGTTGAATAGCCTACTAGTATACTTTTTCACGATATTCTAATTTTCTGAGAAAGTCCTATAGTGAACAAAAGCATGCCAAAGCTGGTTCTGAAAGCTGTTTGTTTTCTATTTGTCCTTCTACTTGCTGGTATTATCTAAAACCTTATCATATATAAATACAGTGATTAATTATTTACTACTTACTACTGACTAACAGAAGATGACAAACACAAAATTCAGGCTCTTAGCTCCAGAGTTTGTGTATATTTTTGTTATCGATCACAGGTCATGTGTCTCTGTAAGCCACCTTTGAGTCTTGTAATATAATGAGAATGAAAAACACTGTTTTTTTTGGCCGCCCCTCGGTGAGCAAAGGTCTCATGCCACCTCTGAGGTAATGTTAAGGCTCCGCCACTGTTCTGCTTCATCTTGTGTGATTTATGGTGATTGTTGTCATGAGGAGGAAATCGAATCGACATCCCAAGTCGTCAGAGTACATGTATGCACAATATGACAGAGGGTAGAAAACAAGCCGCGCTGGGTGATCAGTTCAGCATCCTCCCTGTTTGAGGATTAGCGACGGGATTTTGTGACAGCACATGGCCCCAACAGCTGATCGGCTTCAAGTTACGCAATTGTCAATCCAGAACCGAGAGCAGCGCGCGCACGGCTCCAGCTCCCGAGCGCAACGGGGGCGCGCGTGGTGTCTCCGCCGCATGTGACGTAGAATATTTTCTCCGGGAGCGAGCTTTTTTTTTTGAAACAGGGCTTTTGGTGGTGGTGTCCGTGGGAGAAGTCGGTGCAGCTAATTTCACGACCCCCCCCCCCCCCCCCTGTGATCCTAGTGGGCCAGTGCCTTGGTCGAGCTCCGCGTTGGATTCGAGATGTCCGGGGATAACGACGAAACGCAGACCGCAGAGGAGACACCGGTGGAGGAGACGGTGAGCAGCTTCAGCGCCCCGCTGCTGACTTTTTACAGCCAGCGCTGCCTTCTAATGTTTGCCGCGCTAGCCGTTGTTGACGTTTCCTCCCAAGCTAACAGCTTGGCCTTCAGCGGGTCGTTTTTAAAATCTCATTTTATAGCCATGTTTCATTACAGCGTGCAGCGCGGTCTTGGCTACTGCCGTGTGAATGAACGTTACTTGCCATCAATGTCAGCGTTAGCCATAGCTAGCTGGCTAGCCTGCTGCTAATGTTAGCTTAGCTGAAGCCCAGCTAGCACCCGCTTCTCCCTGCTCTTCTGTTCACCAAAAACGTCGACGACCGCGTTGAGACGTAGTTTCTGACACACCTTGAATGAAGCTGTGTCCGCTGACTGCAGGAGTCGTTTAATGTGTGTTTTTGTTTGTGAGGCGGAAAGCGCTACGCGTTTCTTTTTGCATGGATGCTAATTCGGAGCATTTGATTCGGGGTTAGGGTGAGATTAGCAGGAATAAAGCATCGTTGGTTGTTGTAGCAGAGGAATGCTTTGCTTTAAATCATTGTTACTTAGCTACGTATAAGAAATATAAGACTTGTTTGTCAAAACTAACTTTAAAAAGATTGAAAAGCGATAAACGACCTTTCAAATTTCGGTAGTATTTAGGTTATAATTGACCGAAGCTGCGTCATTTTCCAATCCAGAATTCTGGGTTGATTTAAGTCTATCCGTTCACACGAAAGCGGCTGTAAACTTTGGACTAAAAGCAAAACATGACCAAAAATTCAACGTTTTCGTTTAGACTATGCAGAGTTAGGGTTTGATAAATGAATTGTCCAGTTATTCAGCTAGAAGGTCAAATGTGTTGGTGTCTTGGTCAACAGCAGTTTTTTTTTCTAGTTTTCCATCTAGTGATTTGTTGTTTTGTTCTTCAAAGAATGCCAGTATTGTGAAAGTTCACCTTTAAAACCTTCTAGAGTACACAATCAAACACAGAAAGATTCTAAGGGTGTTGTGGGAAAGAAGAACTTGACAAAATGTAATGCCTTTATACATTTTACCTTTACTGTAACAACTGTTTTTATTTGAGGGGGAAAACAAACAAAGAAAAACATTTAAAGACATTGAAGAAGACATGCAGATCTTATAGGTTGGTTAAAATTTAAGGTTACAGTGTTATAAAATCAGAAATTCAAGGGTTTCGTTTATCTCTGTTTAATGGAAAGCAAGGTCTGGGAGCTTGATACACTAACATATCTATAACCTGTTGTGGTTCTGAGACATTCAGTGATTTATAAGACAACAGAATTGTGACCCAAACCTGTACAGTATGTTCAAAACTGGTTACATTTATAAAGATATCATTTTTAACAAACCAATATCGGGCCAGTAGATAAAACTGGGCCGATGTTAATAACCGATTATGCTGTCTGTGTGTGGGTCTCAGGAGGGCGGGGTGATATTGATGCAGCACAGGACTGTGGGAAATTTAACCGGTGCAGCTAGGCAATGTCAGCTCGGTGGTCGTTTTTCTGCACTGTTGGAAGGGCAGGGAAATGTATATTTATCGACCGTAAAGCAGGAAATAACACTCGGCGCGTAACGTAAGCGGCACGGCTTACGGGCGCGTTTTTTAAAAGCTCAAATTTAAGCCAGACGTTGCAAAGTCCGCTCCTCAGCTGCGTGTTTCTGCTCTGAAAAGAACTACGGCCACATGGGGGAGAGCACCAAGTAGAAAACCCCCCATTGGCCTTCCTTCTGCTAGTTGACGAAGGGTTGCAAGAGGAAAGGCAGAGAGCTCAGCAAAAATGGGTGCATCCCATCGATCCGCAGGTGTTGATAAAGTCCGCATAAACAAAATGCAGTTCTACATTGATCAGCCATGAATTGCTGAATACCTAATATGAAGTAATTGTGTCGTGTTTCTTCTGGTTTTCAGGAGTCACAAGACAAGGTGATCAGCCCAGAGAAGGCAGAAGAGGCTAAACTCAAGGCCCGCTACCCCAGCTTGGGACACAAGCCCGGGGGTTCGGATTTGCTTCGCAAGCGCCTGACGAAGGGGGTGAGCCAGTTTCTCACATCTCCATGAAGAACGTGCAGGACTCACTAAGTGCTGGTCCTCAACTTTTATGTTCTAACTTGAGACGCTCAGATCAGAATTATGTGATGGATTTCTGATCTCTGGTTTTCAGAAAGCGTTGGTCTGTTGATATACCTACTGTACATTTTCTCTTCCACAACTATCACAGGGTATCCGCTACATATGTTTGATCGTGGCGCATCGCGTATGATATAGCTTAGCTGTCGTATATTTCTGCACTTATTCTAATCATAATCAGTTTAAAATGAATTTAAATATCATGAAATCTGAAAAATATATTTAATTTTGAGAAACCAACTCCTCCGGCTCCTGTCTGTCTCACTGCAACGCTGCTAGTGTTTGAAGTTACTGGGCGCTGCTCTGCTGTCGGTAGAGGAGGAGAAACTAGAGACGACAGTCCAGTGTTTCCTACTTTGCGACTCTGTTGCTTTTATCCAAAAAAAGCAACTAGAAACAAATCTAGTGACTTTTCTGTGTTCTAGTCCAGACATAGCAGGATATCTGGGAAAATGAGACATTTTTATTTAGTTATGCCTTTCAGCCACACATGAACATTGTTATATCATCCCTTAAAACAAACGATCCCAAAAACTCAGATTTATACAGTGGAGATCTAGTTTTCAGCCTGCGTGTGTAAATGAAAAAAATGGAGATTAATGTCCGGTGCATCACGGTCTGCAACGAATATTGCTGCGTTGTGTCACACGCCTGCGACCACTGTTTATCCGCTTGGCCATACGGTGGAGTTAAAAATGAATTTTGTCAGAGAGGGGCTGATTTTTGTTTGTATTTTTTATTTACAAGATCCAACCTCCCGGTGCCGTGATTAATTCCTAACAGGAAGTCGTGGTTGTTTTTTGAGGGATTCTAATTGGCTGACGTAAGTTTTAGTTTTGCGGTACACTGCCCCCTAAGCATCTGCCGTATTTTAAAAAAATGCTCACTGGCATAATTCTACAGGTTGGTGTGGACGCAAACTTTTCTAAAAAAAAACTCCCGTGTGTATCGTTCAGTGTGTGTGCCTCTGGCTACTATGTTTTTGGTAAAATTAGATGTATATGGTGTGCATTCGGGCAATGCATACAAATTCATACGTTACCTCATAAAGTAACCAACTCTGTGCGCATGTTCCCAGACCTTATCTTGACTCTGCAAGCTCTACCGCCACTAACGTCGGGAAATCAGACGGTCTTCGAACATTTGGATCCATTGCAACACTGCATGTGGATGTGCTCTGTTGTCTGAACACAGCCATCAACAAGTTCTCTCTCTCTGTCTCTGTCTCTATCTCTATCTATCTATCTCTATCTATCTCTATCTATCTCTATCTATCTATCTCTATCTATCTATCTCTATCTATCTCTATCTATCTCTATCTATCTCTATCTATCTCTATATCTATCTATATATCTCTATCTCTATATATCTCTATCTACAGTTGTGGTCAAAAGTGTACATACACTTGTAAAAAAATCATAATGTTATGGCTGTCTTGAGTCTTCAATAAGTTCTACAACTCTTATTTTTCTGTGATAGAGTGATCGGAACACATACATGTTTGTCACAAAAAACAGTCATAAAGTTTGGTTCCTTCATAAATTTATTATGGGTCTGCTGAAAATGTCACCAAATCTGCTGGGTCAAAAATATACATACAGCAACATTAGTATTTGGTTACATGTCCCTTGGCCATTTTCACGGCAACTAGGCGCTTTTGGTAGCCATCCACAAGGTCCTGGCAAGCTTCAGGTCGAATGTTTGACCACTCTTCTTGACAGAATTGGTGCAGTTCAGCTAAATGTGATGGTTTTCTTGCATGAACCTGTTTCTTTAGCACTGTCCACATGTTCTCAATGGGGTTTAAGTCAGGACTTTGGGAAGGCCATTCTAAAACCTTAATTCTAGCCTGGTTTAGCCATTCCTTTACCACTTTTGATGTGTGTTTTGGGTCATTGTCTTGTTGGAACACCCAACTGCGCCCAAAGACCCAACCTTCGGGCTGATGGTTTTAAGTTTTCCTGCAGAATTTGGAGGTAATCCTCCTTCTTCATTATCCCATTTACTTTCTGCAAAGAACCAGTTCCACTGGCAGCAAAACATCCCCAGAGCATAATACTACCACCACCATGCTTGACAGTAGGCATGGTGTTCCTGGGATTAAAGGCCTCACCTTTTCTCCTCCAAACATATTGCTGGGTGTTGTGGCCAAACAGCTCAATTTTTGTTTCGTCTGACCAGAGAACTTTCCTCCAGAAGGTTTTATCTTTGTCCATGTGATCAGCAGCAAACTTCAGCCGAGTCATAAGGTGCCTTTTCTGGAGCAAGGGCTTCTTTCTTGCACGGCAGCCTCTCAGTCCTTGCCGATGTAAAACACGCTTGACTGTGGAGACTGACACCTGTGTTCCATCAGCTTCCAAATCCTTGCAGACCTGCTTCTTGGTGATTCTTGGTTGACTCTTGACCATCCTGACCAATCTCCTCTCGGCAGCATGTGATAGCTTGCGTTTTCTTCCTGATCGTGGCAGTGACACAACTGTTCCATGCACTTTATACTTGCGTATAATTGTCTGCACAGTTGCTCTTGGGACCTGTAGCTGCTTTGAAATGGCTCCAAGTGACTTCCCTGACTTGTTCAAGTCAATAATTCGCTTTTTCAGATCCACACTGAGTTCCTTTGACTTTCCCATTGTAGCTTTTGTAGCTGAGTCTAATCACTGGGTCAAATGAGCCCTATTTAAATGGGCTCATGAGAAGTCAACAGCTGTAGTCAATCAGAATCACTTAGAAGAAGTGAAGAGGCCATGACATGAAGCTAATTTGATTGACACAACTAGCTACATCACCAAAGTTGACAAATTTTGTTGCTGTATGTATATTTTTGACCCAGCAGATTTGGTGACATTTTCAGCAGACCCATAATAAATTTATGAAAGAACCAAACTTTATGACTGTTTTTTGTGACAAACATGTATGTGTTCCGATCACTCTATCACAGAAAAATAAGAGTTGTAGAACATATTGAAGACTCAAGACAGCCATAACATTATGATTTTTTTACAAGTGTATGTACACTTTTGACCACAACTCTGTCTGTCTGTCTGTCTGTCTGTCTGTCTGTCTGTCTGTCTGTCTGTCTGTCTGTCTGTCTGTCTGTCTGTCTGTCTGTCTGTCTGTCTGTCTGTCTGTCTGTCTGTCTGTCTGTCTGTCTGTCTGTCTGTCTGTCTGTCTGTCTGTCTGTCTGTCTGTCTGTCTGTCTGTCTGTCTGTCTGTCTGTCTGTCTGTCTGTCTGTCTGTCTGTCTGTCTGTCTGTCTGTCTGTCTGTCTGTCTACTTGTTGATGCCATTAAAAATATTTCTACGAGCATTAAAAAGCATTAAATTAGGGTTACTCATTCCTGTATAAACCCTGTAAAGATCAGCCAACTTCTTGGGGCATCTCTAGTTCTAATTGTTCTGATTTGTAATTTTGTATTGTAAGTTTGTTTTAGTATAGTCAAAATGTAGAGGAATTGTTTCTCAACACTTTCCAGAGAACAAGGTGACGTACTATTGTTTAATTTGATTCCTACGGGGAAAAATCATCCTTTCTAGACCAATGCAGTAGAAACCATCACTGCCTGCAGCCTCTGGGAAGGCTTTGAATTGACCTGAAGTTGGAAACACAGTTTCTGGTCATAAAGGAAAAACCGCTACCCTCTGCCTTCTAAAAGTTCCTGCTTTGCTTGAATATCGGGCATCAACAGCAAAGTCTTCCACATGTTTCTTATAAGTAAATTTGACTTGTTTACAAAAGACTATTAAAAAAACAATAACTGATCTTTTTTTTTCTTTAAATAAAACACAAGCACAGTGGAAATAATTCATTGTCATCATGATGAGGCATTCTGGTCACAGTGATCAGTTACGGATTAGTGCTAGAAGAGCTGATTAATGTTGGCTTCTCCAAGTACATCTGGACAGGGGATATTTCGTGTCCTGGGAAATAACTCTCTAGGTGTTGTCTGGTGACCATCAGCCCAAACAGCTGATATCAGGACAATAGTTGAAAGCAATGATTTGAGCACTGCCGTTCTTTTAACAGCAAACTGCTCGCATATAGAATAAGGAGTGACAACTTCTCTTCAAGTTCAAGAATTTATTAACAAGTAAAAGGAACATCACTGTAGAATGCTGTTTATCTGAATTAACACTAGATTTCAATCAACAAATCCTCTACTAGGTGGTTCCTTGGCGCCTGTAAAAGTGCTCGATTTTCTGCAGCTAGTAGCAGCACTTCTGCCGCCACCTTCACTGGCAGGCGGCTGCCGGCTTTGTGACGCCGCGTGGCAGCCGGCTGGCGAAAGTGCCACACGCTTTTATTGGAAATAATATCAATAAAACATGCTTATTTGAAAGTAGGCATCTATGACGCATCGTTTGCCCAAAAACGGCAGCAGGAGTGCGGCGACGGCCGCGGCACCTTCGTGGCAGCGCGAGCCAGCGGAAGGGCCACTACTAGCTGCCGCAGACTGAGCTCGGCCCGCTGTAAAAGTCTCACATTTCTGTGTGGCGTACAGTTTAGGCTGATTTTATTCCTCATGGCTTGATTGCATAACATTAATATTGGACAAATAAAGCCTTTTTCTTTAGCCTTCTCAGAACTAAAACTGTTATCAGATATATCTCGTTACATAACTCTCCGTTTCACTTGGTTACGAACCTCTTTAAACAAGATTGTGGCCGGACCTTTCTTACCCAACCCTACGCCTTTGACCAGCCGTCTGTTGACCTGCTCTTTGTCCCCCATGATGGTGATGGTTGGTGTTTTTCATCAAACTTTGAGTGCTGCTGGAACAGTGTTTGAACTCTATTTTTTTTATTCATTAGCAGTTTTTAAAATGTATTTACAGTAATTCTTCTTTTATTATGAAACATGCACTTTTCCTCCTTGACTGCCTCTGTCAGGTTCTACGTTCCAGGTGTGTTTTGTCCCGGCCCGGCAGAACCCCAGCAGAGGGACTGTCACGTTAAACACAGTAAAGGAAAACCTCCGCTAGCATCAACAGGGCCTTGCAGAAGCGGTCGTGCAGCTTGAACTTGCTCGTTTTGTCATATTTCAACCCAAACTGCGTTGTTTTGGGATTTAATGTGATTGTTTTGCGCTTCACTGTTGGGCTTTTAAAAATCTTCACAAATAAAAGTCTAATGTACCATGTCTCTACACCTTTTGCACATGAATAGACTGAAGTTGTCCTCGTTTTTGATGGCAAAAGAGCTCAAACTCTGTGCCAAAGTGTACAAAATGATGTTCAGATGTTCTCATTACCGTCTGACAGAGGCGGCGTCCTGTTGATCCTGCATGATGCACGCCGGCCACAAACTAGAATCTTGTTCAGTTCTCCACCAAACTTAAGACTTTCTTCTGCTAAGTAAAGTCGAGGGACAGGAATGCGTTCACGAGGATCTGTAACCATGACACGGTTGCGGTTATTGTTGACTGCTTCAGTTGCTTATTCTCTCGTCTGATTTCTTGAATTTTTCTGTCTCTCTGCAGCAAAAGTATTTCGACTCTGGCGATTACAACATGGCCAAAGCGAAGATAAAGAACAAACAGCTGCCGACAGCCGCGCCAGAGAAGACGGAGATCACAGGGGACCACATTCCCACCCCCCAGGACCTGCCGCAAAGGAAACCCTCTCTGGTGGCCAGTAAGCTGGCAGGCTGATCCCCGTGCGTCCTTACGGGCCCCCGCAGCACCCCACGGCCCCATAACCCCGCTCCACCCGATTCTCAGAGCTGTAACATTACCCGCCCTCGGACCGCACCCTACCCCACCCCCACCCTTGCCTCTCTCTCTCTCTCTCTCTCTCCGCTCCACACCAGCCTGGACTACCCAAACAGAACCTAACAGTCAGCGAAGAGGCCGGCTGATGACTTCTCGTGTTTGTTTGTTTTTTTCTTTTCCCCCTCAGCGTTTTCTGGTCCCTGCTGTCTGCCCCACCGTCTCACCCCCAGAGACGTTTCCCTCTCCCTTCATATTTTCTCTTTACTTCCATGTAAGATACAGTGTGTTGACAGGTCTGTGGGGCCCTTTTGTACAGTGAGACCACTGGTTTAGGACGGGCGGGCAGCAGAAGCTACAGCACATATGAAATGCTTTAGTGTAAAGTTCAGGGTTCCTGCCTGTAGCTCTACGTGTGTGTATATACTTGTCTTTGTTTGGCACAGGGAGAGGAGAGAAATCAGGCCTTTAGAAAACGTTGCATCCGATTAGGGACTTATTCACTCTTATAATTGATTCTATGTTGGAGGGTTGAACTGCCGAAATCCAGGTGGCGCTTTTACCGTTTTGCTTCATTATTCAAGTAAAAGATGTTCAGATGGGAATGTCATATGGAACTGCATGCATGGGCTCCTTAAAGCAAACTTCACTATTTCCACTTGATTTCACTATTAAAGAAGGGGGCAGGTGTTCAGACAGACGGGGTCACAGCTGTCATGAATGGATCACTGTGCACAAAGAAGTGGGACGGAGGGGCGCGTGATACATTAAAGATAAAAACTGGAACTACATAGGGGAACAGTCGGCCTCCGCCGTGCTGCGAGCATACAAAAAAAAAGGTGCTAGGAACAAGAAATAAGTTTGGGAGGGGGAGGTTGTAATTATAAGTGACAGTAGTTTCCTCTTTAAAATGTTTTCAGCCGTATGTTGTGCTTTTAAAGCGCCATCACTGATGGGGATGCGGTAGATCGGTGCTGGCGTGGCATCTGTGTGAGCTCTGCATGTATATGGCTGCCCTGCTGTCACGATGTGCCATTTTGTTTTTGTAAATAAAATAGTTTTGCACAGATGTTGATGTTCTGTCATTTTGGGTTTTACTTGCACTAAACATTAAAATGAGATGCTGAGAAGGGTGTAAAGAAATATAGTGAGCAGCAAACCTTACCACAGCTTTTACAGAGTGATGAATACAATAAGATCAGGGGTTAAATACACGTCTTCCCTTTTTTAAGCTGGAGTTAAGAGATGTGGACTGATATTTCAGTGAAGATTTGATTTATTTCAGTAATCCTGTTCAAATAGTGATACCTCTGACATTTGTTTATTTTGATGATGGCTTAAAGCTAATGTAAGCCTGCTATTCAGTTTCCCACAAAAATGTATTACATGAGACCAGTAAAATATTTTTAATACAAAATGTTGGTTCATAACCTACACTGCCATGTGGAAGACTGAGAGCCGTCCAGCAGACAAGGAGGGTAAGACAGCAAATCATCGTTAGTTAAAAAGCTGCCTATTCAGATTCCTCTCTGTGTGTGTGTGTGTGTATGTATGTATGTATGTGTGTATATATATATATATATATATATATATATATATATATATATATATATATAGGTGGAAAATTGAGTGGAAGGAAAAAACTATGACTGCAGCCATGAAAGAATTGTAAAGCCTGTTTCAGAAAGCTGGGTTAGTGGATATTGAGTCCCTTCTGGCGTAAATCCCTGCATGCCCTGCCTTTTCTGTTTCAGAAAGCTCAGAAACCCTAGCCCTGAGTCGAATTATGACAACAAATTACTCTGTCAAACAACCCTGCTATGGCACACTTCTCCACTTAAATAACGTCATCTTTACTTACACTTAAAATATAAATATAGCCTATATGGTAAATATAAAGTGAGGTTGGCACAAATGATACACCAGCAAGAAAATCAGTGTCAACTCACTTTTAGAACGATGGGTGAAGCCAAATTCTGGCAAAAAGACGAATGAACATATCAGTTATTTCAATAACTCACCATCCCATCATTAAGTGCAAATGTTGATTATAGCCAATTAATGCTTTATTTGAGTAAGGTTAAATATAAGGTAAACGTATAAGTTAACCTTGCCTGATTAAACTGTATTTTCACACTTTCACATCTTGATTTGCTGCCGCGTCCTTTTAATGCCTGTCGGGTTCACTGAGCTACAGTATATTATACACTGGAGTGCTGATTTTGCCGAAAAACTGAAGTCACTGGCCGCCATCTTGCTACTCCCTACTCTCACAGAATCCCACTCTCACAGCAGTTTTCTGGCTGTGTGAAAACGTTTCACAGGTAATTCTACAGTCAGTGGATGTACTAACACTATCAACTACTAGGAAATTAGGTGCTGAAATATTTTACATGTTATTCATATAAAATATATATATATATATATATATATATATATATATATATATATATATATATATATATATATATATATCGTTAAAGTCATTAAGCCAGCAGATTGAATCGAAACTGCTGGCTTAATGACTTTAATGACCGCCTATTACTAAGGGGTGGACCTGTTTCTGTTGAATTTGCATGTTATCTAAGCCATTACAAGGCCTTTGTTTGGCAGGAGTATAAAGCTTGGCACTCCACATTACTCCAGACTTTTTTAATTGAGAAAGCTTCCTGGAGAGGAAGCGAAACGTCTTCAACTACGGAAAATAAGTCCAGTTGCTTTGTTTTTTACCTTTTTTTTGGATTGTTATTTATATATTTATAAATGTTATATATATATATATATATATATTTAAATAAATAAAATGCAAAATATTTCAGCACATGACTTTCTCAGTACTTGATAGTTTTAGTACATAACATAAAAGTATATGGCATTTGACATTTTAAATGTTTTAAGCCCCTCCTGAACATGAGAAAATCCTCGTTATTCGATGCTGTAGGGCACATATTCCCTAGTTACTGGGGGAAAATAGGGAGTACCAATATGGCGGCTGGTGGCTTCAAAGCGACTCATTCTAACAGCGGGCTATCCAGTGTATAATATAGCTCAGTGGTCGGGTTGCACCTAGACACGTGATCAATGCCCCCCACCCCCTTTTTTGTTGGGAGGTGCTGAATGAGTGTGAGAATACAGCTTTAATTCTCCGTCAAATAACACTCATATCCCTCATGCGTTGACTTTTTCAGCAATTACCTGCCGCTAACTCGCCTTTTATGCATGGTTTAATATTTTCTATATGCCTTCATTAAATATTTCTAATCCCACTCGCGGGAAATGAACACTTCCGGGCTTCTTGTGTCCTGCCGTTGCCATGGTGAATCACGTTATCCGTGTTCCGTTGATTAGGGCTTCTTCCATGCTCGTCCTCGTTGATTGGACACTGAGTTTAGTTACCTAATTGATTTCACCTGTTCTGAAACCGGGAACGCTGAGTGTGATAGCGTGAGGTAGAACTACTCAGGGTAGAGCGGCCATTTTTTTTTCTGAACCAGGTTGCAGTGTTGACTGTGGCTGGACTCGGACCTTCAACATCCACCACCACACAGATGTGCCCATGACATTTATTCTGTTGACTAAGGAGGTCCTCGTTTCAGTTTGAAATTAATTTTTGGTATAATAATAATAATAATAATAATAATAATAATAATAAAGGTTCCAGAATGTGAAGGAAGGAATGAGAGCCGCAGCATCCAAACTGTGTGAAGTTCCCCCAGTCAGTCATGATCTGAGGAGCTCATGCCATCAGCTGGTTGTTGGTCTGCTGTTTTTTTATTGATTATTATCACGTCCAAAGTCAGCACAAAACATTTTAGAGAAGCGCACGCTTCCCCGTGCTGCCAGGCTTCAGGGAGACGCTGATTCCATTCTCCAGCAGGACCTGCACCGGCTGCTCACACCAAACACGATCCTTTCCTGTTCAGACCAGCAGAACTCTTCTAGTCTTCCGGTTCTGGTGAGCCACCCTATCTAATGACCTCTCTGAAATGTCCAGGAGGCGACCGTGAACCTAAGATAACTTTCAAAGGTTTGCGCACCGACGCTAAAACCGGCCCTGTTCTGTTTGTGTACCTCTCCGACCTGCCCACCGGGCGGCGCTGTTTGCCCGCTCGCTGGCTGCCCTCCCCTCTCCGTTTGGCTGAATCACTTCACCCCATCACCGTTCCCAGAATGCACAGTTGGAGACGGCGAAAACACGAGCAGCCCGAGGACGCGTCGCTCATCATGGCGATATAAACCATCTTCTCCCGCAGGCCCCGCCGCCACCGAAGCCTTTTCTGCCTCCGCTTCATGAAAAACACACGCCGCTTCCGGCGCCGAGCGGAGACGAGAGCCGCCGCCACCGCCGCCGGTGGAGATTGATCCCAGCTCGGAGGAAGGACGAGTGAGCGTCATGGCAGCGTCGGAGCTGTACACAAAGGTAAACCACCGCTGTTTTCCCTCCGCGGATACGCATGCAGTAAACGCGCCGCTGTCTTTTAAAATGAATGAAAATGTCCGCCCGGAGGGACGTTTTTGTGTTTTTTTTTTTTTGGTGTGTGAAGGTAAGGCTGACAGGGAAGGAGGCAGACCTGCAAAAATGACACGAAGCCGCCTTTAGGAACAAACCCTCGCCTCCGACATTCTCCGTTTGTTGTCAGTCATCATGTCCCGGTCGCTCCACGCTAAAGGGAGCTGCTAGATGATGATGATGATGATGGTGATGATGATGATGATGCAAAGGCGGTGCCAGCCATCATGGAGGCGCCTCTCTTTCGCTGTCTGACAGACTAACAGGTATATATCGCCCTCCGTCCCCCTGACGTCGTGTGTCTGATGGGAATAGGCTGGCTGTGCGTCCGCCGCCTGGCTCCCTGGGTCCGGGGTTCTGTTTTGGCCGTAAAGCGGAGCTTGGGTACCGCCGAGATGCTGCGCTGCAGCCTGCATCCAGGAGACCGTAGCATCCTTCCTCTTAGCATCCAGGGCGGCTTCAGGCAGCCATATGTGCTGCTGACCGGGCCTGGTACATACAACCAGCGAGGTCATGTGCTGAGGAGGAGGAGGAGGAGGAGGAGGAGGAGGAGGGTTGCATACTGATCCCAAATGAGGCGGCAGAGATGAAGAACACCCTCCTCCCCCTCCTTTTCCCTCTGACAGCTGGCGTGTGTTCAGCCTGGATATTGGTTTTGGCGAAGAGAAGTCGTGACGTTGGCTGCTGACATTTCTTTTGGACATCATCAAGTGGCGCGTCTTGGTTCGCTTGCAAATGCAAGACGGCGATAGAAGCGCACCCCAGCGACGGGGCGCGTGTTTCTACTGCTGGAGTTCACGAAGTACAAAGTAAACACAAAACAAAATTAAAGGTTAACTTCTTCATGTTGATTCTCCTGTCTGGAGTTGTTCTCCATGCTTGGTTTGCGTGCGTCTCTGTGTTTTTCAGGTGCCATCGTTTCCTGGATTCCCAGCAGCGTTCTCTCATAGCGCTCAGAGGTTTTGACTGCAGCCGTACTGAATAGGCACGGGCGCCTTTAAATCGATTACAGACAAGCAAAGACAGTGGAAAATGCAGATGGAGGTTCTGTGGAGAACTCTGACCACTGACCGCACGTGATGTCGCCGCAAGCTTGTGCGCTCGGACCATTTAAGGCATCCGGTCAGCTTTTTAAACCGTACTAGGTGTGAACTGGGGTAATCAATCGCCGCAACAACAGCCAGCACAGGGCCGAGAGCCCAAACACATCCAGTGATCCGCGGATTCACACGAGACTAAAACCTGCCGGTAGGTCAGGGTGCTAAGGGTTGAGGTCATACACCAAGGAAACAACCGAATAACGCCCCCTCAGGGTGTGAAAAGTGGCGTTTTACAGCAACACAACACATTTCTGGTTAAAATGTTTGCTTTTCTTGTGAATTGCGTTGAAACTACATTAGTCGGTCATCTTTGCCATCATAAAACCCCCCTGAAATAGATCCACACCGTGTGATCTGGGTTATTTCTGGATTAGCTGGACGCTCTGTGCACTGACTGGACGTAAACGGGCCTCCTGTCCGGACTGACCGGCCTTCAGGGCCGCTGGGAAGCCAGTCTCCGCCGTAAACGGCACCATCCCGTCAACGGAGCCGCCGACTGGGCCTCACCTTTTCAGCGCCAGACTGGAAAACACTCTCCTCTTTGTGCTCGTGGGAGCTCGCTGAGCGGCACCAAACTGCTCTGTAGGGATACTCTCACCCGCACCCACAGGCACACAGCGCCGGACCCAGATGCCGTCTCAGGCTCAGGGTGTGTCCGATCTGCTAGCCAGTGCACAGGTAGGCCAGTCGGAGCCGAAGGGCTTCAAACTGGAGTCGGTTTCTCCTCTGGTGGAAAACGAGTCAGGAAGCGAGGCGCTGGAAGCGAGTGAACGCGGGCTCTATAGCAGAAAGTAGAGGTGCTCAGATGACCCAAAGAGAAGCATGGTTTTATTTCAGGGCACAATGCACAGCATTTCTAGGGGTTCTGGGCTCTTCATTGATTTCTGAGAAGACGATCACCTCAGCAGATTTTTTTTTTTTCTTACAAACTCGGCGTTGGAGGGTTGTGCAAAAGATGCTGTGACTCAGAAAACCCCTTCATTGGTATAAAACTCAGCGTGGAGGGCTGAGACAGCTGAGTAAATCCACCACTTTTGTTTCAGCAATTATTAGGAGTGTAACAATACACCGAAGCACAGCGATATGTCTGTTAAATGATTAACCACCCAATTCATCGACGCAAAGCGAAAAGATCCATCAATATCCTCAACTTTGAGATGCACCTTTATTTTGAAACTCACAAGGCATGAGACTAAAGTGAACAGGTGATTTATTTGTAGTAGTATTTTAAAATTTGAAGAATGGTGTTTTTGATTTAAGTGCCTGTTAGAAATAAAATAGTCAAATCATATTTAGTTTTTTTTCTGAGTTAATATCAATATACAACAGTGTTAGATGGGCATCATGTCGATGGCGTCGATCTGAAATCATTACAGACTTTGTGCTATCGGCAAATATCATATCGTCATCCAAACAAATCAATTATAACATCGCATCGTGATACAGCTGGTGATTTACACCCCTAATAATAAAAAAAAACTCAAGGGGAAGAATAGGGCGAGAAATAAAAGGTCAGACTAGGAATGGATATAGTTAATATACCAGAAGAACATAAAACAGGAGATTCTTTCCAGAGTTTATGGTCTAAACTTGGTAAGCATTTTGTGGCAAAACTGTAAAGCTCGACCATCAATACCAGTTTTAACAAATTTGAATTCCTCTCTGAATTTCAGTATAAGCAGATAATAAAACAGCTTTTCACGTTTCTTGTCCAGCCCTCCCACCACGAACGGTCGTGAAGGATTCCCATTAGGAGCAGAGGCGACGGCAGGCGGTACAAAACAAAACGGCAAAATGAGTCCAGAGCTAACTTCTAAAACGGTCTTTAGCGTCTGAAAGTGGCGAATAGAGAGGCTAGCAGGTCTAGCGTTACTAAAACAGCGCCGTAAGAATGTAGATCCAGCACGGCTCTGTAGGAACCATTTTCAGCCCGGTCCTCCTCACTGGAGCCCGTTTGGAGCCGTAAATGTTACATGTTGTCATTTTTGATGAATATCTACTATAGGATGTTTGTCATTATAAAGAACCATTGTACTTTTTTTATTGGTTTAAATTTAAAATCATAACGTCAAAAAGGTTTTACAAAAAGAAGATGGATGAATTTTTTTTCAATGGCATGTTATTGATATTTGTATAGAATTATGTAAAAGAAAAAAGTCAAATCATTTCCAACCTAATGACAAGAAATATAGATCTAAAAAAATGATTCGGGTACGTTGTGGAAATGAAATGTCGATATTCCACAAAAACCTGCTGCCGCCTGTGTTATTGTGTCTATATTTAAAACATTAGTTGGTCCTCCAGCATTTCTAGCCAGCGTTAATAAGAGCTGTTGTTTTTTCATTCTCCATTTTAGTTATTAGTTTTCCTTACTTGTCGCTTGACGCACGTCACCAAGTTGAGTTTGGCCCAACGATCGGTGCCAAAGCACAGCTCCACCTCTGGCTCGGTGTCACATGACAACGCATGGGAGCAGGGTGGTGCTTTTGAACGTATGTGAGGGTCTGGTCAGGGGGACATCCTAACCTCACAGACCCACACGCGGCCGCAGAGTCATGTCACGCGTATCTAACCTGACACACACACACACACACACAGCCTCAGTGAGGAACGGCTGACAGGCGGGGAAACGTCAGCTGTTGCCAGCCGTGTTTGACCTTTTTAGGGTTCCAAGCTCGCGGAGCGGGCGAACGAGCCATGCCACCCCTCAAACGTTTTTAAAGGGTAACTCGCCCCCAAATTGCCAATAAACTGTTAACATGGTTGTCTTGTAGTACTGTCTCCATAGCCTGGTCTTTATTTTGACAACATTTTCATCAATTAACAGTAATCATTGTTGTCAACTTTGTGTCTTTAACTTACTCCTCTGTGAGGCTGATGCTCATGTTTAAGGTTTGCTCAATTAGCCTACAGTCTACGCAGCATGAGTGAAAAACACGGCCTGCCGTATGGCCACAGATCCCACCCACCCGGGGAATCCACCGTTTGTCCCCCTTCCATCAGGGAAACCACTCAGGAACATTAGATCCAAACCTCACAGTCTTAAAAACAGCTTCTTTCCCAAAGCTCTAAGGGCTGTCGCCCCTGCTCATAAATGAATGAGCGGCCCAGTTCAGACTTACGTGTTACAATCACACTACGGGTTACAAGGTTCCTGATCAGATGACAATCATTTATTATGCTCTGTCTCTTTGAAAATGTGTATTTCCACACTTCAGTCTCTCAGGGACTGTCTTGTTAGATTTCCATGCAAATTGCACAATTCTGCAACAACTTTTTTTTTTGCACTAGTCTGTGAGGCAGACACCCCGTCTACTTTTAAGACTAGACTGTATTAGGGCTGGACAATATAGAAAAAAAGCATATTGATAAATTAGAAATCATATGATCGATATAGATAATTATCAACTAATTCAAAACATATATTTTAAGTGCAGCCCTGGCCATTTTATATTGTTACTTAGCGACCTATTTTTGGATAAAGAACACACAAACACTGAATTCATATTCAACCCTTTATTCAACCAACTTTTTACCAAAGCTGCAAGTTTTTAAAAAAGAAAATAGAACAAAGGCTTTCTGAACTCTTAGAAGGGGGCGGAGCTTGGTGAAGCGTTTCCTAGGTCTGAGTTTGATTGGTTGGGAGGATGTAATGCCTGTAATATTAACCTCCATAGCTAAAATGTATAAGGAAGGAAAACTTTTATTCTATTGAACTTCTTATTGACCCTTTTTTCTATCATTATCATACGTCTATCGATCGATATATACTGTTATTGAATTATCGTCCAGCCCTAGACTGTATAATGATACATAATAGAGGCAGAAACATAAAAAGAGAAACCGAAGCTGGCAGCTCATATAAGCCTTTAATATGGGATATCAGTTGAAAGTTAAGTGGAAGGAAAATCTCTCAGCCTACAAAGGGTATGCAGCCCTGGTGTGGGGAAACATTGGTAAGGAATAAGCCTTTCGGGCCTGGGTGCTTCCGTGAGTAAGCTGTAATGTGACTCTAACAGAGGTGCACTCATGTTCAGTTCTGGGGGCGCTTGGTTGGTGGGCCGTGTGACCTGGGGCGTTGGGAGGGGCGTCGCCAGGGGCAGACTTGCAGCACTGATGATAACCGCTTGCAGTTCTAGTTTTTTTTGCGGCTTCTAGTGGCTCGCTTTTTATTGACAGTAGACTGACAGGAAAGGGGCGGAAGAAGGGGAGAGACATGCGGAAAAGGGTCGTCCGCGTCGAGGACTAAAGGCCTCCAAACATGGGTTGCGCTACCCGCTACACCACGAGCGCGCCCTAGTTTTGTTTTTGTTTTTTTTACCCATATGCAGCAGCCGTGATGCTCAAACCGCCTTGTCATTGCACCGCGCTGGATCAGGGAAGGTCATCAAGAGGCCCAGAAGAAGAAGGAGGTCCTGAATCTGCAATTTGAGACGGATCGATAGATTCAATGTGAACCGAAGGCCAGAGAAAGCAGAGCTGCAGGGGTGCTTCCTGTAAATCACAGGCAGCTAGCTTTTCTTTTTGGAACCTCTCTAGAAGTCGTACCAAACCTGGAGCGTTTAACATTAGCGCCGGTGAGTTTTTTACTGTCTAGAGGGGGAAAAAAGAAGACATAAAGCCCATTTAGTACTGGTAAGATGTAAGTATAAGTCCCTATCTACAAATTAGCGTAGCATCAAAAAGTTCATGTAGTTCAGGTATTCTGCTTAAAAAGGGAAACTCAAATAGGGATTCATTCCACACACTGATGCATTCAGGTGTTTTTTCCTTATTCTAAGCCTTGTGGTTTACAGCTGATGGAAACCCACATATCAGGGGTTTTCTAGAATATTACACAAAACCACTTAAAAAAGGATTTTTTAAAACACAAATGCTTTTTTCTGCTAAAAAGGTATGCCTACTGTGTGCTACATGATTATGCTGATTTTGGACTGGATTGAAAACCCAGCGGACCAGCACCAGCAAACAAATCTGCCTCAGCCTCTAAAAAAGGCCGTGCTTCACAATCCTCCAAAGGCTTCAGGTCTGCCTGCTGCTCGTAGAGCATTTTCCACCACGCTTTTCCCTTCCAGTCCACTTCCCATTAACCTGTTTGGATGCAGCACTCTGTGAGCACCAGTGGTCTTTATCACTTACCCTCCCTGCGCAGAGTCTAAGCAACCCTCCTCCCCATGCATCTGTAGGCCAAAATATTACATTTCTGCATTACAAATCTTTTTCCCTTTAATTCTTCTTTAATCTTCCAGTTTCCAGCCAAAGGGATTTTTAGATTTTCATTAGCTGTATATATATTAATCAAGCTTAACAGCAATAAGCTCTTTGATTACATGATATATATGAGTTACATACAGAGGTTGGACAATGAAACTGAAACACCTCTCATTTTAGTGTGGGAGGTTTCATGGCTAAATTGGACCAGCCTGGTGGCCAATCTTCATTAATTGCACATTGAACCAATAAGAGCAGAGTGTGAAGGTCCAATTAGCAGGGTAAGAGCACAGTTTTGCTCAAAATATTGCAATGCACACATTATGGGTGACATACCAGAGTTCAAAAGAGGACAAATTGTTGGTGCACGTCTTGCTGGCGCATCTGTGACCAAGACAGCAAGTCTTTGTGATGTATCAAGAGCCACGGTATCCAGGGTAATGTCAGCATACCACCAAGAAGGACGAACCACATCCAACAGGATTAACTGTGGACGCAAGAGGAAGCTGTCTGAAAGGGATGTTCGGGTGCTAACCCGGATTGTATCCAAAAAACATAAAACCACGGCTCCCCAAATCACGGCAGAATTAAATGTGCACCTCAACTCTCCTGTTTCTACCAAAACTGTCCGTCGGGAGCTCCACAGGGTCAATATCCACGGCCGGGCTGCTATAGCCAAACCTTTGGTCACTCGTGCCAATGCCAAACGTCGGTTTCAATGGTGCAAGGAGCGCAAATCTTGGGCTGTGGACAATTTGAAACATGTATTGTTCTCTGATGAGTCCACCTTTACTGTTTTCCCCACATCCGGGAGAGTTACGGTGTGGAGAAGCCCCAAAGAAGCGTACCACCCAGACTGTTGCATGCCCAGAGTGAAGCATCGGGGTGGATCAGTGATGGTTTGGGCTGCCATATCATGGCATTCCCTTGGCCCCATACTTGTGCTAGATGGGCGCGTCACTGCCAAGGACTACCGAACCATTCTGGAGGACCATGTGCATCCAATGGTTCAAACATTGTATCCTGAAGGAGGTGCCGTGTATCAGGATGACAATGCACCAATACACACAGCAAGACTGGTGAAAGATTGGTTTGATGAACATGAAAGTGAAGTTGAACATCTCCCATGGCCTGCACAGTCACCAGATCTAAATATTATTGAGCCACTTTGGGGTGTTTTGGAGGAGCGAGTCAGGAAACATTTTCCTCCACCAGCATCACGTCGTGACCTGGCCACTATCCAGCAAGAAGAATGTCTTAAAATCCCTCTGACCACTGTGCAGGACTTATATATGTCATTTCCAAGACGAATTGACGCTGTATTGGCCGCAAAAGGAGGCCCTACACCATATTAATAAATTATTGTGGTCTAAAACCAGGTGTTTCAGTTTCATTGTCCAACCCCTGTATGTCGGTTTCACTTTGTGAATCGAATTTCTAATAAACCTTAATTGTTGTGTTTTTCACGTCAGTCTGTTATTGAGATCACGTGCCTGAGGTTTCTGACATACCCTGGTGAAGTTAGCAGTACCACTACCGATTGCATTGTTCACTGCAGGTTGATGTCGCTTCTTTTTTTGAGCAAGAGACTCGGTGTGTTAGAAAATTACAACATTTAAAACGGATTTTAATGTATAGATGTTATGTAATGACCATTCTACATACATTTTTAATTTAAGTTCCTTTTTGGGATTAATAAAGTATTTTTGAATTGGTATTATGGCCTAAACAATGATCGGGGAGGACTGGTTACTGTACATACACATAGATCGTTAAGTGGAGGGAAAAAGTGAGTTGGGTAAAGAACTGGACTGTTGCTCGGTTTTGCTTTTCGTTTGGAAATCAAGGTCCCAGAGTGTGGAGGAAGAGAGCAGAGGCCCAGAATCCATGTTGTTTGAAGTCCAGTGTGACACTTCCACAGTCAGTGATTGTCTGGGGCGCCATGTCATCTGCTGGTGTTGGTCCTCTGGGTTTTCTGAAGTCCACCGTCAGGAAACTCTGGAGCACTTCATGCTTCAATCTACTGACAAGCTGCATGGAGATGCTGATTTCATTTTCCAGCAGGAGTTAGTCCCAGCTTCCACCGGCAAAGCCACCCAAAGTAGTAGAGTGGTTCAGTAACCATGTATTACCGGGCGAACTGGTCTGACCTGAACCCCATAGAGAAACCATGGAGTGTCGTCTAGAGGAAGATGGGAGACACCAGAAGCAACCAGGCAGATGGCCTGAAGGCAGCTATTAAAGTGACCTGGGCAGCAGAAGCACAGGCTGACGGCCTCCCTGCCACGCAGCATCGATGCAGTAATTCAACCAAATACTGAGGGCATAAAAATGACCATACTTCTCAGAAGCCTGATATTTCTGTTTAAAATGTCCTTTTTGATAAATGTTATTTATTATCCTAATTTTCTGAAACACTGAATTTTGGGTTTTCAGTGTCTGCAAACCATAATCATAAAAATGACAAGAAGCAGAGACTTGAAATATTGCACTGTGTAGGGAATCAATATAATTTATTAGTTTCACTTTTTTTTTTTTTTTTTTTTTAACGATACTCTAGTTTTTAAAAATGTACCTCTAAATTATAAAGCCTCATTATTGAGGCAGATAAAATCCCCATTTTGTTGCAGGAACGAGGCATTGAATCACCTGCGTCCGGCTTGTCTCTCTGCTTGGTGACGTTCTGACTCTGCCACCATGTTCATCGCATCTGAAGGAGCGCTGTTGTCTTGTTCGCCTCCTAACTCATGTGATCGACAAAGGAAGCCGGGATGTTTGTTGACGGGCAGATGGGACGGCCAGTCATGTGTTGCGGGAACTGAAGGGAACGTCCGTGAACGCTGCCTGTCTCTGCAGACACAATGGGACGGTTCTGCTCCAGAGCTCATCGCTGCGCCGCTTAGAGTCCAATCTTTCTTTTTTTTTTCGCATGTTTGTCTGGGGGGGCATAAGGAAAACGAATCGGATGTTAAGGATGAGTTAGAGGTTGGCTCTGCACACAAGATGAACCGGGAGCTGGAGTATATGTTTGTTCATGTAAGTTTTTGCCATTGAAATTCATCCCCTTTTAGTTTTCGGTCTTGAGTTGAAAATTCTTGGGCTTTAGTGCGCCGCTCAGTCACGGAAACATTTCTGTTTAGTTTTACAAGGGGTTCGGTTTCACAGGAATCCGTTTGTCGATTGTTTTGGACTCCGTTCTGTTGCGTACCACCCCTGTAACGGGGAGGATGGAGTCCCAGCCAGGACGCAGCCTCGAAAACAGCTGAGCTGCTCGAGTCAGGAGGACAGGAACATCCAGCAGATTCCAGCTTTCAACCTCTGCTCAATTTTAGCGGAAACGTTTGAAAGAGAAATTTGTGAATTGGTGAAATCAAATCAAGTTTAACATTTTTGTGAACTTTTTTACGTCCTGCAGAACAATGTATGCTCTCAAAGAATGGACAAATTGTAATAATCGGCATTTTTCCAAGTCTTTTGTGCTAAAGTTTAGTCTTTCGGCCATTAAACTGTACAGAACGTTGGGCTTCGTGCTTCCATCCCGTTCTCCTGCCCTTCTGGATCACATCAAAATGAACAGCGTGGCTCCAAGAGGGGACCCGGGCCCAACTAATGTGATTAGGAGCTGGGCGGCATCACGGTTTCTGAGGAGAGCTCTGGCAGGTATTGGGTCTCATGCACGCCATCCGAGCCAGCGTTCTCCTTAGCTTGTTTCTATAGACCCGTACGTTTCACAACCCTCCGCGCATAGCGGAGTCTGTGAACCCTGGCGTCATGCAGTGTCAGCCCAGCTGAGCAGAAAAACAGCAGATCCTCACATGAGGGGCATCATGTGACGAGGCCTCTCTGCAGTCTGGGACTCTATTGACGGCTTTGCGAAGAATATCTGGGCAAAACACGCTCCGCATACCTCTGCTTCTGTCTGGACGGCTCGCTCCGGCCCTCCTTATCGTAACATGTCTCAAGGTTTTAATCCTCTTCCACTTGATTTCCTTTTACCTGAATTCCTTTGAATGCGGTCTGCAGAGTTGTCCGAACAGCATCACTTCAGGCACTGAGCAGTTTTGCGCTGTGGTTAGTTGACGCATGGCCAAGCTTATCGTTATTTCAGTGCTGGTTTGGAAGAAGGAGCCTGTCATAGTTTTTAATGGTGTTTTTTCTTTTTTTTGCCATCTTTTTAAAGAGATCAACATGACCCTTATGAGTTTTTTTTTAATAATATCTTTCCCAGAAAGGTAGCGTATTTGACTGCAAATGAACAGAATTCAATTCAAAGTGACTCCCATTTTCAGTGGTGTGAAAAAATACTATCCACAATACTTGGTGTTTGTCACCATTACAATGTTCAGATCATCAAAAGTTATAATCAGAATAAGACATCTAGATAAGAAGAAGCAGTTTTCAAATGTTTATTTCTGTTATGGAAGGAAAAGCCATCCCGACCAGCAGAAAATATACTAGCGCCTATTGAGAAATCCTAAATGACCTGCGAATAACCTCAGTGTTTGCCTGTTTCACTCAGGCCTGGCTAATGGTAGACCTGTGGAAACAAGAAACCACCTGGATAGAACCTGTATGGCGACATGTAGTAGACTGAGATCTAAAAAAGTAACTCATCATACTCCTATCTAAAGAAGACTCACAAACAGATGACAAACAAAGCCATATCAGGATCAGAATCAACTTTATCTCATCAAGTTTGAGGGTACAAACAAGGAATTTGACTTTGATACCAACAGGCAGACAAGTAACAGAAAGCAGACAGCGACTGCAATCTATGACAGAAAAGACATTTTCAGGGGACAAAGGTAAGAATAAGAATAGCTGGCTACCCTGACTTTAAAGTGTTCATAGGATACACGGTCTGGGGGTAGAGACTGGCCCTGTGTCGGCTCCTTTTAGCCATCAGCTGCACGGTTGGTGCTACATCAACTCTGTAGCGCCAACCTGAAAGCAACCTGGAAACGGTTATCTAGCCAATTCCAAGCCATAATCTGCAAACAGTGGGACAATAGTGAACCTTGTCATCAAGGCAAGGGTGGCACAATTAGTTTTAAGATTTAGGGATGTTCCTTTTTCAGATTGGGCCAGGTTGTTGTTTTCTTACCTTTTTTGTTTTCTTACCTTTTTTTAATAAAGGAAACATTTGAAAACAGTAGTTTGCTTTACTCCTATTATCTTTGATGTTTAAATTAGTTTCATCCAAACCTTTAAAGCGTTCCAAAAAGAGGCAAATCTGTAAAAGGAAGACGTCTGTAAGCGGGCTAACGCTTTTCCACAGCGCTGTGCTGCGTTTCCACAAGCATTCCTGCTAGCGCCGACTGTGTATAGACGTGTTATGGTATGGGTCAGTTTTAACGTAAACCAACATTTTAAACAGCCAGCCTTTCATAATAATGTCGTAATACTATTCCTACACTTGCAAGTCCTTTTGATTAGATGCCAGAAAACGGCCCAGAGTAAAACCCTGCCGCCCCTCCCCCACATGTTGCTGCAGTATAGCAATGCAACGTAACTGTGATAACTGTGATGAGCCTTAGAGTATTTTAAAAGTAGTGATTGTTCCCTTTCTGTTTTACATAAAAGCAAATAGATCATGTTCATAGTGATTACTATCACAGCTTCTTTTTAAATGTTGGGTATTGCTACCGTCAAACAGATATTCCTGCTCAAGGTTATCACAGCGTGAGATTCTCGCACCAGCTCGGGACTCGAGGTGATAAATTGGAGGGGAAAATGTCATCGTTTTCAGATGTGACGCCGTTGCCAGAGGACCTTGAGGTCAAGAGTGAAAGCTCCAAGCTAAGTCTGTCTAATCTGCTCCTAACTCTTAGCGGATTTGGAAACACTCCCCTGAGATGCCCCGCCCCCCTTTGGTCCCAGCAGTGCACCGCGAGAGCATGAGGCCACACACATGTCCGCGTGCAGTACAGGCAGGTGAAATATCGATCTGGGACTTGGCCAGCATCGGTAGCAGAAGTCACCTGAGTCTGCAGACTATTTTATTGCCGTTTTATAATCGGGGCCCGACGATGTGAAGACCTTGTAGATGTAGATCGTACACTGAAAGGAATCTTTAATAAATTTACAAAGACATTTGAAAAAAAAAAAAACGGAGGAAACCATTCAGGATGGTATGCTTGATTAAATCAGGCGTAGACCATCCGGCATCTCCTCGTTTCTTTTCCCTCTCAATTTCAAATCTTCAGACATTTCAGTTGAAGCGGGTCTAAATGGAGGCTTTTATTGCAGTAAGGGAGTCATTGCTGCTGATCATCTGTTTCTGCCATGATTTGTGGTGTAGTTGACTGTCATAAGATTAGCTGGTGTTAAACCCTGAGTTGGCTTAATCACACACTGATCCTTTATCTCAGCTAAACAAGGATTAGCCATGGATCTCCAGGAGCCTTTAAATGCTTTGAACTGACCTTCTGCTCTGATAGTGTTGTCCACATCTTTCTAAGTAACTTTAATGTGTCTTATCTTCAGCTGATAACAAGAGCTTTGACACAATATTAATTTTATCAAGCCTTGTGAATAGAAAGTTGCTGCTACAAACTTAAAGATACCTAGAGATGCACCAATCAGGATTTTCTTGGTCGGATTCTGATGTTCTTTTAGGACTGACTAGTCAATTATGATCAATCCTTGTACTGTTTTTTCTTTATTATATTCTAAGGACTATGACATGAAAAAGAGAACAATCTGCAGCAGGAAATTTGACATAGCTAGTTTTGAATCCTGCACAGAATGAAGGCATTCTAAGATTCTTCCTCATTTATAGAACAACCTCTCATTTCCTGGCCTTTAATTCAAATAAAAACAGATTGCTCAGAGTAGGACAAACACTACTTTGTTTTCTGTCCGACTTTAAACAGCCAGAAAATCTACAGTTGATTGAACACTTGGGGCCCTTGTTGTCAACAGCGTCCTTCGCCGTGTCTTCTGTCTTTTCTTCTTTTTGGGCCCTCATTTTTTAAGTGATGTCCTACTTATTACCTGGAGTAAGAGGCTACAGCTGTACAAACATTAGCCGTCTGGCTGCTACTGTGCATCAACCTAACTTTACGTGGCTCTATTCCAGCCACATGATTGGTCCAGCGTGGATCACCTCCTATTATCATTGGCTAATCATCTTATCTGTATCTTGAAGGTCTATATTGGCCTTTATTCATATGTCTGTCAAGGAAAAATAATTTTGAGATATATATTGCAGATATATAGATTTATCTGCAAAGCCCTGCATGATGCCCCAGTTGTTCTTAATCAGTCAAGTCATTTAATATGTTCACTCTGTGGTTCACTGAGGTTCTAATCTCCTTACAAAGGTGCACAAGTCTGTTGTTTTCTCCTTTTTGCGTTACAGCTGCTGTTGCAACTACCCACTGTACCATTAACATTTGCCTTTGATGAAGACTATCAATAAGCAAATCCTTGATGCGATTCCACTATGGATTTAAATTCGGCTCCTCGAAAGTTCACACTAGCCAGTGTTACTCCAAGAAAAGTTGGTATTTATTTTTTGTTTATTTGGTTTTGGCTTTTTGTGGTACAAAGGAAGTTTCATTTTATTGTACACTGCTCAAAAAAATAAAGGGAACACTAAAATAATCCTAGACCTGAATGAATGAAATATTCTTCTTAAATACTTTATTCTTTACATAGTTGAATGTGCTGACAGCAAAATCACACAATACATTATCAATAAATGTAATTTATTAACCCATGGAGGTCTGGATTTGGAACCACACTCAAAACTAAAGTGGAAAAACACTCTACAGGCAGATCCAACTTTGATATAACGTCCCTAAAACATGTCAAAATGAGACTCAGCAGCGTGTGTGGCCTCCATGTGCCTGTATGACCTCCCTACAATGCCTGGGCATGCTCCTGATGAGGTGGAGGATGGTCTCCTGAGGGATCTCCTCCCAGACCTTGACCTTACGCATCCACCAACTCCTGGACAGTCTGTGGTGCAACGTGGCGTTAGTGGATGGAGACATGATGTCCCAGATGTGCTCAATTGGATTCAGGTCTGGGGAACAGGCGGCCAGTCCATAGCATCAATGCTGACACACTCCAGCCACATGAGGTCTAGCATCGTCTTGCATTAGGAGGAACCCAGGACCAACCGCACCAGCATATGGTCTCACTATGGGTCTGAGGATCTCATCTCTGTACCTAATGGCAGTCAGACTACCTCTGGCGAGCACATAGAGGGCTGTGCGGCCCCCCAAAGGAATGCCACCACACACCATTACTGACCCACTGCCAAACCGGTCATGCTGGAGGCAGGCAGCAGAACGTTCTCCACGGGGTCTCCAGAATCTCTCACGACTGTCACACGTGCTCAGTGTGAACCTGCTTTCATCTGTGAAGCACACAGGGCGCCAGTGGCTAATTTGCCAATCTTGGTGTTCCCTGACAAATACCAAACGTCCTGCACGGTGTTGGCCTGTAATCATAACCCCCAACTGTGGATGTCGGGCCCTCATACCACCCTCGTGGTGTCTGTTTCTGATCGTTTGAGAAGACACGCACATTTGTGGCCTGCTGGAGGTCATTTACAGAGCTCTGGCAGTGCTCCTCCTGTTCCTCCTTGCACAAAGGCGGAGGTAGCGGTCCTGCGGGGTTGTTGTCCTCCTACGGCCTCCTCCACATCTCCTGATATACTGGCCTGTCTCCTGGTAGCGCCTTCATTCTCTGGACGCTACGCTGACAGACACAGCAAACCTTCTGGCCACAGCTCGCATTGATGCGCCATCCTGGATGAGCTGCACTACCTGAGCCACTTGTGTGGGTTGTAGACTCCGTCTCATGCTACCACTAGAGCGAAAGCACTGCCAGCATTCAAAAGTGACCAAAACATCAGCCAGAAAGCAGAGGAACTGAGAAGTGGTCTGTGGTCACCATCTGCAGAACTACTCCTTTATTGAGGGGTCTTGCTAATTGCCTCTAGTTTCCACCTGTTGTCTATTTCATTTGCACAACAGCAGGTGAAACTGATTGTCAGTCAGTGTTGCTTCTTAAGTGGACAGTTTGATTTCACAGAAGTGTGATTGACTTGGACTTACATTGTGTTGTTCAACTGTTCCCTTTATTTTTTTGAGCAGTATATTATAGATGTCTTGTTACTAAGAAGAAAAATATAAAACATGGCACTGCTGCACCACTGCTGCACCATGTTAGCCTGTACTGCAGTACTCTAGATGGCAGGGTTTTGGAGAGACACTGCTGACCAAATAGATTACTTAGAATAGTTCTTCTGCTGCTTGTACATCAAGAGATGTGACGGGTGCTGCTCCCCTCTCTTGTGCTGTCTAAAGGAAGTTGCTGATTAATGCAGAGAAGAGAAACACAACGGTTTCATTGTGTGTTGCCCCACGGCGACACTCAGTCCTGACCTACAGGTAAAGAAAAGCTTAGCTGAGGTGGTACGTACGTTTTGGTGTGTCGGGTCCCATCTCTTTCCAGCACTGTATGCACTTTGTTGGCATGAGAAGGCAGTTCCTTTTGATGTAGATTTGCTTTTGGAAACGTTTTGGAATGGTTGACCGAGAGGGTCTATAAGTCTGAACAGTACATAAGTATTAGTTTATTCAAGGATTTTCAGTTTATTTCAAATCACAGGGCTCTGATAATTTAATAACGAATATAATGCGTTCAACATGATTTAATAAACTGCATTTTGCTTTCTGTTGACTAGTGTCAACGATTGCTCTGTATTCACATACATTTACATGAGCATTTAATTAAAACGGGCATTTTGTGTTAGTTTTATTGTTTGCATTCAGTTTTTAACAGAGAACATAATGAGGGAAAATGTGACTGAAATGTTAGCTGTCAGAACTGCACATTAACCAGAGGCCACTGGTTTTAATAATGCCATATATTCTTGTTATAAAATCACAACAGGTGATTAGGACTGATTTCACATCCAGGCAGCTGCCTTGCAGGACAAATAGGGGAGGAAGTACAAGGGATTGCTTCTGTTTAAGTGGCCATTCGTCTGAAAGTTGACAGCATCAGTTGCCACATTCAAAATGTGTTGCTTATGAGAAACGCACTGATCTGCTAACTTGCTAACATGGTGTGGAAGTGGTATGCCAGCCTTAAAATCTAAGTGTTGCACAAATTCATGGAATTAAAGGCAGGACTATTAATAATCAGCGACATCTACACTGCTCTATGTGATTAGTAGCTTTTAGAAATTGTAACTGTTGGCCCAAAATGTTTCAGTATATATCAGAGATACACCAATCAGTGTCCTAGAGATTGTAATCAACCAATTTTCCTTTCACTGGCAAGTGAAAAATTTTTTTTTGTCCTGTTCAGTAAGGGCATAAAGAGTGCCGCAGCTAAATCTTTGTCATCTGAGGGAAGTCCGTATCTCAATGTCCTTTTTAGGAGCAAGCTAATACTTCAAGCCCTGCATAAGGCGTGTACTTTAAGCTACACTTTGTATCTGGTTGTATGTCGACTAATAAACACATCATAGGGTATACCTACAACACCAGCTGTAAAGAAGCCATCATCATTTTTGATATTGATCAGTGTATTGGATGCTGCTTAGAAAAAGGAAATTGTAACAGAAAAACGGATAAGATGCGAGTGATTTGGTGGTGAGACTATCACGGCTGGCTAACCGTCAGCAGCTAACAATGCTAAAGTTAGCGCCTGCTTCATAGCTTCCTGTTGGCTCAAAGCTAAAGGGCTATATTCCTGGACTTTGCTTAAAGGGGACCCATCATGCAAAATAAACTATTTTAGCCCTTAAATACGTTTTGTTGTTTACTTTGTTGACTCTCTTAAGACTGCAGAAAAGCTGAATGTTGTCAGGTACTGTGTAGATCTCTTTATGTTCATATATTTCAATCCGTTTAGTTTTCTCTATTCCCTATACATTTTTTTATAGTTACGTCACAGTATTTGCTGCAGAGCTGCTAAACAAGGTCATGGACTCGCGGCTAACCAATTTTGCGAATCTGCCATTTTGATTTTTTGCTGGTTTTGTAGTCCAGCTTTAAGCATGCTGAAGCTACAAGTGGATAACGCTGTGTTCTAGTTGTCCTTGGAAGTCAGAATATCCGACCTCCAAGTAGGAAAGTTCAACTGGAACACCCCTTAAAGTTGGAATTACGAGTCAGAAAGTCTGTGTAAAAGCACCATCCCTCACTTCCTCACTCATGATGGCTGCTACTAGCAGCAACATTGATTAAAACTTCATACTTTGCCTGTTCATAACACAGGCCCCACCCCCAATAATGCTAAAATCTTCCCTCATTCTCATGAATTCAATCCCTATTGATGAATAAACGCATCAAAACTTGGAGCTTCCGGTATTTTGGTCTATAGATAAATGATGCATAAATTGGGATACCCTTGTAATTTTGTCATTTTCTGTTGGATTCTACTTTTGTCCCCCTCTTCTGCACATTTTAGTCCTCACAGAGAGGAAACTTCAGAATGGGTCCATGTCAGAATTAGCAGGTTATGCCTCAAAGAAAACCGGCTATTGGTATTGGCCAGAAAGAGACAGATCGGTGCATCTCTGGTAGGCACACCGTGTTGTCCTAAGAGTGTTGACGGAGTCGTAACCAAACTAGTTACTAATTAGATTAAACCATTTCCTGGTTACCCTTGTTAATATTTCCTTCCTTTTCTAATCAGCATCAAATGTTTGTGAAAACAAGTAGAGGAAAAAAAACCAGTGTGCTACATTTTGTCTCCTTCATTTTTTCAAATCTTTTCCACGTGTTTCAGTGGCAAAGATTTCTGAGTAAAGGGAAAACAAACAGCTAACTGAATATTAGTTTACTGAATGGCCTGATATGGCTCAACAACATCTATGACGCAGATAAAGATGGACGTTTGTGCCGCACTGATTTCATGCCTCTCGCCCTTATTGTCATGCTGAAAATGGGCAGGACCCCCCCCCCCCCCACCCCCACCCCCACCCCGCCTCATAAGTGCCGCATGCAGCATATGTGGAGCGAGGCTTTGGTCATGTGATTTCTGATGTCATGCATGCTCTGACGTCTTTGCTTCTTTATCATCTGCCTCCAGCGACACTCCAGCCCGAGCTTCATGCTCTCATCCCGCGGTCTATCCCTCCTCCAGACACAGTTTCTGTTCCCTCACTCTTTTTGGGACCACGTTTTTTTGGGACCTGGTGTTTCATTAATGCACAAAAAGTAACACTGTTCAGGTTGATGCCCTCGATGCATTAAAAACGCGGTCCGGTATTCGTGTTTCCGGATTGTGTGTGTGTGTGTTTGGGTGTGTAGTCAAGCCTCAACCTTCAGCTCTCCTCTCCTTTGAACCCGGGGGATTTGGTTGGTGTATGAATGTGATTGGGCGGCCCTGCAGTAATGCTGCGGGGCCTTTCTCTCTTTCTGTCTGCGTATCACATTAAAAGCAAAGAAGCGAGCTGCTTTTTCACATATTTCACTGTTAACCGAAGTGGTGTGTGAAATGGGTGTGCGGGTGTTTTCTGTGTGAAGGTGATTATTGGGATCAGGAAGTGTGCTCGGTAGCGCAGAGATGCCTCGGTGAGGTGTGATGCTACTCAAAACTCGCTGCTTCTATTTTTAGCCTCCATCCTCCTCTTCTCCTTCGTCTCTCTCTCTCTCTCTCTCTCTCTCTCTCTCTCTCTCTTCCCGTTGCTAGGAGGCGGGCTGCTGGGACAGTGTCCTGCAAGGACCAAAATGGCTCCATATGATGCCTCCGTATTCAACCATCGCATAATTTTTTTTCCAGAACTCAATGTTTTACAAAGTAAACACATTCTCTCATATGTTTTTCTATTCATGTGTTAATGATGCATTCGTTATTTCTGCGTTTTGACATTGATCGACTACAACGCGACCCCACTGATCCGGTAGAGTGCTAAGCTACTACACCCAAATCATGAAACTGTTTCTAATGACTTAAATGTACCTCATCATGTAACTTGCTTTATTAGATTGTTTTTTGCACTGTTTAGAAATAAAATTGTTTGCTATTCAGATATTTTGGTAGTGTCTGTCATCCACTTTCCATTATTAATATTATTTTGTAATGTAAATGTGTTCAGAGAGTGGCGGGCGTCAGTTTTCTTCCCTGAACCGATATCCTGTTTATTTACAGTGTAGTCAACAGTTTGTGTAGCTTATGTGTGGAGGAGAAAAACAATTTGCAATTTCTCTGCTGTAGCCTCCATTTCCTGCCAATGTTCTTTTTGGACGGACGAGGGTTTGTGTGAGCAGGAAGTCATGATTCGAATGATCGGTGGAGGAGCAGCAGACGTAATAAACCAAGTTTGTGTTCTTCTACAATGAGGCCTCTTTCATTGGCTTCTGTGAAATAGTCATCAGCAGTTTATGTAACAAGGGCAACAAAAAAAAGAAGCAGGAAAATGGTTATCAGACTTGCGGCAGAGATTCTCTCAGCGCTCATCGTCATGTGCTTCGGCTGGCCCGTCCCGACCCATGAAGTGTAATTGAATATTTCTGTGGTGGGAACTCACTTTGGCAGCATTTGAGATAAACAGCAAAGTGAAAAGGAAGACTGAGTGTGCCCATTTATCCGATTTCACTTCTTGTTGCCTGACCGATGTCGACGCCTTTTATTCCAACTCCCTGCGTTACCTCTTGCCACCTACATGTTTTAAACCAACATTTCACCTAGCAGAGGTGCATCACTGGATGCTGCCTCGCTAGAAACGGTTCTGGTGATTTTCCAACAAAGCTTTCTGTCGTTGCTCCGACAGTTGCTGCTCGTTCTGTGGGCTTTGGCCGTCAGATGTTTTGTTGTTAAAGTCGCTGCTTGGTCATCCAGCAGTTTTCCTGCATCATGTCTGCCCCTGTCCATAAAGACGAGTGACGATGCACCGATCTGGTTTTTCCTGGCCTTCACCAAGTTCAGATTTTCTTCACGTTCAATCCTTGGAATCCCGGTTTCTTTTCAGAAACGAGATCATGTATCATCATCGTTGATGTGTAAAAGCCATCACACAAATCCATCCTCCTTTACATTTTTTCAGGCTCACACTGATGATATAATAGCATTATTGGAGTGGGAGGAGAATCCAATAAGAAGAACTAAATATAGCATTTATTATAAATGTAAGGCAGAGGTGTGCTAATATTCACAAGTCAGGAGGTTTGTAAAAGATGATAGCTACTCACCTAAACGTGGCCAAATCTAAGACGCTGCCATGATGCAGACTGAACAGGATGTAAAGCCCCTTCAACCCTCACTGTGGGAGAACTACACCAAAGAGGGGCATCTTTTTATTCTAGTCACACGTAAACACGGGAAGTTTGCTGAACGCTGCGGAGGCTTCCTCTGGAGCCTTTATGCAGCGAACGCTCCAGGTGGGACTGGCATTAATAAAGTGGTGAAAACGCCTCATGCCCAGTGTTAACTATGGTGGAGGGTCTGTGGTGCTGTGGGTATGCTGTCCTTCCAACGACCCTGGGAACCTTAAAGGAATGAATAATTTATGTAAGACAATCCAGTGAAATTATAAATTTAACACATACAAACATTATGCATATAATATATCAAATTTAGTGATTGTCTGAAAAAGGGTATGAAGTTAAACTTATTTAATCACATCCCTTCTCCTTCCTATAGTCCTTAACACCAACAACACTGAAATGGTTTACAGCTTCTTCCATGGCCGTCCCAGTCCACAGAGCCGAGTCCTTTAGAAGTCCTTTAGAAGACCTGCAGGCTGAGCCGAAGCGCAGAGAACTCTGGACCGTCTAGGGAGGTCGTACAGAAAGGAAAGGACAAAGATCTCTGTGTCAAATGTTGCTTTAGGACCAATTGCTGTTCATCTGACAGGAGGCTGTGGTATGATGTAGTAGCAGCCGAACTGCTAAAGTTCTCAAAATAAAGGTTGGATTAAAAAGAAATAAAAACTTCAGTGTGATTTTGATAAGAGGAGTTTAATTTGTGACTCTTTACACATCCGTATCAGGAGGGCCAATAATGGTGACTGCAAACGTGACAAATATTGACCATGAGATGAAACGCAGGTTCCTTGGTGGACGTTTACGGAAAAATGAAACTAAGGGTCCATAACTTTGTCCAATTAGTATCGCTTTTACTGAAGTCGAAGAACATGTGGCGTTTCTATTTCTTAAACTTTTTAAAGAGAAAATTGAAATGTGGGTCAGTGTTGGTGTATTTTCAGATGTCTGACCCGATCAGCTGCTTGCATTATGTCACACGTCTGTAAGGCTGGAACCGTTTAGTAGTAAATGTGTGTCTGTGTGAGATTTGCACAACCACATTCTTGGTCTACATATCAGGAGCCGCTCCGTCGACGGTTCCCACCGCTTTATGGACCATTATGAGCCATGCGCTCATGACTCTGGACACAGAGCCCTCTGTTTTCTCTTGAGTCATGCTGCTGGCAGAAAGGGCGGAAGAAAACTCTCCCGCCATCTTTTTTCAACTTTCACCCCGTTTCCTGCCTGGAAACTAATTCAAATATCAAGTAATTCAGATTCAGAGAATGAATCACTCAGAGTTGTGTTATTGAGCACCTGCCGTTTGCCATTTTTCACCCGGTTTTGTCTCTCTTTT
The DNA here is from genome assembly GCA_037039145.1 of Fundulus diaphanus. Taxonomy (NCBI): domain Eukaryota; kingdom Metazoa; phylum Chordata; class Actinopteri; order Cyprinodontiformes; family Fundulidae; genus Fundulus; species Fundulus diaphanus. The sequence goes on from CM073122.1 coordinate 43,241,464, forward strand.
CCCCCTTTAGTCTGCTCGGGTGTGGATCCCCGACGCAGAGGAGGTGTGGAAGTCTGCCGAGCTCACCAAGGACTACAAAAATGGCGACGCCACGCTGCAGCTCATGCTGGAGGACGGCACGGTGAGACCATTAGCACGCAAATGCGACTTTCAAGCAAACATGCCCCCAGGGAGTATTTTAAATGGATCAGCGCATTTAATTTGTTCCCATCAACACAAACGGCTCTGAACTCTCACGCCTCCTTCTAGCAATCACAAAGAGGCACTTCTTTAACTGCGCAAGCTACCCCAACCATTAGCCATGTTGCCTCTTGTGATTTAAAACGCATGTGATTATATTAAATGTGAACACAAGCAGCACCAGCATAAAGAAGGTTTGTGTTTGGCTCTGATTGCATCTCTGACTGTTTAAAAAGTTTCTAAACTTTGCCAACAGCTTTCTGGGAACATTTTTCAAGATAATGTAGTTCAGCTGGAGAGCCTAAATATTTTTGCCCCAGCCTTATTAAAATGCACCCACAAATGTTTGCAACTTGTGACAAATGTAAATTTTGCTAAATGCTTAGTAGCAGGGCACAGCGTCTTGCAAAAAGCATCGCGTCCTTAAAGCTTCTTCACATTTTGTCACCTTACAACCATAAACGTCAGCAGAGCTCTTCGGGATCTAATGCCACATCAAACACAAACCGTGCATCATTGTCAAGGGGGAGAAAGACCTTACTTTTACAGCTAAAATGTATAGAACGTGCGCGCATGCATCTGTTGTATTGATTTACTCTGACAGCCTTGAATAAAAGCCAACAACTTCAGCATCCCAGGACACGACCATCCTAGGTGCTTATACAGTAAATAGGTGCTCATCTAAAAAGCTTCCTCCGTCCTAAGCACAGCGTAGCAGTAGAGCTGCAAAATCTATTGAATTGCAGACATCAGCTTCAAGGGGTGCAGAACTTCAATAGCAAAGGAGCGCTTGGATGCAGTATTTGGCATTCTGTAATTTTTTCCCCCTCCCATGCATTCAATAATACTGTAGATTTGGCCACTTGGATGGACCTTGCCCTGTGTTCACCTAGATTTACACGATACAAGTCTAACTATTGAAGTTGTAAGGATAAAGACAGAAAAAAATCTGTTAGGAGGCTGATGTTTATTCAAAGCACTAAATGTCCTGTTGGTGCTTTGGGGAAGGATGTACCTATCCTGGGCTTAGTGGGACCCTGTACGTTGATTTTTAACTGTTTTGTTGTCTCCCAATCTCAGACCGTCGATCATAAGCTGGACCCCAAGACGAAGAACCTGCCTTACCTGCGGAACCCGGACATCCTGGTGGGCGAGAACGACCTCACCGCTCTCAGCTACCTCCACGAGCCAGCCGTGCTCCACAACCTTAAAGTCCGCTTCATCGACTCGAAGCTCATCTACACCTACTGCGGTAAGCCCAACAGGCGAAAAGCTTGACGATCAAAGCAGGGCCTTCAGTCGCCTTTAATAAGCGAGCAACGTTTCAAAGTGTGTGACTGCATCGTTGGTTGACTGATCCTCCACGGGGCTCAGTCATGTTTACGCTCCACGTTAAGCTTTGTTTATCGTCTTGAAACTCTTTTCATACTGGTCGCTGTGCTCCTGAGCTGAGGAAACCGCTTATGAACGGTTGTCTCTCACAGTTAAAACGTGTTAGCCGTGTCATCACGGTGTGTGTGGTGTTGTTGTTGACGCAGAGCGAGATGATGATTTACCCCCCCCCCCCCCCGTCTCTCTTACAGGAATCGTTCTGGTGGCCATCAACCCATACGAGACGCTGCCCATCTATGGGAGCGAAATAATCAATGCCTACAGCGGGCAGAACATGGGAGACATGGACCCACATATCTTTGCTGTGGCAGAGGAGGCTTACAAACAGATGGCAAGGTGTGTGTGTGTGTGTGTGTGTGTGTGCTACCTGATGAGCCTTGCTTGCAGTCTCCCTGTTGCCCGGCCCTCCCTCTCTCCTCAGGGTTTGTAGGTCAAAGCTGAGCCAGAAATAGCCACACGGGGGTCACTCTGTCTGCCTCTCTGTTCTTGTTCATGTGATCTCAAAGAGACGCCCTCACAGAGAAAAAACAAAAACACCCAACTCTCCTCCACAGCCAAACCGGTCCGTCTCTGCGGCCTCAGCTCCGGCAGGTTCGGTTGCGGGGCTGTCACGCATGAGTCGTGACAGCCCCGCACAAAGTAGTGTGTAATTGGTTTGTGCATTCCTATTTCTCCTTCTTCATTCTGTCCACCATAAATAAAGACAAATGGCTTCAGAAGTCACCTAGTTGAATAAAAGCCACCCGTGTGTAATGTAATCTCTGTATAAATCAAGCTGTTATATAGCTGAAAGCGTCGGAAGTTTATTAGTTATAGAGGATTTATTGACTCATTTGAATCAGGCTTTTTTTTTTAGACATTTCATATATAACACTGAATTTTTATCCTGTAAAAATGGTGTGGCACAAGTGCAAACCCATCAAGACGTGGCCAACCTGAGCGAGGAGTGCATTAATCGGAGAAGAGCTCCACGGTAACTCAAGAGGAGCTGCAGAGGTCTACAGCTCAGGAGGGAGAATCTGTCGGCAGGACACAGCCATTAGTCGTGCAGTCTGCAATTAAGGCCTTGTCATAAGAATGACAAGAAAACAGGCATTTTTTGTAGGGGACAACACAGACGTGTGGAAGAAGGAGCCCTGATCAGATCGGTTTGAAATTCAACCGATTGCAAAACTACATGCAAAACGTTGTGTAGAGTAACAGAAAATGACCCTGAACACACCGCCCCAGTGATGGAACATGGCGGTGGCTGCATTATGCTGTGGGACTGATTTTCCTCAGCATTAAAGAGAAAGCTGGTCGTCGTCGTTGGGAAGATGGATGAGGCTAAACAGCAGCCCAGTAGACTGGAGCGGAGGTCCACCTTCCAGCAGAACAGCAGCCGGAGCTACGGTGGAGCGGTTTGGATCAAAGCATATTTCTATGCTCCAGTGGCCCAGTCAAAGCACAGACCTGGGTCTAATTGAGGATCTGCAGCATAACATGAACATTTCTCTTCAAAGGCGTTCCCCACTCAGAAATTGCAAAGATGTGCAAAGTAGGCAGAGAGGAGCTGTATCGAATGGTAAATTTAACTTTTAACACGTTTAAAGTTCGTCAGCTGGCTTTTAACTTCAGTTGTTGTTGTTTTTTTGCTAATAAGTGAGTTTGTTTTAATAAAAGGCTGCAGCTCAACATACTGCAGGATCTCCTGAATAGTTTGGATCCTACAGGAAACTGAAACGGTCATGTCGCTGACATTGCTCTATACTTTAGCTCAGGACAGTCTTCTGTGTATTTGCTGAGGTTTGTATCATTATTTAACTGTATTGCACCCTAACTCCACCCTAAAATACAATATGATGCTAAAATACATTAAAAAATGGCTAAAAGGATATTTTTTCAACATGAGCAACTTTTATCTTGCGTTCAACTCTCAACTCCAGTTTTCATCGTATAATCTTACCTTGTTTTCATTATTATTATTTGGCAGGGATGAGAGAAACCAGTCTATTATCGTGAGTGGTGAGTCCGGAGCAGGAAAGACCGTCTCGGCCAAATATGCCATGAGGTACTTTGCTACAGTCAGTGGCTCTGCCAGCGAGGCCAACGTAGAGGAGAAGGTTTTGGCTTCCAACCCCATCATGGAGGTGAGAAAAGCAGTTTACCTCTAGGAAATGAGGATTCTGTGTGTTATTGCTGCAGAATTACTGGATTTGTTACTAGATCAATCAGCCAGAGACTGGTATCAGCCAAATCTTCTCCTAATCAGGAAAAAAAACAATTAAAAAAGCAAAGGTAGGAAATAGGCCAGAGAAATATACTGTTGGACGTCTTGTAACGGATTAAAGCGAGAAGGTGACATTTACAGAGATGCAACCATCTATTAGCAAGAGATCAGAATTGATTGATAATCAGCAGCTCATATACCTAAGAATCAATCTAAAATTCCCCACTGGCTCTTAAATGCATCACAAACAGCATCAAAATCAGCATGAACTTTGCTGCCCTGGATTTGAGATTTACTAAAATCTGGTGGTTTGGGACATAGGATTTGATGCAGAAACGGGGATAATATTATTAGTTCATTTTGGATCAGGTTCAAAACCAATACATCTATCACGAAAGCTGAAGCACATTTCTCTTTAATGTTTTAGTCTTTGGAAAAGAAAAATAGGAATTGGTCAAAATCAGAACTTCCGGCCTTAAAGAAAACCGGAAGACTGTATCGGCCAAGAAAAGCCTGATTAACGCATCTCTAGAAATGAGTCTAAGGACTTACTCCCCCTCACTAGCGTTTTAAAGGGGAGGATTTTTTGTATCCTACTATTTACAAACTTGCTTTATTTCTGACTTTTTGCTCTGAAGAATGATGGCTTCTGTCCTCCTGACTCCTCCTCTCCGCTCCTTCAGCACACTGTGTGTTCTTCTCACCTCGGGCTGCTCTCAGCTGTGGCAGCAGAGGCTCTTTCCTTTGCGTTTTTGTGTTGTTTTTTCCCTCCCGTAGTGTCTCCTCCACATATCCCGCCGTCCCCCCACCCTGTCAGTCCTTTCAAGCCTCTGCGCTGACATCGCAGTCTTCTTCCCCATCCCTCCTCCCCCCACCGAGCGAGTCAAGGATGGACTCACAGAATGAACAGAAGTCTTTCTCCTCGTGTCCCAGTGATGTCACCTCAGCCTGTAAACCTGGACCTGGAGCAGATGGTTGCATCAGCCTTGCCGATTTCACAGAGCCGTCTGTGTGAATGCTGGTTTGACTGAGAGAGGGTGTTGGTGTGCGCTGTTTGCTCATGTTTTGGCTGATGCGGGCAGATATAGCCGGACCTGCTCTGCTGAATGCTTCCCTGTCTGCAGTGAAAGACGGCGTGTTTGGCCCTAACTCAGCAAGAGCCCTCTGTGCTCGTGCTTAATCTAATTCTGCTCAGGCTAGCCGGTATTTGGCTTTGATGTGTGTGTTTATGCTTCCCCGCCCGTCTGCCGACCATCTCTACAGGGCTCATTGATCCCCGATGGGTTGGAGCACGGCTGCTGTTGATTCATTTCAGTGCATACAGTAGGTCAGAAGCCAGTAGTACCCTCTAAAGAGGCCAGTGTGTAGAAGAAAGGCTCCTTTATAGCATGGAAAGGTTGTTTTTGCTGTAGCTGAATTTGACCCGCCAGCTTTGGAGAATACGTCTCTTTTCTCATCTGCTTGTAAACACACGTGCTGTAGTTTTAACTTCTAAAACGATTGAAATCCCACTTTGAGCAGATTCTGCACCATCAATAATTTAGACAGAGAAAGCGCACCCCTGTTACTTATTTTATTAACTGATCATCATCACCAACTCTATAAAATCAGGAGTTTTGACATTTTGCTGGTCTTGGATATACAGGTTTGGGTGAACGTCAGGCCAAGGTGGAGAGACACTGTGGCCGTTTCCAAACAATATGAAGTTCATCATTTCACAGTGAGACAGGTCAAAGGGAAAAGACTCAAGACTCCAGTTCACCCACTACTCTGCACCCCGAGGGACTGGGGCATGTTCAGAGACATTGAAAAAAAAACACCAAAGAGCTCCAGCTGGCCTTAGTCAGCACGTTAATGTTCAGGTTCAGGACAGTCGAGTTACAAAAAGACCAAACATGCAGGGCTTGTTTACCAGGGCTGACAATAAAAGCAACTTTTCTTTTTAAAAAAACTAACATGACTAATCATGAATGAATCACAAGATTTGTGGAAGAAAATCCCTTGAGATGTTTGGCCCCAATACATAGAAAACCAAAGTCAGCATATCAGCAGAAACCCCCCATAGCTGTCGAGCACGGTGGTGGTGAGGCGACTTTTTCCAGTTCAAGGAGATCGGCATCTTGTAGCCATTTGTCCTTTTGTGAAGCAAATTTACATCTGTGCTAGTTTTCCTATGTCTTTGTGAATACCTCTGTGATGAGCTAAAAGTGTTGACAAAGAATGAAGAACACAGCGAACCGTGCCTGATCCACCCTGGGAGGAAGTCAGAGGCTAAACGGCCACGAAATATCCAGCCTGGTCTTAGACTTCAGCTTAAATTTTATAAATGATATTCTATTGTAATATTGTGTTGAAACTCGCGTGTTGCTTTCTGTAAAGTTTACATTTATGCTGCTTTGAAACGTTAAGAACAAACCCAGTAGCCTGCGCGTTAACATGATGGGACGCTCTGTGTTCTGTTGTTCAGGCCATCGGAAACGCAAAGACAACCCGCAACGACAACAGCAGCCGCTTTGGCAAGTACATCGAGATCGGCTTTGACAATCGGTACCGCATCATCGGGGCCAACATGAGGACATATCTGCTGGAGAAGTCCAGAGTGGTTTTCCAGGTGAGGGCACGAATGCACGGTCACAGTTTCAGGGCAGAAACTCACGCTGTGTCAAGTTGAACATGTGATTTATCACATGATCTCCTTACCGTCGGGTTACCTCTTCAGCATTCATGGTGGTTTTCCTTTTGAGTTGTATTAATTTGTGACAGCATTGGGTAAAAAAAAACCTGAGAAACTGACCTTCAATAGATGCGCCATATGTCATTGAAGCGAAGGGAGGAGGAGGAGGAGGGATGCTTTTATTTGTTAAAGTTGGGAATCATAAACAATGAAAAATGCTCTAAGGCAGTTCGGAAAGGATTCAAATAAACTTTTTCACATGTTCTCACTTTACCACCTCAGACATTATGTTGGGATTTTATGTGGTCCACCATCATAAAGTAGAACATAACTTAACGAGGTAAAAGGAAAATGAAACATGGCTTTCAAAACACCTCCCTTAAAGAGCCGGTGAAGAGCATTGTATGTTCACTTGTCTGCACGGCCTCACCAAAGCCGTCTAAATCCCACCCACAACCTTTTTCAAGACTGGAAAATGCATGTTCACAGATGTGAGTCTGACCGTGCAATGCTGGTCATGATCAAACCCGTGGTTCTACGAAATATTGACTCTGTGCGCTGAATGCAAATGCTCTCAGATTTTTATTGGTAAAAAAATCGAAAACTTTCTCATTTTCTTTCCACTTCAGAATTATGCACTATTTAGTGCCGGCCTAATGCATAAAATCCCAAATACATTCTGGTATGTGACCAAAAAGGGATCAAACATGATAAAGTTTAAGTGAGATATTTCTGCAGGGCACCGTGTAGCCCAGTAGCTCAGAACTGATATTAGCTCAGAGTACTGGCATGTCGGTATAATGAGTGTCGCATGAAGAAATGAATCTATCACGCCTGGCGCCTGCTGTATAAACCTGTGAGAATCTACTGTCACTTCATGTAGGAAAAAAAACCTAAGGTCTACCTGACTGACCTGTTTGCTTTGCTCTCTCATGGCACTGGAGATATTCCAAGACAGCGATGCTTGGATTGATCGAGATCAGGCTGTGAAAGAAATCATTTTTACTCATTAAATGAATGCAACTTTGGTCTCCCGTGCTTTTCCTCCTCTTGGAGTGTCTGGTTTGTTCAGGGTTAGCTTAGACATATTTCCTGTTGCTGTTGGGTAACTTTTAGATCACATTAAAGCACGTGTTCAGCAGGTTATATTAGCTTACTGCTAGATCCAGGAAGGCAGCTTGTCAGTAAAGAACAAAGATGTTTTCCCTCTGAGCAGAAACACTACGCTGCCGTAGACGGCGCTGTGGAGGAATGAGGATGTTGCCAGCTGAGGCCATCACTTTTCCTTCTCCCGTGTCTACATGTTTGCATTCTGTGCTTGGGTGTTTTCTCTACCGATGGCGGTCACAGACTTCATATTTTGAAGTCGTCAGGTGGGGTTGTGAGTTTTTAACTGCAGGCTGACGTATGCGATGGTTTTGCTGGATTTTAATGTGCAGCACTGATTTTCATTTAAAACTGATGCACTTTAGAACATGTCAGGAACTCTGTTACGACATAGGGTCGGATGCGTTGGTTCCAGTAAGTGTGATTGTGTGCCCTGGAGCAAAAGGGCTTATTCCGGGCATTCCAGTTTTAAAACTGTCAAGTCATGCATTAGTGATGCAAATGCTCAAATCATGGTTAGAAATATAGCAATGAAATGATTTTATTTTATGTTGCTCTTGTTTTTCTCTTATCTTCATGTAGCTCATGTATTCTCTGGTTTTTATGTTATTTGTCCTTCCTGCTGTACTTCAGGCGGACGAGGAGAGGAATTATCATATCTTCTATCAACTCTGTGCATCAGCTAATCAGCCTGAGTTCAAGAATCTGAGACTAAGTAAGTTACGTGTGCATCTACGCTACCGATCAAAAGCTTGGACTCACCTTTATCATTCAATGGCTTTTCCCCATTTTATTGACTTTCTACTGTGCAAATGCATAGTGAAGACATCAAATATATAGAAATGCGTATCAAATACACAAAATTGTGAAATAACTTAAAGCATCTTGTATACTTTAGCTTTTCCTAAATTCCTTTTTTTTACGGTACAGTTGCTTTTAGCAAACCGTTTAGCAAAATTTGAATAGTTTTCAAGGAAATGTTGTTCTTGCACAAAATATTAGACGTCTTGGCATTTCCCCTTCATAGAGTAATAGCTGGAGTATAACAGTCTGATATTAGAGCATTGACTTTAAGTAGAAAACTAAAATATTTATAGGATGAATAAAAAAAAAGCTATGATGATATTTCCCCCCCCCATGCTTGAATAGATCACTAACTAAAACAGCACACCACTTCATCATGTTTTCTGTCAAGTCAGACATGTCCAATAATTTCCTGCTGTACCAACTCACTCACTGAGTCAGTAGTTGAACAGGCTCCCATAGCGAACCTGCACCTGCTCATCCTGATTTTAGACACACACACACACACACACACACACACACACACACACACACACACACACACACACACACGCACACACACACACAAACACACACACACATCCTTGTTTTAAATACAAACTGAGGACTGTGCCGTGACTTTCAACCCTTTCTATGGCCTTACTCTGACTAAACATTGGGGTTATGTATCTAACCCTAAAAATTAGCCCATAAAAAGGTCCTCACTTTACATCAAAGTCCTTACTTTACTAGTAAAATGAGCAAAAGAAAATTCTCACTCAGCAGCAAATACAAGCACACACACACACACGCACACATAGAGTCACAGCTGCTGTCTTTTCCTCTCCTGCTGACTTCCTGGCTCTGTTAATGGAGTGGTTGTCACAGTTGCATCAGTGCCTCTTGTTGCCAGGCAACTGGCCATACCCTAATTAAGTGTTAAATGTGTATAAAAGAGCTTGATTGTGGGACAGGGGACAGTATCATCTCCCTCACACAGAAGTGCTTTTGATTCCATTTGTCTTACAAAAACTCAACCTATCACATGGTGGATGTTCTGGGATTGAATGCGCTCCGGACAGATTTGAGCATTTTATAAAATTTAGTGACGCGCCATTCAGAATTTTCTGGCTGATTTTTGATGTCCGGCTTGGTATGACTTGTTTGCACTTAGGTAAAATCAATGTATGGGTTCAACGACTGCACAAAAAAGTGGATGTTTGAGTTCTCAACTAGACAGTTAGCCGACCAAACTGAAGGTCCTCCGATTCCAATCACCAACAAAGTCTCAGAGCATCTCTAATCCAAATGAAGTACATTTGGTCAAAACCTAACTAATATTTGTGTGAATGCAGAACGTCCAGCCTTGAAGTAACAAATGCATGGACTAGTTTTTCAGCATCACTCCCTGAAAGGAGGACCACTTTCTACAGAGGGACAACAGAGAGCACAGGATTCTCGCCAGCACATTTTGGAGTAACAAGGCGTTGCGCTGAAAATTGTCAAAATTATTTTGAAAATGAGCCTAACGTTCTCCCCTCCCCACCCACCCCCCATCTGAATGATGTTCTAAAGGTTTCTGGCCTCTGATCTAGAACTTTAAAAACAAAATCTGTGAATCATGTCTTCACCTTGTTGTTGCTGTGCTTACTTGCGAGGTTAGCCTGAGCACAGACTTTAAGCACACAAGCCCTTGGTGTTTGTCGCACTGTTTGCTTATTCTCTTAAATATAACTAAGTTCCTTTTAACGCATGCTGGACAACAGTAAACGAAACACCCAGAAATGATCCATCTCTCTCCTCCCAGGCAGCGCAAATGACTTCCTCTACACCAGACAGGGCCGCAGTCCTGTTATCGAAGGCATAGACGACGCCAAAGAGCTGCGCACCACTCGCCACGCCTTCACACTTCTGGGTAAGAACGCCCATTTATGTCTTTAATTCTGTGTTTTAGTTTTCAGATACCGCCACTGACTGCTGGAATTGCCAGAGGCAGCACACACTGTGTATTTGATTAGCCTATTTGCCTTGCTCTGTGTTTTTTGCAGGTATAAATGAATCCTATCAGATTGGCTTGTTCCAGGTTTTGGCTGCTATTCTTCACCTTGGAAACGTGGAGATCAAAGACAGGGATTCAGACAGCAGCCTCATTGCTGTGAGGATGCAGTTTTTGTTTACCAGCATTAGAAATATGGCTCCTAGAATTTGGTTTCTGGATTTATAGATAAATGCGACGTAATAGTCTCGTCACAATAAAAAGAAAATGTAATGATTTTTCTATAACGCATGAAAAAATGCAGCTGCTAGGGTTTTTGTTTTTCTTTGAGTTTCTCCTGTGTTCAGAAAACGATCCTTTCTGCTTTAGCCCAACAATCGGCACCTGACGGCGTTCTGTGAGCTGGTGGGCGTGACCTATCAGGACATGTCCCAGTGGCTGTGCCACAGGAAGCTGAAGACGGCCACAGAGACTTACATCAAGCCCCTCCCTCGACTTCAGGCCACCAACGCTCGTGATGCTCTGTCCAAACATATCTATGCCAAGCTGTTCAACTGGATTGTGGAACACGTGAACAAGGCTCTCATCACCAATGTTAAGCAGCACTCTTTCATCGGCGTCCTCGACATCTATGGGTACGTATGAGCAGCAGCTAACTGCTAGTTATAGGATCGACGTGCAGAGGGAGAGTGAAGAGATAGAAAGATAAAAATGATCAGAAGGGCTAAAACCTAGAGGCTAGACAGTTATGTTACATAAACCCAATGTTGCAGGGGAGACTTCTGAGAATGATGGCTGAAGACCTGGCCACAGAGGTTTGCTTGTTTGCAGAATGCTTTTTGCTCCCGTCATCCTCCATCTGCTGTGTCCTACATGGCTTGTGGTAAACTGGACTCTATGTGGCTTTTATTTAGCAATAGTTTCTTCTTATCCTTCTTCCATGAAGGCCATGTTTCTTTTAATTGCCTAATACTTGTCCCATTGACAGTAGTCCCAGCTTAGTTGTTGAGCTCTGCAGCTCCTCCCTTTACTGCTTCTCTGATGAATCCTCTCCTTGCTCAGCGTTTTGCTCGTTGAAGCATCTTGCATTCAGACATTCAGATTAGAGGGTGACACGGGAGTGGATTTTCACTCCTGTCCCATCCCACTCCCACTGAAAAAAAATTGGGTCCCGTCCCAATCCCGGGCCAGAGTAGAAAAAAAAAGTCCACTCCCATCCCGCTCCCACTCAGAATGACTCCTGCTCCTGCCCTACTCCCATTCTTGTTGTCTTCATTAAGTTTTCTGGTAATACATTAAACCTGAATGTCTATGAAGGGTCAGATAAGTTCCTGTTTTAGCTGTAGTAAAGGCCAGTTAATGTAAAATGAATAATAATAAATAAATAATAAAAGTAAAAAACAAGGAAACAGACCATGCCTATCTTAGTTGAATAAACAAAATGTACAATGTTGCTTTTTACTAATTCATTAAGTAATTGTTTGACATGAACAATGAAGTTACTTTTGTTTCAAATTGCTGAAACTAAAGAATAATGCACCGAGCAAGATATCTATACTCAATTAAGAAAAAAGTGCATAAAGGCATTACTGTCACAATTTGGATAATGTACCTCAATGGTTCATAAACTCAGTTTAGTAAAAGAAAAAGTTGAATATCATTCAAGCATATTAGTATTTTTCCATTTGTAATAAAATATCCACGAACTAATTAGGGTTTACTATCAGAGCTATCAATACATTCATCGAACATTAAACACATTCTTAGACAGACCTCTCAACTTTTATCAAAAATTAAGGGTGAGATTATGTTAATTTTCAGGGGTGGTGCGGAGCTGGAGGCAGAGCTAACTGGACCCAGGAAGAGCCGGTCCAGTCAGCTCCGTCTCATTTTTACCCGACCAGACATGGAAGTAGACGTGTTTTACTTTTGTTAAAAAGTGAAAGAGAAGTGTTAACACGTTGTTCAGTTAGTGGGTTAAAACAGAAAAAAACACAACTGTTCAAATAATACTAAATAAAATAAAGTTCTTGGCCGTATTGCACATTGGAAAATGAGTCCAGGAAAGACGTTTTACAAGCAGGTACTGAGTGTTAACACCGTGACATTCAACTCTCGTCAAGTTTGTTAATATTTACAACTTTACAGTCGCTCTGTCAGTTTAATAGATAAGTCCTTATTTCTGACTTTGCGTTGCAAATCCAACTTTTCCAGGTTGAGTTCGCCACTAGCGGTTGATTACCCCCCCCACACTCTGTTTTTGAGCGCTGGCGGAAAAAATAGACCGGAAGCACTGTTGGCTTCTGGGTCGTGTAGTTCTTTTGAGTTGCATTATAGTTTAGGTTTCTTGGAAAAAAAAAACTACAAAATGGCGGCGGCGAACCTACATTTTTGATTTTCTATTTTATTTAATTTTTCGGCATCGATCCTAGTTTATTGTACCTGCTATTGGTTTACTCCCGCTCCCGTCTGCTCCCGTTGACATTTAATCCTGTACCGTCCCAATCACGTGATATTTCCTAATGTTGACTCCCATCCCACGGGATTCCCACGGGAATCAGGTGACCCGCGGGATTCCCGAAAGAATGTCAGCCTCTAATTCAGATCAACCCCTTAAGCGTCACCCCCAGAATGCGAAAAACGCCTAAACAGCATAAAAGCTTTGTAACACTTTAGATTTCTTAACTGAGCAGTGCACTAATTTGTTGCACTGGAACCAGTTTTTAGTTATTGAAGTTGTTCTCATATTTTTTGCTGTCATGCAGCTCCAGACTGATTCAAGGAGGTACTAGCTGAAAAAATAAGGGATCCAAAAGAGAAGTATTTTCCATGACAGGCTCAATTTTGAAGTCAGTAGCATAAAAAAAGACTATTCTAGACTTTTTTCCTGTGGGTATGTCCATGTGTTCTCTGAGAGTTATCCAAATGCAGCCAAACTGTGCCAAAATGGAGCACTGCAAAAAGGGAACAAAAAGTGAGTACAATTTTCTTGAAGTTAGTGTATTTGTCCTTGATTTGAGCAGGTAACTTAGATGATCTGCCATTGAAATCAGTATTTTTACCCCTAAAATAAGATAATGAGATATACTGAACCTGAAATAAGAGGATGGAGATTTGTTCCGATTTTAAGCGCAAAATCTTATTGCATTGGCAAATCATCTGTTTTACCTGTTCACATTAAGGGCAAGTACACTCTTTTCAAGAAAATTATACTTTCTTTTAGTTCCCTTTTTGCAGTGAGGTGCCAACTTCAAAAGGCTGTAACTCCTGTTTACTTCTACATAGAGACATCAGGAAATGGCAAAAATATCCCAGTGATTAAAAAGAACATGTGTGATTTACCTTTTTTCTCTTCGTCTGTAGGAACTGTAGGGTTATAGAGCAAGTCCAGCGTAATGCGCTGCTTTATCTCTGATCGTTTGGCTCTTTAGGTTTGAAACATTTGAAATCAACAGCTTTGAGCAGTTCTGCATCAACTACGCCAATGAAAAACTCCAGCAACAGTTCAACATGGTGAGCTGCATGCTTCTTACCCTCTGATCCGCCCACATTACTTACTGACAAAGGTTTTTATTCTTTTTATATTTATTTTGGAAGTACTAAACTAAAATTCCTCTAATGTTGTCTGTGTATTTTGTGTGAGCACAGCATGTGTTCAAGCTGGAGCAGGAGGAGTACATGAAGGAGCAGATCCCCTGGACTTTGATCGACTTCTACGACAATCAGCCCTGCATCAACCTCATAGAGGCTAAGATGGGCATCCTGGACCTGCTGGACGAAGAGTGCAAGGTACAGAGTCAAAGCAGGAAACTTCTAACAGCCTTCATATGACGCCAGGAGAAGATTTGAAGGGTTTTGTGGGCAAGTTTTCAGAGTTTGATGCTAATAAACCAAGTATTGGCAACGCGAACATCGTAGAGTATACAGGCCATGTTTTTTTTTTTAAATCTTGTGCCTTTCTCTCTCCTGTTGCACTGTCTGCAATATGTAAAACCTATTCATGCTGTAGGTGGAATGAAAAGTTCATGATTGATGTAAACAAGCAGAAAAAGTCCTGTGTGGAAGGCGCATTAGTCTTTAAATGTTTCCCTCCTACACACCTAGTTTCACTGAGTCCTGTCTTTGTGCTGATGGCTCAAGTTTGTACCATTTACATCTTGGGCAAATACTTAAACGTGCCATCTTATCTCTCTGTGTCCTTCAATCCCTGCGAGGCCATTTAACAGACTGTTGACGTTTTAGGAGGGTTCGCAGTGATAACACTACGGCACAGACTTATTTCTTTTGAGAAACTGCATGGTACACATGCGCTGAGACATTTTTCTGAATTATCCGTGAACAGTTATCTATTCTTTGTTTTATTGGTTGTTTCTTCTGTTTTCTTCAGATGCCAAAGGGTTCTGATGATTCATGGGCTCAGAAACTGTACAACACCCACCTAAAGACCTGTTCCCTGTTTGAGAAGCCGCGCATGTCCAACCGCGCCTTCATCATCCAACATTTTGCTGATAAGGTGAGCTGGTCAAATATGTAGCTTTTTCCCCTATTTCACAGTTTTAATCCTTAGTTTAAATTCAAGTGGTGTTCTGTTTAAATCTCACCATAACAGGAAATGGCTTCAAGTATTTGATGTTTATCAAATAAATTGGCTAGAATGACTGCGTGAGGTTTATAGGGAAGTGACAGCAAGAGCCTTTCTTGTTTTAGTAAGTGGAGAGACACTTTGTTGGTGTTACTGGTAAAGATGTTAAAAGATAACTTGAAATAAATTTAAAATAAATATAACTGTAGCACAATCTCAGTAGGATTTTTTTAAATGCAACTTTTAAATCTCCAGTGGCACAGTTTAATTAAATTCTTATTATTATAATTATCTAAACTTCAAAATGTATATCTTAATTGCAGACCTGACCATTTTATGCTGTTGCTTATCGACCTATTTTTAGATGCAGAACAGTGAATTAAAATTCAACCCTTGATCCAACCAACTTTTTTTTTACCAAAGCTGCAAGCTTTTAAAAAAGACAAACGAACGCGTGCTCTTTGAACGCTTTTAAGGCGGCGGAGTTTGGTGACGCAGCGTTCCTGGGTTTGCGTTTGTGATTGGTTGGGAGAAATAATAACTGTAGTAATTACTTGATAGGCTAGAATGCAGAAGGAAGAAAATTGTTCTTCTGTTGAACCTTTTACTGGCCAATTTGTTTCTATCGCACCACACGTCTATCGATCGATGAACCTAATGCCTCTCCATTGTTGGGGCGATCAGTTCCAGGTTAATCTACATGCAAGTCTAAGCTCTAACGAGACCTCGCCAGCAGGTTTATAAAGCTTGGAACTCCACACTACTCTGATATTTTGAATTGAGAAAGCTTCCTGGATGGGAAGCGAAATGTCTTCAGCTGCAAAATGGAAGTCCAGTTGTTTTATTGTTTAACCTTTTTTTGGATTGATCATGACCTGGATGACTGAGAACCTTCACCGACAACAAGTTGGTGTGTAAATAGCCTTCGTTACAGTGATCCTTAACCTTTCCCCCCCACAGGCCAGCTGGCCCAGCTGCTAAAGTTATGCAGCTGAAGACAGACGGTTGCTTCTGGTTTTTCAAAATAATCTTTTACAAAATATTTAGTTTGTCTCTGCAGCCCTTACTGAATAGCAAAATATATTTTTCTCTCTCATTTTTTACACCTCTTACCGAGATGATAATGGGTCCTTGTCGAGCCTTCTGGCCAGTGGCCTCTGTGTCACGTCATATTTACACCCCCGGGAAACAGGAAACCGTGGATTGTGAATTAGAAGTTCCTAGAAGTTCTGATTAACTTGAAATAAAGATAAAATAATGCTGTAGGTAGATTTATTTTAAAGGTTGCGTTAGAGGTGCCTATAATTGTGCTACCGTGATTCTTTTGTTAAAAACATTTGTTTCCTAAGATGGATTTCTTTCCCCAGTAAATGAATATGCTCTAACAAAACCGAAGCTGCTAGAGCAGTGAAAAAGGAGTTAATTTTAAGGCCTTTTGCACATTTATAACAGGGGCGTTACATATTTGTACATATCTGTTAATAAAGATGGTTAAACAGGTGAAGGACCTAATGGGACTTCTCTGTGATCTCCTGGGTTACTATCAGTCGCCACCTTTGGAAACTGTTTAAATCATCCATTTGATGTTGATACATTTAAAACAAAATGTAAATTAGGAGATTGAGACATGCTTGAGAAAACTCCACTGCTGTATCTCTGTGTTTCTTGTTGAGCAGGTAGAGTACCAGTGTGAGGGTTTCCTGGCGAAGAACAAGGACACAGTAAACGAAGAACAGATCAATGTGCTGAAGGCCAGCAAGGTGAGACGCGCTGCACCACCATGACGAGTCATCCTGGTAAAAACTGGCCGCACAAACAGTCCTGAATCCAGTTGGATCAGGAGAAACGTGAGAAAGAAATGAAATTCAGGAAAATAATAGGAAGGCTGCCACTTCTTCAGGCCGCCTTTTCAGGACACGCTGTGAGAACTGTGACCACAGATGTCAGCTGAAGGACCTGGGGAAACGGCTCCCTCTACTGGTCACGTGAGGCAGTTGAATAGAATCAGTGCAAAATCATATTTTCTACAGACGTGTAGATTTTATACCCTAAACCCAACCCTAGCGGTTTCACAGGCTCATGTAATCTGTCCAGGACAAAGAAAAAAAATAATAAAATAAAGACTAAAGAGGCAAAACCATATTTTCAAGTGAGCACCATTTAAACCATTTTAAAGCAGCTTGATAGGGCTGCTGTCTGTGAATAATTTAACAGTCAGCTCTTAGGATGGTTTAATTTCTTATCTTCAGCTGTCATGTTTTTTGTATTTATAAATCAACCCACAAGCCACACATTATATTCTCTTACGTTAATGATCTACATTTGTTTGCAATAAATACCTTCATGGTAGTTTTTTTTTCCTTTTTTGATTATTTTTTTTTTTCCAATCTCTATTTTTGACATTCACCTTTACAAAAATAACTCACTTGCTTTGCACACACTTATCAACACACATGTAAGCTACAACTGTTTGTTTCACACCTTCAGCTGTCCTTTACAGAAATGTGCATTTTAATGGCTGTGTCTCTAAGACCTCCTAATGTTCCCAAACACACGCACACACTTGAAGCAATTAGGATTAAGGAGTAATTCACTTTTTAGTGTTCTGCAAAGCCCTCCGAATCATTATTTGTGTGAGATTCAAAACTGTAGTCAGAGTTTTACAACAAAGTGAAGAATCTGTTTTTAAAAAGAGAACAAATGTTCAAGCAAGCTTGGTGCTTTTTGAATGTCTTTATCTGAATCACTTTATTTCTTAAACTAGAACCTCAACAATACAGACAGATTATCCAAAATAAATGGATACACGATGAGCCACTAACCACTCAATCTATGGGACGTTCCTCAAATGACGTCACATTTGCTCAGAGACAGCCGGGTTTCCCAGACCGTCGGTATAGCTGAATACAAATACTAATACTAATCATTTTGGTAGATGTCGACGTCCCAGGAGCTTCATTTCAACCTGCTTTGATGGAGAAACACAGCATAGAACAGCTGAAACGTTGGTTTAAATGTAGCTCAAAATGAGCAGAAAGAAAGCAGTATTAGTAGAAAGGTAGCAGAGGCTGTCCTCTCCTCTCGCAAAACTGATCAAACCAGAGGAAGAAACCGTCTGAATCCGCGTAGAATCACAGCTGATACTAAGAAAAAACATCTACATGTTATTACTGGCCTATGATTGGAATGATTATGCCTGCTGTGTTCCACGGTCATCATGATGCTGTTCTCTAATGTTCTCCAACAGATCTCCGCATTTACAGTGAGATTAAATTACACCAAGAGGACTGTATTGAGTAATTTAGGGACTTCTGAAGGTAATCGGTGGCACAGGATTTTATTTAGGGTTATCCGGTTAAATGGGCTAAGTACTAATGCATACCTCGCTCTTCAGGTTTTTAATACGTTGTTTTATAGCTAATGTAATTTTCTCTCCACCATTTCACTGTTATCCACCACTTTGTGTTGGTCTTTATATCCCAATAAATCACGTTGAAGTTTGGGGTTGTAGTATAACAAAATTTGAAGATGTTTCAAGGGTAGAAATACTTTAGCAGGGCCTTGTAAACCGTTGCAGAAGCCCAGATCATCCAGCATGTGCAGCTACATTAAAGTCTGATCTGCTAAAGTTTAACAACAAAGTCTCTAAAGTTTTATGCATCCAAATACGGTTTGAATCACATTTGTTTTGATATAAAACAGCTGATTTTACTTGTGCCCTTTTTGAGCAAAGTAAATTCAAGATTTTTGCTAATCCGTTGTGACGCTGTAAAGTACGGAGGTCAGATTGTGGAAAGGTATGTGCGCTCCTCTCCTGAAACCTGCACAGAGCCGCTGGACACAAAGAGGTCTGCTACCCTACTCATGTCTGCTCACACGTCCCATCAATGTGTCGCTGGATTTCAGCCATTTCCTCCATGATGTGATTTAGGAACGTTATCAGATTCAAGACTCTGTGTTTTACTGACAGAAATACACAGATATGTTTGCCAGCTTCCTGCTAGAGAACAGTTTACTGAATAATTGACACGTGTGAAGTTGATCCAAATCAGAGATCTAAAAGGAAGAATTCGTTACCGACTTTAGATCTGAATGTTTCACTGAAAGTCCATGTTAGCATAAAAAAAGTCACATTTCCATCCATCCATTGTCCCCCCCTTTTTTTTAATTTTAATTAAGATGTCTTTTCTTTTGAACAGGGTGATCATATTTTTGAGCTTTTTGGGTTGTTGACATGTTGTTTTCCTTTTACCCTTTTGCTTTTAATGCCATGTGTTTCTTTGTAACTGTGTCCATCTCTTGTCCATGTATGTTTGGTTGTGTCCTCATCATGGCCACCTTCGCCGCCATCAGAAGGTAAACAGAAGCGGTCTGAGAGCGCCGGTGCGCCCGTAGCTCTTCATTCAGCTTTTGGCCTTTCTTCCTTCCTCGTCTCTCTTTGTGGCACCGAGTTTTTCCGCTCTAACATCACTGAGGAGATTGAAGTTGTGTGTGTCGGTGTGCGCCTTTGTTTGCTGCATGGGGGTGGGAGCAACAGCGGCACTGCAGGGGGACGAGCGAGGATTCATCTGCACAGTAAGGGACAAAGGAAGGAGGGTATTTTTATCTTTCAGAGAGAAGCTGAGAGCGAGCAGCTGCCGTAGGCATTGTGGCTACCCTGCTTAATGATGCCGCTTAGCGAAGCAGCATGGCTCTGAACTCAGCCGGCGGCGTGAAGCTGCGCTCATAACACAGCACCTTCATCATATAACCTCGGCGTTATATGGGACATGACTGACCGTGTTTAGGCGCTAACACTATGGCAGGACTATGCCATGCGGTCATATATGGCCTCCGCATACATGACCGAACATTAACGTTTTCACCTTTTTCGTTGTTTCCCTTTTTAACATCTGATTTTCAGTGAGTTTCTTTAAAGCTTATTGATAGCTCACGTAGCATCTACTCACCTGTCTGAAATGAAAATGCTGATACCGATTAACCATCACATCTGCGTCTTATAAAAGAGTAACAAACATTTATGTTGGATTCAATGAAATTAAAAAGTCAAAGTGAACATTAGGGATTTTAAGGTGCAAGCACATTGTTGTGATTGAGTTGTACGCCTGTGTGCGATGCTTAACAAGATCCACATAGCATGGCTAGAAGATTCCATAGGTTAACGTCACGCTAGCGGTGAAAATACGGAACCTGGCAATGATAAACCTAGACCGTCTCATGGTGTCACTTGCAGCTTTTAACTGTAACCGGGCTGCTGTTTCCAGTTCAACCTGCTGGTGGAGCTGTTCCAGGACGAGGAGAAGGCGACCACCCCCACCGGTCAGGTTGCCGGCACCGGGGGCCGCACCCGGCTCAGCATCAAACCAGACAAGGGCCGGGACACGAGCAGCAAGGAGCACAAGAAGACCGTGGGCTGTCAGGTGGGTCCACCTACAGGGCCATCAAATGAACGACTAGGGCTGGGAGCCATATGGACCACATATAACATCCTGAATGTCAATATAAGATATTTCTGTCAGTATGTTTTTCTTTTCATAAAGTAATTATAAAAAGAGTCAAAACTTTATCCCAAATGTCTCACAGGCACATTTTTAACAAACAGCTGTAGATAAATATGAGAAACAGCTGAAAATGACCTACTGGAATACTTAAAAGTATAATTATAACACAACATAGACCGTCTCGATATAAACAATATAGTCTCATCTTATCTCTTTTTATAAATCTCGGTATTTTTAAAATCTCGATATATTGGCCAGTCCAAGGTCAGCGTCATATAGAGATACCCATCTGATAACACATGAAACTAATGAGGAGGTTGCTGGTTCTCTCTTGTAGTTCCGTAACTCTCTCCACATGTTGATGGAGACTTTGAACGCCACCACTCCACATTACGTCCGCTGCATCAAACCCAATGACTTCAAGCTGGCCTTCTCGTGAGTCTCCTCTCTCTATCTGCATCTCCGTGTATCTCCTCTTTGCTACTTTGTTAAAAATCAGTAAATTCTGGATTAGGTTGTACCCCTTTGGGAATAATGTGGGCCAGTCACCCTCTTGGTTCTGGTGAGCCGACAGTTAAACCTGCTGACTGTGGTTATGTGTTGCTGGCAGGTTTGATCCCAAGCGAGCAGTGCAGCAGCTGAGAGCTTGTGGCGTCCTGGAAACCATCCGCATCTCTGCTGCCGGCTTCCCGTCCAGGTACTGAAACAGATTAGTAATAAATAATGGTTTTAGATCCCTGATCAGATTCAGTGTAAATAACAAAACTCAATGTATTTATGGATAAACTGAAAATGAACTACATCCAAGAGTTTTACTGTGAAATAAAGCTTATTTTCTCAGGCTTAGCACGCAGAGCCATCTCTTCCTCTATATCACTGGAAACGTAATAACAGAGCAAAATCCTCCAGGTTATTATTGGACAGATGTATCTGTCTAAAAATAATTGCGTCATCTTTGCACTCTTCAACATGTAGAAGACATTACATTTATTAATAAATGTTAATTTAAATTGAAGAACTTAATATTTTAGGTGACAAATATGTCAGATAAACTCAGTTATACATTTTTAGTGACTACATAGGATCCTCTCTTTGTTAGTTATTTATACCACCCACCAGAGGCGACGTCACACTGTGTGTGAGAGGTGAGTCTATTACACAAACTGTCATTAAACTGGATTTACTTTAGGACAATAAAAACATGATCACTGAGGTGAAATTTTAAACTCTCTTCCACATTCTGTATTAGTGATTAGCATTTTTAGCACAGTTAGCATCAGAGAATGCAGGCTCTGTGTATTTGCTGTAGCGTTACTAGACCCATACAATAACTGTGTGATGCCTGTGTAAATTCTCAGTTATCCTGGTCTTTGCAACAGCAGGCAGGTTTCCGCTCAGTTCTTTCTGAAAACGTTTCAACACCTATCCAGGAGTCTTTGTCAATTCTGGTGGCTCACACCTGCAGTTGGAGTGCTGCTCTTTTTAGGGGCATGGAGGCCCATCCTCCTGGGAGCACTCTAAGTCAGATGCCATGTTTTATAACTGAGATTTCCAACATTTCCACATCCAGCATGTTTCACAACACACAGAGGCTGAAAGCTGGAAAGGACAAAGCACCTGTTCTGCAATCTGTTAAGCTTTCCTGTTAATTGCTAAAGTCTTAATTCCTTTTCTCTGTAAAAGCTGTCAACACCTCACTGATAATGAAAAGGACCTTTGGTCTTATCATTCTGTAAGGATGCCCTCACCAAAGAGTGTTGTTAGCTTAATCTGTGCTTATGTGTGGTATTTATAGCTATTAGCCAAAACATTGGCTTTTTAGTTTATGGCCAATCAGCCATCATGGTTGCTCCGGTATAACTCTGAGCCCATTTGTCAGTATGTCACAGAAATTATGATGTTGAGTCAGCTCTACATGAAAGGAGTGCTCAGTTCTATATGTGCGGGTGTGTGTTTTGTCAGATGGACGTACCAGGAGTTCTTCAGCCGTTACCGAGTGCTGATGAAGCAGAAGGATGTGCTCCCTGACAAGAAGCTGACCTGCAAGAACGTTCTGGAGAAATTAGTGCAGGTCAGACAGACCTTCTGATCTTCTATGCAAAAAAGGAGCTAGAAATAAGTAACATTTTCTTGAAATTAGTGTATTTGTCCTTGATTTGAGCAGGTGAATAGGATTATCTGCCAATGGAATGAGTATTCTGACCCCTAAAGTAAGATAATTAGATATACTGCACTTGAAATAAGATGATGGAGATGAGTTGTTCCTATTTTAAGTGCAAAAATCTTATTCCATTGACAGATCATTTAAATTGGCCTGCTTAAATCAAGGACAAATATGCTAATTTCAAGAAACTTACTTACTTTTAGTTCCTTTTAAAATCCTTTTACGCCAACAATCAATGTGTTCTTTTTTTTTTTTGTCATCTCACAAATTGCAAGTGTCCTCTTTTCCTTCCTTCTGTCTGCTCCTCAGGACCAGGATAAGTATCAGTTTGGGAAGACTAAAATCTTCTTCAGGGCCGGCCAGGTGGCCTATCTGGAAAAACTGAGAGCGGACAAGCTGCGCGTCGCCTGCATCCGCATCCAGAAGACCATACGCAGCTGGTTGGCACGCAAGAAGTACCTGCGCCAGCGCAGCGCCGCCATCACCATTCAGAGGTTCACCAGAGGTTACCAGGCCCGCTGGTAGGTGGCCCGTCGTGGCATTCGCTTCTTATTTTCTGAGTGCTGTCTTGGCTGCTTTGGCCAACGGTGTTGGGGGTGTGGTTGCCTTGCAGCGTCACGCCAGATTTACTGGAAAGGGAGATTTTGATCTAGCTGCATGGTTAAATGTAAAAACTTAATGCCACAACAAATTAAGCAACAAATTAGATGTGGCACTGCAGTTATTAAAAAGAGAAAAATGGGTAGAGCAAAGACTCTGGGTCAGTTCATCTGCACTGCAAAAAGGAGCAAAAATAAGTGGAATTGTCTTGAAATGGGTGTATTTGTCCTTGAGGTGAGCAGGTAAAAAATCTTATCTGCCAATAAAATAAGATGATTAGATATACTGCATTTCAAATAAGATGGAGATGAATTGTTCCCATTTTAAGGGCAAAAATCTTATTCCACTGGCAGATGAGATTATTTACCTGCTCAAATCAAGGACAGATACACTCATTTCAAGATAATTTTATTTACTTTTTGTTCCCTTTTTACAGTGTCAAACAACTTGTACCCACTGGCTGCCATGTCTTCCCCATATAGTACAAATCATTTTGGAGCCTTATGCTTGAACCATTAGGGATCTGCTTCTTTTTCTGTTCTTCACTGTTTTTCATGAATTGTGGAGATAAATAATAACTAAAACACTTTACTTGTGAGACATATGAATTATGACTCCTGAACAACCCACAATATTTATGATCGGCTTTCTGCTGGTCCATCATAATTATTGAATTAATGCATTCCAGTTAACAACACAGGTGCAAAATGTTGTCCTGGTCGGCATGAAGTGACGCATGGTTGATCTGATCTGAAACCTGAAGAAGTCGGCTGCAAGAATTGTGAAGGGGCAAAATGATAACCCGCCATGATAAACCACAATGACAACAAAGCCATCAAAAAAGTTAATTAAAAGAAGAAAATGAATGTGTATGTTGCAAAAACAGGCACTGAGTATCAAATTTGCTATGATTGAAGTTTGCCAGAGAAGAGGTACAAACGGCAACCCCAGCAGCCCCTAGTGGTACCCTCCAAGCAGCGCAGGAGCGGAAAAAATAGATATAGTCACAAGAGGTCTTCCTTCATAACTCTGTAACTCCAAATGTATCATTTTTGATGCAAATATTTTTCAGACCTCTACCTCTTCAACAAAGTCAGTATTTTTCTGAACCTACAATACAATGCCGAAAACAATAGGGAAATGCATTTCTTGGTCTAACTTATCAATTACAATACAAAGAAAATTTGAAAGCCTGACATTTTATTTTAATTTTATTAAAGTCAGCAAAAAGATTGTCTTTTTAAAAAATGTGCAGTTTCCTAATAATTACCTCAATCAGGCTTTAAATGTCGATTCTCAGTATTTAAACAGGAGGTTCTCACAATAGATGTAAGGACAAGTTGAAAGTAAATCCTTCTGCTTCTGGACAGCTTGGCGAAGTTCATGCGTCGCACTCAGGCGGCCACCATCATCCAGAAGTACCAGAGGATGTATGTGGAAAGGAAGCGCTACAGACAGAAGCAGGCTGCCGCTCTGGCCGTGCAGACGATCCTCAGAGCTTACATGGCCCGGCAGAAGTACCAGGCGGTGAGACGCAGCTCATAACGACACCAAACAATAGATCTGTACACGATAAATTCCAGAAGCCCAAACCCGTGTCTCTCCACACGTTCCTTCATATTCTGCATCATTTCTCCTGGTTGAAAGTCTCTCCCCCTCCGCGGTCGTGTGTCTGCAGCTGCTGCGGGAGCACAAGGCCATAATCATCCAGAAGCACGTGCGCGGCTGGTTGGCCCGCTGCTGGTACAAGCGCTGCCTTGAGGCCATCGTCTACCTGCAGTGCTGCATGCGCAGGATGAGAGCCAAGCGAGAGCTGAAGAAGCTGAAGATTGAGGCTCGCTCAGTGGAGCACTTCAAGAAGCTTAACAAAGGCATGGAGAACAAAATCATGCAGCTGCAGAGAAAGATCGACGAGCAGGTGACTCCCTGACCTTCTGAGCCACTTCCCGTTTGATCCGCTCTTGCCTTTTTTTGTCACTTCAACGGTTTTCGAAATGATTTATTCCTGCTGTGCCCATAGCATAAGGACAACCGGTTGGTTAGCGAGAGATTAGTCTCTCTGGAGAGCTCGTACGCAGCAGAGAGCGAGCGCATGCGTAGCGAGCTGAGCCGGCTGCGCGGGGCGGAGGAGGACGCCAAGAACAAAACCAACCAGGTGTCGTCTCTGCTGGAGGAGCTGGAGAGGCTGAAGAAGGAGCTGAGCGTCACCCAGCAGGAGAAGAAGACCATCGAGGACTGGGCGCAGAAGTACAGGGACGAAATGGAAACGGTAAGGCAGGCGAATGCTGAAGCAATCCGTAGCGGCTCTCCTGATCATCCATCTCTCTGGGATTGTATGTGTTTGTTTTCAATTTTAGAATTCAGGGTTTATATTTAGCATCTGCTTCCTGAGACTGTCTTTGATAAAGATCCTATAAATAGAAACATTAGGTGGTGACTTAGTTTTGACAGTTTTATTTCCACCTGACTCCTTAAATGGGCATCAGAGCAAAATGTTTTTTATGCTGACTAGGAAGCAGAAGGAACCAGGGGGGAAAGGGCCCATGGTGGGCTCACCAGGCAATGTTGCTCCAGGGCAGGTGAGCGCAGGATAGCGTTGCTGAGGCAGCCGCTGTGTTAGAGCTCTGTTTTTTTGGTGTTTTCACGTAGATCAACAATCCCTGTAGAGACTGAGAGTGTTTGGAGACATTGTTCTACTTTTGAACTTTGTAAATATCCTTAAAATACTGTAGAGATGCACCAATTAATCAGGCCTTTTCTGGCCGGAACTGGTTTCTGGTTTTCTCTAACAGTTTTGAATAGTAAAGAATCCAAAATTATCCCCATTTACGCATTAAAGCATTTATCAGGTTTTTTATGTAAGGGACATAATGGCTGACGAGGTGTCCGTTATCAGAAATGAATAGGTGACGTGGATGTGTGAACCGGTTGCTCCCACCAAGTTAATTTCTGATAATGGACACCTCGAAGGGCATTATCCCGCTTATACCATGGTCACTTACAAAATAATTAAATATAAAATCTATTAGTAATAATTTTAAAAAAAATTCACCGTTAAAATCAGATGTTTTTCCCAAGCAGCTGATGAGCGAACTATTTAAAATCTCGTTGTTGTGCGTTGCCAAGGTAACCAGCGTGTTGGTGTTACCAGCTAACGTTTGCGCAATGATTTAGACCAATCAGGCTATTGGACCTGAACTTTTCTATAGGTGTCCTATATCACTTTTTAAGGGACACCCTGCAGCCAATCAGAACCGAGTATTCACCCAGACCACGGTATAATCAACAATAGGTGCACCTCTAGTTTGGAGCGAGCATCCTTCAAGCCTTCGGTTAGTCGATCTTCTAAAAGGGGGCGGTAGGTGTAAAACAGATGGCTTTTCTCTTCTTGTGTAGATGGTGTCCGAGCTGAAGGATCAGAACGGACTGCTGAAGAAAGAGAAGGACGACCTGAACAGGATGATTCAAGAACAGAGTCGGCAGATGACCGGTGCGTTTCACCTGCTACAACCTCACGGCTGGAGCGTCAGCAAAGCAGAAAAGGCTTCTGTCATCGATCAGCACGATTGTTTTGTCTAAGACGTGTCCTCTGTGTCGTCCTGTCAGAGAAAATGGTCCATGCAATAGCGCAGGAGACTCAGCAGCTGAAGACGGACCTGAACGAGGAGCGCTCTCGCTACCAGAATCTGCTGACAGAACACCTTCGCCTGGAGGAGAAATACGACGACCTGAAGGAAGAGTTGGCCCACTCCTCGGTGAGGAACACGCTCCTCAGCCGAACACCGAGTGATACAAAGCAAACACTTCTACTTTACTGTTTTTAAACAGAATGCCACCTCATTACATGCTTATTATTAATGGAGAAACCCTTTGATATCTAATTATTTTCTGTCCAGCAACAAAAGGGCAATTTAAGGGATAAAAAAACGATTAAATTGGTTATTTAGATATGTTGTGTTAGAAGACTGTCATAAAACACAATTTGAATTCAATTCAGTTCAATTTTCAATTCTATTTTATTTATATAGCGCCAATCATGAAACATGTCATCTCAAGGCACTTTCCAAAGTCAAATTCAATCAGATTATACAGATTGGATCAGATTATACAGATCAGGTCAAAAAATTTCCTCTCTAAGGAAACCCAGTAGATTGTTTCAACTCTTGACAAGCAGCATTCACTCCTCCTGGAGAAGCGTAGAGCCACAGGGAGAGCCGTCTGCATTGTCCATTGTTTTGCAGCAATCCCTCATACTGAGCAAGCATGAAGCGACAGTGGAAAGAAAAACTCCCCATTAACGGGAAGGAAAACCTCCAGCAGAACCAGAACCAGGCTCAGTACGAACGGTCATCTGCCTCCAATCTGCTCCATTTCTTTCTTTTGTATCCCTGAAAAATACCAAAGTGAACCCTAAAGAGCTAAAAGCTGAACAGCAGCTTATTTAAAAAAGAAGCCATTTTTAAATCAGGTTGATCTGCAGGAGGTAGTTTTTGAGAACCAGACCTTTTCTGTAGTCCTTCCTTTCTCCACGTTTCCTTCAAAGTTCACATTGCACAATATTCTGCCACAAAGAACCAAAAGATGTCGGAAACCTAGAACTATTGGTTAAAACCCAGTAATGTGTCAAAACTTCTAGACCAGTTTCAATTTGCTCAGCAACAGATTAGCACCTGAGAGGCTGCTTTAATCTTCAGACAAAAAGGTATTTTTTAAATCAAAGAATCACGTTTTGTTGTGTCGGCAGAACGTCTCCAAACCCGGCCACCGGAGAACAGACTCCACCCACAGCAGCAACGAATCGGAGTACACGTACAATTCAGAGTACGCCGACACGGAAGAAGGTTCCCGTGCCCGCGAGGTGAGGCCTTCATCAATAACTTAGAATTAATAAGGAAAGAAAAGAGATTTCTGCTTATGGCCCAACGTGTTTGGCATGTAGTGTTTATGGCTTTTGTTTAAACCTGTTACTGTTGTTCCATATGTTTATCCCACAGGACGTGACACGGGGAATGGATACTTCACTGACTCTAAAGCTGCAGAAACGTGTTACAGAGCTGGAGCAAGAGAAGCAGTCGCTGCGCAACGAACTGGAAAACAAAGAGGAGCAGTTCCAGCGGGCTAGAGCCAGGGTACTTTCAGCCAGTCCTTCAGTTGTCGCTGAAACAAATCTATCAATATGCTGCTGGCAGCCAGTAGGTAGAGTTCAATTAAAGATGCGCTGTTGGGTTCATTTGTCTCCCTTCTGTGTTTCCGCAGCATCTGATTCTGATTCAGGAGTTTAGTTCAAAATGTAAAAACTCAGATGTGTATCCATTACAGACAGAGTAATTGATCTTTTATTTTTGATGATTTTGGCTTACGACTCGTAATAACTTCAAATTCTTGGAGTGTTATAAGAGCAATTCAGAAAAAAGAAGCAGGAATGTTGTGTTACGGCCATGTTAAGGCCTACGCTGTCATGAACCCCTCTGACTTGACAGCTGACCGTCACAGTTGTTGAAATCTGCCACAAGGTTGAGAAACAAAAGGTAATTCCTACAGAAGCTGAGTGTTCACAGAGAGCTCTATCTAAACATATTCATTAAAGTTAAGTGGAAGGAAAAACTGAGGTTGAAAACGTTCTTGTTGAATTAATGAAAAAAAAGTCTTGTTTTCGATGCTGTCTTAATGCATTGAAATGTTTGTATTTATGTTGACCTTGGATTGCCTGATCAGCCGTGTTAGAGTCCAACACGTTCCTTCATCTCAGTGTTTTTTTCTTTGGGTTTCAGGACGATGCTCAGTTTAGAAAGGCTCGTGGAGCGGAGCTGGAGTACGAGTCTCTGAAGGTAAGTGGGGAATGCCGCCTTAAGCACATCAAATGGTTTGGACTATTTATTCCGCTCAGTATCTCCACGAGCTGCCACTGGGACTAACCTCTCTGAACCCTCCTACCGCTCAGCGTCAGGAGCTGGAGTCGGAGAACAAGAAGCTGAGACACGACCTGGCCGACATGAGGCAAAGCCTGCTCGGCGACGCAGCCACCGGGGCCGGGGCGCCGGGCTCGCCAGCTTACAAGGTGCTCCTGGACCAGCTCAACGCTTCCTGCGAGGAGCTGGAGGTCCGCAAGGAAGAGGTGCTGATCCTGCGCTCCCAGCTGGTCAGCCAAAAGGAAGCCGTGCACCACAAGGTGAGCAGAAAAGCCCGTCTTGCTTCCATTTTGGTCTGTGTCTGAACAGCAGTTCAGCCGGTGGTCCGCTTATTGTGATCAGATGCGAGAACCAAGATGCCGTCGCTTTGCAGTTGCTCGTAACTGCGAAGCTGGATGTGGGTGGATGATACCGTCGCTGTTTCTCATCCACCTGCTTACATCCGCGCGTTGCCTCACCCCATCGCGTTCTCTGTTCTTAGACACCAAAACATGATTTCCTCTTCCTGATCTCGTGACATTTCCACGATTCTTGTGTCAAATGGAAAGAGCACATGTCAGTAGCTGCCCCTCGTCTGGGAAGAGTCAAACGATGGCCTTAAACGTCTGATCATTTGCTGCCTGTGTTGCTTAGTTTCACTGTCCCAGCTGTGTGTCTAACTCTCTGTCTCCACCTTCTCTCCACCATTCATGCTTTTCCTCAGGATGAGAAGGTACAGTTGATACATTGAGTCATCCATCAGTTACTGTTGTGCTTTGATTTTTTATTTTTTTTTTCCTACCTAATCTGTCCCTCGTGTCACAAGCCTTTATGGCCAAACAGCTAAACTAAAGCCGTCGTGACTGCAACGAGCAGGTTCTCCTGGGTTTATTTCCACAGTGCAGCCCTTTGTCGTAACGTCTGAAATGAAGCGTTTCAGCTTCTGACACAGACGTCCGCTGTAACTAAAGTCACAGATCATGAAGCAGCTTTTTAGATCGCTTTTTTTTCCTAAAATAGAAACAAAAATCCAACTCGCACCGGAAGCATCAAGTCGACTCTCTCTGCTCGACTTAGCTTATTGCTTTTTTTTCACCGCTCTCATCCTTTTGTGTGTGAGGATGCTTTTTGTTATCTCTGGTCTTTACCTGCCATGGCTTTGTGGTCTGCTTAGTGATCAGGTCTCTGCTATACTTCTCTAAATACCAGCTGTGTATATGTTCTGATGCCAAGCGACTCAGCCTGCTGAATATTGTGGACAAGCATTAAAGCGTCGCTTCATTAATAAAAAGCAACATGTGCGCGGTCTGTGAGATTCGCTCTCGTTCCTCCTCCCGTTGGCGGCCTTACCCACCGTCTCCTCCTCTGTCTCGCCTCTCTTCCAGGAGACCATGACGGAGCCGTCGGTGTTCGCTCAGGACGTGAACAAACTGAAAGACGCAGACGAGCTGAGGCAAGCCTACGTCGGCCTCAAAGACACGAACAGGTACGGCGTAGAAGCCAGCTCTCCGGGAAACCTCGCGTCTCCATCAAGGTGCTGGTTCTGTTTGTGAGAGCTACGTGTGAGAAAACCCGCTGTGCGGCTGTATGTCCTGCCAGATCTCCCAGGTCAGTGAGCCCGGCGGTGGAAGTCGGTGATCTCCTGAGTAGGCTGAGGTAACCGAGGGGAGGTGGCTCACGCATCATGGATCCGAGCATGTCTGACGGGGGTGAAAAAGCTGCCGATGAGCGATGCCGCTGAGGCAGAGCGTCACATGGCATCTCCCCCCCCCCCCCCTGCAGCATGAGGTTTAACATAACAGCTCCTGCTTCAGTTTGGGTCTAACAGAACAAAGGCATGTATTGTTTCTCTGGATGTTGGTGGAAGCCGTGAATTTAAAGGTGCGCGCGGGTAAAAGTGGCTAATGAGCGGGAGCCGGGTGTCTTCTTTGGCTGAAGGCAAAGTTTCTCTTCTCTCAGATTGTTTTCAGTGAATTTTCAAACTCTGCAGCTTTCTCAGGCGTCTCCGTATTTACAGTCCAGAATGGGTGTAACACGCGCATGGTTGAGATGCTGGGGAGACGAGCTGTAGTTCGGACTAACGCTGACTGTAGTGTCGACATTTTGTAGGAATAAGCTTTTCAACTACTGCGTGAAATTCTAGATTTCCTTTTTCTGTTTTTCCTGCTGAAACGCTTCTGCGCTGTAAACATTTTAAGGAAGTTTGCAAAATGAAACGTACAATTGTGGTCTATCAAGTTTTCCTTTTGAAGTGTAAAACATGCGATCCATCATCTTTTTCCTCCCTGTCCAGTCATTAGATCTGCAGTTCGCTCACTTCAGTCGTGAGCACAGAACAGGAGAAAACACAGTTCTCTGTTTATATTTACACCTATCAGCTGCAGAGCCCTCATGACACATTTCTGTTAAGTGTTAAGTCCTTTAAGAGGCCTCAATTCTGGGCGATAAATCGATTTAATCGATGAATTAGAATTTACACATTTTTAAGATAACGTTTTTAGAAAATCTGGATTTTATTTTTCCAATGCACTCATTGGGCTTCCATGAGAGGAGTAGCAGCAATGCTGAATATATGTTTAGGAAAATATATTGTCAAACTTTTTTACCATCATTTCAATTACTCATTTACTTATTATTTTTATAATAGTAGTGCCACTAGCCATTGTGTCACTATTTGATGTTTTTTTTTTTTCAAAGTAGGCTGACAGGAGAGGGGGGAAGACATGCAATAAAGGGCCTCAGGTCGGAATCGAACCCGGGTCAGCCGCGTCGAGGACTAAGGTCGTCGCACATGGGTCATGCTCTCTGTCCCTGCACCATCAGAGCACACCCTTATTTATTTCAAGTTACCGTAGTTTGAATTGAAGTGAAGCCTGTTCATAGCTCATTGTGTAATCCCACCAGCAGCAAACATTTAGTTATATTTTCATTGCTTACAACGGCAGCGCCGCCATCTTGTTTTCCAAGCCTGTTTCACAGCTTGGATTTAGTCGCACTTTAAATTCAGGTCAACTCTTAGACAAAACGCTTGACATAAACGCAAGTTTGTAAAATAATTTCTTTAATTTCTTTTTGTGAAACGAAAAGGTGGGGAAAGAAGTGGATTAATCGGATTGGGTATAATAAAATTGATTTTATTTCTAATACATACCCTCCCCCTCTCTCTCAACATTTCCTGTCAGCCTATTGATAAATAAAGGCCACTAGTGCCACAAAAAGAAAGACCTTACCACAACTAGAGAGAATTGTGTTACTGTAGAAATGACGGCTGACTCTGGATTGAAAACGCTGTTGTTCGCAGTGGAGAGCAGAGATCCTCCTGAAGGCCTAAACATGTTTGAAAATGAGCAGCAGAAAAAGGCGTCCATAGCCCGGAGTTAGATATCTGTTTACATGAAGGCGTCCTCTGTGTGGTTAAAAAGTGGAGACATGTTTACAATGTCGAAAGATGTCTTATCTTCAACTTTTTATACTTTTACGTCAGTAGAAGTGACGTGTAGAAAACACGTCAACAGATT
This sequence comes from Fundulus diaphanus, assembly GCA_037039145.1. Classification (NCBI taxonomy): domain Eukaryota; kingdom Metazoa; phylum Chordata; class Actinopteri; order Cyprinodontiformes; family Fundulidae; genus Fundulus; species Fundulus diaphanus. The sequence goes on from CM073122.1 coordinate 43,274,058, forward strand.
TCTAAATGTGAGTGAAAATTGTAATTTTTGTTATCCATTTTCCAAATCACGCTGTGATGAGGGCGTCCAGTCACGTCTTGATGATCACCAGTATTCATTGGTGGGGCTGGACAGGGTTTAGGTGCAGTGAAGACAAAAAACCAGCCTTTTGACTGGGAGAGGTGGCGAGGAGAAGCGGAGCAACCCGCCATCCAAAGCTTCCTTACAAGTTTTACAGGGCAGCGCTGCCTTTGCCATTCTCTTTCTCTCATCCCTCTCCTCCTTTTGTTGCTCCTGGCTTTCTTTGATCGCTCTGCCAGGAAATTACAGATGCAGCTGTCCAGTACTGCAGAAGTTCAGATTAAAGCAGTGATAGCAGGAGACGAATAATTCAGTGATGAAAAAGAATCGGGACTAAATCTGAGCCAAACATACATTAAATCGGACATTTCTAGTGATGTCCTGCCCTGTGCACTCTTACAAAGCTAAATTTGTATGTATTCCTCTGTTACAGTATTAATCCAGAGTAGAAATGTGCTGTAGGGCAGTGTACAGACAGCTGAGTATAGATCATATAGTGCTCCTTCATTCATATCATTCCTGTTTTTGCTCCTGTCAGCTGTCCCTCCCTCTTTACGTCGTTCATGTCCCCCTGTGCTGTGTGTTGGTCAGATCTGCTGCTCCAGACCTCCACAAGCTGAACGAGGACGGGGAGCTGTGGCTGGTCAATCAGGGCTTAAAGGAGACCATCAGGTGGAACTGAGGCTCAAACACACGGCGGCTTTAGAGCATGATGTGTTTGGCTTTGGTCCCGGAGGGAGTGTGGGCCTCTGGGTTTCTGCGCTGTATCTTCTCTCAGTGTTTCAGTCTACTTTGACTTACATGACGAAATGTTTCACTCACCACTGTTTCTTGGACACAGCACTCCAGAGGGTGTTTCCTATCAGAGGAGATGTCAGCAGCATGTGGAGTGATTTATTGAAAGCTTTGGTTGGTTATTCTGTTACTAATCCATGCTGCAGTGTGGAAGCTGTACACTGCAACAACGGACCTAAAAAAGTAAAATGTTCTTAAGATTTGTGTTTTTGTCCTTGATTTGAGCAGGTAAATTATATTATCTGCCAATGGAGTGAGCATTTTGACCCCTAAAATAAGATGATTAGACATCCTGCACTTGAAATAAGACGATGGAGATGAATTGATCATATTTTAAGGGCAAAAATCTTATTCCATTGTCAGATCATCTTATTTACCTGCTCAAATCAAGGACAGATACACTCATTTTAAGAACATTTTACTTATTTTTAGTTCCATTTTTACAGTGTAGGCCTTTGAGTCAATGTTGGACGTTTTCTGCTTTTATTCTGCAGGTACTTCTCCAAAGATTTGAATAAGTTCAATCTTTTTCTTACTAATCTTCCTCTTGCAAACAGCCCATTTGGGGCTCAGGTCAGGCCAAGCAACAACAGTAGCACCATGGTCATTGAATCCGTGTGTGGGACGCATCTGTGAGTGGTGGCTCTTGTTGTTGAGTCTCCAGCCTCAGTCCACTTCTTGAGAAGCTCTCCCATCCTCTTGAATGGATTCGCCTTGACGATCCTCTCCATGCTGCGGTTCTCCCTGTTGCTGGTGCCCCTTTACCTACCACTCTTCTTCCTTCCACTCAACTTACAGTGAATATGCTTGGATACAGCATGCTGTGAAGAAACAGCTTCTTCAGCAATGGGGAGTGGTGGCCTAGTGGTTAGAGTATTGAGCTTGGGTCCCAGAGCTCCTGGGTTCAACTCCCACAGTCTGCCACTCTGGGTCCCTGAGCAAGCCCCTTAACCCCAGATTGCTCCCCAGGCGCCACACAGTGGCAGCCAGCTGCTCCCCAAGGGGATGGGTTAAGATGCAGAAGGGAATTTCTCCATTGTGAGATCAATAAAGTTCTATTATTATTATTATTATGTGCTTATGGAGGGTGTTGGTGCCGGTGTTCTGGACATCTGTCCAGTCAGCAGTTTTCCTCGTGTTTCTGTGACCTACTGACCCAGACTGAGTGTCCGTTTAGAGGCTCAGGAAACCTTTGAAGGTGTTTTGAGTCAAATCATTATTGAGTTTACAATAATGATTTAACTTTCTGAGACTGAATATTGGCGTTTCATTATCTGTCTGCCGTAATCAACAAACTTACAATAAATAAGGCTTGAAATATTTCATTCTGTGTTTAATGAATCTTCGTATGAGTTTCTTTCTGAAAAGAGTGAGGAAAAAAAATGTAACTTTTTCACAATATTCAACTTTTTGGACACGTACCTGCAGGACATGTTCTGGTTGAGATGCTAGATCGTGTGGAGAGGACAATATTTGACCCAGGCTTGTTGGTCTCTAACTTTTAATTTTCAACTCCTAACTCCATAAACGATGTTTCACAGAACATTTCCACCGAACAATAATCCAGGCTTGCAGTAAAGGTTTCAGTGGAGTTTGATTCACCCTGTGATGCTGCAGAGATGTCGTCCTGCGGCAGGGCCGACCTTTGACCTGTCCTGCTCATGCATGTTCTCGTGCACAGCAGACTCTGCAGCCCTGCTAAGAATCTCCTCTTAGTGTCCGGATGCAAAAAAAGGCAAAGACAGCATAGTCGCTTAGTAGTGATTTATTTATTTTTTTAACGTGTCTCTTTAGATCTTGAGTGGAAGTGCAGCTGTTGCATGTTAGACTATCTGCTCAGTTAAAACTCAGATCTCTGCTTTACCTACCTTTTCAATGAGTGCATCCAGAGGACGAACACATCCTGTTGAGATGAGCCGTCCACGTCTCTGCACAGCATGCTGCTACCGGCCCGCATCAGCGCGCTCCGGACAAACTCCCGTTGTGTCTCTGCCCCTCTCTTTTCCCAACATAACGCTCTTCCTCCCTCCCTCCTCCTCAGGTTGCTGGAGCAGCAGCTCCAGACCCAGCGGAGAACCTACGACAGCGAGGTGGAGTCGCTGCGCGGCGAGCTGCAGAACGTGAAGGAGGAGAACAACCGGCAGCAGCAGCTGCTGGCCCAGAACCTCCAGCTGCCTCCGGAGGCCCGGATCGAGGCCAGCCTGCAGCACGAGATCACCCGGCTCACCAACGAGAACCTGGTACGCCCCAACACGCCCATTCACAAACAGACGCAGGAGGAGCAATTGCAACTTAACGTCCTCTCTGCAATGAGACATTTTACTGTGGAAAAACATATAGAGACAGAAGAGCTGGCAGCTTGGTTTCATCAACTAATGGGTCTTTAGAAAATAAACTTTTAAAGCCATTTTGCTGTTTAGACTCGGTGTACTCGGTGTTCCTGTCCGTGAAAACATGGACAGGAAAGGTCCAGTCTTCTGAGAGTTGGACTCCATCTATCAGATGATGAGGGTGGTCCTAGAAGCCAGGTGACCCCCTTATGAAGTAGAAACATTTGGCTCTAGTAATTCCCTTCCAGTTACAACCAGAAATAAATAAATGGGACTGTCCAACTCACCCTGCCTTTACCGTGCCATGCTATAATGTGTCGTGACTTTCATTTTGGGCCACGCATAAAGAAGCGAGTGACTGTGTGGACGTTATCACCTGACAGGAACTCATGGCCGACGACCCCACAGCATCCAGAGAGGCTCGAGTCATCATATTACGGCGGATGGTTGTATGTAGAGTCTGCGTGTGCTGGCCTGCATGCTAGTGTGTGTGTGAGAACATTAACTGAGACGGGTGTCTTCTGAGCGAACACTCTACCTTGGCTCTAACTCACAGCGAAGAAGCTCTGCACACTTTTCTCCTCCGTAACAGCTAGAAAGTCCCGCCGCCTTTCTTCTGCTCTGAAGCAATAATCAGCACCGCAGCTCTAACTCTCACCCACTCTTCGGTCGCTTTCGGTTTCTTTCTCTCTTGTGAGCCACCAGAGGGTGACGTTTGCTAAGTACCGGGGTTCAGTCCAAACCGGGCCTCACGGTTCTCTCCTCTTGTTTTTAGGATCTGATGGAGCAGCTGGAGAAGCAGGACAGAACCATCCGCAAGCTCAAGAAGCAGCTGAAGGTTTATTCCAAGAGGATCGGCGAGATGGGGGGTACGGGACGTTGAGACTGTAATGAAGATGCACCGATCACAGATTAAAGTTTGAGACTACAAGTGCCTAAGAGCTAAAATTAACATTAAAACCGGCTTTAAGCTCTGAATGGTCATAATTATTTAGCTTAGGAGTAGCAGCGCCTTCACGATGTGTGAGAGAGATTATTCACCGCAAAATGTGGTTTCACTGATTTCTACCAAAGACAGAAGGATCAGAGCTGACGCTTCTGTCTTTAGCGTCCTGTGTTACTGATGAGCAGCCTTAGCATCACTAGCACTAGTCTTCATGCGATGATGGAGATGTATACCCTAGCACTGAGATTTCCAGGATGTCGTCGGAGTGACGTGGTTGTGATCGATCATGGTCACCTTGGTGCATCCTCAGACTGTACAGATAATGTTTGGTGCCGCAGATATTAAGCTAAATGTGTCATAAACTCTGTTTCCTAGCGGGTCAGACCGAGGGACAGACGTCTCCTGGACAGATGGTGGAGGAGCCCATCCACCCGGTCAACATCCCGCGCAGGGAAAAAGACTTCCAGGGAATGTTGGAGTACAAGAAGGAGGATGAATTGAAGCTGGTTAAGAATCTCATTCTGGGTACGAACGGACATTTTATCTCAGCTTCAGTTCTTAGTTTTCCTGGATTCTGGTTCTGCTCCTCAAACTTCCCAGGCTCTGGTTTTTATGTGGACATTTCTCAAAAGCTGTAATGACTTTTAAAATGGGACCAAGTTGATAATGACCGGTCCGTTCACAGTTTATGTGGGGGGAGATCTGAATATCTTCTTTGGCCCTTCCAGAGCTGAAACCTCGCGGCGTAGCCGTGAATCTGATCCCAGGTCTGCCAGCCTACATCCTGTTCATGTGTCTGAGACACGCCGACTACGTCAACGATGACCAGAAGGTCCGAACCCTGCTCACATCAACCATTAACAGCATCAAGAAGATCCTCAAGGTGCGTCGGTGTAACGGGAACCCTAAAGCGAAGACTGGTGAGAAGGAAACGGCTTGTTAGTCGGCGTGCACGGAGACTGATACGCTTCTTCTTCTTCTCCTAGAAACGGGGCGATGACTTTGAGACCGTGTCGTTCTGGCTGGCCAACACCTGCCGCTTCCTGCACTGTCTGAAGCAATACAGCGGAGACGAGGTGACTCCAACACACCAACGCATACCAGCCGCCACGTTGTCAAACACGCCTCATTCTCCCTTGAAGGATTTTCATTCAACCAAGGAGTTTGTTTCTTAGAGAAGATAAGAAAACAATGTAGAAAGACAAAAGAAAGGGAAAAAATTACCTTTTATTTACATTTATTATAGAAAAGTATAGATTGCAAATGATCAAAAATCAATGAAAAGGTTTCCTTGCAGTCCAGCCCTTTTTAATGTGGTTAGGGTTAGGTTTCCACCGGTACTTTGAAGATTTATCCTTGGGGATGAGCCCAAGAATGGAAAGCCTTTTGCCATCACCCTAATCTGCAGCTCCCTCTATCAATCAATCAATCAAATTTTATTGTCAATTACAATTTGCATTGCAATCAAAAAATCAGTTCCAGTACAACCGTCCATCACATAAACAAACAACTTTTGGGGGGAACGATTGACTGAGGCCTTGCGTTGCCAAGGAACGCAGCCAGTCAGCCGCTGCTAAATAGCGCAGCCGTCAAGGCCGCATTCCTCCAAAAAGCCCCGAACCCCGCCTGCACGGAGTTCACGAGGCGCTGCCCTTGAACTCTCGAAGAAAGAGCAACAACATGAGGGAAAGAGGGGGGGAGAAAAAAAGAGAGACAGATGTTTGCCTATTTTATGCTCTCACCTATAAAGAGACAAACAACCGACACAAAAAAACCCTCGTAGCACGAAAAGCACAAATAAACACAAGACAACATGTATGCAGAAGGTAAACATTTGAGACCTGTCGCGTGTACGTAAGATTCATCAGTTTTATGAGCATCAGTTATGCGTGTGTGTATGGGCGAAAGAGTTTTTCTCCGTGAACACTCTCCAGAGGCCATTGTCCTTGATGTTATCAGCCGGCCCACAGTTCAGAGAAGCATCCTCAGGTGTCAGCGGGGGAGGGGGGTAGCCGGGGGCTTTTCTGGGCACTCTCCGCCATAACAATCCAGGAGAAGATAGGGAGGGAATCCAAATATCCAAAGAGACCAGCTTACCAGATCCATGTTTTTCAGAGTTCGGGTTGATATGAAGAAAGTGCTCAGAAGACAAGACATAGCAAAGCAAAGCAGGAGGGGTAAAAGCTGCAGAGAGAGAAAAGACACGACCGACCTCAGAGAGAGACATCTCTACTGGGCCATTTAACGTCTAGTCAGGAGGAACATGAAGTTACTGGATTACTTTAGGCAGAAATCATTCCAGGGATTGGAAGGATTTGTGTGGACAAATAAAATTAACCTATTCACGGTGCACCTTTTTCATCAGATGATAAAGATTCCTGATAATAAAGACCTTCACATGTGTTTCTGCTGGGATTTCTGGGTGGATTTCCTGTTGGTCCCACTTATTCATGATCTGAGCCAATCAATGGGATATTGGGTAATGCAGTCCCTTAACAGGTGTGCCTCTACTTCGAACCATTTATTTTTTTATAAAACCTAATATGTAACCATAATATTTTAGTAAAAATGAACTCTCCTCCCCAGGGGTTTCTGTAGTAAAACCTTTTTTCCACAGGGTTTTTATATGCAATAATCCGTGCATCATTGTGTCCCTTTTGTCTGGTTGTATTCTCCTGTAACCATTTGCCTCTTTACAGATAGAAATAATCACGTAAACATTCCATTAATTCATTGCTGATTTTTTTCCATCAAAACCAGACAACATCAGGAATGCAGGACATAATCATAGAGAGATACTTTTAGTCTGAAATTCAGGAACAGCTTTAGCGTCGCGTTCACATATTGAAATCAAAATTGCAAATGTTTACCAAAGCGGGCTATTGTCTCCATATTTCCAAAGCGTCTGGCGTAGAAAGGTTGCTGCTTTTGTCCTTTTTTGAAGGCAGATGTTTCTGTTTCTTTGCCCCAGGGCTTTATGAAGAGCAACACATCGAGGCAGAATGAGCACTGCCTGTCCAACTTCGACCTGGCCGAGTACAGACAGGTGATCAGTGACCTGGCCATCCAGATCTACCAGCAGCTGGTCAAATGCATGGAGAACATCCTCCAGCCAATGATAGGTGTGTAGGGGCACGTCTGCTTGTATGCTCACTCTGACATACACTTACATTTCATCCTTGTTATGACACGGTTGTAGAGACGTTTAAAGCAGGATAAGGTTATAAAGCAAATTCTGTAGCGTTGGACACCGTTCACCATCCTGAAATGGAAAGATGGTGGCACAGCTGCAAACCTACCGAGACATCCACGTCCGCTTTAACCAATAAGGAGTGACTGCAGAGCTGTGTGGGCATTCCAACTGGGCGGTCCTTCTGCGCGTCATCATAGGATGTGAATCCCCAGATGTAACGCAAATACCCGGACGTGACGTCACCCTCTATTTTATTTTATTTCCATTATTCTTTGTTTTTTATTAAACAAACCATACATTGAAAAATGTTGCAGAGTTACACAAAACTGAAAATCTGCAATAACAAAGGAAAGAATACAATAATAACGGATTACAGTAGGGTGACCACACATCCGTCGTAAGGCAGGTGACAGTCCGGATTTTGAATGCCCCACACGCATATTTGTCCTTCTTTTTCAGGCTTTATGCTTGGAAGCGGATTTTTTTTCCAACTTTGCCTGGCTCCATGCAGCAAAATGCCCAATCGCCTATTCGCACGGATCTGGTTTTTCCCTACACAATAGTCCTCGCGCTGTTGCTTTCTCCTGACAGCGCTAGCCGGGGAATATCTGTCTGCATACAACGCCGTAATTATTACAAATCACATGTGGTCCCTAGGTAAAACTAATACCCTGTGATAGGGCAACAATGTGATGAATAAACACAAATACTGTGAAGCAACACTTATTGACTTTTCATTAATTTTGTCCTATTCAACTGCACAAATATCGCATTTAAACCAATCAAAGTTGTACTTGAAATGAAAGTATACCAGAGCCCTATGTACATCGTAGTGATTTATTGATATGCTGCATAATGTCCTCCATTTTAGTGTTGTGAAAATAGTCACGTTTGTGGATTTTTTTATTTTTATTTTCCTTCATTTTTCGTCCGTACCGCTGAATGAAAGAGATAGAGGGAAAAAATATATGTATTGAAGTGGGCAAATCAACGAACCAATCAGCGTTTGTGCCCAAATTGTCGGACCTCCCACAGGCGTAACTGCAGAGCTGTGTGGGCGTTCCGACAGGGGCGTTCTTACGCTCTGCAGTTATACCCTTCTCGCTTTAACTGGCAACACTCCGATCAGCAGCCAAGAGTGCCACGGTATTCCTGGAGGAATATCATGCCTGATAACATGTCAACTATTAGTCTTCTCTCCACACATATGTATGGAGGAGCGACAACCAGAAAGACGTTGTGTTTGGGCGTGGTTTTCTCCAGCAAAGACAGGGAAGGATGGAGCTCAGTCAAGTCCGATACTGAAAGAAATGCAATTAGAGGCTGTAACACGTGTCCCTCACAAGCAGCTGCCCTGGTCTGGGACAGGGAATCTGCAGAGTTTGTGGACAGATGGATGGAGCCGAATACAGGGCAAAGCGTGAGTGGCTGAAAAATATTGCAGAGGTTCACCCTTCAGCAGGAGGACGCAGGATCACAGAAATCACTGGTCAAAGACCCTTTCCGTTGCCATCTGACTGAGCTTGAGCTATTCTGCAATGAATACATTTATTTTTTGTTAAATATTCTTAAAACTGACTTGTCCTTTACACCTCTCAGTGTAATCCCCTACTTTATGCTGGTCTATCACGCAACATCCAACTAAAACACGCTGAAGACAAAATGTGCAGAAGCTCAATGGTGTAAACACTGTATGTGCGTGTCTTTCCCTGCAGTATCGGGGATGTTAGAGCACGAGACCATCCAAGGGGTGTCCGGAGTGAAGCCCACAGGTCTCCGTAAGCGTACGTCCAGTATCGCCGACGAGGGCACCTACACCCTGGACTCCATCCTGCGGCAGCTCAGCGCCTTCCACTCCACCATGTGCCAGCACGGCACCGACCCCGAGCTCATCAAGCAGGTGGTGAAGCAGCTGTTCTACATCATCGGAGCCGTCACCCTCAACAACCTGCTGCTGCGCAAGGACATGTGCTCCTGGAGCAAAGGCATGCAGATCAGGTAGGAGACGTTAGCTGCACGGTTGGATTTATTTCCCTGTAAGAGCTGAGGTAACGATGCGCGTGTGCAGGTACAATGTGAGCCAGCTGGAGGAGTGGCTGAGAGACAAGGGTCTGATGAACTGCGGAGCCAAGGAGACCCTGGAGCCTCTGATCCAGGCCGCTCAGCTGCTGCAGGTGAAGAAGAAGACGGACGAAGACGCCGACGCCATCTGCTCCATGTGTCACGCCCTCACCACTGCTCAGGTAAACTCTCAGCAACCGCTTCGAGAATACGAAAGTCCTAAAAAATCCCATTCCTTGACGGGTTTTTGGTACGCCGTGTCTCTTTCAGATCGTAAAGGTCCTGAACCTCTACACTCCAGTCAATGAGTTTGAGGAGAGAGTATCAGTCGCTTTCATACGCACCATACAGGTAATTCATTTAGGTGGATCAATGCAACATGGCGTGTCATATAACTGTTATGGTCTGGTAAGAAAAAAGGGTTTCTGTTGTTTGTACAGGCTGTACTGCTATTTTCGTATTTACCCTTAAAACTGTCAGGCATCCAGACCCGACCACTGGTTTTGATCAAATCCAACTCTGGTGAAGGCCTGGTTCTGAGTCAGCCATTATGAAGTCAGAGGCAGCTACCACTTCAGGTCTATTCAGCCAGTAGTAACGTTTCTTTTCCAGAAATTATTTATCTATGATGCACACTGGTAATACCCTTAATAGGGTAGTTAAAAATGTAGGAGGTGTGGTTCTGTTAAAACCTTGGTGTATTCATTAGTGTAAATCCTGATGAGTTGGTCCTGACGGCTGAAAGTAACAACTGGTTTAAGCGGGACCAAGTTTAAAGCAGACTTTTTACCATCCTAAAACAACTCCGGTATCAAAAGCATCATGGCGGTTGATGCAAATGCTACTGTATGAAACTTTAAACAGTCATCGTGTTTGCATTAAGGGGATGTTTACAGAGTTGAACATGTTAAGCATTTCCTGTCAGAGTATCTGGCTTTAAAGGTAAGATTATGTAAAAAGAAAAATATCTTCACCATTTTAAATGAACACCATTTTATTAAAGGGCTTCCTTGTCACCTTCATTTCCCAAGTAAATAATCATGGCTCCGGTGGAAGTAACCACCCAATGCAAACATGGCGACGGTTAGTGTTTGCGTGCATGCTCTCTGGGCTGCAGTCCACAGCTATATTTACTGTATAGATTCAGGTACCTCCCTTTGACTCAATATGCAAAAAGCCAATCAGTTGGAAGCAACTTTTGCTGTTTTTTAGTGTTGACAGTTTGTGCCTCCTATGTCACCCTCAGTGGTGAGCCATATTGCCAGTATAAAAAAAGATCATCCGTCCCTTTAAAGCAGTAAACATTGTGTTAATAGCAGCCAAATGAAATGTGAGGAATAATACAATACAGGGATTGGAGCATAATTTCACAGCTATATTTAACTAAAGAACAGAAACTCTTTTTGTATTTAGAGGCTATTGCAGTTTAGCAGTTATTTTTCTAAACTTTTAAAGGTATAGTGGACATTCTTTTTTTCAGCTTTGAGTTCCAGGGATATCATCTTATCTATTGGTTGTCCTACATGCCAATCATTGGGATGCGCTCACGTGTGCACTTCTAGCATTTATGTATCCGGTTAGCTTCGTGTTAGCCGTTCATTGTAGTGCCGCTGTTCTCACCGTATACTTTGAAAATGGCTGAGAGTAGCAAACTGTCTTACAAGTTTATGAGAAGAAAAAGAAGGCCTCAAAAGAAAGAAATAAGACCGGAGTGTATTTGGGAGATTCTTTCACGTGATCCCTCTGAAGAGCTGAAGAGAAGGTAGTATGGTTTTGTGCATGTGTAGTTATTCAAAAAGGGAATTGAGCCTTTCATACCTACACTTCGGGAAAAACCGTCCACTATACCTTTAAGGCTACGTTCACACTGCATGTCTTGATGCTCAATTCCGATTGATTTTTTGCTGAAATCAGATTTTTCTTATTTATTTTTTTCCCAGAGTAAACCAAAGCCTGGGGCTTTTAAGTTTGACGTGTTTCCATTTGCTTGGGACTATATATGTAAAACAGGCCAATGACGTATGGGAAAGTTGTGAAGAAAACTGCAGTACCACTCTGATCCAATGGGTGGCGGCATGAAGGCAGCATAGGTCAAACAGACAAAGGCAGACTGAGAAGCTGTATCTGTATTCTGCCACTCATGCGGACCCAAGAGAAACAGAATGGAGAACGCACAACTGGTGTTGCTGATGGTGTTACACCTCCCTAGCCTGTTTTACACCGGTCCCCGCGCCACAGGGCTCCACTGTATTCTACTTCTTTTGGTATAAATAAATAAAAATAAAGCACAGCTTCTGTCTCCCTGGGCAGGGACTGCAGTGGTGTTGGGCGGAGTGACAAAACGGAGAGGGGAGCTGAGACTGCTCCAAAGTTTGTCTGATGAAGTTAAAATTTAGAGCTTTATGGGGTTTTTTTTCTCAGCCATGGCGAGAACGAGGAGGATTTTTAAGTATAATACCAGTGACTTTTGATCGCAGGGAAATTATTTTCCCCGGTTATAGGATACACGCGCTGCACAGGTCCGGGTCCTCCTCCACCTTCTGTACCTCGGAAAGAGGAAAACAGAGAGCCTGTTTTGTTCTGCGAGCGCAGACTGGTTCCATCAGCAGCCTGAGTACTCTTCAGAGACAAAACCTTTAGTGCATATGTTACGACCCTTCTAGGGTTGCCAGACCATAACATATTAAAGAGTTGATCCATCCCCTTCCCATCCCAAGCAGTCCACACATGCGAAGTGGTACATCTTTAGAAAGTGATTTATTTACAAGAAGGAAAATAGTTCTAAAGGTACAACACAAAATGGAGCAAACAACTTCAGAGAAAGCTATGTGCCGAAAATAACAAACAAAAGGCAACTGTCCAAAAAAGAAATGAATCAAATTACCTAATGCAGTATAAGTAAACAAATGACATTCACCTTACCTCCCTAACTAAGAAAACAGGAGAAAAACTTGAGTAACAAAAATGGCAGCTCACTCTTACAATCTCCAGAATATTCAGAATGCTACCAGTGTGGCCGGTTGGGAAGAGCGGAGGACGCACCCAGGAAGTCCACGTCAGCAGCCTTTTATAGTTGTCATTCCGGGAAGGCACCAATGGGATGTCACGTCGTCATCGTCCTGGAACCAATCAGCAACTGGCACCTGCACACTTAGATTTATATAAAAATTTACAACGCCAGCCGTAACAGCATGTAAAATGAGAGAGAGCCTCACTAAATCTGAGAGATCTGAATTAAAGGTATACTATGCAACCGGGGTTGATTTTCCAGCGAGGCTCCCCCCAGAGGGCGAAAGTAAAAGTGCACTGTCGTAAATCAGCTGTTCCCTGGTTTCTCCGGCAAGCCAGGCGCGGTTGTTTTGAGCTTAGACAGGCGAACGCAACGAATACAAAAGTCGAAAACACGGCAGTACAAACAATGACTAACACAGTGAAAGTAAGAACATGCACAGAGAGAGAGAGAGAGAAACCATTCCAATGCAGTGTTTCCCCTAGGAATTTGCTTAGCGGACGACCGGCGGAGCGGGAGGGAGAGAGACAAGCTTTGCGCGACCGGCGGAGCCAGCGGGAGACAAGCTTTGCGCCACCGGAGCGGCGAGGCGGAGCGGGCGGGAGACAAGCTTTGCGTCCCCGAGCGGCGAGGCGGGCGGCAGACAAGCTTTGCGCGCATATCGAGTTAGTTTTTTTTTTTTTTTGGAATGTTTGCGAGGCGGTAGCGTGAGGGAAACCCTACAATGTTACTTACAGTCGCATCAGCAGAAACGCGAGGTCCGCGTCAGCCTTGGAGCCTTCTCTTTTAGCTCTCGCCATTCGGAAAAAGCTTGCCCGATGTTCACCCGTGTACGACTCCTCTCTCTGTCCACAGCCCTTGTCCTCTTTCTTGCCTGCTCCAACATGGGCTTTCGCTGTTTTCTCGCTGGTTCCGCCATGATAACTGCACAAATATCGCCACTGCGCTAGCAACGAGCATAGGTTTCACTGGGGGCGTGTAGCAGTTCTCGCCGTAAAGCAAGACCGACTCTCGCGATGCACACGAGATTTTGAGCCTGTGGGTGCGGGCCGAGGCCTCCTGCAATGGGGTACCGCGCACGTGACGTCACCGCCTCAACAGCAACGCCCCTTTTGCCGCTTAGGTAGGACAAACCGATAGAGAACGCACGTAGCAACCAGCAACAGAACCAGCGATATGACCGACTTTGCAGCCATTAAACTTTCCCAAAACGATGTTCCAGGCGCACGGATTACTGGTCGCACTGTGGAAGAACACACCAACCTTCAGCTCAAACGATGGCTTGAGTGTCGAGGGCTTAAAAAGACCGGAAAACGGGCCGAGTTGATCGAACGGTAAGCTTTGTTTTGTTTTTTCCTGCGCGGTGGTCATGGCGTCATCGGCCGTTTTTTTGTTTATCACCGTCCAGGGATCGGTATATGTTTAATGTTTGTCTCATTTGAAATGTTTTTGAGTAAGCTATCCTGGTAGCAGGGTATCATCATGTTAGCGCCTGCTACCATGATAGCCTATATGCTATCATGGTAGCAGGCGTTTCATTATTAACATCTCGGCCACCAAAATAAACTTACCTGTTCACTACTTGATGTCGCTGGAATTGGGTCAGGATGTTCTTCGGTTGGGCCCTTTCCTCCGACAAAATCCTTGCTACATATGTAGGCCGACCGCACCGATGGACCAAGCGCACACATTTCTCCTTGGCACTCTTGAATTTCGGGAAAGTAATGAAGAAAACATCCTTCATATGCGGCCGATCAGCGTAACTCGAGTCGCTGTTGCACGTTCCATAGCAACAATGTTTATAAACAATGGTCTTAGATTTTGGAAAAAGCAGTCTTTTAAACAGTACAACCTAGGCTAACGCACGTCTCTTCTACAGCAAAACAGCGGCGGATTTGGGAGTTTGTCCTACTGCGTACCACGTGATGTGACGTCATCGTGACGTTACGTTTCTAAAAATAGCTCGCTCGCGGTACCCCATTGCAAGTGCGGTATTTCCCCCACAGACCACCAGGGTGACCGAGAAAACCTTTATTCGACCTGAAATGACTCATTTAATCATCCAAAACGATATGGAACATATTAATTAACTGAAAAATGTTGCATAGTATCCCTTTAAATACAGCACGCACATCTGCGTCTAGAAATCTGAGGTGTCCTCGATCCTTTCTTTTTTTCCTTCAGACATGGTTCATGGTTTGTAAATAGTAAAAGAGTTCACCGTCCATCGGTGAGTGTCCACCAGGGGGTGAAAAGATCTGAATTGGGCTGTTCACACTACCATTAAAAAGACGCATATGGGTTGCATATGGGCAAAAAGAATGCGTTTAGGTTGCCTTTGACTACTATGTGAACATAGCCTAAGACAGTTTTTCATAAACATGTGTCAACCTTTGTTGTTTTTTTTATCAGCCGGTGGGGAATGTAGCCGGAGGGTTCCTCCTTGTTTCGCTTCATTCCCAAAACCGCCTCCATGTACAGAAAAAAAGCTGTTTCTGACTCTCTTTTCTCCTCTTTCAGACTCGCTTGCGAGACCGCTGTGAGAGCCCTCAGCTGTTAATGGACACCAAAATGATATATCCAGTCACCTTTCCGTTTAACCCGTCCTCCCTTGCCCTGGAAACCATCCAGATCCCCACCTCTCTGAACCTGAGCTTCCTCACCAGAGTCTAAGCTGTACCTAATCCCTGCTGCGACCGCAGCCTACTGGCCCATGAAAGAATATGAATATATTAATAAAGCACTTGAAAACAATGTGGACGAACACAATCTGAACAAATATTTTCTGTCTAAACGCTGACATGCACGCACATCTGTGTCACTTTCTAGATAAGTATTGCCCTTTCTCACTCAAAACCAGGCAAACTCACACACTACTCGCCCCATAGGCTCCCATTAAATGCTTGTATAAACTCCTGCCGCTTAAAGAAGCCATAGGACCCAGTCAATCCATCAGCATAGCTATTGTTCATGTCTGAATCACAAGAGCAAAGGAGGCAAAGATCTCACTCTAGGAGTAAGTTAAGCAAGTTGTCATCTATTGTGACGTGTTGATGCAAAAATCCTTGTATTCACCATCTGAGCACAGTCAAGCCAAGTCAAAACTCATTGTCTGTACTATATTATTTATACACAACGATATCTATATGAAAATAAATAATATATATCCTGTATTTAATTTATTGAACTTATGTTGCCAACCTCCCTTTTTAAGATTATTCTCATTGCCATTTTAGAAAAAGAAAAGGATAAAGACCACCAGGACAAGTTAAAACAGCTTCGCTTTAGCTGCACTGATATACAATATTTATATTAAGTATATTATATCATACAGGCACAGATTATGATTCGCTATGTCTTAAACTTAAATGTTTTAATGTGTGTTTCTGGCAGAGTAGAGCAGGTTTAGGAGAAGAGAGCTTATAAAGGCTTAATCTCTGCTCAGGGCTTTAGCCTACCATGAGCTCTACTGTTTACAGCTTTGACCAGAGCCAAGAAAATGAACCAGGAACATTTAATCTACGGAGGGCCCAATGTGCCACAAAGTTAGAAATAAATACTTATTTGCTTATGTTATTATTAAAGCTGCAACATCTTATAAATGAATCAGATACCTATTTATGTTGGTAAAAAATAATTAGCATATTATAATTAAATAATTAAAGGCAAAATATCTTCCTTAAAAATTGTAATAATTACATTTGACAAGTAATTAAGAATTCAGTTTTAAATTCTGTATTTAATTAGAATTGTAATAGTAATCCTGCCCAGTGAATATAATTCAGACCAGTTACCTTTCCCAGAGCAGTGCTGGCTCCGCCCACTGACTTAGGAGGGGAGTGGGGGATACATTCACAACATTACATATGGAATAGTGAAATAATTATACATGCTTCTCATACAAAGTAAACATTTGTTATCAATGGCATGTTTCATGTGTCATATGTTAAACTTATTGTTGAGTGATTTCTTTATTGAGTTGTCACTTTTGGGCCTCCATAGTCATCCACAAACACTGCAGTGAAAGCACAGATCTGTTCGTACAACCATACACCTAGTTTATTTTTCTTCTTAAGTTGTTCTGGTCAGGGCCTTGGAAAGTGTTTCCGTTATCTTTGTGTGCTTATTTATTTCATTATTGCTATTTTTACGATTGTATTGTAAAGCCATGTCTTACTAAGCAAAATGAACAAAAGTGATTTTTTTTTTTGTAAGTTGGTTTTGCAGAAATTGCCAGAGATCTGTTCAACATTACGTTTTTCTCTGCTTCATCCCCACTTTTGCCTTCCTGTTTTTGTGACACAACATGGGCATTTGCTACTAAAACACACCGATTAAGTTGATCGGTCTCATTTTAACTGCTGGCTCAGTGCTTATCTGATAGGTTTGTCTTATTTTAGTCGCTGTACAGATTTAGCTCCAGATATCTGAACATATCTGGTTCTTTAGCAAAGGGTTGTAGAAACCATGATGCATGAAGTGCTGCTGCTTCATTCATGTAACCTGCATGGATCTGGGTTTACAGACATCACCAGCTTGAGAAAGTAGCCTGCATGTTACTGTAAGTGAAGAGTGGAGTCTACTTATTTGGAAACCTCTAGGAGACCTGCCCATGTTGTGACAAAGACTCTTCTGTCTTCCTCAACTCTCTTATCTGCCTCCTGCTTTGCACTTTCAGCTTATCCTGTTGTGCTGTTAGTATTTACATTGAGCCATGTTTGCCTCTATTCCTTTGATCATTGTTTTACCAAAAACCTTATACTTGATAAAATGCTGGTTATGTTAGAACTGGACTTCAGAGTCAGACACAAAACGAAGCAGAGAAATCTCTGTAACCCAGAGGAGTTATAAAGCGTCTTGTTGAACATCTGGTCATGGATTAAAGAGAGAGTGTGACGTTTAGAGACGCACCAGTCAAATGGTACTTTTTTGTTTTGGATTTCAAACTTTTAAACAGCCAAAACTTTTTTTCCCTCTTTTATGAGATATAATCCTTAGAAGATGAAAAAAAATCCCAATGGGTAAAAATAAATTGGCCTGGAATAGCCTGATCGGTGCATCCGCAGCGACGTTTTTCTGCGCGGCACTTTGAAAACGTCCACCCGCTCTCACTGGGACCACGTTTTTATCATTCAGCCTTTTGTTTGTCTGAATTTGTTTGCTGTGTAACAAGTATGGCTTGTGCCAAGAGAACATATCTGCTGGTTCTGTTTCAAAGGACAGTAACGGAGGAGTTAATCCACCATTTGAATGTTCATGTTCAACAAGTGTACCATGATTTTAGCTGCACATTGTAGAAGAAGCCTTATCTGACTTACTCATCATGTGAATGACTGCAGGATTTCCGTGTTCCCCCGCTGTTAAACGAGTAGAAGTTGTAAAAATGTGATCTTACTGTTTCGATGATGCATCTCCTTGTCCTGCAGCTGGTGTAAGACGGGTTGTGCTGTTTATCCCTCTGCCAGAACGCTGCACAGGAACACTGATAAATAATTGATGAGTACGGACTGTAAAACTGAACCCAAGCCCAGACTCACCGGACTGTGAGGCCCTTTGGTTTAGTTGAGCAGAGAAAACGCCATCATCGCTTTGTTCTCCGTTCTCACACATAAGCAGAACGCTGCTTGTATGATACGACCCAGACATTATAAATGCTCATTGTTCTCATCAGCACTAGAGTTAACTGTGCCGTTTTAAAAGTTGTTTCTACACAAAACAAACGTGAAATGTTCTGAGCCCACATGTGGTGGTACTGGCGCAAACATGCTGAATCCGGTACTGGATATGTTTCCCCCTCCAAGCCCATGTGTACATTTGACAAACTGGACTGTTTGTAGTTTCTGGTAGCTGTGCTTTGTGAATGTGTTCACCGTTAGGAAACTTGGAATAAACATTCAACTCTGTAAGAAAAATAAAAGATTTCAGCACCGTCAGATGGTTCGGCTGCTTTTTAGTTGAGTCCTGAAGTTTTACTACAAAATGAAGGTAAAAAAAAAATCAACATTTAGAATAATGCTTTTAACAGGTATTTGATCCTATGGTCATGTGTTTTTCCATTAAATTATTTAATACAAAGATGTTATATTGCCTTTAATCCAGTAAACCCAAAGAAATGAGGCAGAGAATACCAGCAGGGCCTCGTTTTAGAAAGAAAGGGTCAACCTACCCTGAGTAGAGAGACACCCTGGGTAGACCTACTCCACTCTGTCACGCTCAGGGTCTTCAGTTTCACAAGAGTTTAATTAGGTGACTTTACTCTGCTTCCAATTAAGCATGAATACGAGTGTACAAGAAGCCCTCGTCCTGGAGTACAGATAACGAGATTCACTATGGCAACAGCAGGAAATACGTCTTGAAGTGCTCCTTTCACGACAATGGATTTAGGCGTTGACGGCATATGGAGAGTATCAGCACATATTTAGCGAAAGAAGAAAAACTGTTGCTGCTGATCAAAGAGCGTCTGCGTTCAGAGAACAGTATTCAACATCAATGAGTAAAACGCGATAAATTGATTGTATTGTCACAACTGCATTCCGAAGCCTCAACGATGGAAAAATATAACCACTTTTATGGTCTAAATGATGAAAAGGTCAGTCGTCCCCACTGCCTGCCTGCTCAATTGTGGTTGGGGAGAGTCAAAGACTCCGCACACATCTACAGGAACAGCTACCTGCTGTGTCGAAGGAAATTTTCTCTTCTCTGGTAAGCTTTTTATTTTATTAAGCCAGAAACATTTACAATAAACCTGAGCAAAATCATTGGGGAGACCACTCTGATGGAATTTAATTTAATCCCAAAAGGTTTTGCACTAAATAATTTATTTGCAAAGCATTCTTCTACTAATTTGGAAACGTGTCAAATCAATCAAACTTTGAACCTCTACAAAAAATATATATAAAATGAATTAATTGGCTACTAGTAAATGTGCACTTCATCATTCTGTTTAAATCAATTAACATCATCTGGGAGCAAATTGTTTTCTGTATTTACATCATGCCTATAAAATCATAGCAGGGAGCAAAGAAAGTTTAACAAAGTACAGTTTTAGTTTACTGATTAAAATAAATCATGTAATTAAAGAGTTTATCATACAAGTTGAGGCCTTATATAAAGCGAGATCTTTTTACCTGTGCAATGAATTCATCTGTGTGTGTGTGTGTGTGTGTGTGTGTGTGTGTGTGTGTGTGTGTGTGTGTGTGTGTGTGTGTGTGTGTCCCAGAATAGCTGCTCTCCTCTGCAGCTCTGAGAAGGATCAGGCTGGACTAGATTACCAGCGTCTTATCTCCTGTACAGCATGCCCATAACTACAAACACAAACAGCCACCCTGTCATGAACACAGTGTTGATTCAATAAAAACCTAATGATCCTGTGGTGTTTGTTTTTTTGATGGGGCATCTTTCTGTTTTCCACAGGCGTGTCAGTGATCCTCAGCAGCCATGTGTGACCAGACGTTCATGGCGGCCACTTTTGGCCCGTGTGACAACTGCAGCAAGGCGAGTCCTCTGATGAACATCTACATTAAGACGGAGGCCATCAACTACTGCTCCTTCTGCATGGAAATGGTAAAGCCTCTCGTTCACTTCTCGCCTCTCTGAGCTGCTGCCCAGTGTCACCGTAAAACGTCTTTAAAGCGGTTCAGATCTTTCAGGCCCATTAAAACCAGCACACTTTTAGCCCTGGTGCAACGCAAACCTAAGAGCTTTCTCACACTGAATCGCCAAACTTTATTATTAGTGAGATTTTACATGAAAGCTGTACACAGTGGAAGGAAAGTGTATGCATGGTTTCTATATACATGTATATTTATATTTGAACATAAAGCTGGGGGGCAAAAGTTTGGGTTGTGTTTGCATTTATCCGCCTTTACTCTAATACACCCTAAATAAAAGTAATTGATCCAAGGGAAGCGGTAAGAAGTCTGGCTTAAACTTTACCAGAAGCCGTGGTGGTGGCAGCATCATGCTGTGGGGATGCTTTCTTTCATCAGCAGGAACCGGGAAGCTGATCAGATTTGACACATGAAGAAACCACGTTGGAGGCAAAAGCGTAATTGTGGATTAGACTGACAACCAGTTGTGATTGTGTGGCAAGACCTGAAAATGGCCGTCCACAGATCCTTCCACCCTGACTGAACTTGAGCTGATTTACCAAGAAGAATGGGCAGAAATGTTAGTCTCTAGATGTGAAAATCTCGTTAGACACACAATAGCTGTGTTTACATGCACAAAATTCCACGATCGGATTAAAATGTATTTGGATTAAATAATCAAGTTTTTATGGGTGCACGATCAATTAATCCGATCATAATTTACGTGTTTATGCACCTGGCTTTATTCAGAATAGAACCACTCTTTTTAAAAGTTTTTATTTACTTTATTACAGCTTCTCATAAAGACAATTACAAATAAGGCAAGATTAACAAAAAGGTCAACTACAACTAAATAAAACATTCAGAGTACAATAATTGTAAATAATAATTTACAGGCTCAAACATTTTTTTGCAGCATCACAAATCATGTCAATGGTTGACTCGGGTTTGGACGAGAACATCTTACACTAATTTTTAAAACAGATTCAATTTGGTAGATGTTTTTTTCATTTATTTTTATGAATATGGCATTTACCCATAATTATATTAATCAAAATGGAAATTTCCTTTGCAAGATTAGATTTATAAAAAATGAAATCCTCGATTGTAAATTGTCTGATTCCACTAACTTTATTGCTCAACCAGCAATAAATGGACATCTTGCCAGGAATTTCCACTTATTGGGCAATAAAAGAATAAGTAGTTCTGTACATTTGCGACAAAATTCACATAGATCCACTTCAAAACTAAATCTAGGCCTCAACGTCTTCCCTGATGGATAATAGCTATTAAGAATATTAAATTGCCTCTCTTTAACGTCGGGTGCTATTGGCCATTTCAAAAACTTACAGTGATTTGTTTTTTGATATCGTCAGATTATTTAGTATTTTATATTTGATCTTATTATAATCATGGTAAATAAGACCTTTAAGAATATTATTTAAATATTTGTTATCACATTGGAAGTTTAGGTTGAATGTTAGAAAAGATAATTGCATTTTTTTTTATCAGCTTTAGATATTTTCTTATGGGTTAGGGTTACTAGTCATTGCTCCTTTTGAGAGCAATGAATAGTAAACTCACTCCTGAATTCGTGGATTTGTAAAACTTCACTGTTTTTGTAATGAAAATATCATATCAAAGAGAACATCACGCTCGAACCAAAGCTGGTTGAACAATGACTTTGTTGATTACAATTGCTCTATTATTCCACAAGGTGGCGCCCTAAGAGGTGAAATTATGGGTAAATACCGTCTTCCAGTAACTCAAAACTTATTTATGGAACTCAGATATTTTAAAAGGCAGTATTGAAAATTCAAAATCACATTACAATAGAAAGTTCAATCCACCAAACATTTTAAAGACATATTTAGGGATGTGAAACCATATTGAATCTGGCTTCAAAATAAATTATTTCAACCATTTCAATTTAAATGTGCCAACCATTGCCTCCACTGTTTTAATACACCTTATTGTAATCTTTGACAAGCTGTGATTTTCTGACATAGTGGGTCTTATTTCTCTAAATGAAATTATACAGTGGGTATGGAAAGTATTCAGACCCCTTTAAAAATGTCACTCTTTGTTTCATTGCAGCCATTTGCTGAAATCAAAAAAGTTCATTTTATTTTTCATTAATATACACTCAGCACCCCATCTTGACAGAAAAAACAGAAATGTAGAAATGTTTGCAAATGTATTTATCTAATATTTAGCTTTATTATTTTAAACCTTTTACCTTTACCTTTTGCATCTTTTTTCATGTTTTATTTTAAGACATTGAACAGCACAACTCCAACTAGCCACCTCAACATGCTTTGTGGATCTGGAGAAGGCATTCGACCGTGTCCCTTGGGGGATCCTGTGGGGGGTACTCTGGGAGTATGGAGTACCGGGCCCTTTAATAAGAGCCCGGTACTCTGACACTGGCAGTAAGTCGGACTCGTTTCCGGTGAGAGTTGGACTCCACCAAGGTTGCCCTTTGCCACTGATTCTGTTCATAACTTTTAAGGACAGAATTTCTAGGCGCAGCCAAGGTGTCGAGGGGATCTGTTTTGCTCTTAGCTCTCGATTTACCGGTCGATCTACGTTCCTACCCTCATCTATGGTCACGAGCTTTGGGTCGTGACCGAAAGAACGAGATCCCGGATACAAGCGGCTGAAATGAGTTTTCTCCGTAGTGTGTCTGGGCTCTCCCTTAGAGATAGGGTGAGGAGCTCAGTCATCCGGGGAGGACTCAGAGTAGAGCCGCTGCTCCTCCACGTCGAGAGGAGCCAGTTGAGGTGGCTCGGGCATCTGGTTAGGATGCCTCCCAGACGCCTCCCTGGTGAGGTGTTCTGGGCACGTCCCACCGGGAGGAGGCCCAGGGGAAGACCCAGGACACGCTGGAGTGACTATGTCTCTCGGCTGGCCTGGGAACGCCTTGAGATTCCCCCGGAGGAGCTGGCCCAAGTGGCTGGGGAGAGGGACGTCTGGGCCTCCCTACTGAAGCTGCTGCCCCCGCGACCCGACCCCGGATAAGAGGAAGACGATGGATGGATGGATGGATGGATGGATGAACAGCAGAAAAATATTTCTGAATAACTATAAAGATTTTTATTGCCCAACAGTTTTTATTGAAAAAGAAAGCCATTTTGTACATGTACTTAGTGTAATAATTAAAATCATTTTCTGTAAAAAATGTTTCATTGTACTGAATGACACTGTTAAACAGTTTGTTCAAAATGGGGGGTTGAGATATTAATGTAATAAAAATGTAGAAATATATATATACGAATGAGGGATGGATAGAGTCCTTTTGAGATGGTAGGTCAACCTTCCAAATCCTGCCACGACTCGTTGGGCCTTCATCTGTTCTGGTCCTTCCTCAGGTCTCTTTATAAGAAAGACATGAAAACAACATACATTCATATAATAATATATATCATAAATTATAAGAACAGGTGAGTATATATATATATATATATATATATATATATATATATATATATATATATATATATATATATATATATATATGATCAGTTGTTGAAGAAATATCTACTTTTTATATATCAGAGAGAGACAGAGAAAGAGAGAGATAAATATATATATATATGTGTATGTGTTATGAATATAAAAATCAATTGGTTAAATCTAAACATTGTGGTCTTCATTATTTCATAAAACCGTGTGAACCTTTTAAGAACCTTTTAAGATCAGGTATAGACACAGGTAAAGTATATTCTGAGATTAAAGTCCCTCTGATACTGTTTAAGTGACTGAGTCTAACTGTAGATTTGCCACATTCAACATGGCGGACGCTCTGACGCATCCGCAGCATAGGCAGAACCCGCCCAACGAGGCGTCTACGAATATAATGTCTACGGACCGACCTGCCACTGGAAGTGCCCTTACGAGCTGCCACTGCCAGGTCGGCCTTGCTGCTTCTAACTCATCCAATCTGTTGGCAGCCTCTCTAGATCTGAAACGGAACGTCTCAACGATGCCGCCATATCTAAGTTCCTGGTTCAGTTTACCAATGGAGGGAAAATGTTGACTGTCACTCACATTGTCCGTGAAGAGATTGGGACAGAGGATGTGTTCTTGCTTGGGCGACACATTGAGGACACACCAATTGGCATTGACAACCATCATTCCAACTTGTTGTCATTGGTTGTGTCTGTATTTCTGAAGATAGGCTGCACCACATTGCCAAAGTCACCACTCATGAACTCCAGAACGGGAACACAAGAAGAAAGTTCTGTAAAACAGTCCTTTTTGAGGGCTTTTAGCTAATATTGGGTAGAGAGATACAGGTCTACATGTGGACGCCATAAACAGAGTCCAAGTTTTTGTGACTTAGTCTCTCCAAGATTGCATCTGCTCTGTGAAGGCATCAGAGCTTTGTTTGACATTAGTGAATAAACAGCATATATATATATATATATATATATATATATATATATATATATATATATATATATATATATATATATATACTAGTCCCAATTAAAAAACAAAATATCTACGCTAAAACAGGCAAAAGCTGCTGATTGCAGTTCTGTAAAGAAGCAGGAGAGGGTGTTTTGATTTGAGGAACTTGAGAAATGTAAGTAACCAACGTTAGCATCAAAATAATATTTAATTCTGAAGTATAATACATTTTATCAACAAAAACCTTTTTTCTTTTATAAAACCAAATATTCTGTGTCAGGCAGGAGTTCTGAAGACTGCTGGAATAATGGCCAAGCAAACACTGTAGCTATCAAAAATTCGGATTCTTAGCCACAGCCGACTGAAAAATAAAACATGAGGGTGTCCCTTTTACCAATATTTCGTTGCTATTACTCTTTTCATATTTTGACGACCCTTTGAGGCAGTTCAGGTATAAATAGCAGGTGTTATTTCTTTTATAGAGTATAACAACACGAGATGGCGCCTAAACATCTGCTATTTTTTGTTTAGAAAGCATAATTAGGGTTCCACAGAATAATAGTGCTATTTAATTGACTATTTCTACTTCTAGAAATAGGATAAAGACAAGTACAAACAGAGGAACACTATTTACATTGGTTTTATTTTACATAGATTTCCATACAGTTCATAAGTAAATTAGTACAAACATTAGGGAACCCAACCAGCAACCCCCAAAAAAGAGGCCATATAAAAGAACTGTCCAAGCCAACACCTGCAAAAAATGTGGCCTCTTCCGCACACAGAGACTGAGCATAGCCACTACCGTGGGAGGGTTTACTGCCCACATCCGAGGTCCTTACAAAGGAACGGTTGGTAGAGATGAGGAAGGTGGCTAAATAAGTTTGTAATTAGGCATTTAATTTTTGTAATTGGTTTTATTGAATTTTGCTTGTGATGTTTGTTCACTTTCACTGGTGAATCTTTTCTTAATATTTGGTTTTATTATTTTAAACCATTTACCTTTACCTTTTGCATCTTTTTTCTTTTTTCTTTTAAGACATTAACCAGCACAGACATATTTGTAAATAAATGTAAAGACTTGTATTGCCCAACAGTTTTTATTGAAAAAGAAAGCCATTTTATGTATGTACTTAAAGTGTAATAATTGCAATCATTTGCTGAAAAAAAATGTTTCGTTGTACGGAATGACACTGTTAAACAGTAATAAATGCTTAAAATTTGTCAGTCTCTGTATAATAAATCCACGAGTTTCACTTTATGAACAGAACTGCGGATTTTGTTTTTCTCCAGGAAGAACTTATGTTATTGGGATGGACATGTACGCCGAACCCCCCTCTCCTCTCTGTCTTGGCAAAAACACAAATGTGACATCAATGATTTTTAAACAAATACAATTGAAAAGGTTTGATTGAACAAAACTGAAAAGCTGCAGTAAAATGATCATAATGTAGATTCTTCTTTTCCAAAAATGATTAAGGAACCATTAATTGTTGACTGGTACTCTACAATTACATGTCAGTTAATAATAATAATAATAATAATAATAATAATAATAATAATAATAATAATTGAGACGTACTACATTTCCTGATGCTGCTCTATCCTCCAAGGTAATATTTTCACTCCTTCTCTGTTTCAATGACTGAATCTGTCTGTGTCCTGGTGGGTCTCGGCATCTCTTCCAGGCTGGTGACCTCTTCTGAACAAAGAGCTGCTGATTTTATGAGCCTTAGATCTTAGGTTGTGGTTTTCATTTTTTAGACTTATCTTTCTTGTCATTTAGGTTTCCGTCATCAATTACTGGAAGAGATTTTGTTGCAATGGCTCTGGAAAGGTGCAGCTAAAACAAAACAAAAAAAACCCCAGCATCATTTTGTATAGAAGATTGGCGAAATTGCAATAAAACTGGTCCATGTCCTGTTCTTCGCGTGTCAAGTTATGCGTTTTTTCCTGTTTAATTCATTTTCTTCACCTCTTCCATCTGTATTTGGGTCCCACTGCAAGCAAAACATAACAGCTGATCTTCAACCCAACAGACTGCTGATTAAAAAAACACGAAACATCATCCTGTATAGTCAGATGTTTATTAAAAGCTTCCTTCTGGGTGATATTTCCAGGGTGTTTTTGCTTTTTTATGTGAATTCGGAGTTCCTGTCGTATAAGTCCCAGTTGCGGTGCTGCGGGAACACTTGCTTCTGGTAAACGTCCACAATGAAGATTCATCAGCTGTGAAGGGCGAAGCAGTCAGCCATCTGCCAGATTTCACTGTTTAACCAAACAATCAGAAACAGTATTTTTTTTCACAGTAATGAGCAGACATTTCAAAACAAATCTGATCATGTGTCATAAATGTACCCTACGTTCTTCAGGGTGTAAATAACTCCTAAATGCCACCAGGTGGCACTCCGTCTCTAAATACATTGAGAAAATGAGGGAACACAAACTGGAGAGTCTGTATTTAATTTTAAATTCGGACTGAGAGGTTGTGAGTACCTTTACAAGTATCCAACATGTGCATAAATGCAAATAGCAGTTATCCGACACCATCCAGTAGGAAGCAGAGCGGTGCCATCAAACAAAATAGAACCCCTAAACAGGAAGAAAACAGGATGTTTCCTACCACGGTTGGTATTGTGATATTATTTACTGTGTGGTTCCTAAAACTAGACGACTGAGTCATGTCTGCTTAACGCTGTAACCAGCCACCAAGCTAGGAATAGAAAACCATAACATTTTGCATCGGCTCCAAGCTCCATTGTTTGCAGCACCTTGCAAAAGTATTCACACCATAAACTCCCCCCCCCCCCCCCCCCATTTTGTCACACTACAACCACAAACTTTAATTTATTCTATTGGGACTGTATATGGCAGACCAGCACAAAGCAGATGTATGTATAGGGTTTTAACTCTTTTGCAGTATTTAGCTCAGTCTGATGTGATGATGGGTTCCAGCATCTGGATCTCTGCTGTGCCTCCATTGTTACGTGGGCCTCTTTTCTTCTTCTCCAGTCAATGCTCTCCTTGCCCATCCTATCAGTGTAGGGGGATGGCTATGCCTTGGCAGAGATGCAGTTGTTCCATGATCTACACTTTTTGAATGATGGGTTGAACTGCATTAGATCTTCAAAGCTTGGGATACTGTTTTACAACCTAACTCTGATGTGAACCTGTCCTAAACTTTCTCCCTGACCTGTCTGCTGTGTTCCTTGTTCTCCCTGATGCTGTTTGTTCTCTGAAGTTCTCTAACAGACCTCTGAGGCCTTCACAGAACAGCTGCATTTAAACTAAGCTTAATTTGCACACACGCTGTCTCAGTTTACGATTAAAGAGGGTTTTAAAGAGTCCACTGGACTGGGGGGGGGGGCGAGTTATGGGCATCAGAGTAAAGGGAGTTGAAAACAAATTTAAGTCAGACTTTTCACATTTCCATTTGTAAAACACAAATATGATTGTACACTTATGCACAACTCTCCCGTATGTGGTTGTAATGGGACAAAATGTAAAAAAAAGTCAAAGCATCATAAAATCCTTCCCAAATCCCTCTATTTGGAAATACATGTGCGTCTGAAGAAAGTTCAAATTTGCGAAAGAGTTCAATATTTCTTTGTTATTTCATTTTGGGGTTTTCATAATCTGCGAGTCGTCATTGGCAAAATGCAAGAAATAAAGGCTGGAAATATTTTTACTCTGGGCAATGAATCTATATAATACGACAGAAAATCTTAAAGCTTTTCACATCATTCACCTTTTTAAGTACCAAGAGGTCTTTAAATACGTGCAAGTAATGGTGAGAGCAATGGCGAGGCAAACAGCCCAGATGGGTTCATATAGTGAGCATAGTAGCTCAGCTGGAATTGAAAGCTTAAAATACTGCTTCAGAGGTGGAAGCTAGCTGTAGGAGGAGAGAGAATAACGGGTTGGGTTCCTCTTTGAAAGGTGGATACTGTATTTTAAGGTCGTAATTGCTGTGTGAACACAATGAGTAATCAAAGTGCTGCTGCAGTGGTGTTGCCAACAGGCTATTTGAGTGAAAAACACTGTCTTCTAAGAATTTAATTATATGCTGAAAGCTTGCTCTGGTGCGCAGCTCTGTATGTTCCTGATGGCTTTGGGCTAAAAGTCCCAAATTATCTTTGTTTTCCTTCTTGGTTTATGTTCAACGCTTGAAGGTCAACGTCTTTTTGAACAATCACTATTGTCCTCATGACAGCTGGGTGTCGATCGTGTTTCCACAGACCCTCACTTTTAAATAGATAAACAATCTTGTGCTGACTTGTTGCACTCATGCACTGTTATCAAAAGCTCTTCTGCAACTCAGGGCACAAAGCCCCGTCAGCGGTGATGACGTTTGTTGGAATGATCACACTTATCAAACTTTAACTTCTCTGTAAGGTTACAGTTGCTGACCGGACCCATACACCCGATGCATCATGGCTGAATGGGGTTTAACCATGCGTTAGGTGTTCAGCCGAGGCTAAGGCAGACTCTGGGAAAGACAGGCGGGTGTTTTTGACTGAATCGTCCACAAGGGATCAAATCCTCAATGATTGGGATAAAGTTGCTGATCTCAGTGGTGATCTCAGTGACTCAGAGCAACCAAACTAACTTTAGGTCACAGGACAGATGCGAAGAAGCCCACAAGCCTCTGTTTTTTTTTTTTTTTTATTATGCTAACGTTTAGACCACAAACTTTAAAAAAGAACAGGTTGTCATATGCAAAAGACACCTTGTCACTGGTACAACCAAAATCTATACTCAGATCTGAGATAACAATATGACCACCTGCTAAAATAACCCTGATTGTGGACTTGATTGGACTCTTGAAGGAATGCTGTGGTATCTGACACCCAGATGCAATAGCAGACCCCGAAAGATCTGAAGCAGGGCCTTCATGGACCTGGCCTGTGTCTTCAGCACATTGACAGATGCTTGGATGGATTGAGATCTGGGGGACTTGGAGGCCAAGTCAACACCCCCAAACTTATCGGGCTTCCCAAACTCTGCCTGAAGCAATCTTTGCTGTGCGGCGGGGTGCACTGGCCTGTGGAAAGTGGCTCCAGCTGTCAGGGAATGCAGGCTCCATGAAAGGGACTACCTGGTCAACAACATTGCTCAGGTAGGTGGTTCATGTTAAAATAACACCCGCATGGATGGCAGGACCCAAAGTTTGCCATCACAATATTGCCAGAAGCATCACGCTGCCTCTGCGGAGACGTCTGTTCCTCTGGTGCATCCTGGTGCCGTGTGTTCCCCAGGTATGTGACATGCACGCACCGTCGTCATGATGTAAAAGACAAAGTGATTCATCATACCAGACCAATTTCTTGCCCCGCTTCCCTGGTCCAGTTCTGATGCTCACCTGCCGTTATTGACGTCATTCTGCAGCGGACAGCGGTCAGTTTGGCCAATCTGAATGTTCTATCCCTATATGCAGCAAACTGCAGTGCCTTGCATGTTCTAACATTGGTATAATGTTATACCTAATCTCTGTAAGCGTAGGTTATTCAGATCATTCTCCAGGTTGCTAAGGCACAAACTGCCACGCACTAATGGAAGCAGCCTGGTGAAGCTGTTCAGGACCAACCCAGAGTCTGCGGGGCTCAGGTCAGTCATGAACTGGAACACATAGAGCAGTGATCTTAAACTCCAGCCCTCGAGGGCCAGTGTCCTACAACTTTTAGCCTGCTTCAACAGGCCTGACTTTGATATGAGCTCATTAGCAGAGCTCTGCAGAGCCTGACCTCATGCTGGTGAGGTATTTTAGCCATTTGATTTAGGTGTGTAGGGTAAGGGACACAATTAAAAGCTGCAGGACACCAGACCTTGAGGATTTGACTTTGAGACCACCAACATAGAGGCTTTCGACCGACACAGCGGCAGCATCGTGCTGTGGGGCTTTTTCCTTTTGCTGCAACTGCTAAATTGTGCAAAGTGGATGTAATTAAGGGTGTGGTGTATCTCCAATTTCTTCAACCTCAAGCAACTATCCAAATGAGAGCTGGACACAGCTGGATTGTGCAACAGGACAGTGGTCCAAAATAAACCTCAAACTGGTTTGGGATGGATAAGGCACCCTGATAGGAATCTTCTGGAATGGCTTTCTCAAATCCCTGACCTCAAACATCCATGAACTCTGCTTAGAAGCTGTCAGGGGAACGGTCTAGTTCAATAAATCCTAGCAGTTCTTCAGAGAAGAGAGGTCAAATATTTTCCCAGATTTATGGCCGAGGCTTGTTGATGGCTCCAAAACTGGTCAAACTGCAACCTGCTAAGTGACGTCTGACATGATAATGTTGGCATATGCACAGCAGATATCCCGCATAGATTCATTCATTTACGTTTTTTGCTTGGTTATTTTGTACAATCGGCCTAAAAAGAGCAGCGGAAATAAACTACCAACGCACTAATTTAACATGACACCCGTGCCCATGAGCATTTCTTAATTTCTCAGCGGTGCCGTGTGGCTTATTCTCATCATACCGTTCCATATCTGCTTTCCATCTCTCAAAACAGCTTTAGCTGCACAGCTACTTCCCTGATTTATAACCCAAGATCCAGAATTGTCTTTGTTGTCTTCCTTTCCCGAATGCACGGGGAAGATTTTACTCCTACAATCTGGGACGGCGGTAATTTATAGACGGCTCTGTGAACGCTGGTTGGATCCCTGCAGACGCAGACTTCAGGACTGAGCTGTCGCTGCCAACGCCTGCAAACAGCGAATTATTCTGACAAACAACCGTGGCTTGTTGCGTGCTGAAGTGTGTCGACTGCAGCAGCCTGTTGGAGCGGCGTGTCAAACACTGCGGTCGCTTTATGGGGCTGGTGGCGACACAGGGCACCGCAGGACGTCTGCCCATGACTTGTTTTCCCCCCACAGCTGCTTTCTCTGAAAACATCCTGCTTAAAGCGAGCTATTTTTGTCCGCCGGCAGAATTATCGCCACCTGGTAATTTTCCCAATGTTGACTGCTTTTTTTTTTTTTTTTTTCTCCACAGTCTGCATTTGTGACTGCTGTTCTTCATACTGTCGGCCATGTCTGCAGTAGGTCTGCAGACAGCGCCGTGTTTTATTCCTGAAATATCCCACTATATTTAACTGAGGTGATTTTGTGTCAACAATGCCTGTCCTTCCTGTGCCAACACTTCCAACACATTTCCCTACAGGTGTACAGGCCTGGCGCGTTTGAGTTTAGTTCGTAAATGATGTGTGGAAATATTTAGTCTAGTTTCCCAGACTCTTTTGTTACATTATAGGGATTTTATATTATAGACCAACACCAAGTAGTGCATCATTTTTGAAGTAAAATGATACATGTGCCGCACCCATGCTGTATATAGACAACTGGACCAGGTCTAGATTTGCTAGTGGTGAATTTCAGGTAATAAGAACCAGGATCAGAGCAAATTAAACGTAAGCCGGCAGTGTAATTAGAACAGAGGACGAGACAAACACAGCTAACAGATATTTTCAGGCACACTCACTTGCATGTAGTACCATTAAAACATTCCCTTTGTTGTATTCCACCTTACTTTGTATTGAGGGTTGGATAATCAGAGGTTTTAAGTTCAAATGTATGTCTGCCCTAATTTTTCCTATTTTATTCAATGATCGGTCATTTAGCCTGATTTGGGGTCATAAACTTTATTAAATTTAAAATTCTTCTTCTAACGTATAAAGCCCTTAATAATCAAGCTTCATCATATTTCAGAGCTCTGATTACTCCGTATGTTCCTAACAGAGCACTTTGCTCTCAGACTGCAGGTCTGCTGGTGGTTCCTAGAGTCTCTAAAAGTAGAATGGGAGGCAGATCCTTTAGCTATCAGGCTCCTCTCCTGTGGAACCAACTCCCAGTTTTGGTCCGTGAGGCAGACACCCTGTCTACTTTTATGATTAGTCTTAAAACTTTCCTTTTTGACAAAGCTTATAACTAGAGTGGCTTATGTTGCCCTGACCTACCTATGGGGATGTGCTTCTATGGGCTTAGGCTACTGGAGGACATCAGGGTCTATTTTTCTCACTCTATTGAGTTCTACTGTTCTTCAATTATGCATTGCTTGTCATCATTTCTGTTTATAACATTTTGTTCTCTCTCTTTTTTCTTCATAGTAGGTACATCTGGTCTGGCGTTCAATGCTATAAATAAAATATATTTTAGAATTGAAGGACTTCAAGCTCAAGAACTGAGATAGAGTCAGAGCAAATCAAAATTTTACGTTGCATTGTTTCATCTACCCATTCTAAAGCCTTCAAAATAGCAAACAATTCGACAGTATATACAGACAGGCCATCTGAGGTCCTGAAAGCCATTAAAGGTCCCTATCGGGTACAGAAACTGCACATACCGAAGTCTGTTTATCCTGATCTTATGAACCATTTATATAAATCTGTACACAATCATGGTACAGCAGGCCAATACGTGCTTCTCATTCAGATAAAAGAACAGCTTTTGTTTTTTTCCTATTCTTGAGATCCAGTATGTACAAATCTATTATAGGTACATTCATTGTCCATATCGGCATTTCCGGCACAACCACTGATGGACAAAACTTTATATGACTTATATCCAGGCTTTTTGCATATTCAGTACCATATCTTTCAAACCTATTAACACGCCCCTGGTCCTCCCAACAAGGTTCAATTACAGCTCTTGTAGGGCGAAGTTCTCCATGTCCTTTAAGGTTTACCCAGTAATTGGCCATAAGCTGTTTCTTACGCAAATCAAGGGACCTTTCTCCAGATAAGACAAGAAGAGCTGGAATAGAAGTAGATTTAACAGTACCAAAGCACAAACTGTCTGCATTCATTTTGATCTTTCTAACTAGTATTTGGAACAGAATTAAAAACCAAATGCCTATAATCAATAACCGTGCAAATCATAGCAACATAAATTACTTTCAAAGAAGACTGACTTGCCCCCCACTTAACTCTTTCCAGGCATCTCATAACAGTAATAACTTCCTGGCTTTTATTTATTTATTACAGTTCTACTGATATGATCTCTCCATGTAAGCTTAGAATCAAATATGGCTCCCAAAAACTTAAACGCATTCAGATTTGTCAGATTTCTCCTATACACTGAAGAGTAACATCAGGTATATTTCCTTTCTTAGTAAAAATCATTGTATTTGTCTTCTCCATTAAAGGAAAACAAATGATAAGCCCAGTACAGCCCAAACAAGCCAAGATAAAGATGGCCAGAAAGATGAAACAGAAAGAGGCTTCGTCAGAACTACAGGAGGATTCATCCCAGATCTCAGCAGGACAAAGAGAGGACCAAAAACCTCCATCGTCACGAACACCGGTCCAGACTGCACCCGCCTCCCCTTCTTCTCCACAAAGCCCAGAAGTTCCTTTTCTGGAATTTTCTCAGAACATCAACAAAGTATTTAAGATTGGCCTACAGATGACATCCTCTCCACATAGCCAATCTGCTGTGACTAAACCAGCATTTTCCAAAGGCCTCAGAGCCTCAGATCCTCCTCCTCTAAGTATCACAGAACACTCTGGTGCTCAGGACCTCCAGATTACTTCGCTGTGATACAGATCGGGCCCTGGCCGCACGTTTATCAGGCATGACAGTTTCCAGCATCATCTTGGGCCTTTTGCCGGAGATTATGGAATATCTGTGATGATACGTGGCAGAAAAAAGAAAAACAAAAGGATAAACAG
Source organism: Fundulus diaphanus (assembly GCA_037039145.1). Classification (NCBI taxonomy): domain Eukaryota; kingdom Metazoa; phylum Chordata; class Actinopteri; order Cyprinodontiformes; family Fundulidae; genus Fundulus; species Fundulus diaphanus. Next base: position 43,308,130 of record CM073122.1, read on the forward strand.
GAACAAATACTTAAAAGTCATAAACTGTCAGATGAAACCTGTCACAGAGACATCATCAACCACCAAGTCATATAAACTGGGTTTATTAAACATTAGATCTCTGTCAGGAAAATCCCTTTTAATTAATGACTTCATTATTGACAATAATCTTGATGTTATGTTTTTAACAGAAACATGGCTGCATGAACTTAATGAAGTACATATTATGTTGGAGTCGACTAGCCTCGTGAGACCATCCTGATCTCGCGACCTTTCAAGGTTTCACTCGCAGATCAGTCTGGCTACTCTCCGTTAAAGAAAATTTGGAGCCGTTCACCAAACGAACGTCCAATCAGCGTTGGCTTTGAGGCGGGTTGAGGTGTGACGCAACGAGAAGCGCGACAGTTCAGTCTAAAGAACATGGCGGCTTCAGCCGATGAAACTAGCGTTAGCGTGGCTATCGAGCAAGTTTTATTGGAATTACAGAGTATTTCTTTGCTGAGCTAACGAGCCTTTACCTGCAGCAGCAAGAGTAGCTTGACTTGTGGTTGTGTTTTCGTCGTCGCTCTGTTACGAGCGACGACGAAGCATGTTGACGAGTACGTCATATGCTTCGTTGATCTGATTGGTTTATTTGGCCCGTCTATCACCAACATAGGCCAATCAGCTAACCAGTATATTCACCCCTTCCCAAAATTACTTCAACGGAAGGTTTCCAGATGGATATGCGGAGCAAATCCATCTGGCGGAGTCAGGTAAGGAGTCGACTCCTCCAAACTACAATTTTCTTTGTGAGAGCAGACAGCAAAGGAAAGGTGGAGGAGTGGCAACATTGTTTAATGATTCACTAAAGGTGTTTTTGGGAAAATTCGACTCTTTTGAACATTTGGCTCTCCGGGTAAAGAGCCCGGTACGAACTATGTTTCTGAATGTTTACAGGCCTCCTAAGTCCACATCAAACTTTTTTAATGATTTTAGTGACCTCTTGTGTGTGATATGTGTTGATTATGACTGTCTAATTATTGTGGGAGACTTCAACTTTCACGTCGACAACCCTGAAGACAGAAGTGCAAAAGAACTGTGTGACACACTTAGAAACTTTGGTTTAACTCAACATGTTAAACAGCCAACACACAAACAGGGACATATTTTAGACTTGATCATCACTAAAGGTCTAAAGATTTATAAGATCAATGTAACTGATGTTGCCTTATCTGATCACTTCTCCGTTACCTTTGAAAGCATAATTTCCAGTGACTCATTTAGCCAAAGGGACATCGTAAGAAAACGCACCTTTAAGGACAATGCCACAGAAACTTTTATTCAAGCTTACTCTGCTACTTCAACCTTGGGCTGCAACTCAGTAGATGAGCTAGTAGATAACTTTCATTCTAAAGTCTCAGACATCATTGACTGCATTGCTCCAGTTAAAGTGAAAGTTCTTTCCGGGAAGAAAAAATCTCCTTGGAGAAATGCTCCAGCAGTTAGAGGTGAAAAAAGGGAGTGTCGGAAAGCTGAACGCAGGTGGAGAAAGAACAGACTGCAGGTTCACTATGACATCTATAAAGAGAGACTTTACAGATATAACTTACAATTGAAAAATGCAAGAGAATCTTTCTTCTCTGAGATCATTAAGAAAAACATTAACAATGCTCGTGTCTTATTTGCCACAGTCGACAGGTTAACAAATCCTCCTAACTTCTCAACGTAAAAAAATACAGCCAAGGCAACTTCTTTTGTTTTAAAAGCTGTCTTAATTTCATTTTCCAAACAAACAACTAGGTCCATAGTTCCTCTACCTCTTCTAAACCCACTCTGGTGTTTTGAAATAATGTAATTTTTTTCAGCAAAAATAACTCAAACGCTCAGCCACCATTCTTTCCAATACTTTACATATATTTGACGTTAGCGCTATTGGTCTATAGTTACCTGGTTTCCTTATCGGCACTATCATAGCCTCCTTCCGTGCTCTGGGAAGTCTTCCTTCCTCCCACATCCAAATTATAAAGCCCAAGAACTTCTTTTTAACTCAATTTTCCCCCAAATGCCTCATCATTTCATAGCAAAGCTGAGCTTTCCCGTGCGCAGTGTTACCTGACTTATTGATAGCTCTACTTAACTCTTCAAATGTGAAAGGATAATTAATTGGGTGATCTGCCATGTCATCCATATGTTCCAACAGTCGTGCATATTGCTGGAAAGTCTGTTTTCTTTGCTTTTTACTCTCTTCAGACAAATTTCTGGATCCATGAACCCTTACAAAGGTTTTAACCAACATTTCTGCTTTTTCCCGATCTGTAACAGCCCGTTTCCATCCACCTCTAGCACTGGACACCCACACTCTTTCTTATTTCGACCCATTCTTTTTATCATATCCCAGACAATCCCAACTGGAGTTGTTCTCCCTAACTTGGCACAAAAGGACTTCCATCCAACTACCTTTCTCACTCCAGCTTGTGATTTCGAAAATGAAATCACATTATTAAAATTATGTGTTCATCTTTAGTCATTTAAATGCTTTATTTCTTTCCTTAATGGCATTTGTGCATTCTTCTGTCCACCATAGCATTGCAGGTCTTTTCGTGCTACCTTTACTTTTGGGAATTGCTTCTGAAGCAGCTTTAATAATTTTATCACAGAAATACCTGTTCATTTCATCCACATCCTGATCCAAATCAAGTTCTTCAAACTGTTGTTTACTTATTTCTGTAAATGTATTCCAATCAGCTTTTCCACATACCCAACTCCCCTCTCTACACCCAGATGTTTGCTCCTTCTCAATCTGAATCAAAGTAAAAATTGGATAGTGGTCACTGCCCACAGCATCTTCTACCAAAACATCCCAATTACATTTATTTGCCAATCTACTAGCTACTAAAGTAAGATCTAAGCTGGACTCATTACCCGTACGCACATCTATCTTAGTGCCACGGCCATTATTTAAACACCCCAAATTCAAATTCAACTCTTCTATAAAGGCTTCCTTAACCCGTCCATTTGCATCAACATGTACTCCACCCCACAGAGTGTTATATGCTTTAAAGTCTCCACACCACACAGCTTCACGTATATTATGGCCTTGTATTTCTAACAACTTGTCTAATTCTAACCTTCGACATGGATTATAAAAAAATATCACTGCCAATTCTTTACCCCTGTTCCATACACCTACCACCAAAAACTCTTGTTCCCCAGCCTTCCCTAAAACTTGATAAGATATTCCATTTTTAACAAGTGTAGCACATCCCGCACCACTTCTACCGTCCCTATCTTTTCTTATAACAGATAACCCTGCACTACAACATCAAGGAAAGGCTTTATCCCCTTCCCTGTATGCATATAACATCTGGTTTCTCTATGCCTTGCACATCTGCTCTCTCTGTACCGAGACGCTCCAAGAAGATCTTGGTGGGTGAGGGAGGGCCGCTTTGAAAAAACTTTATCGACAACCCAACGGTTTACAATGGCACTTTTCAAGTAAAGTATTCCCTTATGAACCATTTGTTAGGGGTATTCACACTTATTTGTCTTAGTGTTTTTTCTATACTTTTTCTACTAACATTTATTTATTCATTCATCAACTGTTTATATACTGCTTTATAATTAAGATGTGTACTCTTATAGGGGTTACAGATGTTGTTGTTTTTTTTTTTGCAAATAAAAATCAAAAAAATGTGGCAAGCACATGCATTTAACTCCCTTTACTCTGAGACCACTAAATGCAATCCAGTGCAACATATTGCCTTCAGCAGGCACCTATTTAGTAAACAGCGTCCACCGACGTGTTCAAAAAAAGTCCCCTAATAAATGAGCCGTTCTGTGAAGGCCTCAGAGGTGCGTTGGAGAACATCCGGGAACCCCACTAAGGCCAAAAACCACAACAAAAATGGATTGGATTCAGTTCAGTTCAGTTTATTTAATTAGTGCCATTTCAGAACCAATGTCGTCTCAACGCACTTTGCAGGATAAACAGATCCCGTTTGTATACTGAAATATACAATCAATTCAACCCCATCATGTGGACAGATTGAATTTCAGTGACATACTTTCCTGCTAAAACCAAATGATCGAACAATGCAGGTAAGGTTAATTGTTTAAACATTTTCTATTCAAGGACACCTAGCTCATTACAGCCAATGACTGGTTTGGAGCAATCCCTCTTTGCCCTTCACAAGGATGTGGAGGCAGGGGGACAGCTGATTGCATCAAACCATTATCCTAGCAGCAATCCCCCATATGCTCCATATGGGGGATTGCTGCTGTAGTGATGGCTGCAAACCTGGAAAAATCCCAATCTTTTAAGATCTGTTGGACACAGTCCAACTGCCTATCCATCTTCCACCGCTACGTCGCACCTCCAAACCGGCCTGTTTGAACCACAGATATTTAGTTTGTTGCACTGCTGGCACCAAAAGCAAAGCTTGTCTCTTTCCCCCGCCCGCCCGCTCCGCCGGTCGCTCGCTCCGCCGGTCGCTCGCTCCGCCGGTCGCGCAAAGCTTGTCTCTTTCCCCCGCCCGCCCACTCCGCCGGTCGCTCGCTCCGCCGGTCGTGCAAAGCTTGTCTCTTTCCCCCGCCCGCCCGCCCGGTCGCTCGCTCCGCCGGTCGCTCGCTCCGCCGGTCGCGCAAAGCTTGTCTCTTTCCCCCGCCCGCCCGCTCCGCCGGTCGCTCACTCCGCCGGTCGCGCAAAGCTTGTCTCTTTCCGCCGGTCGCTCGCTCCGCTGGTCGCTCGCTCCGCCGGTCGCTCGCTCCGCTGGTCGCTCGCTCCGCCGGTCGCACAAAGCTTGTCTCTTTCCCCCGCCCGCCCGTCCGCCCGCTCCGCCGGTCGCTCGCTCCGCCGGTCGCGCAAAGCTTATCTCTTTCCCCCGCCCGCCCGGTCGCTCGCTCCGCCGGTCGCTCGCTCCGCCGGTCGCTCGCTCCGCCGGTCGCGCAAAGCTTGTCTCTTTCCGCCGGTCGTGCAAAGCTTGTCTCTTTCCGCCGGTCGTGCAAAGCTTGTCTCTTTCCGCCGGTCGTGCAAAGCTTGTCTCTTTCCGCCGGTCGCGCAAAGCTTGTCTCTACACCCCCCCCCCCCCCCCCACCCCCCGCTCCGCCGGTCGTCCGGTAAGCAAATTCCTAGGGGAAACACTGCATTGGAATGGTTTCTCTCTCTCTCTGTGCATGTTCATACTTTCACTGTGTTAGTCATTGTTTGTACTGCCGTTTTTTCGACTTTTGTATTCGTTGCGTTCGCCTGTCTGCTAAGCTCAAAACAACCGCGCCTGGCTTGACTGAGAAACCAGGAGAACAGCTGAGCATATTTACGACAGTGCACTTTTACTTTCGCCCTCTGGGGGGCGCCTCGCTGGAAAATCAATCCCAGTTGCATAGTATACCTTTAAAGCCCCAGTGTGTAAGATTTTCACACTGGGGCACCATCTAGTGGTGCGCTAAATGAATTACAAACGACTTTGCCATAATAGCTACTGCGGAAGCCTTGTATAGTATAATAAGTGTGATAGTGTAAACACTTAGCTAATAGTAGCTAATACATGTCCTCCATGTATTAGCTACTGCTAATAGCTACGGTCGTCATGTGAAATGGGTTTTTGGCACTGTTTTCAAGTCCACTTGTTTTTTCTAAAGTTGCTTGTAAAGTCCGTGAGTTGCGGGTTTTTTTTGGGCTAATTTCTGAACATGCAGTCGTTTAGTTGGGCTCTAAAATAAGTGACTATAAACACATGTAAAGAGACCCGGTCTTGCTGCTGCTCCACAGATGGTGAACGGGCCCGTTGATATCCCTCCGCGTACCGTACATACCATGGACCGCGGAACGGGTAGGGCCAGTAGGGCCGCGGCCCTACCTACTTTTGATGATCAAACATGTAAAATAATATATATAAATAAAATTAAAATATTCAATAGCTATTTTTTTCAAATGCACAGTAGTCTATGGCAGCAGCATCATTCTCCAATGAGAAAGCGATAAAATATCCCATCTAAAAATGTATTGGCTGATTGTGTCATGTGACGCAAATCAGTTGCGTGATCAAGGGGATGCTGGTGTTTTATGTGTATGTGGGCGCGTGCGTATGTGATGGGTAGTGGTATTGAGTATTGCCTGATGGGCCCGACCAATTTGAAATGCGGTCCTTGGTACATACATACCCTTCGTCTCTCTCTCCCTCTCACACATCTTGTTTTTGTTTACAGACAGTTGTCAAGCAACAGCTGGTGGTGAAATATCACTTATTGCTCCTTTAAGGAGGAGGTTCCTTTATGATTGTGCCCTTCTTTCCTGTTTTCCCTATGATCTGTTCTCACTTGGACCGGTTGGCTGTACGCCACTCTCCGCTCTGCTGATTGGCATGAGCAGCTACACCTGTGGCAGCTCGTTTACCTTCATCACTCCCACCTGTGCTGCTGCCTTTATACAGTATACTGCTTTTCTACAGTCACTGCAGTGCGAGGTTCTAGCCTTGTGAGTAGAAGGTATAGCGGTCTTTACCCACCTTGCCTGTTTTAGACCAAGTTCTCATCTTTTCTTGCTTTGCCGTCACTCGGAGACCTCATTGGCTCTCAGATTTCTGGACACAACCTGGACTGTCAAACGACCACGCTCCTTGCCAAGCCCATCGGACCTGTCAGCCTTCTCCTCCCTGTTCCTCTGTATATGACCTCGGCAGCCTTACAGACCTGCCTCAAACCTCAGCCCACTCTGTTGCTTCTCAGCATCCCCGGAGTTATGCAGAGGTTCTGCCTGCAGGCACTGGAGCATTAATTTATTTATTTGAGATAAATCTTTTTAAAACACAGTGTTTGGTTTGAATATCAGGTTCCCTGACTGCTTCAGCATAACAGTTCCCCCACTTCTCAGCCATACTTTACAGTGGGCATGACATCTTTTCCACATATTCACTCTTTGATTTACACTAGAACTACCCATCTTTGGTGTTGTCTGACCAAACTTTTCTTTGCAGGGCCCATGTATAAGTTTAGATAGTATCTGATGCTTGTTAGGGAGACTTGGTGACACTTTGTACTGCAGATCTTTAGTAGTGAATCTTGGGGAAATCCTGCTATCTGTGTGTATTGGCAAAATAGTCCTCATCCAGCATAGTGGGCATTGGCCAAAAGACATTTGGGTCTGTGTCACATGTTTATGCCTCAGGTAAATATAAAGCCATTATTGTTAGTTAAAGTTTCTAGACAGAATAATCAATTAAAATAAAAAGGCACAATTTAAAAAATGTTCTAGTTAAATTTCTTTTACAGGAATTGCTGGGTATGCAAACAAATATACCGCCTAGAATTTTAGGACAAACTGTGACAGTGTGAGATTATGTTACTGCATTAAAAGATTAACCTGTTTTAAGGCTTTTTAAAAATTTTAATCAGAGATGCCTCGGTGTGGAGATGTTCATGTTCCACCTGAATCTAGTGTGGAAAGGAAGGTTAATCAAGAATGGAGAGAGAAATTAATCTCGGCTGTGGCAATTTTTGATAGAGCCATGAATTCGACCTTTACTTGAACCCTTACTGGCGTGCCTGCGAAGAAACACTCATCTGGCAGAAACCAGACACGTGAGAACTGAGATCATTTCTCAAGGAGTGCAGATGTTTAGCCGGTCGACTGCAGACAAGGAACGAATCACAGTCCAGCAAGGGTGGAGATTAGGGTGGATTTAATTTCACTGACATGAGCATGGGTGTACTCAAACAAAACACAAAGTTATTGATTTTTGAAAGTCAAAGCAGTTGCTAGTGAATTTCACGGACCCAATTTACTTGCTGAATTGTTTCTTTGATATGACTTAAGGAGCTTGAACCCTGAGAATAAGGTCTGTTGGTCCTAATTAGTTGTTTAGACCCTGCCATTAGCTTTGGATTGGAAATTGGGGCCTTCTCCTTTCATTACTTAGTATAGTCACACTAAGGAGAAACCTTGAGGTTAAAAAGATAGTAAATGTAACTTCCCTGACAAAGTTGCATCTCTCATCAGCTTCACATTTTCTCATTGCCTTTCTCTAAATCTACAGTACCTTGTAAAATTTTTGTTTTGGTTGCAAAATGTAGTGCCTAAATTGTAACATTTATATATTTAACCATTCCTCTTTGCAAGATCGCTCAGCCCCTGTTAGACTGAATGGACAGGTTTTGTCAACAGCAACTTTCATACCCATATTTTTGACTGGGCCATCGTAACTTTTCAACTAAAGCTTATTCTCTGGCTGTGAGGGGAATATTGAATACAGTTTTTTCTCCTTTTAATAGGTTTGCTTTCAAGAATGCCTTGCATTTAACTTCATCTATCTTCCCATAACTGCAGTTCCCCTGTCTCTGTTAAGGAGATGAGTCCCGAGAGTATGACATGAGCGCCACCATTGGATGGTTTGTTCACAGTGTTTTTTCATGTATGTTCAGTGTTGGTGTCATCAGACTAGAAATGTATTTCTCATGTTTACTATATGCTCAACATGTGTTGCAGTAAACTGCAAACAAAAATTCTTATGGCTATTTTCCAGTAATTAATTAATTTCTTCTTACCACTCTTCCATAGAGGGCGGGTTAGTGGAGTGCATGACTATTAGCTGTCAAAGGAGTATTCATCCTGAGCTGTGAGTCCCTGCAGCTCCCCCAGAGTTACCATGGGCCTTTTAGCTGCTTCCCTGATTAATGCTCTCTTTGCAGAGCCCCTCAGTTCATGTGGACAGACATATCTTGGTAGCTTTGTAGTTCTGTAATGCACTCTCCATTTCTGCATGTTGAACTGAACACTGCTCTCTAAGATGATCAAAGCCTGAGACATTATTTTTCTAAGCTAACTCTGCTTCAAACTTCCCTCAAGCTTCTTTCCAGACCTGTTTGCTGTGTTCTTCTGTCTTCATGATGTTGTATGTTTACTCATGTTCTCTAGCAAACCTCTGAGGCCTTCATAGAACAGCTGGATTTTTCCTGAGATTAAATCACACACAGGTGGACTCTGTTTGTTGGTGCTAACAAAAGGGGACTAAATCAAAATGCACACAACACATTGGATTATCATTAGAATATCCTTGTTCATTCACTTCACAGCTATCCACAATTTTGCATGGTTTATGGCATAAAGTCCAATACGCGATTTAAAATACAATGGAGTTTTTGGGTGCAATGTGACAACATACAAAAGGTTTATATGAATAGTTTTGCAAGGCACTATAAATCTGTTAGTTAATTTATTTGCCTTGTCTTTGTCTCCCAGTTTAGTTTTGGTCTTGGTTTTGAATCAAAACCTAAACACTTAGTGAATTGTTCAGGTACTTCCATTTGTAACACTGAGGAAAAACCAACCTCAAATCTGTTCTTGTAGCAACAATTGAAGGGAATTATGACATTGTCCAGATAATGTGTTTAGCTGTGGTTGCCAAGGTAACAGGCTTTATTCAACTAATGCAGGACATTCAGAATAAGGTGGATCATGCCAAGTGTCTTCGACAAGGTTAGATGGGCCTATCACAAATTCAATTTGGACAACGGTAACTGAACCAGACCTGGAGTAAACACACACACACACACACTTCATTTTTTGTTACATTTTTTTCTATCTGTCCTGTCTCTATCCTCCCACAGTGCATGAGCTCGCCTTCACAGTTCCTTACTGACTCACATGAGCTGGATCCAGGCAAAGATGGTATGACTGACGGCTTCCCACTCTGCATTTAAAGTCCACCGTATTCTTTAATCTCTCTGGAAAGCATCGTCGATTCGCTGGGAACACTCTGTACACACGTGAGTTCCCGGTGCAACACGGCACAGTGGGAAGCCAAAACCAATCAACTGTATGCAGAGTCCCATTTCAAGCGTGCATTATGTCTAAGAAGGGTGCACAAAGCAAGCAGCAAAGTCAATGCTGAAATGTAATGCTTTCATTGTCTCAGCAGAGGAGGTTCAGAGACATTAGGTCATGATTCACTCCAACTCTTGAACTAACATTTGTATGCAGATGATGATCCGTATTGGCTATGACAAAGCCACTTCAAACAGCTGATCTTTCTCAGTTCGAAGTAAAAATTTTAGGCACCAGCTCCTAACTCTTCAACTTCACCACAACTAAACAATTAGCTGGCTGAATATTTACCCAATTGGGTGTTTTAACAGGACATTGTTAAAAAAAACAACAACAACCATAAAGACAGGTTTTGGTATGTAGAGAGCAGGCTGGCATTAAGCTACAGAATAAAACCCAAAATTTCACAAAAGTTCTGCACTACTCGTGAAAGATGAGTCTGTGGACTGAAACCAACCAGTTTTGACAAACTCCACCAACTCTGCCAGGAAGTGTAGTCAAAAATCATCTCCAAATTTTGTCAGATCCTTGCCAATAGCTGCTAAAAGGGTAAAAACATTTAAAACAAAATTTTGTGCATCCAGTTCTTGTTTTTGAAATTAATTTCCTTTATAATTTAATCCTGGGAAAATAACAAACTGGTAACAGATCTCAATTTGACATTAATGCTCATTGAGAGTGAAATATATGTATTAAAATATATGTGAAATACTAATTTACTTCTTTGGGAGGTTTGAGGCACTAAACAGCACACCAGCAGTGAAGGCTGTTCCCCATCAGGAAGAGGAGGTGCTCTGCCTTGACACCGCCGACGTGTGGAAGACTTTGAGGAGAGTCAACCCGCGGAAGGCCCCAGGTCCCGACAACATACCTGGGCGGGTGTTCAAGGAGTGTGCAGGTCAGCTGGCTGGTGTCCTCACAGACATTTTTAACACCTCGCTGGACCAAGCCACAGTGCCAGCATGCTTTAAGTCCGCCTCCATCATCCAGGTGCCGAAGAAACCTCAAGTCACCTGTTTCAATGACTACCGGCCTGTTGCACTGACTCACATCATGATGAAGTGCTTTGAAAGGCTGGTGAAACAACACATCGTCTCCAGTCTTCCCCCAACACTCGACCCGTTCCAGGTTGCCTACCGGCGGAACCGCTCCACTGAGGACGCCATCTCCCCCGTTCTTCACCTGAGCCTGGAACACCTGGAGGAGAAGAACACCCACGTGCGGATGCTGTTCCTGGACTTCAGCTCAGCGTTTAACACCATCATCCCACAGCACCTGGTAGAAAAACTAGAACATCTGGGCTTCAGCACACCTCTTTGCAACTGGCTGCTAGACTTTTTCACCAACAGACCTCAGTCGGTCCAGGTCGGACAGAACACCTCTGATGTCATCACCCTCAGCACGGGCTCCCCTCAGGGCTGTGTCCTGAGCCCCCTGCTGTTCACCCTAATGACTCATGACTGCGTTCCCAGGTTCACCACCAATCACATCGTGAAGTTTGCAGACGACACAACGGTGGTGGGCCTGATCAGAGACGACAACGACCAGGACTACAGAGAGGAGGTGGAGCAGCTGGTGGGCTGGTGCAGAGACAACAGCCTGATCCTGAATGTGGAGAAGACGAAGGAGATCATCGTCGACTTCAGGAAAAACCGGCCTCACCATGCTCCACTGCTCATCAACAGCTCAGCTGTGGAGGTGGTCAGCAGCACCAAGTTCCTGGGGGTGCACATCACGGACAACCTCAGCTGGTCTGTGAACACCACGTCACTGGTGAAGAGGGCACAGAAGCGACTGTACTTCCTGCGGAGGATGAGGAGAGCCCACCGGCCCATCCTCACGACCTTCTACAGAAGCACCATAGAGAGCATTCTGACCAGCTGTCTCTCTGTGTGGTGTGGAGACTGTAATGCCTCTGACTGGAAGAACGTGAGGAGAGTGGTGCGGACAGCAGAAGGAATCATCGGGGCCCCTCTTCCCTCCATTAAGGACATTTTGTCCCAGCGCTGTGTGTCCCAAGCCCGTAACATCATAAAAGACCCCTCACACCCCCACCATGGACTGTTCTCCCTGCTACCTTCTGGGAAGAGGTTCCGCAGCATCCGCTGCAGGTCCACCAGGTTCTGCAAAAGCTTTTTCCCTGTTGCCATCAGACTGTTGAACTGTTGAACTATAACTGGACTCTGCACCACATTGCACATTTGCATCACTGCATCTCTATCTAGCATTACAAATGCTGCCGAACTTGTAGTTTCTAAATGCATTTTTGCACAAATGCCTTTTTCACCATCATTTCTGCACATACAAATGGTTTTAAAAATTCTCCTGTACACTGTGATCGCACACTGTTCCCTTCTCCTGCATTGTTTACATTTCAATTGTTTACTTTTTAATCACTGATGCAATTTATACTGTAATTTACAAGCTGTATGCAAAGAAATTTCGTTCTGTATGCACTCTGTACATACAAAATGACAAATAAAGATGTCTGAGTTCAGTGTCATTTTTAATTCTCATTAAACTTCTATTTAATTTTCAGTAAAGTCCAACTTCTACTTTTCTCCTCATCTAGTGATACAGCAGAAAATGATTTTGTCCCTTCATGTATACTTTGCTTTTACATTTAAAATATTGCAAGATGTGAATTTATAACCATTTATAACTCAACTCATCCAGTTGAGAGTGTTTGAAAACTTCCAGTCTAAATGCTCAGAGGACAGAATACTGGAATGAGAAACAGGTGAGTCTGACTAAATGAATGAGCAACAGCTGTGTGGAGAGGATGTAAAAGGTAAAATGTCCAAAATGGAAGAATGGACAGAAAAGGGAAACAAGGGGACCAGGAACAAGACACAAGAATCAACCTAAGATCCAGAAGGACCAGAATATCACAAAATACAAAGTCCTGTGGATCATAACATGAAACAGAATAACTTGAATGTATGAAGAAGCAAAACTTCTAAAATAAAAAAACAGACAGCTTAAGGACAGGTTTGTCACTTTCTGTGCACCTATTATAAGTATAATGTTCCTAACCACAGCAGCGTTCCCTAAAGAGGGACACTAAAAGTAGCATCCCACATGTGAGAGTCTCCACCATAGCAACTTGTCTTACCGAGCCCTCAATTAGCTGAGTGGGAGGACACCAGGGAGCCCCTTACCCATCTTCAGACATGGCTCTCGGGACCACAGGAGAGGTTGGCGAGTGCAGAACAGCGGTTCTGTGTAGTGAGGCCTATTATTGACAGTGTGAGGTCTAACAAATACCCACAGTGCCTTTTCCCAGAGAGGACATGTGGAGACAAATATTATGAAGAGTGGAATTAGATGCAGCAAGTAACTGTGGTCTGTCTTCAGCTCCCAGGGCTATTTCACTGTTAAAAAAAATGGTCTGATCTGGTTAATTTAACCTGGTGTTTCTTTTTTGTCCCCCAAGCAACATGCATATTATCCGTATTGTGAACCTTCAACCTTCACTTCAGCAAAAAAGTGACTACTGTTACATTTACATCCAAGAGCAATGGACAATGAATTTCGCATTTGATTTCAGATTTTGTTGTCTCTACTTACCAGCATCATGTAAGTTTTGACCCAAGTATTAGCTTGATTTGAGATATATTAAATGATTTTTCCGATCAACGTACAGCATTTGGAGCGTATCGATGTTCCGTGCGGACTGGCAGTGGCCTTCAGGGGTGCTAAACCTGGAAGTTACATATCTAGAGCCCCTAGTGGCTAAAAGCTACACGGTGCTGCCATAAGCGCTTAATCCTGCATCACATTTACAAAATAATGGCTAACTGAATCACCTTCTTGGTGCTGCACCAGTATTTTCAGAGCTCTTCACAAAACACCCAATGCAGCGCTGACATCCATCCATCCATCCATCCATCCATCCATCCATCCATCCATCCATCCATCCATCCATCCATCCATCCATCCATCCATCCATCCATCCATCCATCCATCCATCCATCCATCCATCCATCTACTAGCTTTATCTACTTATCCATTCATTATCAATAGAAAAAATAAAACCAGTCAGTTCTATAGTGGTAACTTTTTATTTGTTTTTCATGATCAAACCAAAAAACATATCAAACCATGACTTTATAACCAAAGTATGTGATTTTTGTGCAGCCCTAGTATTTATCATTAAGTATTACAATGTTTTGATTTGTAATGGATCACATTGGTTTGGAAAAATAACATTCAATGCTGACAACATTGTCTGCTATATCTTGGCAACGTATCCTACCAGAACATTTTAATTAGATTTCCTGTGAATGTGTTAAATGGCTTGTGCTTGTATTGCGGTTTATCAAGTCCAACAACCCAAAAGCGCTTTACAGTCAGTCATTCATACATTCACACCCTGACGGTGGTGAGCTATGTTAGTAGCCACAGCTGCCCTGGGGCAGACTGACAGAAGGCTTTGTTAAGGCTTGTCTGTCTGCTGATAATACAACGAACCAGTTAATAGGATGCACACAACACAACAACTTTTCTCAAAATAGGGTGGCAAAGGAGACTCTGCTATGAAGCAGCACTCACACACTACAAGAAGAACATATTTAAATCAGCCGATGATGGACAGGCCTTGTTTTAACTTGGCATGCAGAAAATAATATTTTTTTAATCTGATTTATTCTAGTGGGGAAACATCTAACACTTGCCATACATGGAGTTCTATGACTGAGATGCAAAAATGATGGATTTAACAGATTCAACCAAGGTTCACCTGGAACCAAGGAAACTACAGGGCTTCATGCAATTTTTTCATATCCCTTGACGTTTTTCACATATCATCACAGTTCCACCCCAAACTTCAATGTATTTTAGTGGGATGTGGTGTGATGGACCAACACAATACAGAGGATTATATGGAAGTGGAAGGAAAATACCTTGAATATATAAATCTGGTCCAGAATTATTAAAGTCTTGTCAAAGATTCTCAATCTGGATTGTGAAATGGATTTTCTTTTATGTGACCTTTACTGACAGTTCTATTCAAACAGGAAGCAGGCAGAGAGAGGAAGGGCGAACGTCTTGAGGAGTTGGGAGTCGAACCCCAGATGGCTGTGTTGAGGACTAATAGCTCCAGTATATTGGCCGTCTGTTCCACCGCTACGCTAATAAAAATATGTGGACATTTAAACTGAGATTAAATTACACACAGGTGGACTCTGCTGACTGATTGGCTGAATTATAGGGGCATCTGGTTGCAATGAACTTTATTAAAGAGTAGCAGAGTAAAAGGGACTGAATATAATTGCACACCAAAGTCTGAAGTATGTAAATGTGCAAAGTTGATGGAGACATATCTAATAGAATAGCTGCTGTAACGGCAATAAAAGCTGGTCTAGGAAAGCATTTACTCAATGGGGAGGAATACCCATTTATTCCATGCTTTAGTGATTTTTATTTGAAGCAAAGAACTTCTAAAATCATGTATCATATCATTTCAGTTCACAATTATGATCCTTGTGTCTTTTTTTCTGGTCTACCCCATAAGACACGTGTCCCTCTTATTGGAATTTCGTATGAATGAGGTAGGGGCTGGTCTCCAGATGACAATGCCCTCATCGTGTTTCATGGTAAATCATTTACAACACACGAAACAGCTGTACAACCACTGATGCACCAGAAAAAAAAATGAAAGAAAAAAAAAAAGAAAAAGAAAAGAAAGAAAGCTTGTAAAATCGGCATCTGTAGGTTTCCGTAACTTAAGGCTTGCCGATTCCCCATGGTCGGGTGCTCTTTCTTTTTATTGCCCATCTGTGATATCAGATAACAATTTTCCCGTCGATCAACATACTGTATCTATGAGGAAGTTCATACCAGTTTTTGTTACCCATTAGTTCTGTACTTAACTTCTTTATATCTTTTTTACCTCTATGATTTCCAGGCATTTGTCTGAAGAAAGGAATGTTTTTTGCTGGGTCATAAAGGTTACCGTACACAAACATGTGGGTAGGCCTAAGGAGCTAAGTGTTTGAACGCCTGAACACTTGGCTGGCAAACCCAAAGTGCAGTTTTCACTTTCCTCTTGATCAGCGTAGATGAGTGAATCCAGTCATCAGGGCGTCATATGGTGAGCAGATCTTATTCTGGCACTACTTCCTCCAAAGCAGGGCTGCCTCATGTAAAACATCTGAGCAATGGGTTCGCTCTGTGAGTGGACGCGGGTCTTGTACCGACATGATGCCATTACCTTTGAAGCCTGATTAAAGTCACCACCTTGTCAGGAGCCGCATTATGTGTCACAACAAGGTAATCGCACTTGAAAGTCAAAGGACTTTGCGAGTTCGAAATGAGCCGGCGAGCGACTTAGCTCCGAGTTCAATGCCGCTCATTTTGCTCCTACTGTTCAGCTGGAGGATTGGAGCAGCCTCATCCTGAGTTTCATGGCGGGCAGTGGAGGGTACAGTTCTTTCACAAAGCTCTGGCTTTGCTGTGAAGTCTTTGTGACTCAGCCAGATCACAGACATCACCTTATTCAGAGCTGCATGATATCTCTGCAGAGGAGAATAAGGGTGATTACTGTGGCATAAAAGAACAGGACAAAAGATCAAAGCCAGAATGAAATGACTGCTTCAGTAAGAAAGTACCCTATTTTAATTATACATACTAGTGCATTTTAGAGCTTTGTAGTGTAGAAATACATGCAAAGCATAAACGGCATGAAATGCAGTGTTTGAGCAGTGGGTGGAGGGTTTGGATGTCTGACCACCTGTGGATAGGGGGGCTACAAAAAATGTGTTAACATAGAAAATATATATCGATTGAGACGAAGTTGTCGCTGTTGATTTTTGGCGTAGTGTATGCGCATCTCCAGCGAAACTTCTAAAGCAATAGCTCTCTGGAGTTTTAAGCTGCTGCTTTTCCATCTTCCTTTACCAGCTAACACTAGCTTATAAGTAAGAATAACGAATGGGCCGTTGCTTACAGTCCTATATTCTGTTCCCGCTCTTCTCTGTAACCGCAGTACAGTAAAGGATATTTATATTAGCCTGTATAAAGACAGGCTGTGCCTTGTTGTTGCGTTATGTTTATTTTTTTAAGTGGGCCTAAGTGACCCTTCAGCTGCTTTAACTCGGTCAAAAATGTTCCTCCAGATTGAGATGTTTGCCCAACCCTACACAGCCTGTTCAAGGCTTGAAATCACAACCGGCTCTTTTGACAACTTTAGACAATAAACCCCCCAAAATAATACATTTGCATGTTTTAACATCGACATCTGGATTTTAAAGGCGTTGGATTTAAATGTGAAAATAACAACGTGGCTTCAGAAACAACAGCTTTCTGATCTCGGCGTATGAAAGCGTTCAGCAGTCTGGCGTCTCCGTGTTATTGGGCTGCTCTTTCTTGCTGTCCCTGTGGTTATAGGAAATTGGCTTCTGCTCCCAGTTACCCAAGCCTGTTCCAGGAGCTGGCCACTATTTATTGTCGTCTAGAGTGTGTGTTGGGAGAGAGGCTGGTTATTTCAGACCAGACCGACTTTTCAATCAGAAATGGGGCAGTTATGACATTTAAGCTGTAAATAAACAGACACCGGCCGCCTCACCTCCGGTGACTTTTTGCTTTAGACTGGGAGCGAACGCAAGCAAACAAAAGCGAGAAAATGCGTCCAATCAGACTGATTAAATCCAGACCTTCTTTCCAGCAGCAGCTACAGTCGGGGAGGACGTTACGAGAGAGTTTACGGGCTTGAGACGGAGCGCCAAACACAAGCGGCGTCTCTTTTCACAGCCTCAGTGATCACCCACTCACACCTGGACAGTCGCTGTAAAAGTGGCAAACAGTGAGAGCCAGCATACTCAGCGAAACAGAAAAAAAAAAAAAAACACACCTGTGTCCGCTTAGCGACGGCGGTACACACACAGGCGTGCGATGGCACAGTCCCAAAGACACACTCAGAGGGATGAACAGCTTATTCCCAAGTCTGATGCTGTTCCTTTGTGGGAAAGTTTACACCCAGCCTCACTTTGAAGACGGTGAAAACAAATGTCCTCATCCAGATGTTACCCCTGTTTACATTTTTACATTATTTGAGAAAGAGCCGCCGAGCCACTCCGTGCACTCGTTTTGCCTTATCTCACGTTGTGGTTTGGTTGATCTATTTTTGACCCCTAGCAATCAACCAAGATTTGATTGCCTTTGAGTCAACTGAAAGGACTGTTCGCACTGTCCTTGGACGCCCGTTAAAGCAAACATGACTAATTTTGTTGTGCTTAGCAGAGCGAAAGATAAAATCTCATCAGGTTCAGCAAAACAGAGAGCGATGCTTATGTGTGCACGTCTCCTGCAGGCGATGCGGATCCCGGAGGACAGCGGAGCTGGCAGCTCTCCGGTGGAGACGGCGAGGTCGGGCCCCTGCCATGCCGACTGCCAACACGCCTCACGGGCGAACACACAGCCTTGAAATTCCTCTGCTTTTGAAACACAGAAGCCTTGAGGGGAACTTAATGTAACAATGTTGGGATTCTTCACTGATTTCTGTTGAAGTTAGGGAGGTACAGAAACAAGGACAAGGCCAATAAAGAGCCTTACATAAGTATTCATCTTTTAAATGTCAATATGTTTTATTAGGATTTTATGTGAAATAAAAGGACATGTGTTTTTCTCTTCTAATAAAAAATCTAAAAACTGCTTTACTCATCTAATGACTGAAGTATTTGCCAAATTGTACTTGAATAAATCAGACGGGAGGGAGAGTGTCTTTGAACAGCTATTGGTGCTGATTTTAGAAAAGGTCCATGTCGCCGACTCGGCCGTTTCAACAAATAAAGCCATGATTTAAACCATTTCATCATGATGCTGCCACCACCGTGCTTCAGCTTGAGGATGTGCACAGGCTCATGTGCAAGGTCAGTTTTTCAGCTTAGTTATTTCCATACATAGTGTTTGGCATACAGGGCACCAGAAAAGATGCTTCCACAGGATCCCTGTGGTCCTTGCATGGTTTGTGGCAAACTGCAACCCAACCAGAGGTCGACCGATATTTTCGGCTGATATTTGTGTCTTCTTCTAGTATTAGTATCGGCTGATACTTGCATGTGTTGGCCGATCCATTAGTGCATTCAGCAGCCATGCCTGGACGTCATGTGAAGTGCATACATTGCCGCTGCCTCCCTGCTAGAGAGCGCCTGGTAATTATAAGAGTGGTTGTAAGACAGTAAGTTTTCAACTTTTATTGTATTTTTAACTGTCTAATTTAGCGGCTTAAACGGCTCCTGTTTCACTCGAATGGGTAGGTCATATGAATGCTTTTTTTGTTTTTTTTAACTTTCACTTTCACTGTGCCATTGAAACTCGTCGCTTAAAGTCGATGTAGATCTCCTTTCCTCCGCTTTAAGCCTTCTTGCTGATGTGACAGAGTGGTGTAGCTACAGCAGCTGTGAGCTCTCTCTCTCTCTCTCTCTCTCTCTCTGTGCGTCTTCTTCTCTGTGTCCATCTTTGACAGTTTCCTTATGATTGGATTGTACAACATAATCCCTTTTTTAAGTAGATACAAATAACAGTTTAATATATGAAACAAACAGAAGATTTCTGGAAGGTAATTTGCATTGGTGACTGGGTGTAAAAAAATGTCAAGATTCAGATTGTTCACATTTGAAATTATTTAGGTTAAGTCGCTGTTTACAAATATTCTCAGAATGTAAATTTGCACAACAAAGGGCTTGTGCTGCTACATGAAGTGCACAATTTTTGTGGTTTTTTATTTTGTATTGTTATATACTTAAATGTTATATATTGTTTGCTATCCATCCATCCATTTTCTAACACTCCTATCCCTATTGGGGTCGTTAGGGGTGCTGGTGCTTATCTCCAGCTGTCAATGGGCGAGAGGTCGCCAGACTGTCGCAGTATTGTTTGCTAGCCATTGTTTAAATATTTTAGATTTTTTTAAAGGAGCATTGCGCAAGCTTGAAGTTTTCTACTATTTAATGCAGTTGCCTCAGTAGTCAGTTCCTGAGAGAGTGATCAGGGTCGTGTGCTCCTGGCTACTTTGTTGAGTCTCCGTCGTCATTGATGCATTAGCGAGAGAACTTGGGCTAACTTTAACATTTATAGATTTCTTACCTCAGAAGACATGACGACTCTAAACAAAAGACCTGTGCAGTCTCAGTGGCAGATTCTTCTTCTGCAAAAAAGCCTGGAGTTTGTGCTATACTCCTTTAATAATTTTTTATTTTAAATTGACACTTGTGTAACATTTGTTATCATTGTTATCATTATCCTTTTTATCTTGTTCAAGGAAGAAGAAAAAGCAGTATCAGCTTCAAGAATCAGCCCCACGTATCGGGTATCAGTTTGCCTGATGTCAAAATAATCGGTATCGGTACCAGCCTTAAAAAAACCTGTATCGGTCAATCTCTAAACCCAACCATATGGGGCTTTCTTACATCAGTGGCTTCCTATATGCTTTACTTTCATAAAGACCAGATTAAAGTTGTGTGTGACTAATAATTGTCCTATCCGCCCCACTCTCAAACCTGAGCTGTGGATCTTTGCAGATCCTCCATGGGCCTCTTGGTTGCTTGCCTTACTAATGCACGTCTTTCCCAGGCTGTCAGTGGCAGATGGGACAGCCATGTCTTAGTAGGTCTGCAGTTGATTCCTAAACAGTGCGCTGTGTGATCTCCAACACTTTAAACCTCTGTGCTGAGTTCATCATTCCCTGATGCCTTCACAGAACCATGGTATAAGGGCTGTATTTACTAATGGGACTTCTGAAGGCAATTAGTTGGACTAGATTTTGCCTTCTGCCTGCCATGCTGATGTTAAACGTGAAAACGTTGTAAGATTTTTCTTCCACTTCACCACTAAACACTTCTTTCTGTTGGTCATTAACAGAAAATTGCACTGAAGCATGCGGCTGTAACATGATGCACTGTGACCGGGGCAGTCCCCCTGGGCCCTTCAGGTTGAAGATTACATTCCAATCAATGTGAAATTTAGCTCACAGTACTTTGTTGCAATTATTTGACACAACACTGTCATTAATAAAAAAATAAAATAGACTGGAAATTCTTCCATCAGACTTCCTTATTCTATCATATTCTATAGTTTGTTTGTTTTTTAGCAGTGCGGCATTCAGTAAATCGCTTATCTTGTCTCTCAGTACAAAAAAGCAAAATAAATTCAGACGCTGACCACACTAGAATGGGTGTGTCGCGCATCTTGACACATTTGATAACATTTCTCAGAGTTTCAGCAGCATTTTATCAGCTTCTCATTTGGGCTGTCCTGAATAGCAGATGTGTAAACACAGTCTGGAATGGAGGATGGGGTTATCAGGGCTTCAAACTTCATCCATTACTAACTTACTGTTCAGAAAAATGAAAATTCCTCTACTACCATTGTAGCTTTGCCAACTTTATACATACATATTCATTCACAGCAAAACAAGAATGTTGTCTTTAGTATGGGACAATTATTTTTCTCCGTTAGGTAAGAGGACCAACAAGTAATTTATGTTTTTTGGTCACATGACAGTGCCGTGAAGAAAAAGGGTCTAAATGCACTTTAAGAACATTAAAACAAGAAAATAAACATATACCTGTATACAACTGGAAAAACTTACAGACATTTAAAGGGTAATTAATTACATGAAAAATATTTTCTTGGGAAAATAGCTCCACAAGAAAATCGTTTTAAAGCATGTTGGTGAGATGCAGAGAAATCTGCTGGCCTTAATCAGGAAGTAAGAAAAGAAGTAACGCACACTCAGCTGTAGAACTTTGCATTAGGACCATGTTGGTTTCATGACCTTTGCATCCAGGTTCTGGGGTTCTGAAGCACCCAGAAATCATCAACTCTCCACCACCATGCTAGATAGCTGGTCTAGGATGTTTGTGCTGATGTGCTATAACTGGATTTGCCAAACTTGGCACTGTGCCTTGAGGTCAAACATCTTCACTTTGATCCCATCTGTCCAAAGGATCTTGTTCCACAGTTTAAGTTGTTTGTTTAGCTGAAACGTTGCTAATTAAAGCCGACAATGTGATTCTAACAGCGAAGACGCTTCCTGGCAACAATTTCTAAGGAGATGAATTTTGTCCAGTCACAATAAGTGTTTAACATTGTCTAAGATGGAGCGTTTTACTTTATTGTCATTTCCCTGAGTATTGGATGGCCCGACCTCAAAGGGATCATGCTGGGCCGTTTTCCCTTCCTACCATTGTGTCCAACGCCACCGTGATTCAAAGCTGCAAACTACTAAGACATCTGTTTGGACCAAGGTGTTCACATTTTTAGATGATTTATCAAATGCCTTTAGTTTGCAGGATCTAAAGCTGACTTTCCCTGATCCATTCTTATGCAAACTGTGATGGTGAGTTTATTTGTAACAGGCTGTTTCCATATTCTGGCTGAGAATGAGTTTAACGAACAGAAAAATGGTGCAAAAATCGTGTTATGCATTTCATATTGGGTTGTATTTCCAAACTGTTCATAATCCTTGAACTGCTGAATAATTTATTTCCAAGTTACAAGTTGCAATTACAGTCTATAAAACATTGTATTGGGAGTTCAGGTGATAGAGCAACATGTATGCATGTAACACATTATGTGTGATGGGGAAACTAACACTGCACACCATCCTGAACATCCCATTCCCACTATGAGACATGGTGGTGGCAGCATGTTGCTATGGGGAGCATTTCCTTCAGCAGGGACAGGAAGCTGGTCATGCAGGAATAAAGGTAATTACAGGGCAATCCTGGAAGAAAATGCTGCAAAAGATTGTAGAGCGCGGCGGAGGTTCATCTTCCAGCACGATAACAACCCTGAACATACAGCCAGAGCTAAACTGGAGTGGTTAGGGTCAAAGGATGTTAATGTGTTAGAAGGGCAAGAAGTCCAGATATGAATATAATCTGAAGTCTGTGGCAAGGCTTGAAAACTTGTGTTCCCAGACTCTCTCCGTCCCATCTGACTTGGTTTGAGCTCTTTTACAATGAACAGCTAAACATTGTAGAGATATACCAGAAAAGACTACAAATAAAAATGCTTATAAATAAATAAAACTTTGCATTGCTTTTGTCTTCTACTTCCTAATTATTCACTACTTTGTGAACTCAAAAAAATGAATAATATTAAAAAGCAAATAATTATGGTCACAGATTTCAGAAAGGTAAACTGTCTTATACTGATTCACTACACGTAGAAGGACATATTTCGAGCATTTGTTTTTAGTCATTATGATGAATGCGTACGGAAAATGAAAATCCACAATACAATGTCTCAGAAACTTTTAATAGTTTCAATAAGACCTAGATCAATAAAAAATGACATTTTAAACAGAAAACTTTTTTAAAAAGAAAAAAGGAAAAGAAAGAAGGAATGTGAAGCTTCTGAAAAGTATGCCCATTTCTATACCCTCAGTACTTGGTTGGGCCTCCTCCAAAGAGTGAATTACTGCATTGATGCTGCGCGGCAGGGAGGTGAACAGCCTTTGGTTCTGTTGAGCTGTAATGGAAGTCCAGGTAGCTTTAACAGCAGCCTTCAGGTCATCTGCATTGTTGGTTCTGGTGTCTCTCATCTTTCTCTTGTCAATACTCCACAGTTTCTCTATGGCGTTTGGGTCAGGCCAGTTTCCTGGCCAATCAAGCACAGTTCTACCGTGGTCACTGAACCAACTTTTGGTACTTTTGGCAGCACCAAGTCCTCCTAGAAAATTAAACCAGCATTTCCAAAAAGCTTGTCAATGGAAGGACGCATGAAGTGCTCTAAATTATCCCTGCAAATGATTGTGTTGACTGTGGACTTCAGAAAACCCAGAGGACCAACACCAGCGGATGACATGGCGCCCCAAACCATCACTGACTGTGGAAACTTCACTCTGGACATCAAACAACGTGGATTCTGTGCCTCTCCTCTCTTCCTCCAGACTCTGGGACCTTGATTTCTGAAAACAGGACTTTGGACCATTAAGCAACAGTCCAGTTCCTTTTCTCCTTAGCCCAGGTAAGACACTTCTAACATTGTCACTGGTTCAGGAGTGACTTGACATGAGGAATGTAAAATTGGTAGCCCGTATGTAGGATTCATCTGTGAGTGGTGGCTCTTATTGCAATGACTCCAGCCTCAGTCCACTCCTTGAGAAGCTCCCCCGTCTTCTTCAATGGATTCCCTCTGACGATCCTCTCCATGCTGCGGTTCTCCCTGTTGCTGGTGCCCCTTAACTTATCACACTTCTTCCTTCCACTCAACTTTGCATAACTTTTTCACGATAGTCAAATTTTTCTGAGACACTGAATTTTGGGGTTTCATTATCTGTAAGCGATAGGCACCAGCAACCCCCGCGACCCCATGAGGGATTAAGCGGGTCAGAAAATGGATGGATGGATGGATGGATATCTGTAAGCGACAATCCCCAAAATTACAAGAAATAAAAACTTTCACTCTATTTACAATGAATCTGTATATGAGTTTCACTTTTGAAATGAGTGACAGGAAATATTAGGCCTTTTCAAGGTATAAGATATTTCTTGAGGTAAACTTACTGAACTGCCAACCATTGAGCAAGGCCTTTCCTCCAGAAAGACAGTGTGAAATCCGACAGTTTTACCTCAAGTAACGTGGCTTGAGTCAACATCAGCTGCTTCTGAGCCCCCAGAACAGAGAAAACATATAAAATGTACATGTTAAGGGCTTGAAAGGGCTGAGCTTAGAAGACATCTGTTGTTGATTCTTATCTCAGCTGGAGGTTAGCTGCCCCGGGCCTCGTTACAGGGACAACATCAGACTCACTGGTAGAGCTGCATTGTGGGAACTGATGGTATCTGTGTGTTCTTCTTAAGTAGATGTTGCTGAACTGCTCATTCAGGAACTGACCAGAGGAAACCGGCTCCATCTACAATACTGATACTTCCGGATCAACTGATGCTTGCAGGGTTTTAAAGTCAATTTTAATTTGTATACTCCCGGGCCCTTCGTGTTCAACACCGATTTTATCTCTACCATAACGTTGTAGAGGTGATTGCAGGAGTTTAAGCGCCGCCACTTCTGAACAACAACACTGCTTAAATAGAGAGTGCAGTTGGCTTGTTTCAGGTGTCATGGGAGTCACCCACCTCAGGTGTGGAACGACACTCCCAGGGGGTCGGTGTGCATTAGTGGTATGCAGCAGATGGCGAACCGAGACGAGGCAGACAATTCAGGTAAATATGACAAGGAAGGAGGGGCAAGAATTATATAATCTCCCGTTTTTGCTCATATGGGGGCAACTTGAAGCCCCTTCCTGCTTGAGCAGGTCAGTAGGCGTAATCACTCTTGCACTTATGACTCACACAGTAATATAACCAATCAGCTGGCCAGTCAGTGGACAACCACAACATCTGTTATAGTTTTGAGATTTCCATTACAATTAGAGAACAAAAATGGTCACATTTCCTGCAAAGTTCGTCGTAGCCTTTGAACTTCTTTACATTTTCTCACTTGATAAAAACATAAGCTTGTGCATTTTATTTGGATTTTATATGTGATAGCCAAACACAAAGTGGTGTGGGACTATGAAGTGGGAGAAAAAGGATGTGATAACTCTGGAGGAGCCGCAGAAAAGCGAGGCAGGCAGGAGAATCTTTGAGGACATCAATTCTGCAATTCTGGCATTGATGAAAGACTGGCAGAGTCAAAGTCTAGATCTGAATGAGAATCTGTGATAAGACTTGAAAATGAATGTTCACGGATGATGCAAGGAATATTAGGCAAAGATGTCTGCTTCTAAATGTACAGGCTGGTAAAGAAATACCCGAAAAGATGCGGTTCTACCTGTCTTAAAACGGGCCAGCTGAAAGGAAATGCATGCCACACTTTTCAGGTTTTTAATTGTAAACAAGTAATAGAAATGATGAGCTTTGTGTTGGTCTACCACATAATATCCCAACGTATTGATGTTTTAGGTCAGAGTGTGATAAAATCACCTTACAAGGCTCCGTATAAAGATTCTTTGCATTCAGTCCACAGCTGACCGCCAGTAAACCCCGTCTCTCCGCCCCACCCCCACGTGCTTTCATTCAGGCAGTAGCTTAGCGATTTAACTGAATGCAACTGCTCAAAGGTTTTTATTTTATTTGGTGTCATGGTTGCTTCACAATAAAAACTTTCAAATTGATGTGTGGATATTCTGTAAAAATCTGTTTTGGCTGTTCCTCTTTATTCCTGTCAGACAGGAAAGGGATATCTTTCTTGTTAAGGATTACAAACTGACCCACAGAGGTGTCCTTCCCTCACTAACAGGCATGCAATATAGAGATATTCAGGTCAATAACTAAAAGACACCTCTGTGACATCTGGGATTGGAGGACTGTTGTTGTTGTTTTTAACAACACCAATAAAACAGAAGGAATTTGCCACTCGTCGAGCAGGAATGCATCTTTCCATGACGAGATAAACTTTTGTTGCTTCAGATCGATAACCCTGAGCAGGTCAACAGCCGCCATAGGCAAAGCAGACCCATGCGGACTGTGTAGCTTGTTTTTCCACAGAGGGGAAACAGTTCCCAGTATTCAGACGCGACCTCTTCTTGGAAGGATAAATCATGTCCATGTTTTGTGCTTGGTTTTATTTTTTTCCTCTGAGGACTGGTTGAACTTAGTTTTCCTTCAGAAACTTAATCTAATCTCTCTTTCCCTCTCATGGTCAAACGTCAAACTAAAGGTTTCAGAATGACAGCCTACAAACCAAACGAGTGAAGTCACTGTGACCATGCCCAGCAGTAAGTTGAGATAGCAGTAACAGGAGGGGAGGCCAACACTTCCCTGAGGTACCACTGCTTTTTTTGTGTTACACCCTTCTGCATCTTTCGTCTAAAATCTCCGGCTGCTGTTGTGGATTCACAGCATTATTAAGTTTTCCTGGCTACAGCCTTAAAAGTTGTCATATGAGGCCCAGAAGGGAATTTAGGTTCTAATGAAGGTATTGGCCACACTTTTCTGAGAGAACCAAAGGGGTTAAGACTAAAATGTTACCTAACATACATCAAAGAATGTTCTAATAATTTGAAGAAGAAGAAAAAACAACTAAGACTCAAATAGAAGTAAAGCGTGACATGTTAAAGAAAGGATTTATGGCAAAACATTTTAACATATAGTCAAACCACACTCCTTTCAGTGATTACATTTTTATCACGTCTTTGGCTTCTGTATGCTTAAACTCATATTTTACTGAGCAGGATTGAAATCAGATATATCTAGAAAACCATTTCAGCAAGAACCATTATATTTCGAGGTCAATTAAACTTCATCAGAAATTCCAGTTAGAATGGATAAGAGTCGCAAAAGTTTTAAGACAACTAAGCGTGTGTCTGGTTATCCAGTGCTGAGAGCTGTAATTCTTATTTTTCCCCTTTAAAAAAAGAGCCTTGTAGATATTCTGAAGAGAGTTCTTGCTAACCATAATCCACATTTCAGATTTCTTAAAAATTGCTGCTCCTGCAACAAGCTGGAACGTTTCAGCTACAGATTTACAAAAGGGTATTCTTCCTATAGAGATTAAAGAAATGAACATTGCTGATATATTATAGTTATCCTTGTTTAATATTGTCCCACTTATTGCGTAATCTTAACTAACCCATAACTACCTTTCAGAGTTTTGTTTCAGATGCATACTCTATTATTTTTGTAGTTTGTTTACTTCTCTGATAGCATGGTGACTGTTCTTCCAATACATTGTAAGTAATTTAACTGCCTCTATGCAACTGTGCAGTATTTTTCTTGTGCATTCTTTTTAGATTTTCTAACCCTTGTGTGAGTCTCCATGCTGCCATTTGTATTTCCCTTTTTTGCTGAGACACCTGAATTTCCCCCACTTAGGGACAATAAAGGTTATTTCTACTTTATTCTAAATCTCATCTCATCGGTCAGAATCGTATTGATCAGTGGATGTTAGGACGCTGTATGGTGAGTCTGTTTAGCTCTTCACTCTTAAGTTCCTTTTTAATTTGATTTCTTTTTCTTAGCTATTTGAACTCACTCTGGTCACGCCATTATAAAGTGACTCGTGTAAAACACAGTGCGTGTAGCTAGAGTTGTGCAAACAAGCTGTGTCCTCCTTTACTGTGGTACTGCATCAAACGTTTATAACCTCTGTGCACTGATGTAAATTAGAACGCAGTTCTAATGACTGAGACTGTCAGTGCTGAAACTAAAGCATCAATAGTGCTGTATATTGCTCAGCTGAGAGCCCGCTCTGTGACCCGTGGCTACATTTTCATTTCATTGAAAGCAAACTGTGATCTGACAACTCAGAAAGGATGTGGACTGCTGCTGTTTGAATCATCTACTTACAATTTGATCAACCAGGAGGCATATTAAACTGGGCATATCATGCTTTTTAATGCTTTCCTTTTCATGTTGAAATCATTCAGTTGTTGTCTATATAAAATGACACTGCAATGCTTTGGTCTAAATTCCTCAATATTGTTACCCCACAGCCACCTCTTTTCCCCCCTGTTCTGAGGCACGTCTAGAGCAACTAATTTCGGTGCTGTATCTTTAAATGCATTAAACGCTTCACACCCTGGCCTGGCAAGCCAGATTGACTTACGCCATGTGTATTTAATAGCCAGTTCGTCAGCCTGGGCAGGCTTATACAGTCCGGTCTAAAACTCACTGGACCAATCACAGCTCAGGAGGGGGGTAGTTTACGATGCGTCACTCTTAGCTCTAGAATTACCCATAATGCAGCAGCTGTTTTCTGTAACCACAACAGTCACTCTAAGGGCTAAAACAGAGCATGTTGCTTGGAGTTTGCGACGCAGCCATAATTATGTGATTGGTTATAACCTGTGTCCCCTGACCCTGTTAGTCCCACCCTGTCCCTGCCTTTGAAACCGGGCTTTACCCGGTGCTTTCCAGACCGATATGCCATGTTTACAGCGTAAATCCCTCCAGATTGCAGTGGTCCACTCCACCCCATTCGGCCATTGTTGAAGTATGCTGAAGGACGGTGTAAAAAATTGTCTGGGTTAATACACACATCAACTGAATATTGTCACTTGTAGCTTCGGCATCTTTGAGCTTGAAATACAAAACTAAGTTCAAAAAAAAGAAAAGAAAATGGCAGATTTGTGAAACTCGTAAGTCAGAAGTCCATGACCATGTTCAGCAGCTTTGCAGCAAATACTGTGACGTAACTGTTACAGTAACTGATGTGAAGAGAACAGAAAATAGAGAAGTCAATAGAGAAAACTCAACGGCTTGAAAAAAATTACCGCCAAAAAATAATATAAAGATATCTATGCAGTACCTGAACAGACTAAGTTCAAATTTCCTGCACTCCAGGAGACTCCAAATACACAACTAAATGTATTTAAGGGGGGAAAAAAGTGGATTTTGCACGATGCGTCTCCTTTAACACCAAGCCCGAAACGCCCAATAACCTCTTCTTTTGTGCAGCTACAACAATTGTGTGATCATTGGGCTTGCCATACCTGGAGGCCCCGCCCGGTCCCGCACAGTGACGCTGAGCTGCCAGAGGAAAGCTGCTCTGACTGGAGGACAGCGGGGAGAGCCAGCGATGGCTTCACTCAGACAGGAGCACCACTATGGGCTCTCCTGCGGAAAAGCGACCAAAAACAGCTCCAACATCACTCTGTACCACGTCAAGCTCACGGACACGGCGATCAGGGCGCTGGAGGCTTATCAGAACCTCAAGGTATTTGTTTAGAGTTATTTATTGGTCTCTTTAACAGATAAATTACTTTTGTTTTTCTTTTCTCACCTTTAAAAAAAAAAGTTTGCACTTTCACCTTTGAAATATTGCTCAGCTGCTGTGTTTGTAGGGTTGTTCTTCTTGTTGTATTTGCTGTTTTGGTTGCATGAGCACAAGAGTCTCTCCTGTCAGTTCACAGCTGCTGGTTTGTGCGCTTTTACCCAGAACCAGATTCTCCTTGGTGCGCAGGAAAGTGGGACAGAACCCTGTGATTATCTTAGAAAAACAAACCGCTAAGCTGTTGCTTTGAAACTCTTTTTTCCCCCCTATTGATGTTCATTTAGATCTCAGCACAGAAACGCGGACGCTTATCTGATTGGAGAAGTAGGCTGCTTTGTCCCATACTTGAATTGGCTCCAGTGAAGACCATTGAGAGGCATTACTGATTGTGTAACATCGGGTTACATGTAGAAAGACTGCGGCACAGTTGTGTGATTACTGGACTAATTTAGGGAGTTTACTTTTCATTAATGCAGAGTTAATTGATTTCTCCTTCCCTCTTTTCTTTCCTTTAGGGAGTTTTACAAAATGAGACGTCAATCTGTTTCAAAGGAAACCATGGGGTAAGTTTTATTAATTTTTCATTTCTTGTGTTTAGTTTTATGTTCATAGTGAAGAAACAGCCTTAAACCCTTCCATGACTGGGGGTGGCATACCCTTCTGCAGAGCATGCAGCTTTGCTCATCTGCTTAAATGGATGAAACTGCATTACAGGATGAGTGGTGTTTAAAAAAAAAAAAGCAGTTATCTTTTATTAGAAAAAAAAAAAAAAAAAAAATCCAGTTATTTCCTTTTGTCTTGATTCATCATGCTTCGCTGATGACTCACAGGGCCCCCACCCTGCTGCCACCCTCCGAGCTCTGAGAAGGGGGCTCACGGCTGGTCCTTGGCAGCAGATAGGAGCCGTGCAGGTTACTGGGTCAGGTCGGTGACAGCGCAGGGGATTTGTTGGGTCAGCAGGCGGTGCTGGGAAAAGGACGAAGGAGGGGAACATGGAGAGGAGGGGGAGAAATAGATGGAGCTGGAGTCAACCCTGAAAAGTTGTTGACGAGTCGAACAAAATGCCAGCACTAAGACTTAGACAACTTTATTTGTCATTTTGTATGTACACAACGTTCTCCTTCTTCTCATTTCTGGATATGCAGTTTAAACTTTAAATGGGTGTCTGCGGATCTGCAGGCGCTCGCAAAAGCATTCATACCCCCTAAAGATTTTGATGTCATGTCAACGTGATGACCTCACGCTTTAATGTATTTTATTAGGATTTAATATGGTAATAATAATATTTAACCCCCCGTGAGCCAGCCCTTCACTGCAGCTTTGTCTCTACCGGGTTTGCACACACAGGGATGGATTTATAAAAATGGCTCAGTCAGGTTCGGTGGAGAGTGTCTGTGGATGTCCGTTTAAAAGTCTTGATAGAATTTCGCCCTGGGCATTGACGCAGCCTTTCTGTCACATGAATACGCGCCGATCTGAGCTAGGCAAAATTATCGCATGGTTTATCATTATCATCACTTTTTTTAATTGACCCAAGAAGTTTTATGCGTTGGTGTAATAGTGTGTAACAATATGGCAATGTTTTGCCAATGTTTGTTTTTGCCATTAATGGTTCCATGACAGCGTCAATAAATATTAACATCTTTAAAAAGGTGGTTAAATGCACGTATTGTGAGTTACTTAGCAATAAGATCACACTCCTTAATGCAAATGGTTTCCTGAAGCCGCCCCTTTAATAGTCAGTAAGTTTTTCTTTATTAGGGTTTGTATTTGGGGGGAAGATGCGGCAAAGGTCCACAGGGTGGAGTCGGACCCGGGTCGGCCGCGTCGAGGATTAAGACCTCCGTGTACGGGTCATGTGCGCTACCGACTTGCCTCTTTGTTAATTTTTCTTAGGAGCACTAAATGTGATGGCATGGCTGGACTGCAATGACGTGCAGCCACAGCCCTACAATCGATTGCCAATTTTTTTATTGTCACTTTTTCTGTTATCCTGCTAAATAGTACAAGATGTTGTGATAAACGTTTAAGCCCATGTCTCCCCCATCCGTTATCGGAACCCTTCCATTGTAGCCCAGGTCATTGTCCTGTTGTAGGTCAAATGTTTTGCCTCCGTGGCAGGTCCTTTGCAGCCCTAACAGGTTTTCCTCCAGGATTGCCCCTGTGCTTAACTCTGTCTGACCATCTTCCCTGGCCCTACTGAAGAAAAACAACCCCACAGCACGATGCTGCCACCACCTTTAACAGTGGCGGTGGTGTGTTTAGGGTGAGGTGCAGTGTTAGTTTTAAGTAACGCATGCTGTTTTGCATGTAGGCCAAGGGTTTAGTCTCATCTGAGGAAAACCGCATTCATTGTCATGTTGTCCATGTCTCCTACATGGCCTGTACTCAGGACCTTCTACGGCTTTCTTCCATCAATCCCTTTCTTCTGGCCTCTATTCCACAGTGGGCAGATATTTGGGCGTGCACCACTGATGCTCATCCTGTCAACAAATTCTCCTACCTGAGCTGCAAATCTCTGCAGCTCCTCCAGAGCCGCCATGGGCCTCTCCACTGTTTCTCTGAATAATGCTGTCCTTGGGTGGTCCAGTCTGCGGTGTTCCTTGGTCTTTATGATGCCGTTTGTTCTCTAATGTTTCTCTATGCTAATTAGGGGACGTCTGAGGGCAATTCGTTTTACAGGATTTCAGTACGGGGCATTGAATTAAAGAGGGCTAAATACAAATGCGCGTCACATTCTTTACATTTTCATTTCTAACACATTTGGAAAGCCGTGTGTCATGTTAGGAGATTTTATTTAGAGGCGGCATGCTTTCCAGACTTTTATTTCCCAATAAACACGCTCGTGCAGCCTTTCACCTGCTACCTATTTTAATCCATTGTACAAAATCCCAATAAAACTCGTCGTTTGAGGACAAAGTGGGGAAAAAAGTTCAAGGGATACGATAATACTATGGATACAAAAAAAAATATGTCGGCAAGCTTTCTCTGTCTCTTGGGATGTGGAAGCGTGATCTGCAGTAAACAGCCTGAACTGTGTGTGTTTTGACTTGAGCTGGGAGCAGCTGTGTCCTTGGGAATACAGACTTTTCAGTCAATGCTAATTGCCCAGGCTGCTGCAAAATGGTTACAGCCCCCTTCCTGTCCCGACAAAACGAGCTGAGTGGTGGTGAGCTTTAAAGGGGGGGGGGGGGGCAGTCAGCAGACCGGTTAAACCTGATTAGGCCCAGGAGCGAAAAAGTGTTTGTTGCTTCTGGATAGTTTGGGTTAAAATAAAAGAAACAGTCTGTACATGGGGGGGGGGTTGGTATTAGAGGTGGGGGGGGGGGGGGGGGGTTGGTATTAGAGGTGACGAGGAGGTCAGTCAGCTGTGTTTTTTTGTTTTGTTAGGAAAGTTGTCTCTAGCTCCCAGTGGACAGAGCATTGATGGCAATATGTGTGGAAAGTTTAGTGTATTTTATCAGGATTTTAAGTAGCACCTAACTATGGAAGGAAAAATTAGACTTGGTTTTCAAAAGGTTGAAA
Organism: Fundulus diaphanus; assembly: GCA_037039145.1. Classification (NCBI taxonomy): domain Eukaryota; kingdom Metazoa; phylum Chordata; class Actinopteri; order Cyprinodontiformes; family Fundulidae; genus Fundulus; species Fundulus diaphanus. The sequence goes on from CM073122.1 coordinate 43,341,155, forward strand.
ATCTGAAAAGTGTGGCATGCATAAGTATTCAGCCCCTTCTCTGTGACGCCCCCCTACATATAACTACATGCCTTCAGAAGTCCCCTAATTAGTTAATAGACTCCACCAGAGTGTAATTTAATCTCAGTATACATGCAGCTGTTCTGTGAAGGCCTTAGCGGTTTGTTGGGGAACATTAGTGAACAAACAGAACCATGAAGAGAGGAACAAAGCAGGGAGACATTTGTGGAGAGGCTGATCTTGCCTGGCGTCAGTGGCTTGGTGTTTTCATCATCTCTGAATTGGTTTAGGCTAGTATGAGGTCATGTGAGATTGTTCTGTACCGGAAAACACTCAGATTCCTGAGTGGGACCTTTTTCTGGATTGGAGCAAATTTCACACCCTTCCCAGAATAAAACCCAGAGGGCTACGGTTAATATCCAAATGAATGTTTAGAGGTAATTACAGGAGCTGTAGTGCTCTTGATTACAGACTGAGGCGTCATGACTTGTGTTTGCATTTAGCTTTCGCTGTCTGCCTGACTCAGACATCTGCAAGTGTTTGCGTCTAGCAGAGGCCCTTTACCAGTAGGACGAGCAGAGCCGGTGTTATGAACTTCGCCCTGCTACTTCTGCCACAGTGTTGGACTCTGACCATGTGTGTGTGTAATTATATACAGCAAATTTACCTTAAATGCTAAATGATGCACTACCTATTTTGCATGTGTGCAGATCGTCGTGGTAAATAATGTAAAGAAACCACGGTTCTACCACATGGCGGCATTTATGAGACCAATAGTAAAATAAGTTGATATCCTCCAGTTAATCAGTCAGGCTGTCTGCTCCGGTTACCAGCTTGTAGTCGCCTCCATGATAGCCTTCTCAACTGTAGTCTGAAAACATCTTATTGTGATTGATAGGCTAGCACTCCTTTAGTTTAGCCACCTGTGGCTTTTTATTTTTAGCAAAGTTGCCCTCCTGGAACTAAAGATGTAAAGCAAATGGCCAAAAGTTAAAAGTACATGATGGATAAAGGGGGGAAAATGTAAATCTCTTTATTTTACTCAACTCTGACCAACACATCGCCATCAAGTCCATCGTCACCAGGATCATTGTCTGTTGTGGTCTACACTCTTCTTCAACGCTACCTTAACAAAGATGGAACAAACTAGCCTCCACCAATCAGCAGGGAGGCAGGTTGTCACCTGCCCTCATAAGGGAAATCACGTTTTATAAAATATATATATATACATAAATAAATTAGAAAATTGGAAAGATTTAATACAAATTAAAAAAAACAAATTAATTAATAGGAAACGGAAAAAAGTAAAAGTAAAACAGAAAAATCATTCTGAAAAGGGTTCAGTAAATTCAAATGTCACATTTAACCCTGTTGGTGTGCCTGTCAATCGTTTTTTATATAAAAATGAACATAAGTCTATTTTCCTTTGAAGTACATCTGGATTGCTCAGCTGAGAGACGACCACTCCCACCCCAGACCCTCCATCCACCGTATTTCCCCACAACTTCCCAAACGAGAGCTTTCAAATGTTTCAAAGCCCAGAGCGCTGGTCTTGTAGCAGCGCTGCGTCACTTCATGCTCCTCACAGACAGAGCAAACTCCGGGTAATCCGCCGCCTTTGTTTGGCATTTTCAAACTGCGGGAACAGGACGACAAAAACGTTTTACAGCTGTGAAACTGTAACTTTTTAAAATAGTTACCGACTCAAACTTTGCTCATTCTTCTTTTCATGTTTTACTGTCATAGTCCTGGGTGTGGATGGTTGGTGTTTTTGTGTGTCTGCGTGTTGACCTGCACAGTCCAAAGACAGGATTTATTTGTGTCCCTCCTCCTTCGTCCTGTCTCTACCCCCCCACCCCCACTCCACCAAGGCGAATTGTGCTGCAGATAACCATGGACCATGGATCCCCTGATGGTTGGTGTGTTTCTGTGGTACAGGCCTGAAACAGACATTTTCAGCAGTGATTAAAGTGTTGGTGTACACATGGTTTAAAGGAAGGTTTATTTGTTTTTCCTTGGGTTCATGCTGGCTGCGCTGCGACCCTGGCGGTGCCCTCTGATATTGTGCCGTCGCCTCTGATTTGAATAACAATGAGCAGGGGAATGCAGGCTATGCGCTGTCAGCCTGCCTGATCTCCCCAAATGAATCCAGTTTCTCATCCTAATGCGCTGCCGTCAGTCCAGATGTGTGGCGGTGCGGCCGCAGGGCTTGTTTCTGCCCAGCGTGGTGGATGTAGATGTAGAGACTCTACATCAGCACTTAGAATGGTCTTGTTACTGAAACATACTTTATAAATAAACTTGCCTTTCATGTCCTTGCAACGGTATTTATATTCCTTGAACGTTTTCAAATGTTTTGTGGTACAACTACAGGCCTTTTTTTTTTTTTTAAGAAAAAAAAGGTTTTATGTGAAAGACCAGCACAGAGTAGAGCATTGATGCACTGTGGAAGGACACTGATCCAGAGTTTCCAGAAAGTTGCCGGATTAAAATCAGAAAAGCGAGGCATGCCTTTGTTGTCAGCCGGAGCCAATGCTCTGCTGATGCTGCCAGTCTTGTGGGGCGGGTTTCTACCAGCTTTGCACTGGACTGAAGAAAAAAAAAACACAATAGCTCAAACTCAGCATGGAGAGATGGAGAGAAATTGTTAATCCATTTGTAAATCTTGACCCCAGATTCTTAATTGGATTGAGGTTTGCCCTTTGACTAGGCCATTCTAGTCACCATCACCACTGTAAGTAAAGTATTACCCCGTTTACACTACCCTTTTTTAACCGAGCCGAGACCAGTCCGAGCTCGGTAACCGAGATAATTATCGAGTGTAAATGGAAAGCAAACTGAACTGAACCGAGCCAGACACAACCGGACCGCGCTAAATGCAGACCAGTTCCATGGGTGGGTTCGGCCCGTTTTTTTCTGGCCCGGTTATCAGATAACAAAGAGCGCATGTGGAGACTGCGTCATCTCCTTACAGCCAGCTGACATTTCATCCATCCATAAAAATATTAGCTTCCCTACCGTGACACACGATTTCCAGTGATGATTCTGCTTAGCAGTGTGATGAACCTCAGCGTCTGTCGTTGTTTCCTGCGTCTGTAAATCCTGATTAGACGTTCGTTTGTCTTATCCACTTCCCAAAAGCCGACTCTGTCCAAATATAACTTCCTGAATGTTACGGGCGCCGCCATTTTGATTTGCTTGGTCCCGCCTTCAATCCCAGAGAGCAGTAGTACTGCAGATCCAGGAGGCGAGGAGGAACCAAGGAACCGAGATAGCGTGATGTGTAAACGGTCGTCAGAACCAAGCTCGGCTTGGTTAACTGATCCAAGCTCGGACCGAGCTCGGCATGGATCGGTTTAACAAGGGTAGTGTAAATGGGGCTAAAGTAAACTTTATTTATATAGCACCTTTCACAGGATAAAAACCACACAATAAAATACAGTGCCTCACAATAAACACAACCATAAAACAACCCAAAATAAAAATAAAGATAATAAAGATAAAACAGCATAAATGCAACATCATAACATAAAACTAGTTAAAAACTAGTTAAAAGCCAATCGGGAGAAAATGGGTCTTCAACTGACAAAATACCTTTTGTCTGGCTTTAAACGTTTAACTGAACGTAAGTCAATTTCCTTGATTTTATTGACGGGTGTCAGAGCTAAGGAGGGTTTTTTTATATTGTTGAATTTGCCATTAACTTCACGGTTATGCAATACTATTTATTTGTACAGCAAGGTTTGTTGTTCTTATGTGACAAAATGTGAAAAAGTTCCCGGGGTTTAAACAATTTTGCAAGATGCTGTAAAATATTCACCCGTATGTAATCCAGTGTGGTTAATTTGTTACCTGGAGCGCACGAGTGTTACTTTTACACTGCAAAGCGTCTTTCTCTGTATTTCAGCCATCTTTTGCTGGAGGTTTTTCCTTCCCGTTAAAGAGGAGTTTTTCTTTCCACTGTCGCTTCATGCTTGCTCAGTATGAGGGTCTGCTGCAAAGCCATGGACAATGCAGACGACTCTCCCTGTGGCTCTACGCTTCTCCAGGAGGAGTGATTGCTGCTCGTCAAGACTTTGATGCAATCAACTGGGTTCCCTTAGATAGGACATTTTTTGATGAATCTGTATAATCTGTTTGAGTTTGATTTTGGAAAGTGCCTTGAGATGACATGTTTCACGAATTTGCACTATATAAATAAAATATAAATAATTTTTCTTTGTCGTGAAGCATGTGCTGCGTGTGTCACCCGGTAAAAATACGCCGCGGTTTACATAATTGGCGTCGGCCAACAAGCGCAAAGTGCTTTTTGGGATTATGACGTTTTTATCGGCACTGGGTGCCGGAGCTGGAATGAAAATCTTTCGCACTGACCGGATTACCATCAGGCTTATTGAGACTCTGAGCACAAGGCGAAGACAACCTTGCCTCTGAGATCCAGCGAGCACTCTGGGGAAAAATGGGCTCCTGTGTTTAATTAAGCTGCTTGGCTATAAGGAGCATATCTGGGCTCGCTAAATGCTAACTATAAAACTTAATGAGACCGCAGACCTCTCGGTTGTCCGTACCCCAATGCGTCCCATCGTCCCACTCAGGTGTTGTTGGGTGCTTGTGATGTAGAGTTTGCTGGCGTCGACAGGTTGGCCCTGATGCAGCTGCCCCAGATGTTTTGTTCCTGGCAGTGGAGCGGACAGCCTCAGGGGGATTCTTGTAGAACCTCCACCCTATCTGTGCGTCCGTCCAGTTGTGCAGCTCTGCGCGCGGCGCGGCCTTCCTGTGAAACTGCAAATGAAAAGGAATGGAAGGTGATTACAGGCTGGGACTTGATTACATGCACTGTCTCCCACTCATGGCAGCCACATTAATCACCCAGTGTCACCATGTGGAACTCGGCGAGGAAGAAGACTCTGTGCAGCTCCGAGCCTTAACAGACCGACTGAGAGGCTAGTAAAAAGAAGAAAAAAAAGATAAAAAAGAAAAAACGCACACATGGCTGCGTTTGAGGAGCAACAGAAAAAATGTGAGCTGGATTCTCTCCTCTCCGGCCCTGCTGCCCTGATCCTCGTTTCTCCTCCCTGCATCTAGAGACACAGACGCACATTGTATCTGCCATCTCTGTCCTCCATTGTAGCAGCGTCTTTAGTGGCATGTGTCAACTTGTGGCCCTGGGAACAATTCGCCTCTTGTGTTTGCAGTGAGATGATGAGAAGTGGTGTTTACTGAAGTGTGGCGAGGACGTGTGTGTCTGTGTGTTTGTGAGGCAGGGGTGAGGATGTTTGCTCATCGTCCGTCTCGGCCCCCCTGCCTCCTCTTTCTTATGAGTGGCAGTAATGCTGATTATGCCCTGCTGAGAGAGGCTGGAGCTGAGCCCTGCTTTGCTCATGCTGGATTAACACACACTCGCTCGCAGCGCTTGCATTAGCGGCTGGCCCGGAGCGACTTGTCTCCCCCCGCTGGTAGCAGACAGGGGTGGTGGCGGCAGGTTTGGCCCGCTCCTCCTCCTCGTCCTGCACGTCTTCCCCATCCTCCCGTCCGCCGCGAAGGGGGAGCAGTGCCATGGCATCCCGCTCCGGAGCCGGGGAGGCGGGGACAAAAGACGGGCTGTTTTCAGAGGGCCATTACCCAGGCTGCAGAGGATGTGGAAACAATGGCCTGCTGGAGGTCTACACCCAGACCCCACATTCAACCAAGAGGCTCTCAGGAAGCATGAGCACTGTGCACCGACAGCAGTCTCTCACAGGTTTACACTTTGATAACCAGGAAAATGAGCCTTTCCCCTTTTGCACTTAAAGTACGTGGGGACATTGCTGGCAGTCAAGAAAGAGCTGCAGCTTATTATGATTGTCACCATCAGGCATGGGTGATTCTCCCACTATAATAACCACAGAAAGATCCCACAGGTCCATGGTATTTACACAGCGGTGTAGCAGACATGCACAGGATCTACTAGCTTAAAACAGAAAAGTTTGAACTATTCCTGCTACATACTGATCATAGCATTGTAATCATGCCAACTTTAACACTTATTTCCTTTTTTAAAATCTTGAAACGTAGGCTTTATCATTGTGATGAAAGAACGACATGAGTGCAATCCACATGAATGTACATGTTGTAGTCAGGGAGTTATTGGATATGTGTGTTTTCCCCCATCCTTGCAAAAAGGGATTTTGCATCCTTAGTGAAAATGCTATTTATAATAATAATAATAATAATAATAATAATAATAATAATAATAATAATAATAATAATAATAATAATAATAATAATAATAATAATAGGATGTTTCTTAAGATTAGCAGTGGTATTCGTTGCACATAATTAAAGTATATGATAGAAATATATGCTATTGTGAAACATGTACAGTATAGCATAAATAATAGATAATTAAATGCATGCACTACTTGTTCTACCTTCTGGCCTTGTTATCGGCATGTAGGCCAGTGGATCCTGGAGTGCGGCTCATGCAGAGAGGGGAAGGCGGTGGATGGCGCTCCCTTGGTTTTCACAACATTTTCCGTGACAGGAAGTATTTCTTAACAGAGTTTGTCCTTTTTTTTGGTCAGAATAGGTAAAGTGCAGGAGCCTTCTTTCAGCCAGCTCACCAGCGGTGTGCAGAAACAGGTGGGGGAGGGGCGGCACGGCCTTGCTCTCAGCTCCCCGCGGTCAGAGAAAATTGCTTTCACGACTACACTTTCTCTGCAATCTCAAAACCTCTGACTGCAGGACTTTTTTGAGGGGAACGGTTTGAAACCTCGCTGCTGAACGCCCGCTGTGATATCGGCCTGTCTACAGTTAGAGCCGCTAACTGTGAGCCGATCGCAAAGCATCACTCTGGCCTGTAATTTGACGGCACGTGGGAACAAACGGCGTGGAAGCTGATTACTTGTTCCTTAATCCAAACTAAATCCAAAACAAACTGCTTGGTGTTTTGGTCGTGTGTGAAATCACTCAGTTTGGGAGCATAAAGGATGAGATCCACCATGCTTTCAACAGGTACCGTCCTCAAACGGCCATGTTTAGAGGGTTTCTCTTGCTCAGACGTGTGCCGGCAAGGACCTTCCAGTCATGCTGGAGACGTTTGGTTTCTACTCACCTCCGTGCGAGATTCTGGTACACCTGAATGATTATGATGTTAAACAGATTATATTGGTTTTCGTTGAAAATTCAGATTGAAAATCACATTTTCACTGCAAAAACGGATCGAAAAATAAGTAAAATGTTGTTAAAATTTGTGTTTTTTGTCCTAGATTTGAGCAGGTAAATAATATTATCTGCCAATGGAGTGAGTATTTTGACCCCTAAAATAAGATAATTAGACATCCTGCACTTAAAATAAGATGATGGAGATGAGTTGTTCCTATTTTAAGGGCAAAAGTCTGATTCCATTGGCAGATCATCTTATTTACCTGCTCAAATCAACGACAGATACACTGATTTTAAGAAAATATTACTTATTTTTAGTTCTGTTTTTGCAGTGTTCATATTTGTGTGAATTAGTTGGATCGGTTCTATCCGCCTTTTTCTTTAATAGCAATTCTAAAGGAAGCCTAGAAGGAGGTTTTTGGTTAAAAATTAAGACTAAACAATAAAAGAACAGAGCCATTTTTAACCATAGACAAGAACTGGAGGATTTTTACTTTTAAAAAGTAAAACTTTCACTACCAGTTAGGTTTACTACCTTAAATTGTTTTTCTTTGCGTTGGAAATTTACCCTTTAGCTTGAGGGTTATTTCCTTAATTAGAACATGGCTATGGATTTCACCATTTCACTTTCTCAGTCTGCCGTTCATTCAAAGATTAGAGGTAACCCGCAGATTCCCTGAATATTTGTAGCTTGAAAGGAATTCCATAAAAGTTTTATCGTTCATGGTGAGTTAAGTTCTGAAACCCCCGGGTCCATTTTTCCCCTGTTTGGATTGTAGTGCGGGCCTTCTCAGGCAGCATGCTCGGCTCCGGTGTGGGCCCCAGTCGCTGGGAACGAGAGTGCTTGTTGCAGTTCCCACAGCAGGAGTGAAGAAATATGCCAGCGGAGGCCGTATGAGCAGTCGCCAGAAGATAAATGCCAGCCAGTGCTTCTTTGTGCAGAGCGCGGCAGGACGCTCGGAGCTGCAGGAAGCCTGCGTCGGCACACACAATCTAGTGGACACAGAACGTGAATTATGGAACGATGCTGCCAGAACTTCCTCTTACAATCTCCTCATTTACCGAGTGGCCTGTTTCTGCCCACAGTCCACGCTATGGACAAACACTGGGCTGCTAAACGGCAAAATGAAATAAAAGGAACCAGTCTGCATACTTTGAAAGTGTGCTTTCTCAGTTAAAGGGCCTCATAAATGTATTCACACCCCTTTAACTTTTGTCCCATAACGACTTAAATGTGTTTCAGCCTGATACCCCAACACAAAGCATTGCTAATTTGGGAAGCAAGTTTAATATTTTTTCTACCACAACAAAAACTTTTAGAAATGAATGATTTCTAAAAGCCTAAACACAGTTTTGGAGTATGTCTCTACGGGCTTTGGCCAAAAAAAAAAAAAAAATGTGCCAGTTCGTGTTTTACAAAATAGCTTAAACTCAGATTTTATGCACATTAATTTTGTGTCATTAATTGTTAGAGAAACATCGGTTTTCAAATCTTTTTAGTGATTTTCAATTAGATATAGGTCTGGACTTTAGTGGGGCCATTCTTACTCAACATGTTTTGATCTAAACCATACCATTGTCGCTCTGGACATTAAGCGTCGTGGTTGGAAGGTGAGCCTCCTCTCCAGTCTCAGGTTTTCTTCCAGTACTCTCCTGTATTTAGCTCCATCCATCTTCTCATTAACTCCTACCAGCCTATCTGTCCCTACTGAAGTAAAGCATGATGCTGCCACCACCACCATATTATTCTGTGTGTTTTTAAGGTGATGTGCAGTCTTTGTATTCGCCTCACAGCGTTTTCTGTTTAGGCCCCAAAGCTACCTTTTAGCGACCAGAACACTCCTTCTTACATGACTTGTTGCGAACCGTAAACATCACCTTATGCTTCTTTTTTTTTCTTGCCACCTTTCCAGAAAAGCCAGATTTGTAACGTACAAAATGATTAGACTTCTTGTTAACAGATTCTCACACCTGAGCTGTGCATCTCTTTAGCTCCTCCAGGCTCCACATGGGGCTCTTGGTGGCTTCTCTTTGTTACCCCTGCTCTGCCATTCAGGTCAAGTTGACCTGCAGCGGTGACGCTCTCTTTCTGTTTTCAGATGATGGATCGGACATTGCTACTTTAGACGTTCAAAGCCTCGCTTTAAACTTCTCTCCCTGACCTCTGTGCTGTGGTCTCTGCTGTTTGTCCATTCATGCTCTGTAACTAACCTCTGAGGCCCTCACAGAGCAGCCGGGTCTGTGCTTGGATTGAATTACACTAAGGTGGACTATGGTTGGGATTTAGGCGACCTCTGGGGGCACTGAATTTTATTTAGGGTATCAGAGTAAAGTGCAATCCTCCTCTCCTTTGTGTTGGTCCGTTCTATGAAAATTCCCTAAAATGTATTGCTGTATATCGAGCTGCATGCCATGCACCAGCTGCAGTCAGACGTGGCCAGCTCCCTGTCTATCTCCAGTCTAGCAAAATCTACGGGCAACATAAGCCAGAAGACAGAAACCCTACTGAGCTTTAACCTTTTAGGCTTTAAATGCGTACATCACTGAGGCCGCCCTCAGGCGAAGCCATTACACAAATCACACCATGCAATTTCTAAGGAACTTAGATCCACCTGAGCTGCCTGTAGTGTTGCCGTCATATGTAGTTTGACTAAATACCCGTGGTGACAGCTCGCGTGTAAAGACATGTGCAGCGAGCTGATAAGAAAATAGGAGCCAACGTCGGTGTCTTTTTGCAGCAAACTTGTGACAGATCGTCAAAGGTGATCCTTACAGGCAACCGCTGCAGCAGGGGAGGGCCGGGCACTAAAAATAAAAGTGAAGCCAACGCCGACGGGTTTCAACATGTGCTCCTTACCTTCCGGCTTTGCATTGTCATTCTAGTCATCCTTTTGAAGGTGGCATCGTTTGTTGGCACAACTCTAGAGCTTATGCGCTGCATTTACATTAAGAGAAATGGATATTTGCATGCTTTAAAACAGAGTGCAGAGGCAGCTAGTCTGTTTTCAAACGTCCAGCAACGACAAAAGCAGGCCAAGTTTTTTTTTTTTTTTTTTCAAGTCTAGCTGTTTTATGACAGATGATGTTCAAATACAAAGAAAACAAATCTGCCACAGAGCCTGTTGATTATTCACTATTATTATACAGTAAATATAATTTAAGTGCATTATTTGAGCTTGGATCGCCTGTGAATAGTTTTCATGCTCTCATTATGAGGAGGAACTGCCTTTTTAATTTGGGGCTTTTAGTGATGTGTTTGAACTGATCTTTTGTCAGGGTGGAATTTCAAAAACCACAGCTAAGAGCACAGATTTCAATGTATTGAGAATTTATTCTCTTATCCACAGGTGGCAAACATTATACGTATACAACCCCTCTACTATTTGTTTAAATGTGCCTCAGAAGTTTGCAGAGAAACTTCACTCTCTTGTGTTTCCTACTTTGTGGAAAAACAAGTCACTAGTGATGTAAAAACTCCACCTTGACTCCTCAGAACATACTTCCTGTAATTTTGGCCAAATGCCCTGACCTTTAGCTTTCTTTCAGAAGCATGTAAAGCTGAGGATTATAGTCAAGCTGATATGTGTTGAGTTTGAAGCAGGGGCTTGTATTTTTGGTCGGCCCCCTCTCAGTAGCTGCGGCTGTTAAACTGGCTTCACTGTAGACGGTGACGCCGGTGTTACGGTTTAATCACAGGCTTTCTATATGAGGATGATGGCTTGGGGCAGAGGTTTGAAGCTTGGACACACTTTGGTGTTGCAACAGGACATTTTGGAATGGCTAAAGCAGGCTAAACACTACGGTTGTGAAATGGCCCTGACCTCAACCATCCAAAACTTTTGTCTGGACTATGCTTAAAAGCTGAGTCAGTAGCAGAAAAGTTGAAATGAACCGTCTGCTCATCAAGCCCAAGGTCAAAACCTGTTATTTTAGCAGGTGAATGCGCTGATCATTGTACAGCATTTATAAAAACAAACAAAAAAACCCCCGACAAATTAAGAAATAAAAATGGTTCAATGGAACGTCCTAAAGGGTCTATGTCCTACAAAACCTGAGATTTTAAAAACTTTGGTTTTTAAAATCTCATGTGTGATAATCTGTAGTGTTTTGTAAAAGACGTTATGTGGCACGTAAACCCATTCACTAGAAGCATCTTTCATATGCATATTGTGTCCTTGGACATTAATCTTGCTTGTTGAAAGGCTTGAATTTGAAAGGCCACAGGAGCCAAAAGTGGAGAAATTAAAAATAAAAGGACCCTTGATTCTTCCTCAGTGTTTCCAGTGAGCCCTAGTTTCTCTAGCCAGGTATCTACATTGTCTCCTGACTCCAATCAGCCTCTTTTGTACTGCCTTCCTGCGCCTTTCCCTACTTATATACATATATATTATCAATCAACTTCAGACTGCAGTTTGAAAGGTACAGTGATAAAACCCGCGTCACGCCTCCTATGGCAGCGCTTTGCTCGCACTTAACGAAGCTGGTTACTTTACATGTCTACGTCTGACTGGGTGTTGACACGGTGAGGTTCTAGTACCTGTCCCGGGTGTGCCCTGCATTTCAACAGCAGCACCTTTGACGCCTTAATATTAGGACCTTGAAACAACATTTTATGAATGATGTTTACCCAACTGAGATAAAGTAAGCCTCTGTAGGCCTTTGACCTATTCGACGCTTCACTGCTTTTGGATCTATTAAACCAAAATAAACAGAGTAGCTCAGGATAACCCTTCCTCAAAATGAACTACTCCCTTTTTTGACTAGACAGAGATGGTATGTGCCTCAGGCAGTCAAAAAGAGAAAATCGGAACTGATTTATGTTTATTGCAAAAACCTTGACTTGTACAGCCCTGTGTTTCTTGGAAACTGTGCATTTGGCTGCAGAGTGTGTGTAGATGATTGCTGCATCCTCTGCAGTAAGTCAACAGCTTTGAAAGGATCTGGAGGGAGTTGACAAGTTCAAGCTATCTGCTAGTTAAAACAAGTTTGAAGGCTTCCCTAAACTGCATAAACTAGTCCCACATGTAGCTCATTCACAAAATATATATATATATATATATATATATATATATATATATATATATATATATATATATATATATATATATATATATATATATATATATATATATATATATATATGTGTATATGTGTGTGTGTATATGTGTATATATACATAAAAAAATTTATTGTATACATGCACTTCAGAGAAATCTTAGTGTTTTTTTCCCCATCTTCCTCGTAGTACATCAAGATCCCAGCTCCAACACCAGAGTTACCTTCTGCTCTGCGCATCTTCTCCTTCTACTTATCAAGTGACAGCAAAGACCAGCCACAGGCCAGCTTTGACTGCATCCATCAGTACATCTCAAGGTATGGTGTTAATCAGCTGTTATTTTCACCCGAAAATTGTCTATTCCTGTCCAATTTCTAGTTTCTTTTGAGGTCCAGGCTGCAGATTTAAATTTTGTAAGAATCCTTTCTTTTTTTTTCTCTGTACGATGCTTCAGATTATTAGAGGTAGAGGTATTTTTTTTTATCCAAAAGAAAAGTGAGAAATTACAAGACTATGCATAGGATTTCTTTTTCCTTTTTGTCCCGTTTCACGGCCAGAAATGCTGGGAGTGATTTATTTTGATGCATTTAATGTATAGGAAAAAAATAGGATTTTTTAGTACGTGACCAGCCAATCGCAAACGGAAGTTGTCAGCTCCTGATCTCTGGCTGTTTGATTGATGCATCCCCGGTTTTCATTTTTGTAAAATGCAAATCAGCGCAGACGTTTCTCCCCCACTGTGTTTTGGATATGATCTCATGGTTGTGATCTTGGATGGAAACTGTTCCCAGCTCATCAGTAACTCGCTCTATTTTTAAATGCTTGACTCTATAGTTTCTCTCTGCATGTACATCACAGGGGATGCCAAAGTCTCTTTATCTGTTATGGATGAATCCTTTCAGAGCTAAAACCTGTGGAACATTTTTTTTTTTCTTGGTCTGGACTAAACCGAGCTCTTATGATATTGTCATGTGAAACTGCCACAGTTTAATTACATTTATAGAACAAACCTGAAATGGAAATCTGTATCCTGATCTTACTGATTCTATCTTCAAAAAACTAAAAATAATTCCTGCTGCAAAATAATTGTATAGTTCCTTTTATAGAACTTGTTCTTAACTTTTTGTTCTGCTCATTGTAGAGTAGCGCACCGTGATAAGTGATGGATGCTTCTGTTGTTGCCACACATTGACTCAGTGATTTTCATGCCTGGAAATGTTTCCCACCAACTAAATATGATTCTGTTGGAAGCAAGGTAAAAGTGGAACAACACACTTTTATCCAGCTGATCTGCAGCAACAAGTGGGGGAGGGGGCACAGCGGCATTACTCCATGCTCCATAGTCAGAGAACACTTCGGTCACTCCAGTTCTTCCTCTGGCCTCTCACTGAAAGGCCTTTATCCCTCAGCAAACAGTACGATGGGACATTTAGTGTTTTTTTGAACTGTGACTTTATTAAACCCTGGTACTGCCAGCAGCCACACTGCTCCAGTAGCTGAGAGTTGTGCTACTGCGAGTTGAGCTGGTTGAAGTTTGTTGCTGCAGCCAGCAAGAAGAGGGCAAAAACAGGAGAGCCAAATGCATGCATCCATACATTTTCCACACCTGCTTATCTTTGCTTTCAGTGGTCAAAAGGCAGGTTACGCCCTCGACGGGTTGCTGGTCCAATTGTGAACGGTCCGTTAAGCTAACTCGCATGTTCCTGAATGAACAGAGGAAGCCAGGGTACCCAGAGAGAAATTACATATGCACTGAGAGGACATGCAAACATAAAGAGGTCCCATCCCTGAATCCCAAATCACACAAATGAGGCAATAGGTTGTTTTTAGATGAAGAAAAACTTTACCATACATCTTCTTTACAGCATTCACATACACATGTTCCTTTAACAAACTCTTTACCTCCGTAAAGACGGTCCCTGTTGTTCAAGTACGCTTTCGGAGCCAAAGTCAACCCGGGGGTATCCGTAGGCTCTGTACTGCCTCGAACCAAGCTAAATCCAGAACTACGATATAACATACAGCCGTGGATTTGTCTATCTCTCACGCTGAACCGTGTCGGGCTTCGTGAACACGAGGAGAAAATCCTGCTTTTTCTTTCTTTCACAGCGACGGCCGCGAGCAGCTGGAGGGCCAGGGCAGCATCCAGGACAAGATCACCGTGTGCGCCACCGACGACTCCTACCAGATGACCCGCGAGAGGATGTCTCAGATGGAGAAGGACAGCTGGAGCCGCTCAGCCATCGAGATCAAACCTGGAGCCACGCATCCAAGTAAGCTCAGACCAAAGGGTCCCTTGTAATGGAAAAATGCTGTGCATGAAACAATCTCTCTGTGGAGAGGGCAAAAACCTATGTTGCTAAGTGGGGGAAGAAGAGATTGGCAGCGGACGCAATGGTTCATTATAAAATCGAGAATAGAACACTAATAGCACCAATAAAATCTTCTGGAATATTTGTCCAAGTTGGACAACACTGCTCAGATCAGAGCTTGAAGCTGAAAAGCAGACATTTTCCTCCTGTGATGAGTAATGAAACCAGATGTGCGGGCTGTTCTGTTGCTTATAAAAGTCCTGTCTCCAATATTTTTGTTGGATTCTGCCTTTTCAGCCTCAGTCTGTCTCTGTAACCCACAAATTGGTTTTGCGTGCCGGCCGTTGGTGTGATGATCCACTGAGAGCGGGCCATGCTGATATTCAGGAGTCTGGGGTGGTTTTAAAAAATGTAACAGATGCCCGTCTCCAAACTGTACTCTTTGTTGTACAGTGTTGTCTCTCCACCAATTTTTTTAATACATTTTGTATCAAATTCTCTTTGTTGTTAAAAGGGAGAAAGTGCAGCACCACGTGATTGGCTGACAGGGTTGTGCAGACTTCAAATAATAAATGAGTGAAGTGTTTGCCATGCAGCACAATCAAAATCCACCTTTTGTGGGAGTTTTTTTTCTTTTCAATCTTGGAAACCAAGGATACCTAGCAGCTCTTTAGTCATGAGAGAAAAGAAACTGGACAGCAACTCTCTTTGCATCATTGTGTGCCTCCACTCCGGCCTTTGCTGTAGTTATGCAATAGTTTTTCTTGGCCTATTTCTGGACCCCTACGTCGACGGCGGAGCTCCAGGGGAGCTGATGTGGACCAAATTTAGACTCTGCAAATTGTGTTACATGAGCTCTTAAGCCCAGGATGGCAAGGCGAGTTGGGAGTCTAAGGCCAAAGGGATCACTGTAAACTGCTCTCTGAACTCTGCTCTGACTCTCAGCACTTTTCTCTTTTTTTTCCCCAACTGCAGACCACGAAGCACGCCTAATCCGCCTCACAGTTCATCTCACGTTACCATAACCCTTGAATAGCTGCACGTCTTGGCACGATACAAATTACAATGTATGTTATTGGGTTTTGGTGTGATGGGACAACACAAAGCAGAGGTGGATTGAAATGGGTTTGAGACAGAAAAGTAAAAAAAAATGAAGCGAGCACGTGTTATTGGCCCTCTTTACTCTTATACCCCTAAATAGAATCCAGTGCAACCGACTGCATTCAGGAGTCACCTTTGTATAATTTAATCTCTGTGGGAATGCAGCAGTTCTGTGAAGCCTTTGGAGGTTTGTCGGTGAAAATTACTTTACTAAAAAAAAAAAAAAAGAACCCTGAAGACCTGGGAACACATCGATTGGTCAGGAAGGAAGTTGTGGAGTAGAAGTTTAAAGCTGGGCGAGGGTAACAATATCCCTGACCTTTAAGACAGAGCAGTCCCTCTAAAAGTGAGTAGCTGCACAAGGACAGCATCATTCAGAGAAGTAGCTAAGGACCCATGGTGACTCTGGAGGAGCTGCAGCGATCCACAGCCTAGGTGGGGGAACCTGTTGACTCCTCAACATTTGTAGAATCTACAAATCTGGGCATAACGGAGGAGTGACAGGAAAGCCATTTTTGACATAAGCTGTTTTTTTTTTTCACTGTGACACAAGCCGTGTAGAGGACACGGTAACGCACTGGTCAGATGACACTGCCCATCAACCTGAAAAAGTTCAGGAGAAGAGTGACACGCACCGTTTAATATATCCCAAAGGCAGACGCACTTCCGTGGTGGAACAGAAACCGGTCTTTTCCTGAACCTCTCCCCCGCTCCGACCTTTAAAGCTCAGATTAACCTGCAGCAGGATTAGCATAGAGAGAAGATGGCTTTCACGGGTCTAACGCGCCCGGTCTGCTTGCAGAAGGAATGTAAGCAGAAATCAGTGATATGTTTACATCTTATGGAATAAGCACCACCAGTTGCAAGCGTATCTCCTTGTGGGGGAATAGGAGGAACATTAAAAATAACTTTTTTGTTCTGATGGATCTCACCTAGGACTCAATGTATACTCAATGTACAAATTTGGCTCCTCTCCTGTGTGTTCAGGTAAATGCGTCAAGTACCAGAAGAGATCCGCTCCGCTGCCGCCTTCTGACGGTAGCTTCTACAAGCCGTCGGCCAACAACCGGAGGACCAGCAGCATGCCTGCACCCATCCAGATGCCCCTGAAGGAGCGCCTTATCCACCTGCTGGCCCTCAAACCCTACAGGAAGCCAGAGCTTCTCCTGTGGCTGGAAAGAGAGCGAGCTGGAACGAAGGACAAGGCTGAGCTGTGCGCTGTGCTCGAGGAGGTAAAAACACATCCTGTCAAGGCCCAGAAACGCTTACCGTGTGTGCACACACTGCACACATGAACGGTTCAGACTGCTTCAAAACAGGGACTTGCTGAAGTACTGATACCACTGGAAATTTGACACATTTCGTCACGTTGCAAACTAAAAACATCCATTTATTTCTCTGGGATTTTATGTAATAGACCAACTCAAACTGGTGCATAGTTGTGAAGTAGAAGGAGAATAATGCAAAGTCTTGTTTGCATTCCCCTGAGTCAATACTACTATTAACTAGTGACTTTGCACATAAAAAGACATCATTTTTTACCCAGCCACCTTTGCAAAATAACCCAAGCCCAGTTAGATTGGATGGAGAGCGGCTGTGATCATCAACTTTTAAATCTTGGTACAAGCTTCCGGTTGGATTAGGTCTGGACTGTGACTGGGCCATTCTGTCTCTGCTGTTATCCATTGTACCTTTTTGTCATCCTGCTGGAGAGTAACAAGTCTTTAACAAACCCTAGTAGTTTTTTTTCCCTTTATGGTCCTATATTTAACTTCATCAATGATCCTATCAACTCTGACCAGCTTCCTTATCCCTCTTAAAGAAAAGCCCCACCACAGCATGATGCTGCCACCACCGTGTTTCGCTGCTCGGATGCGTGTTGTGCAGCTCAAGTTTGCCACCACACATTCTTTCCTGTGTAAGACAAACAGCTCGGTGTTGGTCTCAACTGAGCGGAGTGCCTCCATAGTTTCTGTGTCGCCTACATGTTCTTTGGCAAAATGCAAAGATCATTTTTTTAAGGGTTTCTTCTTGCCACCTTTCCATAAAGCCCAGATTTGCAGCATGCATGACTAATACTTGTGCTGTAGACACCTTCTACCACCTGAGCAGCGGATATAGCATCTCCTCCAGAGTTGGCTGTTTCTTTAATTAAAATTCTCTCTAAGCAGTCGATCAACATATAGACAAACCATGTTTCGGTATGTTTGCAGATGAGCCATACGTTTTTACATTTTTAGGTGACTGACTAAACTACATGCATGGGTGATTTCTGAAGGCACCGGATTTTAGGCTCGTCAGAGTAAATGAGTTTGACTTTCTATACATGCCAGACTTTTCTGGGTTTTATTTGTAACGGTTTTTAAAGCTGTGCACCCCTTTCTTTCAACTCCCCGATGTGCTCCTCCTACTGGTATTTGTGCTGGTCTTTCATGTAAAATCCCCGTACAAAGCCGTGAAGTCTGTGGCAGTCATGTGACCGTGAAAGCTCTTGCAAAGCACTGTACGTTTAACGTGACATGCATTTACGTCTCAGCTAAGGAAAAAGCCTGGGCCCTCATGCTGTATTTTCAGGGTGCAGATGTGCAAAAAAACTCTAATGCGGCATCCCGTCTAGCAGACCGTTCAGCATTTTGAAGCATTTTTTGTTCGGCCTGCTGTTGGTTTTATGTGCGTTATCTGTGGGTTGCTGCTGATCACATTGGTGTCCGTGTTCCTTCAAAGCCCTCAGCCCATCAATGCGTGCGCTTAGGGCGGGTTGCGCAGCTTGTTGTTTCTAATTAGGTCAGTGCTGTAATTGCCTCTTCAGAGATCCTGTTTGCTTTTGGGCAGGCCGCCATGTCAGCAGGCGTCACAAAGATGGATGTCCTCGGAGAAAGGCGGTCAAATACGAGGCTATCGCTGACAAAGAAAGCGTGGCGCTCAGGTGGCGACGGAAGCGTTGGAGGAGTTTAGCTTTTCAGCGCTGCGGCGTGCCTATAGTCGTTCTAACTAGATTATGAATGCAAATCTTTTAAGATTAAGTTGAATATTCAAGATTTTTAGTGATAATGCATTTATCTTAGTATTCATAAGGAATGAATATTTGGCAGGAATTGGCCAACTCTGAACCAGATTTAGTATTTTCAGCCCAAAACAGGAAGCCAGTTTAAATACATAACACTTAAAAAGCCCCAGGGTACCCTTCTTATTAATTTTCAGAATAATAGGCTTCAGTGGCAAAAGAAACAGATCTCTCCCTACATGAGCTGTTCTCAAGACATTAAACCTTGGCTAACTTCCCCGAACAGATTTTGCCGTATTCCTGCACCAATGCCTCCCTGCATTGTTTACACAGCTGCTGTTGTCCTGGACACCGCAAGGCGTTTGGTTGTGGCCAAGGTGTTCGTGCAGCGTCTACCCTGCTACTTTAATGGACCCGGTTTTCCCCACGTTTTAGGTGGCTAAGGTGAATCCCAAAGACAGCAGCTATCTGCTGAAGGAGGACTTCTACAAGCACGTGCAGAGGGACTGGGCCGGCTACAGCGAGGAGGAGAAGCAGCTGATCCGCAGGCTGCTGTCCAGGTGAGGTGGAGGCACCCTGAAAGAACATGTCCAATCACTAGTCTCATAGGATGTTCAGTTGTTTTATTTTATAGAAAAAAAAAATATATATAACAAAGAGATGCATTTCGAATAAATATCTTCAATATCTGCACAAGTAAAATTCTACAAATGTCCCCCCCCCCCCAGAGATACACAGGTATCTCTGTGTAGATTGTTGCCAGGGAATGGCTTCATTTACAGCACGGTGATCAGACATGGAGACTTTTTCCCTCGCTTCAGGCTCCAGATAGGTGCTAGCCCCCCCTCGTTTTTATGGGTTTATTTAGCCTGTTCTCTCTGTGTGTTTGACAGGAAACTTCAGCCCCAAATCGGCAGTAAATCAAGAAACATCCAAGCGCACTTGTCGATACCCGTGACTCCTGCGGATCCAAGCGCAGCCAAAACGTCAGCCGTGGTAAATCATTTTTTCCTTTTCAGTTATCTTTCCTTATGTGCAAAAGTGAAGCAACTGATGTTGTTCACAGAATTCGGCGCTAGAAATGTATTTAAAAAAGTAGTATAGTGGCCTCTATGAGGCTGAGCGCCTTCTAGTTCCAACTCAGACAACCAGCTAGCTGCTGTTAGCAACACCAGGATGGTAACAAAGTATTTCTCTTTTTACGTTCAAAGTCGGGGACCATGTTCGCAAATAGATGTGCAATACCCTGCGTGGATCCGCTTTAATGAGATACAGAAGAGATTCTAAACAGCTCACACTTGAAATGGGCTCCATTCAGAGTAAAAAAAGAATAATCTCTGTTATTTTGCCCAATGTTGAAACGACTGCTCATTGCATTTCAAGGAATTTCTCTGGATTTCTCTGAGAATGACTTAGATGTAATTATTATCTCTTTCTTTTTGGGGCCCTTTTCATTTCCAGAAACGTCCCGTTCCTTTGGACTCACGGGAAAGACTGGCAGCGAAGAGACAAAAACTCACTGACCAAAGGTTACAACTCCAGTCCACAGCAAAAGGACCAGTAAACATTAAAGGAGCACCTGATAATGCAGCTGTGACCTTCGACCCCAGTCTCAGCTCCATTACTGAACCTCAGAGGACCAGTGGCATTACCGGTGACCAGCGTGGCCTAGATGTGGCCCATGGTGGCTTTCCTTTTGTGCACAACCCGTCCGCTGGACGTGTTTCTGAGGCCGGAGGGCAGGATCCCAAAATGAACAAGCTCAAAACACAGCAGGGCAACTCCGACTGCACACAGCAGCAGCTAAACAACAACCAGCACAGGAAGAAGAAATCTAAAAAGCACAGAGAAAAGGAGCGGGAGAGGTTGAAAGACGACAAAGGAGCTGAGTGGCTAAAGTCGAGTCCTGATCTCAAGCAGAATCCTGACTATCTTGACAGTACGTCACGTCTTCTCTTCTCTATATATTTTTCTTTTAACTGGCTCAGATCCTGTAACACATTTCCCTTACTCCCTGTGTTTTTTGGCCTTCTAGGCTCCCATGTGGCATTTTGTTTTATTTTTGTTTGAGCATCACACCATTTGGCCACACATTCTTTAGCTGATGTGTGTCTGAGCTGTTGTCTCTTCCCTCCTGCTGCAATTATAAATCCAAGTCTGACCACAAAAACACCGAAAACAGATGACCAGGGAGGGCTTTTAGGTTGCTCTGAGCTTATCTGACAGCACCACCAGCGGTGCAGTTGTGCAGTAGAATCTCTTGAGCGTGGCGACGTTTGCTCCCATGAGCCAGCCCTCTTGAGTCCTCGCTGTCTTCTGTGGCTGAGTGACTCAAAAACAGCTCGAGTGGAGCAAGAGCTCCCCCGACACCCAGGAGCTTTTTAGCCTGTCTGAACCGAGGCGGGCGGCACAAACACCCTCACGCTCTGCGGCTCTCAGGGACGCTGGAACACAAAGCTTAACGTTCGGACAACAGCTGAGCCACACGTCTATGACTGCACTGACTCAACTCCGACTGATTGAATTTTCTTAATCTCGTGTGCTTGCTTCAGATCCTGACATCCCAAGTGCTGCGGCCTCTGAGGAGAAGCCGGATTACGTGCTGTGAGTCCAAACAGGATGTAAAGTAACTAGTCTGTGTGGTTTCTCCGCTGGTAAATGTTGTTTCTGCTGACACGGAACAGTGGGGAAAAACTGATTTTATCATTGGAGCTTTTCTTGTGACAAGTCATAAACTTTTTCATGGTTGTACTGCTGCCATCTTGTGGCACAGTAATGCACTGCATGATGAGAAAACTCAGATCTGGGTGATGATACCCTTTTAGAAAGGAGAAGAATTTTTGGACAGCTATCCGTGGAGATTGGAACACAATCTGTTTATCTGTTATGAAAAAAAGATTTGCGGAAAGTGACCGGTTGCACCCATTTGTTTCTTACAACCCTCTGGGTTTTGTGTGTCCTTGCAGGGCATACAGCCCCATACTGAGTTTGGAGCAACGGCAGCAATATCAGGAGGATTTCTGTACAGAGTACGACGAGTACAAAGACCTTCACTCCCGGATCGCTGCCATAACTCACATGTTCGTTCAGCTGGGGTCCAAGATGAAGACCCTGTCTCCTGGCACCCAGGAATATAAGGTATGTGTCTACAGCTTATCAGAAACAGGCCGTGCCGCACGGAAATAAAGATGATGTATTGCAATAAGTTGGTAATTGATGCTTTTTTTGTTCTTGTTTAGACAATGGAAGACCAAATACTGGAAAAGTACAGCAAGTTTCAAAAGGTAACTACCTTGAGGTTGTTTAGGTTCCTTTGTGAATCTGTTGTTGCTTTAATTTCATACTTTTGTTTCTACCCCCCCCCCCCCCACACACACACACACACACACACACATTCTTCATTTTCTAGCACCATAAATGACCAAGGTTTTGTTTCAACACGTTTACAAACTACAGTAGAGCTCCACGACATTAGGAAGACATCCGCTATGCGATAATATTGTTAATTTGAGGAAAGGGCTTGCTACGAATAAACGGATGATTAGAACCTCAGATAGTGAGGAGTCTGTCCAGCTACTGGTAGAAAAAAGAAAACGTCTGTTTTAGCATCTCAACAACAAGCATCTGACCATTTTCTGCAGGCTGGGTGCTGAAACAATTTATTGTTTCTTAATGGCTTGACCACCCTACCAGCATTTTACCTTTTAAAAGCTTTTATGTTGCGTTAAACAAGTGTCACCACATATACTAGGAGCATAGAGAACCTGAATGCTCAGGACCTAAATGATTAACTCACAAAGCAGTTTACGTGACATGCATACTGCGTACAGTGGTGTTGTGGTAACTATCAATGTGTAATATGTTCTGCGGCTCCAAACTACAGTAAGTAATGGGGTTTGTCTGACTGGTGCTTTGTGGAAAATCAGGCAACCAAAACTACATTGTCTTTGAACTGTTGTGTTTCTGAACGACACAATCTCAGACTATTCCTAAAAATGCTTCGGCCACTGTGAGAATACGCATTGCTTTGGAAATATAGTCGTACCCATTCAAGCTTTTTTGGAGTTTTTAGCACTTTTCACCCACAAACCTCAGCAGGGATTTTACGTTGCAGACCAACACAAAGTTATGCATCACTGGAAAGTGGAAGGAAAATTATATGATTTTCAAAAGTGCGGTGTGCCTGTTAATCCAACCTCTTTCATTCCCATTCCCCAAAATAAAATGCAGTGCAACCACTTGTCCTCAGAAGTTACCTTTCTAGTAAATAGAACCCACCTGTGTGTAATTTAATCTCATAAATGCAGCTGTTCTGTGAAGGCCTCGGAGAGTTGATAGAGGAAATTAGTGAACAAAAAGCATCACGACGACAAAAATAGCTTTCACCTCCAAATAGACAGCAACCCTAAGCATAGTAGCCATTGTTGAAAGCATGCCACAAGAGGTCCTGAAAAAAGCGCTCTGGTTAGATAAACCTTTTGATCAGTGCTGTATGTGCCATGAAAAAATGGACACCGCGGCTCAGCCGGAGCGCATCGTTCTCATGGTGAAACACGGCGGTGGTGGTATTATGCTGTAGGGATCTTTTACAATACAAATGCACACCCCGCTTTTAAATTTTTAATTTGTAAAAAAGAAAAAAAAAAAAGATTAAATGTATGAATTTACTTCCGGCTGACAATTATGTGGCACTTGGTGTTGGTCCGTCATATAAAGCCTAGAGGACGTATGCTGAGGTTTATGGTTGTAAGATTATGAGTGCAGTGGATGCCTTTACCGAACTGAACATGTTTGTTGAGGAGGATCGTTGTGCTGACTCACTGTCTCCGTTCTCCACAGAAGTTTCCAGGCTACAGGGAAGAAAAGAAGCGCTGCGAGTATCTCCATGAGAAACTGTCCTACATCAAACAGCTCATCATCGACTATGATCTCTCTAAGGAGTCTTTATAGCGTTTGCTTGAATATTTTTAAAAAAAAAAAACTCTCAACTCTGCATACCCAGCTTGAGTGTCGATGCGTTTTTAACTGGCATCTAAACCGTTTTGAAAGAGGACTTTTTTTTTTTTACACACTTTCACTGAAACCGCAGATGGTACTGTGAGTTCTCATAAAAGATCAGTGATTGTGTTTAAATGTCTGAGCAGTCAAAAGGGCCGACGGGCTGACTCGGAGTGAAAAGTCGCTGGAAGGTATTTGGTTGGAATTTTTTCAAAGTGGTTTTGATCTTAACTTTGCTTTTTTTCAACACTTGTTAAATCATTCCTTTTACATTTCCTTATGCAGTTTCTTCTTTTCTTTTTTACAGCTTTCATACTTTTGAATATATCTACTTGTGCTGCAAGTAACAAATGCTTTTAGAAATGGCCTTGCATAGGATAAACAGGAGAAGCCGCCCACATGTGAACATGAAAACCACTTCATTTGTAGCCTCTGCAGTCTAGCCACAGATTGTAAAAGGATTTTGATTGCTGTAGTCGACAAAATGGGGAATTACAGTGTGTTGTGAAACTGAGCTCCAGAGCGCTCTTCACATTTTCTCGTGCTACAACTGCAAACCTAGACATATTGTATCGGCATCACACAGAACAGAGTGCATAGTTGTGAGATAGAAGGAAAAGGATGCATAGTGAGAAAATGTTAAGCTGATGAAAAGCAGTGGCATGATCCTGTCACTATCATGTTTTAGGGTGGGTTTTGACCTGCCCGCTGTCTTCCTTGGTCTTCATGACGCTGTTTGTTCTCTGATGTTCTCTAGCAAACCTCTGAGGCCAGAAACAGAACAGCTGCATTCAGACTGAGGCTAGATTACGTACATGTGGACTGAGTTGGGTGACTGCTTGCGCTGAGTTTTGTTTAGGGGTATGGGAGTAAAAAGGGGAGCAGAGCAACTTTGCAAGCCACACTTTTCAGATTTAAATTCTTTAAAGATTTCAAAAACTATGTATCCTTTTCGTTTCAGTCTGAAACTATGGATTATGTTGTGCTGATCTGAATCCCAATAAAATACACTGAGGTGTATGGTTGCAATGTTACAAAATGGGAAAAGGTTTCATTTCAGAATAACTGCAAAGCTCTATGTAGTAAAAAAAATATATCTTGTAAAAGAGCCCATATGGGCTAAAGGACTTAGACCTGAGCTGGAGTTATCTTTTAGTTACATTAAAACAACTACATATCACATTCTTGATTTTTAAAGAGGACAGAAAAGGCTAAATCGATTCACTGTAACCGGCATCTGTGTTGTCTCCGAAATGCACTTGAGTTTAAAGTATTTATTATTAACCACATTCCCTGTCTTTTGAGCATCTGGTAAATGGACCAAAATGCTTAAACTAGCACATCTGCTGAAGTATTTTAACCAATACAAGAAGAAACCCAAGCGTGTGTATGTATTTTGCATTGAACTACTGATGTATTTATTTTTAAGCTATTTATCTCTGTCCTGTGACATCGGTCATCTGAGGGTTTGAATCAAAGTGTTTGTAGCCACGCAGCCAGGGAAACGATGTGGGAAAGATGGAAAAGTATCGTATAGTTTCATCTGTTTCTGTCCTTAGGTTCTCTTGCTTTTAGTTGCCTTTAAAAGCGTCGGACTATGAATAAATTAAAAAAGAAAATATGTCGCCACTGCTTGAGCTGAGTTTCCGAGGATTCATCAACAGCGCCAAACATGGATTTAGGTAGCAAGGGTAGAACTGAGCGAGGAGAACCCAGACAAGCATCGTGTATCGATTTCAGAATGAACCCTGCAAAGCAAATCTATAGCCTTCTTTTGTTTAGCCGCAGTCGTTCACTATTCTTGCACTTTTTTAAAACTGAATATCATGTAGCTAGTGACAAAGAAGCCTTAAGGGGGGGAAACATTTGTACATCAACGTTTTCAGACAGCCAATATGAAGAATAACATTCAGGATAGGTCATCATACACTCACGTATCGATCTGCCTTATCTTACCAGCAACACTTTATTAGGCTTTATTAGGTACTAACAAAATGATTATTTCATAATCTTTAAGAGTTGACGAACGAAGATGCTCCTTTGTTGCACTGATATACCATCTGGTACTCTCAAGTCCTCATCAGTGAAGTAAATGTTTAGCTGTTGATCATCATGAAGCTGATGATCCCATGTAAAACTAAGAAAGTGGATGTTTCCTTTTTTTGTTGTTTGCTAAATTCATTTTTTTTCCTATAAAGGGTGGTCATTTTAAAAAGGATTCAATATAAGTATCTAATATTTAAATAAGGACCAGATTTATTTGATGTATATTGACATTCATGGAAACCAACATTATGTCTCATTAAAGTGTTTTCAGGTCCACTGATGATTATGATGCGATATATTTTGCTTGTTTAAAATAAAGCCGCCATTATGATTTTTTTCCCCCACGCATTCGGGATGAGTGTTGAGCATTTTCAGGGGACCATGGTGTGCTGCACAGCTGCTGAAGGGAGAGCCTGTCTGATGAGGAATCAGAGCAAGGACTGTGTGCATTCAAAACTGCAATTTACTATTGTTTACTTTCTCATGTTCTGGTATGAAAAATAAAAAATAAAAATTCAAGGCTCTAATTCTCAGAGCTTTTTAATGGTCTCCTTACATTTGAGTGCTGAGTTTTCCTGTTGCTGTTAGACACAAAGCAGGGCTGACTGCGGTTACAGCTAGGTTATTGTACACACCGGTGTACCGCCTATAGGCCAGTGCATCACAGGCTGACTCCGTGCTTTTAGCTGTGAGATGTTTGAGGGACTTTGTTTGTGTTTTTGATACATGTGTTTAGTCTCATACCACAGCATCTCCAAAGAATACATTTTAAGGTTTGGATTATCCACAGAACTTCTTCTTCTTATTTTTATTATTATTATTAGAATTGTTATTGTCGTTTGCCAGTCTGGTGATTATATTGATATTTTTTGGGGGGGTCTAACTCTCCTTCAGCTTTAATTTTATTTATTTTATAAAGTGCACTCTCATAACACGGCAGATTTCATGCTGGATTTTACACTGAGCTGGCCAGATTCTGCTGAAGTGGGTGAACTAGCTTGGACGGTCGGATTTAGGCATGCTGGTTATTGTTTTGAACATCCTCACCTTGAGGCATGTTTGGGTCCGTGGAACTGTATTTCAAATTGTTCTAAGACCTCTTTAAGTTCCAAATCAAACTCATAAGCTGCTGTTACTTTTTTCTAAAGCCACCAGACAGCTCTTTTGATTTCACCACGTTCTTCAATAGTCAAGAGCACATCCACCGTACTAAAACCCCTTTCACAAAACACCCCGATTAAGGTGCCATTTGGCCACCCATGCCGCCACCACTTGTAATTTATCAATGGTCAGAGGCAACTCGTCTTTGGGGGTTCTGGCAGAAATGTTTGTGAAAGAGTTTCGAATGTCTGAGGCTTAAACAGGCTTAAACCTCAAAACCCCTGAACATCTGATGTTGTACATCTGTGTGTGATTTTAGCCATTTAAAGTGGGTATGATATGGGAGAAGTCTGAATTTAATGTATTTTTATTACATTTTAGAAAATGTAATTGTGATTATCTGGTTACTTGATATTAATCAGTTATAAGAGTATATGGCAGTTGAAGTTTTGTGAATATCAAATATATATATATATATATGTGTGTGTATATATATACATATTTGATATTAATCAGTTATAAGAGTATATGGCAGTTGAAGTTTTGTGAATATCAAATGTGTATATACACATACACACACACATATGTGTATGTATATATATATATACATACATACATATATATACAGTAATTAAAGCATTAGGCTGGTTTAAATCTTATGTGTCGGACAGATTCCAGTTTGTTCATGTTAATAATAAATCTTCCTCAAACTCTAGGGTCACCTGTGGAGTACCACAGGGTTCAGTCCTTGGACCAATTCTCTTTACTATATATATATGCTTCCGATTGGCAAAATGATCAGACAGCATGGGATTAATTTCCACTGTTATGCTGATGACACTCAGCTATATTTATCCATAAATCCTGAAGAATCCAATCAATGACTTCGACTACAGTGTATGTATGTATATACACTGTAGTGTTTATATATATATATATATATACATATATTGTCAGGTTTGTTTACCGATGTACTCAGGACGACCACACGGGACTAAAAGTTGTAAGAGTTTTATTATGAAAGGTTGCTGGAAGGTGGGTAATGAAGTCCGGAGGATCAGGGTTGCAGAGAATCGGAGGTGTAGGTGATGGCAGGGGCTGACGGCCCGGAGCGAGAGTCCATAATAACCGGGTGGCCGGGAATGCTCAGTGCTGCTCGGCAAGCAGGCCCCGTAGCAACACCAGGGCACAGAGCAGAACCTCTCCAGGGCGGCTAATCAGGTTAGCAGTTCTCTGGAGACACCAGGGCAAAGAGCAGAGCTTCTCCAGGAACAAACAGCAGAGTACAGAGTCTTTCAGAGAGACTGGCAGGACTAACCTTAAACGAGAGAGCAAAAACAAATCTTCCAAGGCAAAAAAAAAAAAACGAGGACTGGCATAGAGAGGTGGATGACAGAAGACGGCCCAGTGCTGAACTGAAGACAGAGGGAGGTTTAAGTAGAGAACTAATAGGTGAAACAAGGGTCTGGCTAATTAACTGGTAAATGATTATCAGGTGTGACTGACTGCTGAGGAGGTGAAGTGAAAATTGACAGAAAATAACTGATGACTGAAAACTAACAATAAATAAAGTCAAACCATATATATATATATATATATATATATATATATATATATATATATATATATATAAGCATTAGGCTGGTTTAAATCTTATCTGTCAGACAGATTCCAGTTTGTTCATGTTAATAATAAATCTTCTTCAAACTCTAGGGTCACTTGTGGAGTACCACAGGGTTCAGTCCTTGGACCAATTCTCTTTATTATATATATGCTTCCGATTGGCAAAATTATCAGACATCATGGGATTAATTTTCACTGTTATGCTGATGACACTCAGCTATATTTATCCATAAATTCTGGTGAATCCAATCAATGACTTTGACTACAGGCTTGTCTTGGTAACATCAAAAGCTGGATGACTTTAAATTTCCTGCATTTAAATTCTGACAAGACAGAAGTTGTAATCTTTGGACCAGGGTC
This sequence comes from Fundulus diaphanus, assembly GCA_037039145.1. Classification (NCBI taxonomy): domain Eukaryota; kingdom Metazoa; phylum Chordata; class Actinopteri; order Cyprinodontiformes; family Fundulidae; genus Fundulus; species Fundulus diaphanus. The sequence continues at coordinate 43,369,899 of CM073122.1, forward strand.
CTCAAAAAATAAACGTAATCAATCACTTAATCTGGGGCCCATTCTCCGTACGTTGCTTAAAAAATCCGAGATAAAATGAGACATCCAAGATGATTTCATCCGGCTAATCATGATCCAGCTAATTGGGTTCTTCGAACACACCTGTTGTTTATGATTAGTATGGCTGGATTGAGTTATCTGAGACAACTGCGCGTTCATGCGTCGCTTTAAAAGGGGAAATGTATCGATAGTAGAAACAATGATCAGCAACGCTGCTATTGGCTGTTCAGCATGGCCAAAGAACGCCCACAGTTTTTCTCCCAAGCAGAACAACAGCTTTTAATGGAAGGTTATGCCGAATTTTAGTCATTAATTAAAACGACAGGGAACACCTCAAAGTATGCTAAAGCCAGGAGAGAGGGCTGGCAAAAAGCAGCAGACAAATTACATGCATAAGTGCTGTCCATGGTAGATGTTTCTATCACTTTCTACAGTATGTATTTTTGCATTTTAATAATTTCATATTTACTTTGTTCTTTTATGTCAGAGCCTCCACGGGACCCACTAGAACATGGGGACAAGTAAAAGTGAAATACAAGAATATTCTACAAAATGGTAGCCTTTAATTATTATACTATACTATTATATTATATTATACTATTTTAAAAAGCCACTTCTTCCTCTTTTTTAAAAGCCACTGTTAAATGATGTGTTTGTCTGTTTCTAACAGCCACCAAGAAAAAGCCTGAAAAAAAAACAGGTTCTTTTTACTTTTTTTGCATGAGGGATGTTTCACCCTTTCTTTTTCTTTCACAAAATGACACATAGTGCCATCCGTTCCCTATATAAACGGCATCTTCAACAAAAAATTTAGTATTTTGACCTGAAAAAACACAAATTAAGAGGAGAAATTGAACTCCACAACTTGAAAAAGAGAAAAATTGCACTAGAGATCGAGTTGCTTCAAAAGGACGTTCAGAATAAGTTCTAATACACCATTTGACAGTAGTATTGCTGACTTTACATAACTATCTCTTATTGCAGGCAAAAGATGACTTGCTGGCTTTTCTTTATACATTTTTTAAATAAAATGACAGGAACTAAGCATTATTTGTTTCGTCTTTTATTAAAGATTAAAAAATGGTGTTCCACAATTCTGTTCCGTCCTCTGCCACTAGGTGGTCCAAGTGCACTGGCTGGACAGACTTGCCTATCTCCTCCGTTTATAAAGCTGCGATCTAACCCTGTTTACATGAAATAAACCTGTTTGCGAGCAGGCTTAAGCTTGCGCACATGTTGCTATGACAGCAAGTCCAGGATGAGTTTCGAAGAACCAAATGATCCAAGATCATGCCAAATCGTCAACAATCAAATCCAGCTAACTGAGTTAGCGACGTACGAAGAACGGACCCCTGGATGGCGTTAAATTGGCCTCTGGTAATAAAGTAAAAAATCTTGGTGTTATTTTTGACCAAGACATGTCATTTAAATCCCATATTAAACAGGTTTCCATGGTTTCCCTTTTCACCTCTGGAATTTTGCCAAAATTAGAAATATTCTGTCCAGGAGCGATGCTGAAAAACTAGTCCATGCAATTGTTACTTCAAGGCTGGACTATTGTAATTCTTTATTATCAGGAAGTCCACAAAATGCAGTTCAAAGTCTTCAGCTGATCCAAAATGCTGCAGCAAGAGTTCTGATGAAAATCAACATGAGGGATCATATTTCTCCAATTTTAGCTTCCCTTCATTGGCTTCCTGTTAAATCAAGAATAGAATTTAAAATTCTTCTTCTAACGTATAAAGCCCTTAATAATCGCGCTCCATCATATATCAGAGCTCTGATTACCCCGTATGTTCCTAACAGAGCACTTCGCTCTCAGACTGCAGGTCTGCTGGTGGTTCCTAGAGTCTCTAAAAGTAGAATGGGAGGCAGATCCTTTAGCTATCAGGCTCCTCTCCTGTGGAACTAACTCCCAGTTTTGGTCCGTGAGGCAGACACCCTGTTTACTTTTAAGACTAGGCTTAAAACTTTCCTTTTTGACCAAGCTTATAGTTAGTATGCTGCTATAGGCTTAGGCTGCTGGAGGACATCAGGGTTTATTTTTCTCACTCTGCTTAGTTCTCCTACTGTTCTCCAATTTGCATTATTTGTTGTTACACTTTTAACTTTTTGTTCTCTCATTTTTTTTCTTCATAGTAGGTACACATCGTCTGGCGTTCTGTTAGCTGTGACATCATCCAGAGAGACAGATCATCTGCTATTACCATATAACATAGAAATGATTCCTGATCAATGTGTGCTTCTGTGATTTTGTGTCTCTGCTCTGTCTTCTCTAACCCCCAGTCGGTCGAGGCAGATGACCGTTCATACTGAACCTGGTTCTGCTGGAGGTTTTTCCTTCCCGTTAATGGGGAGTTTTTCTTTCCACTGTCACTTCATGCTTGCTCAGTAGGAGGGATTGCTGCAAAGCCATGGACAATGCAGACGACTCTCGCTGTGGCTCTAAGCTTCTTCAGGAGGAGCAAATGCAATCAACTGGGTTCCCTTATAAAGGAAGTTATTTGACCAATCTGTATAATCTGATTGAATTTGACTTTGCAAAGTGCCTTGAGATGACATGTTTCATTTAATTTAATTGAATATGTATATATATGTATATATATATATATATATATATAATGTATATGAAATGTATGTTGAAAGAAATAAGAAAAACACAAAAGCTTTCACGGGGTGTCCTAATCTAATTTTGTTGCATTATTTTGTCACATTATTATTATTGTTATTGTTATTAAATAATAACAACAATAAAAATAATAGTAATGATTATAATAATAATCATTATTATTATTGTTGTTGTTTATTTATTCATTCATTTATATAGATTTTTAAACGAAAACACATTTTCAGTTCACAAATATGCACTACATTGTGTTGGTCTGTTTGATCAAATCCCAACAAAAAAATATAATGCTGTGGTTGTCATGTGACAAAATCTTTAAAAATTTAAAGAATCTGAGTAATTTCCAGCGTTGCTGACTATTTATCAAACAATACTCGGCTGATCTTGAACTCAGCTGATCCAAATGACCCGAATCTCGAAAACGAGCCAAAATTCTCAGATCACTGTGGTCCAAAAATGTTATAATATCGCTTTGTAGTAAACAGAACGAGGTTAGACCTTTTTGGTCGGCTCGGTGAACGCTATCGTCCTAGAGCGCAAGCGCAGGTGCACATCAGCACGTGACATACACAGTCGTCATGACAACGCTGCGTTGTGTGGCGGCGTTGTTTCTGGACGTCGCTTTAAACGTCTTCCAAACAAAGGTCAGACTGATATGAAGGTGACAAATAATATGATACCATTTTAGGCGTACATGACCTAGCCACGCGATTAATACCGACTTTTGAGTTCAAAGTTCGGCTCAAACTAAACTGAATAGAAAATGAACTGCTGACACACCAGCTAATGTATAGACAATTTTCAAAGGTTTTCCTTCATTTCACACGTGTATATATATATATATATATATATATATATATATATATATATATATATATATATATATATATATATATATATATATATATATATATAATTTATTTGTTTTATTATTATTATTTTGTATTATTATCCTTTTGTATTATAGGACACAGCAGAAATGGCAGGAGCTGGCAAAGCGGGGTACACCGAACAGAAGCCTACTCTAGAACTGAGTGGTGTGACGCAGGTACCGTCTGGCTTGATAATCACCATAATTGATTAAGATTGAAACTGTGCCTGACCTACATTTAAAGCAAATTTTGTTAGATTGTTATTTTTGCACAGAGGTGGGTAGAGGACCCAAAAACTGTACTCAAGTAAGAATAAAAAAGTATTCAGTAAGAAGGCTACTCAAGTACTGAGTAACTAATCATAAAAACTGATGATTTAATATGTTTAAAAAAATAAGTAATCAGACTGACAAAAACATAAGGTTCTGTGCAAATTCTGGTATTCTAAAGACAAAAAAGAAAAAATATACAAAGAATAACATAATTACAAAACATCAAATTCAGGCAGAAGAAACACTTTTCTTAATCATGTTTTTCAACATCAAACTTGAAAGCAATACTTACAGTAGTTAATGTATCTACAACATGTAAGAGCAGTGCAAAGTACTACCAATGACAATATGTACTGTTTACTGTACGTTTATTTGACCTCCAAATAGCTCAATGTGCTCAGCAGATGAAAAAACAACATTAAAATAACAAAGCTCATGTACAAAGAAGTCTCGTTTTAACATAAACTCCAGGTTTTTGTCTCTCTAGTGCATTTTTGGTTAAAACAATTCTGTTCTTTATTCATGAAGTTACTCGGAGTTGGTAAAGTAGCCAGAAATTTTACTCAAGTAAGAGTAGCGATACTTCAGTAATAATGACTCAAGTAAAAGTAAAAAAAAAAAACAGTGCAGTAAAACTACTCCTAAAAGTAAATTTTATTTAAAGACGTACTCAAGTAAATATAACTGAGTAAATGTAACTAGCTACTACCCACCTCTGTTTTTGCATTTGCCCTAATATTAAATATACTAAAGAGGCATTTGAAGCTGACAAATACACAAGCTTAACTATGCTCCGCTAACTTGTATCATCAGCTTCCGGAGAACACAAACTGTCTGGCATGCACAGAGGACGGCAGATTTCTAGGTCTGGGTCACAGCCAGGGCCTGTCTGTGTGGTGTGCTTCCTCTTTCACCCGTGTCGCCGAATGGCTTCAACCCCGGCTGGAAGTTACCTTCATTCAGATGACCAGAATGGCTGAGATGACGTATCTGCTCGGGACTGTCGATGATATGGGTAGAGTTCCTCTGATCGGCCATTAACCTCGTCTCAAGGGTGCCGGGCCTTCTCCTTATATAGTGTAGTGCCTCGCAGAAGTATTCACACCCCTCAACTTTCCCCTGTTTTGATGCGTTTGATTTCAGTGACTTGAATTTCTTGTGATTTTACGCTCATAACTGAAGTTGAGAGATAATGGTTAGCCCCCTTAATTCAGATGCCCATAAATGAAATCCATTGCTACCAACTGCTTTAGTGAGTGTAGCCCACCTGAGTGTAACTCAATCTCAGGGAGGACGTTTCGGAGAAGTTTAAATTAAGATTGGGTTATGAAAAAAAAAATATCCGAAGCTTTGGATGTCTCACTGTTCAATTCCTCATCGGGAAATAAAAACAGTGTGTCAAAACTGCAGATCTACCATGAGACGGTCGTCCTGTCATTGATCTGCCTGGGGCGGTTCTGCATGTGTTTTCTCTTTTCTGGAGGGTGGGTCTGAGATGCGAGTGACAGCGCACCTTCAATCAATCTGAAGCTCATCAGCTGAAGCTCAAAAAGAGCCGGCCGCCTATCAGGAGATGCCTGAGTGTCATCGAGTGTGGCACCTCTAGCCTCTACATTGTTTCCTTGTGTATTTTTTCGCCTTGCTACTTGATTCCTGCTCATTGAGATTTTCCTGCCTGCCTGCCTTCAGGTTCCTATTGTTCTCCAGCTTCAGATGCTTCTCTGATCTTTGTTGAACCACCCCTTGCAAGACTTGCTAATCAAACCTCACAGCTGGCTACCTCAGCTGCTTCCTCTCCAACATGGCCGCACTCTGACGCTGCACTTCCTAGCTGGAGTTACTCACACACACAGACCCTTAGATGGATCCTGCAAGCCCACCTATCTTAAATTAATCTCCAGACACCAAATCCCTTTTCCAACCCCTCTTGGATCCAACCACTCTGAAACCTGTAAAAAAAATAAAAAAATCTGTAAAACTTTAATCGTCCCCTGGTGATTTCCTTTATGTGGTTCAGAAGTCTACCTAATACCATGAGACTTCCACCTTAACCAACAGACGGGGCATGAAGAGCATTCATTAGAGAAGCTGCCAAGAGGTCCACAGAAACACTGGAGGAGCCACGTAGACTCACAGCTCAGGTGGGGGCATCTGTTGACTGGACACCTATTAGTTCCACGCTCCACAAAGAGTGGCAATTCGGAAGCTAGATTTAATCCAAACTTATAAGAGCTCCCATTTTGCCACAAAACATTTAGAGGACACAGCCAACATGTACAAGAAGTGCTCTGATCCAATTATCAGATGGAAAGGGGGGGGTCGCCCTCCTTAACGATTAAAGCATTTCATGTGGTTAAAGGGCCCAATCATAGTAAAGAGCAAAGTTTTTTTTGATGATTGCTGTTCACGGATGCTCTCCATGCATTTTGACTATGCTTGTGCTGTTTTACACAGAAGAATAAGCCACGCATTTCCTTCTGTAGATGGGCAAAGCTGGTGGAGACATACCCTAAAGGACCTAAAACTCCGTTGCAGCTAGAGTTGGTTCTGCAAGGCATTTTCTTGAGGAGCCTGTGTACAAATACACTAGCCTGACGTAGTCATACTCAATTCTAGTCAGAATTTGAGTCTGATAACACTCCATAGAGCTGTGATTATGGGGCGTGTTTCGAACGAACCAGGAAAAAAAATTCCTCTGCACTCAATTGGATAGACCTACAACCAATAAGAGCAACGGAGTGTGTGACGCATGTTAAACGACGCATAGTTGTTGTCAACAGAACTCAACTGCACGCTAGAAAAGAAGTAGCCTAGAATAAGAAGATGAGCGTGAACGATTTTTGCCGGTGTTGCAAAAAGAATGTAAGGATACAAGGAGTCATTCAACACACAAACCTCATTTTTCAGAAAAACAATAAAGGCGAATGCACATACGAACAAGTTCTCTGTTTAGGATTACAACTCTACAAAACGTCAAATAAATCGCATCGCATTTGTCGGTCCTGTCAGAACGTTATAACACGGTTGGAACGCGACATGCTTGTATTAAAAAAATGGGCAGACGACGAAGGAGACCAGCCTGAAGAACCGTCTTCATCTGAGGCATCAGAGAAAAGATACCGGGAGCCTACTCCTTCCAAGACGCCCAGGAATATGGGATTCATATCACGACATTGCAAGTCAGACAGTCAGATGATCTCTTACCATTTGTAAGTTAGATGAACTTCGTCCACGACAATACCCATAACGATGGCTTGAAAAACATCGGAGCCTAGCATGTCCCTCCACTTGTTGTTCAGCAGCCAGGATTCCGGGCTTCCAAAAAGGAGCTGGCAACGACCGCTGGCTATATCCACCTCGTCGTTCCTGCCGAGTTGCATCACCGTGATGCCCATTTCAGTTGCTTCTTTCACTTGGTCCTCCATGAGTGCGACCAAAGGAGAAACAACAATGACCAATGGGTTTTCATTGTGTCCCATCTTCTTAACGACCAACGGAGCCAGCTGATAAATTAAACTTTTGCCGAACCCCGTAGGAAGGACGCCAAAAACATCTTTTCAACAAATGCCTTGATCGCGTTTCTCTGTTCCTCTTTTAAAATTAATTTGCTGTCGATATCTTCTAGACCAGACCTTATAGCAGAATCTACACACCTCAACTCTCCAGCGGCAGCCATTGTTGTTGTAAACCCAAGCGCGCTTTGGTGACGTGGTTGATTACGTTACTGTTGATCATCTGTCCATCATCATATAAAGCCCGCCCTGACAATTTGATTGGCCCGCCAGATATTGGGCGAGCATACTCGCGCTACTATTGAGCAATGCCAGAAAGAACTTCCCGACCTCAAAGTTGTGGGCGGGACTAAGTTCGGAATGGCACCCAGGCTACAAATACACACCAGACTTTTCAGATTTTATTAATTTTAAAAACCATTTGAAATCCACATATGATTTGTCTTCCACTTCACAACTAAGCAGTACTTTTATTGGTCTGCCAGGAAAACACATTGAAGTTTGCGTTGTAATGTGACAAAATGTGGACAGAAAATTGAGGCCGTATGAATACATTTGCAAGACACCGTGTGTTTAGCCAGCTGGTATTTCACGTGCTGCACTGCAAAAACAGAGCTAAAAATAAGTAAAATTTTCTTTTGTGCATTTGTCCTTGATTTGAGCTCATAAATAAGATGATCTGCCAATGGAGTGAGTATTTTGATTAGATATCCTGCACTCTAAATAAGATGATGGAGATGAATTGTTCCTATTTTAAGTGTAAAAATCTCATTCCATTGACAATGGAATGCTCGAATTAAGGATAAATACACACATTTTAGATTTTACTTATTTTTAATTTTGTTTTTGCAGTGTGTCATACAGAACATTTACTTTAAATGGACATTTTCCCCAAAGATTTTGCACGTGTGCTGAGAAAATCAACTCCTGGCTAATTTAAATAAGAATCTTTAAAATGTCTTTATCAGTTTTCTAAATAAGTCTTTTCTTTCTTAGGTGTTTCCAGAGTCTTTGGACTTCACTCCGGTGTCATCCATCTCCTCAGTGCAATCAACATCATGGTGAGTACTGTCATTTATCCATTGTTTTGTTGTTGGATGGCTTGTTTTTCGCAAATGTTTTTCCTAAATGTGATGTTTATACCGATAGGACATAGTTTTTCTATGAACTGAGCAAAACCAAAGTAATAAAAACAAATTATTTGATGAACAGGAAGGTGTGAATAAAAGAAGCATTTTTGTAACATTTGACCTACATGAAGGTGGCCGTTATGGAGCTGCATCAGTAAGCTGTAAGTAATTGGTTTTCACTGCATGAACACATTTTATCAGATGTGGACATTCGAATAATGAATTTATACATCTTTGCAGGCAACGGTGCAGTGTGGCTAGAGGTCTATCAGTTTCCCGTAGAAGCGTGGCTGAGAGAGCTAGAGGTGGTGCCATCGCAAAAAAAGGTAATGAACTGTCAGGACCTCCGTTACATTTAGTGTCTATCTATTTGAAAAAGGCCACAAAGAATAGAATTATTTTACAAACTTTTTGTACACAGGATAAAATATTTAAAATAAAATAAAATCTGAATACCACAATATCTAACCTGGCATTTTTTTGCAGTTTATCAATAATATACCTTTTTGTATAAAAAGCTTTTTCTTAAGCACATGACAAACTTTTCTTTTTGTATTAGTGTACATCAGTGCTGCAATGGACACAGTCACTCATAACCTACTGAATGACAGAATAGGGCTGGACGATAATTCCATAACAATATATATCGATCGATGGACGTATATCGATGATAGAAAAAAAAGGTTCAGTAAGAAGTTTTACACCCTTTTGCATTCTACTCATGTAGATTAATTTTACATTGATTACATCTTCCCAACCAATCACAACGCAGATCCAGGAATGCTCTGTCACTAAGCTCCGCCCCCTTCAAAGAGTTCAGAGAGCACGCTTTCCTTTTTCTTTTTTAAAAACTTGCAGTTTTAGTAAAACGTTGGTTGAATAAAGGTTTGAGTTTGAATTTGGTGTTTGTGTGTTCTTTATCTAAAAATGAGACGCTAGACAACAGCATAAAATGGTCAGGGCTGCACTTAAAATATATGTTTTGAATTTGTTGATAATTATCAATATCGATCAATATCAATATGATTTTATCGATATGCTTTTTTTTCTATATCGTCCAGCCCTATAATAGAATGAAAAAGCGGATGGGATGACCATAATGGTACTGAACTGGTTCAATTGAGGACTACTTTGTCATTTGGCAATTAAACATCTGAGTGAACCAGGATCACATGCGGGGTTCTACAAAACTCCATTCTTGGGATACTTTCAATTCAATGTCTATTGTTTCTTCCAAGTCCACACTATGGAGCATTACAAAAGCACTTACCATTTCTATGTTGATGACACACAACTTAATATTTCTGTGTCATTGTCACAGTTTCTGACTTTCCTCCAGGTTATTGTAGAAAAGGATTAGCCTGAAGACCATGGAGCATGTCAGAAACATAAGCATGTGAGCTATATTTTAACATCCACCAAATGTTTGTTGCTAAATCAACCTGCTACTATTTCAAAACCATTGTCAGAAAATGACAGACTCCTTGATAGCTGCCAAAGCGTTTTCCGAAAAACTGAGAGAAAGTCAGGTTGCCTCCGATTGAAGACTGTTTGCTATAGTGACAATAAAAGGTTTTACAAAGGGGAAAAAACTGGACACATCAAAAATGATTGCACGTTTTTGTTTTCAATGGGTTTGTCTTCTTTGCCAGGTTTTCCTTGAAAAAAGATGTTAATGTCAAGGGACTTCCTGCTTAAATAATGGTCAATAAGTGTTAGATAATTGTAATAATATCTATGGAAAAAATGAAAATCAGACAGCTGGATATCACCCAAATGGTGCTACGAGAGTTCTGACCAACACCAGGAAAACTGATCATATTCCACCAGTTCACATCACTGCGCTGGCTCCGGGTTTGTAAAAGGATTGAATTTAAAGTCCTGTTTCTGGTCTAGAAGACATTTCAATGATGCTGGGCATAATTACAGCTCAGAGTTGCTGCTCATGTGCGAACCATGTTAGACCCCTCAGGCCATAACCTCCGCTCTGGAAAAAAACTTCCTGGAAACTTGAGGCGTGCAGAAACTGTTTTCAGTCCTTTAATGAGGACAAATCATGCTTTTCTGTTCTTTCTTTTCACATTGCAGTTATCAGCTGTGGTCAATATAAAGTAGAACTGCAACGCTTTGGTCTGAATTCCTCATTAATGTAATCCCACGTTCCCCCTTTTTACCTCTGTTCTGAGGTGCGTCTGAGAGCACCTCGTTTTGGTGCTGTCTCTTTAAATCTAAAGGAAGCACTTCACACATCGCACCCCTCCAGGTTGCAGAACGTTACACTCCGCACCGATCGGCCATTTTTGTAGGCTGCTGGGGGATGGTGTAAGAACAACTGAACATTGTAACTCACCCTCTTGTAGCTTCGCCGTCCGTCAGCTTGGACTACAAAATCGTTCCGAGAAATAAAAATGGTGGATTGGCAAAACTGGTAAACCAGAGGTCCATGACCATGTTTGGCAGTTTCGTAGCACTTGGAGAGACGATATTCAAATTTTCTGCATTTCAAGACTCCAAGTGGACAACAAAATGTATTTAAGAGCTAAAAAAGTGGATTTTGTATGATATGTCCCCTTTAAACCAGGACTGAAAACAATGTTCTTTACTGTAGCTTTCCCATCAAGGTCAAATGTTATTTTAACATTAAAATGACATAATTTCTTACCTCTTGATTCTAAATTAGCATTTTAATCGTTCTCCCTTTTTAAAATAAACTTTACTTTTAATTTTTTAAACCAACTAGAAATTATTGTTTCCACTTTTCTGTAGAAGCTTTGCCAGACCCACCAACCTTTAATAGATTGTATTAGCCATTTAGAAACCTAGGTACTGGGCAAACCCTTTTTTTAATCCTCAGGAGAAAAACGTATCTGAAGGATCGGATATGAAATGGTCTCCAGTTACACTGATGATCAAAATCTTTCCACCAACTGTTCCAGCAGGTAATGAAATGTTTTACAGTCTTTCTGTGAAGTAGAAATTCAATCTACTGTGCATCAACTGTGGATGTTCAAATTAGTGATGGGGTGATTTTAGACTTTATCAAAACCTAGCTTTTGTATCAATACTTCTGAAGAGCATTTTTGCCTGTTTTTGTACTTACAAGATTTAAACATGAGATTAAGCGGTACATGTCAAGAAATCTGACAGGTTTTTGCTGATTTGCAGGAAAGAGGTCAGACTTTTTGACAAGCTGTTTGGCTCTTGATATAATCAGAAGCAGCCGTCATCAGAAGACACAGGAAAGCCCGAGGTGCATTTAAGTGATTAGAATCTGACTGCTACTCTGCTTTGTAATGCTTATTTAAATGTAAAAGTCATTGATAAGCATTAATATATACCATATTTTACGGACTACAAGTCGTTCCGTAATATAAGTTGCACCAGTCAAAAAATGCCTCATAAAGAGGAAAAAAAACATACATAAGTCGCACTGGACTATACGCATGTATGTAGAAATTTATCTCACACAATCTAAGACAAACAACTGACATTATATCTGGTAAACCAAAACAGTAAAAAACAAAACAACTGGACTTATTTTCCGAAGTTTGAAGACATTTCGCTTCCTATCCCGGAAGCTTTCTCTATTCAAAAAGTCTGGAGAAATGTGGAGTTGAAAGCTTTATACTACTGCCCAACAAAGGCCTTGTAATGGCTTAGATAACATGCAGTTTGAACCAAAACTGGTCCACTCCTCTGCAACAGGGAGTCGTTAGGGTCGTACTTTTAACGACTGGAAGACTGGACAGTGGCAGGACCGGGTAAACTTTTTCACTCCATCATGATACACTGAAATCAGGGACATTTCGAGGGACAGCTTTTGCCAGGGATAGGTCATCAAAAATCGGGACAGTCCCCGGACATCAGGGACGTCTGGTTACCCTAGTTTAAGTGGTACAGGAGCAGGATAGTTTTCACAAGCCTAGCGAGCCCTCTTGTGGCCATAGATGCTAATGTTTACTCCTTGGTTCATGCTGATCAAGATGAACTACCATTTAAATTTGATACATATGTCATACCTGATTATAAGTCGCCGGATCAGCCAAACTATGAAAAAAGTCTGACTTATAGTCCGAAAAATACTGTATATCAATGGTAAAAGTATTGAACACATTTTAAAGTCCGCCGTGCAAAAACTGCTTTCATCTTTGAGCTGTAAACCAGTAGACTGTAACAATTCTCTTGCTTTGCTTTATCTCTTTCAGCAGTTGCACTCAGCACTTTCTCCTGCCTTGTGATCAGTCAACTGTAGACAGTAGAGCCAGGCCAGGTATGGAAATCCAAGGGAATTTTTTAGCATTCTGTAATACCTGAATACTGTGTTTTATACACAGTGAAGGCCAGAAGGTCACATACATTTATGAGGGCAGACGTCCCTTTCATTTTGTGCTTTTAATGTTACATGTTTCCATTGTTTTTGTGGCTGTGGTAATTATTCAACAAATAACTTCAAATATTTTTTAGAAATGGGACTCCTGTTGTTGTTTTTTTCTCAAAAGGTTCCTTTTATCAGAGGAGGGGGTTTTGGTCGCATGAAGGGGATCTTTGACACAAAACAACAATGTTCCAAACTGGGTTCGGCAGATAAAGCAGGCTAGCAATAATCTTCAAATGTCCCTTCAGATTTATGCCTGCAGCTTGTTTTTTGTTTTTGTTCTTTTTCTTTTTTTTGCCAGCCACTTGTTGATGGGCACACATAACTTTGAGAGTTCTCTTCAATTTGCTGAGGGTCATTTACCCAAATATTACAGAATTCAAACAAATCAATTAGGGCTGGACAATAATTCAATAACAATATATATCAATTGATAGACATATATCAATGATAGAAAAGGGGTCAATAAAAGAATTCAAATTTTCCTTCCTTTTGCATTCTAGCCATGTAGGTTAATACTACAGTCATTACATCCTCCCAACCAATCACAAATGCAAACCCAGGAACCAAGCTCTGCCCCCTTCAGAGAGTTCAGAGAGCACACGTTCCTTTTTCTTTTTTTAAAAACTTGCAGTTTTGGTAAAAAGTTGGTTGAATAAAGGGTTGAGCTTGAATTCAGTGTTTGTGTGTTCTGTATATAAAAATAGGTTGCTAAGCAACAGCATAAAATGATCAGGGCTGCACAAAATATATGTTTATGTATATGTTTTGGTTAATATTTGCTGATAATTATCAATATCATTCAATACGATTTCTATTTTATCAATGTGCTTTTTTTAATATATCACCCAGCCCTAAAATCAATCACCAAAAGCCCCAAATGAAATGAGATCAAAGCCGATCATGATTTTATCCAAAACTCAGACCAGCACTGTGGAATTACTATGATCAGTTGTAATGACAGTGTTCAGTATTCCCCCTCCATGCGTTTGCAAGGTAACTCCTACATTCAAGCCCTTAAAAAAAGCTAATTGAAGTGAACACAGCCCTCTCTCAGCAGGCCTGCCTGTGGCGGTTGCTGTGTGGTGGAGCGGATCCCATAATCTCCTTCAGTATTTGCTGCAAACAGCCCCAAATGACGGACGAGGAAAGACATTTATTTTTTTCAGTTTTAAATATTCCAAGTTCTTTGCACCATTTTATGGCGTTCTTGGTGACCAACAGAACAATATGCTTTTTTGTTTTCTTGAAGCAGATGTGACGCCCTTGCCAGAAATGTTGTGGCCAAATGCAAAGGAAATCCTCTGCTCAGCTGTCAGCAGATGCACTTGTTACATAGCTCTTGGGCTTGAGGATGCTTTGGTGTGTATCTGGAACAGACAATCTGGTGAGCAAACCTTATAGAGAATGTCTTAACGTCTTAATGTCAAAACGCAATCTTCAGCTTATTCTAACACTTGATATATTGTAGATAACTGTTGTTTTTAGGTGGTCCTGCCTACAATTTCAGGAACAGCGTTCTCATTGAACGTAAACTCGTATTAAAACGGCACATTCTTGGACATCCATGCAGTTTAGCCGCAGAGCAGATTACTGAACTGAGACAATAAACTGGCATGTTATTCAATTCAATTCCTGTCAGATTAAAACTGAGTTGTTGAAACCATATTTCTATCAGTCATGGAACTTTTGTATCCAAGGTTTCTTGGTTAATCTTTTCTTTCAGTACAGTTTATTGGATGCAATCCATTTTGCCAGATCAATCACAGGTTGTTTGCATGTAAAAATTAAGAATCATCTAATATCAAGGTCCTTCCATTTGTTCCACACGGATTTTTTTCTTGGAACCATATTTGTTTGTGGTTTATGGTAATGATCTTTCATCTGTTTGTTCTAACTATACATTCAGATGTTTGCTGATGACACTGTAATGTATTTACATGGTAACAGTGTGGGTCAAGTAGCAAATTAACAAACACACACCAAGGTTAATGTTCCAGCATGGTCAGAGCTATACTGCTTTAACTTAATGTTTCCCAAAACGGTGTTGTGTTTTTCTAAAGGTCTCACAGGTCTCACAGGGGAGAGACTACAAGTCCTTACTGAATACAATATACTGGAGTTCTAATTCATAAAAAAAACTTTTATTTCAAGCTAAAGTGAAAAATATGTATTCTTTCATATTTCAGGTTCATGAAAAAACCCATGTCAATAGAAATAGCTAAGATGTATATACATTCTTTGTTTTTGTTTTTACTACCATTTACCGTCTTATCACCTGTAAACAAGCCGATAATACGACCTTTAAACCATTTGGTTACATCACATGTCACGGTCAATAAGGACTCGACTTGAATCAATAGTGACTCGACTCGGACTTGACTCGAATGAGTAGTGGACTTGACTCGGACTCGACTCTGATTTTTTTTTAATGACTTGGACTTGACTCGGACTTGAACACTGGAGACTCGAACCTGGACTCGGACTCGAGGCATAGTGACTTGACTACAACACTGCTGCAATCACACACCAACCTGGTAAATGAGAAGTGCAGCACCAATCAAAAGCGAGTGCATGGCATCACATAAGCAAACTTCTAAATGACCATTTAGGCTGCTGACATCATCATGCAATTCAGAAAATACTTTCTCACCTCTTTTATATATATTCTTTGTAAATTTCTCCACTTTTTATTCATTATTATTTGATATTTTTCCTATTATTTATTTATTGTAAATAAAATTACGTTACTAGAGCTGCGCCTTTAACCCTCCGGGCTGCTGAAACTAAATTATTTCCCTCTATGGGGATGATAAAGTTCATCTTATCTACATATCAATAATTGTATGATTGTTATAGAAGTTTATGTGTTCGTTTCCTCCACTGTTTAGTTGGTGAATCAACCAATCAGCTCTCTCTGTTTCCACCATCATTCTGCTTCAGACAATCTTAGGCTCGCTAAAAGTCCTCCTCACTACTCCTAACATTTTGTCACTTTAGGAGCTCTCTTAAGGCCCAGGATGCTTTCTAAATAACATGTATCTTACTGAGGTATAAAATCCTAAGAAAAATCGTAAAATTTGGGAAATAGTAAGATTTTCTCCTAAAATGATGTCACTAAAATGACTTCACTACTTTTAGTCTCAGGATTCCTTGTGAAAACGGGCACTGATGTTTAAGACTTAGGTAAGGATCAAGGATTATAGTTTGTAAAATATTAAATTCTTATTTTTTTTCTTCTTCTTACCCTTAGGAGCCCCCCTCTCCATCGTTCTGGCACCTGAAGGAAGCAGTCCCCTCTCCAGGGTACAGTTTGTGGATAGCTGGCCCGTGTCCGCTCAGGCCTGTCAGATTGCACCTACAAAGGCAGTTGGTGTGTTGGTGTCGTCTAAGAATGGAGCAATTTATACGGTGACCACAGGACAAGGCATGCAGTGCTGCACCATGCAGCTCATTGAAAGGTTATCTACACTTTACAAATGAAATCATATTTCCCTTATGGTACATTAATCTTTATTGACACGGTTAATTTTTATTTAATTGACACAGTTAATTTTTATTTAATATCATAGACCTAAAGACAGCAGGGATCTCCCAACTGTTACCATGACTCTGCCTTTCCTGCAGGCTGTGGTAGGAGCACTTAAAGTGCTGGATGAAAATGCACGATTTATTTTGCACCACCTTACCACTGATAATCACTTTAGACTTTTGTCTCCATGCAATGTTGTTTTTCTTGCTCAAACTAGTCACTTGTGGTGCAGAGAAGTGGAAAAATGTTCCTGAAAGATGTCCTCAACAGATCAACTGTGTGCTATCTGACTCCTCCATCATCCTATCGAATCGCTTCCCCCTACAAACCTGTTTATGCACTAAATGCCAAACAGCGAGCCCTGTTCATACGAGGTGATTAGTATGATCCTGGTATTGCCTAAGAATAGTTCCTGTAACTAAAGCTTTTCATCTGTCTCCCAGGTGACCCGGAAACTGACTGCCATGATTTGTCTAAGAAGAGAAACCAGAGTGGGCTCTTTGTCTTCTATTTTGATCGATCTGACATCTTTAAGCCTCACTTTCTCTCACATCTAGACCCCCCCAGACAACAGACAACACTCTGTCATGGTAGCCTCGAGGAAATCTGCAACCTCTACCTTCAGCAAAGGTTAGCTTTCAAGGCGGTCGCAGTTTGGTGATTGCCACTATTAATCGAAATGTAATCATTTTCAGCTCTTTTTCACAGAATTGCAATTTTCACTTAACCCATTTCACATCATCCCTGCTTGGTTTTAATCTGTTGCTGTGGAGGAATTTTTCCCCACTCTTTTTTGCACGTTTGCAAAAAAAAGTGGAGTCTTTTCAAGCATAAACAGCCTCAGTCAGGTTTTTGACAGAAGTGTGACAAAAAAAAGCAAAAAGGAAGACACTTGTAAGGAGACAAACGCTTTATCACAACAATGTTGTGCAAATGTTGAAGATTTCACTCTCAGGATGAATCAGAAAAAACAAGAGACAGCCCACAATTAGAATATTAACACTGCTCTCTGTTTTTTGCCTGTTTTTCTCTGAAGAGCACATTCTGCGGATGAAAGGAACAAAGCTCTTGTGCAAACATGGGGAAAGCTGCAGGAAACTGCAGCGGGGATGCAGCAAACACCACAGAGCCACAAACATCTAAAGAACTACAACATCTGAACCCCGCAAGGATATAGGATGTGATATTTCCGTTTGGTAAAACCAGATATGTTTGCGTGCCTGTTCACAGCACTTGTTTCAATTAGATATCAGTAAGGAGCCAGCAGTAACTCTGAATCAGTCTCACAGGGAATACATTTGATTGGCAGTTATTAGATACAATTTGCAAAACACTGTTTATTTCTGTAACAATTCCCTTTAAGAATAAAACCCTTGGATGATGTTTTCATCTCAAAGCTTTGCTGCAAGTTTAATACACTTTTCACCTTGTTTCTCATAAGATGCTCTCAGGACTGGACTGCTGGAGATCTCTGTCCTCTAGAAAGCTGCTATTTAGTGAGGGGGGCTCTACTCTCCTGTGGCTGTCACTGCAAACCACCAGTTTTTCCTGACTGAAACGCCTGAACTCCCTTCTCAGGGACAAAGAGTTGGGAGGGGAATACAAGGATCCAGTTATAACGGT
Organism: Fundulus diaphanus; assembly: GCA_037039145.1. Lineage (NCBI taxonomy): Eukaryota > Metazoa > Chordata > Actinopteri > Cyprinodontiformes > Fundulidae > Fundulus > Fundulus diaphanus. The sequence continues at coordinate 43,387,880 of CM073122.1, forward strand.
GGTACTTTCTACTTCCGCTGTGGAGGCAGCGTTGCCGTAATACCTCCGCAGCCCCTTTCTGAAGTGGATGGTGAACAGGCCATAGATGACAGGGTCCAGGCAGGCGTTTACAAGGCCAAAGATAAACAGGATGTGGGTCAGCGAGTGGGACACCTTCCCCTCCAGGTCATCAGGAAAGAACCAGTACCAGAGGCCCAGCAGGTAGTACGGAGTCCAGCAGATGATGAAAGACAAGACAATCACAATGCTCATTTTTAATGTTCTCATCCGGGCTTTGGGAATGTTGTTTTTGGAACACCTCAGATGTAATTCGTTGGTGGGCACTGGGAACAGACCAGAGAGAGACACAAATCAAGGATTAAAATAAAACCTACCGGTGTATTGTGCTTTTAGACTTGAAGAACAAAATAATTGCTTATTCCTTGGCCATGGCATAAGGTTATTTAAAGAGTGTTGTGATAAAATAAGAGATAACAATCCTTCCTAATGACGGAACCAAACCACCCGGTACTAGATTTGTTTTTTTGAGGCCTCTTCAAAGTTAGTCTTTGATACAGATTTGCTTGCAGTGCTTTGAGACAACTGACACATTTACAACATGAATTAACCTTCATGGTATTGTTCATTTTATCAAGCAAGTTAGAGGATGATGGCAGGTTCTTTGGTTGTAAATATCAAAGTTCTAATTAAATTGCTATCGACTGTGGCCTCCATATTTATTGGCACCTCTGGTACAGATGTGTAAAACTCCTTTGGAATAAATTCAGTAAGGATGAGAGTCTAGCATAATTTCACCTTCACAGATTTGCTGTATTTCTGTAACATTGGGTTTTCGAGAATTTTTACCTCCCCTCCATCCTCCTCTCTGACATGTTGGTACATTAGACCCTTGTGAAGGCAACAACTATGGATAATTTAAATGGTTTATTGACAAAAGTGAAATAATGAATCTTTCTTCCGCGTTCAGGGTAAAAGTCCAGGTTGGCGCTGAGGAGGAGAGGTAGGTGATCGTTAAAGAAAAGCGATGTAAGCCCATCTATGAGGATGATCATAAAAGCCATGCGGTTGCTGTATTGATGAAGATTATCAGAAGGATGTGAACCCATAGAGACCCATAGAAGCTGTGGTTGGCAGCTTGTGGTGAGCGGTGTGGGTTGGCTATGTTTCCAGGAGAAGATGGAGATGACAAGAGGCATGTTGGATGGTGGGACAGGCAGGGGATGTGATGGTGATGGAGTGAAGGTGAGTCCAGAAAGCGGACCCAGATGAGTGACCAGAGGATCAGTGAGGAAATTAGTGTAAGAGTTCCTGAGATGCGTTCTCCTGAGCACGAGCAGCGTTTCATAATCCAGCAGGCAGAGCACACAGAAACTGGGAGCGTCAAGGCAGCAGAGCACATGAGAGTTAACAAGATGATCTGGCAGTGAGTGGGTAGGTGAGGCAGGTATATGAAGGTAGGGAACAGGTAAGCAGAGTTGGGACTTAGTGGCAGCAGTTAGATCTGGTCTGAGCTGATGACTGGTGGCTGGTGACAGAGTGGATTGAGCTAATAGGAAGGTGACAGATGGGAGAAGGCTGAGGGGAGTGAATCTAACTAGTCCAAAATATCTAAGACTAGGACAAGAAGTCTTTATTCAAAGATGGCCCCCAGAAGTAGTGGTGAAGGACGTCACTGGTGCGGCTCATCCAAGGGTGATGGGAAAACAGAGAGGTGAGGGCCGAACAGATGACCATGGAGAAAATAGAAGGTGGGAGGGAGGACCCTGCACATGAGTGGAGCTTACCGTCAGAAGGAGTCCTCTGGGAAAGTACAGCTACAGCTACGCAGTCCAATGGGTCCGCCTTGAGAATGTATTGGGCAGCAGGATCAGGATGGACAAGGATGGGAGCTGCTGAGAATTTCTTCTTAAGTTCAGAAAAGGCCCTTTCTGCTTCTGGGATCCAAAAATAGGGCTTTTTGGTGGAAAAGTGAGTGAGAAGAGAGGAGCTGCAGCCAACAGAAACTTCTGATGAAGCGTCTGTAAAAGTTGGCACAACCCAGAAATCGTCGTGACTGTTTTCTGGTGTTGGGTGTGGGCAACCCTGTACGGCTTTGATTATTTATTTATTTTTCAGGATCTGTCTTCACTCGTATGCAAAAAAGTTATTGATGTCTTGCGGATTTTGCATTTTCACATTTTAACACAGAGACAGTTCTCTAGGAGGGTCATTGTGTTGTGGGAAGTGCATGGAAAATAGAAACTTTAATAAAGAAACATTAAGAAAACTTGCAAGTAGGTCTTGCACAGGGGGAACAGGTCATGAAGCACAGGAAACAAAAGGGATATGGAACAGGCAGTCAGAAATTACAAATGAACAAGGGAAGCTCATTGGAGGGAAATATGGAGCAGCTGAGGCAGAATGGAGGCATGGCAGCTGAGGGAGAGAGACTAACAGAGGAAATTGACTTGAAATCTGCAAAGCAAGAAAAAAAGCTAAACAGAGATCTAAAAGAATTCAATAACAAACGCGTGGAGTAAAATGGCAAGACTTAAAATAAATAAGCAACAATGAAATACTGAAAAAGCAAAGAAAATATGAAAAGAATTAAACCCAAACACCTGGAGATTGTGAGAAGGAGATGGTGGAGTACTTGACGGACATTAAGTGTGGATCAGGGTCATTAGGAAAGATCGGAATGTCATGTAAACAAACAAAGATGACTATGTTCAGGAAATCTCGGAGAGTAACATTTATGAGCAAGTGAAAGACGGCGGATGCTTTGGAGAGTCTAAATGGCATGACGACGTACTCATAGTAGTGTGGGTTCTAAATGCTTTCACCTCCTTCCCAATATAAAGAAGGGAGTACATTACTTCATTTTTATACTGCAGGAACATGGTATATCATAAATAATATAAATTAACCTACCCAGCAAGTTGAATTCTTGCAGTATTTGTGCGTTCACAAACACACAAGAATCCATCTTGTCCCACCCCCATTTCAACCATTCGGGATCATACCAAAAACGGTTCAGGTCAGTCAGGTTGCAGTATTATGGTTTGAGGCGGGACATACCCCTGTGACAAAAACAAGAGCTGCTGAGCCCACTGCTGAACCAAAATATGCTGCTATCACATCTGTTTCGTCAGAATCCCTGATTTCTTCTTTGAAAGAAGAACAGCAAGAAGTGCCTTGACCAGCGTAACTTGTTGTAGTTTCTCGAGGTGTCTGCTGCTTACAACATTTTCATTTGATACAGTGATTGGCTAAAACCAACCTTTGGTAGGAGGGCACTAGGTGTTGCTTTGCCCAATTAGCCCAAAAAGTTCTGGTGAATGTCCTTCCTTTCCCCAAATGGATTTGATGGGAGCAGTCCCAGACTGATAATGTGCAGAATGGAGAGTGTTACACATTATCAATCTAGGTTTATTAGAAATTAAAAGCTTTCCAACATTCTGATCAGTTTAGATGAGTAAATCTCCCAATCTTGAGATGTTTGGGTTTTGTATTCAGTAATCCACTGGTGTTTAATTATGTTCAAGCAGATCTTGCCATGTTCTGTTGTCAACTTATTAGTTTATACATGTGGTTTGTTATTTGTACATTGGGTTTTATTGGATTTCGTGTTATCTTTTCCCTTTGCTTTATAATTCCTTGTGTCTCAGCTCAGCTCTTTTTGTGTTTTGAGTAGTCTCTCTCCCTCAGCGTCCCTGCTTCCTTCTGTCACAGCTGCTCCACGTGTCCTCTGATTGCTCTTCTGGGTTGCTTGTCATTTCTCCACCCCTGCATCTGTACTTAAGCTCACTGGTCGTCATTGCTTTTTGCTAAATTCTTCAGTTGACTGTTTCCATGTCTACTTTCACTGCTTGTTACTTTGCCCATTCACTGTCTGCAAAGACCAACCTATAAGTTCTTCTTCTTTGACTATATAAGAAAATGACCCCATTCCGAAAAAAAAAGAAATTTATTACTTTAGTCATTAAAGAAAAAAACTAAATGTTCAAAAGTGGTGAAGCTTAACTTTTGCCAAAATTGGCTATGAATACTTTTGCAAGACACTAGTTGTGCTATTAAATGTCCAGTTATCAGAAGGTAGATAAAAACTGCTCTCAATCTTATTCCCTGGAAAAAAAGCTGTTTACTTTCCAAACCGAAACTTGAACTCACCATAGAGCAAAATTCTGTTGACCAAAGAGAAGAGGCTAAACTTTTGGGAGTGACAATTGATAATAGATTGTGTTGGGACAGACATGTTCAGAACTTGTTAACTAAAATGGGTAATAGTTTATCGGTTATTTAAAGGTGTTCAAAATATTTTATACCGCAGATTGTTAAACAAGTACTTGATGCTTTGTTTTTTTCACACCTTGATTATTGCTCGGTGGTTTGGTCAAACACTTCATCAATTGATATAAAAAAAACTACAAGTAATTCAGAATAAAGCTGCACGTGTTGCTCTCTCATGTGGGTTTATATCAAGTGTTGACAAAATGCATGATATCCTTTTATGGTTCAAAGTTAAAAATAGATTGGTTTATTCAATAATGGTATTTCTATATAATGTTATAACAAATAAAACACCTTTCATTTTATATACAAAACTATCCTTTAGTATCGATACACATTATTATCCAACGAGACATGCAGTAGGAGGTAGTTTTATTTTACCTAGAGTTAAAACTAAATCAATTCAACGTTCAGTTAGGTACAGGGCAATGTGTGAATGGAATTCACTCCCAAATACTATCATACAACAAAACACTCTCTATGGTTTCAAAACTTCACTTAAGAAATATTACCTTCAAAGAAATTTGAATAGTTAATGTTAATTTAATTAAGGAGATACTGTTGTAGGGTTCTTGTTAGCTTGTTCTTTGATATAGATCTATTTGGAGTAGCAAAAATGTATTTTAATTATGTTTATTATTTATTTATTTTATTATTATTATTATTTTAGTGATCAATGTCATTAAATGTAAATATGTATTAAATTTTGTGTAAATGTCTTGTGCGTATAGTGTGTAACGTGATGTAATAAATTGTATTGTCACATGGAAGACTGGAGGACCCCAGGAAGAATAGCTCTTAGCTTATGCTGAAGCTAATGGGGATCCAAATAAAACAAACAAACAAACAAAGAGAAAACAGTTTAAGCAGATGTAAAGTTAAAGCTAACAGAAACAATTTGGCTTAAAAAGAATGATCCCTGTATAAACTGCATAGGATTTTTATTTACTGACAGATCCATGCTAGATCAGCAGCGAAAGGTGTTGCTTGTAATACATTTTTTTATGTTTTTATTTATTTTTTGGTGGATCAGTGAGGTAAAGCATTTTGGCTCAGAGTTCAGACTTACAGTTGTCCTTTTTCAGTCGTTTGGAGATCTCATGGAAGATCCTGGCATAACAGGTGATCATGATAACCAGAGGCAGCAGGAACAGACAGGAAAAGGTAAACATGTTGTAGGCCGTCTCATGCCAACGAGCTGCAAAGCTTCCCCATGTCGTGCACTGGGTGAAGTCCTCGGGATGGATGATGGTCACATTATGAAAAAGGAAAACCTAAGGAGGGAGATTGAGATTGTTTAGCCAGTTGAATCAACTAGTTCAGCATGTTTTTCAGATCTCATAATTCACCGGTATGCTCACATGCTTCGGCTGAACAAATAGGAATGTGATCTAACCCAGCAAGAAGCTGGGTCACATTACCTGAACTCAAGAAAAAACATGTGTTACTTGTTTCCTATGGTGTTTGACCATGTGGATAGGTAGGATCTACCAAAACAGTTTATCTAGTGTGAAATAGCTGTATGTTAAATTAAAACAGTTGTAGCTCATAATGCAATCTGTTAACTATTGTCACCTAACTTTTATAAAGTTCTACACAGATCTTCGTCTATTACATTAAATTGCTCATCTGTGAGAATTTGTTTCGTCCTTTATTACCCTTGACACACTCCGCTTCACTTTTTTTCTTCTTTTTCAAGACTTAATGAAAACACGGTGTAACCCAAGGATTTCACACCAGAACGGTCTCTGGTGTGAAATCTCCAGTGACAGAAAAATCTGCGTGGGAAAGGTAACACGGTGCAGCCTGCCTCACTTTTCATGGCACAGCTCAGGCTAAACCTAACGAATGGGCAAAACCCTTTAATTCTTCACATTTCGCTGCACAAATATTCCTCCCTTTGGGCTCATTCACATTTTGTCACATTGCACCAACACAAGTCAATGCAATTCACCGGGATTAAAGGTGATAGACCAACACAAAGTGTCTCGTGAAGTAGGAGGAATGTGATGCGTGGTTTTCACTTTTCTCCTTTTTCACAACATAATTCTGAAGAGCGTGACATGATTTCAGCACCCTTGAGTCAATACTTTAACCTTTAACTGCAATCCCAGCAGCAAGTCTTTTGAGGCCCGTCTCTCCCAGCTTTACACGTCTATAGACTGAGATTTCTGCCCCTTCGTCTCTGCAAAATAGCTTTAACTCAGTGAGATTCAGAGGTACTCAAGCAAGAGTAACATTACTTCTGTATATTTGTACCCAAGGTGAGTAAAAAGCAATCATCCAAAAACGTATTTGAGTGAAAAACTGTTTGGTAAAAAGGCTACTTAACTTACAGAATACTTGTTTAATTATAACATAGTTTGTGAAAATGATTTAATCAGACGGACAAAAATAATGTATGTGTAAATTCTGTTATTTGAAAGAATAAAAACAAAAAGAAATCAATAAAAAAAATTACAAAATAACAAATTCAGACAGAAGAAGCACATTTCGAAGAATTTTTCACGACATAAAGCTTGTGAAACCAATACTTATGGTAGATAATGTCTATATGTTAAAACAATCCAAACTACTTCCTCTGATACAACATATACTATTCACTGTACGTTCACTTGACCTCCAAAACACTCAGATAGCTCAGCAGAAAGAAAATAACATTAAAATAATAAAGCTTTGGTACAAACAAGAAGTCTCAGTTTAACAGAAGGCGTGTTTGTGGGGATAAAGCATGCTTGTTCTTCTTTCACCAAAGTAACAGGTGGGAAGAGGAGCCATAAATTGTACTCAAGCGAGAGTAGCGTTATTTTAAAGAAGTATTACTCAAGCAAAAAGTATGGTGCTGTAAAACTGCTTCTAGAAGTACATGTTTCCCAAAAGTTACTTAAATTATTGTTACTCAGTAAATATAAGTAATTACTGCCCACATTAATAAGCCTTCACAGGTCTGCAGTTTTCCTGGACCATTATAACACGTTATTTTTGATCTGCACCATCCCCTTGTAGCTGTGGCTGTGTGTTTAGGGTCGTTCAGCCGCTGGAAGATGATACTCCAACCTAATCTCAAGTTGTTGTTTTTTCGCTGCCTCAGACAGTCTTTCCATCCAGGATTACCTTGTACTGACCTCCCTCCATCTTCCCATTATCTCTGACCACCTCTCCCCACAGCATGATGCTGCCACCCCTATGTGTCGTCGCTGGGATGGTCTGTTCAGGGTGATTTGCAGTAATAGATCTCCTCAACAAACATCATTTTGCATGCAGGCCAAAAAGTTCTGTTTCGGTCCAAAAAGGGTAAGATTTGATGCGAGCACAAATGATGTGGAAAGTTTCACCCATTTGAGGTGTTCACGTAACTTTCTCGCTGACCCATCTGCGGTGTTCCTCGGTCTTAGTGACGCTTTTTGTTCACTGCTGCTCTCTAACAAATTCGGATTCATACTGAGATAAAGTTACACACAGCTAAAATTCCTTTAGTGACATGCCTTCAGAAGAACACTAGATGTTATGAGAATGAAACATTTAAATACCTTTGCCAAACACAATTGTATAAAATGTAAATTTGAACAATCAACAGGTTACCCAAAACAGTTTCAGGAGGTTGGGTTTATTCGTTGTACTTTACAGCTTCCAGCTTTGAGGTTTGGAGCGTTACTCTTATACACCTCTTTAATGTTTCACCAATAATCTCGTCATGGTAAAATCTGGAAAAGGATGGCAGCTCAAAGCCAAAACCAAGCTAAATCAACCACCCTCAGCCATGATGCTTGACTTTAAATCAAATGTTTGTGCTGACATTGTTCTTTATTCCAATTGCACTTTGCACATCTAGGTTGTTCTGACATGTTTTGTGCAGAAAGAAAAGGCTGTCTTCTGGCAACCCTTAACAAGTCAAGTTTTTTTTTTTCTTTGCGTTGACATTTTTGAGCTTGGACATTTCACATGCAAACTGGAGCATGAGATGATGTTCCCAGGGGTTTGGGGGTATTTAGTTTTAAACTTAAAGTGAACATGCTAAGAATGCAACTTTGCAAAGATTGGCAACTGTCCTTTATGTTATTTCACTTCTGAAAAACCCTTCCTATTCCTATTGTGCATTCTCTTCTTTTTATGGTGCGCTACCAAGAGTTTTTAGATTTGCACCACCCAGCCTGCTTGTTGATTTCATTGCAAGCAGGAACGCTCTACTTGGGTTCTTAACATTGTCTCTTAGTTTTTAGAAAATAATGAAACTCTGAAATATATTGTGCTTCATAGTATTTTGTTCATCAGAGGCTAGATATTAACGCCTGATTTAAAGGTTGCATGTTGACATCTTGATGCCTAAAATAATAAAACGGAACACAGATTTATGGCGCCGTGGAAAAGTATTAATACAGCCCCCGCCCAGTGTTTGATTGGAAAAAAAACTGAGAGGCTTCAAAAGAAAAAACGGCTTTAAACATACATCCCCTGCTCCAGTGGAATGGTTTAGATCAAAGCACATTAATCGTGCATTAGTACGGCCCATTCAAAGCGCCGACCTACATCCAGTCGAGAATCTGTGACCAGACTTTAAAAATAAATCTTCGTGCTCTCAGTCCGCTCTGGCTCAGCTTCAGCCTTTCTCAAAGAAGATGTGCAAAGCTGTTACAAATATGCCTCAAAACACTTGCAGGTGTAAAAGCGGCGACCAGTTGTTCTACAAAATATGGACTCGGGGCACTTTTCAGAATTTATTTGTAATTCAAAGTGAGACTATCCTGGCAGGTTACTGCAGACCTCCATAGATAACTGCAGGTTACCTGAACACAACAGATGAGGTTTGGTGCTAAGAAAGGCAAACATTTGCACACAGAAAACGCCTTTCGAACAAATAGGCTTTCTGAGATTGAAGTATTAGTCTGTCTAAAAGTATAAAAGCATCTGTTCTGAACTTTTGTTCCTGTTGTCTTCTGAGCCTGCCTGACCTTACCTGAGGGACTGAAAGCACAACGCTCATACCCCACGCCACAGCGAGCATGATCCGGTTCCTCCTCCTGGCTTTGTTGATTGCCAGAGGGTTGAGGATGGCAGACTGCCTGTCCAGACTGATCACCACGGTGACAAAAGCGCAGGAGTACATCGCCAGCAGCTTCAGAAACATCAGCAGCCTGCACGCAAAGTCCCCAGCCAGCCACTGGACTGTGATGTTCCACGCAGCATCCACAGGCATCACAATGAAGGTCACCAGCAGATCCGCCACAGTCAGGTTGACAATCAGCACCCTGACGTGGGATTTCCGTTTGCCATCTCTGTGTGCCGCCCACAGCACAGCCAGGTTGCAGAAGGCGGACGTGCCGCAGAGGATGAAAGTGATGATGACTCTGATTTTGGCTGCTGTGGTGAACGTGGGCAGCGTCGGGACCTCCTCCTCTGTCCAGTTGGAAGAGGCCAAGGAGCAGTTGCAGGTGACGTTAGCTTGGAGGTCTGCCACCAGGTCACGCATGGTCACTGCAGTCTCACACAGAAAGGTGTTCATTTCCTGCAGCTTCTGGAAGAGGAAGCATTTTGCCCATTCTTTGCACACATTAGCTCTGGCAATAAGAAAAAAAGGGATTCAGCACAAGTACACCAAATATAAATGTATGATTTAATTTCTTGTTTCTGATAGGTTACGTAATACAACACTCTTTTGCATAACAGGCTTTTTCTGTAGGAGTGGGTGTGTGTTTGTGTATGGGGCAGCAGAAGGGGATCTTACCCAGGTCACAAGAACCACCACTGAGTACGACATTTATGTAACAAAACAATAATGCAATAAATTATTTTTGTCACTGCTTCTGCTTTTCATGACAATGGCAGAACTACGTGCAGCTGAAGAAACAAATCAGTCTTCATGTGGGTGCATTTGTGCCCATAGCATGAAGGCATCATTAGTGATGCCTCCATACGCAAGTCTGTCTTTTCAAAAGGGCTCAAACTACATTCTGCATGCATTACAACAGTATGGCTGGATGCAGAGTCTGGGCATCACACTGCAAAAAATATCCTTCAAGCCCAGACCTGTTGAAAATACAACAAAGGAAACGACAAAAAAAGAACATTTAGACAGTATGTTCACATAAAGACCCCAAACGGCTAAGAAACTGAAAAGTTTCTAACGATTTAATGTCAATAGAAGAGGTGCTGGATCAGGTTAAATTCTTTAAATTGTACAATATGATTGGCGTGTGCATCGTTGTACTGGTGAAAAACAATAATTGCAAAACCCCCTAAACAGAAGCCCGCCATGAAAAATGGCGGTGGGAGCACACTGTGGGGATTCTTCAGCAGGGACAGGGAAGCATATCAGCTGGAATTGATAGGAAGCTGGATTTAGCTTCATACAGCGAAAAAAACGCAGTTAAACCTGTTAGAGCCTGCAAAAGACTCGAGATCAGGGCAGAGGTTCACCTTCCAGCAGGACAGCCACCCTGAACATACAGCAGAGCTGCAGTGGAAAGGTTAGATCAAAGCACATTCTTCTGTTAGAATGGTCCAGTCAAAGTCCAGACCTAAATAACATAGAGAATCTGTGGCAAGGCTGGAAAATCAGTGAAGAGAAGCTGACCATCCAGTCTGACTGAGGCTGAGCTGTTTTACAACGAAAAACAAGGACAGACTTCAGCATCGTATCTGCGAAGGTGGTAGAAACACGTGCCAAGCGACTTGCAGCTGTAATTATCATTCGGGGGAGCTGAATACAAATGCATGCCGCACTTTCTTGGTTTTAATTACTAAAGCACTCTTAGAATGGTTTGTTATTTTCCCTTAACGTCACAATAATGTCTTACTTTGTGATGATGCATTACAAGAAATATATATAATAAGTTTGAGTGATTGACTGTATGTTTTTCCTCATAAAATCCAGACATTGTATCGTGAAATAAAACGTTTAACAGCATAGTAAAATCTGATTTCTAGAAGAGGGGCAAATGTTAACTCGCGCTTGGATTTGACCATGTTTAAACAACTGGGGGGGGGGCTTTATCCCAGTTTGTGATCTTCTGCTCACCCCTGCATGCCGATCTGAGTAGAGAAAAAGCCTCGCAGCCAGACTCTCAGATTGACGTGGATGTGGACTTGCAGTTCAGTCTATATGCCCCTTTAAATGTCCTGCAGACATTTTTTTTCCACTTCTGTGCTCCCACACCCAATTAATGGCTGTTGACTTTCTCCACAGATGACATCTTATTGCCCATCCATCAGGAAATGTCGAACAGAGAACGCTTCTGCATTTTAGCATTTCAAGGAATTCAAGTAGAAAAAAAAAAAAAAACAGGCAATACCAGTAAAAACTTTTATGCAACAAAATGCATTTTCAAATCATTCCCTAACAGTAGGGAAATGTGTAAAGAGGTGAAATAAACTTTGGCTTACCTTGCAGGGAGGCTCTATAGAACATGAATGTTTAGAAATCCTTGCAGAATATTTATTTAACTCTTCTTTGCAGAACCACTGTGAGTTTCAAAGGAATGTGAGCTCCTCCGCTGCTGCACCTTTATCAGAGCATCCATCCATCTTCCTAGCAGCTTCACCTCCGGAGGAGTGGTCTGACCCAGCGCCACAGACCAACATGTCTCTCTCTCTCTCTCTCTCTCTCTCTCTCTCTCTCTCTCTCTCTCTCTCTCTCTCTCTCTCTCTCTCTCTCACACTCACTCATACAAAACACTGTGATCATGTTGACTACAGCATCATCCAAAAAGCAGACATAAATAATTATAAGATTAACCACAAATGGTTCTGAAAGTATTCAGAAAAAACGTACAGTGTACAAACCACCCTTCCCACAATGTTTTTTTTTTTATCTAACAAAGATGAAGCTACAAGGAAAATGACAAGGAAAGATTAAAAAAATAAACAAATAGTCAGAAGCAAAGTCCCCACTGAAGTTTAAGGGTTAGAGGTGTAAATGTGTCCTTTATGCATTCCAGGGTCTTTGGAGCTTTTAAAGCTTGCACTATAATCTAAAAATTGTTGGGTTGTCCTTTGATCTTTTTGTTTTTGTTTTTACAATTCTAAGTTCATCATGCATCAAACATAAATTAAACAAATCCCAGTGTTTTACCTGCAACAGCTACTTCAGTAAAATCCCTGAGATAATCCACAATGATTAAGTTATGGTTTCAAAAACGCCGGAAAAACCCATTGCCATGATTTTAAGTCTTTTTACTGAGAAGTCAATACCAGAGTTAGTTGAACTTTCCTCCAGTTGTTTGAAACATTAGAATGATGCAATTATGATTAAATTGTGAAACGATTTTATTCAATGTTATCATACTGGAAGAATGTCAAATGGCCTGAAGAAAAAAACTGGAGCCTTACATAGTAGATGAATATTATATAATGTTAAATACTGCTGACACGTCATGCTAACACATAGTCCCCCTGCGCTAGATACACCCCTTCATTGGGCCAAATCATCTGATCATATGCTGACGATACCCAGCTCTATCTGTCATTTCCACCTGACGAGCACACGATCTGAGCACGCACCTCAGACTTTCTCTCTGGCTTGTCGACATGGGTGACAGTCCATCGCCTCCAATTAAATCTAGCATGTCTTTTGAGACCTCAGCAGATGGTCCAGAACATTGTGGTGTGTTTAGTGTTTAATCAGGTTAAAAGAGCGCACGTAACCTATCTCCTTGGCTTATCTCACGACTCGGTCATTCCGGTTGTCAAGGAATGGTCTACTAGGAGTGCCTACAGCACACTAGAGACCACCCCGACTCTTATCATGTGTTTTTCCACGACCTACCAAGTCCTACCAGAACAGGGGCGTTCTATGTCTATCTTCAAAGGAACTCTTGAAGACCTGGCTCTTCAGAGAGCATCTCCTACCCTGTTATCTATCCTGTACTTCCCTGTCCCCTCTACCACAATATTTCTCCTGAACTTCTTTCTATTTCTACACCCTATCTCTGCACTGTCATGCCTGTCACCTCTGACTGAACCTGGCAATTGGTCTTCCTTCTAAGTAGCTTATTGTTAGCTTTGATATTAATTGCATTCTCATTCTCAAAGAAACAGAAAGTCCCTGTGTTATATTTGTGCCGGTGTTCTGATGGTTCACCATACCCCTCAGTAAATGCTTATGCGCTGCAGCAAAACCTCCAAAATTGCGCATGTGTTAAATTCCATTCATCATTTCAGCATACTTCCGACTACAAGTGGTTTATGTATTTTATTGGGTATTAATTACACATTACTTAGTTGCATGCTTGTAAGAAATGTACACTAAGCATTTCTATAATTTTTTAGTAAGTGGAGCCCTAAAATCGATTAATCTCCTGTTAAATCGTTAACGCTGTTGTTAGCCCGAGTTATTAATGTTTAACACCTTTCCCCAAACTGATGAAGGTTAGATGTCAGAATTTGTCAAAACCGCATTCCCTTGGTAAAGTGTATTTTCTTACAAGCACCATCAGCATACCACTTCACAAATGTAAGCTGTTTCAATAAAACAGTCTGCACTGACAGACAGACAAGATATAAAAATCAACTACCGGTATGCTATTCTGACAGGTGACAGGGTATGCCACACCGCCAGAACACTGGTCCCAAGCCCAGATAAATGCATAGAGTTGCGTTATGAAAGGCATCGGCTTTAAAACTTTTGCCAAATGTATCATGCAGGTCAAAAACATGATCCACACTGGATAGGTCGAAACCCTGGTAAACAATGACTGCCATTGATGCTGGCGACTGACAGGGTACCAGTGGAAATTGGGCTACTGTTGGTCAAAGAAGAGAAGGAAGATGTGTATGTAGACAGAGAAAGAAGAGGAAAGGTGAGAGTCTAAGAACCGAGAGTTGGGACATTGAATGTTGGGACTAGGACAGGAAAAGACCAGGTGGAAAGGTAGCAAGGGTACAAGCTTCACAGCAGGGTTCAAGCTGTTCTACCGTGGTATAGAAGGGAAGAGAAATGGTGGGGGGTTATCTTGACGGAGGGTTTTATCAGGAATGTTCTGGAGTAGTAGTGTCAGATAGGGTGATGAGCCTGAAGCTAGTCTTAATAATCTTAAGTGTAACTTTATTCAGTGTTGATTTTGTGGCTCTATGCTTCTCCATGAGTGAATGCCGCTTGTCGGGACTTTGATGCAATCAACTGGTTCCCTTATATAGGAAATTGTTTGACCAATCTGTATTGAATTTGACTTTGTAAAGTGCCTTGAGATGACATGTTTCATGAATTGGCGCTATATAAATACAATTGAATTGAATTGAAGTTGTCAGTGTTTATGCACCACAGGTGGGGTGTGAGTTAGAAGAAGTGATGCAAAATACCCACATGGGTGAGACAGTGGTGACTGGTGCAGAATGGACACATTGGAGGTGGGAACAGAGGTGACGAGGAAGTGATGGGTAGGTTTGGTATCCAGAACAGGAATCCAGGAGGACAGATGGTGGTAGACTTTGCAAAGATGATGGCTTCCTTCTGGAAGGAAAGTTGATGAGGAGACTTGATGTTGAAATGAGGCAGTACAGGACTATATTTGGAGAAAGAGATCAGCTAAGAAGAAGTGGGACACTGAGGGAACTAAAGAGAGTAACCAGGAGTGTGTGAGATGAAGCGTAAAGCGAGTAAAGTTTGTTGGAGTTTAACAATATGAGATGCAATTTCAGTCTTTGAGTCAGAGTGCTGTTTACGTGGGTTTGGTCCCTCTGAAAACTCAGTGAGCCGACTTATCTTTCAAATTTATCATGCTAGCATGAATTTTATATCAGTTTCTTTCCAACACGTGGCAAGAGATACATTTCTTTCCAACAAAACACACAATGATATCTCATAAACATGTCTGAGACACCTTAATTACTGGACTCTGTTTCCATGGTGAGCTTTCATTCAGTTCAAGGAGATACGACCGAGGTTAATTACATCCTCGTCCTTTCATCCAAACACATTCCTTCTCTGGGCTCTGATGAGTCGGAGGAAAGTTAGACCACTGAAAGACATGCAGGAATCGTTTAACACAACAATAAAGTTGTGTTAAACGATTCCTGCATGTGTTAAATGCTATCCAGGGTTGTGCTCTGTTTTTTTTGCAATGTCACACGTCTTAATTCTGCTATGCTTTGGTTTGATGGGCTAAAATGACCAATATCACATTAAGAGTGTTTCCTCCTATTTGTCAGTAGGTACAGCTCTTCATCTAAAATCACCACAAATTGAACTTTCAACACGTTCATCCCCGGGACACAAAACCCATTTGCTTTGCGAACAGTATAATTAGGGCCAGCCCAAGGTTGCATGGGGCCTTGAGCAGAATTTGATCGGGGGCCCCTCTTCCTGTTAAGAACATCTGCCCCACCAACAGCATTTCAATACAGATTTCATAGGATCTGGGTAGGCCAAGTATAATTGGCTGACCTTAAAATCATTCCCAGATAATTGATTATCAATCGCTGGGATATATTTATGAACGAGGTGAGCTCAAACACAAAGAAAAGCTTCTATTCGTAGCAACCCAACACAACAATCTGACAGAAAAAGGTTATTCTTTGCATTTTACAAAGTAAATTAGCAAATTCCTTCCTAAATTTAAAACAATTTGAACACGTTTAATGTAGCTACGCTGAAGCTGTCAAACCAAATGTAATAATATTCTCAGCGTCACATTAAGTAGATATAGATTCATGGTTTCTGTTAAAATGCAAGCATTTATATGAGAGCTCTGATGGTTTGGGGGGTCAAAGCAGCGATTTAGTTCATTATGGCCTCGGGCCAGCTCAGAGAATATTTTGTCAGGGTGTTTATCCTAAGATATAGTTGCTTGAACCAATGAATGTGGCACCTGGCTTAAAAGCCAAGGTATTGTCTGGGCTTTTTAAATGGTTCAAAGCCACATTAATCTTTCTCGACATAAATATTTGACTTTGCAGAAAATATTGTGAAATTCTCTAATTAATTTGGCATTTAGCAAATAGAAATTATTTCAGAAATGTCATGATGCAGCCTGGATGGCTGCACTCTGGGCGTTTCCTGCCTCCTCCTTTCACAGTGCAGCCCTGATTGGGAGCACCTGTCGGGCTGCAATTAACTTGGACTGGCTCCACCTGTTCACTCCACTATATAACTCACCTCAGTCTGATCCTCGTCGCCGGCTCGTCTTCAGTCATCACTACCACCAAGCCTGTCTGTTCCAGTCCTCGGCATTCACGTCTTGCTCCTCGTCTGTTTAGTTAAATTCCTGTTTGCTGCGCTGCTGGATTCTGCTCCTTTGTCTCCGTTGTCCTCTGGTTTATCGTCCTGCTTCTGCAGCAGCCCAGCTCCTCTGGATTTCTCCGTGCTCCGTTCCTGTCAGCCAGCTCCTGCACCCTACAACTCCGTCTGGTAACTGACTGGTTCTTGTCATCCATCATCCACCGTCTGCAATAAACTCTCAAAACCAGCTCTGCGTGTGCGTGCTGTGTCCGGGTTCATCCAAGACAAATCATGACAGGAAATGCTTACTGACCCTAAACCTAAAAGGTCTAATCTCAATTATTGGCAGAACAGGGAAAAAGAAACCAAATGAAAGCTAGAAAATATATGAAGTGGTCGCAAATCTGGCCATTTATTTTATAATTTAGTCAAATGAGAAATGTATCTTCTTTCCTTGCTTCTTATGCTCTTCTCTCAATATGCTCCTATCTCATCCCTCCTCCTTTATCTTCTTCCTCTTCACTCTTCTGTATACTGTCACAATAATGCTCAAAATCGAATTTAGCCAGGGATGCCATCCATCCATCCATTTTCTAACACGCCTATCCCTTTTTGGGGTTGCGAGGGGTGCTGGTGCCTATCTCCAGCTGTTAAAGGGGCGAAAGGCGGGGTACGCCCTGGACAGCTCGTCAGTCTGCATAGGGCATAGCCGGGATGCATGATGTCAAATTTAGTGGACACAGGACTAAATCTGTATATATATATATATATATATATATATATATATATATATATATATATATATATATACATATACATAAAAAAAACACTTATTTGGCACGATCTGGCATTATCACTGCGGATTGCTGACAACTGCAACAGAGAGCAGCTTCTCAGCATGTCAGCAAACATCTTTTATGAAGCAAAACTCCACCATGTGGTTTTATTTATTTAACACAGTCATAAAGCAGAGGATGCTAACAGAGAAATTAATTAGTAGTTACTAATGCAGAGACTGTTTTTAATTATGCTCAGTACACAAACAGTCTGATCCTGACAGCTCCATAGTCAACCCATATTTAGAATTTTAAACTGTTGATTTAAAGAAATTAACAATAAACCACTTGGTATAAAGAAACCCAGCATCCTCAAACAGATTATCATCTCTTTCCAAGAATTGTGAAAGCATAATATGGTCAAATTTTTCTTCTGGCGACCTTGCTGGCAGGATCTGTTGCGTTGGATTTGTTTTGTTTAAATTATGTCCAAATCACTGCCAGGAAGGAAAGGAACACACTGACCCAAACAGGATGTTTTGTTTGTAACCGTTTTCTTTTTTCATTAAAAACAAAAACATGAGGGAAACTCAATACTCTAAGCACAGTCAGGTGTTTCACAAAGCAGATGCAAATTTATTGGCCCTTCTGGTAAAGAACTCACATTTTATGGCAGTGACATGAGTTCTATTTAAATCTTTTTTAATGCCCAAGCATTGTAAAGAATAAATAAATCATTAAGTAACATTCACCCCCGCCATTTAATTCTGCTCTTCAATTCAATTTTATTTATATAGCACCAATTTATGAAACATGTCATCTCAAGGCACTTTACAAAGTCAAATTCAATCAGATTATACAGATTGGGTCAGATTATACAGATTGGTCAAAAAAAATTTCCTTTCTAAGGTAACCCGGTTGATTGCATCAAAGTCCCAACAAGCAGCATTCACTCCTGGAGAAGCGTAGAGCCACAGGGAGAGTCGTCTGCATTGTCCATGGCTTTGCAGCAATCCCTCATACTGAGCAATCATGAAGCGACAGTGGAGAGGAAAACTCCCCTTTAACAGAAAGAAAAACCTCCAGCAGAACCAGGCTCAGTGTGAACGGTCATCTGCCTCGACCGACTGGGGGTTAGAGAAGACAGAGCAGAGACACAACAAGAGAGACAAATATTTAAAGCATTTATTTCTTGTCATCACTGATTAAAAAAAATAAGTTAGCATTTCAGAAAACTAATATTGTGAAAAAGTTATAGCATACTTATAAAAAGTTAAGTGGAATAAAAAAGTGTTGTAGGAAAAAGTGCACCAGCAAAGGGAATGACCGCAACCTTGAGAGGATTTCTAAGCAAAATCCATTCAGGCGGAGGCTAGCATCAAGAGCTGCTGCCTACAGGTGAATCCTAACCATGGGCTCCAAGTGTCGCAGTCCTCTCATCAAGTCACTCCTGAACCAGAGACAACGTCGTCAGAAGTCTCTTACCTGGGCTAAGAAGAAAAAAACTGGACTGTTGCTCAGTGGTCCAAAGTTTTCTTTTCAGATGAAAGTAAATTTTGCTTTTCATTTAGAAATCAAGGTCCCAGAGTGTGGAGGAAGAGAGCAGAGGCCCAGAATCCATGTTGTTTGAAGTCCAGTGTGACACTTCCACAGTCAGTGATTGTCTGGGGCGCCATGTCATCTGCTGGTGTTGGTCCTCTGGGTTTTCTGAAGTCCACCGTCAGGAAACTCTGGAGCACTTCATGCTTCAATCTACTGACAAGCTGCATGGAGATGCTGATTTCATTTTCCAGCAGGACTTGGCACCTGCCCACGTTGCCAACGGTACCAAAAGCTGGTCCAATGACCATGATGGTACTGTTCTTGATTAGCCAGAAACTTCTCTGGCCTGAACCCCATGGAAAATCTCAACAAGGCAGATGACCTGAAGGCAGCTATCAAAGCGACCTGGGCTTCCATCACACCAACGCAGAGCCACAGGCGGATTTTCTCTATGCTACGGTGCATTGATGCAGTAATTCATGCAGGAGGAGGCCCAACCAAGTATTGAGTGCATAGAAATGAACATACTTTTCAAAATAAACCTTTTTATTTAAGTTTTCTCCAAAGGCATGCTGCTGATGTCCAGGCCGTCAGTGAGGAAGCTGCGTTGTTAGTGGCACATTAAATCTAAAGATTTCCCACAGCGCAGTTCCAGCTATCGGCTGTTCAGGTCGGGAATCCGGATGAAGCGTGATGTTAAGGAGCTGTTCCATGAAGTCTCTATGTCATCATCACCTGACTCGTCTTTGTTTTTTTTTTTTTCATTTGATGGATAAATTATCACATAAATCTGTTAAAGGAGCTTTGCATGATCCTTAAGGCAGAGCGTGTCAAAGAGATTCTGTTAATGTGAATGCACACAGGAAACACTGTTAAATCCTCAGTAAAATGCGCTGAACATTTTAAGTCCAATTATATATTTGCAAATGCTGCCAGTTATTGTCACTTATCTGCGCTGAAGACAGTTTGTTCTTTTCTCCACATTCTAAGCTTCCCATGGAAAGACAGTCCGGTGAAACCATTGAAACATCGGAGGTTTACCAGCATCTGTTTGCAGTTCAGAGAAGCAAGCCGGCTGGCTTTTAACTAATTGGTGACGGAGAGTTTAACGGGTCACCGATTAGAGCAGGAGCACATCTTTCTGTTCCCCAGGTCTATGTCCGCTTACAGGATTATTTGGATTAGTCAAAAAGCAACATGGCTACCTTGGTAAAAAAAAAAAAAAAAAAAAAAAAAGACTAGCCCAATACAGATGTTTATTCTTTAAACAGTTTCCTTGAAACAGACAATAAATATGGTCAGGCAAGTTTACTAAACCAATCCGAATCTGCTCACTGATTCAAAACCATGGAAAGGAAATGTAAGGAGAGACAAATTCCACATTTATTAAAAATACATTTTAAAAATAGCATTGTAAACCAAAACTAAGCAGTGTATAATTCTAAACGGGAAAGAAAATGTTACATGCTTTTAATTGTTTGGTTAGCAAACAAAAATCGAAACCCTATGGTTTGAATTTGTGTCCAGCATCCTTTGCTCTGATTCCCCATTTGCCTTCAGATGTTTCCTGACTAGTAAATAAAGTCCACCTGTGGGTAATGTCATTTCAATATAAATCCAGATGTTCTATTTCTGGCCTCGGAGGTTTCTTAGAGACGCTGGAGACGAAATAGCAAAATGAAGAACAAGGAACACAGCAGCAAGTCACAGAGAAAGTGGTGGGGAAGCTGGCAGAGCTGCGAAGCTGCCTGTGCGTGGCACACGCTTTTAGCTGGATTTAGCTTTGACCTTTGATTGGCCCGTTCGCTTACATTAATAACCATTGACCTAAACCAGTGGTTTCCAAAACTTCTCAGCTTCCAGCTCACAATGGTGAAAAAGAGTCATATCTGTGACTTTTAGATGGGTATATAAACACAGGAGTAAGTAAGCATTTAACTTAGTTAAAAAGGGGAACAGTTACAACACAAATACCACCAACAGCCAGTGTTGCTTTTTTCTCTGTATTTTTTTTAGCAATTCTTCTGTGAGAACTTCTGGCATAACTTTTTGCGAATTGATCTCTTTGATATTTTGATTTCTGAGAAGAATCTTAAACCCTCACCCGTGTTTCATAGCACAAGTGGGGCCCAACACTACCTTTGGGAATTAGCAATGGCACCAAAACCTAAACCCTATGTAGCCGTGCCTATTAGATGTTTAGCGCTGCTGTTCTGCAGGAAGGGGAACCTCCGCACCAGGCCCAAGTCTTTTACACCATCTAATAGGTCTCCTCACAGATTCTGATTATCTTCCAATAACCTCTGACGAGCTGTCTGAAGAAAGGCCTCCCCACAGCATGACGCTGCCATCACTATGCCTCACTATGGGAATGGCTTGTGGCAAACGTCACGTCTTTCTTTCTCCAATGGCTTTCCTGTTGCCCACTCTTCCCTGACAGCCAGATTTGTGGAGTGTGATGTGTTGAACAAGCATCACCTTGTAGAGGCGCCGTTGTCTGCATCTCAGTGTTATACAGTGCACAACTAATAGATGCATTAGTAGCTTTTCCCAGCAGCCAACAGTCTCCTGCAGAAGCAGGAGACAATAAAACCAACATGATTGGCCTTGGCTGAATTGGTAAAGCAGAACGTAGCATGTAGATATACCGTTTACAGCAGAAATGTGTTTGCCCCACAGTGCCTTATTCAGACAACCTCCCTGGGGTCTTTATTAATTCTTGTTGATTAAAACCCACACGGATTGATGCAAAATAAGAGCGCGTGTTCCTGAGGGTTTTATTGTTGAAAAATATGTTAACTAGTTTATCCTGAATCAGGCCACACCTTAGCAGCATTCTATCGTTCAGTAGCACAATACAGCGCTGCAAGGCATGGACGGCAGATAGAGATAGATGATTGTCAGACTCATGCAATAGCTAATGATTGCATATCGGCTTTATTACCTCATGTAATTAAAAAAAAACAGGCATAATTTATCGGATGTAGCATATTCTGTACGTACTCTTTTTTTTCTGCAAATGTGGGAGTGGACGGAAATTAAATTGTGCATGTTCCATCTTAAAAAAAAATAATAATCTGCAGATTAGGATCATAGGGCATCATGTTGCGGTGGGAATATTGGGACATACATTACCCTGGAAGAAATTGTACAGCATTCAAAAAAGACGTGAGCAGTTAGGACCTGAAAGACAGCAAATATTTAGAAAAGCAGAGTCACGTTGCAAAATGGGTCACAAGTAATAGGTAAACATGCAAGAAGTTGCTGAATCAGTAGTTGTCTGCATTGCAGCTCCTCCAGAGTTACCATGGGCCCGTGGGCTGCTTTACTGATCAATACCCTCCTTACCTGTCAGCTCAGGTGGACAGCCATCTCTTGGTTTCTTCAACCACACTCGATTGGCTCAGCATTGCTCTGTGAGACGTTCAGCTCGGGATATTGTCTCCTAACCTAAACGTGCTTTAAATGTTTCCACAACTTTCTCCCTGGCCCGCCTGCTGTGCCCCTTGGTCTTCGCTGATGCTCTCTCAAACTTCTGAGGCCTTCACAGAACAGCCGTATATATTTATCCTGAGACGTGCTTCACTCATGTGGTTGCACTGGGTTTTATTTAGGTGCATCCAGTGGCGGCTGGTGAAAAAAAATCTTGGTGGGGCTGGCCAATAGAGTTCCCTGCCTAACCCAGTACATGCATTTAAATTAAAAGTCGGAAAATTACTACGATTCCACAATAAGCATTTAATTAATAAAAAAAACATTGTTCACAAAATATTATTTTGGTGTTTTTGTCTTATTAATCCTTTTCACAGACTCATGCCAGAGAGTTTGCATACATTGTACATGTACGTATATTATTACGAAACGAACGTTTACGTCTTGACTTAAATATATATCCTAATTTTTTATTTTATATAATGATTTAAGTAGAACAACGACTAGTGCAAAATTAAGTTGTATTTACCGGAGATGAAGTGTAGACTGCAAATTCTGTCATGGTATGATGGCGATTGGGATGGTCTGCCTGCATCCTTTTCATTGAAATTATCCATTTCTTTCTTCTTTCTTCGTCCTTCGGTAAACGAAAGAAACGTACATCCGATGATTTGGAATGCCTCTGTGTGCAACCGGGAGCACAACAAGTCTTAGGCATTGTTTAGATTCCAAAAATAAACTAAAATTACGCTCGAATTCACCCGTTTTGTCACGCTGGTAAGCGAAAACAGTACTGTTTTTGCCGACCACCGTGACCCGGATGTAGCGCGGATGTAGCTCGTGATGTCACGCGTGAAGTGCACCTATCACTGTGCAGCTAGGGCTACGACCACAGACATGAATACGTAGACGCCGCGTCCTCGGTTGAGAGGCGTGCCGACAGAGCGGCCATCTTAGGTCAGACCAAGCTGCAGTCAGACAGAATACAAGTCAGTTCAGGAAAATGTACTTTATGTTTTCAGACACTCCGAATCCGGTGAATTCTCAACCGATTTCCAGATAAATTGGCTGACTGAAGACGTCACCCCTTTAGGGGCTACATGGGACCAATTGATTGAATTAAAAGATTGATAGTCTAACTTAATACATAATTTCGATTTTGTATTGACAGTCCGCAAACTTCCAGAGCTACGTCCCAGGATGCCCGACTTTTGCTCGGCTTATGGGTGTGGAAATAAAAGGGTATTACAAACCAGATCCCGGGGAATTACCTTCCACAAGTAAGATTTTATGATAATTAATCCTCATACTTTACAGTTATAGTTTTTTCCGGCATAAACACATTATGTGCTAATGGGTAGCAGGGATGGAAGCGGAGAAAATAAATGTATAATATATATATAAATGTATTATATATATATATATATATATATATATATATATATATGTATATATATATATATTTATAATATATGTATAATATATATATATTATATGCATAATATATATATATGTGTGTGTATATTTATATATATATATATATATATATATATATATATATATATATATATATATATAAAATATATGTATAATATATATATATATATATATATATATATATGTATAGATAGAGAGAGAGAGAGAGAGAGAGAGAGAGAGATGTGTGTATAATTTCTGTTTATTATATTAATATGTAACTGAAAATATATAACTGTGAGTATATATATCATCCCGTTAGACTTCAGTTTAAATTGTTTTTGTTCTGAATAAATATGTGTAATCTGTCTGAAAGGTCACCAGCATTGTGAACATATGATTTAAATTAAATCTGAGCTGCCTCCTATTCATTTTGACAGCAGATGTCTGATCTGTGGTCTGACCCAAGATGGCCGCCCTGTAGGCACGTCAGTCTAGCGGCCGGCAGCGTCTACGTATATGATGTCTATGGCTACGACTCCAGGAGCCCCAAACCAGAGCCATAGAGAGAAAAAGAGTCGCGACACTCCCATTGGACTCCGTTGTACTCTTTTTGCCGCCTACTTCCGGGGTATGCAGCCTCGCATAGTTCCAAAAAGCCGTTCTATGGCGTTGGACATCATTCACTTCCATTGCTGACTGTCGAGTAACTTCTGAGGTAAGTTGATTAAATAGCTACCTGTTTTGAATTGTCAACTGTCTATATTGTATCATAGGCCATTTATGATGCTTATACTGATCTTTTGTTGTATGTACACAGCGTAATTATATATATATATTTTATCTTGGTAGACGACCGATTGCCTGCTAGTTTGTTAGCTTGACTTGCCTTCTGTGAAGGTAACGTTATATCCAGGGGTAAATTGATTAAATAGCTACCTATTTTGAACTGTCAACTGTCTATATTTTATCAGAGGTCCTTTATGATGCATATACTGATCTTTATTTGTATGTACACAGCGTAATTATATATATGTTTTATCTTGGTAGACCACCGATTGCCTGCTAGTTTGTTAGCTTGACTTCGCCCTCTGTAAAGGTAGCACTAACGTTATATCCAGGCGTAAGTTGATTAAATAGCTACCTCTTTTGAATTGTCAACTCTGTATATTATATAAATAGGCCCTTTATGGTGCATATGCTTATATTTATTTGTATGTGCACAGTGCAATTTATAAATATATTCTTAACTTGGTAGACAACCAATTTTCAGTCATTGCCTGCTACTTTTATCTCGATTTTGCCAGCTGTGAAGAAGGTATCGCTACACCAGAAATTACGAAGTTCATTAGTGAATCTCTGACATCTTTTATTAAGTAAGTTATTGATGTTAGATTACTAGGATCATCAAGGTTGACTAGGACGTTTTTTTAGGTTGTATCTGCTGAACCTGGCGGTGTTAGCCTTATTTCTACTAGCTGATGCTAGTAGAAATAAGGTTTGTTTAATTGCACCCTTGAAAGGGCTGTTTAGTTGGATTGTATGTAGGAATACAAATTATTCCACACAAAAAATTATCATAAGCCATAATGAGCTTTAAAATGTTTATTACTCAGACAGTAGTGTGACTAATTTGTTCCCCAAACACTGCTGCTGCAGGTGGCTGCTGCTGGAGGCGATGACTGCTTGAGCTGGCTGATGTTGGCGAAGGATGGTGATGGCGGCTGCTGCTGGTGGCGGCTGCTGATAATGTTGGCCTCTGCTGGTGCTGGCAGCTGGTGGCGGCTGGTGCTGGCTGGTGCTGGCCATGGCTGCTGGTGGTGTCTGCAGGTAGTGGCTGCTGGTGGCGACTGCTGACTGCTGGAATAAGAGGAGACTGGAGACTGCGGACGGTGTGATATATCTTGAAAGGATTTTTTTTTTCAGCTCATGGCATGAGGGAAGGTTGCTGTTCAGACTCATGGCCTCTCTTTCCAGCTGTTCCACTACGTTGGAGGATTCCATAAGGGAATCACTCGTCTTGGAACGGAAGAGCTGCTCCACGTGCTGCAGGAGAGTGAACAGCTCATCGCATGGCCGGTATAATGCACCCCTTTTAAATTCCTTTAACTGTAGTAAAACAGCTTTCTCACTTGTTGTGTTGGTTACTTTTTCAACCAGTGCACATTGGCATTCCTCACAGAGCGAGAAGCTGATGACCCTCTGCGCTATGTATCCTGCCAGGTGGTAGAGGACACAAGACTCGGTCTTTGTGAGGTCAGGTGGTGATGGGTCTACCAGCTGCTCCACTCTCACAACCTCAGAAGCACTGCAGTTTTAACGTTAACGCGTTATTAACGCGTTAACTTTGTTAGACCATAACGCGGACACACGCCGTTCCCTAATGTTTTTTTCCCCGCCACGCTCTCCGCACTGTGTTTCTTTTACCCTCTGCGCTTTCCGTAGGTTCAAGAGCGCTAGAAACTGTAGTAAAACAGACCCGCGCTCACTGTTGCACAGACTGTTTATTTCATGCGACTTTGGGCTTCTTTTTTTCTAAAGGCGCTTGTAAATTTCATGAGTCACGGGTTGCGTTTTTTTTGGGCAGGTTTCTGAAAGTGAAATCGCTTATTTGGGCTCTAAAATAAGTGACGAAATAGGGGTTATTATGACTCGGCGCCGTCGCTAGTAAAGGCAGACAGAGCAACTCTGCTCGTATTTTCTGCAGTTTACGGCTGCAATAACCGGTGATAACTGCTGAAAGTAGATTAGGCGGTGCAGATCACCATTTTGAGCAGAGATTGGTTCTGAAGATGAGCTTTTAACATGCTGATAACATTGCAGAAACCCAACCCATAAACCGTACTTTAATGCTTATTAATTGGTTTTCTCTGTAGCCTATTTGACAAACTAAGGCATTTCCAAACGAAGTACCTGGAGTTACTAAACAGTTGCTAAACAGTCTCTTTCAAGAGTATTAAGCTCCTGCCCAGTTGCAAGCAAAGTGTAAGACTGGAATGACCTGGAAATTTAAAACCTTTTTCCAGGCTTAAACTGTATGAATATGGATATAAACAGCAAGCAAAAATATTCAAAATAGTTATTGTTGTTGGTGCGAAAGCTCAGAATTAGATGTGTGAGAGAGATAGTGAAAAAACGAACAATTATGACTTTATTGAAATGTAAAATTTTTATTAATTTATATGTATATGCGTAATACCATCTTAAGAGGCAAAAAAAATTAAATATGAAAATAGGTATTTATTTTCAAATTTATTTACACATTGTGTAAACATCAGGGCGTCATGATTAGTCCAGAATTTAACATTTGGCACTAGGATGTTTTCATTCCAATTCTCAAAAGTGCTTGAAAAATAATAAAATAAAAATATTTTTTGTACAAGCATGTATTTTATTAGTGTCATTTATTGCACAATTGCATATTAAAATTATTATAAAATAAAAATTAAACAGGCTATTACACTTTCAGAAATTAAAGGATAAAACATGCGATTAATTTGCGATTAATCTCGAGTTAACTATTGACATTATGCAATTAATCGCAATTTTAAAAAATTATTGTTTGACAGCCCTAATATAAATACATGTCTTGTGTCCTTCACATTTGTTAAATAAATTTTTTGTTGTCTGTTTTTAAAGAGTATTAATACGTTTTCTGCTCGAAGCGGTTAAAGTAAACTAATACCCACTCCCGAGTCCAGACAGTAGATGGCGCAAGTTTAAAAACAATATTCTAACCTACTGGATCTAGCAATTTACCAGAAAGAGCACCTGATAGCTAACCAAGTAATGAATGAGAACGTGTGGCAGCATGAACATCGACAAAGTATTTTGTCATATTTCGGCCTGAAAAATCAACAGAAAAGGTCAAGAGTAGATGACGGGACAAACGGCCATGGTAATGTTGCAGGACGAACTTTGGTGGATGATGAAGATTTGCAGGCAGCGTCACAAGACAAGAAGCAGCAGCAGCCGATTTCTCCACCCTCCCCGCACAGGACAGCTTGGAGGCTGTCTCGAGCCAGACAGCTTGGCAAGCATGCAGGCCATTTAACCTTGCTGTTATGTTCATTTATAAAACACTTGAAATGATCCCCCCCTCTGGTTTTATTGCAAATCGTGCACTGTATGTGTATATATATATATATATATATATATATATAATGAGCTGTACCTGCAGCCCAAACGTTATATAAATAAAATTTGAACATAATTGGAATTAAATTGCAATAAAGTTACACACAACGTCCACAGCAGAAGCCAGAGAAAGATCGGTCAATCCTCCACAACCTGAAGCGTCTCTGAAGCAGAGACCAGGTGGATTCTCAGACTAAACTCTGATGATATACCTGTGCGTGTTCTCACTTTATTTATTTCATGGCATGTTATGACACTCAAGCACGAGAACGAGGTTTTGCTGCTAACACTTTATTTTAGGACGAACAGAACGGGACAGCTTTCACCGCGCCAGTCCCCGAACCATAGACATCATATACGTAGACGCGTCGTTGGGCGGGTTCTGCCTATGCTGCGATGCGTCAGAGCGTCCGCCATGTTAAATGTGGCAAATCTGCAGTTACTCAGTCACTTAAACAGTATCAGAGGGACTTTAATCTCAGAATATACTTTGTATTCGTAATATTTTTATCTTTGTAATATTACAAGTTTATTTTCGTATCCCTTTAGCTTCATTCTCCTGAATTTATTCTCGTAAAGAATAAAAATAATTAAAATAATCTACCCTGGCCCTATTGCTCCAGGAGTGAAATAATTCTGCAAACTGTGACTATTCTGGAAATGTTCCCCCTTAATTCTCATAATATGACGTTTTTCTCATAACATTACCATTTTTATGTTTTTTTTTTTGTTTGTTTTTTAATTTATTGTCCTAGGTCTTTTTTTCTCATATTAGTAATTTTACTTCTTTAATACTCCCCCAAAAAGTCTGTTCCTAAAGTTTCACATGTGACACGGTTTTATGAAATAATGAAGACCACAATGTTTAGATTTAACAAATTGATCCTTTTATCCATAACACATACACATATACACACAAATATATACACACACACACACACACACACACACACACATATATATATATATATATATATATATATATATATATATATATATATATAAAATCACACAGCTATTTATTTGGCTTATTTATAATACTTGAAAATCTATATATGCACATCTATGTCTAAATACAATAGTCTGTCCTGTATGCAAGCTAAAAACCTTGAAAAAAAATGGTCTTGCACAGCTATTTTCCTAGTGTTGCCACTCTGCAACTTTAGTGTGTCCAGTTTTGCAACATGGTGCAGCCTTAGTTTAGAAGGCAGATACAAGTAGTGAAATCAGCCCGAATACATTTCCATGCAGCACAGGAATGAGGCATCTTCTCTGATCCACGTTCACTACAACAGAACTTAACTTTTTTCTGCCACATACAATATGGAGGTGACGTTGACGTGCGAACCTTCGCCCAACGACGCGTCTACGTATATGGATGATGTCTATGCCCCGAACCACCACTCCTCCCCCCGGAAGCCACACATTTCTTCAGTATAAACCCAAAACAACCTACTTAAAGAAACAGTATACTGTTGTTTGCAACAGCATTTACCAATAAAGTCTAATACGGATCATTACAATACATTTTGTTTATTGTTTAAATTTACAGTTTTTGATTTCAATCTTTTCAAAGGGAATGTTTATTTACACGACTATATGGTGTGGGGGGAAAACACCATCAGACCGCCATTATAGTTTTCAGCTCGCGCACCCCCTAGTGGCAGCTCGCGCATACGACAAGTCATGCTTTGACATTTTGGGCAAAGACAGATACAAATCTGTTTTTATTGGGAGGTCAGGGGTTGGATCTTTGTGCTCTGGGAGGTGTGAGGTGTAGCAGAAATCTACTAAAACCTACATCAATGGCAGCAACACTTGTTGCAACCATTTTAGATTGTCCATGAAAGCTCAACATTTTATAGTAACAAATGTTTTATTAGAAATGTTTTAGGGGCGCACTCGTGGCGCAGCGGGTAGCGCGACTCATATACAGAGGCCTTAGTCCTCAAAGCGGTTGACCCGGGTCCGACCTGTGGTCCTTTGCTGCTTGTCTCTCCGGATCTTCCACCCCCATCCTGTCAGCCTTCTGTCATAAAAAGCGAACCCCCCCCCCCCCCCCCCCCCCCCCAAAAAAAAGAAGATGCTTTGAATCAACTCCTTGGCTAAAATATGCATCAAGCCATCTGTGTTCTCTAGTAACAATAGCAACACGTGTATTTTGGGGAAACTGGTCAAAACTTTCATAAAACTGAGTTTACTATGGGAGTTTAAAAACGACTTTTAAAAAGCCCTTGATGCTGTTCAAATTCTCCCCAACTGATGATGTCATAAAGGACAAATTCTAAGAGGTGCTTAGAAACCATTCCATGAATGACCAAACAGCAGGTTGTGACATCACACCCTTTAAAGAACTCTACAATCTGACATCACATTCAGTGTGGAACTTCTACACAGCGCGACAGCATCCTTTGAGTTGGACAGAAGAGAGAGAGAGAGAGAAACGAGACAGAAATGGACTACCTTGAGTTAACCAGCAGTTCTCAAAGGACAGAAAAGAAACAGCATTCGGAAAGGAAGAGACAACCGAGGCAAGAGACAGAAACGCTCATGAATCCATCTGAAAATCAAAGACCTCACATGGGAAACCATAAACGGCCCTGCTCTTCGACCAAAGTGCAGGAGAGAACAAGTCAAGGAGCGGGTCCTCAAACTCAAGGCACCCCGAATGAGATACACCTCAAACCCATCAAGGCAAACAACGAGGATCTCCAAAAGACCAGACATCGCGAAAGATGCAAAGGAAACGTGTTTGAGAATCTGGCCATGGTCATGAAAAAAGAAGCTCAGAAGAAGACGGGTGAGGAGAGAGCCCTAAGCAAAACAGTGCAAGAAAGAGAATATGAAAGGAAATTTAAAGAAGAACAAAAAGAAAAAACACTTGACCAACAACAGTGGGAGATAAAAGCTGCGATGAGAAATTCTCTGACTGGCGTAAGGGAAGAACAGATTGAATACAAAAAGCAGAAGAAGATGGAAAGGGATGAGATTGAAAGAAAAGAAACGCAAGCCTTGTCGGAATCCGACAGGGTGTCTCAAGTTGAGCAAACTGAAAAGAGTAGACAAAGAACACCTAATTTGGGCCACACTAACTCAAACACGGACTCTCGAAAAGAAAAATGCAACCCACATTCGGACAGACCTCGTTCACACGGAAAAGAGAGGAAACCCAGCAGGAAGGATAAAACTGTCGTTGACCTAAGCACGCAGGACCAAACATTACAGAGGGAAACATGTCAGAGTGGTAGCGGGCAAAGAGAAGGTAGTAAATCTAAGTTAGGGAATCTGGAACACAATAGTGAGGAGTACACTCCTGAAAAAGTCAAGTCTCGTGAGAAACGTAAGACAATCGTGCGTGACACAATGGTAGAAATAAGGGGGAAGGAACCTGCCAAGGAGGCTCCTGTGAAGGAAAAGCTAATCAGACAAATGGAAAATCAGGAAACTCCGGGGACATCATTTGAATTGGAATTGGACAGGCAGATTAAAATTGCAAAACAGAAAAGATTCGAGCTTCAAAAGAAAAAAGAGGTTGTTTATAGGGAAAAGGACATCGCTCTTGCAGAATCAAGACGGGCGCAAATTAGAAATCAGTCACACGGAGGGAGCAAAGGGGCATTTCCTCCCTTGATGCCCCTGAAACCTTGCACTCTTCTACAGAGAAGGCACAACAGACCTCCACCGTCCCCTGAACCTCCTAAAACTAATAGGATTGTATTGAATAGGAACAAAACTGTCAATATAAAGACACTCTTTAAAGTCTCACCTATTGATGGCCCTGTAATTGAACTTAGCAGACCTCAGAGCTCTGTATTGAGGGACAGGACTGCCATTGAAAAGACAACCTTAAAAGTCTCACCTATTGATGGCCCTGTAAGGAAAACCACCATACCACTCTCCAAACTTAGCAGACCTCAGAGCTCTGTATTGAGGGACAGCACTGCCACTGAAAAGACAACCTTAAAAGTCTCACCTATTGACAGCCCTGTAAGGAAAACACCCATAACGTCCTTCAAACTTAGCAGACCTCAGAGCTCTGTACTGAGGGACAGCAGTGCCAGTATAAAGACAACCTTAAAAGTCCCACCTATTGACAGCCCTGTAAGGAAACCCCCCATACCACTCTCCAAACTTAGCAGACCTCAGAGCTCTGTATTGAGGGACAGCACTGCCAGTGAAAAGACAACCTTAAAACTCCCACCTATTGACGGCCCTGTAAGGAACCCCCCCATAACGTCCTTCGAATTTAGCAGACCTCAGAGCTCTGTATTGAGGGACAGGACTGCCAGTGAAAAGACAACCTTAAAACTCCCACCTATTGACGGCCATCCAAGTAGACCTGCCACGTGTAGAGGCCAAAAGACTAATCAAGGGAGGCTTTGATATGCTGCTGATGCATTTAATCATTGGTATTCAGCACGCTCAAATTAAGAAATGTAATTAGCGATTCAGAGAGGAAACAACAGAGCTTAAAGAAGTTAACTTAGTTTGAAATTAAATAATTGGAAACATATTTTAAGGACTGACAAAACAAAAGTGTTACTTTTTTGAAGGTGCGAGTAATTATATCATTCCTGGGAAAGAATATTAATGGTGATAGTGTGTTGTTGTAGTGCCAGGGGGGGGGGGCAAAACAATTTCAAGTGGAATAATCTTTTCAGACAGGGTTAGGTTGGTTTGGCGAGTGTACCCCCTGATACAGGGGTTCTCAAACTTTTTCAGCCGTGCACCCCCTTCCATGTCCCAACCGGCTTGACGCACCCCCAATCTTCAAAAAAATAAATAATAATAATTAGATAGATAGATGCAATAAAGTTACACACAACATCCACAGCAGAAGCCAGAGAAAGATCGGTTAATCCTCCACAACCTGAAGCGTCTCTGAAACAGAGACCAGGTGGATTCTCAGACTAAACTCTGATGATATACCTGTACGCACAGGTATATCATTCTCACTTTATTTATTTCATGTACCAGTTTCTTAATCTGAGTCTGACTCACAATTTACGCAGCAAAATACAAACATGAAGAAGTTTGATTCGTGTCATGGCACCATGAGCAGCTTGGTTTCAACCAATTGAGCATCTTTGCCAGAATGATTGAAGCAGAGACCACAAGCCATGTGCGCATATACAGCACAATGCATATATTTCATCTGAAAGTGAAGCGTAGAAGAAGATTTCTTTTAGATAAATACATTCTGTGGAAATATTGTATCGTTCCGTTATGACACTCAAGCACCAGACCAAGGTTTTGCTGCTAACACTTTATTTTAGGATGAACAGAATGGGACAGCTTTCACCCCACTAGTCCCCGAACCACCACTCCTCCCCCCGGAAGCCACACATTTCTTCCGGTATAAACCCAAAACAACCTATTTAAAGAAACAGTAAGTGTGCAACAGCACTTAGCAATAAAGTCTAATACGGATCATTACAATACATTTTGTTTATTGATTAAATTTACAGTTTTTGATTTCAATCTTTACAAAGGAAATGTTTATTTACAAGTCTTTATGGTGTGGGGGAAAAACACCGTCGGACCGCCATTATAGTTTTCAGATCGTGCACACCCCATACTTTGGGAATCCCTGGATTAGACCAATAAGAGCTGAAAAGACTGAGGGAGTGACGAGGAGTGAACTGTGTAGGGAGAAAGCACAGGAAGAAATCCAACAGAATATCTAAATAAAAATGAGCACAAGAATAAACTAGAAATCAAATACAAAGAATTAAGGCAACATCTATCAAATAAACCACAAGGAAATGAGGAAACGGAGGCATGAAACACAACTCAAAAACACCTAACATAAAATCATTCTAAGGACTCCAAATGGTCCACAAGCTGCACTTTGGAAACCCCTGAACTAAAGAGACATGGAACTTACAAAAAAAGGGGGGGGCATAAAAAATATATTTGTATTTAATTCAGGATTAAAAATGTTTAAAAAGTAACAGATAAGTCAAACAAATGTCATGTCAGTTCATCTACATAAACTCTTGAAGGCTAAATCAATAGACATGAAGAGGGTGGTTATCCAGACCATGTACGTAGGCATAGGTTCCCCTCATTCATGTAATTTGCTTGCTTAATTTATCATCTTTAATAATTTCAAGAGCATGGGAGTCCATGACATGACCGATTGTTTGTCTGCAGAAGCAAACATTAAGTTGTTTGCTTGCATTCCAAGTCACCATAGTATTTTCAAATAAACACAGATACACATGTTGATTTACTGTTACATTATCAAACCTTGCTCCCATTTTATTTGATTTCCTTATTCTTCTAAGCACACAAGACAGAAGTGTCTCTCATGCATGCTCACACACACGCTCACAACTCTACAGTACACTGCATCTTAAGGTGGTAGATCAAGCATGTAATTTACCTCCTGTGCTGAAAGAGGCCCCTCGTCAGTGAACAGAGACGGGTCGCTTTATCAACTGATGTCCAGAGGGCCTCAGCAGCTGTAATAGCAGTAATAAGTGAGTGGCACAGTCAATAGAGTTTATATTAGTACACTGCTCCCTCAGCTCCATGCCAGCACACACACAGAAAGCTTGAGAATGAAAGAGAGAGGTAGAATGGAGGAGAGGCTTGGGATCCCTGTGAGGGTCAGGAGGGAGCACTGAACCCCTGAGGGAAATTTGTTGTGTAGAAGCAAGTGTGTACAAGAGAGAGGATTAAGAGTGGATCAATAAGAGGAATAAATAGGCACTGATACCAACCTGAGATATCACGAGATGATGCAAACCACTGTTAAATAATTAGATATCACATCTGTGTGAAAAACACATTATTATATTACTGACGGATCAGCCGTACCAATGTCCTGTTATCCACCCGCAGCACTCTTAAGCAACCACACTCATATATATATAATTATTATTAAAAGATAATATATATAATATTTGCCATGGAACAAGGCTTCCATCACTTTGGTATTGCTTGTTAGCCAAACTTCGACTCATCTAAACGAGCGGTGAAGTACATATTCAGCTTCGCTCTAACAGAGGGGGTAATGGCCAAAGGAAACACCCTCATTCATCTCTAAAAGTCTCCCATTATACCACATTTCATTAAATTAATAATGCTACTCTGCTTAAGGAGACAAAGATTAATCTGGCAGCTCAGGAGTGAGCAAGTCAAACAGAAAAAGAACCACGGGTACTTCAGCTGAGGAGTTTGAGGTAAAGAAAATATGAGTAAATGTACCCTCCAGACACAATTTATAGTTAGTCCTTATGGAGGTCCATCTTTTCGATTTAATTCAAATAATTTTTATTTATGTAGTGCCTATTCACAACATGTCATCTTAAGGCACTTTACACAGTCAAATTCAATCAAATCATACAGACAGATGAAAGAGCATGTAACCACAGTGTTACAATGGTTTGCCCTGTTGATGGCTTTGAAGTAATCCCTCATACCGAGCATGCATGTAGCGACGTTGGAGAGGAAAACTCCCCTTTAACAAGAAGAAACCCCCAGCAGAACCAGGCTCAGTGTTAACGGCTATCTGTCCCGACTGACACAAAAAACACAGCAGAGACACAAAACAGCAAAGAAGCACACATCGATCCAGGAATCTTTGATTACATATGTAAATGTAATCAAAAGGAAAGGCTTAAAATCAGCCTATTCTTCCATTTTCTCGAATTAACACATAGAGCATTATCTATTATATTCAAATTTTGTTTACACATTGCATCAATAAAATTGATGCAATGTGTGGTCAAGATTTGACTATTTCACTTAGTTTGCTTGATGATGCTGGAACCTGAAGCATCTAAAGAGGTTAGTTATTTTGTTTAGTTTCCTTCCAGACAATAAAGCAAGTTGCACATTTCGGGTTGCACGGTGCATTATGGGCAAGCTCTCTGTTTTTTTTCATTGGCTACCAAACAACATTCAATGATCGCAAAAAACAATAAAAAGAATTCTGATTCTCTTTGAGACACTGGCTGTCAAATGACACGTCTGTCCTCTGCAGGGACAATGTCTCTGTCTTAATTTGGGACGTTAAAGTTAGGCTTAGTTAACTGCTTAAAGCCACACTGTGGTGAGGGAGGGGCAGGTATTTTCTTCAGTGAGGGGTGAAGGGGCTGAGGGCAGGTTCTAAGTTCATCACGGCTGTCTTGTGACTCAAAGCACTTCTGAAGCACCGTACGGGATGACAGTCTTGAGATGCTCCTGGGCATGGAGATAAGTGCTGACAGCACATACCACCCGACCTTGATAAAATGCTTTTGCACAGCGCACCTTGCTGCGATGATAAAGAGGAATATATGGTTGAATTTTTAAAGCAATAAGATGTATTACTGTAAACCCTATTATATTTCCTGTAATCCGCTAAAACCCATTACCCTAAATGAAGTGTTGTTTTTGCCACATTAACGTGAGTGAAGTGAGATTGCAGCATATGGTGCCGCTCATTTAGACATGGAGCGTTCATCTACTATATTTATCCACTTTTCTCTGTTATTGCTGGGCGCATCTGAATTATTTAAAAAGTGACAGTGAGTAAAATAAAATTTGTGTCGCCCTAAAACATAGTAACAATAAGCTCATTAACATTTTTATATTGTTTAAAAGCGGGTTTGACTGAGATAATTCACTGATCATTAATTTATCTTCTGAATATGGGATAACGGTAATATTGTTGGATTGTTCTTATATTCTTAACCACTTAATCAGTTCCTTTCTTACTATTATTAACTGAGTTGTTACATGAATAACTGTATAGATATTGATTAAAGATATAATACCGTAGGCAGACAAAAGTAAATACCATAAAAAATACAGTTGAGTTGATTTTGAACATTGTAACCAGCTTAGAAACATCCAGTGGTTTCATCGTTTTCTTCTACATTAGCAAAGTATACTACAACCTTGAAAAAAGTTCGAAGGGCATGAATACTTTCATAAAATACTACAAGAGGAAGCGCTTTCTCATCAATTTGAAGAAATTTATTTCAAAGTAAGCCTGACATTTGTCAGCGTCGAGTAAGGAGGAACAGAAACTAAATACGGCTCGGCGTGTCACGTGACACAAGCAAATACAGGAAGTACCCGGCCAGCAGTCAGACGACGCAAACAACAGCCATTCGCGACACGAGTTTTACCAAACAGCAATGGTCATGCACCGCGTACAAAAGAAGTGACACTGAAGTTAAGAACTGTGTGAAAAGATGGAGATGAAAGGAGCGCTCGGCGTCGCGCTGCTGTCCGTCATCTCCCTTATATCACAGGTAGGTTTAAAGGCACTAGCATCTGACAAACTTGATCGGCTAAGTTGTTGTCAAAAACACGTTGACACGCACGGTTGGGTCGCTTCAGAGGGCCGATGTGTGCATTAGCAGAGCTGTGTTCAAAAAGAAACAACTAAAGGTTCAAGGAAGAAGCTAACGATGCTAACCGACGTTAGCTCCCTGATTTATTGGCGAGTCAGCCTCGTTGAAGCAAGACCGAGAACTGAGCTTTGTGCTGGACATGTTGCTTTTTGACGGACAAATGTTAAACTGTGTAAATGTAAAATAAAAATAAATAGAAATATAGTCACAGCTAAGTTAAATGCCGTATCATCAAATTTTAGGCCGTCAAGACTTAGGTTTAAGTTGGATTTTTGCTAGAGTGGGATTTCCCTCGATTTCCATGACCGTCACTTCCCTAGCAACAAAGTTTCCTAGCAACAAATTTCACTTCGTTCCAAACTTTGTTACTAGGGGACAAGTCTGACAAAAGCTAAATCAGAGACACTATCCTCATTGACGGGTAAAGATGCCACATTTCTATAGGTAAATAAGTTGTTACAGATTACAGTCGTTACACATTTAGATAAAATTGGAATTATATAATTTTAATAAATTTGTGCCTATTAAAATCCAATAAACTATAAAAGCCATGTTTTAAACACTTAAATGTGTAAATTAAACATTATGATATTATTAAATGTTAAAAGTATATATTTGTAATTATTTCATAATACCGTATTTTTTATGGAAACACCTATTTCATCAATAATTAATGTAGGTTGTTATGTCAAACAACTAAGCAATCACTTTGTCTTTAACATGTTACTGAGGTGCAGGTTAACCAATCATATGTTAGGGTCTCTTTCAGCCACGGTGCCATTTGAAATGATGTAGCCAGGAGATTTCTGAATTAAAAACTGAAATAATAAATACCATTGTAGCATAAAATGGTTCAACGTTTTTCGCAAATCCTTTACATGCTTTGTATTTTTACTTACGTTTATAGTAAATTGACATGTTTTTGTAGGTACGGATACATTTATCAATAACAAATATTACAATGTTGTTTCCACAACTTTAGCTTTATATATGTAATAGTTTAAATGTGCTGTTGGAAATATGTAAAATAAAATAAAAAAATGAGTGCATAAATTATCGGCTACAAAATGAAATGTAAAATAAATGAGGACTCATTAAATAAATGTTTAGATATGTAATCGTTTGAATTGTGTACATACATTGATTACAGATATGTATTCTCTGCATTTCTATCATTTCCCAAAAAAAAAAAAAGAAGTTGTTAAAAGTGTCATTCATTACTTAACACTTGAATTTTAAAACCTTGTGGAATTATTTTGTCCAACAAAGGGGCAGGTGCAACCCAGAGGCACACAGGACAAACAACCGTTCACGGACACACTCGCTCTCTTTCATAATCAGTAAAAATTTCATTCAATGATCAATTAATTATGTGCTTCACAAATTATGGATTGTATCTATTGATTTAATGTATTTCTAAATGTATTTAAAGCATTCTGTGTATAGATGTCTACTATGAACTTATTTAGTTTTGAATTGCAGCACTTTTAACCCCTCCTAGTGGTTAGATCATTGCGCTTGTGTCCCAGAGCTCCTGGGTTCAATTCTGGGTCCCTGAGCAAGACCCTTAACCCCAGATTGCTCCCAGGGCGCCACACAGTGGCAGCCCACTGCTCCCCAAGGGTGATGGGTTAAAAGCAGAGAACAAATTTCATTGGAATGTATGTTGCAATGATGATAATTATTATTATGATTGAAAGGAAAAATCTGCCTGCTCTGTTTACATAACATTTCAGATTTTCCAATAAAGCAGCATTTGTATTGTTTTACCAGGATGTATTTGAGAATGTCGAGTGAAACTATGAAGACATTCTAAAACACAAATCCTACATTGATTAATCAGTTGGTTGGCAGTATGAAAATGATGCTGCTTTCTTCTTTTTCTGAAAATAAAATGCTGGTTAAAGAAGTTCTGGGCGGTCTTGTAAAGTAGCCTTCTGCCTGTCACAATTCTGCTGCTCCCCTCAACTTTCTCTGATCGCTGTAGCTATATTTTACTGTGGGAAATAAACACATAAACATCCCAACCTGTCTTTTTTAAACCAACGGCTTGCTTTCCACGGCTAAAACAAAGAGGAATTGATTTTGGAGGCTGTGCACGAATCGTCACCAAGTGTCAGTTAGTCTGGAGGGCGTTGGTGATTGCTGCGGGCTAGTGCGGTTCATCGCTTTCTATCCTGAAGAAGTGGGAACAGGTTGAAGTATTCACTATAATATTTCTCTCCACGCAGGTAAATTGCCAAGAGGCTGTTTTGCACATCTCAAATGGAAGCTTAGTTAGGGAATACTGTATCGTCCACAATCACTCCTGGACTCCTCTTCCACAAACGCTCGACACTGCTGTAAGTTTTCACTCCACCAAGCGCTGTATTTTTTTCAGTCCTGGAAACGCCGGCCTCGCGTGGCTCCTCACACTATCTGTTCGGTGTTTGCAGACGGCGTACCCGTTAGCGAACTGGACCTCCACCGTGCTGTGCAACGCCGCAGGAGTCCTTCCAGATGTGGTTAAGGGCAAAGCAATGGCGGTGATGAGGGGGGAGTGTGACTTCAGCCAGAAGGCTCTTGTTGCCCAGAGCCTCGGTGCTACGGCGCTGCTCATTGTCAGCAACACAACACTGGTAAGTCCTTAGTCATTAGTTGGTTGTTTTGCTGGAAGGAAAAAAAAAACAAAGTAGTGTGTACTATTCCACTTTTCATGTACGGTGGTTAAACATTCAGTATTTTATCACCTGTAAGCGGATAATTGAGCATTCATATTGCAGTTCCTGCAGAACCTAGAGGAATATAGAAGCTATTTTTGGTATGTTTTCTATCCGGTCTATATCTAGGACGTGTTTTTTTCATGACAATGGTGTTCAGATTTTAGATGGACAGCAAAGATGGCTTGAAAGAGGCATGAAAGAAGCGATCTTCCTCAAGAGAGAAACCAATGTTTCTTCAATTACTGCAGGAATTCAAATTGACGCATAATAAATTCTTCCAGTATTTGCAAATCAGGGATGAAATGCGGAAACATCTGAAACATGTTGCAACTAAACCCAAATGACTGATAGACTGTTTGAAATGACCACCGAATGAACTAAAGTTGATAACAGCAATTTAGATTAATTTCATATCACTAAGTTCCCCTCCTGCTCACATGCATAGAGATAAATGTATACACATACTTAACGTCTCAAGGGAAAAATGACATAACACATATCCGACTGCTGGCTGGGTCTTTGGGTGGGCGGGGGCTTAGGTGGTAGGTCAGCCTGTTGTGTCCTTTTGTGTGTTGTCATATTGGCTCGTCCTTTGTTGGTTCTGTTTTTCACTGCTGCGTTTGCCTCAACTGTTCTGACTGTGGTGAATGTATGCCCGTGTTTATAGTAAAACCCCAACAAAAAGGAAAAAATAATAAAAGAAAGAAATCGACACTGGGCCGTGGGGGAAGGTTGGAGCTTTCAGCTTTCCAACATCGATAACTCGGGCATTGAAACTCATTGCAAAGAAATGACAAGTGTTCAGATCAGGATTCAGGTGAAGAAGTAGACATTTCACACCATCACCATGGAGACTCGGTGAAGGTTTCTCCGTATGAGCTGCACTAACTACAACCGTAGTTGTCAGGCAGATATTTGGGAAAACAATCACATAATTTATGAAAAAACATTTTTACAATTTACAGATGGTGGTCAGACTTGAATAGAAAGCCACTGTGAGGAACCGTAGATGCTAAACAGGAATAAGGAAGCGACACATGACTGACTGTAGCAATTTAGGTTCTGAATGCACTTTAGTTTCTTGGTTAAGCAGGTGATCTTGGCTGACCCAGTAGCCTGATCTTATTCCCGTCTAACCAGCCCTGTGTGCACTAACTCCGCTCCTCAGATCACTCCTTCAGCCAATGAGTCGGAGTATGCAAAGGTCCACATTCCTCTGGCTCTCATGAGGTATAGGGACTTCCTGACAGCCAAGCAGGTAAGAGGTTTGCTTTTTTCCTCGGATTTTTATTGGATCAGATGTTTCAATTTCCAGCTTGATAGCAAATTTAGAATTTGGTCATGTTACAGTTATATTATTGTGTATACAAATGGCACTGTATTTACCAAAAAGACTCCATTCCTATCTGGTGTTAGTAATACAAATGCACAACGACTGCAAACCTTCAGGAGTCATCATGTTCCATCGTTTTCTTTACCAACAATTGATTGATTCTCTCTTCTGCTTCAAGATTATTTCATTACTTTAAATCTTTAGTGCGAGCCCTAGGAGACATAGGTCTGGTGATGGATCAATGTGATGAGATTATTTACAGTATTAACAACATATTTGCTGAAATCGTCTCGTGTGTACTTAGTAATCTCTGCCAATACCACAGAGCCTCTAGAACCGTTAACTTCTTGTTTGTCCTCAGGTCTTTGGCGAAGGAATGCAAGCCAAGCTGTACGCGCCGCCATATTCTAAGATTGACCCGAACATTGCCGTCATGCTACTGATTTCTATCGTAACAGTGGCTCTGGGTGGCTACTGGAGCGGAGCCTGTGAACGGTGAGAGCAAGAGCTTTGTTCTTCTTATGCAGCTACGCCACGTTTGTGTATGTTGATATCAGCGTTAAAACATTTTCTGTTCATCGTGTCATTACGTCAGTATTTTCAGAAGCATTATGTACTTTTTACAGCTTGTCCTTTTTACCGCCACTAAATGCCAGCAGCATGAGGTCAATTAGTTATTTGGATTTCATCAGGGGAGTCTAAATCTGCTATTTTTCAAAATACTTCACTGGGATAAACATACTAAAATATATGGCACGTAATAACGTTTTAAGAAAATATTTGATTCTTCTTGAGACTTTAGCATTTTAATCAGCATTTATGTTCATATTTCATGACTGGTTAGTGTAGATAGTGATGAAATGGAAGTTGTAGTGTGTGGGAAACTAATAAAACACGACTCAACAAGGTGAGGCTGGCTACCTGAGCAGACAGCCCGACTAACTAACCAGCTTTTTTATAC
This sequence comes from Fundulus diaphanus, assembly GCA_037039145.1. NCBI lineage: Eukaryota > Metazoa > Chordata > Actinopteri > Cyprinodontiformes > Fundulidae > Fundulus > Fundulus diaphanus. The sequence goes on from CM073122.1 coordinate 43,429,952, forward strand.
TCCCAGTGTTGATGTGTTAGGAGCAGAACTCCAAAAAGGATAACATCTTGCGCAATAAGCACATGAAAACTACTATTAAATCAAGCGCTGGTTTATTCCAGGGTTTTTGTTTAGGTCCGTGTCAGCAGCAGGAGGAATAAAGGTTGTCACAACGGGGTGCTGTCCTCGTTCTGTGACAGTACCCTGGATCATGCCTTGTCCTTCTCTCGTCATTCCCCCATTCTCAAACACAAACACGGTGCAAACATGTCGCCCCTTTTCCCCCACCAGGGAGCGCTTCAACAGTTACGCTGCAGGGGGAGGAGGAGGAGAAGAGAGCAAAGCGGACAGCAACAGAGTCTTCCTGTACTCCCCCCTCAACGTGGTCATCTTCGTCATCTTGATGTGCGGGATGCTGGTGCTCATGTACTTCTTCTATAACGTTGTCGGTGAGCGGGACAATACGAACGGCTCGTTCGTCTCGATTGGAATTACGAAACGAGGCCTTTTTTAAAAAAAATTTATGGGTGGAATCTGTTTCTCTCTTACAGTTTACGTCATTATCGCCATCTTCTGCTTGGCTTCTGCCTCAGCGCTGTTCAGCTGCCTGGACGCGGTGCTGGACAAAATCGGCTGCGGCACTTTAAGGTACGACAGGTCGCTTCTTCAGACGCGTTCGTGTTGAAAGCGGCGCAAAGGGTTTCCAGAAGAACTGGAGCTTTTTTTTTTTTTTTATGACAAAAATAACTGATAACATTTTCAAATTGAACGTGTCGTTGTTTCTGCTATGGAGAGATTGACCTATGGAATTTTTCACCTGTTTCCTTATTTACGCAGTTATTCACTCACCTTTTCCCAAACAAACCACCCAGCCAGTGTTTTCACGGGGGTGGGCGTGTCACACAGAGCCCTGCGGGTGGTTAGGCTGTTATGTTTGTGTGTCAGCTTGTGCGTCCGAGTCAGAGTCTAGTTTCCAAGCGACCCCAGCCGATAGATCCTGCACCACTGATGCGTGTGTGTGTGTGTGTGTTTTCATTCTCAGCTTTTCTGTTCGAAACAAGAGCTTCTCAGTGAGGTCCATCCTGCTGGCTGCCCTGTGCATTAGCGTCGCTGTGGTCTGGGGAGTGTACAGAAACGAAGACAGGTACTGTCACGTCACACCAAACACGCACACACACCCACGCTTGGTATCTGCTCCATTTTAGTTTTTCTTTCTGCCGCTTTCCACAGGGGATGGGTTTTTAGCAGTGAGGCAGAATGAAATCTGAAACTCTTTGTTGGGAGATGAGCTCCTCACAAGGCAACACATAACTCAGCGTCTGCGTTGTTGCGTGTGAATGTAAATCCCAGGTTAATAAATGCAGACAATGACTGATGCGTTTTCTGCCAACTTTGGTTGCTTGTAAGGAGTCGGGTTTACCTGCTGTCTGCCTCCACGGATGATGTGCTACAGTAGAAGGTGTCATTAGTTCCTCCCTCCTCCACGTCCCGGGGCAGGCACCTCAGGATTATCCCCGCTTAGACGAACACTGCTGGCTGTGAATTCAGAAAACAAGCTCAGGTGCACTAATCACAGATGTTTTGGCCGCTTTCCGATCTTTATCTTATTTTTTGGTACATCTCTGACTTGCCCGTGTTGATTTAGGAACTATGGATACCATCTTTATTTTTTCCAATTTCTGTATAGATTGTAAATCTTATTGTCTCAACAAATCGTTTCAGGCCAAAGTTGCAGAGATATTTCTATCTGTATCAAATGCAGTCATGTCATTTTAATATGTTAGGCCAATAAAGTTAGTATTTCAGATGGAAAAGTTCAGAATACTTAAAATAGTCGTCTGAGTGTCAGAAAACGACTTCCCAGCCAAACAGTGTTGTCGCTGCGACCTGTCCGGCATGCTGGGTAGACCGGTGGAGGCTGGTCAAGCGTTAAGCCGACCGACTCCTGTCAGCTGCCGAATGCCGACTTCTTGGTTCATATCTGATAAAAAACTGCTTTGTCCTCATAGATGGATCTGGATCCTCCAGAATCTGCTTGGCTTTGCTTTTTGCCTCAACTTTATGAAGACCATCACACTCTCCAACTTCAAGGTATATACGCACAGCTGTATTTAGATAACCTGACAACAGCCAGCTGCATGTCGCTCCGCCTAGCTCCACTCACATACATCTGGGACACCGCCATAGGGATTGCCTTTACAGAAGGCTGGGCCTTATCAAAAATTCTTGCATATGATTGGATAAGCCACTTGTCTGTCATCTTTATTGACGTGCTATTTCAACCACTCACACCGAAGCTAACCCGTGACGCTGATGATAGCGACGCAGGAAAAAAAAAAATAATAATAATAATGTGTTTGCGGCTCTAGTGGCACGCGTTTTATTGACAGTGAGCTGACAGGAAGAGGGGGGAAGACAGGCGGCAAAGCGCCGCGGGTCGGAGTCGATTCCGGGCCGACCGCGTTGAGGACTAAAGGCCTCCTAACATAGTTAGCGCTAACCGCTAACCGCTCCGAGGCGCGTCCGCGTCGGCACGTCTGCTGGTCCCGGAAAATAAAACTTGCCAAATCCGGTCGAGAGAAGGGCGAAAACATGGTTTCCACCAACAAAAGCCTTCAGAGGCGTTCTCTGATGTTCTTTTAATGAAACAATATTAGGTAGATTGGACAACACGGAAGAAATAGCAGCATCGATGTTAACGCTTGCTTCCTCGACGAGCCGCCATTGCTATCAAAACAGTCTCACGTCATGGTCACGTCTCCACTACGTCACATCTATGAAACTCCAGCCCTGCGTCCTGATTGGCCAGACCATAAATTTGGTTGGAGAAATCACTTTCTACCGGCGGTGTCCCAGATGTATGTGAGTGGAGCTAGGCGGAACGACATACAGCTGGCTGTTGTCAGGTTAGTATTTAGAGCCTCAGCCTTATATTGGCTTATTTATGTTTTTTTGTTTGCTTGCTCTGGAGCAGCACCGAGTAGATTATTACCTTTTATTGCTTTTTACCTTTTTAACATTTGAGCAAACTGAATTATCCGGGCCATTAGCAGCTGGTCTTTGGCTTATTCTAACAGATCGGTTTAAGGATTTCTCTGATCTGGAGTCTGCTTTTATTTAAGACTGATACATATTCATGTGTCTGGTTTTCTGACAGATCTGTGTGATTCTGCTGAGCCTCCTCCTGCTGTATGATGTCTTCTTTGTGTTCATAACTCCTTTCTTCACAAAGGTTCGTACAAATCAGCGCTTAGTTTTTCAGGAAAACAGTGGTGTTCCTTTTTTTACATCTCAGATTGATTGGAAGTAGATGTGTTGTTTTTCAAGTATTTCTTAGAATAAAGTATCAAGACTTTTGGCACTCACTGAATAAATATCTAAAATATTTAAATCTTTTTGGTGCCGGTTTGTGTCACAGATGCTTTCATAAACCACTGAGAAATTGAGGGTAAATTCCCCCCATTTCTTTGCCTCTCGACAGAATGGCGTCAGCATCATGGTGCAGGTCGCTCTCGGCCCCGACGCCACTGGGGAGAAGGTAACTTCTTTTCTCTGCTTGATAGTTTCAGTGGGACAGACTGCCAAATTATTGGAGATATGTTGACTCCCAGCCCAGTGTTATATCTGTAATTTCACATACAGCCAGTGAAAATAAATATGGTGGTTATTCTTTACTGTCATTGTTCCATATTATAAATATATTATCTTTATTATTATTTTTCACAGTATCCGTAGAAAGGTCATCTTAACTCACAGATGCAAGCATTTCACACTGCTCGCTTATTGGGTGCCCATATGAGGCGATTTGTGTCCAGTTCTGTAGAATTTGGGGCAACGAGTGAGAATTGGAGAAGTTTACCTTCACAAAGGGTTTCTGGCAGAGACTTCCTGATATGTGGTTACGGTTGGGAGAAAAAAAAGGCCACTGAAAGCGAAACCATCCCTTGAAGCTCATCGTTTATTTTTTGCTGAAAGCTTTTAACAAACTATAGCAGCATAATTGAGGCCCACTGAGTCTGGAAGCAGGAAGTGAAATGTTCTTCAGAGTCGTGTTAAATGTTTAGAAGGAACCACTGTAAACGGGAAGATCGGCACAAAAACGTTGCACAGCCCCACAAGTGCAGAATACTTATCAGGAAATTATTGTTACTAACTTAAAAATATCCTCTTAGTTTACCAGTACCACTTAACTACAAGTTATTTTTTAAGGACCTTTCACACAAGATGAGTCCATATCTATTTACACAAAAACATGCTAGCGTAGTCTTGCCTGATTCATTTTATTTAAAACAAAACTGCTCCAGCAGTCTAACGTGTAGATTATCACGGTAACTATTCATTTTATCTACCATATTTGTTGTCGTTTTGAATATCGATCCGTACTGTTGAGCAAAAATGTAGAATAAGCAAGTCGGGCTCCGTGCTTGGGGAGCAGCGTCCAGGCAGACGATTACCAGGCGTTCTGCTTGTAGCTTGTCTGGCCTCAGTAACAGTGAACGTGCAGCCGTCTTTCAGCCAGCTTACCTACAGTGCGCAGCAACAAATGGAGTCGGGGGCAGCGGCGTGTTACATTGCGCTCCGTACATCTGGAGAAAACTCCAGACACTCTGGCACTTTCTGTCGCATCATTAAAACAGCACTGCAAAAAGGGAACGAAAAGTAATTAAAAAATGTTTGACGTTAGCGTATTTGTCCTTGATTTTAAGCAGACCAGGTTAAATGGTCTGCCAATGGAATAAGATTTTTGCACCTAAAATAGGAACAACTCATCTCCATCGTCTTATTTCAGGTCCAGTATATCTAATTTTACTCATAGTCATTCCATTGGCAGATAATCTCATTTATCTGCTCAAATCAAGGACAAATACAATCATTTCAAGAACATTTTTACTTATTTTTTTAGTTCCGTTTTTGCAGTGGATATTTACCTGTAGGAACAGTTTAGAGGAGAACTGAAGTGGGCCCTACTTGTTCTGCGGTGTGGATGTAAAATACATCCACCATCAGGGGTGTTGTGCCTTTACTAGAAAAGAGTTTATTCTCCCTTTGGATCCACTTTCTTTCTGAATGTCGTGCAGGCAGAGTGGCCATCTTCCAAAAGCTTTGAATAAAACTTTAGTAGATTCTAATATATACGTCCAGAAGTCCGTCTCGACTATATTCGGATAGCCGTTGAGTCGTCGCCGCTTACATGCATCCTGTGCAGGTTGTGTCGTTCAGGTTAGGGCTGAGCTTACGTCCTCTCTTGATGAAACCCTTGAAGGCAAACTCCTCCAGCCAGAAAATGGCAAAATAATGGCGAAGCTAATCAGAGTAACTAAAATCTGTTGAGCTCTTAGCGACAGAGGTTTCCTTTGGTGCAGCGTGTGTTAAAATAGTGCGTCTGTGCAGTGTGCAAAGCTTCTCAGGTAATCGGCTGTCACGGGTCTCAGTTAACTAGCCCATCGCCAAAATGTCAATTTATTTTAGTAATGAAATTCAAAAAGTGAGAGTTGTTATATATATGTACACTACCGTTCAAAAGTTTGGGGTCACCCAAACAATTTTGTGTTTTCCATGAAAAGTCACACTTATTCACCACCATACGTTGTGAAATGAATAGAAAATAGAGTCAAGACATTGACAAGGTTAGAAATTGTCAATTGTTTGATGTAAAAAAACGATTTATTTTACATCAAACTTTGCTTTCGTCAAAGAATCCTCAATTTGCAGCAATTATAGCATTGCAGACCTTTGGCATTCTAGCTGTTAATTTGTTGAGGTAATCTGGAGAAATTGCACCCCACGCTTCCAGAAGCAGCTCCCACAAGTTGGATTGGTTGGATGGGCACTTCTTGCGTACCATACGGTCAAGCTGCTCCCACAACAGCTCAATGGGGTTCAGATCTGGTGACTGCGCTGGCCACTCCATTACCGATAGAATACCAGCTGCCTGCTTCTGCTCTAAATAGTTCTTGCACAATTTGGAGGTGTGTTTAGGGTCATTGTCCTGTTGTAGGATGAAATTGGCTCCAATCAAGCGCTGTCCACTGGGTATGGCATGGCGTTGCAAAATGGAGTGATAGCCTTCCTTATTGAGAATCCCTTTTACCCTGTACAAATCTCCCACCTTACCAGCACCAAAGCAACCCCAGACCATCACATTACCTCCACCATGCTTAACAGATGGCGTCAGGCATTCTTCCAGCGTCTTTTCATTTGTTCTGCGTCTCACAAGCGTTCTTCTTTGTGATCCAGACACCTCAAACTTGGATTCATCCGTCCACAACACTTTTTTCCAGTCTTCCTCTGTCCAATGTCTGTGTTCTTTTGCCCATCTTAATCTTTTTCTTTTATTGGCCAGTCTCAGATATGGCTTTTTCTTTGCCACTCTGCCGTGAAGCCCAGAATCCCGCAGCCGCCTCTTCACTGTAGATGTTGACACTGGTGTTTTGCGGGTACTATTTAATGAAGATGCCAGTTGGGGACCTGTGAGGCGTCTGTTTCTCAAACTAGAGACTCTAATGTACTTATCTTCTTGCTCAGTTGTGCAACGCGGCCTCCCACTTCTTTTTCTACTCTGGTTAGAGCCTGTTTGTGCTGTCCTCTGAAGGGAGTAGTACACACCGTTGTAGGAAATCTTCAATTTCTTAGCAATTTCTCACATGGAATAGCCTTCATTTCTAAGAACAAGAATAGACTGTCGAGTTTCAGATGAAAGTTCTCTTTTTCTGGCCATTTTGAGCGTTTAATTGACCCCACAAATGTGATGCTCCAGAAACTCAATCTGCTCAAAGGAAGGTCAGTTTTGTAGCTTCTGTAACGAGCTAAACTGTTTTCAGATGTGTGAACATGATTGCACAAGGGTTTTCTAATCATCAATTAGCCTTCTGAGCCAATGAGCAAACACATTGTACCATTAGAACACTGGAGTGATAGTTGCTGGAAATGGGCCTCTATACACCTATGTAGATATTGCACCAAAAACCAGACGTTTGCAGCTAGAATAGTCATTTACCACATTAGCAATGTATAGTGTATTTCTTTAAAGTTAAGACTAGTTTAAAGTTATCTTTATTGAAAAGTACAGTGCTTTTCCTTCAAAAATAAGGACATTTCAATGTGACCCCAAACTTTTGAACGGTAGTGTATATAGCCAATAACGTGATAGGTTTCAACTGTTTATTTCTGGCCATTTGGATGATTATATCAGATAAAACCTGTAAAAAAGGAGGTATACAAAGACATTACCTTTTTGGCCACATTAGGGTCGCTGATGGCCTCCAGAAGCCCTGTAAGGCCAACGCCAAAGGCTGCTGTTCATAGAGTGCTTCGTACGAGGAAAGTTGAGTGGAAGGTAAAGGTGTGGTGGGAGAGAATTTTGCAGCAGATCCATTAAGGAACTTGGGTGGAGATTCACGCAGCGTGGACTTCAGCTGGTTGAGTCATAGCTCAAAATGAAATATTTTTCACTTTTTGAATTAAATCACTGAAATAAATACACTTCTCATTGATATTGAAATTATATTAAAAATAACAGGCTAATATTAAGAGGGCTAATTTTGTTTTTTCTGATGCCGTTTTGAAGTTTTTTTATTTTTTTTGTTTTTTTTTTGTCTCAGTTTCCCACACAAACCATCCTTGCTGTGACTTAAGAAAAAAATATGAATGCATGTGCAGCTGTTTCCAGCTCGGGAGTTGATGAGCAATAAGCTCAACACTTAGCTCGGTGGTGTTCTCTTTCAAACTGTTAGCAGCTTTGCTACCATCCAGGCTGTTGTCGATGCCCTGAGGGGAATCATGTACTAACTGTGCGCTGGGGTTGGGTGGGCTCTGTCTTAGACACAAGGTAACATGGTGGAGATCCCTGCTGAACCCCAGGCTCCTTCTGAGAAAGTAAGACTTGACTTGTTACCCATCCACTTCCTCTTTTCTTTCCACTTGTTGTGCTGCATCCTGGGTTTACTAAGGGGGAGGGGTGGAAGCCGGAGAAAGATCCTTTTTTTTTTTTTATGTTTTTAGCATGATTAATCACAGATTGGGGATAAGTCTTTGGTATTGGAGCTTTACTTTGTGTACTGTTCTGTGTTTTTCGTGTATTGTAGTACTTTCTCCATTTGTGCAGCAACGCTACATTCCTGACAGAAGGTTACAGAGCTTAAATAAAGTGGTTTTAGTGCAGGTCTGGCAGTTGAACAGCAAAGCATGTTAAAGGAGTTGCTGGTCACCCATACAGAGACGCTGTCCTACGGGAGCTGCACAGACCGCAGTCAGAAAGAGGCAGCCGCTGTGTTCGGCTCCGTTCAAACCGCCGCGTTGCCATTTAAAGGTGTTTTTGGTACGTGCAGATACCCGTGGTGATGCGCCTCCCGCGGTTCTCCGCCTGGGCTCAGAACCTGTGTGGGATGCAGTTCTCCATCCTCGGTTATGGAGATATCATCGTCCCAGGTGAGCCATCTATAGATGAACATGTGGAACGGTGCGTTGCTTTAGCTGCAGTAAAACCAAACGTCCGTTTCCAGGTTCCTGTTGCTTCCGGAAGGACTGGGTCCGAAACTATTAGTACCACTCTAGTTTGAATGTCTTTTTTTTTTTTTTTTTTTTTGAGGTCAAAGAAATCAGAATAAAAGAAGCAACGCTAAACTCAAACTCAGTGTTGCAGCCTTCTACTCCCATGTTTCAGAATTCACCGCTGGGTTCTAGTTGCTTTTTTGTTCCTTATCTCGTTCTCCCAACAGGTCTCCTGGTGGCCTATTGCAGCAGGTTTGATGTTTGGATCAACAGCAGAAGGAAGGTGTACTTCATCTGCTGCTGCATTGGTAATTTTCCTTCTCCCCTCCGTTTTAGCGGTAAAACGCAGCCAGTGTATCTGAGATTGTGTCTCTTTTTTTCTGCCTTTATGTTGTTTTTTTCTGTCCATCCTGCTCTCTCCTCGCAGCCTATCTCCTGGGGATGGTGCTGACGTTCGCGGTGATGCTGCTGTCGGGGATGGGCCAGCCGGCTCTGCTCTACTTGGTGCCTTTCACCTTGATAACCTCAGCCGTCGTAGCGGGCTGCAGGGGAGAGATGAGGCAGTTCTGGACAGGAACGACCTATGAGGTGAGGAGGGCGGGATGCACCGCGTCGTCGGGGCCGTTGGCAGTTCGGATCGTTTGTGGGGTTTCCTTCCAACAATTGAATGTTTTATCTGTAAAAACTCCCGTTGTGATGCTAGCAGCTTTTCATGTGTTAGACAAAGTTTTCTGATTCAGACAACTTTTGGGTTTTTTTTGTCCCGATGGGCAATTCATTTGAACCCCATAGCAGCATTAATGCAGTAGAGCTTAACTTTGAGGTGGAAGGAAAACGACACATGGCTTGCAATATAGTTTAGGAATAAAAAAGCTGAAAGGGTCAGAATGCATTTGTATTCACTGTCCTGTACCCTGATGGCCAAAATAAAACCCAGTGCAGCCAACTGCCAACAGAAGTCAACAAAGTCAGAAGTCAACAAATAGAGCATTGACTCTCTGTTCGTATACAGCTGTTCTGTGAAGGCCTCAGAGGTCACCACCTGCAGACCTACCATGACATGGCCGTGGAACGGTTTAGATCATTGTTGTGTTAGAGTGGCGCAAAGTCCAGGTCCAGTGGAGGATCTTTGATAAGACCCAACAATGATGTTCACAGAGGCGCTCCGTCTAATCTGACTGAGCTACAGCTGTTTTGCTTGAGATTGACTGCAAAAAGGGAACTAAAAAGTAAGTAAAGTTTTCTTGAAATGAGCGTATTTGTCCTTGATTTGAGCAGGCAAGTTTAAACGATCTGCCAAGAATAAGATTGTTGCACTTAAAATAGGAACGACTCATCTCCGTCATCTTATTTCAAGTGCAGTATACCTAATTATCTTATTTTAGGGGTCAAACTACTCACTCCATTGGCAGATAATCTTATTTACCTGCTAAAATCAAGGACAAATACACTCATTTCAAGAACATTTCTTATTTTAGTTCCCTTTTTACAGTGTTTTCAGACTGGGTAGAGACATGGCCCACAGGACTTCAAACTGTAACTAAAGCAAAATGGGAGGCTGAGTATAAATGCACACCACACATTTCAGCTTTTTATTCTCAGAATGTATAAGTAATGTTTTTTCTTTCCTCTTTTGCATTATTCAGTTCTTTGTGTTGGTCAATAATATAAAATCCCTTTAAAATGTCTTAAAGTTTGTCCTTGTAATGTGACAAAAATCGACAAAGGGTACGTATGGTTTTGCGAGGCACTGTATGTTCAACTGCTGCTAAACAGGAGCATAAATGGACGGCGCTTTGCAAAGCAGCTTGCGCATAAAAACAACCCCCAAAACGAGCGGCTTCCAGTTTGTTGGTGGGTTGCCGCTGAGCCGTTTGTCTTTAAAAAGGTGCTGCATACCTACGAGCAGGACGTCTACAGACTGTGCTATCGACCCATGTTTGCTTTAGACAAACAATGATATTTCTCCTTCGTAAAGCTGCAGTCACACTCTTTTTGACTGTTAACAAGAGTATGTATGAGATACCTGGAGGGTATTTTTATGGGATGCCATTTATGGGGCCAGGAAACTGTATATCAGACTGTCTTTAGTGTAAACTTTTATTTTCATGCTACATGGTTTTCTGCAGCTTTAACACCTGGGTAGCTACTGCAGCCTTACTTGCATAATAAGAATAACTTGAGCCTGTTTGGAAAAGTAATTCCAGACCACTTCTTTAGTTTGCCATTTATTCAGCTCAGCTCAGGCATTGTATGTATGGGTTAAAAATTAGATTTACGCATACTTTCTCTCAAAGCTGAATCTTAGGTCTCAGCAGGCGTACATAGCCATGTGGCTAAAGAGTCAAGTTCATTGATTTAAATGACAATCCCAGGGTCCCTATGTGGCTCATGATGCGGTTTTTAGATTAGATTTAAGATTGTAGCCATATATATATATATATATATATATATATATATATATATATATATATATATATATATATATATATATATATATATATATATATATATATAATGTGTGTGAGGGGAGCAGGAGGAAGATGTGATTCTGACTTTGATTAATTTTCACCAGGTTTTGGATTCACCCAGGGAACCTTTGCTGGCAGGTGTGCTTCCCTCCGACCCAGACCCCTTCCTTTGCAAATCTCCTGTCATTAGTGTTTTGCTTACCGCGGTGCCTTATCATCTCTTTCACTAGCTCCTTTTTTCTTTTTTTTTAACCCCTTATTTCCAGGGTCAGGGTCCTGCTAAGAAGCAAAAATGCTTCCATACCAGCAGTAAATTATAACAGCCAGGTGGGACATCAAGGTGTTTTGCATCAACAGACCACCAGGTGTCTCCACCACGCTCCGCCCCCAGTTCCTATGAAATAATCTGAAGCCACACTTTCATGGAGGCTTGAATTAAAAGTCGTTGATCCTGGAACACCCTTTTTTACTTCATCTCTTTGTTTCTGCATTTTTTTGTGTGTTTTTTTTTTCCTACTTATCTTCCTGCATTTACTCATCCTTTTCAATCAACAGGAATAATCATGTTCATTTAGCCTTCGGCATGCCGTCGCTTGCAGTTAGCGTGGGAGAGCTAGTGCATGGGTTTTGGATGTGATACCTGTGGTTAGGTATTGCTAAGATTTCCTGCCTGTCTTCTGTTGGACATAAAGTACTCAACAGTGTGAGTTCCAACCCCTTAAAATGAATTATTAACATTGTCCTTTTTTTTTCTGTTATGATTGTAGAGGGAAGAACTGACCGTGCCGTAGGGGAAAGTTGCTGAGCCCCAAGTGCTGGATCTTTTTTCTTCTTTTTTTTATGACGTTTTCTTTATTTCACATTTTCATAGCAAGGGTAGGCAGTATGTTTAAAATGACTCTTCTGATAACTTTAACTGACGTGATCAGAAGCTTGGGAAGTGCTGCATCGAGGCAACGAAGACATTTAAGTGATTAAAATATTTTATAGTAGTTAAAAGGTCTGTTGTGTTCACTAGCAGTAAACTGTAATGAATTTGCCTTGGTGATGATCAAACAAACAGAAAATTGGAATGCACTTTATGGTATTTGGCTTGACATGTTTTGTTATGGGCAGAATAAAGGGAGGGGGTTTCAATAACTACCTGCAGTATAACATAAGTTTGATAACTGGGGGTTCTGTATAATCTTTTTTGTAAGATATGACTTCTTTATTTGCCTTATATTAAAGAACCTGCTTAATATTGAGTGTGTTTTTTTTTTTTTAATGTAGAATTTTATACAGTATGTTGTGTGTGCTGGGCACTATAAAGAGGGAAGGGTTTTGAAAGTTTTTTTTTTCAGACCCCAAAATAATCACATGATCTTTGTAGTATCACAATGTTGGTATACAGCATGTGAAGGAAGTATTCACACCCCTAAACCTCTTCACATTTTGGTAAATTACAGCCACAAACGTAACTGCGTTTTATTAGACATTTGTGTGTCAAACTGGGATGAAGTGGCAAATACGGTGAAATGGAAGAAAATGAAACTAAGTAAAATCTCAGTGTATATCTACCCGTTCTGTGAAGGCCTTGGAGGTTTGGGATAAAACCTATCCCAGGCTTTACACATCCTTCAGAGGACGGTTCAATCCGCAGACCTGGCTAAACCCTGCCAATGTGAAAACTGAAAGGAAGGGCAAGGAGAACATGATCCAGAGAAGCAGCCAAGAGGTCCAGGGTAACTGAGGAGGAGCTGCAGAAATCCACAGCTCAGGTGGGAGAATTTTGGCAAAACAGTCATCCAGTTCACAAGTCTGGCCTGAAATAGTTAGAGCCATAAGTAGACCCGTTTGCAGCTTCTCCATGTAGGGGAGACAGCACTGTAGTAAAAGCTGCTCTGGTCTGCAGAGGACAAAATATAACTTTTCACAAAGCTTTGTGTGGAGGAAAGCCATCACTGCCTATCAACCTGGATGCGTCCGTTCACGGGGTGAAATGTGGCGGTGGTGGCAGCATCATCCTGTGGGGATGAATTTCTAACATATACACTAATATTTTGTTGACCCTTTTTTTCTTCTGTGAAAATGATCAGATTCTTTTCAGGCAAGGTTTGTGCTAATATCAGTGTCTCAGGGGCCTCTGTGAATGAGAAGCATGTCTGAAGATGAAGGTAAAGGAATCAGCAATTACCCCATGAACCATCGTGTTATCGTGTCATAGATTAGCCTGAGGTAATTTCTGACCGGGGTATTAGGCCATACCTTCTGTTAATCTTTATCCACGCTTTAAATAGAAACAATGATCTGTTAATAGACATTGAAATTATCTACCATTATGTAAGAAGGCAGATATGAATTTCTCCTGCGGGTAATGTGAAGCTGAAAGAAAAGTAACAATTTCTGTGTCTGGATGTGAAAAGCTGTTAAATGTGGGCCAAAAGATCTTGATTTTGGGTTAGGGTTATACAAATACATTGTATAATGTTCAGATATTTTCAAAACAAGGAATTATTTTTCTTAAAATCCAAATAAGAAACATTGCAGTTTGTGATTTTGAGGGGCCGGGTACAAAATGTAAAAAAAAAAAAGTTAGAGGCTTTTACAAGACGATACATCGTCGCATATGCAAAAGGCATATCTGCCTATAATGGTAGATAATTTCAATGTCTATTAACAGATCATTGTTTCTATTTATAGCGTGGATAAAGATTAACAGAAGGTATGGCCTCAAACCCCTGTCAGAAATTACCCCAGGCTAATCTATGACACGATAACACGATGGTTCATGGGGCTGATTCCTTTACCTTCATCTTCAGACATGCTTCTCATTCACAGAGGCCCCTGAGACACTGATACTAGCACAAACTTTGCCTGAAAAGAATCTGACCATTTTCACAGAAGAAAAAAAAAGGGCCAACAAAATATTACAGTCTATGTCACATGTGGAAGCATCGACATTTTTCAGAGGAAATCCAGCTGCAGTACCATGTGAAGATTGCAAATCAAGAAGGGGGATCGTGACATGAATGATCTAATTAAGGCATTACGGGTTTGTCCATCAAAAATAAATAAATAGATAAGCAATATTACTATTATTCACAAATGGCACCGAGCACACGGTTAATATGCGCCGCATGTAACGAGCAGAGATCGGGCGGCTGCTCGCTGTTTGCGCTGAACAGGAACTCAAACAAAGCGCACATGTGGTGGCCGGCTCCGCCCGGTCACGTGGGGCCCTGGGCTGGCTGACTCAGCCGGCTCGTTACGCTGCGTCAGTCTGGAGTCGCTCAATTATGAAAAAGCAACCTTCCGCTGGAGCTGCAGCCGAAGCGAGTCTCTTCAGCGTCCAGCGGGCTTTCCTTCCAGGGCTAACCGAGAGCACCGCCGATAGATGGATAAAAGCCACGGCACAGCTCTTCCTCAGTCTCAACGGTGAAGAGAATGGTACGTCTGGGGTTAGCCCGCCGTCTCTGCTTCGGTGAACTGGCGCGGACGATTGTCGTGACTCATCGGGGCTTTCTAAGTTGTAGTGTCTCCCCCCCACACCACCCCTCCCTCTCATCATGCATGCTGCCTGTCAGCGACTCGACCAGCGCAGCGCCACGGTGCAATTCCTGAGGTTTGCGCCGACAGTCTCGGGTTTTGTGTCCAAACACCTGAAAGCGGGGACGCTATAAGCGCAGTTCTCGCGCGACCGAGCGTCTCACAAGGAGTAAACAGCCGCTGGAAACGTTAGCTGGCTAAGTAGCTAGCTCGCTAGCTAACTAGCTTCAGCCGCCCAGGTAGCTCGTCGGCGTTAGCGCTCCTCGGGTGAAGGCAGCACGCGCCGCTGGTGCTGCTCCGGCGGACACGGCTCGCAGACGGCCGTGTCCGCCGGAGCAGCCGGCCACTTCTTTAAGCAACGTCCCCCCCCCCGGAAGGTCCTCGGACGTCAGACGAGACACGCTGTCATTGCCAGGAACGGGTCAATGCCAGCTTGAGCGGATGCCAAGTCTCCCCGAGCCGAGAGGCTTTTTTATTTATTTACTTAGCCGCCTTCGGGAGACATTTAAGCGCTGCTCACAACAATGATCCGTTTATTCTCTCCGGCTTGTGATTGAGACCCCTGCGCACAACGCGTCCCTCATCGTTTGCTGCAGGCGCGAATGCACAAGGCCCGCTGCAACCTTTTGCTTTAACAGCTATTTCAACATCTCTCTTTTGGGAGTTGCAGATTTTTTTTTTGTCTTCGTGACAAACGCAACCTCCTCGTTTCCTGACAACTTCCTGTTTGTTTCTCCCCCAGAGGAATGAGGCGAAACTATGCCGATTCACCACCACTTTGACCAAAACCTGACCAGGGGGACGGCGCTGCTTGTTTGCTCTGGTGTCATCATCTAATCACAGTGTAGTATAGAGGGTAGTGGAATTGCCTAAGTGCTCAGTTTTGTTTTAAAACGTGTACGTTTATACTTCCTTTGCCAGTGATAAACAAATAAGTCATTATTTAGTGGGATGTTTGTGCTGAGGCAAAGTAAAAAGTTGCCATATGGATATAATGGGACATGTTCTGACAGCGGACCGTCTCCGATCTCCTGCAGCATCAATCGATTTTTAGAGGTGCGCCAAAGAAAAGGGGGCCAAATTTCCCCTTCATAAGCCGTTTTCAGTGATCGGCAGGTGAAATGGTGGTAAATCTGCTTCCAGGCACTTGTTTTGAATTTAAGCAACACCGTTTAACTGGTTTAGGGGGCTATGTTTTGATGCATGAATATAGTGACGAGCCCGTAAAAGTCCTGCATTTTCTGCTATATTCAGAACTACTCCAACTACTGCAACCCTGGCTCATCAAATGGGTCATTGTGATTTGTGATTGTGTCATCACACTGTGATGGAGCTGCAATCCCACATGGGCGGTTCAAGTCTTAAGCAGTCTGTTTGGTTGTGTGTTGGTCTTGCAAAACTTTTGTATCCTTTGTGCTTGCACCTCTGCTCTTGTGTAGTAAGTGAGGTTTGTTGCCTTATTAACCCTACCACTGCAGGCAACAAGAGATTCCCACTGAAGCAGATTGAGTAGTATTTCCCCCGGCAATAGACAGTGTTCAGCAGAGGGATATGGTTACTTGTTGATTCGGTGAATGAAGCGCCTGCCTGCTTCCCCTCAATCTCCAGCGCTAAAGCTTCTTCTCAGACTTTTTCATTTTCTTACATGATGCCTTCGAATGTCCCGAGAGAATTGCCACTTTGTACAGAGTGCACATATGTAATATTTATTCAATAAAGAAAATCGACTTTTTCCAGTACTTTCTGCTATTTCATTATCTACAACAAGCATGGGTCAGTCACCGGTATCGAGGCGTACTGTGGTCACGATATCAGCGGAAAATGTTCATTACGTCGTTTCTATGGGTTAAAGTCCCTGTAAGGCACATGCGTCAAACTCAAGGCCCGCTGGACGAATCCGGCCCGTCGAGGCAATTTATCCGGCCCTCAAGAACCACAAAAGGTGTATGATGTCATAAAGTAGAGGCATATATCCTTTTTAAAGTGTATAAAGTGGCTAAAACTGTGCCTCCTGTAGAGAATGTTGACAGCATCCCGCCACTAGACGTCAGTTTTTCCCACAACACATTAAAACAACCCAGAAATGTCCAAAAAGAGTAAAAGTGATGCAGATTGATGAGTTTAAAGTGTAACTCACCCCAATATCAACTTTTTTTTTTTTGCAGATAAACTGTATAAACTGGGCCTAATGTGCTACTTTTATGTTACTGTGATTTTTGTTTTTTATATTTCTATGTGAACTGGAATGAAATGAATTCAAAAGTACCATTTATACAGGTGCAACCGGCCCTTTAAAGGACTTCATGATGCCAAAGTGGCCCAGTATAGAAATGAGTTTGACTCTCCTGCTGTAAGGGGACGGCAGAGAAAAGCGCTGGAGTCACTGGTGTTTTCCCCGGCTGCATGGAGCGCTACATCTCTGCAGCGTGTTGCTGCACGCTGCCAGTGGGCTGGCTGAAGTAGGCCGTTCTGCTTTTACCTTGTAACAGCTGTTTGAAAACATCTCCAGTTGCATTTTAACAAGGGCATACACGAGACCGCAGCCTTTGGAGGCTTAGCGTATTTTCTTTGGACCATAAGCCGCACCGGATTATAAGGCGCATTAAATATTATTCCCAAGTGTGTAATATCCCTATACGTACACGGCTCTCTCCTGAGAGGGAGACCTATCCGTCTCTGTTGGGAAGACAGATTAGTTGGACTACACTGTTCTCTTTCTAACATAAGGCCAAGATAAACTTAACTTTCATGCTGAATTAACTTGGTTTATTGTTGCTAGCGTGTACACCGGGCAAGGGCTGCCTTACATGAATGCACTTCTAGTTTAGACATTACAGTCAGGCAGGCTTGTAGACAGCTCTGTGGTGTGATCAGGTAGTGACACAGTGTACCGTAATGCTTAGAATATCCATTGAGCGGAGCTTTGTTGCTTACCAAAGCTGTTCTAACACATTTTAACCGATTTTTGAACGCATTGTTCCACATAAAATCGTCAGTAAGCACAACGGTAATCATAAGGCGCACCATCAATTTTTGAGAAAATCTAAGGATTTTAAGTGTGCCTTATAGTTCCGAAAATACGGTAATAAGTGAGCGCCGTTTGTTAGGGGTGTAACGATACATTGATATATCGATTAAATGATTTACAAACTAATTGATGCACAATGAAAATATTGATCCACATAATTTTTAAGATGCGCCTTTATTCCGAAATTCAGGCATGAGACTAGTGTACAGGCGATTCATTTTTTTTATTATTTAAAAATTGGAAAAATTCAGTATTTGACTTAAATTCCCAATATCTGTAAGAGCTTAGAAATAAAACGGCCAACTCATATTTGTTTATCTTTTCATATCGATGTTAATAATGAAGTGTTAGATGGGCAGATATCGCATCATATCTATCGCATCAATCAGAACAGAGTTAGTAATATTGACAAACATCGTATCGTCATACAAACAAATTGATATAATGTCAAGTCGTGACAAAGTTGGCGATTTACATCCCTAGCTGTTAAAACTGTCGTCGGCACGCCACAAGGTGTGTTAACTGGCCGGCCGACTAAGCAAACGGCCCAGCTAATTAATGTCGGCTAGTGGTAGTTGTTCAGAAGAACGCAGCGAAAGTCTGACTGCCTCCGGTTTGAGGTTTAAGCCCATTGGCTGTTGCCATGACCCGGAGAGCTGAGACTCTCACAGGCAGTTCTAGCTGGGTTTCTCTAGTAAAAGGTAGAAAAAATGCAAAATTGCTCTAAAAACTAATTGCATATCAGGGTAATAAAAAAAAAAAGTCAAATATAGCATTTTATTTTTAATAGTGTTTTTATATTCATGTGAATGTTATACATTTATTTTCAAGTTTTTGTGTTCTTACCATTAATTTGCTGATATGAGGTTGTGCCACTAGGCTCTTATGTCTAATGCAGACGCTATTTTATAACCTCGCTCCTTTCCTTCCAGAGGTATCTTTTTAATCTCTAGACAGCTTACTGGGCTGTGATGTGCAGGAGTCAGCATAGGGTCAGCCTCGTTAGGTTAAGCGGCTGCTTTATGCAGAGAGAGATGGATGCAGCTTTGCAACGCTTTGCCCGGGGGGCACAAGTGTGAAAGCGAGAGAGCTGTCACACTTTGGTCTCATGACTGTACGGAGGTGTGTGCGCGGCCTTCCTGGAATCTTATCTGAAGGCTATAATGAACTCGTTCCCCCCCATTTAACATTCTTTTATATGCCGGCATCTTGGGAAAAAACCTACGAGGTGGCGAGGATTGAAGGTTGATGGGGCAAGGCTTTGTTAAATGCTCTTTATTGCTTGGTGTATTCTCTGTTAATGAGGCTAATATGCTATTTCCATCAATTGTTTGCAATGCACAGTTCTAGATCCTTACACAAGATGAAAACAACAATATGTTGGTTTTCCAGCTGTTTAAGAGGCAAATGAACTGTAAGTCACGTGCCAACAGTTTCATATCAGCTGGGATGTCCCGGATAGCCGGCACCATCTAAAGATTTATTGTGACTAGATGGATATAAATGTTCCCCATAAACGCCAGTACTAGGAACTGGTTTCCATATACTTTGTCCCCTCTGGCTCAGCTTGTCATCAGGTCCCGTTGCATAATGATTTATTTCAGTCTGATTTATCAGAGCAGCTTAGCTCCTTTATTGTCCCAAGTGAGGAAATTCAAAGCAATAGTCCAATCTAAGTCTTGTTGTCATCCATCTTCTGTGGTCACTGATGTCTTTAGGAGAGTGGTTCCATCGGGAATTGACCATGAGATATGCAAAGCAAGCGTTTGTCTGGTTGATTTCAGATTTTATCTGCCAATGGCGATGATATTGGGATATGTGCCTTTTTTTTTTTTTTTTTTTTCTTCTTCTTCCTCTCTTTCATCCAGTGCTTCCATCACTCTGGGACCTTTAGGGTTGTTCTACAAGGTCATTTATATCCGGTTGGAGGATCTGCTGCGAGACTGTCATGAACATGAAAAACATTGTGATGTTCAGTTGCCTTTCAGCTTTTTCCACACTATAGCAGTTAAAATCTGGCCATTGCTACCCTGTGAGATATCATAGAAGTCACAGCTTATAAGAATGATGCTCCCTTGCAAATTAATAAAAAAAAAACAATTGCAGAATGACATTTCATTTTAAATAATTGCCCAATGTCTGACACAATGGCTTGTGGGCCCTGATATTTATACACATGCCATTTTTCTGGATACTTAAGGATATTGTAGTGTTATTTCCAATAGCTTGGATTGTTGCATGGCAGCTGCTCTTTGCCTGTGCATCTGATTACGACAGAGTATCTTAATATTCTAAATTGCTAAATTTGTCATCTACACTACCTTAAAACCCAAGCCAAGCGCCTCACAAAATATCTACAGACTAAATTAGACCAACAAATTGGTACCCTTTTGCATTTTTTAGACTGAAATCTTTCAAAACTGGATTAAAAAAGAAGGGAGAACAGGGGATTATTCACCAGATTCTTTGCAGTTGTGATTCTGAAATGAAAAAGAGCTGTAAAAAGCGATTTAAATGACATACATGGGAAAGAACTCACGACAGGAGCCTTGGCTCAGTGTACCGTGAAGGATGCCCCAGTTCTGGGTCCATGCTTCCAGCCATGCATAGCAGCGCGCTCATGGGTGTTTTAGAAGAATATCTCACACTGAAAATGCATAAAGGATCAAAGAAATCCTGGGACTGAAGCTGAAGCTACGTGACAGTCGCTGCACTAGGTCTTGTCTCTGCGCTGGCTTTGAAAACCCTATAACAACCCTATAATGGGTCGGCCAAATGTTATGTTGCTTCGCGTTTTTTTGGCAGACGGCTCATGGGATAATGGCCACCTCAGTGTTGGCGCTGCACGTTTTACAGAAGAATGAAGAAGAGGTAGGAGGAGGAGCCTCGGCTGCGAAGGCTTAGATTGTTGTTTTGAGCTGATGGGTGATGACACCCTGAAGACGAGGGGGAAAAAAGATGCATATTCCACATTCTGCCTCTTAGCATGAACACATTAGTTCCTATAATATTGGCGTTTGAGAGGGGAGGAAATTCACTGCGCACTACTTCTCCACAAACGGAGTTTAATATGTTGCACAGGGAGAAAAGCCAGAGAGGAAGAGGGAGGGAGTGAGGAAGTAGGAGCGGGTCAGGGTAGTGTGCTTTTGGCACAGCCTCTGAAGCTCAAGTCTTTTGTTGCCTGACATTCTCAGGTGCCATAGTTACAGGTTAGCAGCACACAGTTCTCTTTTATTCCTCTTTAACTCTTTGCTAGACTGCTGAGATGAAGATGAAAAGCGTTTTCATCTTCATCTCGGTGTCGTCAGAGCATTAACTGTGTTTTACGTCTGCTTCTAGTTGAGCAGGATGTTGAATGAATTTAACGTCCTGCGTTCAGGTGCTGTACTGGGGACCAAGGGAAGAGCTTTTCTGGGTTTAAAGCCCTTTGGTTGACTGGTTCTTTAATCAGAAAGGTTTCTGCTACGCTTGCGTCGCTGCAGGTTGACCTTTAGCGACGCCATGTCATGACACTTATTTAGCGATTCCTGGTTAAGAGCTAAGCTACATAAACAACCTTCTGGATCTTGTGCCTGTATCATCCTGCCAAGACTAATCATATAGTCGTAGTTATTTCTGTTTATAGAAGAAGCGGGACACTGTTGGAGACACTGTTTAAAACGTAAATAAGCGTCTTTAGGTTCTTATGTAAGCAATTAGCACAATTAGAATGAGAAAAAAAATTTCTGTGTGGATTTGATACAGAATATTCCAGCCCTTTTGAAAGCTTAAAAGATAAAACAGAAACAATGTTGTCCTCCATTGGGCCTTCCTGTTATCTATTCAAAGTCTCGCTCTCTCTTTCCCTCTCTGGCAGCCCGAACGGACCACAGTGTCTCGTCATTTTTCCTTCCTAAGGTTTTTTTTTGTGCTCGCTCAATGATACTGAAGACGGCAAATTTAGTAAACCTACTTCCACGGCGGAGAATGCTCCTTTTTTCCTCGTTTGTTAGTTTTCACCCAGCGCCACCTGGCCTCGCTTGGACACGGGCGATCGGGGCCTGTCTGGCTGATAATTGCTCAACACGTGGTCCGTTTTCAGTCTAATGAGAACCGTCTCCAAGAAGACACGTTTTCGGATCTTCTTCTTTGCGATAATCAATTAGCTGCATATCCAGTTTAAAGCAATGCCTTAGTGCTGCAGGTGCACTCTGGGTAATTGGGCTCTTAAACAGAGGTTTTGTGTCTGCTGGATGAATCACCACAGGCGGTGTGTCATCAGTAGACAACAAGGTATATATCACCGAGGCCTCTGCCCAGCCGCTAATCTTCTCCCACACCCCCCCCCCCCCCCTTCTCTCTCACCTCTTTCTCCCCAGCTTTGGTATAATATCTAGTTTGTCTCAGACACATTCATCTGCCCCCCCCGAGTGGCGTCTTACAGATTAACAGTGGATGGAGTCTAGAGGCAGCAGCCTGGCGCTGATCACTAAACTTTTAACTAAGGCCGGATCCGTACGGTAACCGTAGACTTTGGCACCTAAAGGGGGAAACGCATGCAGCCTCGCGAGGGGAAGAGTCCGGCGGTGAGGCGCTGCCGATGATCGAGAGCCCGGGGGGGGGATGTTGTGGTGACGGCGGTTTGTCCAGGAGATGCACGAAGGATCCTTGGTATGTTCCTGTACAAAGCCCTTAAACACAGAGATGAAGAGGAGGACATCCAGGTACACACGCTCTGTTGTCCATTGGTCAGGAGGTAAAGTCAGCCGTTTAGCCGCCGTTTCAGCCAGACTCGTGCAGTCATGGCCTTAACTTGGCACATCCGATTCTCGTCATGAAACTTTGGCCAGCGTCGATGTCTTTGTGTCCTTTTTGACCTTTTTTTTTTTTTTTTTTTTATTGCACAGCGTGCTGACAGTGCTGATCAAAAGGTCACAGCTGTAATATAATTGTTCTCGGTTTCAGGGAATTGTTAAATGTTTCTGTGTAAAGCAGGTGACGGCGTTTGGAGACTTTCCCTCTCTGCGCTGGGAGGGATTAACGGGGCTAATCGCTGCTGGGTTTCTCTGAGCTGCACAAGCGCAACAATAAACGAGAATCCTTTTCATTTAAAAGCATATCAAGACTCCAATAAAGAATTATCGTGGCCTTCTTTTTGTGGTTTAGGTGTTTATTGCTATGAAATATCGAGGTGTCTGAATTTCGGTCTTGGCTTTCGTGATCCAAGGAGTTTTGAAGAATTAATTGGCCTTTTAAATGTCAAACTAGGGTCTAAATCCTGGATTAGTGGCACTCTGTACCCCGTGGCCTTTTTCTATCATCTGTTTATTACTTTCAGAGAACACTGCTAGACCTCCACAATCCCTTTCTACGTCAAGCGTTTCAGTGTTTCGGTTACATTTAGTTTCCTTTTTGTAAATTTTCCAGGCTTTCAAGTTGAACTGCATGTTGAATGGACTAAAAAACAAACATCATTCATGTGTGAGGATTTACTGCTGTTCATCTCGCTGACGTCTCTTTTCCTTTTGTTCTTCCCCGCAGTCCCAGAAACCCTGGATAGAAAGCACTTTCACCAAGAGGGAATGTGTGTACATACTTCCAGTGTCAAAGGACCCCCACAGGTAAATGAGCCTAAAGCACTCTGCTGTGTCCTTTGTCCATCGCCATGGGAACGGCGTAATTACAAGGCGCGGGTCGAAGCAGGCCCGAGCGCTAACCGCTGCTCTCCACAGGGTAAACGAGTCCGTCTCAGACGTTTGCATCTGTCAGCGTCTGTAATTATATGTTGGAGATTTAGCAGTGGTCATGAACCGGGTTCTTTTTAATTAATTTATTTTTATTTAGCAAATAAATTTGTCTATAATTTGGGTTTTGTGTCATTAACCTTTTAACACATCTGCTGAGAACCTGTCCTCCGCACGAGGACCTAAACGACACGGAGAGATCCCCGGATATGTCTGCCAGTGCAGAAACCTAGAATCAGTGTCAGGATTGCAGGTTTGCCTTTTCAGAACTCCTTATGTTGACACGTCTCAGACTGTGTTCAGACTCTTTTAGAAGCTCTTACGTAATAATGCTGTTAAGTAAACCATAGCGGGGTCTGAACATCCACTGATTTACTCAAAAACATGACACAAAAAACCAAGAGTTTCAGTGAACATCTGACTCATTTAATGAGTAGAAGATTCCCACAGCTCCACAGATTTGATATTTAACAGCTTCCTTCGACTGTGAGCCATTCCTGTTATGTTTCCAAGAAGCTTTGCCCCGACTAACGCACTCGCAGTGGATCACTCTTTGCTTTGTTGTTTTTTTAAGTATTAATTATTTTCCACGGGCTTTTCTCCACAAACCGCCGTACGTGCTGCTGCTCCTAGATCCATTTTGACACGTTTGTGAACATAACCTTGTTTGACATTAAGTCCAAGCCCTTCACATGACCACAGCCCCTGTGAGAGAGATTCTTTGTCAGGTTTTAGAACGGTCTTGGTAGAAAAATGCGCCGTTCAAATTTCTGATTGCTGATTTTTGTGAAACACTGACCGGTACAGGTTAACTCGAAATGACGAGATCTTTTTTCCCCCTATTGTAACAAGAATTTGAAGATTGAACTATAATAAACACTTTTTAGCAAAAGAAAACATGGATTTGTTATAAAAAAAGCTGCCTCTCTCTGCTGCTTTGGGAATCTGGTAAAATCCTCCAGGTTTTGGCACAGAGGTATCTGTAAATAAAACCCCTACTAGAATCGATTACGGCTTATCTTCTTTATTCTTTAACAAGACAGATAAAATGTCTCTGTGACCGTTTTTGTCGGCACGCCTACAGATGCTTTTTATTACAAGATGTAAAAGGTTTTTACAAGCTTTAGTCTAACTTGAGTTTTGACAGGAAATGGCTCTGATTTGCTGCCATGTTGGATGGTTAAATCGTTCATTCTGACCATACAGGAGCCTTAAATAGCCGTTCTGTTGCATCGCTCATTATTCGTAATAAACTAACTCAGGATAGTCTGCGTTCCCCGGCTCTGCAGTAAGAATGGTTTTACTGTTTTGTCCTAAAATGAGAGTGGGCATTTCAAACTGTTTAGCATCATAGATCAGTGATCTGAGCGCATCCCTGTAGTGGTGGTACCCTGACTGGGAGACGTTAGGGTTGTTTGAAGGTAGGCGTCTGCTAGAACAGCCGACATGCCTCTGTCTCCTTTCTAGAAGATCCTTCTGTCTTCTATTCTTCCTCTGAGCCCATTTTCTAACTGCTGGTACTGAAACAGCTCACAGCTCAACTTCCACCCTTTAGAGTGCGCTTCACTATGATGCGTTCATTGACCGACTCAGTGCAGAATATTTAGCTTCTGACTGGTTGATCAGTGAGGGGGGGGGGGGGCTGGTCACGTGGATCTCTGGTTCAAATCCAGTAAAACTGGGCTCTGTGCTCATCTGACAGGTAACCCACCTCAGTAATCCTCCAAAGCAACTGCAGATCTTTACCGTTATTGCACTTTATGTGGAGCAGATGTTTTACCTTAATACCTGATTTACGGTGTTTGTGTGAAATTGCTCCCTAGATGCCTTCCAGGATGCCAGATTTGCCAGCAGCTGGTCCGGTAAGTGTTTTTGTTTAGTTTTTGGAGCCAGTTACCTTGCAAGCTTTGCTTTGCACTCTGTTAGAAAGAAACCTGCTTCAGCGTCATCAGTCCTGTACGGATTTTACTCTCATTTGTATCCAGTCTCTGTCACATATTTAAAACTCTGTGTCGTCCCTGATACAATTTACAGCTTCTTTCTCTCTTTTGCATTTCCACCATAAACTTGCAGGAAATAAAACTTGTTTTCATGGGTGACATTGTTTTCAGGGCTGGAAGTTGATGCTGATGTTGCCTGCCATTAACTGGCACTCTTCAACCACGTCTCATTCATTTTTACTTTAAACTCCTAAGATCATTTTAGAAGCCGCTGAAAGGACTTCAGGTAGTCCTGAAGTGTCCGTTAAAGTGATTGTAGTCTTAATCAGATATAGTTGAATTAAAGAAGCTTCGTTTACTAAAGCACACAATATTATTCTTGATGAATCCTCTAGATTCATTGTCTGCTGTTGTTTATAAATAGATAAAAAAAAATTAAGCTGCCACTTAGTCTTGGTGCTGCAGTTTTCACATTTAAGGTGTGTGTGTGTGTGTGTGTGTGTGTGTGTGTGTGTGTGTGTGTGTGTGTGTGTGTGTGCCGTAACGTCCAGGTGCTGCTGTGGACGGCTGGTGCGGCAGCACGCCGGCTTCACGGCCAGCCTGGCCACCAAGTACTCAGATGTGAAGTTGGGTGAAGGCTCCAACCTGCCCGATCCAGAGGAGTGGTCTGTGGAAAAACACACAGAAGGGAGTCCGACTGATGCCTATGGTGTCATCAACTTCCAGGGAGGGTCCCACTCATACAGAGCCAAGGTAGGTGGGCCTGGTTTCCTCTGCTGGAACGTGTTTTCTTTCCGTTCTGGGAAGGCGATGAAGATTAGCAAATTCTCCGGTGTAACACTGTTACGAGCTGAGTTTTTGTTTGTGTCTTGGTGGACTTTTAAAGTTTGGATTATTGTTTTGGACAACATATGATTTCAAGTAGTGCTTACCTACGTAAATAGTTTAAAAATGAATAAAAACATTTCCATTTGATGCAAAGCAGCAGTCTAGGTGTCATCCTCAGCGTTAAGTGCTGCAGTTCGCCTCTTCATGTGTGCGTTCCTTTCCTTTTTGTCTCCACAAACCTGGACAGTATGTGCGCTTGTCTCACGACTCTCGACCAGAGAGCATCCTACGGCTGATGCTGAAGGAGTGGCACATGGAGCTCCCCAAGATCCTCATCTCTGTGCACGGAGGAGTTCAAAACTTTGAGCTGCACCCCCGCATCAAGCAGGTGGTGGGCAAGGGTCTGATCAAAGCTGCAGTCACCACCGGGGCCTGGATTCTCACCGGAGGCGTCAACACAGGCATGTAGTGGGAAAAAGCCCTCGAGGTGCTTCTGCAAGGCTGTTGAAAGTAGGGCTGTGTTAAAAAAATCCACTTTCCAATGATCAATCGATTCTCATTTTAATTCCTAAAAATCGACTCGTTTAAACCAAAGGTCGATTTTTTTTTTTTTTTTTATAAATTTTCCCTGTGAACTTAAATGTGTGCGCTGGCATTACTGACAGGCACGTGCAGAACTCAATTTTTACGAACGCCTACGCGTTGTCACACTATAAACTGCTCGGAAAAGAAACGGCTCATCATGCTCAACTAGCTAAGCTAATCAAACATTTAACCCTCCCCTCCCCCGCTGGGAAAATGTCTGGGAATTGTAGGAATTTATCAGAAGAAATGTAGCCAACAGGCACGCTCGACTATGGAGGTTAAAGGTCCATGAGGAGTTCGCACGGCTCCCAGTCTGCGCACAGCACGCCCGAGTATGTGGGAGCTGTAATATTGTGTTTTTGTCATTTAAGCACACAGAGAGCCAACTTTAGCTTAACAACCCTGTTAGTCTGTTAGTTCTTCTTCTGCTCTGAGAGCTCAGCAGGACAAAAACAAAACAAAGCGGCAAGCGCCACCTAGTGGTCGGAAGCATCGACGCAACATGCATCACAGGAGCCTTCACACTGCAGTCCAGGAGGTGATCTTTTAATGTCATATTTTGAATAATCCACTAGGTTAGTGTCTAAATTTATTTCCCTTATTGGTTTAATAAAGTATTTTTTTGAATTGAATAGAAATGGCAGCTGCAGATATCTCTGGTCTGTTTGGGTGTTCTGCCCCACAGCATGTTTGTCTCGGCATTCAGGAAGAGTGATCCTGACAGCTGCCATTAGCTACCATTACTTTATTCATTTGCAGTTAAATGTTAATATGATAATAGTATCAATATGTTGCATAACTACACAGTCATGAAATGAAATATGTTTTTAATACCAGCAATCCAGTTTGATATTGGATCCAATCGAAAAGAATCGATTGCAAATCTTGAGAATCGATTCTTGAAATCTGAATCGATACCCAGCCCTTTCTCTGATTACAGGGTCTTCTTCTGTTGCATTTTTGCTTTTAAACGCATGATTTACGCTCCCACAGGTGTGCTTCTGTAATGTAACCCAGACTTCACACTAGCAGCAATCGCCTCTAAAGATTCCAACAAGCGTTTTTATCGATGTCAACATGACCTCTGCTGCTGTTGTGGTCCAAAGGTTGGCGTGCTCCACTTGGCACACAAGCTCATTTCTGCCCTCTGCTGTGTCCGTGACGGACTTTATTTCTCTGAAGAAGCCAGAGGAGAAAACTCAATTTGTTTTGCAGCTAAATATGAATGCTTGTGTACTTGAAATGAATGCATAATAAATCATAGATGATTACGTTTGTAAAAATCCGAAGCCTACATCTAATTAAATGAGTCTAAAGTGAGAGCTGCGTCGCTCTCAATTAGAAAAGACAGTAGATGTAAAATGTAAACAAACACTGACACTATATCCAAGCCTCCGAACATTTGGCCACCACCCGGACACTGCGCTGATGCAGCAGAAGTTTAATACCGGCCCCGAAGCGTGTCATTTGGCTGTGAATCGTGGCTGAGGTGTGTCTGCCGCCACTGCAAGATGCTAAGATGCTGTGGTCTGATCATAGTGTTTAAGTCATTACTCACAAGGTCAATTACCCAGACCAGTGATTACGTTTAATGCCTCATTGGCACCCTGGCCACCTGTGATGGTCGTCTAGCTCACAGATTATTGCTGAATCCAGGCGACCCGATAGCGGAGGCCTGTGGTTCATAAACAAGTCCAGGACTCTTGTTGTGGACTTGTCCTTTAGGTGGACATAAAGGCTCTGATGTGCCATTCATTCATAACTGCACTGCTTGCTGCACTTTTACTGATTTTATATTTGCTGAAATATTTTGATGAAGGTTTTATACTTTTAAATAGCAACAATTATGTAGCAGCTTTAATAAAGGATGGAAAAATGGAAGAACTATTGGATTTAAGTTTATTTTCTTTGTTTAATATGTCCTTTTCCCAAAGGTGTTGCAAAGCATGTGGGAGATGCTCTTAAAGAACACTGCTCAAGGTCTTCAAAGAAAATTTACACAATTGGCGTTGCACCATGGGGAGTCATCGAAAACAGGAGCGATCTTATTGGCCGAGACGTAAGAAACTCCTGCTGACTCAAAGTCAGCCGTCCTGATTTCCAATCATTTCAAGAGTGTTTGATATTGATTTATATCTCCTCCTAAGTCTTCTCGATGTCCCCCAAATGCAGACCACTGTTCCATATCAGACTCTGCTGAATCCTCTAAGCAAGCTGAACGTTCTCAACAATCTACATTCCCATTTCCTCCTGGTGGATGATGGGACTGTGGGCAGGTACGGGGCCGAGGTCAAACTGAGGCGGGACCTGGAGAAACACATCAACCTGCAGAGAATACACGCACGTAAGGACGGGAAAAAAAATCATGTTTGGCTTTCTGTGACAGGATAGCAAAGCGCAGCAGCAGGGGATGCCCATCACTGAAATGCATCATTTATCTTAGAAATGACCAACAACGATGTGTTGGGACCATATTCATAGGCCTGTGGCTTCTTTGCCATTTTTGTCACATTACCACCACAAACTTATTGGGATTTTATGTGATTAGACAAATCCAGGTTGTAAATACTGTGTAGTGGAAGGGAAACGATGCCTAGTTTACAGAATTTCTGGTGTGCGTTTGGGTTCAACCCCCCTGCCCCACTAGGATGCATCTTTCATGGATATTAGAGCTGCACGTCTTTTTGTGTGTCTTCTGTACATCCGTTTCAGAGACAGCAGTATTTGTCCATTTTTAGAAATATAACTCCATCGTTTTCGCCGCCTGTTTCCTTTCCGTTGTAGCTCTGGTTTTATGCTTGGGGTCATTTGCTAGGAGGGGAAACTCGTCCCCAGTTTAAAGCATTTTGTACCCCCTAACAGGATCGCCCTGCATCTGGCTCCATCCAGCTTCCCATCAACCATGACAACCGTTCCTTGCCCCTTGCTGGAGAAAACCTCCCCACAGCATGATGGTGCCACCTCCATGATCCACTGTGGGGATGGTGTTTTCAGGCTGATGCCAAGTTGATGTAAAGGTTCAGCTTTGGTCTCCTCTGACCAGAGATTCCTTCATATGCTTGCCTTACATGGCTTGAGGCAAACTATAAATAAGACTCTGACTTTTTTCCCCAGAATTGCTTTCTGTAGTGTAGATATTTTGGTGCACAACTGATAGCTGACCTGTCAACAGATCCTCCTACATGAGCTGTTGATCTCTGCAGCTCCTCCAGAGTTACAGCGGGCCTCTTGGCTGCTTCTCTGAATGATGCTCTGCTTGTTCAGGCTGTGTGTTTAGGCGAATGGACCATGTATCTTAGCAGTTGTGCCATTATGTGAGATGTTCAGGGCTTGGCTTATCACCCATCTCTGCTTTAAACTTCTCCACAGCTTCCTCCCTGACCTGTCCACTGTGGTCCTTGGTCCTTCATCATGCCGCTTGTTCTCTAACGTTCTCCAACAAACGGACCTTTACAGAGCTGCCGGATTTACACTGAGATTGAATTAATTCAATTCAATTTTATTTATATAGCGCCAAATCATGAAACATGTCATCTCAAGGCACTTTACAAAATCAAGTTCAGTCATATTATACAGATTGGGTCAGATTATACAGATTGGTCAAAATGTCCTATATAAGGAAACCAGTTGATTGCATCAAAGTCCCGACAAGCAGCATTCACTCCTGGGGAACCGTAGAGCCACAGGGAGAGTCGTCTGCATTGTACATGGCTTTGCAGCAATCCCTCATACTGAGCAAGCATGAAGCGACAGTGGGAAGAAAAACCACCCATTAACGGGAAAAAAAACCTCCGGCAGAACCGGGCTCAGTATGAACGGTCATCTGCCTCGACCGACTGGGGTTACAGAAGACAGAGCAGAGACACAACAAGAGAGACAAAAAAGCACAGAAGCACACATTGATCTAGTAATCTGTTCTACATTAGATGGTAGTAACGGGTGAGCCGTCTTCTCTGGATGATGTCAAAGTTAACAGAACGCCAGACCAGGTGTACCTACTATGAAGAAAAAAGAGAGAGAGCAAAAAGTTAAAAGCTGAAATGACGACAGTCATTTCAATGTAATACAATGCAAAACTGGAGAACAGTAGACTGGAGAACAGTAGAAATCAGTAGAGTGAGAAAATTAGACCCTGATGTCCTCCAGCAGCCTAAGCCTATAGCAGCATAACTATAGAGGTAGCTCAGGGTAACATGAGCCACTCTAACTATAAGCTTTGTCAAAAAGGAAAGTTTTAAGATTAGTCTTAAAAGTAGACAGGGTGTCTGCCTCACGGACCAAAACTGGGAGTTGGTTCCACAGGAGAGGAGCCTGATAGCTAAAGGATCTGCCTCCCATTCTACTTTTAGAGACTCTAGGAACCACCAGCAGACCTGCAGTCTGAGAGCGAAGAGCTCTGTTAGGAACATACGGGGTAATCAGAGCTCTGATATATGATGGAGCTTGATTATTAATTACACACAGGTCGATCCTATTTAAAGGGGACATCATGCATTCCACTTCTTCCTTTTCACATTTAAATCATTCAGTTGCGGTCTGTACAAAGTTGAACTGCAACACTTTGGTCTGAATTCCTCGTTAACGTACTCCCACATTCCCCCTTTTCACCCCTGAGGTGTGTCTGAGAGCAGCTTGTTTTTGGTGCCGTCTCTTTAAATCTAAAGGAGGCACTTCACAAACGACGGTGTGCTGAACAACCGATGATTTGTAGCGCCGGCATCCTTCAGCTTGCACTACAAAATCACTGAGGAATAAAAATGGTGGACTAGCTAGACTGTTAAGCTGGAAGTCCATGGCCCTGTTTAGCAGCTCAGCAGCAAATACTGAGACGTAATTGTTCAGAAAATGTAATAGAAAACTGAATGGTTTAGAAAATGTGAATATAAAGATATCTACGCAACACTACATTCAAATTGTCTGCATTCCTACAGACTCTAAGTTCACAACAAAATGGGTTAAAAAGTGGATTTTGAATGATGTAACTAGGTGACTTTGGAAGGAAATTAACGGGCCGTCGGAGGAATACAAATGCACGCCACAATTTTATCATTTTTATTCATCAAATATTTAGCAAACATTGTATCAGTTGGGCAGATTAGACCTAAAAAATAAATTGGACTCAAAAACTGTAGTTTGATGCTGAAATGACGATAAAAGGTTGATTTTCTTTCTTGTAATGATGCACATTAAACATTCAAAGGGTGGCTAAACTCCTTTCTTTGAGGTATTAGAAGTTGAGCAGTACCAGTGAACGGGAAGGGCATTGATTTGTTTTACTGGCACTTTGCCTCTGCTTGGTGGAAACTATGTGATATGTGAGAGATTGGTGCTATCGCCTCAACCTCTCACACAGTTCCTGTAATGCACAGCTGCTTTTAGGAAAACAAGATAGTTGCTAAGAGGAGTTTCAGCAGCTAAACCTACGTTTCTGGGAGCCTCTGTGTTTGTGACTGTGGGGTTTAGTAGAAGTTGCGCAGTGGGGACAGTGTGATGTAAAAAGATCAAATGTACATCCAGGCCTTATTTATCTGTTTTTTGTTTTTTAGGAATCGGTCAGGGTGTTCCTGTTGTAGCGCTGATCCTTGAAGGTGGCCCAAACGTGATCCTGACTGTACTGGAATACCTTCAGGAGAGCCCGCCTGTCCCTGTGGTGGTGTGTGAGGGGACCGGCCGTGCTGCTGACATTCTGGCCTACGTCCACAAGCAGACAGAGGAGGGGGGGTAGGTTAAACACACCGAGGACGAGGTCCGGGAAGCAGAAAGCGACTGAAGCCTCGTTCTGCCAGATAATGACTGTTTTAGTGGTGGCCGGCTTAGTGAAAGCCTGAATGAAAGAGTTCATGGCTCAAAGGAAGGCAAAATCCCAGTGAAGCAACGACAATGATCAGGTTGCAGGAAGACTTCAGAGAATCTAAAAACAGATGAACAGGGCTGTTTATTTATTTTTTTGCTGGATGATCAGCTATTTATGTTGCCATCATAACTTCTGTATTTGACAGTATTTTTGTCTTTATTTTGTATTTCCTGAACAGCTTTTGTCTCTTTCTTAACAATTCAGATTACACTTTATCAAATGTTTAGACGTTGCTAAACCAGTGCTTTTATTGGTTGATTGGTCTTCCTAGTCACATTAGACGCTGGTTAGCATGTTAGCGCATGTTCACAGTGTTTAAATGCCGTTTCCCAACAAGTATGGTGAGCATTTCACAGCTCTCTCCATGAGGTTGAAAGCTCAAACAGAGCGGTTTTGGTGTTCTCTCTTCTTCCTTCCTGTTTGTTGGCTGTAAGTCTTGGTCTCTCTCTGCCAGACCAAACACCAGACATGTTTAGATGCATCATCAAAAAAAGGTCTTTTAAACAGAGCTTAATCTTTTAAGGAACCTTAGTTTTAATCACCCAGCTAACCCCAAGTCTCCTTCTGATGATCAGCTTTGACGTGGTTTAAATATGCACCAAACATTCACTGGGTGATTTTATTTGAGAAGAAACACCTGGGGACTTGACAAACATTAGCTCGGTATGTGGGCTATGTCACTCTTCTCGTTGCAGCTTGCCTAGTTCCTTTCAAATGGGAGTTGTAGTTCTCTGAAAGCAGATTCGTGGAAAAAATATCCTCTTTGTGTCTCGCATTCCCAGATCTTGTGGCAACAGGCTGGTGTTGGGTGTCTCCTGTAGGAGACGGCAACATTCTTGTTTCACAGCCAATGTTTTGACTTGAAATGGGAGAAATATGGGATTTAGTAAGGGCATAAAGCTGAGACCACATCTAAAAACCCTCTGTTTGATCAATTAGTGCACATTTTAAATCACTTTCCATATACCGTATGTAATCTAATGATAACCAGAACGGTGGACATTAGCAGGACATGCAAATCTGTGACAGACGAAACCCAGGCTAGTCTGGAGCTCATGTCCCTGCTAAAGGATTCAAAATCCAACGTTTGTAGCAGTGTGTGTCTGAGCAGTGACTCTAATCATCTCGTGCTGTAATTACTCTACAGCAGCCTTCCTGACGGCGTGGAGACGGACATCATCGCCACCATCAAGAAAACGTTCAACTTCAGTCAGAGTGAAGCCATCCACCTCTTTCAGAAACTGATGGAGTGCATGAGGAGCAAAGAACTGGTAACATTTGTCACCTTCGCTGCCACAGTCATGACACCGGAGCTGCTGACGTGCATCATGCACACTCGGCCTGTTCCACCAGACGTCTTGAAATGGGTTCATAACCGAACCGAGACTTAATGAAAAGTAGACGCTGCCCAGAGGAGGCACTGAGGTAGTTGGGTGTCTCAGCCGGATCATACTGGGAAGGACTGTCCCTCTGGGGGGCTTTAAGAAATATACAGAGTTTAATGTTTTCTCTGAGTCGGTCTCTTTGCCTTGGACTGTGACCCTGTGTGATTTGTCTTTTTACGTACATTTTGGCAAATTAACACCATGAAAACTTGGCCTAATAATCCTTTAACAGTTGGTGTTGATCATATCAATCTACAGATTCTCACCACACGACCTTTTGATACTGAAAAGAAAACACGGGCGGCAACATTACCGAATTTCCTTTAGTCATTAAAAAAAAAAAGAGCCCCTTTTTTTTAATCATGTTTTTATAACCAACGATAGACAATCAGCTATTTAGTTGCAGTAACCCAGACTAGATTTTTTTTTTTTTTACATAGATTGCTCAGATTGAATGAATTCTTTGAGCGAGGGGAACTAATTCACCCTCTAACTCAAAAGGGTCTATCCTGATTGCCCAGTTATAGTAATCCTCACACAGTTTCACTGACAGCAGCTGAGGACTCCGGTGTCGGCAGTATAAACTGGTGCCAGGGTGAAATAACTAGAAACATGTGGATAAGATCTGTGGGAACCCGGTAATAAGCCTGATCTTGTTTCTCGGTCAACAGATAACTGTGTTTCACATCAGCTCAGAGGAACACCAAGACATTGATGTAGCTATTCTGAGGGCCTTGCTCCAAGGTTTGTGAAATGACTGCTTACTAAACCATCCATTTGCTTCTGCTTGTCTAATAAAAGAAGTAAGAGGGGAGAAAAAGCGCATTAAGTGGAGTCATATACGGTAGTTTTTGGTATTTGGGGTTTATTGTTTGTTTTCTACTGTTTTCTTTGTGATATGGATATGCTTTGAGAACACAGTTCCCCCTCTGTGCCCTTCTCTTTCTGCTCTTGATGAGATCAAGTTGCTAACATTCATATGAGCTTATTCCAACAGCTCCTGAGCCTCGTGTCTTTTAGTCTTTGGGTCTGTCACTTGGTAAAAATAAAACAAAAAAAACAAATTAAACAATTATGCTTCAGATCTATGAGAGAAATACACACTTAATCGTATTTTATCCTAATTCCAGGACTATTTTACTCCACAGAAGGGGGGGGCGGGTTCCCTCGGAGCTCATTTTTCTCAGCTTGTTAACCCTCATTCCTCCTCATACCTACAAAGGCAGGAATTTTTGCCTTTTCACCACTCAATAGTGCAGAGGAATAAGAATAGATCTTCAAACGACAAAGCTACAGCATGTTTTGGATGCACCCAGTCAAGCACGTATCGTTTGTGTTTTTTGTTTTGTGTTTTTTTGCTCGAAGGTGCAGTCACCTCAGTACAATGAGAATGACTGGTCTGAAAGGACCTGCGTGTTTAAAAGTATCCGAAGCTTGTGCAACACAAAGGTTTTCAGTTCTCCACCAAGAGGCAAGTTGTGCAATAGGCTGTTCATTAAAGTTAGAGAAGGGAGAGGCCTAAGTGAGGTACGCAGGGCTCTGTAAATGATATAAAATAATAACCATCTTTGTCATTGCAATGTACACCAATGCAATTAGTGTCCTTGGTTGTTTTTAACAGATAAAAAGTAGGTTTTTTAGTTTTTTTTTTTTTTATTTATTGAAATTGCAATTTTACATCCAAATAATGAATTATGTGTTTTCTAGGGCTGCTTCTAACCACCATGTTTTTCTCCAGTTAATCTCTTATTTTATGATTATCAACAACTGCTGACCCGAACATGTTACATCACAGCTTACTTTGGGATATGTGCAACTCACTTCTCTCCACTGTTCATTATTTACATTTTACTCTTAATACTGATATTTCTGCCACATTTATTTATACTCAGCTTGTCTTG
The DNA here is from genome assembly GCA_037039145.1 of Fundulus diaphanus. NCBI lineage: Eukaryota > Metazoa > Chordata > Actinopteri > Cyprinodontiformes > Fundulidae > Fundulus > Fundulus diaphanus. The sequence continues at coordinate 43,465,664 of CM073122.1, forward strand.
CTACTGTTGATAACTGTCCCCACCACACTCTGCACTCTGCAGACTCTTAAACTGCTTCATTCTTATTTTCTCCTTGTTCTTTGATTTATCTTTACTGATTTTTGTTAATGCTTTGTCTTTTGTCACAATGCTGGCAACATTGCATGGCAACATCTTCGCCTGTGTTGCTTTTTTCAGGAAACCTCTGCAGTTACTGCAAATTCCAAATAAAATGTAATAAACCGTATGTAAACTGCTACCTAACAGTCAAAAAAGTAAAGTTCTTGTTATTTAGGCGTCAGAGCCTGGATATTCAGCCTGCTGTGAAAGTCAGAGATGCAGATATTGAACTATAAATAAACAGAAAATAAGCCTCCGCTCTAAAGAGGAAATCTGGATAAACTATTTTTAATAAACCTCTTAAGAAATCTATAAATACACGGAGACCTAATTTTATTTATCGACTATATACTTATGAGATTGAATAGACTTTGATTCATTTAAAGCTTAGAGTTATCTACATAGTTTAGTGTCTAAAAGCAACAGGAGGGAATTGAGATGCTTGGGAGCACAGAGTGTGCACAGTGTTACATTTAGCTAAAGCGTTTCTTAGTCTAATGTTGGCCGTAAAGGTTCTGTGAAGCCGTCCTCCATCAGCTCATCCACAGCTCCTGGGCGTTGTCTCTTCAGAGCGGCTCGTGCTGCTGGGGTTTACAGCAAAACCTTAAAGCTCGTCTCTTTCAAAGCCCACTTATTTATACTTCCACACTTTAGAGCGCTTGGCAAACTCCACCTTTCTAAGCCGACATATGAGGGCGAATCAGACACACAAGGCACAAGTTCTGCTGCAGACTGCAGCCACGGGCCTCGACAAGCATACAGCAGGTTAAAGGAAAGCCGCCATTTTTCTTAGAAAGTCTGCTATATCGAAAATAACAGATTCCTGCCATTGATTGTGATGACTAGTGGAAGCAGCCCTTACATCTGCAGTGATTAAGATCATCTGAACTGGATGGCTTTTAACAGGAAGCCACCTTGTCTGATCCGCTGCTGTATCTGTGTGTAACTGACCGTATTATTGGACCTGATTGCTAATTATTCATAGCCCTCCAGCTGTCTTAACTAAAACCAGAATTGGTGTTTTGTCACCTGTTTCTGAGTGAGCGTGTTCGTGTGAGTTTAACACCAGCGGCCCTGTGTGTTTCAGGCACAAACGTGTCTGCCTTCGATCAGCTGGTCCTGACCCTGGCCTGGGACCGCGTAGACATCGCCAAGAATCACGTGTTTGTGTACGGACAGCAGCTTCTGGTGCGTATCCGCATTTGTCCGTGTGTGGGAGCCGCGGCTCCCAGGAGTGTTTGCTAAGCTCAGCATCAGCTAGAAACCTTTGGACTCACCCAGAACGACCTCGCAGTCCCTGGTGGCCGCAGTTTGTAGGGCAGGCTGCCAGGAACTGCTTGTCTTGGCTGTAATATGAGCCCCACTACATTTGTCTCCATGAGCGACTCTGTGTGCCTGTGTTTATTTTAAAACTGGAGTCGTGCGTGAATGAGAGGATGGATATTTGTTTAGGTTTTCATTAGGCCAGATTTATTGTTTTCTCTCTCGATATATTAGTTTTCTAAATACTGATTCGCTCTAAAAATATACTGAGGATTCTTGTTTGTGTTTTTAGGTGAGCTCCTTGGAGCAGGCCATGCTGGACGCTCTCATCATGGACAGGGTGGACTTTGTGAAGCTGCTCATAGAAAACGGCGTCAGCATGCACCGCTTCCTGACAATCAGTCGGCTGGAGGAGCTCTACAACACGGTAACTAACCCCTTATGAAATCTGTAGCCACTTCAATAAAAGAGCAAGCCGTACATGTTTCAGCTTTGTTTCTCTTTTTCAGAAACAGCCTCCAAACAACCCAACTCTCCTCCACCTGGTCAGGGATGTAAAGCAGGTAGTGGATCTACTACACGACTCTGTATACAAGCACTCTGGCCGACGTGAACCAGAACCCCCCTAACATATTGGGGTTTGTGCATTGCAGAGCAATCTTCCCCCAAACTATAAAACCACATTGATCGACGTAGGCCTGGTCATCGAGTACCTGATGGGCGGGACTTACAGGTGCAACTACACCAGGAAGCGCTTCAGAATCATTTACAACAATCTTCATGGCAACAGTAGGGTGAGTGGAGAGAGAAGCCCAGTCTAGTTTGTAAAAGTTCACATCTTCTATTCTACCTCTAACGGGTTTTTTTTTGGGAGGCTTTCTAGATATAATATTTTAAGAGAAGTAATAAATAATTTGCTAACCGGGACAGCAAACATGGACTTTTATTTTTACCATATTTTGGGACGTTTGTTGGGCTCATAATAAAGGTGACCTAATGTATGAAAGGTCTTTTTAACAACTCAGTTCATGGCTGGTACTGTGTCTCACTGCATACAGCCAATACTGCGTTTATAAGCTACACTTTACCATCATCAGATGGACTACTTCGATACATTCAATATTTTACTTTAAACTGCTCCGTGTTGCATTTATTCTTATATTCAAGTCTATCTCTTTTTATTTATGCTTCACAAAATAAACGCTCAACCATACCCAGGGTTATTTGAGGCTTGCAGGCACCATCAATCGTTGTTTACTGGCCCTCGATTAGTATCAACCTAATTTCCCTTAAACAACTCTGATTAGTGATCAGCAGGTCCAATAATGAACAGTCTGGGTTTTATCGTATATTAAATACATGTTTTGTCAGGTTGATGATCTAGTAATCCCTTCACTTTCTTTTGGTTTCACAAGTAAAACTTTTGTCAAAGAGCTGCTGTGCAGCTTTTTTTCCTCTTTTATGTTTAATAAGGAGGAGGGAAAAAATGTGTACAGTCAGATCAAACCTCAGAGAAAGTAGAGATTGGTGTAGGCCAGGAAAAGCTAAATGGTGCATCCCAGTTATTGGGCAGGACATTAGTCATTTTCCTATTAAATCTTTTAGGATCTGTTATTGTCAAGTTAAGGTGGAGTAAAGTAAACTGGTAAACGTCTGATTTCTACAGCGGTCGGGGCGCCACATGGCAGGTCCGGGTTCTCATCTGAGGAAAAATCACGAGGCTTTCAGCATGCAGGCTGACAAGAAGGAGAAGACGAGACACAATCACTTCATCAAGACCGCACAGCCGTACAAACCCAAGGTAGGTACAAACCCTGCTGCCGAGTGCAGACGACAAGGCTTCTGTAACATTCCTTAAAAGGTTGGAGAGTCTTTCTACCGGCTAGAGCTCTGTCCTGTTCCCATTGCCTCTCCCACCTCTGTTGTTTCTCTTCTCAGCTGGAGTCTACCGCTGAGCAGAGCAAGAAACGAAGCAAAGAGGAGATAGTGGACATTGATGACCCAGAGACACGCCGGTTCCCCTACCCTTTCAACGAGCTCTTAGTTTGGGCAGTGCTGATGAAGAGGCAGAAGATGTCTCTGTTCTTCTGGCAGCACGGGGAGGAGAACATGGCAAAGGCGCTCGTGGCCTGTAAACTCTGCCGCTCCATGAGCTACGAGGCCAAAAAGAGCGACGTGGTGGACGATACGTCAGAGGAACTCAAAGAGTACTCCAAGTAAGGTGTCCTAGCATTCAGACTCGAATGGTCGTTGGAGCAATGTTCTGGTGTTGACTGGCTCTGCTGCTGTGTGCCAGCGAGTTCGGGACGCTTGCTGTGGACCTGCTGGAGCAGTCCTTCAGGCAGGATGAGACCATGGCCATGAAGCTGCTGACCTATGAGCTGAAGAACTGGAGCAACTCTACCTGCTTGAAGCTGGCCGTCTCCTCCCACCTGCGGCCCTTCGTCGCCCACACCTGCACCCAGATGCTGCTGTCAGACATGTGGATGGGACGGCTGAATATGCGCAAGAACTCCTGGTACAAGGTTCATGCTCCATCTAGATTTCATTTTGGGTTGTAAGCAGATGGCTGGGCTAACTGTAGTGGGACAATCTGCACCTTGCACTGAGCTCTTTTAGTGGCTGCCACTTGGAAATGAAGAGCCTTCTCTCTTCTCAGGTATTGACTGCTTAGTCTAATTGTTGAAAAGCATCCCTTAGAAGATTCCTCTTAGTTATTAACCATTTAGGTTGATCAGTTTTAACATGAATTGAATTAGAAAATGCTGGCATAACTCGTATCATTCAACGAGTTGTGTACAAGAACAAATTTCATGAGAAAAAAAGGTTTGATCTTATGGCCTAATAAATTTGAGAAATTTATGGAGAGACTCCGGTTTCCTGATCAAGATGCAACCAGAAGAGCATGGTGCAGAAGTGCAGCACGCATCTCAGTAAATAAGGATGTCATCAAAGTTAATTTTAGTAATTCAGTTAAAAATGGAAAGTGTGTTTTATATCTAAGAAAATTAGATTACACAAGACCAGTTTCTAAAAAAGATGTTTTTTGTTAATACAGCGGTGATGCCCTTCTGAAAAGCATTTCAGTAGAACTGACAGTAAATGCATTCAGTACAAGTTAGCGCGGGGCGATACGGAAACAAACCCTATCACGATAACATTTCCCATATCAGTGGATATTGGTGTCAAATAGAAAGCAAATCAGTGTTTTTAATCAGGTGTGACGGCAGAAAAAGACGACTCTACGGTCGGCTGTTGTTGCTGTACAGGTGTTGTTTTTGGGGACCTAGCACCCGCTCTCGTCTGGGATTGTAAAGTCTTACATTCCCAGACGTTTTACATTTAACACAGATCGGTGGGATTTCCCACCTTTGTCGGAGCATTAGCGCCTTTGTCAGACTTTAAATAGCCAAAACAGCTCCACACGACACAACATTTCAGGCCTTTCTTGTCAACAGTGTCTTTCACTGCGTCTTCCTCCTTTCTGCTTTAGGGTCACTTGTGTTTTTTTTTTACCTTTCTTCAACGACGTCCCACCGGTTATCTCGCATATAAGGCTACACAAACATTCGCCATCAGCTCGTCTGGCTGCTACTGTGGGGTCTGCATCAACCTAACTGCGTGGCTCTATTCCAGCCACATGATTGGTCCAGCGCAGAGCAACGCTTATTACCATTAGCTATTCATCTTTTCAGTATGGTGAAGGTCTTGATCGACCCTTTATGTCTACTGAGGAAAAATGATTTTCAGGATTATATCGCAGTGGTTTTATCACCCAGCTCTAGTACAAGGTTGGGGCTTTTCTTGCATGAGTTACTGCATTGATACGGCGTAGCGTGGCGCGGTGAGTCTTTGACCTTGCTGAGGTGTTGAGGGAGCCCAGGGTGAGACCATGGTCATTAAAGCATTGTGGGATGTAGCAGTGTGGCTGGATGCCAAGTCCTGCTTAAAAAGGAAATCCGTATCTCCATAGCTTATCAGCAGAGTGAGGCATGAAGTGCTCTAAAGTTTCCTCCTAGATGGCTCTGCTGAATTTGGAGCAGAATACATGGCTCGCAAAATTATAACTTCCTGTGAAAAGTTATAGCAGGACCTCAAACTGCTTGGATTCTGCACCTCCTCATTCTTCCTCCTTTACTTTCCTCTGAGAAGAGGACCACTGATCTACAGTTCTGTTTTTCTCCTTAGCCCAAGATGCTTCTAATGATGTCTGGTTCAGGAGCGGCTCAACACAGGGATTGAGACGGTTACAGCTTGTCCTGGATGCTGAAGCTCTGACTCCAGCTGCAGTCTGTGCTTTGTGGACTTCCCCCAAACATTGATTGGGCTCAGCTCAGGGCTTAAAGCAAAAAATAATCCATTTGACGGAGCATTGTTTCTAGTCAGCCCATATGTTCTTGGGGCCGTGGGCGTCATGCCACATTACGTACCACACTTGCTTATTGTGCAAAGTCAACTTTAACTAAATCTGGCGGGTTTTAAAATATGCATTGACAATTCCTGCATCCCTCCCGCCTTTCACAAACCTAGCAGCAGCCACCCACATTTACATTTGTGTTCTTTAGGTGATTCTCAGTATCTTGGTGCCTCCTGCCATACTGCTTTTGGAGTACAAATCCAAAGCCGAGATGGCTCACATCCCTCAGAGTCAAGATGACCACCAAATGACCATGGAGGACAGCGAGCACAACTTTCAGACCATGGCTGAAGACATCCAAATGGTACCATTTCCTCCTCTTTATCTGTCTGCAGTTGGCTCAACAGTTCTGTCAAATGATCCCTTGACCAACGCAGCATCTCTAACCTTTTGAACAGGATGTGTTCAAGGAAGCCAGGACCCACGAGCACCTGGAGGTGAAAAACGACATGGAGACGCAAGTCCGCTCTCGAAAACTGCCTTTGACCAGAAAGATCTACGCCTTCTACCACGCTCCCATTGTCAAGTTTTGGTCCAACACGGTACGGACATGTTTGATGCCAAATAATCTGACATTATTTCACTTCTTTTTTTTTTTTTTTTTTTTTTTTTTCGTGTAACCTTTTAGTGAAGAACACATTTAACTGTATGGCATGTGTCACAAAGGAGTATTTTGACATGTTGCACAAATAAAAGGAAAGGCCTTGCGTGTAAACCTGTTCTTCTGGACCAGAATTCTGCACACTCACCTCGTCGCTTCCCGTTTGGAGCTATTTACAGCCCAGAGCTTTTTCCCCGGAGCCTGGGATCCAACACTGCTGGTTTCTGCTTATTTGCAAACGCAGGGTTGTTTTTCAGGTTGGTCAAGACTGAGCGGTGCAGATAAGATCGCTGAACACTGGCCTACATAATATAGCCTGAAACCACGCTTATCTACATCAGCTGTACCTGCTTCCAGCCTGATTCCAGCACATCAATCCAACTCTGCACCATTGACTTATGCGTCACTCATGGGAGAGTGACTGGTTTTCTTTCCGTCACTTCAAGGTTCAACTGCTTTAAAAACTGTGCACCTCATCACAGTTGCACCAGGAGTCTGACTGAGATATTTTTCCCACAGTCTAGACTTTAATACAACTTATTTATTTTTACAACCTTTAACAGTGATGAAGATTTTTAAAACCACCTGATCTAAAAAAACAAACAAAAAAACTAATTCAATGTGTGCTCAATCATTTAGATTTACATCCCCATAATCTTGACCCAGTGTTGAGCTAAAAATTCAAGGCTACTAATTTGGTAAAACATTCCCACTTGTCATATAACATGAATGCTAGTATTAGAAAAACTATAGTAAAGGAAAACAATGACATTTTTAAATGCAAGGATTTTTTTCCCCATTCAAATAAAACGTGTCTTCATGACTATTTGGACAAAATTCCTCTTCTAAGAGTCACTTCAGTTTATTATTATGTTACTCCACAAGATGGGAAAACGAGGTCCAATTCATGTCCAGTTTGTTAGAATTAATAAACAAAACAAATAATATCCAGTCAATAGATTCAAATCTAGTGACATAAATATAGCATGACCGCAGATTTATTCCTGCAATTAGGTGTATGGCCAGTAGGGGCAGTGGAAGATGCTTTTATTTTTAGTGCTGAGATCAAAAAAGGTTTCCAACTGTGCTGGAAAAGGTGGTGTTCACCATGATTAAACATGCTTGTCTGTTTTAATGAAGTAGGTTATTATAAAATTTAAAATGAATGTTTAAATGGGGAGCCTCTTTAATTTTTGAAGCCTCTCAGCTCTCCTGTTTTAAGCTGATTTTTCTTGTCAGCTTAAGATGAAGCTAAAATTTCTCTTTAAAATAGCTACCTTTTTTTTATTGAAGTGTGTTGTCCTGGCAGTTAGGGGAAACAGCATAGTGAATCTGGTTGATTGGCGGTGTTAAGAGTCGGATTCACGCTATTGAGAGGAAAATGAGACATTCCCGTCGCAATAAAACAAAGTTGTGAGACCACAGACCTCAGTAAAAAGGAGTATTTGCTGCGTTCAAAGGGCTTATGATCACGTTTATTCCCCGTCAGACAATCTATAAAAGAGATTTCAATAAGAAGATGCCTCAATTTGCAACTGTTAAACTGTTGCTGCTCTTTTTCAATAAAGAGTTGTTATCATTTGCTCTGATATAGTTCAAATACTAGAAAATGCAGCACATTTCATGTTATAGTTCTGTTTGTTGGATGCAGTCCTTTCTTGTCATATCAACCAAATAAAAAATAATAAGATTTAGAAAAGCAACTTTTGACAAATTTCCTGTCAAAAGACAACTTATCCTTTTTGTTTCATCACAGGTTTACTGTTTGGATTTTTTTTGTAAGTTTTTGGTTTGTAATTGTTTCCTGTTTTTCTTTTTAGCTTTTCTACCTGGCTTACTTGATGTTGTACACATTTGTGGTCCTGGTGAAAATGCTCCCGTTTCCTTCTCCTCAAGAATGGTTGGTCATCCTTTACATCTTCACCTCAGCTATTGAGAAGATTCGAGAGGTTTGTGAAACAAACGTGTGCTGTTTAAAAGGTGTAAAGAGTCCATGAATCTGCAAGACACAAACTTGACCGTCTAGGACAGCGCTCTGCAACCTGTAGCTCCAGATCCACAAGTGGCTCTTTGGACTTTCCACTTTCTGGTTTTGACCCAAGTATTCGCTTAATTTAGATATATTAAATGATTTTTGAGGGCAATAAACAGCACTTGCCGCGTATCGATGCTCAGTGCAGGCTGTCCTTCTCAAAAGCTTGCCTTTGTAACTTGAGAGGGTCCTATCCGGCTCTGAACGGGTCATGTGACATCGAGCACCACTTCACCACAGTCTGAGCTCCCCAAAGTTTGTCACAGCCATGGTTATTATAACAAAATACAGTAAATATAGTTCACAAACCTGCATGTCAGCTCTTCTCTGAAGTTCCTGCAGCTTTTCATAATCAAATGATTGAGCCTGCTGTTTCCTCCATCCTTCTCTTCCATGGCTCCTGAAAGTTGTGGGTCTAGCGTCCCCTTGTGGCCAAAACTTACAGAGTGCAGCTTTAATACCTGACGTAAATTGATAAAGAGTTTGAAATGTACACAAAATATCAAATGCAGATTTTTTTTCAATGATAAATTGCATCGAATTTCTATGACATAATGACACTAAAAGTTCCATTAATATTTTTAGATCTATTTTTCACATACAGTTGTGTTCGAAATAATAGCAGTGCCTCAACAGCAGCAAGAAAATCACTGGTGTTATTAACATTTCAAACTCTATACCCCAGATAAGTTTCTGGGGGGTAAAATAAAGGTATAGAAAACCAACAAACCCAACAGGACAGCCATGCATACTGTGGATTCTGTGAAATTGAATGATTAACTGAAAAGGGTGTGTTCAAAAAAATAGCAGTGGTGAGTTCAATTAGAGAGGGCATCAATTAGGGAGGGTATTCTGGGAAAAAAGGGTGTTAACAGGTGATCCGTATTTAAGGATCAAGACAACTGGCATGCTGGCTGTGCATTTGTCCTGAAAAAACAAGGAAAATGGGTCGTTCAAAACACTGTTCTGAAGATGAGCGTTTCCTAATAAAAAAATTGATTAAAGAAGGGAAAACATACAAAGAGGTGCAGAAAATCATTGGCTGTTCAGCTAAAATGATCTCAAATGCCCTGAAATGGGAGCAAAAAACTGAAAAACAAGGAAGAAAAAGAAAGACAACCCCTCGAATGGACAGAAGAATAGCCAAACTGGCGAAGACTCAGCCAATGATGGGATCCAAGAGGATCAAGCAAGACCTTCAGTTGACAGTGAGTACTGTGACAATCAGAAGACGTCTTACTGAGGTTAACCTTCCAGCAAGAAGCCCCCGCAAAGTCCCACTGCTGAGAAAAAGACATGTGCAGAAACGTTTACAATTTGCCAAAGAGCACATTGACTGGCCTGAAAAGAAATGGCATAATATCTTGTGGACAGATGAAAGCAAGATTGTTCTTTTTGGGTCTAAGGGTCACAGGCAGTATGTCAGACGCCCTGCAAACACAGAATTCAAGCCACAGTACTCACTGAAGACCATTAAGCATGGTGGTGCAAGCATCATGATATGGGGATGTTTTTCATACTATGGTGTTGGTCCGATTCACCGCATACAAGGGATCATGGATCAGTTCCAGTACATCAGGATCCTGGAAGAGGTCATGCTGCCATATGCTGAGGAGGAAATGCCTTTGAGGTGGACCTTTCAACAGGATAATGACCCCAAACACACCAGCAAGCGAGCAAAAGCATGGTTCCAGATGAACAAGATTCAACTGATGGAGTGGCCAGCACAATCCCCGGACCTTAATCCCATTGAAAACTTGTGGGCTGACATAAAGAGTGCAGTGCATGAGGCAAAACCAAGAAACGCTGAGGAATTGTGGAATACAGTGCAATTATCCTGGGCTGCAATACCTGTGGAACGATGCCAGAAGTTGGTTGACTCCATGCACCACAGATGTGAAGCAGTCATCAGAAACCGTGGTTTTGCAACAAAATATTAGTTTAGGATACTCAGCTAGGTTCACTTATCAAGAATTTCTTTGTTTGTACAGTACATTTTTGAGTTTCCAAGGAAAGATGGCAACACTGCTATTCTTTTGAACATGCCATTTCTTACTTTATTTGAAATATTATTATTATTATTTAAGTTTTGATGACTTTGCGCAATTGTTTTGCTTTGGAATAGAATGTACTGTTTCCCCAATGTATCTGTGTTCATTAAAGTACAATTTCTTTGAAGAATTTTGACATTTACTCATTTTTCTAAAGGCACTGCTATTATTTCGAACACAACTGTAATTAGGTTGGAAACTGCATTTTTAAGTAAGGCTGGACGATGTAGGAAAAAAGCATATCAATAAAAATAGAAATCATATGATCGATATTGATAATTATCAACAAATTCAAAACATATTTTAAGTGCAGCCCTGGCCATTTTAAGCTGTTGCTTAGCGACATATTTTTATACACAGAACACACAAACACTGAATTCAAACTCAACCCTTTATTCAACAAACTTTTTACCAAAACTACAAGTTTTTAAAAAAATTGCCTGTGCTCTCTGAACTTTGAAGGGGGCGGAGCTTGGTGACGGGTCTGTTTGTGATTGGTTGGGAGGATGTAATGACTGTAATATTAACCTACATGGCTAAATTGCAACAAGAAGGAAAACTGTTCTGTTGAACTTTTTATTGGACCTTTTTTTTCTATGATCGATATACGTCTATGGATCAATACATATTGTTACTGAATTATCGTCCAGCCCTATTTTTACATGAATTCTACTAACGTCATAATCCCATAGAAGAAAATGATCCCTCCTTTTTGTTTTTCCTTATTTTAAAACCAAAAAATATAAACAAAACATGGTGGTCCTTTAAGTGGTCTTTCTTCATGGGGTCATTTGACATCTGCGGCTCTGCATGAATTTTATTTAGCTGGACTGAGGGCAAAGATGACTCTTTGGCTTGTAAAGGTTGCAGACCCCAGGACTAGTACCTTTTTTTTTATTATCGAGTTTGTCTGCTTATATAGCATCTTGGTTAAGCAAACTGTTTCTCTCTTTTATGCAGATGTTTATGTCCGAAGCAGGCAAAATAAGCCAAAAAGTGAAAGTGTGGTTCAGCGACTACTTTAATGTGTCCGACTTTCTGGCCATCGTTACATTCTTTATTGGATTCGGGCTGAGGTTGGCTGGAGGCAACACTTTGATCCCAGGGCGAACGGTTTACTGCCTCAACATCATCTTTTGGTATGTTCGACTCCTGGACATCCTGGCTGTGAACCAGCAAGCTGGACCGTATGTCATGATGATCGCTAAAATGGTGAGTATTTGAACGTCTACCAACTAGGTTTTGACTTCCTTTAGAAAGCATGCAGCACAAAGCATGATTGTATTAAAAAAACTTTATTTGCATAGAACAAGAGTTGTGGATTTGCTATTTGGTAAATTTTACTATAACCCATGCTGTCACCAGATATAGTACCACATGGACCCATCAGTGTCCCCATTAGTTGCACTGTTTCATATGCTTTGTGCTCCTGCAATAGAACATTCAATTCAATAAAATTTTATTTATATAGCGCCAATTCATGAAACATGTCATCTCAAGGCACTTTCTAAAGTCAAATTCAATCAGATTATACAGATTGGTAAAAAAAAATGTCCTCTCTAAGGAAACCCAGCAGGTTGCATCAAGTCTCAACAAGCAGCATTCACTCCTCCTGAAAGAGCGTAGAGCTACAGGGACAGTCGTCTGCATTGTCCATGGCTTTGCAGCAATCCCTCATACTGAGCATGCATGAAGCGCCAGTATTTTATATGGGGGTGTTTGTTTTTTAACAATACTGATGAAGGGGTGTGAAGGTTTGCTTCGTATTCTGTGTGCTCCAGGAGTTTCAATAGACGCATAAAACAGATTTACTGTAGTGCTGGAAGGGCTTGGGTCGTGCAGCACTGAAGCAAGTGAATGAATCAAGGAACATGTTTGTTTGAGTTGGGCATGGGCTGGTGTGGGGTTCTCTATGTGTCAATAGCTTAAGTTCAAATAATGCCAGGGCAACGTATTTGCACAAACATTTGAAACAAATATGCAAACCATGAAAAGAAAAGCAATTATTCTCCTAAGGAAATCCAACTAGGACTTCTACAGGTTTTTGTTAATTTTTAGTTTTAATTCATAAACTTTACAAAAATTGAGTAAAGCCGGACTAAACGTAGTAAAGCTGCTCAATATATTGAATCGTAATATTAAAGGTAAACGTGACAATTATTCCAGAAATGTACTGTAGATCATAAAAAGTCCCTTTTTGAATAACTGCGCTCGGGAAAGACCTGCTCTTCCACTATTCAGGGGGATCCCACAAACGAATCTCCCAAATACACTCTGCTTCTTGTAACTCTCAGCTATTCTCAAACTGTTTTATACGTTTGAGAAGAAGAGGAAGGCCTCAGAAGAAAGAAATAAGACTAGAGTATACGGCGACATCAGTGGAGCTGCAATGAACGGCTGAAACCGAAGCTAACTGGATAGATGAGCGCTAGTAGTGCGCATGCGCAGCTAGAGGAAAATGGCAGGGTTCTAGCACACACATTGGTGTTATGTCAGCGCGTCACAATGGTTGGTACATTGGACAACCAGTAGATAAGGGGATTTTCCCCCCAACCCCCCCAGTACCTTTAATGTATGAAACACCACTGCTGCAGAGAACTGCTCGCATGCAATATGTGGTTGGATATTGACTTTCGAGTACCATGCATGAAATTTCTGCATGTCAGAAATATATTTGGCATGTTTGGTTGGCTTTTGCTGCCATTAAATGTATGTTTTTAGAAGCAGCCCGGGCGAACCAGGGCGCTCTTCATTTTTTTTTTTTTTTTTTTTTTTTTTTTCAGTGACACATAGTTGGCGGCACGAGCAGTAAACAATTATCTGTGCCCCAAACCGGTCGGTGGTCAAACTGTTTTTTTCTTCTTCCCAATAATAAAATGCAGCCACGGTGAAGAGCGAAGCCACCCTCGCGGCTGCAGGTGGCGCAGTACAATATCAGGCTGAGTCAATTGGATATTTTGCGACATACAAACGGCCCCATAGAATAAAAAAAAAAGAAAGAAACTGGAGCGAGTTAAAGTAGCAAAGATGCTGGAAAGGAAGCAGAAAGAACTGAGTGGAGTAGAAAACGTCCACTGGATCAGCCTGTTCGCACAATTAGCCAGTTCAGTTAACTGGCTACATCAAATAACTATAGGCTACATCCTATTTTCCTATTGTCTTCCTATATTAATTGTTTTTACAAGCCCAAGAAAAATAGAAATAAGGTGAGTAATACCCTTGCTGTGTTGGTGTGTTTAGCTCATTCCTTATTTTTATTAAATTTGTGTTCTAACACTGTCCATTCTATAATGTTGTTGTTGGTTGTAGCTGAGGAGGCCAGTTTCAGTCGAGGTCATGGAGTTGATGCAGAGGGACAGAATAATGCCAGTCATAGGAGTGAGGAGGAGGAGGAGGCAGATGAGAAGGGACAGGAGAAGGAGACGGAGATGGAGGAGCAGGAGCCACCTTAAAAAAACAGTGGCAGGTACAGGTGGAGGACTGCAGCCCAAACCAAGGCTTTTTGCCACCTTCTAGCTAGTAGGCTGAAAAGGTTGATTAATTTCAGGTCTAGTTTGAATTTAAAGGTATACCTGTAGTTGATATTAGCTTTGATCGTAGGGGTTTTTCCTCGGGGAGTAATTCAGTATAGAACGGGTATTGTTTAGAGGGCAAGATGCTTAAGCTCAGAGTGGGGAACACATTGTGAGAAAGTAACATGTGGAGTTGGGGAAATTGTGGGTTACTTGTAATTGATAACATCATCCCAGTATCCAGCAATAGTATTGTAATTGCATGTTTTTTTTTTCTGATACTGCGCTGGCATAAAATTTAGTTGTACCTTTTAACTTATCCCTTTTTTCCGTTCTAATCTTAAAAGGGTAACATGTATAACAGGTGGATGTTGGCTGGTTAATTATCTGCCCGCCACGTGGACATGCTGTCCGTCTTGTTTGTTTCTCCAAAGTACTAATATTTCCAAACAGCCAAATTACTCTTTCTTGTAAGAGAGGGATGACTTAACAAGCCTTCTTTCAGCCAGCCATCCACAGCAACAGGTCGGGGAGGGATGGGTCTGCATCACTTCATGCCCCATAAATTGAACAAGACTCCTTTCACTCTGGGAATTTCTCTGCCATCTCATTAAAAGGATTTTAAAGTGTTGGGAGAGCAAGACAGAAAATCCGAGCGGTTCTGAAACTGGAATGGTTGAAACCTTGATACACCTCGATGCTGCTAACCAGCCCATGCCTAATTCACAGAAAACAGAAACCGTGATTTCCAGCTGGCTTGGGATTCCCAGGGCTTATTTACTTCTGAAGTCGATGACTGAAGGGATGAATAGTAATGTGGATGATGTCAGTCCCGTGTTGCATTTACTACTGTCACATTTCTTCCAGGTGGCCAACATGTTTTACATCGTGGTAATAATGGCTATTGTCCTCCTGAGCTATGGCGTCCCAAGACAAGCCATTCTGTACCCAGACGAGGAGCCCAGCTGGAAACTGGCCAAAGACGTGGTTTTCCAACCGTACTGGATGATGTACGGAGAAGTGTACGCCTATGAAATCGATGGTAAGGATGGGGAGAGTTTAATTCAAGGCCACCTGACACCTTATTAACATAATAATCTTAATATCGTTTAAATGATTCAGTGATTACATAAAAAAAGGAACAGAAATTGAAATGCAGAGGTTTGCCATTCTGACTGGCTCCTTCTCTTCACAGTGTGTGCCAATAACAGCGAAGTAAAGCATTTGTGCACAGATGAAGTGTGGCTCACGCCTCTGCTACAAGCAGTCTACCTCTTTGTACAGTATATACTGATGGTCAACCTCCTCATTGCCTTCTTCAAGTGAGTAGAAAATGTTTGAATAAAATACTTATATAGTCGTCAGGCATTAGGTTCTGGCGCACATAGGCACGGGCCGGTATTAGTTTCACGGTTTTGTGGTATTACAGCTCCGAATGCATTGTTGGTTTTTTTTAATGCCTATATTTGAAAACTGTTTCAAAAAGTTGTCCATTTGTTTTTGAAAATTAATATTTTGTTTTTGAAAATATGTGTTACTGTGGTTGCTTTCTCTTTGACGGTGCATTAAAAAGATGCTAATTGCGCAGGAACAGTATGATGGAGATTTTTTTTTTTTTGAATGTGTGGTTTTGAAACTGACTTTTTCATATTGCGGTGCACCGTGAAAACGGTAACCGGCCCATGTCTGGAATATTTCGCTTTGCCATTATTCTTCATAATGGGGGCAGTCTTAGCCGGTCAGATCCTCCTAACCATTATCCTGAAAATTTTCTGTCATGTGCTTTTGTTTTTTAGCAATGTATATATACAAGTAAAGTCCATTTCCAATCTGGTGTGGAAGTACCAGCGCTATCACTTCATCATGGCCTACCACGAGAAGCCTGTCCTCCCGCCCCCCTTCATCCTGCTGTGCCATATTTACTCCCTTTTCTGCATGTGTAGAAAGAGGAAGAAGGAGAGCACCTACGGACCAAGTAATGTGTCTTTTTCTGTTTTATTTATCTATTTTCAAGATTAACCCATTTTTTCATACTCAAAATGTTTGGCTTATTTCTTGCAGAGCTGTTTCTCACCGAGGAAGACCAGAAGAAGCTTCATGATTTTGAGGAGCAGTGCGTGGAGACATACTTTCATGAAAAGGATGATCAGTTTCACTCAGGCAGCGAGGAGCGCATTCGTCTTACCTCTGAAAGGTGGGGCTGTCTGAGGCCTTCAGAGGCTGAATATTAGATGCGTTCCCAATATAGAATGTGGGAAAAGTTCAACAAAATGTTTTAGAGGTGCAATGATCAGAAATGTGTCGCCAATTTCCCGTCTCCAGTTTTTGTAAATGGACTGCTAAGAAAATTGAAGGAAAACGTTGAAAACACACCAGATCTCAAATTGGAACAGAGCAGATATGGAGTGTTGGGATCAAAAGCATGTCTCATCATTTGACGAAATTACAATGACCCAGAGAGGGTTAAACCAAAGTCACAGAGAAGGTGAAACTGAAAACCAATGCAGCAGGCTGGCCCATTTTACTGAGAGATTTAAGGAGATTTTCATTGAATCAAGAAGTAGGAAGGAGAAGATATAGGTGTTTTTCAAAATGTAACAACGTCTAAAGATGCATGATAGATGGAGACAGGTAGAAACATAACAAGAGAGACAGATGGATAAATAAGAGAAAGATGTGGAGAGACAGAAGCTGGCTGCTCATATAAAGCTATATCCTGGGATATTAATGGAAAGTTAAGTGGAAGGAAAACCCTTTGAGAGTATTCTTTCATGGCTTCCTGCCTTAAGCGGTCATTAATTGTTTACATTAGACGCAAACGCAACATCACACCTGTGTGGGACAAAGTAGTCGGTGTAAAACGGGGTGTTACGGGTTATGGTTTTATTGTCCAAGAAAAAAGGAGTAAGGATGTGATTCATTAAACTGTATTTAGCTTCTTTTTGGTAGTAATTAATGTGATTAGAGTGACTAGAGAAGAAAAACTAGTATTTAATTTCAGACACTTCAGATACACCACCACCTCAGCCCTACTTCTGATGACTTAAGAAAATATTCATTTCAAATAATAATGCCGATGCTACAGTACTGCGGGAGTCAAATTGAAGATAATCAATTCTGTATAGAAAAACACGTTGGTAGCCAAGTTTGTTGGTTAATGACTGACGCTTCTGTCTGTTTCCAGGGTTGAGACGATGTGTTTGCAACTAAAGGAGGTTGGGAATAAGGTGAACTTTATAAAGCGTTCCTTGCACACGTTGGACTCACAGATTGGTCACCTGCAAGACCTTTCTGCTCTGACCGTGGACACTCTGAAGACACTGACCGCTCAGAGGGCGTCCGAAGCCAGCAAGGTCCACACTCAGATCACCAGGGAGCTCAGTCTGTCCAAGAACGTGGTTCCAAGTGTCGCACATGTGCCAACGGAGTCTAAATCGTCGGCGATTGGCAAACGCAGCGTGGGGGCCTACTTTGGGTCCTCTTTTCCCCAAGCTGGAACCAACATGGCAGATTCTCTTTTTGGGACTGGTGCAGAAGGAGGTGCTGGGATGGAAAGCCGTCGGAGGTTTGGGCCCAGCCCAGGGACTGAGCTGGGGCTTGACCCCATAACGAACCCAGCACTAAGCCCAGAGAAAAGGAGCCTACTTGGGCAAGGACACTTTGCTGCAGAGGCTGGCTCCTCAGGCAGCACGGGCCCCAGGGCCTTTGTCCAAAGTACTGTGCACACTTCCCCTCCAGAGAGGCGTCACCGAGGCCACTCTCTCACCCAGAGTAAGCTCACCCGTCCGCAAGAACTGGGCCTTTCTGACTCGCCATCCAGCCTGCCCAACGTGCCCTCCCTTGGAGCCCAGTTCCGCATCAGCAGCACCCCTTCTCAGCCCAGTGGCTCCAGCCACCCTGAACCTGCCCGGGATGGGCTCTACCAGCAACCCCCCCAGCCAGACAGCACCTCTGTAGAGTTTGGGGCGTTTGTAGGTGAGTATAGAAGTGAAGCTAAATCTGCTGTAGACAACATGGAGGAGGAGGAGGTAGAGGAGGAGAGGTGTGTTTGTGTGTACCCTACAGTAGTTGTTGTCTCTGACGCCTCAAACTCTGCTCAGCCTGCCTCTCTGCTTGCTAGCGCTGTAAAGGCTAAGAACCCAAAGGGGTTAAAATGGGGGGAGGGAGACGGGGCTGTGAACTGGGGCTATGTGAACGAAGCATTCAGCGATGAAGAGGGTCAATCTGGGGCTCCTCCTAGAAGCTCTACAGAAACTGAAGGCGCTCCAGAGGCGGCGTCACGATTGGATCACAGCCTTGAAAATGGCGACCCACCTGCTGGCTCGCCAGCCCCCGCTGTGGTGCCCAAACTACCCCACAGACGGAGAAGGAGGGACTGCGATCTTCCAGGACCGTCAGCCTCTGGCTGTGATGGCCGAAACGGGTCAGAAGAGCAACGTAATGGGAGGAAAACCGCAAGACAGCTAAACATCAGAGGTTTGAGTTTCAGTCTGAGCTTAAGGAATAGATCTGCTGGGTGCTGGGGCTTCTTCATCTCCATGTGGGCCTTCTCTCTTTTCCTTTGTCTGCTCTGAGTGACTTGTATGTGTTGTTCCGGGGTGCGACCAAATTTCACTTAATATTTGTCAGCTGGTGGTTGTATCGAGTTTGCTTGTTGAATGATTTATATTTTTGTCATGTCTTTAGTACGTGTCTGTCAGACGGAGGTTATGAGGAAGAAATGTGACGTCTGATTTTTAAGATAACTTCCCTGTTGTAGTGTTGGTATATCAGATAACGTTTGGTAGTTTGTGTTGCTCTCTAGTATGACTAATTGTATATTTGGACTCAGGACATAAAGAGAGTTTGGACGTGCGTCCCTCTAAGCCCAAAGACGCCTCCAGCAGAGAACAAAGTCCGACTACACAGACCAGGTCACAGGTGTGTATGTATTATCATTTATGATATTTAACCTAAATCATGTTCCATAAAGAGTTTTACAGAAACGCTGATTAGGCATTTAGTTTTTACCAAACATTTTGATATGGTTAGTCCATAAAAGACCATTAGTAGCTGTGCTGCTTTCTTCTTTCCTTATGTCATCTTGTCATGATGTGGTCTTGATATTGCTAGTTTCCATTGCTCAATAGCTTTCAAATAAGGAGAGACGCCAACCAGTATCTACACTTTTTTAAAAAAAAAATTATGAAACTTCATTGAACACTTCTAGAAACATTTACATTCACCATTACTTCCATAAACAGTGTGCAGCTCTGTGAAGTCTCCTGTTATCTGAACATGCGGGTCGCTTTGCAGTCTTGAACTGTTCAGACAGAAGTATGATGGCGGTCACATTTAATAGTAGTATGAACAGCCACCTAAAGAAAAAAAATCAGATTTCAGCAAAAAATTGGAATTGAGCAACAAGACCTGTTTGTGTGAGGAGATCACTAACGTGTAGCCATGAAGGTTGATGAAACAATTTTTGTTTAGATACCATTATTTATTGTATGATCTAAACATTAACTAAGTGAATCAATGACTTGCAATACATGTGTAAAAAAGACTTCTATTAAAAAACGTTCCCAATGGCTTATACAACTCTAAAGCTTAGCTTGCAGCCTTGCTTCTTAAGCTGTGTTCACGTTGTGTCCTATTTTGATGCGAATGGTTTCGTATGGAAAATCGCGTTACATTGGTGTAAATGTGAGAAAATTATGCATATTTTGTGGATCAAAAGCATTCAAAGATATAAAGTATGTGTTTTTTATCTGCTGCTATTTTGTATAGTGAGGTTTATTTGCATAAATGTTGTGGGATGCACTGTGCATCAGGACTGGTATATTAATTTTGCTGTGACATCACTGTTATTTTGTTTACTTTCCTTATTTCCTTAACAAAAGATTTGGGAGTTAAAAACCTCAGTGCTGAGTGGCCCCAAGTGGTCAAATAAGTATTAGCTGAATTAATCAGTAAGTAGGTTGTGATGCCATGATCTGTCTCATGTTTGACAAATAAAAAAAACTTCCCTGATTATTTCCAGGACTTTTGAGAGCAGCATATAACATGTTGGTCATGTGACCAACAAACCCTCTCGCTGCATATTTAATACATATAAGATGACAAACATTTTTCTTTTCATTGTGAATCATTTGTGGCTGCGTCTTTTTTTTTTTTTGTTAAAGCAAAACGTTGAAGGTCATGGTATTATCAGAGCGGTCAATTCGTATGCTGGCTTCACAGAGTTTGACCGAATCCCAGCTTTTCTTCACCCAGACTCCAGTAAGTTATCAAAAGAAAATTCTTGATTATGTCTTAAAATTGAATGTCTTCCAATAACCTGCCTTCTAGATTTTACTAAAAGTAACTGTTTCTCTGGCAATAATTCACAATGACTGCTGATCGTTGTGTTTGTGTAGCTCTGACAAAGAAGGACAGAAGCAGAGTTTCAGCTGAAGACATCCCCAGAGCTGCAGTACTTGTAAGAGCTTCTTAGGTGTATTTGTGTGTAAAGTTCACACGTATACCCTTTCTCTCTTTGATTGACGTGTTGTTTCTCCACCAGGAAAGAGTTCAGGTGAAATCAGCCCAAGCCAGCACCCTGTAAGTGTCCTTTCACCAGGGTTGTCAAAATAATCAATATTTCAATACAATCCATGGTAGAAAATTCAATCATTCAAAGGTACTTCTTTGCATCAGAGTCTGTACGCTTCAAAAATAGGGGGTGTCTAAAATCAAGAGGAAAAAAAACTAAATCGGATGGAAAAGATACTGAAAACAAAATTATCTGTCAATGCAGCAAGATTTCTTGATGTAAGATTTTTAAATCTAGAAACAAGCATGTGTTCAGAGGTATTAAAATAAGCTGAAAATGCTGGTTTTAAAATGAGATCATCAAAAATTATCTTCTATCTCAAAATAAGTGAAATACTCTCATAAGCGTATTTTGTGTTTGGCAAATTGAGCTTTATCAGAGCGAGAGAGCTAGCTAGCTACTGGAATCGCTTAATATGTTGAGACTAGAGCTCACTATTTCACTCACCTGCCCCACCATACTGCAAGGGGGGGTGAGCCGCCCCGCTAACAAGACCCTTCCCCTCCAAGAAGATGTAGTAAATTTTTGAACATCTGTACATGTTCATGTTTAAGTTTATTAGAATTATTAGCCTAAATAGCGCCACATCGCATCCTAGACTATCGCATCGCAGGTAAACTCTCCCACTGCCACCAGGGGTTAGAGTCTCAACATATTTTGCTTGCTCTCACAAACTGCGTATTTTAAATCCCTCCACTTTGTGACGATGGCTGCACTAAAAGCTCCCACAGAGTCGGGAATGCAAAGCGTATATGAGCCACACAGACGTCAGCCGAGCCGGTTCCGTTAACGGAAACATGCAGCAATAAGTACTAATATGACCCAACTAGTTACCCCCAACAAAACTCTTATCCCTTGCGTCTGGAGCGCGTTTGTCTAATACGGATACAAGGATGATCGTGTCTGCTTAAACTTGATTCATTAACATTAACGCTCAATACAGCGTGTTGTCAAAAAGTAAACAACTCTATGGTCATTTTTAGGTGTCCTACAAAAATCCCGTTTGCTTTGATTGTTGCACATCACCAAATGACTGTCTGCTGAAAACAAAAATCCACCCTCCTGAGTCTGAAGACAGATGTAAAATAGACGGCTGCTCTATTCATGTAGTGTACAAAAAAACTAAACATTTTTGTAGACTACATGAATGGATCGGAAACGGATCCAAATATGATAAAATAAACACTGAATAAAGTTACACTTAAGATTATTCTGAACTCTGGCAGATCTAGACTTAAAGAGATTTTCATTCAATCAAGGAAGACGCCTGCAGCAGAAATATCTGCTCAGTCATGCGAGGTAAA
The DNA here is from genome assembly GCA_037039145.1 of Fundulus diaphanus. NCBI lineage: Eukaryota > Metazoa > Chordata > Actinopteri > Cyprinodontiformes > Fundulidae > Fundulus > Fundulus diaphanus. The sequence goes on from CM073122.1 coordinate 43,487,517, forward strand.
TGTTCACTACATCATAGCTAATTTGAAAAATGTTTCCATCTCCTCTTTAGTGCGTTTACTGTTTTTTGGTTGATGCAGGGGCAGTTAGCACAAGCCATGTGCGGAGGCCACAGTCCTCGATGCAGCTGACCCGGGTTCGATTCCGGCCTCTGGTCCTTTACCGCATGTCTTCCTCTCTCAAACCCCCTTTCCTGTCGGCATACTTTCGAAAAACGAGCCACTAGTGCCACAAAAACCCAGAAAAAGTTTGATAGAAACACAGCTTTGTGTGTCTTTTTTTGAGAGGGAGTGTGTTTCTCTGTCCATAAACATGGCGCGTACATCCAGATAAAAAAAAACTGTATGCCACCCTCTTTAGCCGACATGGCAAGCACAACAGCTGTTGGTTTAGAGGTATGTTCTGAGACAGACAGACGACGGGGGGGAATTAAATGCCAAAGGATGCCACACGCTAGCTGCGCTAACATTACAAGCTAACATTACCACACTGATATTTGAGAACAATATAAAAAAGGTCCGTAAAGCCCCTGTATCTGCAGCAGTGAAGTTGTAAACCTCCCAGATGACATAAGCTATGGCTAGCTGTGTAAGTATTATCTTCTCGGACACAGGCAGCCCAAAGATGGGTCTGAGCCCCGCCGTCACGACGCGCTTCCCAGATTTGAAGTTCCAACCCCAATCAGCACTCCGTTCTGCTGCAGTACGAATCAACACAGGAAAATGTTAATCAGCGGACGGTTCAGACGGCTAATAAGTCGTGAAGCTATGAAACACACCAGTGCGGCCCCTCCATTACGCCACCATTTAGATGTAAGCACACTGGAGGCTAATGTTGCCAGTGAAACCACAGGTTATGGTGGAGCCAGACTGCTGTGGACAATTAAAGCAGAAAAAAAGTGGGAACATGTAAAAATCTACCTTTCTGCTGCTGTTGATCACCAAGGTAAATAGCCAATTTATTCCCCGAAACATTTACTGGTACATCTCTGGGAAAACATTGTACTTTTACGCAATATTATAGTTTTCTGTCATCTCAGAAAATTAAACTTATTATATAGAGTCAGTACACATAGTGATATATTCTAAACCTGTGTTTCCTGTACTAATTTTGGCAATTATGGCTGACAGATAATGAAAACCCAAAATTCAGCCTCTCATAAAATTTGAAAACTGTGGAAAAACTTCATTACTGGAAAGTCATGATTTCACAACCTAATCAGCTGATTAAATGGAAACGCCTCCAGTGGTTTCGTGAGCCTTTAAACAGTCTCTCACTCTGGGTCAGTAGGCGACACAATCGTGGGGAAGACTGCCGACTCAGCAGATGTGCAGAAGACAGTCGACACCCTTCACAAGGAGGGGAATTGACAAAAGGTCACTGCTGAACAAGCTCGTTGTTCAGAGTTCTGTATCCAAGCATATTAACAAAAACAACTGTAGATAAGTTGTGCTGGAAAATAAAATCAGCAACTCAATACAACTTGACACCTGCCCACACTGCCAAAGTACCAAAAGCTGGTTTAATGACCCTGGTGTTCCTGTTCTTGAATGGCCAGCAAACTCCCCTGACCTGAACCCCATAGAAAATCTATGGGCTGCTGTCAAGAGGAAGATGAGACACCAGATGATCTGAAGGCAGCTCTCCAAGCAATCTGGGCTTTCATGACACCTATGCCGTGCCACAAGCTGGCTGCCTCTCTTACACCCTACTGGTGCAGTAAGTCGCGCAAGAGGAGGCCCATCCAAGTATTGAGAACCAAAAATAAACCAAAATGTCTGAGAATTTTATCTTTGTGCGTCCATAGATCGGAAATTATTTATGTGTAAAAATGTTTTGTAGGTGTAGAAAATAATCACACAAGCTGCACATTTTTTCACACCAGCAACAATTTTCTTTTTAAGGTTTGTTTACAGATACAAAGCAAACATGTACATGCATAACTGTCAGTTTCAACTTGCGAGGGCAAATTTTTACTGGATTTTTCTGCCTTTCAGCTGATTGGCCAATGTCATGTCAATTACTTATTTAACAATCCAATCAGAAAACAGATGGGCTACACTGTCGGGATTGCGTGCTAATGGGCCGCAAGTCCAGGACGAGTAGTACGCTAGCAACTCTGCAGCTCAGCGAGGCATAACTATATCATTTTAAAAAAATCATTCTCCACTTGCATTTTATTCTGATTGTTTTTTTGAAAATAAAGTTTCAACCAGAGCACCGTCTTCCATCTTTAACATGCTCTACTCTTAAATACTTGTAAGTTTAAACTCACAGCTGAGTATTGCTGAGTTTTGGCTTCCCACTTATAAACTGACCGTGACAAACGTTGAACTTGTGTAGAAAATGTGTCATTTGTGTAAAACGTTTGTAACTTGTGTCATTATTAAAAAAAATACTTATTTTTTTTACACACAAACGCATAAATATCCACGTTTAAAAAGAAAGTGAGGACCATGAATTGACTTCCACTCTTTCTATGACCTAACCCTAACTTGAACCCTTACCCAGAAAAAAGGATCCTCCCTTTACATCAAAGTCCTTCCTTTACTAGTAAAATGAGCAAAACATTTTCTTACTCAGCTGCAAGTACAAGAACCCACCCACACACAATTATTCTTATCTATGGATTCACAAAGATAAAATTCTCAGACGCTGTGGTTTACAATGTGAAAAAATGCGTTTACAATTACACATTGTGATTTACAAGCACTAATGTGTGACTGGAGTTTGAGCCCATTCCTGCTTTGCAGAAGCCTGACATTTGTGCTTAAATCATCCTTTTTTGATTGGTCTAACGTGATATTCGAATTCTCTGAGACACTGAACTTTGGGGTTTTAGCCGTAAGCAATAATCATCAAAATAACGAGAAATAAAAGCTTGAAGTATTTTACTCTATGTAATGAATCTCTGTGAAATAACCGTTTCTCTTTCTGAAATGCCTGGCAAAAAATATTCCACTTTTATGCAATATTTAAAAAGTTATTGTTTCAGAAATAACAAGACGGAGAGGATGGGATGATCATTTAAACCCATATAGAGGCTGTAAACTAATATAAATAGTACACAGGGTTAAACAGATAATGGATGGAAAATAGACCAAAATAGCAGATGGGTAGGACTATTACAGGGCTGCTGCTGAGTACATTTGCATGGACCAGATCATTGTTTACGCTGTAAAAATAGCTTTTGTATGCGCCAGAGCCATGTGAGTTTTGAAACACCATTTTAGCAAAAAAGGGATCCTTAATAATAAGGAATTCTAATGACATAAAATGATTGCACGATGGAGTCAGACTAAATTCTCCCCTATTTGTTTTGCCTTAATTGAGGAAGTAGAAATGTTGTCATATTGTGATGAATCATTTTTTGCAATTCAAGAAAAAAAAAACTGCAAAAATGTTGCTTTATCAAGTATTTTTCTTAGTGTCGGTATGGAGTTTGAAATTTAGCTATTTTGACAACCCTACCTTCCCTTAGTCGTTATTAATGTATACGGCAGCATACATTAGGAGTACCTAAGTCTGGGCTCTGTTGTCTCACTGTTCTGTGGTCTCTCCCTCTGCCAGGAGACCTCCTGAGGAGGAAACACTAAACGGTGAGAACTGGCGTTTCTCTGTTTGCAGGGGTTGACTCAAATTGGATTTTGTTTTCTGTCCAGATCAGCTAGTTGAGCAGCATTTTTAGGATCTCTTACTTTACTCAGGATCTTTTTAGGGCAACTTGATCAAAACATGAACAGGCTTAGTTTTCAAATGTTTCTATTTTAGCTTCATCTTTGTTAAATAAAAATGACGTGGAGGGATCTGTAGTGTTTGTCCCATTCAGGTTGGATTTAAATCATTTTAGAGTACAAGTGAAAACCAGACATTCTATACTAAAATATCTTGAATTGACAGCGGGCCGACTTTCATTTGACCATGACTGCACATGTCTCTCTCTGAATGAAACCTTTACGTTGCTGTTCTTCTTCTGTGGTTACAGCTGCCGTTTCTCTATATGCGGCTCGCCACAGCCACCTCGGAGCCAGGAAGGACTGTGAGTCTCACTGACCATCACTACATGATAAACTAGTTGACATCATTTAGTCCAAAACTATTCAACTCTTTTTATTTTTACCATTTTTTTGTGTGAAATTGTTAAATATAAAGTACAAATTTAAACGTGGCATTTACTCTTATGTTGTTGTTTAATTAAAGTAAGGGACTTTAAAGCTCTGAATTGCGAAATAGCTTTGTTAATTTAAAAGAAAAGGAAGTTGGGAAACGATGTGATAATAAAACCAAACAGTACTATGTAAATGTTGCGTTCATTCACTTTACAAACCACAAACTGTTAATGTATTTTATTAGGATATCATGTAATAAATCAAGAAATGACACAACTGAAGCAGAATATGTATGAGGTTTTCAGAATATTATATATCTGAAAAGTGTGTGTTTAGTCTGTGTAAACGCAGCAGGACAATGCTGCTAAGCATGCAACCAACGCCACTTTGGAACGGTTTAGATAACGACGTTAGACAAGTCCAGCTTCAAATCCAATTGACAATCAGTGGCAAGACTGAGTTTGAGGTCATTTACAAAGAATGCGGCAAATTTCAGTCTCTAGATAAGCAAACGTGTTGGAGAAAAACCTCAAAGCCCTCGCAGCAGTGACTGCAGCAGCGCTGATTCTGCACAGCGCTGTCTCAGTGGATGGCGTACGTTCGCACGACACATTTCCAGACTTTATTTGCAAGAACTTTTGTCAGTCATGTATTATTTTCCATCCACTTAACAATTATGCAAAACTCTGTGTTGACCTTTCCAATGAATCGCTGCAAAATACAGTGAAAATGCTGCTCCCTGAATAATTTGGTAAAGACTTTGCAGACCTGATGCATCCAACTTGAGGCTGTTTGTGTTCTTGGTCCTTCATTATACATGGCCATCTAGCTGCTAGCGCTGGATGTCTTTGTCGTATGAATGTGATTGGATCTTTCCTAAATCACTGCTTGCATGCTGGCAGCATGAAGTCTGCTACGTCCTCTTAAAGAGATATTCTTTTCTGTGTTTCTTCAGCTATTGGCTCACCCTTCAAGCCCGTGGAAAGCTATCAGTACTCAGGTGAGGTGATAATTTTAGTGTTTAAACGTTTTCACTCAAAGTTTAGAAACCTGTGTAAATAATGAGCAATGCTGTATGGTAAGTTTGCTTCTGTTCTGATGGGTCTCTCCTATTCACTCTGCCTTCTCTAGCTGTGGAGCGCAACAACTTGATGAGGTTGTCTCAGAGCATCCCCTTCACACCTGTGCCCCCTAGAGGTAAAGGCACCCTAAAGCACTAATCATTGTAGTTTTGGTTAGGGTTCAAACTGCTTCCTGACGTCCATTAGACAGTTTGAGAACAAGGAAGCATGGAGGCAGATAAGAGATCTCTGAAATTTGCTCCGTACGCCTGCAGCAGTGAGCCGGTGAATGAGCCAAATGTTGGCTCTTCCTCGTCTCTGTTGTACCTTTTCTTTTTTTTTTTATAAACACTGTGCCTTTAGATTCAGATTGCTTCTTCTTTTTAAAGTGGAAGTGCTGGTTTTAACTGAGAAGGAGAGGTTTTACAGGGTAGCGGTGAGGTTTTTAATTGTTTCGTTTGACTTGATCTGTTAAAAAAAACTGTAAAAGTCAAGTAACGTTAGAACCGTTTAATCTGGAGCCAATGTAGAGGATAATTCAGCGTATCCTTCATTTCCTGCTTTATTAAAACAGTAAAGGGTCTGTTTTCAGGTACATTCCCCTCCCCCTTAAAGAGTGAGTAAGCGCTTTGCTGCACCACCCAATCAGAAGTCGGCTAAAGCAGCGTTGATTTGTGATTAGTTGAACAATGAGATAAGAAAACCCAACAAGGGAAACGTTTGAGCACCTGAATCTAGAAAAGCATTACATTTTCAAAAGGGAACTGACTAGTATGCAGAAAAACATTTTTGCTTTTTAAACTCCTAGAGACTCTCCCAGAATACCAATGGTTTTTGTATGTGAGGCTGTTTTTTGACCTAGTTTAGGTCCTTTTGATAAGGTAAAAAAAAAATGTAACACAGGTATAATGGGACAACATCACCAGGACATTTTAATGTGCCATTATGTGTTCCTCTTCTTTTGTGTTTGAACAGTACATCACCTAACTGCACCTCATTGTTCCAAAACACTGGGAAGCGGGTTTATGATTGTACGCGGTCATTTATGTTGCATGCAAACGCGCCGCTGTATTCTCCGTCTGATTCAAAGCAGCGGCACTCGTCTGATCTCTGCATCATGATTCTTGTGAAAGTCTCTCGCCTCTAGTATCTAAATGTAGCGCAGTCAAACCCAGAAGTCGTGTAAAAGTAACAGGAACTCAAGCTTAAGTTCATCTCAGCTCCCAACCACAGTGCTGATACGGAGAATGCACATCTTTTCTCCTTTTGAAACAGCGTGCCGTTTTCTTTTTGGTTTCCATTTTATTCTGTATTGAAACTGAAATTTTTCACTTCTCTATCCATTTTGTTGCAACTTACAAAGTTTTTTTTTTTTTTTTTTTTTTTGCGAGAAATGGCAGGAGACGGATTGTGTTTGCTTTGATTATTTTATTTATTTTATTGACCAGCCATCCACAGCTAGTTTGTCAGTTTCAGTACTTTGTTTTTGCTGTTTCCTTCTTCTTGCATGTTTTGTTACTCTGTTGTTGAAACATTTTGCCTAGCAGGTCAAAAAACCTCTGCAGCATCAGAAACCTTTTAGGGTTGTCAAAATAATTGATACCTTAATATAATCGATACTTAAAAAATGAATTGTTTAAAGTTAGTCATTCGCATCAAAATCAGCATACAATGACCCATGACACACGCGCCCAAATTGTCGCGCTTCTTCCTTCTATTGCAGTGCTGCATTAACAGGGGCTCAGCCCCTCCGCTCCCAGCAGCTTCGCCCGACCATAAGTGATCTGCTGCTACAAGTTTTAAATTGTAAAATGTCAAGTACGGCCAGAAACACTGATGCAACCCATTGTGTTGACGAGCCAAATGCAAATATGTTGTTTGGAGGAACTTTCCCTGTAAGACGGACATGAAAAAACAAAATGCTAAACGATGCTACGTGCTAAGATAACACTACAACAATGATGTTAAGGAGCAACTTAAAAAGGTCAGTAAAGCTCCTGGGTCTGCAACAGTGGAGAAGTAAACCTCCTGGATGACATACGCTAACCCCGCCTCTTTAAATATTACCTTCACAGACACAGCCCAATGACCGGGTTCTGTCGGTCTAAACACCCCGTCGAGATGTGCTTCCCAAGTGTTCAGCTGTGCACCACGCAGCACTCCCTTCTGCTGCGGCTAATAAACACTACAGCAACGAAACGAACCGGTGCGCCTCCTCCATTTGGTTCTGAAGCCACTGGAGGCGAATGAGGTTGATGAAAACAAAGGTCACGATGGAGCCAGAGTGAAGCTGACATTTAGAGCTGAAAAAGTAGGAACCCATAAGCAACCTACCCTGCAGCTGGAACTGACCACTAAAGAAAATGCTATGCACAATCACCAGACAGACAGAAATTGAACAGAGCTTCTGCTGAATATATTTGCATGGATGAGGTCCTTAGTTAGCTGAGGTATTTGGTATGGGCTAGATCACTTTTTTTTTTCTTCTTTTTTTTGTATAGAATGATTCTTTTTGTCCCCTCAGAAGTAAAAATAATTTGTATCATTAGCAAATTGACAGGCAAAAGGAAACACATTGTGGCACATTGCAGATAAATAATTATAATAGAATATAATAACTGCACGACTGAATCAAGCGTACACACTTCCATAAAGAATATTTACACTTGTCTGATCAACAGTATTGCTAAACAGGGAAGTGACACTTAAATGATACAGATCTCTCTATATGAGGGCTGAATTATCTCCTATTTACCGGCTTTGCCCTAATTAGGGAAGTTGAAACTAAGTTTGTCATGTTGTGAGTAATATATTGTTTTTACTGTTAACCAGAAACCTGTGCCTTCATAAAAAAAAAATGTTGCTGCTGTATCAAAAATGGTATGAAATGTAGAGTATCTTTCTTTTAGTATCGTGGCAACACTGCAGCTTTTTATCTGTTATGCTGGTAAAAAAACAATTGAACAAAAAGAAATCCCCCAGAGGCTGGACGCTCTAAACGATGAAACCTTCCTGTGTGGCGTTGAGCCTTCCTGTGATCTGCCAAGCCTTGCTCTCTCTCGCAGCCTCAATAAACCACAGACATGACTTCATTTTAAACCTCTCCGGTGATGGAAATGGTTAACTTTGCGTCATCTCGCAGCGTAGAAGCGTCCACAAACGGCGTCGCTGTCGGTGCAACATGTAGGTATGATGCATTCGTGCTCTGAATTTTTCAGTTTCTGTCCAGATGGTCTGATTCGGCGCAGCAGCAGATTTTTCTTGGTTCCGGAGGCTACTTGTTAACTTAAAGGACGTTTAAAAAGTATTTCTGTTCAGTGGAAGAAGCTGCATATGTCGGGTCAGATCTCAACTCATCCTAAAGTTAATGACTTTTAAGCGAGCAGCTGATGAAATGAGTGCTTATCATGGAGAATAATCTGGGGAAAAAAAGAAGCTGAAGTAACTCCAGCAGGTAACTGACTTCCTGCTTTGTGTTGCTTCAGGGGAGCCGGTGACGGTGTATCGTCTGGAGGAGAGCTCCCCCCACACCATCAACAACAGCATGTCCTCCTGGGCCCAGCGGGGCCTCTGTGCCAAAATTGAATTTCTCAGCAAGGAGGAGATGGGCGGAGGACTCCGACGTGCCCTTAAGGTCCTCTGTACTTGGTCCGAGTATGACATCCTGAAGCCTGGACATCTCTATATAGTGAAGTCCTTCCTGCCTGAGGTGGTCCAGACGTGGCAGAGCATCTACAAGGAGGACACCGTGTTGCATCTTTGTCTCAGGGTAAGAGCTCTTACGGTGTGCTGCGCTGCACAAAACGTCTGGAGAGATCCAAGACATCTTCAAGACTTGTTCTTTAGACGTAACGTCAAGCCTTTCGGGCAGCTTTTCCGTGTTCAGCGTTTGCTTTCCCACTGCATATTCCAGTTTAAACCTGTCCTTTGATTTTTGGTCGCCGTTTCTTCCTTTTATCACTCCAGGAGATTCAGCAGCAACGAGCTGCTCAGAAGCTGACTTTTGCCTTCAATCAAATCAGACCAAAGACCATACCCTACTCACCGAGGTAAGAAGGCCGAGCCACAGAAATGTTTGAGTTTGTTTCACACTCTTGTCAACATCCCAGATTTTAATCATCCTCAGGTTCTGATCCTCTCCTGAATACCGTGTTCACATAGAACATCAGAAACCTGGTCATTCATTGGTCCTCTTGTTTTATTTATGGTTATATCTACTGTATAAGTTTTTTATGAACTCTTTATTGATTTGAGCACACAATGCAGAGGACAAATTTCATTGGAATATATGTTGCAGTGTCAAACAAAGATGATTATGATTGTAAAAAGTCCTCTTGAAAACAGTCAGTCCAGGAATACAGGAACGGCGTGGTAATAATACAAGAAAATAAACACTTGAATTAATCTCATTGGACAAGAAAGAGATGTAAATAAAAGAAGGGCATCTCAGCAGGGAAATGTACATTTTCCATTTTCTCCAGATGTCTTCAAATTTGTATTACTGGAGTCTCACTGAGAAAGGGATTCTTTCCATCACAAATATATCATAGATAACACCATGCCATCCATCTCTACTCGGGATGTCAGGTTTAAGCCATTATAATTTCTTTGCAGATAAACTCAGTATTCCAAATAAATATTTAGTCTTAGCTATTACAGTAGTTGAGCGCATTAACGTAAAAAGAACTTGATCCCAATTAAACGTGATACCCGTTCCAAATATAGCCCCTGGTTCTGTATATATCTTCTGTCAGAAGCTGTTTTCTGTCAGGCCCATAAAAGGTGATGATGATTGGCTTCCTGGGAACGACACAACCTCACAACAGCTGGAAGAACTTGAATGGCTGCTTTGTTGGAGCGGTGTACTAAAATACCCTGATAAGACATTTCCATACAGATGATCTGCATATGTTCCAGCATGACGTACATTATATAAGTGCTATTTATTGTTTTAATCTCTTGAAGTCCTCTAGAATAGAGATGTCTTGGAAGCACTAAAGAATACTTTTAGTATACGCTTTTTTTGTTTGTTTGTTTTTTACGGAGCAGTTTAGGTGATGGCGTACCTGGGGAAATGTAAAGAAATCACTTCTATTAACACCGTGCCGTCTTTTCAACATCTGACAACTCTTGTCTCATGTGATTTTTAGTTAAAACATTTAATCATGTTTTAACAGACAAGTTTATCCATTTATTTCCTGTTTCCATCCGTCTGTTAATAAGTCTTCTGTCTCCTAACCTTGCTTGGATTGGCACCGTCCCAGATATGTTTTCTTAGATTTTGTTCCTTCCACGTAATCTGGGCAGCGAAACAGGATCCCTAATTTAGCTGATATGTAGTAAGCTTCTAGCCGGGGACCATCAGTCCACCCTTGTTTTTTTGCTAATTGAAGACTGTGGAATCTTGTTTTTGTTTTGTTTTTTTTTCTTTTGTCCTTGCCAGATGTAATGTGATATCAGTTTATCCCTTTGACCTTTGATAAAATTGCTTGTCATTAACCTTAATCAGAGGTCATCTGGAATAGATACAGGAAGTTAATTTCTACTGATTTGATCTTAGATTCAAAACTTAATATCGGCATTGGATTCCATATCCTTGTGTCTTCCTTTAATTCCTGGTTTTAGTAAATCAGAATTAAGGTTGTATGATTTTTCTTCTGAGATTTCCCTTTCTAAATATTCAATGTGCTTTAATTTCCAATTTAATCGAGTCTTGAATATTATGTCATTTGAAATGCAACTTTTGAGTCTTCCAGATGTTTTAATTTATAGCCCGATCCACAGAAATCCCAAAAATTATAGCATTTCCCAGATTTAGTATTCATGGTTTGATAAAATGATCAGAGCAGCATCTGCAAATAAAGAAATCTTGAGTTGTTCTGATAATTTTCTTTACCAGTAATATTGTTATTCTGACTGGGTTAAAGATTCAATAAACAGTGCAAACAATGTCTCAATTGAGAGTCCTGTCAGGGTTCTCGTTCCAGGCCAAATGAGTTTATACAGCTCCATTTATTTTTATTCTGGCTTTTGGGTTATTAAGTAGTGATTTAATAGATTTTGATAAACACCAGGAAAAATCCTGATTTGTTTAGATATAAGAACTCCTAATTACCTTGATCAAAGGCCCTCTCAGTGTCAAGACTCAGCATTACTGCCTATAGTTTGTTTTGGTTTATGTTTTTACCCCTTAGAACCACTTTGCTAGCATCCCAAAGTGTTTCTGGGGACACTTTTCATAATTTTCATTAAAATATTGCCTTAAATCTGTTCTTATTTGTTCCCTCATTTGACCTAGCATCCCTATATTTAGCCACCAAGTAGTCCTCATCTGCTCAGAATCTAATATTACATTCAAATAGAGGGATAGATCCATTGTCCTGATATTGCAATTTGTGACACTATACATGTCCCTTTGAATATTAGATGGTAATCAAGCCGAGAAGAAACCAAATGCAGGTAGGAAAAGAAGGTAAAGTTCATTTTAGTTGCATTCAGATCCCTCCATGTGTCTCAGAGACCCATCTCCCTCATCATTAGTTTGATGTTTTTATTTATTTTTATAAATTTTTTTGTTTCTCCTGTGTAGCAGGGTTTTTATATATCCAGAGTTGGGTGTAGTTTAACATTAAAGTGTGCATCCAAGATAAGTAGGTCAAAATTTGTATAAAGAATTCTATAAAGAGCATGGACATTCAAAATGGTGACCAAAGCCCCTTGTAGATCACCACGGATTCTCTGTCCATCTTTACGTTGAAAATGTACTTTCCTGAAAATTAAGATCACCACCCCTCTCTGAGCCCTGGCTATATCAGGAGGAATATTGAGAAAATATTTCATATTTACCGTCAGGAGTCGTCTGATGGTAAATACTAAATATTAAAGCAGTCTGTCGCTCTGTGCTGCCATGTCTTTGCCAGCCAGACCGGAAGCTTGGTTATATCTACTTTAATGAGTAGAGCACACCTGTAGGAGCTCTAAACTCTCTCTTTTGAGGTGATAATAAATGAGGAGCCCATGTTGGGGTTCACTGTTCCCGCTGGAATGGGGAGTGCATCGTGTTAACGTTAGGGGTGTAACAATGCATCGATCCACATGGATATATGGATTAAATGATCAACCGTCCAATTACATCGATGTAAAATAAAAATATTGCTCCATATCATCATTTTTAAGATGCACCTTTATTTTGAAATTCACAAGGCATGAGACTAAAGTGAGCAAGTAATTTATAATTATTATTATTTTAAAATGAGAAGGATGTTGTTGATTTAAATGCCTTCTGGTTTTTCTGGGACTTAATATATAATAGTGTTAGATAGGCAGATATCGCATCATATCGATCGCATCGATTGAAAATCATCACAGACTTTGTGCTATCGGCAAATATCGTATCGTTATTCAAATAAATCGATATAACATCGTATTGTGATACAGCTGGTGATTTACACCCCTTGTTAACGTGGTGTCACGTCTGAAATGTACGTTGTACTGGTCAGCGTCTGTATTTATGGCTACTACACACATCATCTAACACAATGCTTTTAAATGTTCAGTTTGATGTACCAACACTAACAGCATTTTATCTTTAAACACGTACAGAGAAACTGTCTGGTTATCTGGGTCACCTGTTTGTTTTTCTTATGGTTAACCTGCTTGGCTGATTGGAAATTAACTTTTTAACGTCATTGAGCACAGCATGCCTTTGTGCTAACAGATTAAGCTGACAACACTCTTCAGTGTGGAAGACTTTCTTGATCGAAGAAGACGCATTTTACCATTTTTAGTCAAAGAAAGCACAAAAGGCGTACAAATCTAAATTATTTTATTTTACTATAAACATTTAATTGTTAAAACGGCAAAACTGAGATTTTCTTTCACTGGGTAAAATAAATGTTGAATTATTTATATCTTGCGGGGAATTAAAATAGGCTAAAAGCTTAATTAGCAGATCAGATCCTTACTAAAGTTCTGACCGAGCATCCTTTTATTTTATTCAGCGCATTATGATGGCAGCATAAACTCCTGTTCTCTGTAGCCTTTTTCTTTCCAACGTGAACTGGTGTTCATCTGTTTTAAGTTGTCACCTTCATTGTGGCTTCAGGTTTTTGGAGGTCTTTTTGCTGTACTGCCACTCAGCTGGACAGTGGTTTGCTATAGAAGAGTGCATCACCGGCGAGTTCAGGAAGTTCAACAACAACAACGGCGACGAGATTGTTCCCACCAACCTCCTGGAGGAAACCATGCTGGCTTTCAGCCACTGGACGTACGAGTACACCCGTGGAGAGCTGCTGGTGCTCGACCTGCAGGGTAAGAAGTGTCTGCAGGCCCTGAGGAAGAAATTCAGCCCATCAATGTCGGATTTATTACTCGCTTGCTGACTTGTTAAGAAGTAGCTGCAAGGTTCTGGTTCAATGTTAACGAAAAAAAACAAAACTAAATGCAACAAACAGTTCTGAATCTTGTTGTGTTTTTTTGTCTTTTTAATAATGCTGCTTGTGACGCGTTCCTCTGCAGGCGTTGGAGAGATCCTGACGGATCCATCGGTCATCAAGAGTGGGGAGAAAGGGTGAGTGTTCCCACATCAAGTCACCGATGTCTCATTTAATACTGAGCAAGTCCACAGGTAAAGAGCTGCCTTTCTCTCCATCTTCCTGCTTGTTATATTTGTGCTGCCGCAGATCATACGACATGATATTCGGACCTGCCAACCTCGGAGACGACGCTTTCAGAAACTTCCGTACTAAACACCACTGCAACTCCTGCTGTCGGAAACTCAAACTTCCAGGTAAGAGATGGTTCCCAGCTGCTGATTGGTTGCTTCATTTCACACAGGAAATGTCTTTTATCCATGCATAGAAATACTTGGCTCTAAAAAGCAATGCTGCTGTTTAAAGGTGACCTCTATGCTTCCTTTAAACATTTAGGATAGGTCTATGGGCTATACCGGTAATTAAATTTTTTGCACATAATCATTCTCAGGTACTGAGATTTCACCTCCACAGTTTTGTTTTGTTTTTTAGCTCATTTAAAATGTGCTGTTTTTATTTTATGCAAATAAGCTGAAGCTGGCTGCCCCCTCCCACCATAACTGCTGTTATGTGCAACATGCTAACCTGCTCTTGCCACCCAGCTACCATAATAACCCTCTATACACATTTTTAATCATTGATCAAACGCTACACTCGGGGACATGTCCGGGGACAGCTTTTGCCGTGGACTAGTCATCTAAGACTGGGACTTTCCCCTGAAATTGGGGATGTCTGCCTGGAGGACAGTAGGGACAGAACATTCCTTCAGTGGATGTCTTTTAGTAAATCCTGTATCGTGTAACGTTGGTAGTTTTCCAATCAGTCCTTCAGGTTGTCCCTGACTCGGCGATTGGCACCAAAAATAAAACGAAGCCACACATCTGTTCTCTGTGAGAGGAGACCGTGCAGGATGCATGTTTATTGCAGCCAACAACAAAACATTTCTCCTTTCCCGCAGCCATTGTGCAGCACATGCAGCGGGAAAACCAGCTGATGTGCTCCTCTTCTAAAAGTGAAGTGGGCGGAGCTCCGCTTGGGTTGCTTGGTGAGGCAACAGAGCCCGCGGCAAGTTTGACGCAACAATCGGGAGGTTTTGGAGATGACTAATTTTTAGAGACCAACAAAACATTTAGTTATTGCCAAAACAGCTGGATGGCAGGGTTTTAGTGCTCAATCTGTTTCTAGAAGCAGTAGAGACCTAAACGGAAGTACAAAAATGTGTAAAAACTCTTGATTTCCTTCTTTTTTTTTTTTTTTTCTTTCCTGGGTAAAAATTTACCTGGGCTCAATCCAAATACCCTTATAGGGCGAGGACTCTTTAGCCAAAGCAGAAGTGCATCAGCGGTCGCCATGATAAGTGCTGTCCGAATAGTGCTGTCAATAAGGAAGGAGGTAGGAAAAGTAGCCCTTATGCTCCCTCTCGCGGCTAGTTTTGCCTAGGAACCCCGCAACGTCCCTTACTGATGCTAAGAACCCTTAAGGTATCCCACAATTCTTTGTGTGCCATGACGTATCAGCACAGCCCCCTCACGGAAATCAAGGAAAATGTCAGGAGAGAAGAGACCACACACTTTGTAGTTCATTTTCAGAAGGATGTAGGCCCGGTTTTGACTCGCATCATCTATGAGCGTTTCCGTCACGCAATGACGTCAGAGTTAATGGTTGTCCAAATTCAGCACTGCGGTCTGAAGCTCCTTTCCTCCCCATGATAGTTCTTACTGTTGACCCCATGAAAGGTCAAGGAACAGAAGCAGGAAGCTATTATTAAGGGTATTCAGATGGAGCCCTGGTCTTGCCTACTGAAAGCTGCTACAGACCAAAGCTGTGGACACACTCGGCAGAGTTCAAAATTGCGTCGCTCTTCCTGAAGTACTTCTAGCGTCTGCACCAACTTCAACAGGCCGGATGGTTCGGCTCGACGGAAAACCTGCCGCACTGAACCAATCAAAGTTGAATGTTTTCAGTTTGAGTCATTTCAGACTCCACGTACTACGCTTTAACACGTCGTTCACGTGTTCAATTTCTTTTCTCAGATCTAAAGAGAAATGACTACACACCGGATAAGGTTACCTTCCCTCAGGATGACCATCCCAACCCAGGGGGCGGAGTTAAAGAGTCCCACCAATCGATGAGACTGATGCTGTGATCAGTGAGACACTTTTTGTGTGTGGGTGTTTATTTGGAGCGCCTGTGTTTTTATTTTATTTTTTTTATCTACTATTGAAGCCAAGGAGCAGGAAGGTGAAGCCAACGAACTGGACGAATGCTGCTGTGTTTCTTGTGCATGCAGACTGTCGGGTTCTCGTCCGTTTCACCAAAACGCCGCAGAACACATCAGCTATCTTAATCTCTTGTTTTTAGACATGGGGGGGGGAGGGTGGTTTTTAAAATATTTTGTACAAGTTTCTGAACATATATACATGTGAACTGGATATATCAACAGGTACAGTGTCATTGCAGAGGCTTTATTTATTTTGAAGTTTGAAAAGTTGCCTTGTTTTACCAAAAGAAAATTAAAAAAAAAGAACAAAACCAAGTGCATTTTAGATCTGTTACAGCAGCTTCAGAGAGGCCCACTGAGACCGAGTTGCTGCAACTTTGCAGATTGCCACCAGATAACTCTTTTTAAATGTATAAAAACTTGTATCCTTTTGTCTTTTAGCTAATGATAAGAAATACATGAATTTAAAACTCTTGTTTAAAAAAAAAAAGAAAAATGGGCAGATTGCAATGCAACTTTTACAGAAACATGTATGTAATTTTATTGTATTGAAAGTGTCCATTGCTTTTTAGTTTTTATTGTTACAAAGGTACTATTGCTATATCTTTGTCATCAGCTGTTGTATGAGCAAACTCCAATCCCGTGTATCTTATAGATACAGATATGAGGCATGAGCTGAGCAGAATGAACTGTTTTATTCAGGGGAACTGATGAACACAAGGGTATTACTGTATACATTTTGTACTGAATATCATTTGAAACAAATAAAATGTCACTCAAGCCAGAAAATGTTTTTTAACATCTATTAATACGGTACTTGAACAGTTATTTTCTCCTCCTTGCTGAATCAGAGCTGAAACTGGCCTCCAGTATTTGGATTTTTATTTTTGTTTTAACCGGTTAAAGTCTTGATAATTAAAAAAAAAAGCCCCTGAATAGATGCACCACTCAGGTTTTATTTTGTTTATTTTTTTCTAAGACGATAACACAGACAATAGAAATTGCAAGAGTGCAGTGTCCTTTGTGGTTTGATATGAAAACGAGGATAATCTTGTAATTGGATTTATAAATTCTTAACGCAGTGAATTTCCTGAAACGCTGTGTGCATCAGATTCTTTGCTGTTTGAACCAAAACTGAGCTCTCCCCTCGCTTCAGATGTCAAAAACGTCAACAGTGACTGGAGAATCTTCAGTGTTTGACCTGCTGATCCCTGTTAAGCAGGAGAAATTTTATTAGCTCTTGTATTTTAGGGCGGGTCTAATTTTGCACACAATATGTAAATAGTCTTTATTGGTGGTCCTCATGGAGATCTTGCCTAACAAGCTATTCACAAGCATGCAAATTTTAGCTCTGCGACGTGGTGCTGTCCAGTGACTTGTGCTCAGGAGCCGACCTGGAGAGTCTGGCATCTGAACGGGCTTTTCGGATTCGTGGGGACGTACTGCTTGCACAAGGAGACAATGGATCTGCTGTTTCCTGCAGCCCCGTCTCTGAGATTGCGTGCTGGTATTTGAATCCAGCTACAATTCCCTCTGCTGCGCCGCTTTTGATCACCGGTGCACCTGTGCGATAACGCGCCGGCCAAAGTTGTGGGATGCACAGCTGCTCACCTGCAAAGGTCAGCCGTGGACGTGCGGCCCGTAGATTTGCATTTTCTGAAGTCAGGAGGGATGCTTCTTTAGCTCAAAGTCAAATGCTGCAGAGAGCCGGGCCGCCTGAAGACATGCTATGTAAATCTGGGCTGTTTATGAAAGTTATGCACGGCAGCTTTCCAGCCTCCCAACAGGGCGTGGCTTACTGTCTGCTAGTAAAAGTTTCTCTCAACATCTCACTCCTCTCAGCTGAGTGCCGAGCTCACAGGAACTCTGACTGCTCACAGCTGAACCATGGCCACGGTGACTGTTGAGTACTGGTAAGCTTTTCCCACTTCCTCTTCTTTCAAACATCTCCTGTACTCTTTACATTCTCAATTGTACATCTCCAAACGTCTCTTCTTCTGTTTTGTTGTTGTTGTTTTTTTGTTTTTTTTTTACCGTGCAATGTGCCAATAGACCTGCTCATGTGCCGTACTTGTCTGTCTTCTGTCACAGTAAAGACTGAAGCTACGCCTACCGCTACCATGAGTTAGCCGGCGTCCTCCGGCAGATTCCCGGAGTGAAGGTTAAAGGAGTCACCGGGAGGCCAGGTAGGCTGCGCTGCTTTCTTCCTACGGTTCAAATGACGGCCTACAAAGATGCTTCAAAGGTTTTAACTTAAATGAACCTGTTGGACACGGTTGCCGCTTTGTCTTCTCAGAATAGCTCTCTGTCTGTGGTTTGCCCTCGTTCATAACCTGAGCGTTTCATTTTATTTCCCACCACCGCAGACAGCTTTGAGGTGTCCCTGGGGGATGAACTCATCTACTCGAAGCTAGAGACCAACAGCTTTCCAGATGCCGAGGAGGTTTGTGGGTTAATTCGGACTTTTTCTTCTCAAAAATACTTTTTGGATAATTGCTTAGGATTACCTTTGCAAACCAGTTTAACTTTTTTGTTTTGGATGCAAAAAAAAAAAAAAAAAAAAAGCAGCTTGCATGTCATTCAGGAAGAAGTATATTTAAGGTTAAGGTGTGTCTGAAAGGTACATCAAAACAGATTGTGTAAAAGTTTTCTCCAAAACGAGGATCTGACCTGAATACCTTTTTGTGTTTCATGTGATCAGATGGCAAAGGTGGTGAGGGAGAAGCTTCCTGAAGGAGGCGCCAAGACAAAGAGAAGGAAATGCTCGGTCCAGTAGGAGGTGGAGAAACGATGTACACACCGGCAAAAAGGAGAGATTTGTTCTCTGACCTATTGGGCACTTCCTGATGAAAATATGAAAATGAGTCTAAAGATTTTTGACAGCTGGTCACAAGGCCTCTGTGTGTCCAAACGAATGAATCTGATCTGGCTTTCATTGTGAATACAAACGAGTTGGAGCAGTTCTAGGGATCCAGCTGCTGATCGGCGCTTCTTTTTATGACTGTACACACCTAAAACCCGTGTGGCGTGTGCACGATGCGAGTCGAGAAGCTTTTCGGCCGCCTGGATTCGGAGGATCTGCTTCAATACCATCAAAATGATTAGAAATGACAGGGGGGGAAAAAAGCTCGATTAAGATTTGTATGTATTTTGGGTTTCTTTGTTTAGGTCACTAAACAGATACTTGGGTCTGTGTGGGAGTTTTAATCGTTCCTTCGAGTCTATATTCAAGACTCTTGGGACGTTTCATTTAATATTTGCCTGACATATTTGATGTTCCATGGTCTAAAATATCTAATATCCGTTTTCCGCTGTCAAATGATGATTACGGAGCAGCAATAAAAACATAAAAGCTGCGGTCATTATTAGATTTCATATTTATCTGAGTTTGGGGTTTGAATCTAACCTCCTATCTGACCCACTTGTGTTCCCACAGTAGCCTATCCGCCAAAAATAAGCTGCAGAGCTGAAAAAAAACAAAACATGTTTTTCAGATAGTGTCATACGCCACTTGGGAACAAGGAAGCCTGGGAACATAAGACCAACCACCCCCTCTGATAAACATAACTTTTTAATAGCACACGCATTAAGCAATAATATTTAACACATGTACTTTTCTGTTTCTGCTTCGATCAATTAGATGGACACCCTTTATTTGTGTGAAACAGTGTTTAGCTTAATTAACCTGGTAAATATTTCTTTAATAGACCCCCTACATAACAGTTCTTGCAAGACATAAAATGTAGATTTTTAAAGTCTAGATTAAAATAGAAATATGCTTTATTATCCCACAGTGGGGAAATATAGGTGTCCAAAGATATCATTTTCCTTGCACCCAGACTTTATTATGCTAAGCTACACTAACTTACTACTAGTTGCAGTTTTCTTTGGGTTTTTTTTCTCCTTGAGTTACAGTCAAAGATGTCAAATATGATATAGCAGTTGATTGAATATGTCAAACCTTTCTTTGGGATGTTTCCTTTTTTGGAAAGGGGTTAAGGGGTTTTGTTTGTTGTATCTGGACCAGGGGTGTGCAAACTTTTTTGTCACATGGGCAAATACTCGAGGGCCAAATAACAATAATGAAACTAAAATACACCTGAAAATTGTGACTTTTTTTTTTTACCTGCACCACAAAATATGAGCATGCGATTAATGAATTAAAACCAGATTTAGGTCCAGTAAAGTCAGCATTTGAGTAATAGTTATTAGATGTGGTGCTATTTACTTTGAAATTAAAGAGACTGTGAAAAGCTTGTTTAAAAAAAAAAAACAATGCTTTGTGTTGTACCTAACAATTTCAATTGTAAACGGATTTTAACTTTTCTGTAATTTGTCCAAATTAAAAATAAAAGGCCACCCTTCTCCATCAACCACCTGTGCTGGTGGGCCAAATTATTCATGCATTGCAGCTGGGGACCGCACAAAATCAATCCAGTGGCCACAAAAGGCCCGCAGGCCGCGCTTTTGACACCCCTGATCTGGGCCAAGCTATTTGCAGACTTCATGCTAAACTGCACTAACTTTCTGTGAGTTTTTCCTTTTGATTTTGGTTTAAAGTGTGAGCATTTGAGAAAGAAAATGTCAAAAATATTTTTTAGAATATTTATGAAGCACCTCGCATCATGAACAAGTGTACAATAGTGTACAGCAACGTGAGCTCTCTTTGGAAATTTGCAACAATGTGCTTTTGTTACATATTTTATAACAAATAAAATGGAACTGAATGCCATCTGCTTGTGTTTCTAGTTTCACTCACACGTGGCTACATGGCCAGGTATGTGTGTCAGACCAGATTCTGATTAATGGACACATTGTTAACCCACTTTGGCACGTCAAAGAATCAAGGAGGTTTTCAAGGAGGCCAAACAAAAATAGCTTGAGCTGAAATATTTAAGCGTGACATAAAAGTAAAAACCTGTAAAGGGGGCATTTTCCCCCCCTGCTCTTTATGTAGAAAACCTGCTAACTAGTTTCAACATCAAAGCCCTATAAAGGAGATGCCTTCCAGCTCAGTTTTCTTTATCTTTTAAAGCAGTCATGGAGGACACCCTCTACATGATCTCAGGTCTCTGTAAAGATTCCAAATAAGTTAAAGCAATGTAAAGACATCCGTC
Organism: Fundulus diaphanus; assembly: GCA_037039145.1. Classification (NCBI taxonomy): domain Eukaryota; kingdom Metazoa; phylum Chordata; class Actinopteri; order Cyprinodontiformes; family Fundulidae; genus Fundulus; species Fundulus diaphanus. The sequence continues at coordinate 43,508,554 of CM073122.1, forward strand.
AGCTGCGTGTCATAAGCTGCTGGGGGTTCACGTGCTGAAACACAAACAGGAAACAGGAAGCCACATCACTGCTAGGTATAGTCGTGTTTTACAGAAAGGAGAAACGCTTCAGAGTGAGTAAGATGTGAAACTGGGCTTTGCACTGAAGGAAATGATCCGTTTCACTGGTGCTGCAGGTCTGCAGTGGTCTGCTAACCTCAGTGCAGCCTCCTTTTGAATGGCAAGCACCAAAACTCTTCTGTCACTATCACCTATGACTTTCTTTCAGAGATATCTCATCTAATACAGACTCTGTGGGCCCGTCCACTTCTGACTGTACAGCAGCAGTTCAATAAACCAGCATCAGAACTCCTACTTTTACATTTGTCGTGGGTTTCCTGATGGTTTATTTACCGATTCTGGCACATTTCCGTTTTTCCCCGTTTGTCACAGGTGACCCAAAACCATAGTTCGTATGTGTGTGCTATATTTGGTTTCTGATTATGTAGTGTAATTCTAATTTGTTAAATAAAGATTTCTAAATGTACCGAATACAATTGGTCACTCAGTACAGAGGCCTAGAGCTTTAGCATCCGCGTGATTAGTTTGATATCTGGACAATGTCATTACATTTAAATGTTTAGCCTAACTTTAAACATGCGTAGGCCGACGCTGGGTAGCATTTTGTGGGCCTGTCGCAGGACAAATCCTTCAGCACAAGGATGTCAGGATATGCAGGTTTGAGGAATGGCGTGATGCTACTTCTGGGTGCGGGTTGATTAACACAGCCAGCCACCTTGTGATTAGAGCTGGATGCTTGCATCCTGTGAAGGCCGCAAGTCCCCAGACTCCCTCTGTGGGTCCCGGAGCATGACCCTTAGCCCCAGGATGCTGCCTGGGGGATGGGTTGAATGCAGACGACAAATTTCATCGGATTGTACAATGTTGCAATGACAAAGATGAGGATTTTTAATGATGTTGTGAATATGCCGTTTATAACAGCTATACAGTGGATGGCCGCGGTTTGGTGTCGACAGCCAGGGTAGGGGAAATGTGTATGTTGGGGAATATCAGTGATGAGCCATAACAATATGAAATACTGACGTCAGCCCAGATGTTCCTTAGTGTGGAAACAAAAGCATACTGCTATAGGCTTAGGCTACTGGAGGACATCAGGGCCTACTTTTCTCACTCTACTGATTTCTACTGTTCTCCAGTCTACTGTTCTCCAGATTTGCATTGCATTACATTGAAATGACTGTTGTCATTTCAGCTTTTAACTTTTTGTTCTCTCTTTTTTCTTCATAGTAGGTACACCTGGTCTGACGTTCTGTTGACTGTGAAATCATCCAGGGAGGACAGATCACCACTATTACCATCTAATGTAGAACAGATTACTGGATCAATGTGTGCTTCTGTGCTTTTTGTCTGTCTTGTTGTGTCTCTGCTCTGTCTTCTGTAACCCCAGTCGGTCGAGGCAGATGACCGTTCATACTGAGCCCGGTTCTGCCGGAGGTTTTTTTTTTTTCCCGTTAATGGGTGGTTTTTCTTCCCACTGTCGCTTCATGCTTGCTCAGTATGACGGATTGCAGCAAAGCCATGTACAATGCAGACGACTCTCCCTGTAGCTCTACGCTTCCCCAGGAGTGAATGCTGCTTGTCGGGACTTTGATGCAATCAACTGGTTTCCTTATATAGGAACACTTTTGACCAATCTGTATAATCTGACCCAATCTGTATAATATGATTGAATTTGACTTTGTAAAGTGCCTTGAGATGACATGTTTCATGATTTGGCGCTATATAAATAAAATTGAATTGAATTGAATGTCACACTTTTCAGATTTTTTTTAAGTGGAGAAAATGTTGCCTTTCTTGGCATCTTCCATTTTTCTTGTATTTGACCAAGTTCAGTTGGATGTTGCGAGCCTGAACCCTTGCTGGCTGGGTGAGCCTTACTAGTCAGACAGCAGGAGGTTCAGAGAGAGGAAGTATCAGGCCCGCCGCTGCAGCTTCAAAGTGTGCTTCTGAAGATAGCGTGACGATAACACCATTGTGCCAAGCATTTGAAAGCTGATAAATTCAGAACCTGCCGTTTACTTCCTCATTTATGATGTTCCGTCGCTGCTCTGATCAGAATGAAGAGTCTCTAAATAGACGAAGACGACCCAGAGGGAAACGGCGTCCTGACCTAAGCTGTTCTGCTTGCTGTTGAAAACGACGTGCTACTTTTTGCGATGCCCATTGGACAGAAATAGAAAAATACATGTGCAACTAGAGAAACTACCCAATTTCCTGAGGGGGATAGTTTGGCTTTGTGGCCCCCCAGTGGCAAAGACTGGTCTTAGATTGGACGAATGGCATTTTATCACATCAACATTGTGGAGGCAAGATGTTTGCCTCTGAAAAGCGAATCTGCTTGGATTTGGAGTGATTTTTGTTCCAATGCTGTATCAAGCGAAGAATATGTTTTGTAAATGGAAATTAAAAAGAAATGCAATCCAGAAAAACTTCTTTAAAAAGTTTTCAAAGTCCAAAATATATTTTACAGATTTTAGGTTTTCTATTTTTTTGTTTTTTTCCCCAAATGTCTCTTTCAGGTTGAGTTGTACGAATTACATTCTTTACAGATCACATCCTCTTCACTTCTGGGGGCGGGCTTTCCTCTGGAGTGAGGAGCAAAGACTCATTCCTATTGGTCTGCATGGACGTCAGCAACGACATTTTTATTGGTCAATGTGCGCGTCAAGAATGAGAAGAATGATCTGTTTGACAAGAATGCGAGAAATGAAACGTAAAATAACCTGAAAGACATTTGGAAAAAAAAAACCTTAATATTAAATCTATAAAAAAAGTGAAATAAAATTTGAATTTTTTTTATTACATGAGAAATCACCAGTTACTCCATAAAAATGTTAGAGTTTTGCAAAGTTTAATTTCTTGATTGCATTATTTTCTGCAAAATTAGTTACAAAACGTTCTTTGCTTGCAACAATGAAGGAACAAAAATTCCATAAGGATTTCATATTTTGCTGTGCAACAAATTCTAGAAGGGATATATTTGAGTGTTTGACAAGGCGTCTAGCCAATGCCGTGTAATTCCAAGGTGGCCATAAAGGCAGCTTTCATGGCCAAGTTGGTAAATTGTGGTTTCATGTAGGCGTCAGTAATTAGATGAGTCAGTTGGCTCCAGCTGGGTCAGTTTTGTTTTCCGATCCCTTTACTGTAAGCGGAGCCGTGTGCTGTTCAGAGGAGACGACAGAACATCTCTTATTAACGATGATATGTCTGCACGGGAGAGGAGGGGGTCATTCATGTTCCCCGGGACGCTCACGTTTGCCTGGATTCTAAAACGTCACGCCAGCTTATAGATGTACATCACACACACAGAGTCCAAAGAAAGATCACAAATTATTTTATTACAAAAAGTCAAATAAATATCAGAAAATAGGTTTACATTTGTTGTTTTTGGAGAGGGGAATGTCAAATGCAATGAAATGTGCCCGATTGGTCACTGGTTGGGTAGATGGACATGAAATAGTTTACCAAGTCATAGCACCATTAGGTCGTCTCTGCTGACCCAATAAATCATTTCACGAAGAGAAAAAAAAAAAAAAAGTAAAACGAATCAATCAGCAGAGGGCTACTGCTTTAGGTGTCATTTTCATATAAATATATTAATTTACACAACCTAAAAATGCGTTTATCAAACGTGACTAAAGGCAGCAGATCACTTTAGAATCTAAACCCGGGTTTGTGAGAAATTGAAAAGTATTTTAGCTGCACAGATGGAGAACAGTTTTTGTGCTTCAGTTATTAACCAAAGATATGCAAACTGATGTCAGTCACTTGACATTTAAAAAAAAAAAAAAAAAAAAAAGGCATTTCTAATTGGTTTACAATCTTTAGGAACAAGCAACAGAGTGTCAGTATGGATGCTTGTAGGGAGTCGCGAGCTTGTGCAAACAATCCGATGTGAGACCGCAACCCTGGATTCACTACAGGTTCAACCTTGTGTTGCAGCGTCGACGTTACGCTTCAAACATTTCCTCATTGGGACACAGCCACAACTGGTGATGGACGCCGGCGGCCAGCTAGCGCACCAGGAGGAAGGTGAGCCCAGCGATGCCCACTCCGGCAACAGCAACCAGCGCCGTCTTCATGGAGGAGTCCTGACTCGCTCCTCTGGCACCGTGGGCGTAATTACAGAACCCGTCCTGAAGGAGGCGGGGAAAAAAAATAAATAAATTATAAAATCTCCAGTTCAAAGGCAAAGCATTAACACTTAAAATGGCCTGACAGCTGCTCAGTCGTGATCTTTAAAAACAAAGTCAACCTATATTAGGTTTCAAAACACAGATTATGTTAGTCACTAGAGTGGGACTGTGTCCTGCGTTCACACTGAGGCAACACATTCGGACACCTGCCGTCGGCCCCAGGTGCCCCCCCCCCGCCCGATCTACAGCTGCGTGTTTTTCTGGTCATACAACGTTGCCCTTCAATGTGGAGAAGGGCTGGCATTCATCACAGCTTTGACTGTTACAACAAAGTCCATCTGGCTGACACGTCTGAAACCAGCTGCCAGCTCCGCTCCAGAAAGGAGGGCCCTGTGTGTGTGTGTGTGTGTGTTTACATGGTTGTTAGGCAAGCCCATTCATAAAAAAGGAGTCATTGAGCTCGCATTGTTTTTAAGTTTGTATAAAGCTCTCGGGACTCTTCAGAGTTTGTGCCAACTGCATCTTTATGCAATTATTTTTTTTTTACCCATTAAACTGGAATGTATTCTTAGTTTCCAGGAACTAAATCTATGGTCATTTATTTTAAACATTTTATCGAAACCCTGAGGATGGATCAGCTAAAATAAATAAATAAATAAAAACCCCCCAGTTTCACTCCGGCAGGAAATGAACTGAATTATGTCAAACCAGGTGGTTTCCAGATAAAGTTATTTTTAGTGTTTTGAAAAGGCTCGTCTGAAACCAAAACAAAAAACTGCAGCTTCCATATCAGATGAGCGTCACAACTCACCCATCCATTATTTTCCTGTAGCCAGTCTTTTTTGTGCTTCTCCAGGTAATCAGCAATGGTCTCCGCCAGCTCCCGCCAGCTCACGGGCTCCTGCTGCGGCTCCTGCCGCCTCCCGGGGTCCAGCCCCGGGCTCCTGCCCTGCTGCTCCTGCAGCTGTCTGGCCAGCACACCAGCAAAGGTGAAGAGAGATACAACCCGTCCCCAGTTAAAGTGTCCATCCCCCACCATCTCGTCCATCACCTTCCAGAGGCTGGTGCAGAGGTCCGTCTGGCTGTGCTTCAGGAAGCTCTGGGCCAGGGCGTGGAAACGAGCCTGGTGCTGGTTCTCCACGTCCTGAGCCAGGCGCCTCATGGCAGCAGCGGGCTCACTGGGAGGTGGAGGGGCTGGATGTGGGCTAGAGCAGCGCAGGCGCATGTAATCCTCTGCGACAGCCACGGTCTCTTTCCACAGCCCACAGGACATTTTCTGAGGAGGACAACAAACATTTGAGGATTCGTAACAATTCTGTCAAGAAAGGATACTCAATTAAACCACTTGGAATAAGTCTGTCTATAAATCAATAGATTTATAGACAGACTTATTCCAAGTGGTTTATCAACAAATTGATTTATAGACAACAGATTGATTATGAACGTCAGGATATATGTCTGCTTTTAAAGTTCCACCAATCCGATGGCTAGAGGTCAGACTCTCCCTGAACTGCCTCTGATTGTTGATCTGCAAGTCAAATACAAGTAAATTTTTTTTTTTTATTTTAACAACTCCCATCATTTCAGCCAACAAATGCATCAACTATGGAGAAAAATGAAATGGAGTATTAACTTTCATGGATGAATCTATAATGTCCCCAATTTTCTGTGGATTAAACTATTTAAAACCCTTTGGTCTGTTCATCTAAAGCAGCAAGTCGCTCCTTCCAAGAAAACCGGAAGTGAACCCAGGACGCGTCTGATTGGTGCATTTTGCCAGATGTAACGTGACTAACAAAGAGACCGAAGATGGCTTTTAAAACCCTTACTATTTTCACATTTCCATCCCCGTCTTGAAATCATATCTAGCAACAATCACAGTACAAAGGCGGTACTGTGGTTACTGGTTGGGTCGGTCCAGGTCCATTTCTAAAAGGTCCGTCACGTTTCCGGTCAGCTGACGGGTCCGAGTCAGAAAGTTAGCCTTCCTGTCCGGCCACCATCATCAAGATAAAAAAAAAGGACTGAAGCTCTGTTAAAAAGCGGAGATTGGACCGGCTCGTCCGGGAACAAACACACCGTCCTCCTCTTTTTAACAAGTAAAAATAAAACACGACTCCGAGTGAACCCAGATAGATTTGGACCTCAGAAAACGAAAAAGTCAAATAAAATATATTATAGACACCGACTGAGCAGCTACTGTTAATACACATGTACAATATTTATAATAACAATGGCGTTTTTCCTGTTTCAGAGGTTAACACCGAGCCTGGGCTGAAAGCGGTACCGGAGCGCGTCGTCTCGGTGAGGGACGGACAAGCTTTTGTTAGCTCCCGACGAACCGAGCCGGTTCGCCACGAAAGCGCACCCGAAGCCTCGAAGGTGTGCTTATTTCATTATAAATAAAGGAGTAAATAAATTAGAACATTTGGTTTTGGAGCACAAGACGGTCTGGAGCGTCCGTTAGTCGGAGGGTCTAAGCGGCGAACCCGGAGCAGCTCCAGCCGCTGCCTGCCTGTCAGTGAGCGCAGCAATGGAGGACACAAAGGAGCGCTGCCGCCGCCACAGCTGCCGCTTCACGCCGCAGCTCGCCACCACGATAACAGCCCTCTATGTCCGGGGCTCCCCACCTCCCGAAACGAGGCGCTCATATAGCGGTAAAACGCGGGATTTTCTTTCTCACAAAGGCTTACCCTCCCAGCGATGTGTGACGGCTCTCTGCACATCCAGACGGCGGAAGGAGAACCTCGGCGCACTCATCACCGCTTCCCCTGCCGGCGGCGCATTTATCCATGACTCCGCCCACTGGACTGAAAGGCAACCCCCCCCTCCCCCCGGAGTTAAAAGACAGACGCGATGCTATGGATTTTAGCTTTGCATGGAATATCTCACCAGTCAAATAAAAGAAGCACTGCACGCAGGGAAACACAGACATTTGAATTTAACAAATAAATACAATTGCACGGTTGTTATTTTTGGTAGATTATTTTATGTGTTTTCCTGAGAAGAAATTCTTAAAAGACACTATTGGTTCAGTTACAAGCATAAAAAACTGCATCTCCAACAAAATCATTTTATTCAAGTTAATTCATTTTATTGCTTCAATAAATCAGTTTCTAATATGTTGACTTAGACACTACAGGCAATGCTTGACCCTTTTAGGCACGGAAGGCCTGGGATCCAATGGTGTGATGGAGTACGCGGGTTGTGCACAAATATCACTGTTCCACAGCATCAAGGTGGTTCCACAACAACTTAATGAACTGAGCAAGACTATCTAATAAGCACCCGCCAGATTTAGTTGTAGCTTTCAAGTAAACGTTGCAGAAAATAACACACCCTTTTGCTTTCCTGTTCTTCAGAGACCCAAGGGACACAATAAACTGATATTAATAAGTTAAGCAGTTGTGCTATATGCTTGAGTAGCAAATTTCAAATGTCTTAATTTTCCTTTTTTTTGTCAGTGAGAGGAAGGTGTAGCAGCATTCTTTAAGCCAGCTGACCAGCAGGAGGGGCGGGGCCTCTCCCTATAGAGACCTCCAACCTTTGACCTCGTATTAAACGGGTTCTGGCTTAGCGACTGATGGAGTAAGACATGCTCACAGAAGCTCCTACCATCTCTTCTCGGCACTTACGAGATTAGAATTATTTGGTGAAGATTTTATGTCATGGCTACGCCTTCGCTATACATCCCCATGAAGCCAGCATTACCACCAGTGACAGCCCATCTGGATATTTTTCTTTAAAAAGAGGTTGTAGATAGGGGACAGCCCTCTCTACAACCTCTGGTTTGCTCTTGCAGTCGAGTTGTTGTCTATTTATTATTATCATTCTATCATATCATTGTTATAGTCATTATAAGTAATCATGCAGAATTCAAATTATTGTTACGTGCCACTATTTAAAAAAATCTGTTGTTATGCTCACATTCACCGTTGTCACATTCTCCTTATGCTTTAAGGATTTCCTTTATGAAGGGTTCTTTTGCTCTTCTGCATACCTGCTGGCTGAAATGAACCTTCCACCCTCCAATCTTTTTAGATATCTCCAGGTGGGGAACTGTGTAAAAATCTTTGTTCTTTAAATTCTCTCACCTTCCGCCTGAGCGGGGGGGGGGGGGGGGGGGGACTTTCACAACTCAATCCCTTAAAAAGGTTGCTAATCTCAATAATCCATTGTTCCATTCAGTCATAGTTATTTACTCACCACCACACAAAAAAAAAAAAAACTGGGCGCGTGAATTAGGATTGGTCTTTGATGTACACTGGTGGGAGTCAGCGCTGAAGGTCATGTATTAAATCTCCTATCTGTGCCGCTGGATCCTGATACAGTACAAAGTTGTGTTGACATGTCACTATTCAAAGGCAGAGGCAGCTCAGATTTCCCAAACTACGGTCGATGTTCGTGACAGACGTGGAGGCCCACCCCGAGATCTCGCGTCGCGTATACGTTTTTCTCTCCTCCCGTCCTGACAAATTTGTAAGAAATTTATTTCAACATTTAAGTCCAAGGTCAAACTATTGACTATACGTATTTTTTGACCTTTCAGAAAAACACATCTGATTGCCTGGTAAAGAACTGGAAGTATTAGTGTTTACTTCTGTAACGGTGAAATGCCACCTCCTTCTTATTGGAAATCCACAACGCCTCCTTTCAGCACACAATAGATTAAAGGGGTCATTTTAAAGGTCTCCTTTAACACCAGAGAAGATTTGATATTCAAAAAAAGGAAGTTCCACAATAAATGACAACCTTTCATAGATTAAAATTTTTGCAGCAATGTACTATAACCACCCCTTCTTTTATTACTTTTAAAATATTTTTTTTATGTTCGTAATAGTTAGTTGTTCTGGAAAAATGCAAAACCGTGTAAAAAATGCAAAACTGTGTAACCATCTTTGTTATTCTTGTACACACAGCAGTGAAAGAATAAAACAGAAAAGTGTTTTAAACCATTGGAATGTGATGATTACATGTGGGATTACAAGTCCATCTTGCTAAAATTAAATCCTTACAGTCTTACATTACAAAGAAATATGCTTGATTACAGTTGAAACAAATTTCTAATATAGACCTACCAAAATCCCTTTTTGCGCCATACATTCGTGACTATAGTTAGCCAATACTCCTTTATATATGTGACCATAAATGAATCATTTACAGTGTATTATAATAACTAAAAAATACCTTTTGCCCTCAGTTTAAGGTACATGAGCTAAATGCCAAGCACTGGCCAAGACCCAGAACAGGCTGGAGAGCATTTAAAACCTAATGCTGATGCACAAATCAGTTATGAAGAATAGGTTTAGTTTAGAGGGATTAAATTCAGATTTGCCCACAGTAACATCCCCTGAGGCGTAAAAAGACTACCAAGGCAGAAACTGTTAAACTGTCACCATTAAAACCTGAAGATCTTTGACCGGCTTCAGAAAGTGAAACGTGAATTTTATTGAGATCAGCGGTGAGGTAAAAATCTGGATATACTGTGTTTAAGTACTTTCACCATGTAGGAATTCCCCCCATCATCATTTTTATGTCCTCTGTATATTACTGTTTGCCGTTCTCATTTAGCCTCGGTGTTTTCCTCTGGGAATTTTATATTCTTCGTCGGGATTTTTGGTGTAAACTGAACTACCGTTTAAACAGAAAAACAAAATGATGCTGGTAAGAGCTGCATTTTAATGCTTTGCTTTGTCTTGTTTTGAGGGGCTGCTGCCACACAGTGCTTCAGTAATCCTTGGTGTTGCGCTCTGGTGCTTAAACAGGACCAAAAAAAACACCAACGTGTCCCCAGAACTTCAGTGCAAGGGGGTACCGTGTTCGGCACTTTTTACTCTTATGTGTACACGTTGAATCATGGATCATCACAAAGTACATCTGGGACACAAACACTGCTTATGTGGAAAAAACACCTGACCTTTGAGCGCTGTAAGAGAACTGGTGTGTGAGACAGATGTAGTCAACAATCAATCATGCTCTGAGGACACCGACTAGATCAATCTTTATGTGTCTTCCTCTGACGGACAAACTGATGCGACTGGAGATGCTGTTTTTAAATATCACAAAACACGTTTGCCTCCTATTTCCATTCCCTCTTTCTTTCTTTCTTCTTACCATTTATGCATAGAACAGGTCAACATTATGAAGCTTGATAAGGTAGGTCATTTAAATGAGCTAAATGGGCCAGTATCCTATTTTAAAGCCATTACATTTAGAGATGTTTACAGTGTGAAACTTTAATAAATCATTATCGGGCTTTCCGTCGTTTTTAAAGCGGATAAGTGAGTTTAAAGTTGTGGGAAAACCCTCCCTCCAATAAAAAGAGAAGTGAAAATAATATGAATTTTTCTGTTTACGTGTCTTCTTAAACAGATATGAAATAAATTAAACAGATCTGTCAATCCTTTTCGAAGAGGACAGATTTTTTTCCCTACTCAACAAAAAGAGTCTCAAAAAAAGGGAAATATATTTTTCCCCTGTTATTTTAAAACAGTTTCTTATGTTTCAGTAAAGGAACAACCCAAACGTGAAAGAAGCGGACACAACACAGTTTAGAGTAATACAGGTCCATCTCAAAATATTAGCATATTGTGACAAAGTTCATTATTTTCCATAATGTAATGATAAAACTTGAACATTCATATATTTTAGATTCATTGCACACTAACTGAAATATTTCAGGTCTTTTATTGTCTTAATACGGATGATTTTGGCATACAGCTCTTGAAAACCCAAAATTCCTATCTCACAAAATTAGCATATTTCATTCGACCAATAAAAGAAAAGTGTTCTTAATACAAAAAAAGTCAACCTTCAAATAATTATGTACAGTTATGCACTCAATACTTGGTCGGGAATCCTTTTGCAGAAATGACTGCATCAATGCGGCGTGGCATGGAGGCAATCAGCCTGTGGCACTGCTGAGGTGTTATGGAGGCCCAGGATGCTTCAATAGCGGCCTTTAGCTCATCCAGAGTGTTGGGTCTTGCGTCCTTCATAACAGTCATGCAGGACTTGCTTTCCTCATTTAAATCATCGTCATCCTCACGGGTCACCAGGTGGGTCAGTGGTAGAGCAGGCATACCATAAATAAAGGATTCGGTCCTCAACGCTGCTGTCCCTGGTTCAATTCCACTTCCTGGCCCATTTACTGCATGTCTTCCCCCTCTCTTTCTGTGTCCTTCTTCCTCCCCAGCTACTGATGAACAAAGGCCACAAAACAAACATTAAAAAAGTAAATCATTATCCTCACTCACACCCCTTGCCGATCTTGTGCAGACAGAAGTGGCAAAACATATTGGAGTGACCAGATGTGGCCGAGTGAAAACAGCATGCTATGATGTATGGAGAGTAAATCCTCTGCTGTTAACAGATTGTGCCTCCCAGACAGGATGCCAGCCCCCCCGCCCCGGCGTGACCTACATTCCCTTCCAATGGCCGCTACCAGGAGGGGCTCCCTTGTGTTGACACGAACGCTGCCCCACGAGACAAATGTGCGCCCGATAAGGGCTTTGTTTCCAGGTGAAACTGTCCTGAGGGAGCAGACGTGTGCCCTGGTTTGGAAATTAGGATCATTGAGCTCATTGTTTGGTTATGCCACACCATTAAAAAGGAGGCAACTTTTCAATAATCATGGCACACTGAACAATCATAGCACGCGGAAACAAGACACACTCTGCAACTGGTTTTATTTGTGGTGATCAAAGTAGTTCAAACATCTTCGATTAACATTGCAACAGCTGCGGTTGTTTAATATGTCATAAGGTGCATCAGTTGTGCTTCCCAACCCACTGGAAAGGAAAACCCGTGATCCTGACTGATTCAGGTATGCAGCCATTAATCTTAAGTCTACTAAATACATTTAAAATAACAAAAGAAGAACAACTGATATCTTGCTCTTACATGCTTGTCAGTACTGTTTCATTCATTGCAGCATTCAGTGTATAAATATGCTTTTACCAGGATCTTTTTCTCTCAGTCTGATTTCTAAGGACAATATCAAGATCGGTGAGCAACATAATAGATGATAACTACCATCTCTATAAGTGACAAAACATTTTTGAAAGGAATGATATAGGATACAGGATCTAGTGCCTTGTAAAAGCGCACAAGCTTAAACTTTTTCACGTTGTCACATTGCAATCCCAAACTTGAATGTGTTTCACTGAAATCTGATATACGTACACGAAGTAGTGCATAATTATGAAATCAAAGAAAAGGGGGGAATAGTTTTCGAAATCCTTCACAAGCTCAGGTCTGGATGGTGTGGCGGGGCTATGTATTCACCCCCCAGTAGTGTGATACCCCCTGCAGGAAGTCCGTTGCCCACCTCTGTGTAGTTGCTGTCGTCCTGTTGCCAAGACGACAGCAACCATGTGGAATAAAGAGCTCTGGCGAGATCAGACCAAGAGTTAACCTTTGGGTGCAAAACGCTGTGTGACTCTGCACAGAATCCTAAACCTCAACATGCCATCCCCACAGTGAAGCATGGTGGTGGCAGCATCATGCTGTGGTGACGCTTTTCCTTATCAGAGGTAGGGAAACGGGTTAGAGTTGATGGGAGGATTGATCTATCCATCTTTTTCTTTCCACTTCACAATCATGCACTCATTTGTGGAGTACTGTCACCTAACATTTCTGTGAGGAAATCTGCAGAAGGTTCGAGGGGTATGAAAACATTTACAGGGCCCTGTGTGTTCAGCCATGAGAACTAACAACAAGGTTTAAGATGTGCAGCTTCGGTTGTAGACGAACTGATGCATCTTCACGTTTGGAAGCGATTGAACTTCTGTGTGGAGCTGAAGTTTAGCATCAAGCAGGAGCGTTGATATCAGGCAGGAGAGCCGATCGTCACCTGACGCCGTGGAGTTGACTTGAACTGAGCCATTTAGGCGACTCTAAGCCCAAATCTGCAAGAAAGAGGGGAATCCTAGTGTCAATGGTTTCATAAAACAAGGGCCCTAGTGTTCTGATACAATCTGAACACTGAATTTAAATCATTTTTTTAGTAGATTTAAATTCACATTGTGTCACACATGCTCTTGTTTAGATGAATGTGTTTTGATTATTTTATGCTTCTAAGTGACAAACAGTTGAGTGAAAAATGATCTATAGAACAAGAAGAGGTGGTTTAGAGGTTTTCTGGGCACGTCCCGCAGGTAGGAGACCACGAGGAAGACCCAGAACTCGCTGGAGGGACTACATATCCCATCTGGCCTGGGAACTCCTTGGAATCCCCCAGAATTAGCTGGAGGACATCGCCGGGGAAAAGGTTGTCTGGTTTTCTCTCCTGCACCTCTTACTGCGACCTGATCTCACTTTAGTGTGAAACAACAGAGGGACGGACGACTACTTCTTGCATTATTCTTATTTTTTTTAAACATGCATCAAAAGGCTGGTTAAAGAGGTGAAGTCTACATGAACCCATTTTTTGTTTTGTTTTCAGACTTTACGGCATCAATTTTGTTCCACATGGAGTGACTGATGACAACATTTATGCGGGTCTAATTTGCCCACACCCACAAGTGTAACTGTTGTTGTTTAGTGGTGATTTTTATCTCAGCAATAACTCATGCCCAGCGAGGTTTGGGTTTTCAAAGTCCACCAACAGCCCACTTCCTGCTTTGTGGGGAAACTCCTGCTCACCCGTAAGCTGCTGTCCCAGGAGGCCGAGCAGAGCGCCGCGCCATCAGGGGATACCCGCACCCTGCTGATGCGGTTCTCATGGCCAAAAAGGATAGAAACACGAGTTCCCTTCAAAACGTCCCAGACGTTGATGGTGTAGTCATTATACCCAGCGAAGAGGAGGCGACCTTGTGATGGGTGGGCGGTGATGTAAATATAACCAAACAAAACAAACAGAAAAAACGGGAAGTGGGGAGTAAGGGGAAATAGAGACAAAGAAAGGAATCAGAGGGAACTTCTTCATAACTCTAATAATACTGTGGTATCATTGATACTGAATAATGTAATACTAAACAGTTTATAACTCATTGTAATAAGGTTATAATGAAGAGATAGAGGTGTCAGTTTTATGAGGAAAAAAGGGTGGGCCGGGTCAATGTTTACAGTCCAGCGTGAATTGAAAATGCTTCTCACCACTTAGAGAGAAGTCCACAGTGGAGGCGCCAAATATGATGCTGTCCTTCTGGTAGACGGCGACTTCACGGTCAGCTCGCAGGTCATAGAAACGGCACTGAGGAGCACCAACAAACGGCTCAGACCCAGACCCCACTCACAGCGGGACTACAGCACAGAAACATCTCAGAGCAAGTTGTTTTCTAGCTCAGGCTTCAACTTCACAGTGAGATTTGGAGTCACAGACGGTCACAGGTGCTGATGCTATCACAAATAAACATTTCCCTCACTTTTATTAGGAATGATGCACAGCGAGGTCGGCAAATATACACCACTTCCTCAAATTGACTGATTTGCGTGGTTCACACAGACAGAAACCCATGACGTCAGGAGGACAGGCAGAACTCACCGTGGCGTCATCTGATGCAGACGCAAATGCATCTCCGCTGGGGTAGTACCTGGATGTAAGGAAAAGCACATTCAGACACGCTGCAGCAGCTGCTAATATACTTTACTCAGAGCCCTCAGTGAATCAACTCCTCAGTTTTATAGTTTTGTTAACAAAGTCAAAGCAGTCGTTTGAATTTGCTGCTTGTCAGCTTAATATCAAACCCGTATTAAAGCTGCTTCACTGGACCCAACCATGAGGTGAAAGCTGTTAGGCAGACAATTAACTAGTTTTTATCATCCATCAGTTTTACTGAGTAGTGCAGCAAACTGCTTCTAATTATTTTGCATTCTCACACCTGAGTGTAGGATATCTTCAGCTAAACTCTCGATCTGAGAGCTTTACTCTGGAGGCCAAATATTGTTAAAAGAACGAACAAAGATTTTAATATTAGCATTCAATCACAGGTGCTAGTTAACATGTAAATAACGTGAAGGGACCATGTTACAGGCAATTTAAAGAATTCAGTGTGGACTCAGTTGTTATCTATAATTAAGTGCAAAATAAAACAAATAATCAGAGTATGTAAATAAGTCTGTGTTGCTTGTAGGGTGATGGCGTTGACAGGAAGTTGGTCCAAGTATCACACTCTGAGCAAGGAGCACTCCTAACACATCCTAAACACTGTTTTGGTATTCATAGCAGGAAAACCCAAACAAAACTTTATCAAAACAAAACCGATACCACAATCAAAAGATCTTGTTTCGTTTTCCAAAAACCAACAGACCTGACTTCTTTTCATCTGTTTCAGTTGAAGATGTTTTGAGTGCTTTTTGCGTAATGGTGCACTTTGCTTCATATTAGATAAGTTTGACGTATTTTAGTGGCCAAATCTATAGAAATGTGCATTGATTGTAGGGCCGGACGATAATTAAATTACAATATATATCGACTGATAGACGTGTGGTGGAATAGAAAAAAGAAAAGGTCAATAAAAAGTTCAGTAGTTTTCCTTCCTTTTGCATTCTAGCCTATCATGTAGGTTAATATTACCGTCATTACTTCCTCCCAACCAATCACAATCAGACCCAGGAACGCTTCGTCACAAAGCTCCGCCCCCTTCAGAGAGTTCAGAGAGCACATGCTGTTTTTCCTTTTATAAAAACCTGCAGTTTTGGTAAAAAGTTTGTTGAACAAAGGGTTGAGTTTGAGTTCAGTGTTTGTGCGTTCTTTATCTAAAAATAGATCACAACAGCATAAAATGTTCAGGGCTGCACTTAAATAGATATTTTGAATAAATATGGATCAATATGATTTCTATTTTATTGATATGCTTTTCTATATCGTCCAGCCCTAATTGATCGTATTACTTCAAAATCTGCTTTTTGCATTTGTTCCTACCATGACAAGCATGTCACACGTAATTCCACATCCTCCGCTCCTGTACGTACGTGCTCCGTTCCAGACCGCCTTATAAGTAATCTCTTCCTCTTCTTGTTAACTGTACTGAAAAGTAGTCACAGAGAACGTGGAACTGTTCTCATTAGTTAACACAACAACGCAGATGCTCTGTTGGTCAGACGTGCACGTACGTGAACGGAGCAATCGCGGAGGATGTGGAATCTGGGGGTGAAAACTCTGTAGTCCAGTGTGATTGTGACATGCAGCAAAATCTGCATGTCAGATTTTGCTGACAAGACAGACTGCTAATGTGGGAATGACATCATGGCAACACAACCTTACACAGCGTCACATGACTGCACTTGGAGGATTGTGGGTTAAAATGTAAGATAAACACCGATGAAGAATTTTCCTGAACATTGCAGCTGTATGCCAAACGTGTGCTAAGGAGGATAAAACGTTTTTCTCAGCAAATCTCAGCAAGCAGACAGCTGGAGACCTAAGAGATTCAGCTTTCAAACCTCAGATTACTCATGCAAGTGCTCATTTAAATCACATCTGTTGTTAGACCTCACGGTTTAATGGCGTGAAAACCTGATTGAGGCTGACCACGGCCTCAGCAACATAAAGCAGCACTTTCTTCAGGTCATTAACGTCTGAAAACACACAAAATGCCTGTAAAATGATGACCGCTCTGGTTAAAGTCAGATTTGGGGGATATTTAAAGAACTGAACTCACTTCACACAGTTGATATCAGACTCGTGGCTTTCGAAAGACTGAATGTTCTGTCCCGAGCGCATGTCCCACACATTGGCCTTCATATCAGAGCCCTGAGAACAGCACACAACAATCACAGCTTAGTGAGGGAAACCACTGATGACTAAAAAAAGTGAAGAGTTCCAATATTATTCGAACTAAAATAGTTTCCCGATAACTAAACGTGACTCGTTTCTACGACTTAAAGCCAGACCGATGTCCCTCACCCCAGACACAAAGGTGTTTCCGGTCTCGGAGGGAGCGAGGTCCAGGGACAAGACGTCCGCAGTGTGACCGTGGA
Source organism: Fundulus diaphanus (assembly GCA_037039145.1). Lineage (NCBI taxonomy): Eukaryota > Metazoa > Chordata > Actinopteri > Cyprinodontiformes > Fundulidae > Fundulus > Fundulus diaphanus. Next base: position 43,525,674 of record CM073122.1, read on the forward strand.
AGCTCTGCAGCAGCTGCCCACTCTCCACGTCCCACAGGGCACACGTGCCATCCCCACTGGAGGTCAGCAGCTGGCAGACACACACACACACACACACACACACACACACACACACACACACACACACACACACACACACGTCAAAGGTACCACAGCACGTCTGCGGCCAAGGAGGGCACTGAAGGCACTAAACAACAAACAGGAAAAGCTTAGATCACCCTTGATACCGGTGACCGATCAATATCTAATTGGGCCTTAGAAAAGCCTTACTGCACACATCTCTTATTTATACGTAATCTCTTTCTTTTCTTGTTAATTGCTTTACCTGCTGGTTTTGCTTTCAGTTGTCTAATTTACTGGGAAATGAAAGAGACAAAGACAAACCGATGGCATCTCGGCGTCCTATTTTTACTCTGCAACCATACCGGGACTCTTATTCCCATGGGATCTCGATTGAGAGGAGAAGGAAGAGGGTTTTTCACATGATAGCGGACGTTGCTGGTTGTTTGGAGGAAAACAACGATCCTTCTGAGGATCAGAGCTGGAATATGGGAATCAAAGCAATAAATAAATCCAATACACACAGAAAACAGGGTGGATCAGCGAATCTTTGCTTACACTGAAAACACTCAGGGAGAAATCGGCTGTCTGCATACAGGCGGGCCTGCAAAATGTTTAAATGTCACCAAATCTTCAGATGAAAACAAATCATGGGCGTTCAGAGACACACACCTAAGATCATCCCTTGTGGCTGGCTGATCAGAGAGGATGCTGCATGACCTCAGACCTGAAACACACCACATCCTGCTGCAGATAGAGCAACTCTCACTTTTAGCATTTAAAAGCCACAGTTTCTCAGAAACATATCAGCTGTTACTGTCACACACGTTGCTTTAGTGTCGCTCTGGCTGCTGCGTGGCATTTAAAAGTCCACTGGCAGGAATGATTTGAAGTCTTGACTCAGGCGCGACCTCAGGAGTGACCTCAGAGAGTTAGCTTCTGACGTCCGCCAATGATGAACTATGTAAGCGGGGGAGTTTGTTATCATGTGGATAATATCGTGCCTTGCAAAAGTATTCACACTGCTTGAACTTTCTACATTGAGGACATTAAACTGCGCTTCTCAAACAGCGGGGCGCCCAACAACAACAGAGCAGACAACAGCACCCCCTGTCGTTTGGTCTGTACCTGCGGTCAGTAACTCCTAAAAAAGTACAAAACTTAATGTAACTGATTTGTATCTTTGATACTAATGGCTTGATATTATTTTTGCCATATGACATTCATAGCTAGTTAAAAGTTCACTGCATGTACGAGTCGGGCTAAAAAAACATTTATATTGTAAATATCATAGAGTTAAAAAAGGGTTGCAATGTTGAAACATTCCATTGTTATATGTTTTAAATGAATACATAATTATGTTAGAAATTTTAAAAGGGATTCTGGGTAATCTTCAGAATGACAGCTTTAATGCATAAAAACAGAAAACAATAAAAAAAAAAATTCTTCTTCAAAGGGGAACGCAACAGAAAAACAGAATTTCAGAACCACTCCATTAAACTTAATGAAAACATACATTAAACTTTGATGTATTTTATCGGGATTCTATGTGACTAAATGGAAAGTCAGTGAGTGGAAGAAAAAAACTATGTATGGTTTTTCCAATTCTTTGCAAATAAAAATCTGAAAAGTGTAGTGTGTATTTGTATTCAGCCTAACAATCTGTAGAAGCACCTTTTGCTGCCAGGACAGCTGCTAGTTGTTAGGGCCGTAGTTCTGTACTTTGACTGGGCCATTCTTACACATGCTAGATTATGCTTGGATCTAAACCATTCCTTTGCAGCGCCGCCTGTATGTTCAGGTTGTCGTCCTGCTGGAAGGGGAGCCCTCACCCCTCAGTCTCAAGTCTTCTGCGGCCTCTAGCGGGTATCTTCCATTCATCCTCGCATTGACTCTGACCAGCTACCCAGTCCCTTATTAAGAAAGGCATCCTCACAGCATTATGTTGCCATCACCATGTTTCGTGTTTCAGAGTCATGTATAGTGTTAGTTATCTGGACACTTGGCATTTTGCATTTAGGCCAGAAGGTTTAATTTTGGTCTCCTCTGACCAGCACTCTCCATATGACTTGTACTGAATTTTAAACTGGCCTTTTTATGGCGTCCTTTCACCAAACATTGGTTTCCTTCTTGCCAAAGACTGAATATGGAGACTACCAAACTATTACTTGTCCTATAAACAGATTTTCTGTGGATCTCTGCGGCTCGCCAAAATATCAGCAATAGACCTTATTATACTTTCACTAATTTATTTCTACTTTAAACCTCTCCAGGGCTTTATCCCTGACCTCCGCTAACGTTCTCCAACAAGCCTTTGAAGCCTTCACAGAACAGCTCTAGTTACTAACTAAGCAGAGGCAATGGGTTTCACAGTTTTTTTTTATTTAGCGGTGTTAGAGTAAAGGGAGCTAAACACCTGTACATGCCACACTTTTCAGATTTTGTAAAAAACTGCAAACCATGTATCCGTTTCCTTCAGCTTCACCAGTATGACCTACTTTATGTTGCTCATTTCACATAAACAAAACAAAACGCATCAACGTTTCTACGAGTAATGTGGAAAAGCGGAAGGGGTATGAACACTTTTGCAGGGCGCTGTTTACTCTTGTTTACTAAATGTTCTGCCCTTGGGGTCAGTGTACTCCCAGATAAAAGCCACTCAGTGTCTATTAATACTCCCAGGACAGGAGATCATGCCCCTCTTTCTCTCCTCAGCTCTCACATCCGCCTGCTCTTCTCTCTCCTCCTCTCCTCATTTCCCTCCCCTCAGTGCTCCTCTGCTTTGTGGAGAGTCAGAGAGGAGTAAATTATTGAAGCAAACGGCTCAGACCATTTCCTTCATGTTCTTCCTTTCCTTTCACCCTGTCCTCTACTCATCTGGGGAGAGATGTGTACAAGATGCAACCAAACAACAATCCTGAGGAACAAAAAGCCAACGACGCAGCATATTAACACGCTGAATAAAGATCTTTATTCCCATCTATGTTTTTTTTTTGCAGCTGTGACTGATATGTTATAGGCCGAAACCTTTATAAAACTACACAGTAAAACATTTTGGATGTGTCCTGTTACATAATGAAACGTTATGTACATGCCTACTTTGTTTCATTTTAAATGTTAATGCAGTCTGTTGGAGTGTCTCGTTTTTATCGCTGCAGCATGCTCTACTTTCCGACACCTGTTTCAAACCACACAGTGTGTTTTTGCTCGTTCTGGATGCTAAATTGCATTGTTTGATTTAGTCAGCAAGGTGCTGTTTGCATAGAGCTATGAGCACTGCTTTTCTGGGTGTAAAAGGAATCACTCAGATTTGTTTGTACTAGGGCAATGACTTGTCAATATCTCACCTGCCGTTGTCCTTTTTCTTTGGTTAAAGACGTTTGTGTTCTTAACAACCAGTCATATCAGACCCAGGACACCAGTAGACTGATTGATATTTCAACAGCCCCATTCTCTTAAAAATATACTAGTTCTCAAGAAAGCTGGGTTTCAAAGCCCGTAAACATTCGTATTGGCTGGTTATTTACATCCAACTCCATGGTTTTTCACAGATATGATTATATTGAGGAGTGTGTCTGATGCTTTCTACCACTTTTTGCTTGTGATTCTGTCTCTGCTAGACCTCATTGACTGATGTTGTCCAGCATTGAGGCTATTTCTGTCCATCTGCTCCTGCTGTTATTAACAACGTTCCCTTATCAGGCGTGGCTCCCAAAACTTTTAAACAGCTGCTGATCCCTAAATCCTGGCATTGATCCCACTTTTTTTCCAAGTGCCTTTTTTTTCCTGAAATGCTGTAGAAAATATAGTTTTCAGCTACTTGAAAGCCTTTTGGATGAACATGACGTACTTGAGGTCTTTGAGTCTGTCTTTAAATGTCTTTAACGCAAAGGATTTGAGTTCTTGTTTTTGTTTTTTTACAGACAACCCTCTGGCTACAGAGTCAGAAACCATGTGATGGTAATTTACCTAAATTTAATAGCTTTCTCCAACACAAATCATGATAGCAATGTGGAGCATCATTTAGAAATGTATGGTCATGCACAAGAGCTGGTATGATTTGAATTAGTTCAGAGGTGTTTTTGTGTTGATCTAGAGGATTTCAGAGGATTTCCTATACTCCATTGTACTGTAGGGTTCCACAGGGTCTGATATTTGGGCTTCTGCTATTCAATTTATATCTCCCACCCTTTACTTCCATTATTACAAAGCATAATCTGCCTTCCATTCAAAAACATTAAATCAAAAACTAATAGACTTAAAAGCAGCTTCTTTCCCACAGCTGTGAGAGCTATCGCCCCCTGCTGAGAATCAAAGAAACCACCAGCCCAGTTCACATCTGTTACATGTTGATGAACATATTTACATAGTCTCTTGCATGCTGATGTCTATTTGCACACGTTAGTTTCTCAGGGAATGTTTGGACATTCATACAAATTGTGCAGTTCTGTAACTTGAAGATTTAAACTAATTGCACTGTATTTTACATCATCTTGTAAACCGACCGCTGCCGGTCTTTTTGTCTTGAACATCAATAAACGTGAACATTTCATCTACTTTCACACTTTTTAACTTCTAAGGGAGCGTTCATCTGATACACTTTATGCAATTGCACAGTAATCTACTGTAGCAGTCCCTTTACGTCTGTTAAGGGACTGCTATTTATCTTTTTGACTCGAACATGAATCCTATCAAATGCTACGGACAATTTGCAAGCTTCTCAGGAAGTGTTGTTGGTGCAATCAGCTAATTTCTTTCAAAAGAAGTAAGTGTGAAATTTGTGTCTGTGTATTATGTGTAATATATGTGCATTCTGAGCCGTTGTCTCACCAATTTGTATTATGACAATAAAGAATCTTGATTGCTATGTAGATGGTGCTCAGGTTTATGTGAGGCTCACTGATTGCCTGGAGGAACTGAGGTGTTGGATAGCTCGTAATTTCTTAAACTTTAATAAAAAGATACAGAAGCTATTATTATTGTTTTTTATATTTTGTCCAGGTATCCGTAATGGGTAATTTTTTACTATGGACATTTTACTATGGGCTCTGCAGTATATTTACAGGTTATAGTCAAGACTAGAGCCTACATAGGTCTATAATATGAAGAACTACAAACACAATTACCTGTTGCTTATTGCTCACCTGCATGTCTGAGTTGGTGAAGGAGCATCCTGATACATAGTTGGTGTGCATGGCGACCGACTTCTTCTTTGCTGCCAGATTCTCGTTTCTGTCTAGTGACAGCGGGACCACCGAGCACTTGTTGTCCAAGCCGCTGTCGGATGAGATTATGGATTTTTAAACACATCAATTTACTTCACATTTACAGAAAACAAAGCAGATAGCTTTGATTCAGAAGTTGCCTTCATAAGGGATGCCAACCAACGGATATATGTGACAAAAAAACAGCTGCTTACTTACCCGCATGCCACAGCACAACCAGAAGGAGCATATGCACATGCCATAACCCATGTGCAAGGCAGGGTCACTCCGTGCTCCTTTAGGACACAAATAACACATGAATAAACATACATTTGTGGACGTGAATGAAAACTTTTCATCCCCGATTAGAAAACCAATTCTGTTTGATAACTGTACAGCTCACACATACAATGCCTTAATAAAGGGTTCCTTCCCATTAGACATTTTAACATTTTCAGTGTGTTTTATTGGGATTTTCTTAGACTGGCCTACAAAAAGGAGTGCACAATTGTAAAGAAGAAAAATACAGAACAGTTTCTACATATTTGTTTAAGAAATGAAAGTGTATTTCTATTCAGCCTTCTTTAATTTGATACCCCAAAATAAACAACAGTGTAACCAAAGACCGTTAGAAGTTATCTAATTGCTAAATAAAACCCATGATTTAAAGTAATACTCGAATTCTTCTCGGGTGGAAGAATCTGAAGACAGAACAGCTATTTGTGCACAGTAAAAACCTTGCATGTGTGAAAGCGTTGCAAGAAGAAAACCATTGTTGAAGGAGAGTCATAAGAAGTGCAACTGAAGTCTGCCATAAGCTATGTCGGGAATACAGAAAACGTGTGGAAGGCTCTGGCCAGGTGAGACTAAAAAGTTTAATATATTTGGTAAACATCACCATTCCTACGGTGAAACGTGGTGAACTATGTTGTTGGGAATCCAGGTTAATCATGGAGGAAAACCAATTAGATGCTGCAAAGGGCTTTAGGCCAGGTCAAAGGTTCACCTACCAAAAGAATACTGACCCTACACATAAAGCCTGAGCTACAGAGGTGTGATTTAGATCAAACCATGTTAATGTGTTAAAAGGGCCTAGTCAAAGCTCAGACATAATTGCAATTGTGAACTTCTACCATAACTTAAACACTGATGTTCACAGGTACGCTCCATCCAAGCCAACAAAGCTTGAGTGATTCAGTTTGCAAAGCTGGTATACATTCCCTAAAAGACTTTCAAGTAGAAGCTTTCAAGTAGAAGGGCTGAACACAACACATCCCTCTTTTCAGATTTTCTTTTTTTTTACTCTCCCACTTCCCTATTATACATTGATTTATCAAATTAAATCCCAATAAATTACAATCAGCATTTGGATTGTTACATTTTGCTGGACACTGTAGTTCATGTGAGCCTGGATATAAGTTGCATTACTTATTCATCTTCTGTTATAAGCTTCAGCTCTGGTAAAATGAAGTATGCATAAAACAAATCTTTAAACCAGGACAAATCCTGGCTATCATTCAGCCCCTCTCTGTCAGCTGCAAGTGTGTTGATCTGTATGTAAATCCACTGATGGACTGATAATCTCTAAAGGCATATTTCTGTCTAATCGTTTAATGCCCCCACTGTTAGAAGATCAGAGGAACATCCATCAGGAGCAGCTTATATGGAGGAATGTTTACATCTAGCCCCTTAATGGGAAGAAAACTCATCTGCCTGCCCGACAACTGGAGAATGTTAAACTGGGCCACCGTTCCTCCAGAAATGAGAACATTGATCCTACAGCGATGGATGTGTCAGATCTAAAGTCAGTGATGGTATCTAATCACTAAACACCTACTACTTTATCACAGGATAGTAGTTTACTAAACTAAAGCATCCTGTTCACCTACCTTATTAAGAGTAAATGCATCCCAGACAATCACCTTACCATCCTAGAAGAGAGAAACATGTTTGTATTAAATCCCAAGGTTACACAACATTAAACATTTCAGGGTTTCAGGCCGCCTGCAAGGTCTTAAGCAGCCATGTGAACCAAAAATGAATTCATCCAAATTTTAGGTCTTCAAAAATCCTAATTTAGATTTTTTTAATTTAGTTTATCTCTGCATTCATTTCTGTGCATTCATTCCATTCTTTCTGTGGTTTGCAGCTCTGCCAGACGAATAGTGAATTATGTGGTGACTTAACTACAAATCCCATGATGCAGAGAAGAAATAGAGGCAACTGGAATTTATGCTGAAAAACAATCAATCATCTCTGCAAACCTGTTAAGGAATTCTGCTCCTGAGACTGTTTTTATGTTATGTTATGTTGTATGTGGTTAAGTACATATTTATTTCTACAGACGGCTAAAACCCAACGGCAATAACATATAAAGGCGCTGACGTAAGGAAACTAAAGGTGTAAAGGTATCACGTACCACAGCTAAAAAAAACACCAAAATCAAAAATAAACTTTTATTGAACTAATCAAGTAATAAAGCTACTAAGATAGGTTACTTTTTTGTATTTATGTACGTCCTAAAATTAAAGTACAAGGGTCTTTGAAAGTCCTTACAGAGTCATAAAACAAACCTTTTCCTGAAACCTGTAGGAGGCACAGAACCTGTCAGTACACGTAGATTTGTGTGTGTGTGTGTGTGTGTGTGTGTGTGTGTGTGTGTGTGTGTGTGTGTGTGTGTGTGCGCGCACCTGTGAGGAGCTGACCAGGCGACGCTTGTCCTTGCACCAGTCCATGCACAGCACCTTATTGCCATGACCTTTCAGAACACGCCTGGTCTTCAAGGAGAGCGCGGCCACCGCCTCAACCTTCTCGGCCACCTGGTGCACTGGGGGGACGTGCACAAAAACACACGGATACACAATTACACACTCACTGTGTTGGGAAAAAGGTTCTCGTTTTCACAACCCAGCTGTGCCGTTTACTTTCTTAGATTTTGCTTCAAAAGTTGTGCAAATACTTTGTAATTGTCATAGTTTGAGTTTTATGCCTTAGTTTAGGTCTCTGTTTTGGGTTCTTTCTTGTTTGATTTCTGTTTTAGTTTTTGTTCTGTCTCAGTCTTGGTTTGAGTTCTGTCAGGATCTTGGCACTGATACCTGGTCTGATCACTCACTCCACACACCTGCCCAGCTCCACCCCTTCTGCAATCAGCTCTCACCAGATTCACCTCCATAAAAACTGCGTTCAGACCAGTCATCGGTGCCAGATCATCTTTCTGTGCCTGTTTGCCTCCGGAGATCTGAGCCAGCTTGACCTGTATACTACCTGTTTTTGTTCCTGCCTGTTTCGGACTGCCTGCCTGTTGCCTGACCTAATCAGTCCTGTGATTTAGAGTTTGCCTGACCCGTTCTTGTTTTGTAGTTTGCTGTTCATCGGCTCTGGACTGTGTTAGTTTGCTGCCGTCCGTTCTTGGGTTCGACGGTCATTTCTTTTGGTTTTCAGCCCGTTTTACCTTTTGTTAATAAACAGCCTTTTTCTGAACCTCTGCTTGTCTGACTGAATACTGGGTCCCCTGTCTCGATTCATTACAGTATTCGTGTTTATTTAGCTAAAAAGTCAACCTGAAGCAGAAGAACACAGCATGTTTTCTACATGTATGACAGGTGTTGGAGACCAACTTGAGCATACATTGAGGTTCTGATTATTGAGGTTCTGATTAGGTGATCATCTGAACCCAGTATAAATATAAAGAACAAAATTAAAGCTATCACTGAAAATCAGGGTTTTTCCAACAAACACTGATTTCTGAACTCTTCCGGATCTAAAACAATAGAATTATGTGGCCTAAAAATGAGGAAGGACTTGTTTTTCATCCATTATTTTAGGTCTAAAAACACTTGATTTGTCATTTTCTGGATTATAAATCAAAACTTTAACTCAAACACAAAATAATAAACCAGAGTAACTAAATATTTGGAAGCAGTCTGCACCTTAAAACAAATACAAAGGAAAATATTAGGGCGATGTTCATTTGACTTGGAAAAAGTTGTGACTAAAATCCCTCCCATAACTTCCATGAATAAAACAAATAAGCTGTAAACTGGTCCCTGCACTGTCTCGGTAAGCATTCAGGCACTGCTTCAGCTTCCACAGCCACTCACGCTCCACGTCGTTCAGCTTGCCCCGCTCTTCCTCCAGCTTTTTCTTCAGACTCTCGCTCTCCTTCTTCAGGGATGCCAGGGTCTCCCCTTTCTGGAGCCCCTGACAAGCCATCTTCGACACGACGAACACGACGCCGAAACAAAGTGAGAAAGAGAGAGAGAAAGAGAAAAAGAGAGTGAGATAAAAAAAAGAGAAGAGGAGGGAAGGAAGCAGGGAAATAGGGAAAACTAGCACGGAGTGGCTGGCGGTTAGAGGTCCAGTGAAATAGCCCTGGAGAGCAGCAGTGATGCTGTCCCACTCTGCTCAGCCTCCTCCCCCCGCTGTCCTCTATCTGTCCTGCCATTCAAAGACGCTGAAGGCTTTTAAAAGCCCGCACAACACAACAAACAAGTTCTTTCCTCCAGCTCGACTGAAGACATAGTGGCATGTTCTGTGTCTCATAATAGGCTCCATTAGATATTTTATCAAAAACATCCAACAAATATTAAATCTGGCAGCAGAAAGTTGGAGAAAGTCAAGGTAATATATGTTGCTTTTGAATTTACCTTTCACACCATTTTAGAAAATCTTTCAGAGAAACAGTCAGAGCCTTATTTTAGGAACCATTCTTTTAACTTTATTTCGTAACAAATTACAGACTTGGGCTCTAAAGGGCAAACTATTCTAAACTTAGCTCAATTGTGACAACTTTGTGTTGTCACTTTTGAAAAGATCGCATCCTTAAACTCAACTCAAAATACAGAGCAATAAAACCCAGAGATTTGAATATGATGGAGATTTATTGATTCATCATGAAGAAATGCAAATGATGGTAGCGCATCAAAATGACAGTTGACTGTATTAAACAAAGTGAAGGGGAAGATTTACCTTTTGCCTATCATGGCCTTCATGCTGCCCAAAACCTAGAATGCTTTGTATGAAATCAGATACTATTTATCCTAAAACTTTGTAGCGAGACCCCAGAGCCTCTGATTAATTTTTTTTGGCATTTTGATCATTTTAAATATTAGAGAGTCCTCCAAGGATAACTATGTATTCTCAGTTGATATCAATAGAAATGGCTTTCATTAAACTGCAACAATAGTTAGTGTCCATTGGCCTATTATGCCCCCTAGTGTCAGAAATATTTTTTAGTTGGTTGAGCTACGATTAAACAATCCAGGAATAACTCCTAGAATAAATGTAACACGTGGAATACGACAAGGATGTCTGATTAGTCCAAAATGATTCAGTTTATGTACACAGTTATTGGCTTATTGTGTAGTAAATCACCCACATTTTCAGGGAATATATTTTTAATATGAATATCGTTTGCCGATGACACGCTCTTCTTTTTGAAAAAATACATCTGTGGTTGGTAATGCACTGCAAATTATCTCAACTTTTACTAAAGCTTCTGGTCTTAAACATAAACAAGTGTGAACTACTTGCATCATATGAATGCGCAGACACCAAAATAATGTCAATCCCTGTAAAAAAAGAAAAGAAATGAAATATCTCAGTGTCAAATTAATTAAAAATGAAAAACAAAGGGAAAAGTTGAACAACTAACTCATCCAATCTGTTGGCAGCCTCTCTTAATAGATCAAATACAAGTATCCTTGAACCACTGGCTTAGAAGAGATCTGTCTATTTTTGGACGAAATCTACTGTCCAAAGCTAAGGATATATCCAAATTAATATATTCATGCCAGTTTCTATACATTACACCAAAAAATATTAGAAAGGTGAACTCTATAATATACAATGGGTACGGACAGTATTCAGACCCCTTTAAATTTTTCACTCTTTGTTTCATTGCAGCCATTTGCTGAAATCAAAAAAGTTCATTTTATTTCTCATTAATGTACACTCAGCACCCCATCATGACAGAAAAAAAACAGAAATCTAGAAATGTTTGCAAATTTATTAAAAAAAGAAAAACTGAAATATCACATGGTCATAAGTATTCAGACCCTTTGCTGTGACACTCATATTTAACTCACATGCTGTCCATTTCTTCTGATCCTCCTTGAGATGGTTCTACTCCTTCATTGGAGTCCAGCTGTGTTTAATTAAACTGATTGGACTTGATTAGGAAAGCCACACACCTGTCTATAGAAGACCTTACAGCTCTCAGTGCACGTCAGAGCATTTGAGAATCATGAGGTCGAAGGAACTGCCTGAAGAGCTCAGAGACAGAATTGTGGCAAGGCACAGATCTGGCCAAGGTTACAAAAAAAATTCTGCTGCACTTAAGGTTCCTAAGAGCACAGTGGCCTCCATAATCCTTAAATGGAAGAAGTTTGGGACGACCAGAACTCTTCCTAGACCTGGCTGTCCATGCAAACTGAGCAATCGTGGGAGAAGAGCCCTGGTGAGAGAGGTGAAGAAGAACCAAAAGATCACTGTGGCTGAGCTTGAGAGATGCAGTAGGGAGATGGGAGAAAGTTCCACAAAGTCAACTATCACTGCAGCCCTCCACCAGTTGAAGCTTTATGGCAGAGTGGCCCGGCGGAAGCCTCTCCTCAGTGGTAGACATATGAAAGCCTGCATAGAGTTTGCCAAAAAACACATGAAGGACTCCCAGACTATGAGAAATAAGATTCTCTGGTCTGATGAGACGAAGATTGAACTTTTTGGCATTAATTCTAAGTCAACCTTGTCCAGAGTGCTCAGGACCTCAGACTGGGCTGAAGGTTCACCTTCCAACAAGACAATGACCCTAAGCACACAGCTAAAATAACAAAGGAGTGGCTTCGGAACAACTCTGTGACCATTCTTGACTGGCCCAGACACAGCCCTGACCTAAACCCAATTGGAGTATCTGGAGAGACCTGAAAATGGCTGTCCACCAACATTCACCATCCGACCTGACGGAAATGGAGAGGATCTTCAAGGAAGAATGGCAGAGAATCCCCAAATCCAGGTGTGAAAAACTAGTTGCATCATTCCCAAGAAGACTCATGGCTGTACTAGCTCAAAAGGGTGCTTCTACTCAATACTGAGCAAATGGTCTGAATACTTATGACCATGTGATATTTCAGTTTTTCTTTTTTAATACATTTGCAAACATTTCTACATTTCTCTCTTTTCTGTCAAGATGGGGTGCTGAGTGTATATTAATGAAAAATAAAATAAACTTTTTTGATTTCAGCAAATGGCTGCAATGAAACAAAGAGTGACATTTTTAAAGGGGTCTGAATACTTTCCATACCCACTGTATAATTTCATGCAGAGAAATAAGACCCACTATGTCAGAAAATCACAGCTTGTCAAAGATTACAATAAGGTGTATTAAAACAGTGGAGGCAATGGTTGGCAAATTTAAATTGAAATGGTTGAAATAATTTATTTTGAAGCCAGATTCAATATGGTTTCACATCCCTAAATATGTCTTTAAAATGTTTGGTGGATTGAACTTTCTATTGTAATGTGATTTAGAATTTTCAAAATTGCCTTTTAAAATATCTGAGTTCCATAAATAAGTTTTGAGTTACTGGAAGACGGTATTTACCCATAATTTCACCTCTTAGGGCGCCACCTTGTGGAATAATAGAGCAATTGTAATCAACAAAGTCATTGTTCAACCAGCTTTGGTTCGAGCGTGGTGTTCTCTTTGATATGATATTTTCATTACAAAAACAGTGACGTTTTACAAATCCACGAATTCAGTTTACTATTCATTGCTCTCAAAAGGATCATAAGAAAATATGTAAAGGTGATAAAAAAAAATGCAATTATCTTTTCTAACATTCAACCTAAACTTCCAAACCTGATGATCAGAACTTTAAAGATTACAAACAAAAAATGTGATAACAAATATTTAAATAATATTCTTAAAGGTCTTATTTACCATGATTATAATAAGATCAAATATAAAATACTAAACAATCCAACGATATCAAAAAACAAATCACTGGAAGTTTTTGAAATGGCCAATAGCACCCGACGTTAAAGAGAGGCAATTTAATATTCTTAATAGCTATTATCCATCAGGGAAGACGTTGAGGCCTAGATTTAGTTTTGAAGTGGATCTATGTGAATTTTGTCGCAAATGTACAGAACTACTTATTCTTTTATTGCCCAATAAGTGGAAATTTCTGGCAAGATGTCCATTTATTGCTGGTTGAGCAATAAAGTTAGTGGAATTGGACAATTTACAATCGAGGATTTCATTTTTTATAAATCTAATCTTGCAAAGGAAATTTCCATTTTGATTAATATAATTATGGGTAAATGCCATATTCATAAACATAAATGAAAAAAACATCTACCAAATTGAATCTGTTTTAAAAATTAGTGTAAGATGTTCTCGTCCAAACCCGAGTCAAACCATTGACATGATTTGTGATGCTGCAAAAAAATGTTTGAGCCTGTAAATTATTATTTACAATTATTGTACTCTGAATGTTTTATTTAGTTGTAGTTGACCTTTTGTTAATCTTGCCTTATTTGTAATTGTCTTTATGAGAAGCTGTAATAAAGTAAATAAAAACTTAAAAAAGAGTGGTTCTATTCTGAATAAAGCCAGGTGCATAAACACGTAAATTATGATCGGATTAATTGATCGTGCGCACATATAAACGGTACAATCCGATTATTTAATCCAAATACATTTTAATCCGATCGTGGAATTTTGTGCATGTAAACACAGCTATTGTGTGTCTAACGAGATTTTCACATCTAGAGACTAACATTTCTGCCCATTCTTCTTGGTAAATCAGCTCAAGTTCAGTCAGGGTGGAAGGATCTGTGGACGGCCATTTTCAGGTCTTGCCACACAATCACAACTGGTTGTTTGGCTCCATGCGTCAAATCTGATCAGCTTCCTGGTTCCTGCTGATGAAAGAAAGCATCCCCACAGCAGTGATAAAACCGAACTCCTCCTCGTCGCCACCAAATCCCCCCTATCCAAAATCCATAGTTTCACACTACTCATTGACAACTCCTTGGTCTCCCCCTCCCCTCAAGTCAAGAGTCTGGGTGTCATCCTCGACTCCTCCCTATCCTTTCAGTCACACATAAATAACGTTAGCTGGTCTGAACACTTCCAACTACGCAACATTAACCGCCTCCATTCCTCCCTCACCACTCACACTGCCTCCATCCTTATCCACAGCCTCATCACCTCCCGACTTGATTATTGTAACTCTCTTCTAGGCCTCCCTCATAAATCCCTCCATAAACTCCAACTTCTCCAGAACTCAGCAGCTCATGCCCTCACCAGAACCCCCTCTTTTCACCATATTTCCCCTGTCCTTCAGCAGCTCCACTGGCTCCCAGTTCAATTCAGAATACAATTTAAAATCCTTCTGCATACTTTCAAAGCCATCCTTAGCCTTGCTGCTCCACATCTATCAGACCTCCTTCACATCGCCACCTCCTCCTGCTCCCTCAGATCCTCCTCCTCCATCCACCTCACTGTACCCCCAGCTTGACCCGTCACCATGGGGAGCAGAGCCTTCAGCCGCTCTGCTGCCCAGCTTTGGAGCTCACTCCCACCTGACCGCCGCAGAACTGACTCTCTCCTCCTGTTCAAAACCAGACTCAAAACCCACCTGTTCCAGCTCGCTTATTTTTAAATACACTGCTCTTGTCCCTCTTCATAACTGTTGTTATGTTCCCTGTATTTGTATTTTTGTATTTTTATTTTTTTATTGCCTGTAAAGTAACCTTGAGTGTCAAGAAAGGAGCTGTTAAATAAAATGTATTATTATTTATTTAGGGTGTATTAGAGTAAAGGGGGATAAATACAAACACAACCCAAACTTTTGCCCCTCAGCTTTATGTTCAAATATAAATATACATGTATATAGAAACCATGCATACACTTTCCTTCCACTGTGTACAGCTTTCATGTAAAATCTCACTAATAATAAAGTTTGGCGATTCAGTGTGAGAAAGCTCTTAGGTTTGCGTTGCACCAGGGCTAAAAGTGTGCTGGTTTTAATGGGCCTAAAAGATCTGAACCACTTTAAAGACGTTTTACGGTGACACTGGGCAGCAGCTCAGAGAGGCGAGAACTGAACGAGAGGCTTTACCATTTCCATGCAGAAGGAGCAGTAGTTGATGGCCTCCGTCTTAATGTAGATGTTCATCAGAGGACTCGCCTTGCTGCAGTTGTCACACGGGCCAAAAGTGGCCGCCATGAACGTCTGGTCACACATGGCTGCGGAGGATCACTGACACGCCTGTGGAAAACAGAAAGATGCCCCATCAAAAAAACAAACACCACAGGATCATTAGGTTTTTATTGAATCAACACTGTGTTCATGACAGGGTGGCTGTTTGTGTTTGTAGTTATGGGCATGCTGTACAGGAGATAAGACGCTGGTAATCTAGTCCAGCCTGATCCTTCTCAGAGCTGCAGAGGAGAGCAGCTATTCTGGGACACACACACACACACACACACACACACACACACACACACACACACACACACACACACACACACACACACACACACACACACACACACACACAGATGAATTCATTGCACAGGTAAAAAGATCTCGCTTTATATAAGGCCTCAACTTCTATCATTATAAACTCATTAATTACATGATTTATTTTAATCAGTAAACTAAAACTGTACTTTGTTAAACTTTCTTTGCTCCCTGCTATGATTTTATAGGCATGCTGTAAATACAGAAAACAATTTGCTCCCAGATGATGTTAATTGATTTAAACAGAATGATGAAGTGCACATTTACTAGCAGCCAATTTATTCATCTTATATATATTTTTTGTAGAGGTTCAAAGTTTGATTGATTTGATACGTTTCCAAATCAGTAAAAGAATGCTTTGCAAATAAATTATTTAGTGCAAAACCTTTTGGGATTAAATTAAATTCCATCAGAGTGGTCTCCCCAATGATTTTGCTCAGGTTTATTGTAAATGTTTCTGGCTTAATAAAATAAAAAGCTTACCAAAGAGAAAATTTCCCTCGACACAGCAGGTAGCTGTTCCTGTAGATGTGTGCGGAGTTGTTCCAGTGAGGCGGATTGATCAGCGAGGGACAGACAGGACTCGGTAAGCTTCTTAGGAAGGTGTCTTAGCCGTAACTCTGCTCTGCTGTTGCCTCCCTGCAAGACCCGGATGATTTATTTGAAGGTGGGGCCAACGGCGTTTAACGTGAGTTAATTCTTCGGTCAATACATCTGGCTGAATGATTTCACATAATTTTGTCAATTGATCCAAAACAAAGAAATAACTGAACTATTACATTAACTAAATCTGCAGAGAGGATCATCAGGTCCGTCCTTCCCTTCATCCAGGACGTGTACAGGTGTAGGGTCAGGAAAAGAGCAGACCCACACATCCTGCACACAAACTGGACCTTTGCATTCAGGTCGGTGCAACAGGGCACTGTTTGCATAAACCACAGACTTCCCACCGTGTCAATCTGAACACGTAACAGCTGTAGTGCCCAGATCAACACCATGCGTGTCTTCCTTTTTTCTAATAACACTTTAAGGAGTCACGCTGTCATTGTAGAGATTTTGATAAGATCTGTACCCTTTTTCTGACTTTTCTAACTAGCCTTGTGGCTGCAGTTTGCAGTGTCTGTAGAGGAAAATGATTTTAAGAACCCCATTCCTGAAGGAGCAATGTAGTACTGCAGCTTTCCCTGTGTTGGTCTTCTTGGGCCTCTTTGGTCTGGGGGTCCTTTCAGGTGTCTGGGGTTCTGGCTTCCCTGGTCTCTGCTTCATCGCTCTGGGGGTCTTTGACTCTTTGACTCTCCCCAACCACTATTGAGCAGGCAGGCAGTGGGGACGACTGACCTTTTCATCATTTAGACCATAAAAGTGGTTATATTTTTCCATCGTTGAGGCTTCGGAATGCAGTTGTGACAATACAATCAATTTATCACGTTTTCCTCATTGATGTTGAATACTGTTCTCTGAACGCAGACTCTCGCTCTTTGATCAGCAGCAACAGTTTTTCTTCTTTCGCTAAATATGTGCTGATACTTTCCATATGCCGTCAACGCCTAAATCCATTGTCGTGAAAGGAGCACTTCAAGACGTATTTCCTGCTGTTGCCATAGTGAATCTCGTTATCTGTACTCCAGGACGAGGGCTTCTTGTACGCTCGTATTCATGCTTAATTGGAAGCAGAGTAAAGTCACCTAATTAAACTCTTGTGAAACTGAAGACCCTGAGCGTGACAGAGTGGAGTAGGTCTACCCAGGGTGTCTCTCTACTCAGGGTAGGTTGACCCTTTCTTTCTAAAACGAGGCCCTGCTGGTATTCTCTGCCTCATTTCTTTGGGTTTACTGGATTAAAGGCAATATAACAGCTTTGTATTAAATAATTTAATGGAAAAACACATTACCATAGGATCAAATACCTGTTAAAAGCATTATTCTAAATGTTGATTTTTTTTTTACCTTCATTTTGTAGTAAAACTTCAGGACTCAACTAAAAAGCAGCCGAACCATCTGACGGTGCTGAAATCTTTTATTTTTCTCACAGAGTTGAATGTTTATTCCAAGTTTCCTAACGGTGAACACATTCACAAAGCACAGCTACCAGAAACTACAAACAGTCCAGTTTGTCAAATGTACACATGGGTTTGGAGGGGGAAACATATCCAGTACCGGATTCAGCATGTTTGCGCCAGTACCACCACATGTGGGCTCAGAACATTTCACGTTTGTTTTGTGTAGAAACAACTTTTAAAACGGCACAGTTAACTCTAGTGCTGATGAGAACAATGAGCATTTATAATGTCTGGGTCGTATCATACAAGCAGCGTTCTGCTTATGTGTGAGAACGGAGAACAAAGCGATGATGGCGTTTTCTCTGCTCAACTAAACCAAAGGGCCTCACAGTCCGGTGAGTCTGGGCTTGGGTTCAGTTTTACAGTCCGTACTCATCAATTATTTATCAGTGTTCCTGTGCAGCGTTCTGGCAGAGGGATAAACAGCACAACCCGTCTTACACCAGCTGCAGGACAAGGAGATGCATCATCGAAACAGTAAGATCACATTTTTACAACTTCTACTCGTTTAACAGCGGGGGAACACGGAAATCCTGCAGTCATTCACATGATGAGTAAGTCAGATAAGGCTTCTTCTACAATGTGCAGCTAAAATCATGGTACACTTGTTGAACATGAACATTCAAATGGTGGATTAACTCCTCCGTTACTGTCCTTTGAAACAGAACCAGCAGATATGTTCTCTTGGCACAAGCCATACTTGTTACACAGCAAACAAATTCAGACAAACAAAAGGCTGAATGATAAAAACGTGGTCCCAGTGAGAGCAGGTGGACATTTTCAAAGTGCCGCGCAGAAAAACGTCGCTGCGGATGCACCGATCAGGCTATTCCAGGCCAATTTATTTTTACCCATTGGGATTTTTTTCATCTTCTAAGGATTATATCTCATAAAAGAGGAGAAAAAAAAGTCCATGTGTAGACCTGTATCTCTCTACCTAATATTAGCTAAAAGCCCTGAAAAAAGACTGTTTTGCAGAACTTTCTTCTTGTGTTCCCTTTCTGGAGTTCATGAGTGGTGACTTTGGCAATGTGGTGCAGCCTATCTTCAGAAATACAGACACAACCAATGACAACAAGTTGGAATGATGGTTGTCAATGCCAAATTGTGTGTCCTCAATGTGTCGCCCAAGCAAGAACACATCCTCTGTCCCAATCTCTTCACGGACAATGTGAGTGACAGTCAACATTTTCCCTCCATTGGTAAACTGAACCAGGAACTTAGATATGGCGGCATCGTTGAGACGTTCCGTTTCAGATCTATTAAGAGAGGCTGCCAACAGATTGGATGAGTTAGAAGCAGCAAGGCCGACCTGGCAGTGGCAGCTCGTAAGGGCACTTCCAGTGGCAGGTCGGTCCGTAGACATTATATTCGTAGACGCCTCGTTGGGCGGGTTCTGCCTATGCTGCGGATGCGTCAGAGCGTCCGCCATGTTGAATGTGGCAAATCTGCAGTTAGACTCAGTCACTTAAACAGTATCAGAGGGACTTTAATCTCAGAATATACTTTATATTCGTAATATTTTTATTTTTGTAATATTACGAGTTTATTTTCGTATCCCTTTGGCTCTATTCTCTTGACTTTATTCTCGTAAAGAATAAAAATAATTATAAGAATCTAACCTGGCCCTATTACTCCAGGACTAAGATAGTTCTGCAAACTGTGACTATTCTGGAAATGTTCCCCCTTAATTGTCATAATATGATGTTTTTCTCATAATATTACCACTTTTGTCTTTTTTTTTACTTTATTCTCCTATGACATATTAGTAATTTTATCTCTTTAATACTGCCCCAAAAAGTCTGTTGCTAATCTGTGCCTATACCAGATCTTAAAAGGTTCACACGGTTTTATGAAATAATGAAGACCACAATGTTAAGATTTAACCAACTGATTTTTATATTCATAACACATACACACATATATATTTCTCTCTCTCTTTCTCTGTCTCTGTCTCATATATATATATATATATATATATATATATATATATATATATATATATATATATATATATATATATATATATATATATATATATATATATATATATAAGAAGATATTTCTTCAACAATTGATTTTATATATATATATATACACATGTCTATAATCTGGACATATATATAAACACACACCTATTTATTTAGAATACTTCAAAATCTATATATGCACATCGATCAAAACATAGATCACAAGCCAATCTGGTTGCCAATCTCTATCAATTAATCTCTATATATTTTTTTACAAGTATATATAAGCTCCATCTAAATCTTTCTATCTGAATACTTAAAACATATACACAGGGAACAGACATTCTCTACTTTCTGTCACACAATATGGCGGTGACGTAGACGTGCAAACCTGCGCCCAATGAGGCGTCTATGTCTGTGGTCGGGCTCCCACGTCTACTGCCGCCGTTTTGGGGGCTCCAAAAGCTGGTTTTCGGCAAATGACTTGGTTATATTGCCCCTAGACAGATTATTGTTTTGAAATTGGGATGCTATTGCTCATTAAACTGTATAAAACCTTTAATAAAGTGACATTTACTTGATGGAACGAAGTAGTTCACCTGCCAATAAGTGGCCAGTGGCAGCTTTTTAACACAGGGCGACCAGCGGAAGAGTTTACATATCGTCATTGGCTCTTTCTCTAAAGTATTTCTGAATTGAATTTAACATAACCATGGCAACAGCAAATGCTACCAGTGTCATGGCTGAAAATAAACAAAAATCCAGGTGATTTGATTTAGAAACTGGACAAATATGACGGAAGCAACAATGCCTTGATACTGCTCCAATTCAGTCACACTTTATTCTATACATGTATGTGCATAAGAGACACATAATCAGTCAAACTTTCATCAGAAATATGTAAATGGCACAGATCGATTTTGATGCAATAGCTCTTGGGATAAGATTTTCACAATAAAAAAGATATAAATTTACAACCACTGTAAACACTACAAAAGAAAGCAGTTAAAGTAATACATGATTTGGCATTTCCAGAACATACAAACTCGCCTTTAATTACACACTTTCAAATTTCAGGACTTAGTCAAATTCAATAATTATGTCCAAGGCAGGAAATAACTTTTTTTCTTTTCTTTTGTTATGTTTTTCTTTTAATGTTTGAAATGCCTGACATAAATTCATTCATTTATTCATTCATTCAGTTTAAAATAAGCTGTTTGTTGACCAGGCAGAAACCACGGGTTTCCCCTGCTGAAATAAAGCTCCTCCTTCAGTTTTTATCTTTTATAGTTGTATAAATAAGATTGATGCATTTCATGAACTTTTCTTGGACTAAATAATTATGCTTGCATTCAATCGATTCCAAAATGGCTAAAATTCTTTTTTTTTCTTATTCTGCAAAAATACTAAAAATAAAAATAGCGGGGGATTTTAACATCCATGTTGACACTGAATGTGATAACCTTAGTGTAGCCTTTAAAACTATCCTAGATTCAATTGGTTTTGCTCAACATGTGAATAAACCGATGCACTCTTGCCTTCATACTTTGGACCTTGTGCTGACATACAGCATTGATTGTGAAGACTTAACAGTATATCCTTGCAACCCTGTCCTATCTGACCATTTTTTAATAACCTTTGAACCTCATTTAATTGAGTTCTCCACCCCCAAAAAAGGGTTTCATTATAGTAGATCTTTATCAGATAATGCTGTATCAAACTTTAGAGTCTGTCCCCCTTTTAATATCCTCAACAACATTGCTGCAGATGGCAGCAATGTTGTTTCTTCCCATTCACAAATAGACACTTTTGTTAACGGTGTCACTTCAATGCATAAATAAGGAGTGTAAAGGGCTCATTTAGAAGGAAGAGGAGGAATGACGGGTCTGAGCGGAAGCACCCGATATTCCAAGTTCCTTAAAATGACATGTGCACCTAAATTACATGTAACGTAATTTTGCACACATGAATTCAAGGGAAAGGCAGCAGCCCACCGAAGCACCACTGGTTCTGTGTCGTTAAACAAAAGTATGAGGCTGCATCTGTGATCTCACTGAAAACTCTTATGCTGCATCACAATAAAACCAGCTTTTAGTGAAAAAAGTCCATTTTGTTACTGCATGTTTTTTTTTTATTTCAGAAGTATACACATTTGTGTCAACTGGACACAAAGCAAACACAATAACATGACAAGGGGAGGATTTGTGCATTAAGTAAAAACAGCAGTAAACTTGAGCACATTATAGATAAGAATATAAAGATGCTGCTTGAACATAGGACAAAAACATTTTTAATTAAAGGATTCAACCATATCTTTGTGTTCTATATGAAATTAGGTTTTACAGTTGACAATCAACTGAGCCATTTTATTAATGTGTGTTATACAGCTTATTTGGTTTTACATATTCCAGTCTGTATTGTTCTTTATGTATTTTGTTTGACATGAACCCAGACACAGAGGAGACTGCTCGCTTGGTTGAGGAGCACGATGCGGTGGTCGATGACGAAGATGATGGCTTCTCTCAGCTCACAGCTGACCCCACATTGCTGGATTTGAATGTTTCTCCCGGCACCTCCTCCAGACCTGCTCCCTGCACTGCGGCTCCAGGCATCTCCTCCATGCTGGCCTCCAGCATATCTGAGGCTGGAGATACCTCAGATGAAACTGTCTCACCAACCTACACGCAGACTGCATCACAGAGATCTGGCAGAGGCTGGATGACGGGGACAAGCAGCGGGTTGTATATGCAGCACGCCACCAGGAGAGACTTGTGACTGGATGCTTTCGTACACCAAAGAAGCCCTCCAAAACTTCTGGTGTGGAGAGCACAACCCGCTGCGTGCTAGCTGCCAGCAGCGCTCCTGCACAGTGGCTCCTGGAATCCTTCACCAGGTCTTCACACAGGCAGGACAACCTGTTGTTCTATATCAGGTTGTCCTGCCTGCAGAGATGCAGGGAACCTACCAGCAACCCCCAAAAAAGAGGCCATATAAAAGAACTGTCCAAGCCAACACCTGCAAAAAATGTGGCCTCTTCCGCACAGCAGAGACTGGGCATAGCCACTACCGTGGGAGGGTTTACTGCCCACATCCGAGGTCCTTACAAAGGAACGGTTGGAGGAGATGAAGAAGGTGGCTAAATAAGTTTGTAATTAGGCATTTAATTTTTGTAATTGGTTTTATTGAGTGTTGCTTGTGATGTTTGTTCACTTTCACTGGTGAATCTTTTCTTAATATTTGGTTTCATTATTTCAAACCATTTACCTTTACCTTTTGCATCTTTTTTCATTTTTTATTTTAAGACATGATGGAATAATTGCAATAACAGATAAAGACAAAGCTAATGCTTTGGGAAAGAAATTTGCTAGTGTGCATAATGGGGACCATTTAGATAATAATCATAGACAGCATATGGAGAAGATACTAGTTGAAAATAGACATATATTTATTCACAAAGAAAGTAAGGAAAATGCATTAGATGCAGACATCAATATGAATGAATTAAAAATTGCGTTAAAGGGTATCAGAAATAGTGCAATAGGAGAAGATAAGTTAAGTTATATGATGTTTCAGAAATTACCTGAGAAAGTATTTGAGATGATATTACTTTTATTTAATAACATTTGGAAAGAAGGTAAAATGCCAAAAGGTGGAAAAGTGCGTTAATGTTGCCATTTAATAAGCCTGGGAAAAACCCTAATAATGTTGGAAATTATAGACCTATTGCCCTAACATTGCATTTATGTAAATGGTTGGAGAAAATACTAGTAAGAAGACTAAATTATACTCTTGAGAAAAAAGGAATATATGCACCTGTCATGGTTTTTAAGTGTTTGGCCCACATGCAGACACAGACGGAAGCAGGAACAGTTTTAAGATGTTTATTTTAAGGCTCAACAAAGGGGAAGCACACGCTGTGTGCGACAGGCGAGGTCTGAACGTCAGAGCTGGAACGACTGCGGGAAGAAAGAGGATATGTTTACTAAGAATCAAACCAGGGGGAAATGTTCCAGAAGCTGCGCCGCTTAACGTTTGGTTGGGGAGACCTGTCCGGGGGGGATGAGTGAAAAAGGGACTCTGTGATCGTAACTCGCTGATGGTAACAGGTGGCTGAGTGACAGGAGGGCTGGCAGATGTAATACAGGCGAGGGGCCCCGACAGCACCACTGTGACAGCAGGCAGGAGGAGCAGCTGGAAGAACCGGAGTGTAGCTGATAAATCAGGTGAATCCAGGAACGGGTTCTCACGCCCGGCTTGGTACCACCAAGGAGTATGAGTGGAGATGCCTTTTTTATTACTATATAAACAAACACATTTGTACATGTACACATATATATGTACATATATATATACGTTCCAAAAAGAACCCGTGATAGGCGAAATTCGTGAAGTAGTACCCTTTATTTTTTTTACAATTATTATACAATGAAATACTCCATAGTACATTGAAACCAAAGAACAAAACCTTTTTACAGGCCCAAGCATTTGTTTAACAAATAAAAGTACTGTATAGACGGTTTTTTTTTTCTTACAAATAACTACGGTGCAGTAAAATAATAATTTTAATCATCGATACGAACTGAAGGCTTCAAATTGCGGAGATCAGCACCGCCCCACCGCGACCCGAGTCATTGGATTAGAACGGGAGAAAATGAAAAATTATTACGAAAAAAAAATACAAAGTACAGTAGGACAAATAGTGACTCACGTGTATTTCACTGCTCTTCTGACTGAGCCGCTGCATCCTGACTCTGCTCTGTAGCGTTTTTTTCTTCTAAAGCCCGCGGTGCAGGTGTGTGTTTTTCGGGAGAAGAACATGGTTATCGGTAGTTGTTGTCGCTCATTTTTCTTCTGGGCAAAAATATTCTTATAAACCGACATGCCACCATCGATTATGTTTGAGAACTGTAATGAACGGCTCATTAATGCAAATCCGTGAAGCAGCGAGATCGTGAAAGGTGAACCGCGATATATATATACTGTGTATATATATGCTGTTTATTCACTAATGTCTAACAAAGCTCTGATGCCGTCACGGAGCAGATGCAATTTTAGAGAGACTAAGTCACAAAGACTTGGACATGTAGACCTGTATCTCTCTACCTAATATTAGAAAAATCACATTCTAATCAAAAATATAAACAATATCTTTTCATCTTTCTGGTGAAAAGTTATCCCTCAAGCCCTGACGTAAATAGTCCCTAGATTTAAACAAAAATAAGCCACACAGTGCTGAGGCATCATCAGTGTGTTCAGCTCCAATCAGCAGGATAGGGCAGTAGGACGACCGCCCCAAGATGGCGTCCGTAATTCCTGCGCAGCGACAGTCGAAGCGGGGTCTACTCCTATATTATGTCTATGTGATGCATAGACATAATATAAGAGTATATTTTAAAATCTACTCTTCTAAAAAAAGAAGATTTTAAAATCTTCCAATTTCTGTTTAGGGAACTACAGAAATGCTTATTATACAGAGGTTTGCACAAACTATTCTTAATTTTCCTCTCATTTTCTTCCTATTTTCCCTTTCCTCTTTCTATCCCATCTTACCTGGCCGAATGTTCCCCAGCCTCGAAGCAGTGCGTTGTTTAAAGGCTCGCCCTCCCTGGCGCAGCGTTTACCTCGCCGGATGACAAATGGTGCACACCTCTATGATTGGAGGTTTGGCGCATGCGCATCGCGTCTGTTTGGATGGAACGTTCTGGTGCGTGTGCGGCAGTTCGCAGCCACAGCGAGGCGCAACCACCGCGGACGCAGCAACTGGAACAACGACACGGGAGCCAGCGGCCCTTTGGCTGAGCTTATCTGGATTTTGGGCGAAAGAAACGTAGGGTGCTAAAATGACCAGTGAGTATCGAAAAAGATATTCCGGCTTTCAAATTTCTGGAATGCGTGTGGTCTTTGTTTGGCTGCTGGGTCGACCCAGGTTCCTACTCTTTCAGAAAATAGACGGACCCCAAATTCCAACGAACGTTCTGTCATGGATTCAAGTCCGTTGTTTTCGTCTGTATGTAAAGCCGCGCCGTGTCGTTTTCGGGGGTTTAGTTGGCTTAAAACGAGGCTTTGGTTCAGAGTGTGTGCCACCAGGACGTGTGTTACGTAAAAGGCGTCTGTCAGTGAGGAATGTCTGTTCCGGGTGTTATCCCAAGCCTGCTGGGGGAAAAAAAATGTTTTTTGTTCAACTTTATCTCGCCTAATTAGAAACAAGTGGCGTAAATGGCGAACTATGTCACGAATGGGTGTCTTTAAATTGTGCTTAAATGGTTCTACCGTGGTTGCCCTTCCTTAATAACTCCGCTGGTCGCGACAAAGCGCTGCCAGCTGGATTTGGTCCCTGCGAGCTGTTGTTCTGCTGCTGCTCCACAGCGCCGCTCTGCCACGTCGGCTGCTTTAGGTCTCTTGATTTTTTTTTCTTTTCTTTTTTTTTTTTTTTTTTGATGAATTATTCTGCTAAGTTTCTACACAGAGAGTTTTAAGGGGTCTGTAGGGAGTTTTTTTTTTTTTTCTCGGCGGAACTCGCAGGTGTCTTACCGAGGGGCCTGTGCTTTGTGTTGTCCGGCCCGCAGGAGGTAACCAGCGAGAGCTTGCACGCCAGAAGCATGCCAAGAAACAGACGGAGCAGACCAAAGGCAAGCGGAACGAGGATGGACTCTCTGCTGCGGCTAGGAAACAACGGTGAGCCCAAGGAGTCGTGGTAACTATGATGCACGCAGGCTTTGTTTGCGTTTTGCCAGAAGAAGAAGAAAAAGGACGCCAAGAGGCATTGCACAGTCTTAAATATTTAGACTTTTCTTTGTATGTTTCCTGCATTTATGTCCTAAAGTTTGAAGTCCATTGCTTATTTTTTTTTTTAATTTGCAGATTCACTCGGTTCCTCGATTATTTCCTGCCACATCTTTGCCTTGACATCCTTCCTTTCACTTTTTCATCAATCTTCGTGATTGATGCCAACACAGCAGACCTGTTTGGGTGTTGGTTTAAAAATAAATTAATATTGTTTTTAATAATAATTAAGTGAATGTGCAGGATGTGAAAAAGTCTCAGCTCTGCTTTAGTCAGTTAGGTTAGGCGGGGTATCTGCAGGGTCATAAAGTACTTCGTGTTTTGGAATTAAAAGTCAAAGATTCAGAGATGTTTGCATAAAGGTCTTCTTTTAGTTATCTCTTGAACGTGTTCAGCCATTAATTCCTTTTTAGTTCTTTAATTTCGGTGTTTTATTGTCGTTTTGTCTGTCCGGTTCTGGCTAAAACAAAACAAAAAAAAAAAGGTTGTTAAGACGTTTCAGCCAAACTAAAATCTCATCAGTGGCGACGCACTCCTCAGGCTTTTCCTGGCAAAGACCAAATTCATTCGGTTATTTTTGGAGCTCCTGATTCAGATTTTATTTGTTTTTCTAACACATAAAAGTGCAGCCGCTCCTCGTATAGAAACAGTATTTTGTCAGTAATTGGCCTGAAGCTGCTCAAGGTTGTTGACGTGTGCGTCTCTCCTAAGGAGTGCAGCACATCCTGACTGAGGAATCTGGCAACATTTCCCACAAAGCTGCAGAGCGATTCTGTTTTTTTAAACTGAGGTTTTTATTCTATTTTATTTAAGTTTCTGAAATCAAAACTTTCCTGTTACCTTATCCCTGATCTACTTAAGGAGTGTACATTTAACAACCTCTGGCTTTAAATCCCAGATTTTCATTAATGGCTAAAACCTGTTTTTGTAGTCGCTCCTGTAGCGGTCACTAGACAATGGTCGTGTAACTTGAGTTCAGAAGGAACGAATCAAAGTGTTTTGGCAAGTTGAAGTTGTTTCTCGGACCGCGTGTCGGCCCTTTATTTGAATCGGCGTGAAGGCTTATTGTTGTTTGACCCATTTCGCTGTACTATCAGTGCATGTTCTTTGGCTTTGTTCGGAACATCAGCAATACCCCGTGAACCCAGGTTGCAGATCCGTCTTCCTTAATGCGTCCATCTTCTGATTCACGTGTTACAGTCATCCTGACAACCCCAGCTGACTTGAAGCGTTTGTTTCTGCCGTAGGGACGCTGAAATCATGCAACAGAAGCAGAAAAAAGCAAACGAATCAGGAAAAGGAAGCACGAAGTCCAAGTGAAAGATGAGACGGAAGAATTTAACTCACCGTTTTGAGAACATCACTTGTTCAGCATTGTTTCCTGATATTTATAAGATTGGATCTGTCAGTTTTGTCTAAACTCAAGGATCCACCAGTCCCCCTGGCAAATGACTGACAGTTGGAATAATTTTACATGGTTAAATTATATGTATGGGTTAAGCCTTACACCCCCCCCCCTCCCCCCCCCCCAAGCCGGTGCTGCACGCAGAGCACCATCAGCGATGGAAGCAGGATGAAGTGGAACAACTCTTGATGTAAAGCATCTGTGTAACAGTTGTGTATTTTTGTACAAAAAGTGTCCCTTTCTGGTTTCAAATAAAGTGTATCTTTTTAGTTCATGCTTACTTATTCTGAATGCTTGTGGTTGGAGTTTGTGCAACACCTTAGCTGGTCCGTATTTTATACTATGTGGCATAATAAAAACATGTACTGTGATTAATATTTTCCTCACAAAGGAGCCTTTGATGTGCTCCATTCAAGTACCATTTCTAGAAAGCAAAACCCTCATTAACTGCTCTTTCATATACCGTACAGAATTTTTTTAACTCTTAATTGCCCTTTGGGATGGTGTGTGCATGCTTGTCCTGTTTGTTTCCATCCTGGGTGCACCTCTCAGCCAGTGACTGCCTGGGGGGGTTATCACCAGCCTCCCTCTGAGCTGGCAAAAATAAGCCAGAATAGACCGTGGGTGGATTTACTCTCTGACAGGAACTTAGTAACTAATGTGGAAGATTTTATGTTAGTGCAGCCACATGGAGAATTCCAGTTTTCTATAAATAATAGTATACAAAATTATTTTTAAAGTCAAAAATTGTAAAACATTTTAGGGAGATGCAGCACTCTTGAAGTTGGGGAACAAATTCAATTTTCAATTCAATTCAATTTTATTTATATAGCGCCAAATCATGAAACATGTCATCTCAAGGCACTTTACAAAATCAAGTTCATTCATATTATACAGATTGGGTCAGATTATACAGATTGGTCAAAATGTCCTATATAAGGAAACCAGTTGATTGCATCAAAGTCCCGACAAGCAGCATTTACTCCTGGAGAAGCGTAGAGCCACAGGGAGAGTCGTCTGCATTGTACATGGCTTTGCTGCAATCCCTCATACTGAGCAAGCATGAAGCGACAGTGGGAAGAAAAACCACCCATTAACGGGGAAAAAAAACCTCCGGCAGAACCGGGCTCAGTATGAACGGTCATCTGCCTCGACCGACTGGGGTTACAGAAGACAGAGCAGAGACACAACAAGAGAGACAAAAAGCACAGAAGCACACATTGATCTAGTAATCTGTTCTACATTAGATGGTAGTAACGGGTGAGCCGTCTTCTCTGGATGATGTCAAAGTTAACAGAACGCCAGACCAGGTGTACCTACTATGAAGAAAAAGAGAGAGAGCAAAAAGTTAAAAGCTGAAATGACAACAGTCATTTCAATGTAATGCAATACAAAACTGGAGAACCGTAGAATGAAGAACAGTAGAAATCAGTAGAGTGAGAAAATTAGACCCTGATGTCCTCCAGTAGCCTAAGCCTATAGCAGCATAACTATAGAGGTAGCTCAGGGTAACATGAGCCACTCTAACTATAAGCTTTGTCAAAAAGGAATGTTTTAAGATTAGTCTTAAAAATAGATAGGGTGTCTGCTTCACGGACCAAAACTGGGAGTTGGTTCCACAGGAGAGGAGCCTGATAGCTAAAGGATCTGCCTCCCATTCTACTTTTAGAGACTCTAGGAACCACCAGCAGACCTGCAGTCTGAGAGTGAAGTGCTCTGTTAGGAACATACGGGGTAATCAGAGCTCTGATATATGATGGAGCTTGATTATTAAGGGCTTTATACGTTAGAAGAAGAATTTTAAATTCTATTCTTGATTTAACAGGAAGCCAATGAAGGGAAGCTAAAATTGGAGAAATATGATCCCTCTTGTTGATTTTCATCAAATCCTCATCCGCGATCCCAAAAGCATCCGTTTTCTTGCAAATGTGTCAAGGGAGAGAGAGAGAAAAAAAAAAGATGCAACTAGCTGCAAAGATTTGTGGAGTCAGGCGTGACTGTAGGAGGAAGCCATTCTCCTCTGGTGCCATCAGAACTGCAGCCTGCCCGGACGGCCCAGGAGTACCAGCCAGGAGTTCAGAGTGAGGCATGATGCCCACTGAACTAGACACAGTTGAAACTTCAAGACTGGCCTCAGAAATATGTGAAGACACCTTTCTCTAAGGTTTTATGGGCTGATGAGATCAGAGTGACTTCATGGACTGGATGGATGGCTCTGGATCAGTAACCGGCACAGAGCTCCACATCGACTCAGAAACCGTCTAGTAGGTGGAGTATTGGGATGGACTGCTATTACCCATATGGAAAGTATATATATATATATATATATATATATATATATATATATATATATAAACCTTATAAAGTTTGCCGATTTTAGTTCAAACTTGTATGTAATGCATCAGCTGGTGAAACCAGATACAAGAATCTTTGGTACTAAATTAAACTTATATTGTTCTGATAAGTACCCAAATCATGACAGTAATTTCATATAGAATATCCTTAGTAGAAAAATGTAATATCGAACTTTTATGACTGGTCATCATCAGTGAAACTAAACTACAACAAGAAAGAAAATACTTGTCACAAATGTAAGACTGATGATACAATTATTAATAAATGCATGAATCTACAAAAAGCAGGAGACAGTGGACAGCTAAATTATTGTCAACTGTAGTTTTTTTGCCAAATATTTTAGAAGCATTTTCTTGTGGGAGAAATACTTTTAAATTGGGCCGTGATCAACACATTACATAAGGTGAACATTGTCTTTTAGAATAAATGTCAATATTTGGTTGTCTTTTCAACCAGAGTTCATCACAGTGATGCAACACTAAACAATGTTGTTTTGTAAGTTTCACCAAAATGCATAAATACTGATAACAGGAGTTGCACAACGCTTCACAAACAACAAATGCATACTGGTTGCAATGTCATTTGTTTAATCTGCATCATTGCACAATTCAATTAGGTAATCATCTCACAGCGAAGCTTTGGCAACAAGTGATCAAATGAAGCTACCAATGTTGCTGTGATTGTCAGCACGTGGAGGAGGAGGACATCAGCTGTTGGTCATAGAGGGGGTAGGCCCTGGTTCCTGAAGACACTGTGACTCTATCACGACGGTGTCTGGGGACTTTATCTAATATCTAATTGTGAATGGATGATGTGCACAAACAGTATTTCGCCATGCGCAAAAAGGAACCTTCAACGATTGCCGGAGCAGTCAGAGGAAAAACTCCACCCTCGTTGGTTCCACAGGATTAAGTAGGCAAAGGGGTGGTGAGGTGCTGCATCATTGTCATCATCACCTGTACAAAAGCAGGAGATTTAGTGGTTTGCTGCTCCGGAGCACGCAGGTTTGTGTCAACACAATGGCAAGAAGGAAAGACATCAGCAGTGCCATTAGAAAGAACAACTGGATTCATTCAGCAACGGGAATGATTGGTCAAAAACATTTAAGACAGCTGCCCGTCTTCCCTGCAACCTCAAAACATTTCCAACAAAACCCAGAGATCTGCATCTCCTGCTTGCTAGCATGCTAAATGTCAACGGTCATGACAGGATGATCAGAAAAAGTCTGAACATGTCTGGCTTAGGAACTGTTGCCAGAAAAAAAAACATCCTCTCTGAGAAGAGCACAGCAGTACGACTTAGGTTTGCAAAGTAGAGAGCTGAGTGAACCCGGAGACCCCCACAACAATGTCCTTTTAAGAATCAAGAATCTTTACTGTCATTATGTAACCATGATGAGATTTTGGTGAGACACTGGTTAAGAATACACACAGATTCATACATAACACACAGACACAACAAGGCCTAATGTTCAAACACCGACAACACTTCCTGAGAAGCTAAAAATGTGCAAATATAGTCGCTTTGCACAATGATGTAAATTACTGTGCAGTTGCATGAACGAATCAAACAGAACACTCCCTGAGAGGATGAAAACTGTGCAAATAGTCATTAGCAAAGTTTGAAACGTTCAAGTCAGTTGATGCTCAAGTCAAAAAGACAGGGAGCATTCGTTTACAGGATAATGTAAATGACTACAAATGCATGAATGTGATAGACACACATTCTTGGAGAGGTATGCTAAAAAATCGTTAGCAAACATTTTACCCTTCAAGTTAAAGCACTGCGCAATTTGCTCGGATATCCAAACAAACACTCCCTGAGAAACTAAAAGTGTGTGATTTAAGTAATTCTCAATTGGATCAAGAACCTGTGGAACCAGCAGCATGTTTATAAGTATCTAAACAGACAATAGACTGGGCCAGGGGTTTATTTGATTCCCAGCAGGGGGTGGTAGCCCTCACAGCTTTGAAAAATAAGATATTTTTAAGTGTATTAGTTTTCGATTTAACCTTTCTGAATGGTTCCCCTGATGGAAGTGGGACAAACAGTGCCTTGCCTAGGTGGGTGGGGTCTGTGACCATTGATAGGCGCAGAGGTTGCAAATGTCCAGAAAACGCCTGCAAGTTGGTCAGCACATGTTTTCAGCTTCTGACTCGACACCACATCTGGACCTGCAGCCTTGTAGATCTTGATCTACCTTGGAGGTCACTTGGTGCAGCTGCAGAGCGAGAGGCTAATGCTGAACCTCTGGCTGAGGAAGAAATTCAGACCTTCCTCTGCTTGGGGATTCAACGTGTGCAAAGAAGCTGTTTAATATGTCGGGGAGAGCTGAGCTGTTGGTGGCTGTCCTGTCGTCTCTCCACATGTTACGTGGGTTGTTGCCCTTAAGTGCTCCTCAATGCACTGCTTGTATCTTTGCTTTGTCGTCTGGATTTGCATTTTTTTCTATTCGCTTCCAGCCCTGCTGTAGGCCAGTCTGTCTCCTGATCTGAATGTTGCATCCTGGGCCTTCAGCAGGGGCCGCACTGTACTGTCACCTCATGGTTTCTGGTAAGGAAGCATTGTGATTGTCTTCGCGGGTAGGATAGCATCAGAACCAAAGTGAATATAGGACAGCAAAGATGATGTGTTTTCCTCCGGATCAGCGTCTCCAGTCTCTGTGTTCAAAACAGGCTGAGCGGTCCTCTTCAGTCCAAACGTGAATGGTTCTGACGACGCGTCGGGTTCTTTAAACCCATCACATCAGCACAAACACCTTATACCAAGTGCCAAGCTCGCTTGTGAAGGGGTAATAATTTGGGCCTGTTTTGAAGCTGCAGGACTTTACCCCAATGCAGTCTTTAAAGGCAGCCAAGAACATAATAAAGGATCTGTAAATAAAGGAAATGTAATTTTCTTATAGCAGCACAGCATAATTCCGAAGTACTAATGAGCTGCACAGTGTGGAGGAGGTTTGGCTGGCTCTTAGGTTCCCTTTGTGAAAGTTGTTGAACGCAGATCTTTTGACTTTGACCGTCATGGTGAAATTTTGATTCTAGGCTAAAGCTGAAGTAGCCACCATGGCCACTAGGTGGAGACAAACGCTGCCACACAGATTTCCAGAGTTTTACAGTAAAAGCAGGCTGGCTGACTTTTACTAAATGCTTCCCTGCAAGAGTCAACCCCACCTTCTGTGCACACGTAATAAATAACAAGCAGTATGCACAGTTATAGACCAATTTAGTATCAAAGTTAATTCTTAGCACAGCAGGAACGCATGATTAAAGCTTCAGGTTTACTGCCAGAGAGCCTCAAAGAGGAACAAGCTATGAATCCTTGCTCCAGCATGTTTGTGTCTCTCGTTCTCAGATTCCACAGTGACAAATCTATCCGCCTCCAATTTCAAGCAGCAAGGGTAGGTGAGGATCTGAATAGTGATGAGCGACAAAATGCAGCATCAGCCAGTTGTGTAAATGTGAGAAAACTCAAATCTTATCCGCTATCATCCGCTGCACTCTGCTCAGCTCTTCGCATAAGATCTCATTTAAATTCAAGCATCGGGAAGACGAGCAGATGAGTGTGGTTTCTGGCCTCATGTTGTGTTTTAGGTTTTGCTTTTTTTTTTACGGAGCAAGCAAGAAGCTCAGTGATTATAAGAGGTAAAAATGCAAAAGAAAAGCTGCAGCCAGTTGGATTAAAATCAGATATAGACTCGTCTCATCACGCTTATCCTTTCTTTCATTTTGGAATTTGGAGGTCTTAAGGTGTGCAGGAAAAAAAATGCCTTATTTGTGACAGAGCATTAACGTATGCTCCAGATAGTCTATCAGATATCAAGCAATGTCAGTGGATCTTATCTAATTTAGGAAATCATCCTCTCAATGGACCGAAACCTTCTGAAAACAAAAACTCGGCTTGGTTTTGTCTGGATGCCGAGCTCAATTCTGATTTTTTTTTTTTTCCTTACATGATGACACCTTCCACACAAAGATTTAGGTTTCTCCAATTTTATGCATTGACGTCGCCTTACACACATTTAAACCCTTAAGGCTTTCTGCATTCCTACCACAAACTACAGTATAATTCAGTGAGATTGTATGATTAACCAATTTTTCTTTGCAAGACGTTCAGTCAGATTGGATCGAGAGCATCTGCAAACATTTATTTTCAGGTCGTGGCACAGATCTCACTTGGATTTCTATCTGGATGTTGTCTTCCACTTGTCTGAGATCGGGTTGGGAGGGTAACAGGTCCAGGTGGAAAACACAGACATACCTCAGCCAGGTGACACACTCCAGCTCATTCTGGGCCATCTCAAGGTACTTCTAAGCCCGGATGGGCTATATGGA
The DNA here is from genome assembly GCA_037039145.1 of Fundulus diaphanus. NCBI lineage: Eukaryota > Metazoa > Chordata > Actinopteri > Cyprinodontiformes > Fundulidae > Fundulus > Fundulus diaphanus. The sequence continues at coordinate 43,560,370 of CM073122.1, forward strand.
TGCTGTTAGAGCATTTTAACTCACACATACGCTTTGATCTAATCGCTGTGGCTGTATGCTTAGCGTCACTGACCCACTCCATCCACATTTCACCTTGCTAACCTCCACCTCCCTACTGAAGAAAAGCATCCCCACAGCATGACGTTGCCACCACCATGTTACACCTTGGGGATGGCATGTTGAGGTGAAACAAAATGTTGATTTTTCTGCTTCACATGGTGGTCTCATCTGGCATCTCATCTACACATTCTTTCAGTCATTTACTGTCACCCCCAACAAGGTTCGTAGCAAACTGTAAACGTGACAACTTTCCCCCCGCATCAACAATGATTTTCCTCTTGGCAATTTCCCATACAGGATCAGATTTGTAGAGAATATCACTAATGGTTCCCCCCAACAGATTCTGGATTGTGGAACCCTGCAGCTCCTCCATGGACCTCTGGATTGGTTTTGTATGCCACACCTCAGATTTCTATTTGCAAAAACCTTTTTAAATGCGACCATATGTGTAAATGTCCAAGGGCTGTAAATACTGCTGGAAGGCACTGTACTCTGTCATGTGTTACTAAGGATGTGTCCTTTTCCCCCTCCTCTGAATGAATATAAACTCCGCTTTTCAAATTTGTCCTTTACACATTGTACTAAATTATGCAACATAATTGAAATGCTGCTTGTTTTCAGTGGCAAACAAAAATTTCCCTTTTCACAATGCAGTGATGTGTTAACAATGAATAGCAAATGACTGCTTATTCTTCATGAAATGGTGGAGACAGCAGATAAACCATTGTTTGATGTAACAATGGGACGTATGACAGGACATTAAAGAGAAGTTGAAACGCTGACAATCAAAGGCCTCAGAAATAAGTCAGAAATCAAAATTTCAACAACCTTGAGAATTTCCAAAGATACCCGTCAAAGTACCATCAGTCCCGTAATGGGTGCTTTGATCAGCATATTTGTCTAACACTAAACTGATCCCCTTATGCTGTAAAAAACAGTCCTAACACATCAAAGCTATCACCAATAACACCAATGCTTTGTGATATCTGGGTCAAAACTTCAAGTGAAGCAGATCCGATATGTTGCTAGATGAGGCCTCCACAGATCACGCTTGCTTGCTTTGTAATACAGCGCTATTTGCATGAAAGAATTAGGGATTCAAACCATCAAAAACATGAAAATGATCACTGCTGCTGTTAAGTATTAAAGATGCAGGAGCCATATTGGATTTTTAGCTTGCGGTAGGGCTGGGCGATATGGCTAAAAAATAAAATCTCAGATTTTATTATATCAAATCCAATTAAGCAAAATTTTACCTCCTTTTGTTTCACAAAGAGAAATTAAAGAAATTATTTTAAAAACTTGCTTTAATGTCAAGCATTTCGTCTGGGAGTTGACCTGAATTTAAGGTGTGACTAAATTCAAGCTGTGAAACATGCTTGTAAAACAAGATGGCGGCCCTGCCATTGTAAACGATGAAAATATTATAAAATGTTTGCTACTAGTGTACTACACAATGAGCTAAGAAAAGGTTTCACTTCACTTGTGTAACTTCAAACCATCTTAAAAAAGAAGTAAATTAGTGCCTCATATTATGGTAAAAAAAAGTTTCCTCATTACAATATTTTGACAATATATATATTTCCCTCTACATATATTTAGCATTGCAACCTATTCTTTTCATGGAAGCCCAGTGAGTGCATTGGAAAAATAAATTCTTGATAAAATTGTAAATTTGAATTAATCGATGAAATCAATGTATCGTCCAGCCCTAGGTTGGGGTGAGAAATTCAGAGATCTGAGGTCTTTTTTGTTCAGTGTAGAAGTTTGAAATTTAGATTTCAGACTAAAAATAGGTCGCACATTGGTTCCAGCAAGCTTATTTGTTCTCTATGCAGAGAACAAACAACATAATGGGCCGTCAAATTAACATTGCATTTCAGAGCCTAGATCTCGATTTAGGTTTAATACATTAAAAAAAGTCCATTGCTTACTTATTCAGATCTGACACCCCATAAAAATTCAATCATATTCAGTAATGACAAGAACACAATGCTCTATATCTGTCAAAACACGCAATTTATTCATTTATTTAAAAAAATTAAAATAAAGTGCCTTTTATGTACAATAAAAACAACAATCACAATCTCAAGAATACAAAAAAATACAGTTCACAAATTTGTACATAAAAAAAAAAAAAAATCATGCAGGCAAGACCACATTTGTCTACTAATTATTCAGTCAACTAAGCTTATGGTGTCAGTATGCTGAGACGATGCTATGTCTCATGGTTCAGGATTTGGAGTTGTGCTTTGCAACTTACTGCTGTACTACATCATGCAGCACAAAGCATCCGGTGCTCCTATAGTGGCATCTTTTTTTGTAGTTCTGACCTTTTTAGGTGAGTCCCGAAAATACAGTCATAGATCATCGGGATTTTAATAAAAAACAGACTGCTGTAGATGTTCTACAAATAGATAACTGGCTACATTCAAATCCAGTACAGTATGTTTCAGTATTTAGGAGCTGTGGTTTGCACATTATTAATAAATATCCACACTGATGACACAGGTTTTATCGTATAGGATACTATTACCCAGTGAAGTCAAACAGCTCTGCAGTTTTAGCTTTTTGTAATATCAGCTTAAGAGGTGTACAGTAAAAACACTGCTTAAGATGCTGTTGACTGTCTCTCCAATTTTCCCCCCTCTTTCTAATCCAAGGCTGCAGAATGAAGCTGGATTTGGAGCAGTTCACAGTCCTGTTTGTAGGCAAACTTAAAAGCAGCCCAGGCGATGACGTAAGTCTACTACCGACCCGTGTTGCGTAGTGGAGTTAAGTGTGCCTGCTGTGGATACAATCACGCTATTGACCACATTTCTGTTGGCGAGGTCACTGCTGGGTGGCGTACAGTGTAGCACACAGCTGAAGGCTGAAAAACTGATATCTACTCTAAAGGCATTTCTTTGTATAAGTGGGGTTATCAATCAAGCACTTCAACACAGGTTACAGAGGAAATTCATTGTTTTGTGTCTACAAAGATTCATAGGACTGCGTTCACTGTGTACCTCTTGCAAAAATACTTTTTTGTTTAGTTTTAGCTTGCAATAGACAACATCTGGGAGAGCAACTGGTTATTGCTAACAGCTGCAAGAAAAAAAATGGATGCTTCAACTTATATGATACGGTTTTAAATAAAGGCTACAGTGTTTGCTTTGCAAAGGTGAATCCAGAAGAATAGCAATTCTGCCTTCATTAGCTTAACAAATAACTGCACAGTCATGTATATGTGATTCTAGGGGGATGTCAGCTTCCGTCATGGATAGCCTAGACAGTTACAGGCTCAACCACTATCACAATAAGATAAAGAAAAAATTATATACATAGACAAAAAGAAAAAAACTTCCCTGTCTGGCTTTGATTTAAAGTTGGAAAAGTTAGCAAATCGTGCTAAACAGCAGCTATGAGCCAATTGGCTAAACATAGGCTTATTGGTAGTGATTGTCAAAATAAATTAAACATACAACCAATATAAAAAGATTAAAATAATTACTTTAGTCACCAAGTTAGATGTTAAGTATATAAAAAATATATACATTTATTTGAATTTGTTTACAAAAGGCTAGCAAACCAAACTAAACAGCAATCTATACGCCAATTCTCAATATCTCTGTACTAGAAATAAATAGAAGGCAAATAAAATGAATGTAACAGCCAAAGCCTGCAATTTTATTGGCGGAATGAAATGTTAATTGTAAAAACACACCTAAAAATAAAAGTACTTCTTTCTGGCCTCGACTTACATTTGTTGACAGAAGGCTAGCAAAGTAAGCTAAGCAGTAGCTATGAGCTAATTTGTGGAACTTCCGTAGAGATCTTTAAAGTAAATTAAATAGAAAATATTAAATAATTCTAAGATTTACCATCTAGACATGAGTAATAACATTTTCCATCAAGTTATTGTCAAGAAGGTGACAAGCTCAACCTAAATACTCTTTTAAAAAGGCCTTGTTTATTTTCTCCAGTCTATAAAAAAAAAAAAAAAACCTGTCTTGAAGTGCTTGATAAAAACCAGTTAAGGTGCTGAATGGGCGGTGTGGTAAAATGTGTGTTTGCTCAAGCTGGCAGTAAAGCACTACATTAAAAAATAAAAATAAAAAAATAAAAAAGTACTCAGCAGTGTTCACTCTATTTTTAAGACTACCTCTACAACACATCTTGCACAACGTCCCTTAACAACACACAATATTTAAGCACAGGCACTGTATTTACACAAGCAAAAACCTGAAAAAGAGGAAATGCTGACCACTGTTGTGCAGTATGCTGTGCCATTACTTTGTCAACTTGAAGCAGGTCCAGAGCATTTTTCAGATCTGCAGTGTTCAAAATAGAAGCTGAACATTGGAATATATACTCTTACCTCATGAATGTAATAAAGTCACTGTGTATTCTAAGACACTTGTTGTCACATTGTGAATGATTAACACTCAGGCTGGCAACATTATTATCTTTCAACGTCTTTCGAAACGAAATTTCATGTATTTGTTCTAAGTCTCAAAGGTCTGTATGTGACAGAGTATTAGGATGGCCACACTGGTCCCCGTTACAACCCAAAAAGTTGTTCTCCTCAGCAGCTACAGTTCTAGTTGCAGTAGTTGCATTTACTTCCACATGATTTGACTGAAGTGAAATGTGCAAATCTTTGACCCTGATTAGCTGTGCTTTCACAATAGCATTACTTTTGAATTACCGTGGTGAATGCCATGTGGATAAGACATGTAACCTGGAAAATTTGGGGGTCTATAAACCTTGCATCTACATCATTACATTGCCTTGCAGAAGTAGTCAAACCTCTTGGACTTTATCACATGTCACGTCATAACCACAAACCTTATTTTACTAATACAAATACAATCCAATGCAGCAAGTGCCACCAAGTTAGCAAACAGTCCTCTTGTGTTTTATTAAAGCTCAGCTACACTGATAGGTCAGGCAAGGAGATTTATTAAACTTGACCATTTATTAAATCTGATTTATTCAATCAGAGAAGAAGCCAAGAGGCCAATGGTAAATCTGGAGGAGCTGCAGCCATTCACAGCACAGGCGAGGAAATCTACTGATCGGACAGTTATCAATATTGCACTTCAAGAATGTGGCACTTGTGGAAGAGTGTCATGAAGAAACATGATCTTAAGAAGTCCAGCTTAACGATTTCCACAATCCACATTGGGGAGACAGTAAACATGTGGAAGATGATGCTCAGATTGGAAAGATGACTGTTTTGCCCAACATGCAAAATGCAATGTGTATATGACCCAAAACACACCACCTCCACAGTGACACAAATGGTGAAGGCAGCGTCATGCGGTGGGGGGTGCCTTCATTCAGCAGGAGTAGGGAAGCTGTTTAGGGTCGAGCAGAATGTGGCTGCAGACAAACACAGGACAATTCTGGTGGAAAACCTGCTGGGGGCTCCAAAAGACTTGAGACTGGGGCGGAGGCTCACCTTCCAACAGGCCAAAAATAAAATACACTAAGGGCAACAAGGAAATGATTTAGATCAAAGCATATTCATATGATAAAATCCACTTAAAGTTTAGACCTAAATCCAGCTGAGACACGACATTCTCTGATCAGAACGCCCTTTGCCCAGTGACAGGGATTGAGCTATTTATCGTTTTGTGTTAGCCACATTAAATTCCATAAAAAATATATAGTTTGTGGTTAGAACATGTGGAAAAAGTTCAAGGGGCATGAAAGCCTTCTCAAAACACTCTACATCATGTTGTCACCATATGAACTGGACACCAGCTTCAATCTCTTCCCTTCAGCTGCTTGATTGGAGCGAAACCAACCAAAGAGTCCATATGGTTTCTTGTTAAGCTTAGCTGTAGTTGCACCTGTACTGTCAGCAGGAACGCAGATAGAAAACTTAAAGACTGACAGCCACGTGGCGTGTCAAATCCTTTGGCCCCACACGAAGATCTGCTCCACACGCTCCGCACAGTTTGCTATGAGCTAACAGTCTTAGAGAATTTCTCCCAAATTCGATCTTCACATTTATTTATTTATTCATTATTAGTGCCACAATACTTTCAGTGGAACCCAGCCCTGGGTCCATCCCCATGTGCTCTCAGACATTGATCTATGCTAACAGAAACCATGAGATGGTCATGAACAGAATGGCACTATTGCGTTTAGACAATCAAGTTATTTCTGTTTGTTCTTTGTTTTTTTTGTTTGTTTTTTTTGGCACAGTTCACACGATGGTTCCAGTGCTGCCCTGAAGGTGTTGAGAGGTGTAGATGTTCTCCTAGTTGGTCTAGCCTCTCTTATTTTCAATGTAAAGTCTCCATTTCAGTTTTGCCACAAAAAGAAAAGGTCCATTTATTAACCCGCAGGGGCCCCTTCAGCTTAATACTGTTCGGAGGGGGCCATCCCAATTTTCAGCGGTGACCTTTTCGGCAAGAAAACGGACCGTCTTTCGACGACAATGTACATTCAGGAGTAAAATGACAGTGTTTAAGCATCAGAGCAGACATTTCTGCCACCGTTCGTTTGGTCTCCTCTCTCTACATTGCGGTTGTCCTTGAGCAGCACATCGTCTGGTGAAACGTGAGAAAAGCCCAGGACATTCCACTACATTTATCCTTTTTAAAAAAAAAAAGCCATTAACATTTACTCAGCAGAAATGGAACAAATGTGCGGTGGACTTAATGGAAATGCAGTACTTATATAATATTCACCTAACCCTGAACTCTTGGTCACCGTGTAGCTGTAGCTTGGTTATGTGTGTATAACACAGCTGTGCACAGTAAGTGTGCAATGTACTTATACATGGCTGGGCAACTACCATTGATCTGACATCCTGTCTGGGCGATGAATCAATGCCAAAAAAAGATACTGTTATAGGGTGCATGTTTTTTGTGGGGGGTTTTTTCTGCTTTTCCCATATCAGCCAACATACACCCATAATATGTTAGTGTCAAAGGCTCAAAAGAGGCAGATCATATGATAGTTAATCTTAGCAGCTGCCATGGTTGGTGATCCTGGTGGAAACAACGGTGCTTGTGCTGTGCCCTCTGCCCGCTGCCGCAGGAAACCAGACCAACCTCAGGCTTCGGAGTGGAAATGGCAAAACGAAATGACCTCCGCACTGATCACAGAACCAAGATGACTGAAAAGAAAAGATGTGCTGCGATGTAGGTGGGAGTCAGGATTCCCCTCTCCTTCCCTCGGTGGCCCGTATCGCTCGTGGAGATGCAGGAGGCCGTTTGGACAAAGCTGCGCTCCTCATACGATGGAGTCCTTGATTTCTGAGCCCAGCCTCACTCGGGGCCGCGGGCAGGTCGGGGAGTAGTCCACGTGGCTCTCCTTTGCGTTGAGCGGCCGCCTGTCGGAGGCCTCGGAGAAGCTCTTGCTGTTCTCCGGCGAGGACTCGTGCGTGGGCGTGCTGCAGATGTAGTTGTCGTTTAAGGTCTGGTAGCCCTTGTGGTCTGAAGTCGAAACGGGGATGGTGTTTCCATTTAGGGGTAAGCTCTCTGTGGGCTTGCCAACTATCCTGGGCTTCTTCTGTTGCATGTTGGGGCACTCTCCCTGCTTCAGCATGGACTTCATATGATCTCGGTTCCTGTAGATGACGAACAAAGAGAACACGACGAGGGAGAAGGCCAAGAGGCCGCACACCACGATCAGCTCGTTCCAGTACGTCTTGGTGTGGGCCTGCTCAGAGCGAGACTCGCCGGGCAGAATGATCGTCTCCACCGGCACGACGTGAGGCGTGCGCGAGTGGCCAATCAGAGTGGTGCTCTCCTGGCGGGGCTCTGCCCTCACGCAGTAGTTGGCCAACAGCTGGCGGAAGTTCTCCTCCTCCGACCAACACTCGTACGTCTCCGTCCTGTCAGACTGGGCCACCACCACCAGGTTGCCCTCCTGGGTGGCGTAGAGGAACTGGCTGGCGCCGTCGCTGTAACGCCACCTCCTCTGAGCCAGGTTAGACCGCAGCTTACAGGGCAAGACCCGGAACGTGTTGGCCGGGACTGTAATGAGCTTACAACGAGATGCGCCTGGAAAGAGGAGGAAGACAGCCGCTTTAAACAGTAACGTTCAAAAGAACACGGGTTCATCACGGTAAAGTAGAATATCATCGAAAAGCACATTTGTTTCAGTAAGTCAAACCAAAAACTGAAAGCTACATATTTCAAATGCTTATTTCTGTTAGTTTTGTTGATTATTGCTTATAGTTAATTACAACCCAAAGTTCAGTTGCTCAGAAAGTTAGAATTTCGGAGGACCAATAAAAAAACAACTTCTGTACTAATACAGAAATGTTATATTATGATCCTCCCAATCATGGGAAAGACTTGACTCGTCATTACTCCCTGCATAAGGAAGATAAGCCACAAAAGTTCATTGCTGAAGAAGCTGCCTGTTCACAGAGTGCTGTATGCAAGCATATTAATGGAAAGTTCAGTGGATGGAAAAAGTGTGGTAGGAAAAGGTGAACAAGCAATAGGGACAACTGCAGTCTTTCTGCAGATTTACTGCTTTAATGCAGCGTGGCATGGAGGTGACCGACCTGTGGCACTCCTGAGAGGTTGAAGAAGCCCGGGGTGCTTTATAAATTAACTTTTACATTACATTCCAATTTACTGAGATGGTCACAGCTAACATTTCACATCTGCTCTCTTAATGCTGAAGGTGGCAAATATTTATTTTAAATTCTTTTTCTTCAAAATTAAATCAAAAACTTGTTTGTTTTTTTGTATACATGGACAACTGGAGTAGCAACATCATCTAAATGCTGAATTATCCAGTTGTCTGTTGTACCAGTGCAGTATTTGTTGACTCGTGCAAGGCTCGTCAGCCGTCCTTGTTTCCAGAAGAGATGCGTCATTTCGACTCTTAAGTGCATGTTGCTTGTCGTGTTTGCAAAGCGACAGGCAGCACTTAAATTAGAGACTGTTTTGCAGAGGCAGAACACACTCACGAGAAGCTGCTGGTCTGGTAGATCTGAGGAAGGGAAGAGTCGAGTTACAAATCGCTGATGTGTCAGCCTCCTCCACGTCCTGCTGCCAGTGGCTGAGAGAGAGAGAGAGAGAGAGAGAGAGCATACGAAAGAAAACAACAGGATGAGGGCCGGCAGCTGGCGTAAGACGCAAACCTTTCCTCTCCCAGTCGCTGGTTTTAAAAGCCGTGTCTAGGGCTTCGTCATCATGACTAAGAGCACAATGTTCTTATAAAAGCAGCTTTTTCAAGCATATGACTGAACCTTGGGAGGTTAAGTCATGTGGATGTCTGGCTGAAATGTTCACAGCAACAACAAAATCATGTGATTCTATTATGCTGAGATAAAGAGAAATTATCCCTGTTTACACATCGAGACGCACTGATCAGAATTATGCATCCGATTCCTGATTTTTGATACTGATTTTTGCCCATTCAGATTTATGAGAACTATAATTTAAGAACACGCAAGAACGGCATCCAAAATATACATATTTTTAACCCTTTCTGCCGTGTGCCAATGCTAATAATTTCTATTAGTAGCAGGGGTGATGTCCCACTGTGTGTGAGAGAGTAGTCACTGCAAAACACTTTTAGAAAATAATTACAGAGTTCAGATTTTTAAATGGGTATGGCATCTGATAGGCATATTAGCTCTTTGTGGATTAATAGCGAGGCACAAAAAATGTGATCAAAATCTTAAAAACAATCTTTAAATACAGTGATTTTCCACCGTGCCATCTGTGTGGGACTTCTCACCTGTCAGGCGGGGCCATCCTGACATCTTGGCACTGCTGCCCAGTCCAGGCACAGTAGGGATCCCTGGACAACACACACTCGCCACAGGTCAGGTAGTTCGAACAGTTAGCCACAGGAACCTCCACCAGGCCTGAGTACGACGACACAAACAGCAGACCCTACAAAAGGAAGAAAAACAGAAGTATTTCAAGAGCGTGCGTGACAAAAGTTGGACACAGGGCACGGGAGGCAATCTGGCTTTAGTTATGGGTTTCTGATTTCAAAAAGGGAACATCACGATGAAGCAATTACTTCAGATAAACAGAAAAGTCTAACTTAGCTAATGAACCAAGGCTGGCCTGCTACACTGTGATCATGTTTTCAGACACACATGTTAACTATGTCAGTTTTTTTTTTTTTTTAGAAAGTTCTCTGCTCACAGCAGAGACACTTCTCCCGTCAGGAGTGTAAAACAAATCGGTTTCCTTCATCTCTCTTACAGTCCAGCTGTACAACACCCAGTGACCCTGTTCACGCTCTAAACAGGCCAGCTAGTCCATCTGAGTGCTTCCTATTTCTTCTCGGATTCTCGCATTCCCCCATAATAAATATTCCTGCTTTTATTAGCATTACAGAATTGCAGATAAAGATGCAAAACTGCGATCTTGACCCAGAGAGACGTAGTTATGCAATAGGGAGAGTACAGGTAATGAAATGTAGCTCCGGGTAAAGTACCAGAGAGTGTAATAAACACTCTTCCAGGCAGTGCTAGAGCAAATTCAATGGAAAGGCTGCCGCGGAGGGACGTTGTCTGGAGTCGTTTCACTCTTTATCAGTTTAAAATGATATAAATGTGGGTAAACACTTAATATAACACGATAGGAGGAGGATCGCTGAGACAGTGATAGATTTCTATTAGGTTATCATGATTGTATTCTGCATTCATTCATGGCAACGTGACTTACTCGCTGAGAGTCCAGCTCGATGTGCTGCACGGGCTGCGGCTCTGCAAACAGAACCATCTCCTCTATGATGTGCATCTTATCGTTAACGTTGATAGCCTTGTGAAGCTTTCCCTCATCTGGGACACAGGAAGAGAAGAACGATGGCCTTGAGCTGACATGGTTTAAAAAAAAAAAAATGCATGCAGCTGTTTTCCTTCTCCTCCCAATACACAAGTGGCTCCTTTGTAAAACACACACACAAAAACGGCACCTGTTCCAATAAAGAGGACATCGTAAGCCCTCTCCATCCCTTGGATCTTGTGCACGGCGATCTGGGTGTAGCGCACGCTGCGCTTCAGCAGCAGGGGGGCACTGCGAATCACGCTGTCCATCAGGAAATGGTCCTTCACGAAGTTGAGGACTTTATCAGGCATGTGCAGAGACGACTGGATCCCCATTTGCCTGGCGTGGTTGGTCACGCACTGTGGAGGGGTGAAATAGGGATGAACAGCTATTTCAGGTCTGAAAAATTATTTACTCACCATGACCATATCTGCATTTTATCACGTTACAACCACTTCTGTGACAACCAAACACAAAGGAGTGTATAATTGGGAGGTGGAAGGGAATGGAAACATGGTTTTTAAACCATGACACTCCTAAATAGGAGCATTTGCTTTCCAGCAGGAAGATGACTCTAAACATAGAGCCAAAGGTACAACGGGAGGGTTTAGATGGTTCAAAGCATGCTTCGTTATTAGGATGGCCTAATCAAAGTCCAGATTAAAGTCCTGACCGAGTTTGATTTTGCAAAGAAAAACAAGGAAGAACATCAGTCTGTAGACGGGCAAAGCTGGTAAAGACGCGGCCCACAGGACATGCAGCTGTAATTGCAGTTAAAGGTGGTTCTTGACCGCTTCATAGCTGTGCACTTAATTCCAATAAAATATATTTGAATTTGTGGTTGCAATGTGACAGACTGTGAACAAAACTCAAGGGGTATGAATACTTTAGCAAGTCACAGTAACGTGACCAGAAGGAACTCTTTTGACAAACCCTCAGTAACTTTTGGTGACATTTCACCCAATTAATGGTAAAACTGAACAGAAGCGAATTTCCTTCTGGACCCTTCTCTACCAATTTCTAGTAGAATGTGGTCTGAATAGTGAGTATTTAATTTGTTTTGAGTCTTTTAAGAGGCTACCACATTATTTCAGCTTTCCATGTGTTATTATCATCGCAGTGGTTTTAATAGGTTACTAAGCCAATTAAAATGACTCACCGCGCCAGGCCGTGGCTCAGGTACTGGGTGATTGTAGGTGTACCACTGCTGGGTCTCCCTGTTGACTTCTCTGTAGCGGCCACTGAAGGCAGCTTCCACCTGAGCCATGCTGAAGGCACACACCGCCGAGCTACCCGACGCCCCTTTATACCTGTGAACAAATGAAGAGCTGCTCAGTGTCTCGTCTTTCAGGACAGCGGACTTTAGAAGGTGTGACCGAGAAGAGCGCCACTGCGGGCATCTTGAGCCTCACCACTGAGAAGTGAAAACGCCGTAGAAGACGGTGCTCTCCCAGCTGTCTCCCGTGGGCTTCAGAACGAACATGTCCTGGATGATGTTGAAGGGGAAGCCGTCGTCAGGGAGCGAGCACAGGAGCTGGGCCTTCAGGAAGGTGGTCCACTTCTTCTGCAGCACCCGCTCACCTCCCTTGTCTCCCTGAAAGGAAATCCACATTGTTGCAGAATATCACTGGAGATTTTCTGTTGCATTATTAATTCGGTGAGCACATAATCTCCGCTCACTCCGACAGGGTCTGTGGGGCCGCCTGCCGCCCGGTGATAAGAGGGGATGGAGGTCAAGAGGAGTGAGGCTGTGTCATATGAGCAGCAGCAGCAGGGGCTTAGAGTTTAGCTCACATCTGATACCAGCAGGAGACATTTTAGCTGCATTGGTTGGAGGAGCAGGTCTTGGCCTCTGAATTAGCCCAATACGGGCTTAAGCTGCACACATTTAAGATTTTAAAGCCCGACCCACATCCACGTCGGGGGTAATGTCTAGTAATTATATACAGAGCTCTTCAGGAGGTCAAACATAATTGAACACTTGACTAAAAAGTTGTGTCATGAACCAGTGGGGACCACATTTTCAACCGTACCTCAACAATTATTACAGCTAAACAGGGAAGGGAATAATTTTAGGATTAAACGCTTGCAGTTGGAAATCAAAGCTGTGAAACCACAACCTGAAGTCCACCAAGTGCAGGTGAAGCAAAACGAATAGGACAAAAGGGATATTCATCTATTATCAAACAAAAAGGACATTATAGCAAATACAGTAAGTTTACCGTGAGTTATAAATCATTTCAAAAACTGATAAAGTCCAAGTTAAGAAAACAGGCATAACAAAAAAATTTATGTAGAGATAGAAAACCTAAAAATCCTCCAGGTATAAAACATGGCTAGATCATAATCTGCAGTTACATCACAGCATCAAATTCACCCATCACAACAGGAAGCCGCAACCGTAAATGGTCGACCATACTGAGAAACCGCAACAACATCTACTGCCGCTGAAAAAGAGAAGAGGTTTTAGGTCCGTCCAATGAATGTCTGACTAAATATAGAAAAAGGGTGGAGTGAGCACTCCTACTTTCCCTAAAGATCCTCTGTTCAGGAAATACAGGTGAGCTTTGTGAACGTAAATGGATGGTTTCCACGTCAAGCAAAAACATAACGAGTCTCTGACTTATGAATCCACTTGGTTTCTGGGCACAGAAACGACCCAAAGCTCAGGGGTGAAGAGGCAACACAGTTAATGTCAAAACTACAGCAAACGTGTCCCTTCAAGGCAGCATATATGTAGCATCAGCTGATCATCCTGGAGACATCTTTGCTTGGAGAAAGTGCCGAGTCGACGGACGACGGCCTCTTTTAGTTTAGTTGTACCTTGTAAAAGTATCTAGTGCACAGCCATGCACCTCAGTGTAAACAGGCTGGTCAGAACCGGTGCCGAAATGACTTTACTTTGAATGCTGAAAGAATTATATATATTTTTTTCTACTTTATCTCAGAAAGTCATTTGCAACTTTGGTGACTTACAGGCAGCATAGGTTTGCTTTAAATAATTCTTTATAAAGAAAAGCCAGCAAGTCATCTTTTGCCTGCAATAAGAGATAGTTATGTAAAGTCAGCAATACTACTGTCAAATGGTGTATTAGAACTTATTCTGAACGTCCTTTTGAAGCAACTCGATCTTTAGTGCAATTTTTCTCTTTTTCAAGTTGTGGAGTTCAATTTCTCCTCTTGTGTTTTTTCAGGTCAAAATATTAAATTTTTTGTTGAAGATGCCGTTTATATAGGGAACGGATGGCACTATGTGTCATTTTGTGAAAGAAAAAGAAAGGGTGAAACATCCCTCATGCAAAAAAAGTAAAAAGAACCTGTTTTTTTTCAGGCTTTTTCTTGGTGGCTGTTATAAACAAACAAACACATAATTTAACAGTGGCTTTTAAAAAAGAGGAAGAAGTGTCTTTTTAAAATACAGTATAATAATTGAAGGCTACCATTTTGTAGAATATTCTTGTACTTCACTTTACTTGTCCCCATGTTCTAGTGGGTCCCGTGGAGGCTCTGACATAAAAGAACAAAGTAAATATGAAATTATTAAAATGCAAAAATACATACTGTAGAAAGTGATAGAAACATCTACCATGGACAGCACTTATGCATGTAATTTGTCTGCTGCTTTTTGCCAGCCCTCTCTCCTGGCTTTAGCAGACTTTGAGGTGTTCCCTGTCGTTTTAATTAATGACTCAAATTCGGCATAACCTTCCATTAAAGCTCGTGTTCTGATTGGGAGAAAAACTGTGGTTCTTTGGCCATGCTGAACAGCCAATAGCAGCGCTGCTGATCAATGTTTCTACTATCGATACATTTCCCCTTTTAAAGCGACGCATGAACGCGCAGTTATCTCAGATAACTCAATCCAGCCATACTATTCATAAACAACAGGTGTGTTCGTAGAACCCAATTAGCCGGATCATGATTAGCCGGATGAAATCATCTTGGATGTCTCATTTGATCTCGGATGTTTTAAGCAACGTACGAAGAACGGACCCCTGCAGTGGAGCGACCTCATCCTGGCGTGTCACTCTCAGGTGCGCAGACAATACAGTCCCCAGGGATTTGCACACAATTTATTGGTTCCCGGCATGGCTCAAACAAAGAGGCAGAGTAAAGAGGGGTGATACTGGCCAGAGCAGATTTTTCTGTTGATACAGATTTTAAGTAATTATTGGAATGAAAGATATTTTCAGTTTGTATTCGATATTTTCAGTTTGTATTCGTTTATAAATGTATTGTTTTGTTTGCTCTTTGTCTAGAGCAAATAGTGTCATATTTTTCCATTTTCATTTGATGCAACCCTAATAATAGTTTTTCCCAATTTAGGTTCATTTCTATTTAAGCTGTTTGTCATTGTTGTTCGTTGTTGGTGGTACTGTTTGGTTACACTGGTGACTACAAAATAAAAAAAAGAACAAGAATTTTCCACAGATGTCGCATTGCCTTGTTTTTTTTGTTTTTTTGACTGCTGTTTGGGTCCCAATTCCATGGCCGCTCGACCAGTTTGACAGTGCCCATTTGTTAGGTCTCCAAGCTCTCCTCACAAATCCTCATCTAAGTCTGCACTTTAAGATCTCACATTGGAGAGGGAGATTTAGGTTTCGCTACTTTGTTCCTGGGCAGCCACTGTGTTATCCACCGGTGCGTGAGGGTTCTGCTCTGTTCTTGTGGACCTTGTGCTCACATTTTTCATACATGTATCGACATAACACATAGATAAATACATTTGGTTTTGAGATATAAGCTCAAAGTTGTAAAACTGATATCTGACATCCATCCAACTATTTTCTATATCCACTTTATAGGGTCTAAAGGAAAGCCCCTTCTACTGGAGGCTGTATTAATAAGAACATCAAAACTTCAATAACACTGGATGAAATCCTTAAATCACTTTGCATCATCCTCTTTTCTTTAAAGGCTGGCGCTGAGGTCAAATCATGGAAGATATTGTGGGCTCTTTGACAAAAGAAAAGGGACGGACAGTAATTAAATCTAGGATCAGAGCTTTATGGAATGCAATCTGTAGAAACCAAAGTTACAAAGGAGATTTTAAAAACCAGCGACAAAAATGCCGGCGTGTCATGTTGCAAAATATTGATCGATCTTTTTTTCTTCAGGAAAGAACCCGTGGAACTAGAAAAACCCACAGTGAATATTAGCAGCTTGGAAACCTGATATTTCTTTCTTTCCTTACGACGACTCCTACACAGAGATGAAGCACTCGCTCCCTTTTAGTCTGACACAAAATACTCCCAAAAGCCCGTCTCAGATTCAGCGTGTAAACACAAGCCGAAGGACACTCCTCCAAAATGTAGCCAGCGAGCAGAGGAGGAGCAAGAGGGAGGGAGAGCAAGAGCCAAACACGAACCAAGCAATCCCGAGAAGCATCCCCTCTAAAACCGAGAAACAACTCCTGGATGACAGCACAAGGAGGGAACCACCTGAGAGGAGATAATAAAGCGCAAAACAACCTCCTCCTCCTCTGTGTGCTGTCACACACACAAAGCATCTGGCTGCTGGCTCCGGTGAGCTGAACCTCCAAGGGACCTATGCAGGACCCGGGAGCCAATTAGGAGGCTGTGCGTGTAATGAGCAGGCCACATTCCTGCTCGCTCAGCTGTCCGCCGCTGCTGTCGCAGCGCTCTGCTAAAGCATCGCGTTATTTCCGCCACACCCTTCTGTCAGCCAAAGCCAAACAAAACGCACTGCTTTACCCGACCCTCCTGAGTTTTAACAAACCAAAGGGTCTTAGAACACATCCGGAGCAGAGGAGCGTATCGCAGGGAAATGCTCGCAGCTCACGAGCCTGCTCTCCTCGGTCCCCGAGTGAACACACCTGAATAAACACAAGGAAGAGGGAGTGGGAGAAGGGAGGGGAGCAGATGGGAAAGAGGGAGAAAAACAACTGACCCTGGATTGCAAAGTTTTCCCAGCTCAAACGGTAGTGCAGAGTATGGGATTTTCCCCTTTCTGATTGACGTTAAGGCGACAAGAAGCTGTTTTTCTAGATGAAGGTAAACACCCAACATGGTTGAGATATTCTATAAAAATGTGGTCTATAACAAAATGGGTTCTGCCCATTCTCATCAGTGTGTTACAAATGCATTCAGGAAATAAATCCACCAAAAAAAAAAAACCCCGCAAGACGGTGTGTAGTTTGGAAGATCTGAGGGGAAATTTCCTCAGCAGCTTTCACAATCAGCGATTACAGATGATGGAAGCCATTCAGGTGGCAATTTGCCTTTTTTTGGCATCTCTGTGTAAATTGCTCTTCGATCAAAATGAAATTCACTCGCCCAAAACAAGCTTCCACATGCAGGTGTCTCTAATGATGTATAGCAAATGGCTTTATTGATTTCCCCCCCCATTTTTTTGTTTATGTGTCAAATCAACTCCTCCTCCAAAAGGTGTTGACATGCTGTCCGTACGGCTGCAGCAAAGCGTTGACCGCTGCATGGATTTCAAGACAATCTGGCAACAGCAAAAACATGGAAGCCAGATTTCATTCTCAAAGACGTTCACTTTGAGCCAAGTTGTTATAAAAACTACTTGGTCTAGTCAATGTGTTCCATACGGATGCTGAATGAAGTCTCTGGTGGTCCTGGTTGGCTTGTGGTGTCAGTGGGACATTTGTTTGAACAAAAGATAGCTTCCCGGACACCCAGATGATGGCGCTCTGTCAGTCTGAGCTCCCCCCATCGAGTTGGGCTCCCAGGTTTCAAGCTCTAACCCATGCAGTGATCAGTTCTGCTGCGGATTTAGCACAACAAAATGTTAATCGGCTGACGGCTCAGTCGGCTAATAGATGGTGAAGCAACAAACCAGCGTGCCCCCCCGTTACTCCACCCTTTAGTTGTAAAGTTATTACTGGCTAATGTGGCCAATAATAACAGGTGATGGTAGAGCCACACTGACGCTGACAATTAAGAGCAAAAAACAAGCAGTAACCTGTTGTGACCTACGTTGCCGCTTTAGCTGATCACTAAGGAAAATGTGCATAATTAGCAGAAAGCCAGGAATTGTACAGGGCTGCTGCATTCAAGCAAAATAAAAAGGTGCTTCACAGAGGAGAGAAAAAGCCATTCTTCTACCTGCGTCGCACAGTTGAACTGCAGCAAGTCGCCACAGTCTGTGGGCCTTTGTGTCAATGATTTCCATATATAGAACCAGGGAGGTGCTCTGCTGCGAGAGGTGTCGCAGTTCCTACTACCAGAGCCTTGCAGGACTAAGTCATTAGGCTGTCACTTGAGATTACATGCTGTCTCCATGATTCCTCACATTACCGCCTCTGCGAAAAAGAAGCATCGGGTCAGGAAAAGGGATGCTGAACGCATGTTTATCAAGCAGTTTTGCAACCCCCTCTGACGGTAGATGAAAAAGGGTTAAGTCTGCATCTGGATATCCAGGTTGATAGATTATCCTAAACTCTGACAGAGTGAGGGAGAAAGGGACGGCCGGAAAAAAGGGGCAAATTGTTAGTGTCAACTGCAGTTTGCATGCGTTTCTGCAACAGAAAGAGGAAAAAGCGTTTTATTTTCCTGCGAAAGACCCCTTGAATACTAATAACGCCTGCAAAGCTCAAAGGGCTGCTGGTGAAAGGCGAGGAGCTGGTGGGATGGACGAGTGCAGCTGACATTGTGAGGGAGAGGGGAAGATGACATTGCAGGGAAACTGAAAGGAGGGAGGGAGGGAGGCGATGATGATTCAGACAAGGAGGAACACAAATCTGTTAAAAAACATGTTTGTACACTCTAACAGAGAAAAGCGTCAATGGACCTGCAATGTTTTTTCCCCCCCACTACGTCCACACAAGCGTGACGTCTGGTTGAATGTGGACAAACGTGCTCCGACATGGGAGTGGTCCCTCCCGCGTTTTCAAGGGGACAGCGGCAGGATTACAGGCAGGAAGTTTTCAGGCTTCTTTGTGTTCAGTTGCGCGACACTCCCGCGTCTTACCTTGCACACGCGAGCGATCCGCGACACGACGGTGTTGTCGAAGAAGTCAAACTCTTTCCCCGCCTCGCTGAAGAAGAAGTAAATCTTGTCGTCGTCGCCCACAGGGTTGCCTGCCGGCTGACTCTCCTCGATGTAAGCCGACCCGACAAAGACCGGATCTGTCCACAACAGAGAAAGGAGACAAACAGGTTCCGTGTTTATCACTTACACGCTCGCTGGGGTTACGGGCTTTAAGGCCGGAGCGAAGCGGTGTGACACAGTCCTGAGAAAGCAGAGGAAACGGGATGCTCTGGGTAATTGCACTCAGATGCCTCATCAGGACCACTCTGCACAGATTACCAGGCGATCAAAAGACAAGAGCCGTCCTAATTGTGCGCAGCATGCAGAGAAGTCCAGCAACAGTCGGGTGACGCCGTTCCGATGTTCCCGGGCTGCTGCTGATAGGACCGGGCTGCAGCGCTCCATCAAGGGCTCGTCCTGGCTTCCATTAGTGACTTAGCCTCGCTAATGACCGCCGCTTTTTAGAGCTTATCTGCTTCGGCTGCGACTTAATGGAGGACATGCAGAGGGAATAAGAAAACAGGCTCACCTTGCAGCCATTTTAAGGAGTTTTCTGTTTTCAGTGCAGTTCCCCGACCCAAACTTTTGTGAATGACCGGCTCGTTCCCTTGGAAGTTGCTGACGGTACCGGTGTATAACTCCCCATCTGGAAGAAAGAAACAACAAAGTTTTCTATAACAGATCAATGGTGCAGCGATTAAGCAGCTAGTGATCAGAATCTGCCTTATTTTCCCCAGATAATAATAAATCTTCTCAAAACCAACATATATTCTGCACAAATAAACTGAAAAGAGACGGTGGGAGGTACCAGCGTCCCTCATATTGAGTTGGCAACATTCGGCCTCGCTAAAGTTTTCCAAACCTCTCAGGTCGTGAGGACGTCTCGGGTCCACAGCCCTCTTAATGCGACACACATTTTGTCCGCCTTACTTATGATCTCTTCCAAAACTTCAATCTTCTTCCAACGAGGACAGTCTTTTGTTGATTTTGATGTGTGCTCGGACTCACTGTGATGCTGAAAATAAAATGCCCTCGTCAACGTATGGCTCTCAAGCCAACAATGGGGTCCACCATGTCAAAACCTCCAGTTCTGTCCAAAGAAAAGCAACCCCAGAGCATGATGCTGCCACCACCATGGTTTACTGTGGGTAGGTGGCTCCTTTAGTGATGCTCAGGGTTGTTATCCCCCCCCCCCCCAAACTTATCAAGTTTAGATCAGTCAGACCACAAAGGTTTTAGAGGATTTTAGCCAGGCCAGGAGGAAAAGGCTTCTGTCCTTCAATCTTACTCCTGTGTTCAGACACATGGAGAATACAGCAGACCACTTCTGGCATGTAGAACACAATCAATACTTGCTGAAAATTCATGCACCTCCTTCAGCGATACCCTCGAGCTCCCTCCCTGGTCGGTTTCTCTCCTGGCTTTTATTAATCAATAATGGAGCAATGTGCAGTGTTACTGATGTAACTGCAGCTCCACATGTTCTCCAATTTTTAATAAATGTTCTTATTGAACCATGCTCTAGAAACAACTTTTTTTTTTTTTACCTTCTCCCGACTGATACTACCATTTTACACTTGTCTGAAAACCATCAAGCTTAGCAGGTTTGAATAAGTGGGTTTTGAGATGTGATTTTAAAGTTCTGTAGGAGTGTGAGTTCCTGATGGTTTGGGGCAGTGAGCTCCAAAGGGTGGGGGCAGCAGCAGCGAAGGCTCGGTCCCCTGAGGTTTGGTGCGGGTGTTGGGTGTGAGGAGGTTGGTGACTTAAGGACTTAAAATATATTTTATAAATGGCTCTTGAAAGAGACAAGAGAGTCCATTGATCTAAAGTGCAAAGAAAGAGAGTTCCAGGGTCTTGGGGCCACTGAGCAGAAGGCTCTGTCTCCTTTTGTTTTCAGCCTGGTAAGGGGCAGCATCAGCAGGTCCTGGTCACCGGACCTCAGGGCCCTACCAGGGACCTACCAGGGACATAGGGGTCCAGAGATCCCCTGGTAGGCGTCCATGAAGCCCTCTCCCAGTCAGTAAAAGAATCTGTCAGAAGCCAGGCAGCAGCCTTTTGACAGTTCCAAGGAGACGCGTGTTCAGTGCATGCATCAATCCAAACGTGATGAAAGACAAGCATGAAGAATTATTCCCAGTTCAGAACGTGACACAGCGGAGCCCGGTTGGGCGATATTTCTCAAATGATAAAAACGGGAACGAAGCAGAGGCTTTTTTTTCTGCCTTTACTTTGGAGGCTTGACACGGTCCTCCAAAGTAAAGGCAGAATCAAAAAGGTTGTGCCAAGGTTCCCAATTGAGGATTTTACCAAAGAACCAAGAAGTCCAATTGTTTCCTTTATCTTAGACGTGCATTTCTCTGGTGCAAGGATAATTATTTCTGAGACAAAACTGTCTGCCATCCAGTGTTTTACAGAGTCTAAGCACTTTAAGTCACTGTAAGCTCTGTAACAGAACAGGGAGCGAGGGAATAAAGCCTCTCCCACGCCCACAGCATCAGGGTGAATTATTCACTAATCTCCTGTTAAAAAAAACAAAAACCTCTTTCTCTTTGCTTCCGGCTATTTATTAGATACTCTGACGCAGACAAACAACATTAGCGGCCGCGTCATGACTCATCACTGATTCAAAGATGGAGCTCAGATCAAAGCCGCTTCCTGTCCGCTCCCGAGAGGAAGTCGTTCCTGAGAAGTGAGAGTCTTACTACGTACCCACGATGATGGCGGTGGATTTGTACTCCGGATTAAAGGGGCAGCGGCTGCGCCCGTCTTCCGTCACAACCTCGCCCGCTGCGTCTCTCGCCAGTGTAAACGTGGACGTGTTCTGGGGACAAACGGGGAACACACAGTTAGGGACGGACCAATTAATGCTCTGGTTAGGAGTTAGCTCCGAGGCCTCCAGCGCGTTTCCTCCAGAAGAAAACACAGCACACACGCTCGGCAGTGGGAAATACGGACATCTTGTTTTTTTTTGTAATTAAACTGACCACACATGTCAGTCTTATTTCCATTAATGGCAACCTGTAAGGAGATTACTGTGATTAGAAACTGCCAGGATTTTTAATTCAAGGTTATAGTGTGAAAATCTCTTCACCGGCCATTTCTGACCATTTTTTATGTCTATATCAACAAATCCCATGAAGAATCCATGTAGATGATCTTCAAAAGCCCATCAGATGTTCATTCATCAGCATCTAAAAGGCCGCACTACATTCATTTCCCTTCGTTCCCTGTACGAAATCAGCTCGCTATAAATGCTCACTAATGTGCAATAATCTTTTACTTAGACTAATCTCGACTTACTTCTTCGTTTGAGTATCATCTGCTGAAAGCCACAGCAATCAGCTGTTACTGCTCTTAAAATGTTGCTGACGGATCTTTTTTAAACATTTATGCAATAAACGAAAGTGAAAGTGCTGTCAAGCATTAAAGGATTTGGTACGGGGCCCATATGGGATTCTCAGAGAACGACCTTCTGTAAAAACAATGCTACAGTTTTACAGTAATTCCAAACAAATCAGAACTAACATTTTTTAACCGCCTTTATTTAAAACTGGAGAAATTGTTTATTTTCTTTTTACTGCTGCTGAAACAGCACCTGCTGAATCTAACAGTATTTTAAAAGTGCTTGTTGCTGTCCTGTTCTTTATAGAGCAACACAAGGGGACCAACAACGGCAGTTGTCAGGCGGCAGTCGGCTGCGTGGCGGTCCAGCCAGTCGTGGGTTTCTAACTACAGGATTTACACGAAATAGAGGTACCTTCATAGGAATGATGGTTGGCAATATGAAATATTCAATATTCTTTTTCAAGGAAGGGCAGGGTGCAGCACCAAGTCAACGACGGCGTGTAGCAACAGGTAGGGGAGGGGCAGCACTGGATTGCTCTATGCTCTGTGTAACTGGAGAAGAAAATCTGTTTGTTGGCTTTAGCTGACGTCTCACTAGAAAAAAAAAAAAAAGCTTTAAACCCTAGAAATGCTGTGATGAAAATTTTGGTCAATCAACATACATTGTTTTATGGTCAATGCATGTTTTATTTAAGATTAAGCAAATTAGCGTGTGCGTGTTATACTAATCAGAAACTAAATAGGGTCATGAGGTCAGACCTCAAAGAAACCAGCAGCAGCCATTAAAATTCTGCTCAGTGCATCTTTGGACTAAATGGTCAAACGAATATTTGGCAAAAGTTGAACAAAAGTTTTTCTTGTCAAAAAGACCAAATAATTTAATAGTTGGGTCACGCACCCCCACAAATCCACAACTAGACAACAGAATACGTTTAGAAAAAATAGTCAGCTAAAAATCCAGACCTTCACGTGAATAAAAGGCGATGGGACATCAAACACCAATTACACCTGAATACAAGAACTTCAACCACCTGGTGCACATATTTTACAGATTACTTCTAAAGTTTAGCTTAATTTTTTAATTATAATGAATAAAATGATGCTGTTTATGGGAGCTTTAATTTACCCAGCTGTGATCTGGTGATTGGTTTTATCCCGATTAATGATGCCATCAGAAATTGGCCTGTGACCTGAATCGTTTGATCTTCAGCCGAACTGGACCTGTCAAAAACTGAAAAATCGAGTTCAGTGACGGCACCATATCTAAGCACTACCAAGTTGGGCTGGTAATGACACTGAAGTTGCTGAGTGAAGATGACTCCAAGTTAGCTCATTTCAATTAGTGAGCTGTTTAACAATGGAGTCAGAGAATGCCAAGAGATACAGGGAAATGGTGTTTTCTACAACCTGTTGAGAAACATCTGTGGTCCAGTCAGTATACATAACAGCAAGAGAGAGCAAGACTTTAGTGGATAACAGGAAGGTGCTCTGTTTTATCATTTTGAGCTTTCAACCATTGTCTGTTATGGAACATGCTGCATTTGGAAAAGTCAACCTTTCGGAAATAAAAAAAATTGAAGTGATGTACATTCTGGGAATCCATACAGCGTGGAGACCGCTAGCTTTTGTAATGCTAGCAATGCTAGCATTAGAGCAGGAGTCAGCAACCGTTTTGAAACTGAGAGCTACTTCATTGGTGTTGTCATACGAAGGGCTACCAGTGCTGACCCTTGAACTAGAAGAGTTACAGTTCATCTTCACTTTTATGTAAAATAAACACATTTTTCATGCGTTGTTACGGATATTGTCATTTTTAAATCTATATAAATATAAGTGTGAATAAACAGGAAGAGTAATGGAATAAAATAAGGTTTTACATGCATCTCATTGGCGGGTTGCACTGTTTTTACAACAGACTCATGGGCACCACATGTGGTCCTGGGGGCTACTTGGTGCCCGTGGGCATCCTGTTGGTGACCCCTGCATTAGAGATTAGTCCTCGCACACAGCATGGAGGCTAAAGAAATACATTTTGAATCTTGCTCCTTTATTTTCTTATAATAAAGAAAGAATAATACATGAGAAATCAGAATAATCTATAATCTGTATCAGCAGGTCAATAAAAATGAGAAGTTGGAAATAGCCCAAAATTTAAACAAAACGAGGGAGGGTTACTGTAATATAATGGCTGTCTGTAATAAACTGACATATGTGGAAAAACCGACAGTGATAACAATAACTTGCTCCAGTGATCAAGTCAGACAGGACAGTCCACGTGGCGCCCTAGATTGGATAGTGCTCTCATGCTTCTTCATCATCAAATGTTTTAGTCTGAGCTTGTTTTAGTTCCCGTCCATCATCCTGATTGTTTAGTGTCTCTTCCAGGCCTCAGTGTCCCGTTACACTGCTCCTAAAGTCCCCCGTGTCTGTTTGGACGAGTGCTAAAACAAACCATTTATCAGTGGTAATATTAGGCATCTCAGAGACTATATTGTTAGGAATAGACACATACACACGTGTACACACACAGACTTTTGTCAACATGATGAGTGCCGCTGTAGACCCAGAGAGCTCCTACTTGCTTTCAATCCCAGCTCAGGGCCCGACGTCCTGCCAAGTCATCTCAAATCCGAGACATGCCGTGCTTTCCCTCCACTTTGACGTCAAAGCTGAGAGGCTAACTCCCCCTTGTTTTGAAGCAAAGCAGGCTGCGAGCTGAGCTGACAAGCTCCAATGCTAAAAATCAATGTCATGTCTTCTGATAGTTACCTTCAAATCTGATGTTCTTGACAAATCTACCGCTTCGTTCCTTTCTAGGAGACTCAGTACCTCCCCTGTTGCCTTGTCTGGTTAAAGAACCTCAGCAGGATTTACTTTTATTTAGACAAAGATCCAGCAAAGACACAGCGGATGAAAAGGACTGAATTTTGACTTTTATTTAAATAAATAAAAAGCCTAACATTAAGCATGCTAATGTAAAAAGAGAGTTTTTTTTTGGTTAAATGACAGGCTTTCATCTTAACCTTTGTTTTTGAACAAAGGATAGAGTGAGAGGTCGATACTTACTATGTAGGCACAGATGGGACTGAAGGCGTAGGTACCGCACACATAGAGATGAGTGCTATTGAGCCGCAGGAGAATTTTGATGTAATTGAAGCAATCGGTCTGGATGGGAACAAAACGGAGAGAGAGTCTGGTTCAGAAATTCACAAGAAATCTAAAGACCTGACGGCAAATACTGAAACGCCCGAGAGGGGGCATCAACAATACTTGCAGGGCTCCCCCACATGTTCTACGTCAATATTCCCCCCTGTTCCAGTCCTTTCCAGTCTCATTTTAAACAGATTTTAGGTTTTTGTACCCACAAAAACTGCACGCTGTTTAACGGATTAACGGATGAATGAACTGACATAATAGATGCACAGGTGGATTGATAGATGGATGGATCGATCTATAGATAGATAATCTAATGGATGGATACTGGAAAGTTAAATGGATGGAAGAACAGTTGGATGGATGGATAAAATGAATTGCTGAAAGGAATAGATAAACATGCTGAAAAAGGACAATCAGATAGATGCAGCTGTCAGGATACATGGATGGATAGATAAATGTTTTAGTGACAGGAACAGGTGAAAATAAAAAAAAGTCTTGAAATGCTGATATCGCTCCAAGCTTTATTTTCTTTTTCCATATGTATCTAGACCTGGAAGACACTTGAATCCTGTTGCTTTTGCAGACTTTTTCAAACTGAGAAGGGCGCTTCGCAGGATGTTTGACAGACCGTTCCTCAAACACTGTTGGGAAAACCTGCCAGCCTTACAGAGCGGTTGCCTGCAGAGCTTTGTGTAATACAGACAGAGCTGTGCACTGCAGCAGGCGGATTACTGAGGCTTCTCACCCAGGGACACAACAGCTGGCATGACAACAAGGTACCAGGGCTGACTGAAGAAGAAGAAGTTACACCCCCCCCCCCCCCCCCCTCCGGGAGCCGGCAGACTTGATGAGTCCGTTTGTTTCTGCTGGAAAGGTTTGTCAGCTCTGCGCTCATGTTATTGCCTCACATGTGAAGCAAATAGGAGATCGCAAGGGGAACACCAAACACACAGAGCGGGATAAAAAAAAGAATAGCGACAGGTTTTTCTTAATCGCTTACCTGCAAGTTTTTTCCTTTAAAGCTGCACTCCTCTCTTTTTCCAGCAGGAGTTCCCCATGTGAGCTGATGAGGAGAGATTGGGGGGAGAGGAAAGGCTGAATTAGTCAAATGAAATTAGGGTAACCATAGATAAATGATACCATAAATGCCCATCTCTACAGCCCCCCGCCCTCCCCATATATGGTTCAACCTCAAGTAAACCAACTAAGAAAATTGGAAACGTGTGCTGGCCAGGAAAAGCCAGCTCGCTGCCTTCCTAGTTGGGATCTGTCTGGCCCACCGCCGTGCTTACGTTCTTTTGCAGCTTGCTCTTGCTGATGTCCGAGAGGCTGAGGGCGAAAAGCGCCTCCCTGGCTCCGACGTACAGCATGTCGTCCTCCTGGCTGAGCAGCAGAGACGTGTAATTGAAGACGCCACCCACTGAAAATCTCTTGGCTGATCTCTCCTTTGCATCTGGACAGAGAAGAAATCAAACGCACGCACACAAACAGAAGGAGACAGCAGATTATTATCACAGAGAAGGACAGGACAAGAGGGAACAGAGGGGTACAGAACATGTCCCAGGTCCTGGAGTACAACCGGAGCTCAGACACTCTCGCTTTTCTGGTTCTTCATAGGGGATAAAGGATTAAAGCTTTCCTTCCGCTTCTTTCTTCCTAAGAGTTTTTAATCTTATGTGTTCATTATTACATGACAACACCCATCTGCTCCACCCACAAATGACCTCCTCAAATCAGTATGAAATGACATCTGAGAGGAAGCTGCAATCTCTCTAAACCTGTAGAGGTTGTTCTGCCATTTTAATGAAGTCAGCTTTTTCCCCCCTTCTATCTAGAGGGCCATCTGAAAACCCATTTAGTTTTTTTTCCTCTTCCAGGGGGTCCATGAGTCACAACAGAGCCACCACATTATGTCACACTGTACCCGTTTCTTTTTGCTTCCATTTAGACTGCTTGTATATTCCGGTGTTCATGTAGAAAACAGCAGTGCAAGTAGACAGTAATATTTGACACCAGCCTTGAGTCTGATTGTAATGACTAGAGTGGTGGTAATGGCTTATTGTAAGCAAAAAAAAACGAAACAAGTAAAACAGGTGAATGAGTGAAAAAAAACAAACGGTGATCTTCACAATTCATTTCAATCTTGGCAGACATATTTTTATGCATGGGTTGGTTTGATATTCCCATAACCTTGAGTAAAAATGTTATGGTGTTACAGAGTTTACACGAAAATGTTAAGACTTAGACTTAGACTAAGTATACTATTATGCAATTGTCTTTCTTAAAAAACAAACAAGAAAACCCACTACAGTCCTTCTGCGGCTAAAATAATATATTTGTTGTAAAAATTGGAACAGTGGGGTTTATAAAATGTATGAGTTTTGATTTTGATATTTGTATCAAAAAAGCACTTTGCAAATGTAATAGCAGTAATTAAGTAAATGTACTTATTGTATCTTTCTGCCGTAACCTTAGGAGTATAACAGACCGTTATTAGCTGGTTGAACAGGTTATCTGCTCGTGTAGCCATTCACAAAAAAAAAAAGAAAGAAAAAAATATATACACATCCACCTTAGCAAGTGTCCTGGTGTCTTTTGAGGGAAATAAATAAATAAAAATGTTATTATACATGTCAGCATTCCCATACTTCATTTATGGTCAAACTATTTTATTGATCAATCTTTAGCAACCTCCACATCACGTCATTACAAATTCTTCTAACGTATAAAGCCCTTAAAAATCAAGCTCCATCATATATCAGAGCTCTGATTACCCCGTATGTTCCTAACAGAGCACTTCGCTCTCAGACTGCAGGTCTGCTGGTGGTTCCTAGAGTCTCTAAAAGTAGAATGGGAGGCAGATCCTTTAGCTATCAGGCTCCTCTCCTGTGGAACTAACTCCCAGTTTTGGTCTGTGAGGCAGACACCCTGTCTACTTTTAAGACTAGGCTTAGGCTGCTGGAGGACATCAGAGTCTATTTTTCTCACTCTGCTGAGTTCTCCTACTGTTCTCCAATTTGCATTGCTTGATTGTTATTTCATCTTTTACCTTTTTGTTCTCTGTCATTTTTTTTCTTCATAGTAGGTACACCTGGTTCTCTTAGCTGTGGCATCATCCTATATAAATAAAATTGAATTGAATTACAAAGAAGAGGTTAAATTTGGTTTCAAGGTAATGTTAGTAAATGGCAACAACTGTGCTACCGGTGCATTTGTTTAAAAAAATTTTATGACAAGGGCTTTCCACCCACTGGATAAATGTACTTAAATTGAGCATCAGTGCCAGATCTTCCTACGGCAATTAAAGATTAATTTATCTTCACAGTCTTTTCTCCTTTAGTCATGCTTTTTAACTGACATTTCTCAATTCATTTTTGGACCCCATATTTGCAGAAAGCAAGAAGTTTACCAGTAGGTTTCTTCTGTCACATTTAATGTCTGAGCGAATGTTCAAAAAGACTAACACGGTGTCA
The DNA here is from genome assembly GCA_037039145.1 of Fundulus diaphanus. Classification (NCBI taxonomy): domain Eukaryota; kingdom Metazoa; phylum Chordata; class Actinopteri; order Cyprinodontiformes; family Fundulidae; genus Fundulus; species Fundulus diaphanus. The sequence continues at coordinate 43,589,171 of CM073122.1, forward strand.
CATAAGTTCTAAAATACTTTATTCAAGAGTTACACTGGGTGACATTAATCATCCAGGCATTAAATGAGTGGGACGATGTATCCCCCTCCCCCAATCTATTGTTTGCATACTTCTAAGCTGTTTACAATCTAGGGTCGTCTTTGTAAATACTTGTCTCTTTCCTCTCATTCCAAACACTTAAACACGCTCCACGTCTTCCTGTGCCAAAAAATAAAAGTGGTGGTCGCAAACTCCGTTTATCCGCAAAAGATTTGGAGCTTGAAGTCAGGGCTGTATAAATTAATATGTGCCACAATTAAACCATTTACAGTCCCCACCCCCCCACCACCACTACCCAGACCCAAACTCCCAGTGGAGAACCAGAAAGCCAGTTCACATTTTAACCCTTCTGCAGGGCAAAAAAAGTCAACGAAGGCATCCCACATTCATCTCCAATGCCCCAGGTGGTGTGTTGGACCAGAATGCAAACAGAGGCAGAAAAACCGCAATAAATGTTTACAACCCGCGACATAAACTTCTCAACGCGCTCACAAATGGTTCATCTCGCACTCAAGGCAGTTTGGCAAACGATCATCTTCCCCTGGTGGGAGTGAAAGCCAGCTGTGCAAGACACATCTCGTCCAGATTCAAACGCTGGGCCCTTTCCACATCAACAAGCCCTCGTTCTCTTTAAAAAAACGCAGTGACATCTGGAGGCAATAAGGACTGGGGCCTGCCACTAAAATCAAGGGGCGGGGGAAAAAAACGTCCCTTTGTCATTGGGTTTGGAGAAGGAAAAAAAAAAAAAAAAGAGTGGTTTACTTTAAGAGGTAAAATAAGCCTGTTAAAGTTTCTTTAAATGATTATAAAGAAGGTAGCCTCAGACTAGGGCAGACCCTGCAATCGGCTGACAGGGGAGTGCCATCTCTCCTCCCAACGGGGGGGGGGGAGGATATCGTGGCCTGATTGTCAAGGCTCCCGTGGGTTTGGGACATTCACTGGAACCAGAAAGCCGCCTCTGCTCAGCATATTAAAACTCTCTGACATAAATCACAGTGACAGTCTCTCAGACAATGAAATAACGAGCATTGGAGAGCAAACTCATGAAACTTTGACTCAGAGGGGAGACAAAGAGTATTATGGGGGGGTGGGGTTGGGTCCGCGGGAGTTGTGGTGACCAGAATGATTGGATTGGGATCTTGACCTATAAGGAACAATGATGCAGACAGAGAAAGGGACGAAGAAGAAGAGAATTCAAAGCCCCGAACAACTGAAGGCCAGACAGTAAAAAATGTCAAGATGCAGCCATTTGAAGAGATGTGCGGTGATGCCGCGGAGCAATTCAGTGTTTCGGCTTGTTTGCAGCAGAAGGTTGCACATCCTCGGATTTAAACCGTTAGACTTGGCTGCCATTCATCACCAAGTGGTTTAATCAGCTGGCTGTCAGCGGGTCAGGCTCCGAGCCTATGCCAGTGATCACTGCACCTACCATCAACAGGGCCGCTTCATCGTCTGTGTTAACGTGGTAAATTGGTAAGCTCCACTGATCGACTTAATTACAGGGTCAAAGCGAGGAAAATAAAAATCAGAGCTGATGCATTATCTGAAGTTTACAGCAAGAAGGACAGGAACTGCATTCAGTACAGCAGAGCGAGGCCTCCACGGATCAGACTAGTTTGTCCAAAACATCCAGCCGCTGTTGAGTTTGGAGCCCAAGTCAATGCCTCAAACCCCTGCCTGTGCTCTTCACAACCTTCCTGAGCCAGTTTTGCTTTTTGGCCGGGCACATTGTCCTGCTAGCAGAAACGACAGCCAGCAGTAAACACATGAGAGGACATAACTGGAGTGCAGCTATGGTGCAGTGGGAAGTACGTGTCCAAGTAACATCAACATGGATGGCAGGACCTAAAGAATCCCAGCAAAACAAAAAAATGACACGCCCCCCCGCTGGGCTTCCAGATGCCATGGGCTCTCCAGCTGAGGAATGCAGATGCCCCTAGCCATTCACGGATTGGATAAGGAAAATAAAAAATAAATAAAATAAACCCAGGGAGGGTATTTATCTTCAGGCCACCTTCTTCCACTGCTCATTGGCCCGGTTCTGACGCTCTTCTTCCCCTTGTTTATTCTTCCAGTGGTGAACAAGGGCTTTGCGTGGTCACCTGACTGACCTCATTGGTTCCACAAGATGATAATATAAAAAAATTAATGCCTTGCAAACAAAAGTCAGCTTATCAATACAGTTAAAATCACAAAACACATTTATTTTCTTGCTTTGGCTCAGTACCAAATGACTAATGGACTTGTGTCAGTCAATGGTCTGGTAGTTGTAAACCTCTAGTGTACATAGTTAATAATAGGTTGTCCTGGTTGTTTGAAACATCCTCCTCCACACTTGATTCAATTATTGTGCATCGCTCTCGTAATGGCCACCTTTTATTTTTGCAGCACTATTTGTCTTTGTGAAGCTATGAGTGTCCGCAAAAGTACCTGAAGAAGGGCATGACTTTAAGATATTTGTAATCATCACTGAAATTTTTACCTCAATATTTTCTATTTTCTGGAAAGTTTTTTTAAGACCAAATCGTCCCAATCCCTGCAGGCCAGAAACAAGAACAGCTACGGTTTCAGAGATGTTCTGACCCAATGTGACCCTCATTAAACTCGCTCAAACAACACGCTTGCCCATTTTATCCTTTTCTAACACATCAGCTTTGAGAATGAAATGTTCCCTCACAGCATAATGTATTCCACCACCGGGTGTAAAGGACAAAGTGATGACCAGTACATAACGTCCAACACATCTAGATCAAGACTAACCTTGAGTAACATTTAAGATCCAGAGAAATATTAAACTCTTCTGGTACAATCTATGGTAGGGCTGCAAGTGATGAGACTGGGATTCAAGGTCAGGGCTAATTCTTTTTGGGTAGAAATCATACCGTACCATCATTTTCGTAAAAAAAAATTAAAATAAGGATACCTGGGCAAAGGTAACCCAACTTGGAGGTCATACACCCAAAATAGCTCCGTGATAACATGCAGCTTCTGAGTCCATTCATTCGTGTCACACTGGAGTGTGCTTAATGAACGTTAAGCTAACATCTCATAAGAGTGCCCGTCTGCAGATGCTGTGCTGCTGAGAAACACATGCCAGCTACTTGGCAAACAACATGCCGCAGAGCAAAGGATAAAAAAGAAAGAAAAAAAAAGGGGGGACAGGATCACATTTTTTTCCCTCTTATTCCAAAGTTTAAACAGCACGTAAAAGGCGGGGTGACGGATTGGCTGCATGGCAGGGGCTACGCTTGCCAGGACTCTCCTGAAAGCTGAGTGTAAACATGCCCCAGATTTACTATGGCAGCATGAGCCGAGTCACAAGGCAACGGGGTAACAAGGGCAAAGTGGTTCACTTTGAGCCAGGCTGGGAAAACTAAAAGCAGAACACAACTTCTCTCGAAGGGAAGAGAGAACAAACTAAATAAAAATAAAAAAAATAGGACTTGGACATCTGCAATCCAAGGCTACAGCGTCGTGCACCGACTCGGACATGATTTGACAACAGGCCTGATAGCAACAGCGGGGATGAAAGAAGCCAACTTCAAGGTCGTCCGATGATTGCCATTGTTTTGTTGGGGAGTACAGGAGACAAAGGGAGAGACCTTGATTCCAGTCATGGCATAAATCCAGTCAAGTCTGAGACAGCGTGATGGAAAAGGACACACACTGGTTACATGACTCAGTTCTGTTCGCCAAGAATAAGACTATTCACCATGTTGTTGGAAGTGTGCATTTTCATTCCAACTTACCTTAAAAGCAAATAGAAACAAAATGAACCAGATACCAAGTAGGTTTTGTGTTTGTTTTAGATTGTTGATGCTTTGTTGTTTTATTGCCATTTGTTTTGTTTTAATTTTGTGCAGAGTCCTTACGAAAGACGCTTTGCAAATAAAATACATTATTATTAATATTATTAATAATACAAACCAGTTTTCAATCACATCTGATCTCATCATAAACATGCATAAATAAAATTCAATTCAACCCATAGACTAAAAAGGTAAAAAAAAGTTGCCTAATTAGCTAATCGAGTCCATCTGTGTGTAATGTAACCTCAGTATTAATCCAGCTGTTCTATGAAGGCCTCAGAGGTTTGATAGAGAAAAATCTGTGAAAAACCAGCATCATGAAGACCAAGGAACAAAGCAGACAGGTCAGGGATAAAACTGTGAATAGCTTTAAAACACGGTTAGATTGTAAAACAATATCTCAAGATTTGGACATTCAGAGCTCTGCTAAATATGTCATCAGAAGATGAAAAGAGTATGGCACAACTGCAAACCTACCCAGACATGGCCGACAACCTAACCCCACAGGCCGGCTAAGGAGAGCGTCATTCAGAGACACAGCCAAAAGGCCCATGGTAACTCTGGAGGAGCTGCAGAGATCAACAGCCCATAATGCAGAACTTTGTACTGGTCATAGAACCCAATAAAATACACTGAAAAGGTTTTGTTTGGTGCCCGTCCTGCTCATATCTGCACCTTGAAGATGTTGAGCAGAGCCCAAGAGCAAGCAGTGTCCAGTATTTTCTGACTGCATTATGTTTGAGAAAGGTGTTCATTGTGCGAAAGGTCAACGGGGGCAAAAACGCACTTGGGCAACCACAAAAAAAACAAAACATTAAATGGATGTGAGGTGGAAATTTGATGCCATCTAATAAGTCCCAAAGTCTAAAGTGGAGAAGGCATGAAGTCAGTGATTCAAAACAAGGTGAAGACATTCTGATTGTGATGTGGTATTGTGTAATTAAAGGCTTTCAGGTCTCAGTCATGTACCGACCAGACACACGATCCACTGCACCTGAAAGCTTACAAAATCCTAGATCCAACATTGGTGAGACAGAGAGACACTGTGCTGTCTGAGTGAACTGTTGAAACAAATATAGCAGCCCCAAAGACACAGGAATGGATAGATGGTATAATTTTCTCACATTACAAATGTGTCTGTGCTTGTCTTGTGTGTGGGGAGACTCCTCAGACTCTTTATTTTTCTCCAATCTCTATGGTGGGCCTGGTGGATATCAAAATGTTGCTCCTGCATCCTGTGTGAAGCCAATAACACTATTCATGAATGCAATGTTTGGCCAAGAATCATTAAGGAAGAGGGTTTATAGAACTGTGAGAGGTGGAACATCACTAAACTGCTAGGAGGACACTTGAGAAGAAGGAAAGTGGTGATAAACATATAGCTGAACTCAGAGGAGAGGCCAAAAATCCGATCTGATCCCACAGTGAAACTGTTCAAACCTGGCACTAACGTCCAACATTGGATTTTATAGTGCGATCACAATCCAAGTATGAAAGCCCACTGACAGAGAATGGCTTTGCTCAGTACTCCCTCAGGGGTGGTCTTGGACACTTATCTGCATTTATTTAGCAGACAATACAGCCCTGGGCACACTAAAGGACCAGCATGACTGGACTCCACTCAAGCCATGGACTTATTACCCCAATGCAATTGTTCTGCTTCGTCAGCAACTCTGGTCCACGACGCCTGTCCAACCTGACATTTACGAAAGATTTCTGTCAGGATTCTACAGGCAGTGCTGTGCAGCTCTCTGCCAGCGCTTCCTGCTCTCTCTTCTCTCTCTCTGTGACAGGTGATTGCAGTTGACAGGTGGGCGTGGTGCGCACCTACGGCTCGTTGTGGCTGCTCCGGCTGGAGCTTAACAGGAGCGTTCAGTCAGCTGGAGGACGCCAGAGTGTTACCCCGTCGTGGTATGCCTAGGCCATTGTCCTGTCGACAGTTCTCCGCTCCTGTGAGTTGGATGTTCCTAATTCCGAGCTCTAACTCTATCTCCTGTCTTCTTCTGTTCGTCATGCTCTGGAATTACTCACCCGTTTTGACTCCGTGCGCTGAGGACCGGTTCCTGAATCCCTGCTGCTCAGATTTTGCTCTGGCGTTCCCCTCGAGCCCACTTAGTGGTACCAAGCCGGACAAGAGGTCCCCCTTCCTGGATTCACTCTGGTTCCTTCAGCTGCTCCTCCTACCTGCCCCCGCTGTGGTGCTGCTCGGGCTTCCCGCCCGCGTTCCATCCGTTAGCTTACCTGTCACTCGGTCACCTGGTTACCACATCAAAGAGATCCCTGCTGAGTTCCACTTTGCTCCACTCTCCCCGGCCCGGTTCGCGTGCCCTGTGGTAAGCTCCCCCCTCTTTCGCGCTTCTTCCGTGCGCTTGAGTTATCTAACCACTCTCCTCTCATCCTAGATCGAGCGAGTCCTGGCATCCCCTCTCTCACTGGCGCTGCCACATCGTGATTCGTCCCCTCGTTCTCCGCTGTTCACCTGAGTGTCTCAAATAAACATCTTAAAACTGCTCTCTGCCTCCCGATTGTGTCCTGCATGTGGGCCAAACACCTTAAAACCATGACAATTTCCAAATAGGAGATTTTTTAAAAACTCAGACATTTGTCCGGAGTTTAATAGAAGCAATGATGTTCAGACACACTTTGCACCTCGCCTTCTGAGACGTTTTATATGGGGGTATTTGACATCTGCCTCACTTTGCTCAGACTGTTCTCAATCATAAACTACTTCAGCTGAACAGAAACAAAGGTTGAATAGTAGAAGTGATACCATAATATTTCTCTTCAGAGTGATGCCTGTCTCACAGGGTGCCACATAGTTGCTGTCAACTTGTGACTTCACTCCACAATAAATGTAGAACATTGTTATGAGATGACTTTACACGCCTGAGAGTTTTATTTAAAGGATAAAGGAAGGAGCTTGAGTGGTCGCCCCTTTGTGTTGATGAACACCAGTTATAAAAGTAGTGAAGAAATCCCAAACATATAGAGATCATTTCTGGGGCAGTCCACTGGGTATCCAATTAGAGAAAGAAATGGTGACAGAAAAGATAAAAATGTGTTTAAGCTCTGAAAGATATTTGCCTGGCCAACTGCTACACCTGGTTCATGCCTAACTTATTTTATTTGGTCATAGTCATCCCTAATTTTGGTGATTTTCCCGGCTGTGGTGCGACTGGATCTCACTAAACAGAAAAATTAGCAGGGTAAAGCTGATGGTACGTTCGCATTTAGAAGCACGGCATATACCTATCCTGTGTAAGTAAAAATTCAGCAACAGCAACACACCGTTTAAAACCGTTTAAAAACAGCATTACATTATGACTGGCAGGCTGTTAGGTTTAGGGTTAGACTGGTCAAACTTTGTGTTAAATCTGTACTTTTAGAATGCATTCTCTATAGACTCCGCTACCATTGGCGAAATCTAGACAGATGTTTTCTGCAGACATCCTCTGTTAATAAATGATAACTAGCGGGAATGTTTAGCTTTAAAAAGTTGTTCTTTATGTTGACATCTGGCGTGTGACGGTATACTCAAAAGATTCTGCCTCTATCAATCCTGGAGTTGGCATTTGCTCCACAGCATCCCTTTTTATGCTAAAGTAAAGCTGCTTTCTAATTGTGACAGCACTTGATCATGGCTTAGGACAAAAAAAATTACATGCATAACATCAATAGATTTACTGGAATGTCTTGCACGGTCTCTATATTCTTTCAAACTGATTTGAACCTTGACATTATTAGTAAGAACAACCTCCCTCAAAATTGTGATGTTTTCCTTTGAAAAAAATAAAGGCTTGTCTTTCTAAAAAGCAAATGTAGTAATGAATGCATCGTCTCATAAGCGTGATGTTTCTACACACCCTTACTAAATAGTAGAAACAAGACATGCTGGGGAATCAAAGTTGAGGGGTTGCATCAATAAAATATGAACCTGTGTTTGTATGACTTCAACCTTTTTTGTGTGTGTGTGTGTGTGTTTTACTTTGCTACTTGGAACCCTTAGGTTATAACTCTTCAACAAGGGGAGTAGCCTTGGCTCCCTGAGGTTGCAGCAGCCCCAGACAGACACCAGGCCTGACCGCAGGAGCTATACACCCGACACTGAGGCAGGTCAGCAGTGCAGAAGCCCTCAGGCCAGAGAGACATAAGAAGAACCCTCCACTGTCCCGAAACCCCCTACCTCATCCAGGTCAAGCCCTGCAACACAGTCACCCTGGCAGCTGCGGAGGCCAGGCGTCGGCATTTAAACAGTAGCTGCGCTCAGAAAGGGGTGATCTCAGTGCCATCCTACCTGCTCCAGGGAAGTCTAGGGAGAGGCACCCCTACCAGGGTCCAGCTCAGACAATGCAGCTCACACTAGGGCGGGAACATCAGAAAGCCAGCTCAGTATTGGCTCATCAGACCCCACTGAGCCAATGCTGAGCTGGGGCAAGAACAAAAGAGAACCCGTAAAGACTCACTGAACAAGCAACAACAACAACAACAAAAAAGAATTCAAAGACAATTGGACCAATGCTTGCACAAGTCTTTGTCATACTGTTTTACCACCAGCAACATCTACAGAGAAAAATGTCATTAGGATGACTGAGGACACTTGAGAAATGTGCTTAATGAATTACATTATAGTATTTCTACAGCTCGGCCAAGTGTATCCGAGCAGGGAAATAAAGCCATATGTCTGGTTGCTACCAAAATCCAGCTGGCTTGAACATTATTACAGATGGTTTCTCTGCAGCTAGACTCCCTTCGATGCACTGTACAAATCGATGCCCACTTGTCTTTTTTTTTTTTTGCTTCCACTTTATGAAGAGCCCTCACTTTTGGTCTGGCATGTTAAAGGTCTTTCAAGTGGTGCCACATCATCCAAACACAGCCCTCTGCCATGTTTTCCATGTGTATGTGAAGACCCTGGAGAGGCTCTTGATGAGAAGAGCAGGTTGGAGTTGCTCCATCTCTCCTGCTCTGCACTCACCCACAGCAGTGACTGAGTGTCCAAACATATGGATTTATACTCTTTGCTGAATATTTACCTTTTCTTACATGTAGGTTTAGCTGAGCGGCCACTTCCACTCTTGCCCTTTCACAGACAAACTTAATCCTCATGGCCATGATGCTACGAGGAGCCCAGTGAGCACAAGGATTGCTGGATTAGTCAATGTATTTGTAGATAAGGGTTTATTCTGCCGTTCTTCCGTTTCAAAACAACCCCGAAGGAGGCCTGTTGTTGCCGCTTTAAAGAAACTGGTCAATTTAATGGTATCTGTTGGCAATATCTACAATATTCTCTGGCAAGCCCAGTGAGAAGTGTTGCAGTCTCTTTCTGCATGCATGTTGATTATGATGAGGCAGTGTGTTAACATCCTGGAATACGATTTTTAAAAAAAGTTCTGGCTTTTAATGAGGGATGCACAAGAGGCCTGGTTTTACACTTCCAGATGTGCCTCAATCCAAATGTAAAGTTTTCTTTAGAGCAAATATAGTTGTACTCAATCGCACAGTTTCCTGCAACATTGCATTCCACCCGTCTCATGATGGGCCGATAAATTGTAATCCATGTTGTTCAAACACTGCCATTAATCAGAGCATCATCAATAAGTTAATTTACTACAGTCATTCGACAGATTAGGGGAACTTGTCTACATTTATTAAAAAAAGGGATCCATCTCAAGGGTTTATATTTTTGCTAGATATGGCTTACGCCTAATGAAAATCCCAAATGTAATTTTTTTGGGGGGGAAATTTGAATATAGCATTAGACCAAATTCAAAAATAATTTCAAAACAGAGATTACGTTATGGCCTACACAATCATGGGGAAAACTGCTGATTTTACACCCTCAACAAGGAACGTAGGCCACAAAAGGCCATTTCATGAAGAAGCCGGCTGTCCAAAGAGAGCTCTTTCCAAGAAAATTTATGGAAAGTTGAGTGAAATGGGAAAAAAAGATGCTCTCCAGCTGTACAAACCATACAGTAACGCAGCTCTGCCCCTCCCTCATCAGCTGCCGACTTGAACAAAGCTTCTCTACTTGTGCCTTGCCAACAAGGCAAATTCGGGCATTATGAAATATCTCCGTTCACGGAAAACACGGTTAAATATGTAAACAAACAGGAGCACCACCCATCAATATTATTCAGCTTAAGGTGTTTCAAAACCACGGTTGTCAAACTTTGAACAGCATGTCTGATACGAAGCCCAAATGTGTTACCATATACAGTTTGATCCTTTTACATACATAGTGAACACAACAGTAACAGCTGAAGGGTTTATGGGATCAGCACTTCCTGGGGTTTACTTACACAGCAGAGTTGATTTTAAGTTGTCATTCATGAGCCATAAGCAAAACCGGGCATAAACCGATTATATACAGCACCAGCAAGACGAAAATAGCCTTCCATAAGACAAGAACATGCAGCACACTGGGATAAATACTGCATTTTTCATTTAAGTTTTATTGTCGGGGAAGGTAGAAACAAACAGTGCTTGCTTGATATCCAGATGAGTGCAAAAAGGTAAAGGGACTACATTGATTTAAGAGACTCAAGCAACAGGAGTGATGTACACCCAGCATTACACAAACCATATCAATCCAACAAAAGAAAGCATCGATCTTTCCTTAAATGGCTGTAAAACAACCCATATTTTTCTTGGACCCTTCATCACAGGAATACAAAAATCACCCAATGACACTCTAAGCTCACATTCCTCGCTGTCCTTCTCAATTAAGAGCAACACAAAGACTTCTCACTGCCTGCCATTTTCTTCAAATCAAAGCCCGCTGATGGAAATCTGTGCAGACCGAGCGCTTCTATACGTTCCCTGGAGCGTGCAAGCAACAAAGTCATTAAAATGTCTGAAACAAACGGAGCTGATGTGCTGTAATTACACTCCATTGTTGCACCCGTTGTAGTTTTATGTGCAGGCACTTGTGAGTGCCACCTCTGCTGGAAGCCACAGGCGGCTTTCCTTTCAGGATCAGTGGGCGTGTCCTTGCTGGGTTTTAGGTGGGCATCGGAGCATGTCTAAAACCCCATGAGCATTTTGTGACCCAAGCCAACTCTACCCTCCGCCCACCGTTTTTTTTTTTTTTTTTCCAGCCCCTCCTCTGTTGGTTGCTGAACTGTGATCCACACACTGCCAAGGTCAGTGGATTAGCATGCATGAGAGAGGGCACACAATATTCGCTAAACATTAACCTAGCAGAAACTAGAGAGGACACAGTGTAGACAGACCAACCATTTATCATAATCGGCTATCATTTGTTTCCCCACAGGAAGTCGAAGTGGAAAATCCTTACAGCAGCGGATCTGGCCACTATTCTTCCTTTTAGACCAAAATCTGTACATCACATACAGAAACGTCAGCTCAATGTAAATAACAGCACCAGGTCGAAGTTCTTTGGGATCCTGATGGTTTTCAGAGCATACCTGTTGAACCTTCAGCTTTGCTAATAATGTGCACCCCGTCTCTAAGATTAAGCTGGGCTGCCATGCAGAAGCAGCTCATTTAACCCTCCTGTATCTGGGATCTTGCCATTTCTGTCCAGATCCATTTCTTAATGTAGATTAGGGTTGGAACAAGGATGGACCAGAAAATAGAGAACTTTGGTTTGTGACACAGAAGCAGAGCCCCAATATGTCTGCCATGCTCCATCCTGCCATCACTTGTAAACAACACACAACTATATACTTGCTATGCTGAAGTAGTCAACCTTTATGACACTGAGAACCAGGGCCTTGACTTAGAGAAGCAGACTCTCATCCCATTTCATTTTCCCAGAGTCTGTGTTGGTTAGGATTTAAGGTACTAGTACAATCATCAGACAAAGAGCAATTCATAGACCTACAGCCTTTTTCCACTGGTACCTACCCAGCTCCACCCAACAATCCACAGTCTGGGTCATTTTCAATTACAATTGTGTACCACCTCAGTATGGGTGGGGCTGTCATAGCAAGAAATGTGACATGATCTGTATGCAACACAAACACCCACGGAGGACATGGATGCAATGGTAAACCTGCTCCTTAGTGTGCTGCTTTTAGTCGGATTCAAAAGAAGAGAGCAGGAGAAGGCTGCGCCCAGCGAGATGAAATGCTTTCGATAAGTACAGGGGACCGTGGTAAGCCAACATGGCACCAAGTAGCCCCCGAGAACCACATGTGGTGCCCACAAGCCTGTTCTAAAAAAGCTAAATCCACCAGTGTATTAGATCTAAAACCTTATTTTATTCCATCACTCTTCCCGTTTATTCACAGTTGCATTTATATAGATTTAAAAATGACTATATCTATAACTAAGCATGAAGAATTTGTTTATTTTACACAAAGTTAAGGTGAACTTTGACTCTTGTAGTTCAAAGGTCAGTACTGGTAGCCCTTCGTATGACAACACCAATGAAGTAGTTTTCAGTTTCAAAAAGGTTGGTGACCTCTGCTCTAGAGCATTATCAAACCGAAGGGTACCAGCGAGACAATGTGTGAGGTTAAGATAATGGTACCTAATGCTAGCTTGATATAGTGGTCATATACACAATAAGCCCAGCATACAAGGATTTAATGTTTTAAGATATTTGATACTCTAATATGTATGCTTTGTGCGTTTAAGATGGGGGTCCTGGTGCAAATGTATTGCTTCAGACGTCAATCTGGACGTTTTAGGTGAGCCCCCCAGTACTCAGGTGTTTCATGAACATGGAGTGGTTGCAGAGCTTCAGGATGTCTGAGCACAAGCTTCGCTTCCCGTGCAACAAACTGCATCCAGCTTGGGAGCAAAAAGATACGACTTTCAGTGAATGTGCACCCTTAAAGACGAAAGTGGTCATTGTATTGTGGAAAATCTCTTAAATGGCGGCCAATTGGTTGAACCACTTCCAATTTTATTGGTTTGAACCGCTCCAGCTGTTGTGGTGCTAGATGGTCCAGTAATTGCTTCAAGCTTCTCGGGACTTTGCTTACGGGCAGTAGTGAACACCAAAGCAATCGTCAGTGACCGACCATCTTCAGACATTGGCCCAACTAAGCTCATTTGGAACCCCCTTACTAAGAAAGGGGCTGGTATCAAGTAACCATTACTACTAGAAAACTTTAGTAACTGAGTAAAGTTGATAAGGTACTAATGCAAAAGGGCCATCAAATAGCAGAAGATCACATGAAAGAGTAGCTGACATGGCAAGAGTAACCTAGGGTACCCTAGGTACTTTGAACTGTCTTGTTACTGAAATGTGCTAAGCAAATAAACTTGCCTTGCCTTCTGGATCCAGACCTGGGTTGAGAAAACTTACTGAAGAGCAGCTGATGATAGAGCATTGGCTCCCTGGCCTCAGCCAGACCTAGCCTAAAGAAGCTACAGGAAGATCCCTCCTGATTAACAGTGATGCATGCTGCATGGCTGCTTAACCAACACTTACTGCTCCAAGCCTCCTGATAATTTGTACTGCCCTGCAGCCTGGAAAGCATAATGAAAAACAGACAAGCCCTCCTCTTGCCTCAAAACCCTTTCACTCGCTACACGTGAGATTAGGCTGCTCATTAGGAGAGAAGGAAGGAGCAAGAGAAGAGAAATTGAGGGAGAAAAAAAAGTTAAAGGACACTCTTCCAGGAAAAGGGCAAGGATCTCCTCTTAGGGAAATATACAGGGACCCCTTGTTCTTACAGGCAGCACAAACCAAAAATGGAGGTCCTGTTCTAAATCAACAGAGCAGGCTGAACAGAGTTTGTTCTCTAGAAGAAACGTTCAGCATCACACCAGTAAAGTTGAACACTTTGTTTAGGAAAAATGTGCAATCGGTGCCAATGACAGTTTGTACAGATATAATCATAATGTGCTGCCTTACACATGTTTTTCATGTCAGAGCAGAGGGAATTTAGACTATTAGTGTCAAGCGAAAGAAAGAAAGCAAGCGGATAAATACTGATCTGCTGGGAACCAGTCAGTTTAATCAATCCAGTCTCTTTACACTAAAATAATGGGTTTTTTATTAATGGAAAATGATGCCAAATAGGGTGGTGGATTTGACAAACAGTGCAGGTGGCTGAGAAATACAGAAAACAGGCACCAGAACGTGTTTTTAGCACCGTTTCCAGGAAGCATCACCGATCTTTACAGCTGTAAGCGCCTATATTCTAGCTACCGTTGGACTGGAGCGTCTCCCAGCATGAGAACAGAGAAACTGATTTTAAGGAGCAACCTGTTGGTCATGAAGGACTGCTGTTTCATAAATAATGAAAAGTGCTAAGAGAGGCTTTCCTGAGCAAACAAAAAAGGTAAATTTACCATGAAAGCCAAACCTGAACAGCACTCCTGTTTGTCATAAGCTCCCACCGTGCATCAATCAATTACTAAAAGGCTGTCAGCTGAACAAATGCTCAAAGAACATCAGCCCGCTGTTAGTTTAGAAAGCTTAATCCACACTTCTTATGTATAGTTTATGTGGCGTGATTACATTCAATGGTGCAGTCAGCTGCAGAAAGCTTTTCAATTTAAATCAGTAAATAGACAGGGGAAACATTCTGTTCTACTCGAGTAGCAAATTGCTGTGTATTACTAAAAAAAAAAAAAAAGGGCAATTGGAGGCAGAACGGAGGAGAAACCTTTCTGGACATTGTCGTAGCTCCCTTCCAAACAAGATTTAAAACACTATGTGTTTACACTTGCTTTATGCTCTGTAGCATACAATTCCTGTCTTCATAACTCTTTAACTCTTTTCCCATTTTGTCACAGACCAACACAGAGCTCATGTTTGCAAATTGATCCTTTTTTTTTTTTTTACACAAAAGGAAAAAAAGGAAATAAAACTGGAAAATGTTGCTGTACATTTGTATTACAATTTTCACATGTAAGCATCTATTTTGTAGATTTTTGCTGCAATCACAGCCTTTTGAGGGTCAGTCTGCCAGCTTTGCACATCTACAGACAGAACCTCCAGCCCCACACCACCACCTCCTCCACCCCTTCTTTGTAAAACAGCTCAAGCTCTGTCAGATTAGATGGGGTGCGCTTGTGAACAGCAATTTTCACGTCTCGCCACAGATTCTCAATTGAATTTAGATCTGAACCTTGACTAGGCAGTGCCAACATAAGAATATGCATAGATCTAAAATGTTTCATTGTAGCTCTGGCTGTATGATTACGGTTGCTCTTCTGCTCGGCGGTGAACCTCTGTGTTGGTCTGAAGCATTTCGCAGCCCCATCCAGGTAACCAGTTTAAGAAAAGCCTTCTCACAACGTGGCGCTGCCGACCTTATACTTAAAGGTTTGGATGGTCTGATCGGCGTTGGTGTGCAAAGTAAATCTTCCTGAGTTTAAATGGATGGCCACAGCTTGGTAGGTTTGCAGTTGTTCCATAGGCTTTAATTTTCAGATGATGGATTAAACAGAGCTCTCTGGGGTGTTCAAAGCTTTGGATGTTATTTTATACCCTAGTTTAGTGTAAAAAAAAATATATATTACATTACAATATTCTAAAGACATGAAATAAGAAGTTCAGGAGTTTGAATAGGTTAGAAATGCACTGTGATAGTGCAGACAGGGTCTAGCCCCGCCCTTTCAGTCTTTTCATAAAGGCTAAAAATGAAAGAGCACAGGCAACAGATCTTGTGCATAGTAGCACTTATAAAGAAATTCCTGCAGGAACAAAACTTGTAACTGCGTGCATTTACAAAGTGTGTTGTTTGTTCCTTGGTTGTCTCTCTGAGTTGGCATGTATGCCCCCCAGGCTTTTGAGGTATCCTTCAACACTCCTGTTGGAGCTGTGTTTGTTGTTCTTGCAGGCCTCAGACCTGCAAGCTGTCATTTTGTGAGGACCTGGGCATTTGTGGAACCCCCCCATTGTAGTCTCCAGTTGTCAACTTTCTTACTCGCGTACTCCAGAGTAGACATCTAGAGAAGCAGAGGAAACAGCTCTAAGATGAGCCCCCTTGTTTCACGTAGGAAAGATTGATCCATTTCCCCTTAATTCTACCCGCCGCTGCAGTTTTTTCTGTTCCAGCTTGCACACATTTTGGCTATTAAAGTAGACATGGGTTTAAAGATGGCATCCTTCAGTGAAAAAGCCTCTAAATAGGTCTGACTCGCAAAGGGGCTTGGCCATTTCCATATTTACTTTGAGTTTTCCTTTCATAACAAGCAACCACTCATACAAACACAAAATGACTAAACTGGCATTTACCTTTTGAAATAAACCAGAAACGCATGTTTCTGCTGTGCCGCTGGCTTGCCTTCTGTAAAAACAGGCAAAGCTTTTCAGGATTAAAAACAGCTACAGTACCAAGTACACTCAGCAGCATGGATGCCATATTCTTTTTTGGATGTTCAGTGATTCATTTGAAGCACTCTCTTTTTGGAGTGGTGAGATTATACAACAACAACAAAAAAAAAAACTTTAATACATTTTAAAAACAAGAATTTGGTGCAGATTATATCATTTGTCATGGTTGTTCTCCAATCCAGAGTCAAAAACCAGACATACAGGCTCCATTATATACACACACACGCTACCCCACTGATATTGCAGAGAAACGCTACACTTGACCCCTGGTCTTGACAAAAACAGTAAAGCTCATTTAAATTGGTTAGTTTTCTTGTACAGACAGCTTTTACGCAGATTGCATAGATTTTTAATGGGGTGGAGGTCTGGGCCAACCCACAAGCGAAAGGCTGCTGCAATAGTTTCAACTATCCAACTGCTTGTTTAGCAGAGAACTGCAGCATTGTGAAGCATTGTTATTCCAGTCTGTTGGTGGGAGGCGGTTCATGCCCACAGGCAGTAAAACAGACCCACAGCATGACGCTGCCACCACCATTCTTGACAATTGACAGTATTGTCAGAATTGAATGTTTCGTTTTACCCTCTTCCAAAAATACTCATCATTTTGCCCAAGCTCTATCTTTTTTCTATAATTGAAATAAAACATTTCCCCAGAAGACATTTGTTAAACCCTGTGGAAAATTGGGAGCTTTCATTTGTAGCTTCTTTTTTGAACCGCACCCTCTCTGAGAGGATATTAAACCCGCCCCTCTCTGGACGGCGACGCTGGTGTTCCAGCAATCTCCATTTTATGACAGACTTGCAATGGTGGTTCTGGGTAGTTCTTGAACATATTAACCAGTTTTCTTGCACCCGAGAGTTAAAGTCTAAATGTATTCCTGTAACTTGGGCACAATTTGGTGTTTCAACAGGGTAGCGATCTAAAACATGCATCAATACTAATGCCCCCCCCCCCCTCCAAAAAAAAAGAAGAAAAAACCTTCAACGCCTTTACTCTGCTTTACTGAGCCTCCTGTTTTTGGAGCAGCTGAGCAGGTAAACCATGTTCAAAAGCATTAGGCTGGTTTAAATCTTATCTATCGGACAGATTCCAGTTTGTTCATGTTAATAATAAATCTTCCTCAAACTCTAGGGTCACCTGTGGAGTACCACAGGGTTCAGTCCTTGGACCAATTCTCTTTACTTTATATATGCTTCCGATTGGAAAAATGATCAGACAGCATGGGATTAATTTCCACTGTTATGCTGATGACACTCAGCTATAAATTGGATGACTTTAAATTTCCTGCACTTAAATTCTGACAAGACAGAAGTTGTAATCTTTGGACCAGAGTCCTCAAAAAATAAACTTCTTAACCAATCACTTAATCTGGATGGCATTAACTTGGCCTCTGGTAATAAAGTAAAAAATCTTGGTGTTATTTTTGACCAAGACATGTCATTTAAATCCCATATTAAACAGGTTTCCAGAGTTTCCTTTTTTCACCTCAGGAATATCGGCAAAATTAGAAACATTCTGTTTTTAATGAACATTCCCTTCATTGGCTTCCTGTTAAATCAAGAATAGAATTTAAAATTCTTCTTCTAACGTATAAAGCCCTTAATAACCAAGCTCCATCATATATCAGAGCTCTGATTACCCCGTATGTTCCTAACAGAGCACTTCGCTCTCAGACTGCAGGTCTGCTGGTGGTTCCTAGAGTCTCTAAAAGTAGAATGGGAGGCAGATCCTTTAGCTATCAGGCTCCTCTCCTGTGGAACCAACTCCCAGTTTGGGTCCGTGAGGCAGACACCCTATCTACTTTTAAGACTAATCTTAAAACTTTCCTTTTTGACAAAGCTTATAGTTAGAGTGGCTCATGTTACCCTGAGCTACCTCTATAGTTATGCTGCTATAGGCTTAGGCTACTGGAGGACATCAGGGCCTATTTTTCTCACTCTACTGAGTTCTACTGTTCTCCAGTTTTGCATTGCATTACATTGAAATGACTGTTGTCATTTCAGCTTTTAACTTTTTGCTCTCTCTTTTTTCTTCATAGTAGGCACACCTAGTCTGGCGTTCTGTTAGCTGTGAAATCATCCAGGGAGGACAGATCACCCACTATTACCATCTAATGTAGAACAGATTACTGGATCAATGTGTGCTTCTGTGCTTTTTTGTCTGTCTTGTTGTGTCTCTGCTCTGTCTTCTCTAACCCCCAGTCGGTCGAGGCAGATGACCGTTCATACTGAGCCTGGTTCTGCTGGAGGTTTTCCTTCCCGTTAATGGGGAGTTTTACTTTCCACTGTCGCTTCATGCTTGCTCAGTATGAGGGATTGCTGCAAAGCCATGGACAATGCAGACGACTCTCCCTGTGGCTCTACGCTTCTCCAGGAGTGAATGCTGCTTGTCGGGACTTTGATGCAATCAACTGGTTCCCTTATATAGGAAATTTTTGACCAATCTATATAATCTGACCCAATCTGTATAATATGATTGAATTTGACTTTGTAAAGTGCCTTGAGATGACATGTTTCAGGAATTGGTGCTATATAAATAAACTTGAATTGAAAATTGAATTGAAAATAACAAAAAGAACTTTAAAAGATAAACAAAAGGGGTTGCAGGTGAAGACATTTACTCACTGTATGGAAAACTGATGCGTGGCGTAACGTCCTCCTCGGGTTCTCTCACTGATTGCAGACCACCAGCCAATAGCAGGGCAGCAGCCACAAAACGCCGGATGGTCATAGCTAATGAGCACATGGCTGCTGAATTCTTGCACACAGACAAATGCTCAGTTTGCTTTAGGATTCCCTGGAATTCATTAAGAGCGCCTCTCGACTCCACACAGCTTTATGTTTTCACTCCCATCTTCCTTGCAGGCTGAGAGGGGGGAGTGAACGTGTCCTTGACTGGATTCTTGCACTCCCAGAGGTCCATACACGCAGGGTTAGCAAGGAGAAAAAGGAATCCTTTCTGGCTCAACAGCTGCTTGTTTTCTTGTACTTAAAGCCCCTTCCGATGGCTCAGCGATAAACTCAGACAAGTGGCCATTTAGTAAAAATCATTTTGGATCTGTGGAGAGAAGAGAGATAGAGAGAGAGAGATGAGTTGTTTATGTCAGATCTGGGAAGATGCTTTGAAAAGATGTACAAGCCAAACTCCAGATCCAGCCATCAAGCGTGTAAACAGATACATAAGCAAAGGGATTCCTTGTGTTGGATATTGTGGCTGCAAAAAGCAGGGATTAATCTGAAGGCAACTTTTTAAGTCGTTTTCACATTCAGCCTAAATGTAGATGGCTTTTAATTGTCACCAATTCTTTGCATTTTCCTTGAGGTCAATTTTGCTTTTGAGCAATTCAATTCAATTTTCTTAAATAACACACAAAAATAACACTATGCTGCAGGTTTTATAGGAGGTAGTAATTATAAATACAAGAGAAATTTTTACAATATTATCCTCAGTTCTGCATCTACGCATATGTCCGTTATACCTTGATAGGATTTTTATTAAGCTAAAAAGTGCACCAAAGTACGTTCGTTTGATTGCCAGAGCAGAAAAAAAGGGTTTTCTTTGTTTTCATGCATGCAAAAAGGTCAAGTACTGAACCTCAGTTTCTCTGTAAAATATCTTTTTAAAAATGTATTTACATACAATTCATACCAGCTGTAGTACAACCCAGTGATCCAAACATACAACTGAATCCATAAATGATCTGTTATGTAGTGAACTGGTACAGGGAAGAAGTTGTACATACCAACAGAAAATTATCAAGTCATTTATAGAAAGGCTTTCTTTTGGTAATTACAATTTCAATGACTCCCTACCAGATGTTTTCAGTTCCTAAATGCGTCGACAAACACCATCTGCTCCGATTTAAAAAGCAATAAATAAAGGTTACGGCCATATGCTCTGAACCAAGTGGATTGTATTGTCATTTTTTTGTTTGTAATTCAAAACCACCAGTTTTATTAAAGAACCTCCACCTTACAGCTGAATTCAATCACCTTTTTCAGGAACGAACCTTCACGTGTTACGGTCCTTGTCCAGAAAGTCCGATTTAGAACGGGCAGCTCAGACTTTAAACAATAACAACCAGTAAAAGCACAATTAATGTGTCTCTATTTTACTGTGTCAGAGCGACCACTGTTTTCTCGGGCTGAATAAACATTTCGTAAAGTAGAAGTCCCCCCTCCCCCGCCAGTTGCTGCACACTGCTAGGAGGCAGAAAACGTCTTTTGAAAATGAATTTACAAATACGGGGTAAGGACCACACGCACTTCAGCGAACAGAACAGAGCCTGTTTCTACCATGAGTGACAACTCGGCATCCCGTCATGCCTGCCACTGGAGCAGCCCATAGTCTATAGGCGGTTTAATGTATAGTTTAAAACATAAACACATAGGAGCAGGTGACGTCTCTGCCATCCTTCCAGAGACTCCTTGCTTCAAATATTTACTGTAGCTGTTAGATCCTACAACAGATAATGCGAGGGTGTGGCCAGGCTGTCTGTCGAGACAGGCTCCTACTGCGGTTTTCCTATTTTAAAAAAAAACAACATACAATCAGAAAGAACATATGATAAAACAACACTGTTTAACAAAGGAGATTTACAGCCTTTCTGCAACCCGCAGATCCGTTGTCTGGAGGCCGAGGAGCTAGACTTACAGTACCTGAATGTTACTCTATGAACCCCCACCTCCACTGCCTGGACTAGCAAACCTAAAGGTGCACTGATCAGGACCTCCTGACAGGCAATCCTCAGGATGCTGATTTTTTTTCCCCTCAGGATTCCCTAACAAAAAAAAAAAAAATAAATAAATAAATAAAATATATATATATATATATATATATATATATATATATATATATATATATATAATTTAATCAATTAAATTTTATTTATATAGTGCTAATTCATGATACATGTCATCTCAAGGCAAATTCAATCAAATCATACAGATTGGTCAAAAAGTTTCCTTTCTAAGGAAACCCAGTAGATTGCATCAAGTCTTGACAAGCAGCATTCACTCCTACTGAAAGAGTGTAGAGCCACAGGGCCAAAAGAGAATGATAAAATTACAAGATTATCCTCGTTTTAATTCAACAAAAGCATATAGCCCCAACTTTCATCTGATTTCTATCAAAGTACATGTTGAATGGGGTGTCTATGACCGGAAACGGTGGTTGATAAATTTAATGAATAGTTGAAAAACATCAAAAATTGATTTTTCAGCATTTAACCTGCTAATCACCAATCAGGGCCGAGCAAGGAAAAACTGACAGATTAAAATCTCTGCATGATTGACTGGTACCTTTCAAAGTAAACGTCAATGTCCCTTTTAAGTTTCACATGCTGACCTTTTCTTGTTTTATATGCAGCTTCAGTGAAGCTAGCTTAGTCTCTGACTTTACCCCCCTACTCCAGTCGTCCCTCTCATGCCTGCTGGGACAACAAGCACAGCAGCTAAATGTGCAACAGGAATCTGTAGGTCCTAAGGTCCCTGGGGTGCACATTTATGCATCTCCTGGGGCCTTTTGACTTTTAATGAAATACTACGGGATGTTCTTCAAAGAGATGCCTAAGATTGAAAAAAAATGCAAAAGCAACTTGGCTATTTGCACAAGACAGTCATCCACAAAGAAGAATCTCAAATCTTCAACACTGATCTTTACCAGCCAGAAGAGATAGTATTAAATATAAAGTTACATATGTTGTAGTCCCATTAATCACCACAGCAAAACTATCTGTAAGAAAACAATGAAGAAATATGTAGAATAAAAATGCACTAAATACATCAGATTAGGTGATCTTATTAGAATAAACACATAGGATGAGTGTATTTACCCAACCTAAGGTGTTACAGTTCAAGTGACGATGTGTCCAGGATCCAAGAGGACCCATCTGTTTGTTTAGTTAAGGGTCTGCTGCTCCATGTAGTTGTGAAGGATGAACCTGCTGGCATATTGCCTAAAGCTACCGATTCATTAACCTTCTAAACCTCTCTGGAGGCTCCCCATTAATACCTGCATCTGTTCAGAAAGAGACGAGATGCG
This sequence comes from Fundulus diaphanus, assembly GCA_037039145.1. Lineage (NCBI taxonomy): Eukaryota > Metazoa > Chordata > Actinopteri > Cyprinodontiformes > Fundulidae > Fundulus > Fundulus diaphanus. The sequence goes on from CM073122.1 coordinate 43,611,330, forward strand.
AGAGACATGCTGGACGTTACACTCAGCCGGGTCACGCCGAGTTCACAGGATAGGGAACAGCATGAATTCATGCAAGTTGGCCAGCTCCATATGCAAGACAGGGCATCATGTAACCAATGTTTTGTAAAGCAACTTGTCCATCACTCAGTGTTTGGCTTGGATCGCGGCTAGAGAAGCACCAGTCAGGCTTTTCCAAGTGTATTACCTGCTGAATCTGATTCTAAGATTACTCTGATTTATACATCGACTTTTCCCCATTTATAAAATCAGTCTTCCTGAACTTATTCCATTAAATCCAAAAATGACAAACAGAAACCCTCAAAAAACAAGAAAACTAAATATCCTCGTCTTGCAGAACTGTGAAATTTAGCTCTTTCAGTGACTGACCCTTAAAATGGCATTATGTCCTGGGTTCAGATGGCTATTCAATAAGATTTATAGAGCTATTATTTTGTGCAGAAAAGACCTCAGTGGGAGACAGAAAAGGCAGAGACTCCTTGCTGTGTTTGTCATTGTAACTCACGCTTTTAGCAGGCTGCTTAGTGGAGGCGGCAGTACAGGATTGGTTCAGAAGTCAACAAGGGGAAAGGTGGGGGACGGCGCAAGATCTCCCCAAATCAATTCCTGATTGATGGTGACTGGCCTCTCCTCTCTTTTCAACAGCATTATATTTTATCGAGAATGCAATTGAGTGCTAGTGTCCCTCTGTGGTGTCGCAGGCTAAGTCCGCATCTTTGATGCAGGGGACCCGGGTTTGAATCCCTCTTGCATCAGAAAAGATGTCCAGCGCAAGAACTTAAAAGTCCGTATGGAATTGCACGGACTTGCTGTGGGGACCCTTGAATATGGGAGTTAAAACGACCCCCCCCCCCCACACACACAGACTACCCTAATGTTTTTTTAACCCCAACCTAAACCACCTTAGTGCTAATCTTAACCCCTAGCCCAGAAAAAAATGAGGTCCAAAAAAAGGTCCTCATTTTACATCAAAGTCTTCACTTTACTCGTAAAATTAGCAAACAATGTTGTCGCTCAGCTGCAAGTACAAGAACACACACACACACACACACACACACACACACACACACACACACACACACACACACACTATTGCTATGAGTGTAATGAGCCTTCTGTATAAGTTCACTTGAGTCTTGCCATATGTAAATCAAGTGGCTCCAATAACCCCATGCCACAAGCAATGCATGCAGAGACCATTTCTAAATGCACAACAGAGGGAAGTTACAGCAGCAGAAGAGACCGCACCGGGTGACACTTCTCTCAGCTAAGAACAGAAAACTAAGGGCTACAATTTGCGCTGGATTACCACAACCGGACAATAAATTGGAAAAAAAAAAATCATTGCCTGATCTGACAAGTCTAAATTTCAGCTGTGAAATTTAGATGGCAGAGTTAGAATTTGGTGAAAACATATCTAAACAAATCCTGTCATTGTTTTGACACTTTTTGTTCAATATTACTTTTTAGTCTGTGAGTAAAATGTGAGACAAGTGTAATGTTGATAGCATGAATGCCATTCACTTGGCCTTCCATGTGCACGTAGGGGGGTAGGGTATTAAAAAATAAAAATAAAAGTAAATGGTGTGAATAAAGTCATCTTTGCCCAAAAGTATTTCTATTTTAGGTCTAGTGAAGAACGGCACCAATTTGGTGAATTCATTCACAGATGGTTAATGTGGCCCGGGACATATTTGCTGCAACGGAGTTATAAGAAAGTGGCCATATGCTTCCTGGACAATGAAAAACAAATTAAGTGGCCGGCTGATGTCCGCGGCACACAAACAATGAACTCTAACAGCGGAGGGACAGCTGAGCCAGAGCACCACAGTGCAGATTTGAGCTCTGCAGACTGCTCGCAGAACCAAGAAAGCAGACTGCTAAATAAATCACGTCTGGGTTAAAAATAAACTCTAAGAGCCCCCATGCAGCAGCTGAGACTGCAGCGATTGTTTCTCAACCTGGCAGAGCTCATGGTGAATTCATCATCAGAGCAACTGTGAGTTTACCAAACACCCAAGCATGAATCAGCACGTCTGGATGACGGGAGCACAGCGAGAACGCCGTTAGACGAAGATGAGGAGCAGATGACTGCAATGACGCAACTGCCTGCAGCTACAGTGCACACCTGCACATTGATGTAGCTCACCATTGACTCTGAACTAGAATAAGATAAGATAGGTTTTATTGATCTCACAGTGGAGAAATTCACTTGTCACACATCGGCTTAATAAACAAAGAAGGTGCCAAAAGGAGGAAAAGGTGCATAAGGTATATAGAGTGTGTTCACATGTATACAGTGTATAAAAAAATTAAAATAAATAAATAAATAAAAATACAAAGGAAATAAAGCAGAGATCTAGGATGACTGGCTGAATGGGATGCAGGATAAGTTTACTAACAGCCTTAGCAAAGATGTGTGTGTAAAAAAAAAGCCCTCTGAAGTAGTAGCACGATCTTACCACAGTTTTTTAAACCAATCTTTATTTTAGTATATTTAGAGAGGAAAACAAAAAGATTCACATTTTTAGAACTATTTGTTTTAACAATATTACCAGTGGTGCAATTCTTAGCACTGTGGCCCTAGGGCAAGAAGGTCTTGGGTGCAAAGCCCAGATCGTAAAGTTAGTTATTCTTTAGTGAGAATCAGAGGATATTTTGATATTATTATGTAAGCAAAGTTGGTAAACAAGTATTGCCAATCACGACAAACATCCAAACAGAAATTTAACTATTAACAGTAAAAGTTAATGTATAATCTTCATTTTGTCCTTTATTACACTGTAGCATTAGGGAGGCTGTATCTATGGAAGTGATGTAATTACTGTGTTTTTAGGTAAGACTGTGAGAGAGCCGACTCCCTTGGCTGAGAAGCAACCCCACACATGAATGGTTTCAGGATGCTTTACAGTTGGCATGAGACAAGACTGGTGGTAGCGCTCACCTCGTCTTCTCTGAACAAGCTGTTTTCCGGATGTCCCAAACAATCGGAAAGGGGATTCATCAGAGAAAATGACTTTACCTCAGTCCTCAGCAGTCCACTCCCTGTACCTTTTGCAGAATATCAGTCTGTCCCTGATGTTTTTCCTGGAGAGAAGTGGCTTCTTTGCTGCCCTATGAGACCAGGCCTTGCTCCAAGAGTCTCCGCCTCACAGTGTGTGCAGATGCACTCACACCTTATTGCTGCCATTCCTGAGCAAGCTCTGCACTGCTGGTAGCCCGATCCCGCAGCTGAAACACTTTTAAGAGACGGTCCTGGCACTTGCTGGTCTTTCTTGGGCGCCCTGGAGCCTTTTTGGCAACAATGGAACCTCTTTCCTTGAAGTTCTTGATGCGATAGATTGTTGACTGAGGTGCAATCTTTCTAGCTGCGATTCTCTTTCCTGTTAGGCCCTTTTTGTGCAGTGCAATGATGACTGCACGTGTTTCTTTAGAGATAACCATGGTTCACAGAAGAGAAACAGTGATGCCAAGCACCAGCCTCTTTTTAAAGTGTCCAGTGGTGTCATTCTTACTTAATCATGACAGATTGATCTCCAGCCCTGTCCTCATCACCACCCACACCTGTGTTAATGGAGCAATCACTGAAACCATGTTAGCTGGTCCTTTTAAGGCAGGGCTGCAGTGACGTTGAAATGTGTTTTGGGGGATAAAGTTCATTTTCCATGACTGTAGTGTAAAGAGCTTTAGGGTCACCGGACTTGATAAAGCGCTGTACAAGTAGAAGACATTTGCCATTTTCTTCCCAGTGTAAAACTATGACCATTAGGTTTCTTGATTACTTGGCCTTTAAGGTTGTTTTCACACCCCGTAGTCTGGTAGACTCTGCTCGATTGAGGACCAAATAGCAAATTTTCAGCTGGTGTGGTTTGCTTTCACGCTGCACTTTGTCAAACAAGCCAAACATTTGACCAACCTGTTCAACCCCTCGCCTGTGGTGGCGATGCGGTGACGATGCATCAAGAAGCTTAGAAGGAAAGAGGTTGGTCAGCAACGCGGCACAACTTTCTTTTCCGCGAAAATGTAAACAAAATGGAACGGCAGCAGATTTTAGCCGTGTTATTGCCATGCTTTCTCTTGGCAAATGTGCCAGACCAGCACAATTCACCAGTGAGCTCAGCATGAGCACAGGACGAGGCAGAGGACCATGGAGATTGTTATATTTTACATAAGGCAGGTGAGGCGGCTCTGTATGAGGCAATGGCATGTGAGCAGGGGGGCAAACAGCTTCATTGTACCGATGTCACACGTACACAGATGTTATTTACAATATACGAGTAATTTTATTATATTATTGCTTAATTGCAATTGTATTTACCAGGATCGCCCTGTTCCGCAGTTCAGGCCCTGCTTTTGGAGCGGCCTCCGGTCTGCTTTGCATTCACATATGCATTGGAACCGCTTCAGAGTTCACCTCAATTGAGCCGAGACCTAGGTTTTGAGGCGGACCCAGTTGGATCGGTGAGCGTACCTTCAACGGTAGCCGCATGGATCCAACAAGAACAAATACACTGGATGGAAGGACATCCTTCAACAAATCCCGTAGTGCCAATAAATAAAGTTTATTTAGTCGTCCCCCACCCCCAAATTTACTTCTGGGTTGTCTTTGAAATAAAATAAGATTCAGGTTTAGATTTTTTAAAAACCTTTCCTGTAAGATTATGCTGCAGTGACGCAAGTCTTTACCAGGGATGTTTGCATCTATATGTTGGAGTTCTCCAAATTCTGGCCCAACTATAGGAGGTTCACACAGTCACCCTGTCAATGTGTGAAGTCAACACTTGCAAACCTGCAAAACAGGCTACAAAACGTCTGTGGAAACCTAGAAAACAGGAAGTCTACACTGAGTAATGCTTGAGATGCTGAGTGCAGTGGAGCTAAATGGGCTCATTGCTTTCTTTACTAAAAGGTATGTCAGGCATCAATCTCCAGGATATCTTCCAACCAGGGTCCTCGGGTGTTTTTATTTTTTTTAATACGGCCTACATTCACAAAACAGAACAAAGGCAGAGCAAATAAGAAAAACTTGTTTTCACTTTCCCCACATTGCAGGAAATGAAACTCTTAAAGAACATATCACAACAAAGTTATCAGCTACAATCCACTTTCAATGCCCGTCCTTCATTACACCCTGAGACGAAAAAAAAAAAAAAAAAAAAAAACACAAGATGTAACATATCCAGAGAAAAATATTCACTCTCCAATTTCACTTCTGCCCTGCAGGTAGAACTTTGACTTGGATCTGAAACCAACAGAGGCCTCTGTGTCGGCGTGCAGCTAATAAAGAGTTTAACCCAGGAAAACGTGGAAACCTGCATACACGTGTCAACCTTTGTGTAATTCTGAAGAGATACAGGCTGGAGGTTCAGAGTCCTGATGCCTGAAGGCAAAAACTGCCTCTGAAGATACAAATGTGTACAAATTGCTTCGAACACAGCAGTCTTCACTGCTAATCAGTGGGCAATTATTTAACATACCACATTTCTTCTCCACATCTTTCCTCCTTCAATCTATTGGGACATTAGTTCCAGGACACAACAGGATATGGCATCAAATATTAATTAAAAAAAAATGAAACTGAGGACTTTTCATTCATTTAAATAATCAATTATTCATGAGTGGGATCCCCGATTGATTTCATGAAGCAGACGGCTTCCCATGCATGTACCATTAATTACTCACACAGTTATCTTTGTGATGATGTCTGGCTGTAATGCATCCAGCTGTGGCATATCCCAGGAACATTTGGGCACATGGAGATGATGAGGTTCCAATAAATTTGTTCTGATAATGAAGCAGAATGCAAGTGGTAACCTGAAAGCCTTGGCATTTAGGCTAGAACTCAGTTTCCTGTGATGAAATACCAAGTGGTGGTTCAACTTGCCACCAAGCCGAGGCAAATTTAAATCCAAAATTATTTTCCTTCCTAAACTGACAGAAAATGAAATGAGAAAAAAATGAAAAGTGTTCAGTGACGGAGGTGTGTGCGCGCTGCAAAGGTGGTTAAATATACTGAATTGAAAGTTTTAAAGAACAGAAAATGCTGAAAAAGACAGTCCAGTAGAAACAGAGCCACAAAAAGAAATATCTGCAGGCATTTCCATCGATCAGGCATAACATTATGACCGGTCAGGTGAAGGGATAATCTGTCCATTTCTTCACTATGACACCTATTAGAGGTATGTAGGAGGCAACAAGTGAAGATTTTTTTGTACTCAAAGTTGATGTGTTCGAAACAGGAAAAAACAGGCATGTGTATCAGTTTGAGGAAGTTCAGGCCAAATGCCTGGGTTAGAGCATCTGCATTACTGCAACTCTTGTGGGCTGTTCTTACTCTGTAGTGGTCAGCATCCATCACAAGCGGTACGAGAAGGGAACAGTGGCGAGCTGGTGACAGGGTCATTGATTCATGTGGGGAGCGAAGGCTGGTCTGTGTGGTCCGACCCGACAGACGAGCAAGCTCTAATTGGTTGCAAAAGTTAATGGTTCTGTTTGAAATGGGTCGGAACACACGGTGCTATGCGGTTTGTTGCCAAACCAGTCAGGGTGCCCCTGCTGAACCCGGCCATTGCCAAAAGTGGCAGCATTGAGCACTGGAAGAAGGCGGTCTGATCTGATTAACTGATCTATGCAATTTGGAACGATGTCAAGCCGGCAGATGTGGCGTGATGGTTTGGCCAACGTTCTAACCGGAGACCTTGTTGCACACCATGTACCGTTAATGGGAATCCATGATGATTCTAACTTTTTTGTGTGCCCTTCCAGAGCTAAATATGGTTCAGAATTGGTTTGAGGAGCACAACAACATGTTTTAGGCATTTATTAGTCCTCCACAATCCCCACATCACAACCCAATCGAACATCTCAGGGACAAGTCTGATCCTTGGAGGAGGCAGATCACAACTTCTAACTTAAAAAGGATTTGCTTCTAAAATGCTGGGGGCCGATATTACAGCATACAGTTGGTGGTCTAGAGAAGTCCTTCTCTTGACAAGGCTGGTAGTCATAATGTTATGCCAGATTGGTGTTCGTGCTTAAAATGAGTGGGTAGAAAGCAGCCTTCACACATTTAGGTTCAGAAGGGAGTCCTCAGTCTACATACTTATAAAATACATTTCCCTGATTGTAAGAACAAGAGTGAATGTTTTATATTTTGCTTATTTGTTTTGGTGGCACAGGTGTTCAGATTTTCCTTCACCTCAGGTGATTGTTTAGGGGGTTGTGGTCCCATGTTCTTTAGCGGATAAGGGGCACACCCAACAGGTAGTTGGGTGAGGGGAAAACTTTCTGTTGACAGTCATTCATACACTGCAAAAACAGAACTAAAAATAAGTACAATTTTCTTGAAATGAGTGTATTTGTCCTTGATTTGAGCAGGTAAAAAAAGATTATCTGCCAATGGAAAGAGTAATTTTACTCCTAAAATAAGATAATTAGACATCCTGCACTCTAAATAAGATGATGGAGAAGAGCTCTTCCTATTTTAAGTGCAAAAATCTTATTCCATTGGCAGATAATCGTATTTACCTACTCAAATAAAGTACAAATACAGTAATTTCAAGAAATTGTTCACTTATTTTTAGTTCTGTTTTTGCAGTGTAATCGTCATAATCACCGTCAGCCTTAGTCCCCGTTTTTCTTTATCGTCGTCATTCTAGGTCATTATTTGGACGTCATTTTGCTTTGTTTTTCAGTGTTGATCATAAGTGTATTGGTTTTGATTAAGCATCGTCATAACTTTAGAACATAAACAAGATGAGTGGGGCTCATCATGGCTTCTTGCAGACGCGTCACAGTATAAAAACCCACTCAGCCAGCAGCGGCTATGTTGTTGGATCGAAGTCGCTGCACTGATAACGCAGCACTGATAACGCAGCACTATGATAATAAATATGCTCCTCGTGACCTAAGAACCGAACGGCTCTGAGCGAAATAGTTACCTATGGCAGGAAGGCTTCTTCGAGCTCAGCAACGGGACTGACCGGAGAGTGCTTCTTGCAAGATGTGACAAACCAAAAGGCGCACTACTCCCAGTGTAATCTGCTGTCCAATAGGCTCAGAGGAACATTCAAACTGCCTTTAACATCAGAGCCCGGCTTTTCCACGCAGGAAGTGGCAATTATCATTTCAAAACGAGCGAGTGAAACAGAGCTGGCGGAGGAGATAAGTGCTGGAAGGAGAGCCGGGGTCACCTTTTTTCCTCTGATACAGACGTGCCCTTGCCTCAAATTATGCAAGCCTGACGGGGGAACAGTGGGACGCCGCTGCTTGAGAAACTTTTAAAGCGTCAATAATGAGCCGTGCGTCAGACTCAAAGCCGTGTGATAGGAACCCGGTTACAGAAACTGCGGAGGCCTCTATAGATGTGAAAGAAAATATATTTATAGCTCTGGAATATAATGGCCATTAGACTACAGTAAAAGTCTACAGGAAAACAGATTACACTAATCCCCTTTTGTTTGTTTTTTCTGTGCTTCTGGGTTTAAAAGCTTTCCACAATTACAACCCAATGACCTATTTAAGCCTAATGAAGTTCTCTGACCAATCAGGAAGTCCCTCTGATTAGAGAGCAACATTTTACTTTGGGTGGGAACATCCTCAAAAAAAATTAAATAATAGGGAACTAAAAATCATCTTGATTCAGGCTCAACAGCTGTGAAAGATCTCAATGAAAGGTCCACTGTTGCTTTGTGAGCAACAAACGGCTGTCAAACGAGACGACGTCTCACTCGTCCACAGGGCTGGTAATGATGTCAGGGAAGGCTGTGGACAAACTCTGTAGCGTGACAAAGGACAGTTGAAGATTTATAGTCGCGTAATCGCACAATGGAGGCCTTTGTAAGGTCTAAGAAACCCGCTGTGTGAGCATCACAGTTCATCTGCTAATTACAACATCAAACCCAAAGAGGTTGGCTGTCTGTAGCAAACTATTCATCTCATGACTTGCACGTCAAGTTGTGTGTGTATGTGGGGGGGGGCGGCATTAATCCCTGTGGTTACACCGACATGAGAACTCATTTCTTGACGCGATCTGACAGGCAGGGCAATGGGATTTAAAAGCGTATCAGATGACTGTATTCCGACTGTGATCCCAGTTTGCCCCCCGCCGGCCTCCGAAAAGTTGCACACCAACTCTGTGTTCAGGTTTAAATTTCCATGATTGCAACCGCAAGTCTGTTCACGTAGCTCGTTCCAAGTGGGAACACGACACAGTTCGGTTGAGTCATTTGACAGCTCCGCAGCCTGAAGGCCGTTGACTGTTCACCTTCAGCAGAGGTGTCGGCTTTAGCAGAGCGCATCGGGTTCGTCCACATCAACAGTTGGGTCTTTTCAGCCATTGGTCCTCATGTTAATCACCAAAACATTGGACAGATGCTGTGCTGTAAAAAAAAAAAAAGCATTTTCTGCCCTTGGATTTTTTTTTTCAGTTCAAATAGAATTTTATATAAAATCGGACAAATATTGCCTGGAAAAATACAAAATGCATTGCTTTAAGAGAGAGAGAGAGAAAAAAACAATACAATAAAACAAAAAAAGTCTCACAGACCAACCTGGCTCTATGGAAAAAAAAAAAAAAAAAAAAGGAATTTCCCCTAAACTGGTTGCTCCAACAGCTGCCACCACACGTTTGTACTTACTGGCAATCAGTATTTTACGTCGCCGTTTCTCAGTCTTGCAACACTGGAGAGTTTTAGAGCCCAACACCGTTTTATGATAATGCCAAAAAAATTCAATCAAAACGTTTTGCTTTATGCGTTTGTTTTCTCTTTTATCTTTGTACCAATCAGAGTTGCTGTGCTGTGGACCATTGTCCTGTGGCATAACCCAGCTCACTTCAGCTTAAAGTCACAAACTGATGGTCAAACATTCTGGCAGTGAGCAGAATTCATGATTCTATCAATTATAGAAAGCGGTGCAGGTCATGAAGCAGCAAAGCAGTCTCAGACCATCACACTACCACCACTGTGTCTGTTCATTTGATGTTGTTGCGCTTTCAGTCAAGTGGAATATAAAATCAGATTGTACATTGTAAACCACAAAGAAATGTGAGTAGTAACAGCATTATATAGTGGTGTTCTCTGGGTGTTCATTTTATCTCTGTTAATAAATTCTTGAACTTGAAGAGAAGTTGCCACTCAGAGTTTGCTGTTAAAAGAACGCCAGTTCTCGAATTATTCCTTTCAACTACTGTCCTAATATCAGCTGTTTGGGCTGATACTCACTGGACAATAGCTAAAGAGTTTTGAAAGGGGGGGGGGGGGGGGGGGTTGGCATCAAAATTGAGGAAGCCCTTTATAGGCCCGTTTACGCTACACTTTTTTAACCGAGCCGAGACCAGTCCGAGCTCGGTAACCGAGATAACTCTTGTGTGTAAACGGTCAGCAGACTGAACCGGACCGCGCTAACTGCAGACCAGCTCTTGAGTAGGTCTCGGCCTGGTTTTTTTTCTGGCCCGGTTTTCTGATAAAGAGCGCATGAGCAGACCGCGTCATCCCCTTACAGTCAGCTGACTGTCCGCGGGTTTTCCGGCGTGTCTGGCTGCACGTCCCGATTCACACTCCATTCAGATAAATTTCAGACATTCATAAAAATACTAGCTTCCTTACGGTGCCACACGGTTTCCAGAGATGAATCTGCTTAGCAGTGTGATGAACCTCAGTGTCTGTTGTTGTTTCCTGCGTCTGTAAATCCTTATTAGACGTTTGTTTGTCTTATCCACGTCCCAAAAGCAGACTATGTCTAACCATAACATCCTGAACGTTACGGGTGCCGCCATTTTGATTAGCTCGGTCCCGCCTTCAATTCCAGAGAGCGGTAGTACCGCAGATCGCCACTAGGAGGCGAGGAGCAACCAAGGAACCGAGATAACCGAGATAACTCTTGTGTGTAAACGGCCGTCTTATCTCGGTTAACTGATCCAAGCTCGGACTGGTCTCGGCATAGCTCGGTTTTTAGGTGTAGTGTAAACGGGCCTTATTAGGCCCAAGCAGCAAAAGCGCTGCGAAGGCCTATTGTAATTCTATTGTTTATTAGTATTTTTATTCGGATCTGCACCAAAATCAGTGTGATCAATCCTAGTCCAGCCCCACACACAACAAACCACCCAACATTTGGTGGGCGTGGCCAAATTCCTCCACAGCGCCCCCTAGCAGCACTAAAACAATCAGCCCCGAGCCATTCTTTGTCCGAAAATTATGAAATTCGGTACAGATATGTAATGTCTCAGGACCTACAAAAAAAGTCTGGTGGTCCAAGGAAGTCAGCTGTTCTCCTGCGGCTGTGACACAGGTCGGAGCGGCCCTGAGCTGCGAGGGCTGCATATCGACGCTTGCAGCTTTTGGTCTGCAGTAGTTTTGGCCTAAGAACTTTCCTATGGTTGCTGTTGTTGCTCAGTCTCTGTCTTGTTGTGTCTGAAGCGATCACTTGGATAGGCCATCAATGTGCTCCAAGAGGGATTTTGGAAGCAGACCAATCCTGGGAACGTTCACCTCTGTTCCATGTTTGTGGACAGCAGTTCTCACTGCGGTTCCCTGGAAACCCAAAACTGTGGAGATGGTTCTGTAACCCTATCCAGAATGACTGACATGGTTCATGTGTCCTTGAATTTCTTAAGCTCGGGTCAAGCTGTGTGCCTTTTTGGGAAACTTTAGCATACTTCATGTTGTCAGACAAGTTCTATTTAAGAGATTTATACACTTTACGGGTCTTGCAGTACTCAGGGCTGTGTTTTACTAGTGAAGTGTAGTTAGTCCTAAGTAAATTATGATTTAACAAGAGGGAAGATTACCTTTTTCCACATAGTTTAAAATGGGGTTAATTTAGAAATTTGTTCTGTAATAAATAAATAAAATCGTTTTATATTTTTCAGGGTAAAATTTCTTTTATGATTTGAAACTTTTATGTATGAACAAAAAAGGGGGGGGGGAAGGTAAGGGGGCTTTTTCAGAAGTTTGTAATTGCATTTCAAAAATTCAATATAATGAGTTTGCAAAGTGACGTGATGGGAATCGGCGCTATATAAATAAAATTGAGTTTGTCAACTAAGAGCCCGTGTGTAAAAAACTGAAAAGAAGGTAGATTAAAGAAAAACAAATTGGCTCACATTTCTTGAGAAAATTTCCCCTCCCCCTTCTATTTTTTTCTTAGGAAAAAAAAAAATTCTCCCCCATATTTCCATCAGATTTCTGGAGAATCTCCATGCCTGGTGGCATATCCAACTCATTGTGGCTGCACAGACCTGTTATGATGTGAGTCATATGATATATTGATGCACACCTCTGTGGGTGAAATCCCTCAGCCAGATCCAGCTTTCGCGGTGCCAACAGGTGTCCTTGTGCAATTTCATGACACTGTAATCTGAGTATGAAATCAGTTCAAAGGCTTCAAAAGGACCACCAGGAGATAAAGATCACAAAACAGGGACTACAACATGCTATTTTCTATGCTGTAAAAAAAGTCAGAGACACTTTAAGACTGCTTACTTCTTAAAAGGTGGAGATTTAAATGCAGCACATGCTTTCTGCGTGTGCACAAGATAAGCCAAACCAGAAAAAAACGGAACTACAAAGGAACAACAAAACTGATTCAGTGTCAGAAGATCCTCTGCTGCTCTTCCACCAGCAGCACGAACACCGATCGTTGAAAGCGTCAGCCGTCAACAACTGAGCTCTGCACACCACCAACCTGGTCTTTGCGGAGGAGCAGTAAGGAGAAAGCAACTCCTGGAAGACCCGTTTGTCACAACCCACCTAGTGGACACGGCAAACAGGTGGAAGAAGATGATGCTCTGGTCAGATGAGAACCAAATTTTTGTTCTACGTGCAAAATGCTATAGAGGGAAAGGAATACTGCACACACACACACACACACACACAAAAAAAAACCCGAACACATCTTCCCCTTAGGGAGACATGGTGGTGGCAGAATCACGCTTTGGGGATACCTTCTTCAGCAGTGACAGGGAAGATAGTCAGAGTTGGTGGTGGGATGGATGGAGCTATACAGGACTGTCTCAGAAAATTAGAATATCGTGAAAAAGTATACTAGTAGGCTATTCAACTAATCACTTGAATCGTCTAATTAACTCGAAACACCTGCAAGGGTTTCCTGAGCCTTGAAAAACACTCAGCTTGGTTCAGTAAACTAAATCACAAGTATGGGGAAGACTGCTGATCTGACTGCTGTCCAGAAGACCATCATTGACACCCTCCATCAGGAGGGTAAGACACAAAAAGAAATTTCTCAAAGAGCAGGCTGTTCACAGAGTGCAGTTTCAAAGCACATTCACAAAAAGTGTGTTGGAAGGGGGAAATGTGGCAGGAAACGCTGCACAACCAAGATCTGGCACCTGCCCACAGTGCCAAAACCACCAGTAACTGGTGTACTGACCATGGCATTACTGTCCTTGATTGGCCTGCCAATTCCCCTGACCTGAACCCCATCGAGAATTTGTGGGGTATTGTGAAGAAGAAGCTGAAAGACACCAGACCCAACAATGCAAATGAGCTAAAGGCCGCTATTGAAGCATCCTGGGCATCCATAACACCTCAGCAATGCCACAGGCTGATTGCCTCCATGCCACGCCGCATTGATGCAGTAATCTGTGCAAAAGGATTCCCAACCAAGTACTGAGTGCATTAATGGACATTTTCAAATGTTTGATTTTGTTTTGCTGTTATAATTTTTTTTTTTACTTGGTCTGAGGAAATATTCTAATATTTTGAGATAGGATTTTTGAGTTTTCTTCAGCTGTACGCCATAATTAGCGATATTAAAACAATAAAAGGCTTGCGATATTTCAGTTGATTTGTAATGAATCCAGAATGTATGATATTACATGTTTTTTAATTGCATTACAGAAAATAAAGAACTTTATCACAATATTCTAATTTTCTGAGACAGTCCTGTATATGGGGCGATGCTGGAAGGAAACCTGCTGAAGTCATCAGAACTTCCCAGGAGTAAAAGACCCCAAACATACAGTCAGATCTACAATAGGAATGGTTCCAATCGAGCTTATTCATGTGATGTTCAAAGAGCTCTTTTTAGTTCTTACAAAATGAGCAAAAATGTCTTTCTAGATGAGCAAACTTGGCCATGACAAACCCCAAAATTCTTAATAGCTGTAAATAAAGCAAAGCCATTGACTGAGGGGGTTCACTTCTATTGTTCACTACTATTTATTTCCACTTGTAAAAAAATAAATAAATTCAAAACCATTTACACCTTTCCCTCCGCTTCACAAATAAAGTGCCAATTTGGGTCAATGTATGACATAAAATTACAATAAAAGGCCGGAGGTTTGTGGTTGTTAAAATGTTTAAGGGGTATGAATACTCTTGGAAATCATCAGCAAAGTCTCAAGGGATAAAAAAAAAAGACAGGAAAAGAAAACTTCAGCTTTCCTTCGAAACAACCGAAGGAGAACCGGGGACATGTTAAACCTCTCTCAGGAGATAGAGGCAGTTACGCAACACATTTCCATCCACAGGTAGCCGCCTCAGTGAGGAGCTCCTGCATGGTGCACCCTGTGTCCAACCTTAAATACAGACAGGCAGAAACAGCGGCGATATAAACGCACCGTCACTGGAAACCGGAGAGCTTCTGTGTGGCCTGGAGCCCAGCTTCCAACTACTGTAACTGTCAATACTCAGTTATATCAAGATAAACATTAGTTCCCATTACTCCAGCATCTAGCACATTGTTACTGAAGAAATACAGCAGAACTAAAAGGATTATTGCTCCACACCTCCACTGATTTTACAGTTTCAAACACAGAACCACATTAGTAAACACAATAAAGCCTCAGTCTGGGTTGTACTATTAAAATAATTTATTCATTGCTACCGTACTCTATAAGCTTTAGCGTCTCAGCCACTAAAAAATAAGCAAATATACTGCACTATGTGGACATTAAAAAGAAATTAGAGTCTATTCAACTGGCCAAATATGTTAGAAATATAGAGTGTGAATGCACGCCTGCCACTCAAAATATATACCCAATATTGCCTCTATGTAGTCCTTCATGATTGCGATGATGTACACACTGGTATTACCATGATGATTATTATTAAATATCCTGTACAGTATTTAAACCCCTTAAACTTTCCTCCACCATTTTCTCACAACAAATAGGGACTGAGACAAGGATATTGTTCGTCAAATATATTTTTTTATATAATTTTTCTTGTTTTTTTTGGCAGTAGTGGCTCGTTTTTCCAAAGTTGACTGAAAGGAAAGGGTGTTAGACCTACACTGAAAGGACTTCAAGCCAGAATCGAACCTGGGTCAGCCACATCGAGGACTAAGGTACGTGGGTCGTGCTCACTACCCCCGCGCTATCGGTGCATGCCGGTTTGTTTATATTTTGCCTCCTGAGTGAAAACGTCTTTTTGGTACCAGGTTTTCCTCCATGGAGAGACTGAACATTTTGCCCATTCTTCTTCATCAGATTCTTCGTTGGCGATGTGGATTTGACTGAGCCCAATCTAGCAAAGGAACATGCTTTGATCTAAACCACCCCTTTGTAGCTTTGGCTGTATTTGTTAGGTTTGTTGTTCAACTGGACAGTTCAAATTCACCTCAGTTCCTGCCCCACAGCATGATGTTGTCACCTCCATGTGTCAGCATGGGAATATTGTGATCAGACTGATGTTGAGTGCTAGTTTACACTCACTCAGAGCTTTGTTCGTAGGCCAAAAGGCTACATTTTGGCGTCATATGACCAGAACACCTCGTGCCACATATTTGCGGTGCCATCTTCAAGGCTTGTAGCAAGCTGCAAAAGGACTTACTTCCCATTTCAACAATGGCTTTTTTGGTGGCCACTCTTTCATTAAGGTCAGATTTATGGAGTGCACAACTAATAATTGTCTTGTTGGGAGATTCACATGAGCTGTGAACCTCTGCTGCTCTTCCAGAGCCTCCAGGAGTCTCCTGGCTAGTTCTCCGATTAATGCTCTCCCTGCTCAGCCTTTCGATGGACAGCCATGTCTGGGTAGGCCTTCACAGGACATGCCGAGAGTAAATTACACTGAGGGGGACTCTATATAGGTGAAAACTGAAAGCAACTGGTTAAGATGGCTTTTATTTAGGGTGAACTAAAGTCCACAAATACAAATAATCTACAGTTTAGAGACATTACTTGCAAAAACATAAAAAAAAAAACTGTTTCGTCTTTAAAAATTAGGCACTGCGTTGTGTTTGCCTGCCGCATAAAATCGAAACATAGTGAAGGTTGGGGTTGTAACGTGACAAAAAGTGGATCAAGTTCACTGGTTATAGATGCGTTTGCAAGGCACTATAAATACAACCAGGATGAAATTCAGAGCGTCAAATCTGCAATGGAAATGCAGTATCTTCACAGCAGAGCCACCTGGAACATCATCTGCATTCACAATCCTGCTCTGGCCCGGCACCTTAAACCCCTGCAGGGCCTGGAGGGGCTCCTCCACAGGATCTGCAGGTTTATGCCGAATATGAATGGCCCAGCAACTGGCAGACAAAGGCTCTGCAACAGCACAGCAGAAGGAGGCAGCAAGCAGGGCAACGGCCAAGATTCACTGAATGCAAATGGAACCACTAAACCTTCTCGCCCATGTGCGAAGACTTCGGTGTGACTTTTCACAAATTCCTCAGCCCGATGTGCCATCGCTGCCAGACTCTGTAATCAAACCTCAGGGACAACAAAACTCGACATATCCTCTTCCTAAACAGCCTGCTATTCCTGCTCCGGATGATCAGCAGCCCTACATTGAAGTGATCTAGAGGAACTCTGTTTAGATAGTGGAAAGGCAACGTGGTTCTAGTCTGTTCCGTCCCTGGGTGTGTCCTGGACCCGGCCCAGAAAATGACCATTTTCCCACATCTCAGCTCCATACGAAAGGCTGCTCAGGGACTCTGAACAAGTGAGTTCCCGTCAGCTTGCGCGGAGTGATCCAAATCTCTCTGGACACCCTGTTGTTTTTTTTTTGGGGGGGGCGGGGGGGGGGGGTTAGGGGTTAAAACAGAAGAGTGTATCTCCATGACCCAGTTTACCACCAATAACTCTCTACCACAACTTCCCCACATGCTGACCATTCTTCTGAAGCTGTGGGTGGAGTGTTGGGTGGGTGTTTGTTTTGAGTGCTTGAATGTGTGGGTGGGGGTCTGTGTAATTACAAGAAGAAGAAAAAAAAGGAAAGAAAAAAAAGGGGGGAGGTAGGGAGGATGGCTTGATCGTTGAATTACGAGAAGGGAAAAAAAAAAAACTTCAGTCTGTTTACAAGAAAGCCAGAGACTATCAGAAAGAACGGCTGCGACGTTTACAGTCTGAACCCAACAAGGCGTATCAGCTCAGTGCAAACACCAGACAGCCATCAGCACTCACATCCATCACAATCAGCAGATTTTGTTCCAACAGCTCAGGGTAAAGGAGTAAGAAGCAGATTTCATGGAGGAGACGTTTGCAGAAAGCAGATCCAGAGCAAAGGCTGATGCTTTATCCAGGGTCATGCCGCGTTTGTCTTACAGACAAATGGAGTGACGTGTGCAGGACGTCAGACTCAACAAAGTAAAACAAAGCTACAAAAGAGAGGATCTGGGCCGGCCTGAGGTATTGGCAAAGTTTGCGACTGCTTGAGACGCCCTGCTTGCACAGACTGGGTTGACAAATGCACCAGTTGCACCACAACCTTCTGCGCTTCATAAGTTATGCAATTTAAAAGGTGGCTTGATTATTTCTGCTGCTCGTGGCTGAGCTGGGAAACAGTTGATGCACATGATGATGGTTTGTAAATGAATCAAATAAACCAGCTAATGAAAACTTTCCCCGCGGTTGCATCCAATGCTGCAGAATGCATTTTTTTTTAATAGTTCCAAGAGGGAAAAAAAATAAATACAGAAAACTACGTTGGCACAGAGCAATATAGGGCAGAAAACATTACTTTTAAAATTCTATTTCAGATTTATGTTAAGCCAGCCAGTAAGCCCTGAATCAGTAGCATCTATTAGTTAACATCTGCGCAGATTTAAAGCAAACAGCCGGTTCCGGTCTCATCAAAAGCCTGTGGAGTTGGTTTGGGCCTTTCCCCGCATAAAATGTGTGTTGTTAATTGGTTAAAGTATTGAAACACTTGCTTTAGCCCGGAAACAATGTGGCTTCACAGATTTGTGGGGTTGCAACAATGCCTAAAGCTCTATTTGTTGTGAAATGTATTGACAGATGACAAATCCATTCTTCTTATCAAGGCACAGCCTCTCAGAAACTATCTTCAAAGGATGTCAGTGGGCTAGAGTGAAGAATTACTCCCAAAACATAAGCATTTCCAGACCCATTTTACTTAGAGGGATACAACTTCTGTGCTCCAGTAAAATCTCCCAATCAAATTCAACAAAGATCCAGTTTAAAAGATCACTCAAAGAAAAGGAAGATAAAATCACTAAGGACTTATGGATAGTATTGCCCGTGCAGACGATACTGCATTGTGCAGCCAGGTTAAAAAAAATAAACACACCCCTATTTAGCATGGGAACATGTCAGAAATGTAGCATATTTATTGCGGGCTAGCCTAAATGTCAATGACAGCTCCTAATGGGAACATGTTTTTACAAAAAAAAAAGATCATGTTGTACAGAGGAACACTTTAAGCTTGAGATTTTAGATCATAAATCCTGCAGGAGAGCAGGCGTTCTCCCCTCCCATCCAATTTTCAGCAAGTGCCGTCTAGTTTTCATGTGTGGAGCACACATGACAAGGCAAGAGTACTGGGAGAAATATTGCTATTCAAAAGTTATTTAACCAACACACTTCTTCTGACTGGAAGCAATACCAACACTTTGGAGAATCTGTGGAGACAGATTAGGGTGATGGCAAGGAGGCCTTCCAGTCTCAAAGACTTGGAGCGTATCGCCAAAGATAAATCATCAGAACACCAGTGGAGATTCTGATTCTGAGACATGCAAAAAGCTGGTTCAGCAAGGGAAGGGTTTGATAGCTGTAAGCCAATTAAGAATGTCCACTGATTATCAAAGGGGTAAAAAAAAAAAAAAAAAACACACAACTCATGGCATTGCTCCTGCTAAAATTTATACTGTTACACTGTATACATTATTTTTTGAGAAATTCCCGACTCATCAGAAACACCGAAAAAGAATTTTACATCTACATCTTCCAGGGAAGCAACTAATTTGAACCTGAACTTCATATTCAATTCACATCTTGTGTCCCAGATAACTTTTTTATCTAGCAATAACCCCTGGCTCCAATTCAAACAGGGCCATCCAACCTTGGCAGGGCTCTGGATAAGACAGCTAGGCTATTTGTAGAAAAAATAAAAATCATAATATAAATCAATCAAATCATTAATAAGTCAGAACACGAGAGATGTTGCTGAAGGAGAGAAATGTTGACAAGAGTCATTAGACGTGTGTGCTGCTTCATGTGTTTTAATTAGAATGGATCGTGCAGCAGATCCCGGGTATTTTATTCGGACTGGATGCAAACAGCAGTAAGAGTAGAGAGAACAGAAGGACGGGTCCATCAGGCTACCAGCACAGCAGGGCTGATCATCTCAGGCTGATTACTTCTCCCTGCTGTGATTTAGCGAGAAAGCGGCCAGACATGAATGGAAACGGGAACTCTGGATGAGGTGAGTTGGACAGACAGAAAAAACAGCCCTGGAGACTGGAGCGCTTCTTAGAAAAAGAGGTCGCGTTTAAATAATAGGTCATATGTGAAACTTTCATTTTTGTTAGGTCTCCGAAATTCCAAAAATAAAAATAAAAACGCCATTCCTTTTTTTCTAAAACCATTTTTTAAAGAGAAAAAAAGCGTGGTAATGTGTGCGGGTAATAAAAACGTACCGAGCGGAGGCAAAAGATTGAGAGCTTACCTTCCGCAGAGACTAACTCTGGATAGAAGTGCCTGAAACGGACCCAAACGATCGCCTAGATCCTCGGCGTGCGCTCAGATCCGACTCCGTCGGTGCCGGGGGGAGCTGTGTGTATCTTCCCAGCATGGGAAATTCTAGGCTGCTCTACTACAAACTGAACGCTGCTCCTTTTTCAAGCCTCCAAACTTTGGCTCCTCCCTCAGCACACGCTGCCTGCGTCCAGCACACATCCCAGCCAGCCAGGCGCAACACTGCAGAGAGTCCGCAGGAGCGGCTGCCGCTCCTCAGACAGGGAGAGCAACAACTAGCTGCTACAGCCTAAATAAACGCCCCAAAACCATTAAAGACGAGTAAAGGGACAGCATGCCACGATCTGCAGTTCCCAATCAGGCGTTTCTTCAACAACAAAAACATGCAGAAATCTTTTCTTTTTTTTTATTCAAAAGATACATCCTACTTTGATTTGAGATAGATAGATAGATAGATAGCTGAATTGAATATTATTCATTATAAATGATCTTGATGTTAAATGGACTGAACTTATATAGCTCTTTTCCAGTCATGCTGACCACCCAAAGCACTGTACACTATAGCCACATTCACCCAGTCGCTCTCACTAACGCACACACATTTATACACCGAGACGCAGCTCGGTAGGCAATTTGGGGTTAAGTGCCTTGCCCAGGGGCACATCGACATGTGGCAAGGGGAAGCTGGAATCCAACCCACAACCTTCTGATTGCCAGACGACTACTCAACCCATCAAGCCACAGTCGGCATATTAGCTTAAAAATGTATTGCTCAATGATGATTAAATTTGAACATTGACAACATTCTTCATTTATTGATTCTAATAAGAAAATCTCACTAGACATATTGCTTAGAATTCAAGTGAAAATGTCAGTTCAGTCCAACTCATTTGTCACGTGCAGTGTCTCACAGAGGACCATAAGGCTGACATATTTAAAGGGGACATTTGCTTTTCAGTTCTTTCTTTTCACGTTAAAATCCTGTTGCAGTTAATATAAAGTGGAACTGCAATGTTTTTGTTCTGAATTCCTCGTTAATTTACCCCCACCCCCTTTTCCCCTTCTGAGTTGCATCTGAGAGCAGCTTGTTTTGGCGCTGTCTCTTTAAATCTAAAGGAGGCACTTCCCACCCCACCCCCTCCACCCCATTTGGCCATTTTTGCAGTATGCTGGGGGACGGCGGGTGTAATGGTGAGCTAAGTAAAAGCTAAGAACTGTCATATGACTTATAAGTGAGAGAGCTTCTGTGTTGTGGTAAGAATTTGAGTTTGAATCCAGCTTTAACTATCTTAGTGGCAGCACTAGTGTTAAAGTCTAGAGTTTCTTCCCTCTGAAGCACATCTTCGCTGTGGATGCCAAGGGAGAGGGTTAGACGCTGCTTTGCTCGCTTTTCAGTAACATTTTATGCCTTCACCATAAACCAGTGTTGTATTTCTTTTTATCAGGTGGGAAAAAAAACTAGATGGGAAAAATAATCTCAATAATTTAAACTAACAATTCAGAAATATTGATTAAAATCAACTTAAATAAAATCAATGTAAGATGTAACACTGGTTTAGTTGCTTCGAGCCTGTGGCTCTCACTTAAGCAGATTGTTTCAGAAATTCCTATTTCCATCTCTTAGGATGCAGAAATGTTGACATGAGTCTGTTAGTACCAATGTTTTAAGGCTGCATAATCACCATTATAGTATCCCCAATTTTCCAGCCTTGTTAATTGAGGTGAAATAGTGTCAAAATAGAAATGCAGACCAAAGGGTTTGAGATCGGTGAGGATGGTTGAAGATCTATCCTTAGAGGGAGCAAACTGGGTTTATGTCGGAGAAATTCTCAGTGTCTAATGTTTTATATACTGAGAATGAAGCAGAAGATTTGAGAAAATATGGTCAGATATTTTACAGACTTAAAGTTCTCCTTCTGTGTTGCCCTTTGTATCAGTTATCCTCTTTATTCCCGGGGCTTCCTTGCAGACTTCAAACAATGACTGACAGCTGAGCGTGTCCACCACAAAGAGAATTAGGCAGGATTATGTGTGAAGGCAAAGACCTGGGCACATCCAAACTCAGCCATTCACGTAATCTTTTTTTTGCTTGTCGAGCGAATGAAAAGAGCTGTGAAAGTTGAGTGGTCTAGTTCCCCTTTATTAACTTAATGCAAAGGCAGTCATGGCCTTTCTGCTTTACTCGGGAGATCCACTAGAAATGATGTTATCCTGACAAAGAGGGGGCACAAAAAAAGCTCATGTATAACACAAAACACCTGCAGGGAAGAAGATAGTTTTATAATTAATCTCCAGCTTCGTGCTTTCAGCGACTCTGAACAACATGGGAATTTGTCAGATATTTTGAGGAAATGTGATGACAACAACTAAAACCAGGCGCAGAACGCTCCGGGCTGCATTCTAATGGCTCGGCTTGACGGCAGAGTGAAGGTTTACTCTGAAAATATTGTCACTCTCCGACGGGTTTTGTGTGGCAGTGTTTCTGATAGAGTAAAAAGAGAAGATGTCTGCACTCAAAGCCTCCGTTCACCCCTGGAAAAAATCTTCGACAGGAAGGGGTTAACTCTATGACAGCTCTCCCATCCCGTCGGCTTTCTGTCGCGACCACCTGCTCAAGCTTTCACTGTGAAAGTCTCTTTACGTATCCTCGACAGGCTGGCACAAAATCAAAGTTTGTCTCCCTTCTCTGCCGAGACCTCTTCAAATACAAACAGGGAATTACATCTGAGATGATTACAATCCTCCAATTTATGCTGAAAGCGGGCTTCAAACAACTGGGGGGTGGCCACATACTCAGCAGACATCCAGCGTCGCACACATTCTTCACACCTCCTGAACCTTTTCACATTTTATCACTTAACATTCATAAACGTCTGTCTATTTCATTGCAATTTGAGGTGAAAGACTTTCCCGAGAAAAAAATTGTGACATGGAAGGTAAAGGACAGAGTTTTTCACTTTCTTTTTTATCTAAAAATATAAAAAGCGTAGCGTGCATGTGCTCTAACCACTTTACCCAAACCCCCCCCTGAACGAACTGCCTCCAAACCGCCTTTAGAAGCCACAAAATTAGTAACTGCAGTCCAACAGTGTTTAATTTAATCTCAGTATCTGTCCTACGAAGGCCCCGGCGGTTTGTGAGAAAACATTAGTGAACAAACAGCATCATGAAGACCGAGGAGGACAGCAGACAGGTCAGGGGAGACAGTTGTTGTTTCCGAAGCTTTTTGCACGGAGCACTGTGCAATCAACCCATCATGTGAAAATAGAGCGCGTATGCCAATTCAAAGTGATCAGGAAATTGCTGCTTTGCAAGCGCTCCACAAATCTGGTAGGAGTGGCAAGAAGAAAGCCATAATAAATCCAAATTGCAATTTGGCACGAGCAAAGGGATTCAGCACAAATGTATCTAGACTGTACTCAGATGGGTTTAGATGAGGTGAAAGTCATAGTTTTTGGGCAATATGAAATACATTCTCGGTAGTGAATGTACTGGGAAACCCAGTGGTGGCGTCATCATGATTCGGGGATGCTTTTCGTTAGGAGGAACCCAGGAAACTGGTCAGAGTTGATGGGAAGGTGGATGAAGGTAAACAGCAATAATGGAAGAAACCTGTTAGAACAGGGACTATAACAAGTCCTGAAAACTGATGTTGCCAGAGTCTCACTGAGTTTGAACTATTTTACAATGAACAGTGGGGGTAATAAAACAGTTGCTGGATGTGCAAAGCAGGTAGAGACATGCCCTGTAAGAGTTCTGGATGTGATTTTAATAAATGGCGGCTTTACAAAGTATTAACTCAAAGGAGCTGGATACCTTTGTATTATTTTATTTCCATTTCACAATTTTGCACCGTGTGTGCTGTTACATTAAACTTCTAATCAACAGAAGTTGTTGATTATATTGTAATTAATCAGCAAAGTTAAAGCGAGGTAAATAATCTTCACAATCTCCCACTTGTTTCGTGGTTTTTTTGTCAACAACAGTCTCTGCAACGCTATTAAGTTTTGATCCAGCACTTTTATTGGAGCTATATAGCCTGTCACTACAAAGCGTATAAGAATTTATATTTCATAATATAATATATTATTTGATTAATATTGAACACATCTCTCTTAATCTGATGCTAGTCTCAAATAATATCCTTTTGTTCATTCATATGGAGGTCAAGGCCACCCATGGAGCTTTTATTGAGGTTAAGTACCAAACAAACAACTGCAGATTTAGAAATCTGCCCTGATGTTGGGGAGGGATTTAGTAGTCCAACAAAAACATAAAGAAACAAAGAAGTTTCCTTTGTTTTCATCCTAAACCTTTACCCTCTCCAGCAATGCAGCTGCAGTAAAGCGTTTTATGAAGGACATCTCCTGAAACTAACTCTGTAAGACATAGTTTGCAGATTATTTTATTTAAGTGAAGGATGAAGAGAGACAGATTTTAGGCTTGATAGAAAAGCAATTTGCTGAAGGAGATAATGACCCATTTCATTATGTTTATGAAAAAGCTTAACAGAATTTCTGCTCATTCAATTCAGACAAAAGTTGTTCATAAGCTCAGAGAAACTGTTTACTATGGATCAAATTAACTTGAATTGAAATGTTATACTCTCAAAGAGTTGCACTCCTGAGGCTCAACAGTTGTAATGTCTTGCATTTCAAAAATGGAAAATGCTATCAAGTTGATTTTATTAAATTTAAGTCATATGGTAAGATTCTAAAAACATTTATTTTTATTATAATTACGCTTTCCGAGCATGTGATCCAAATTCACTCTCTAAAAATGTTCCTTCTTTCATGAACCTTTTCTGTTTTACTGCTGTCTTTCCAGCCCTTTCTTCCACTTATGAGGAAACTATTTCCATTTGTCTTGCCAAAAATAATAAATAAATCATTTTACAATACAGTCTGGTGTTCTCCACTGAGCATATGAGCCATTAGTGATGTATTTATTATTAAAGCCTTTTTGTAGAAAAAAAGGTGTTAACTTCTGGGGTTTAAAATATAACCGAGCTTCATCCTGGAGCTTTATTGTTTGTCCTGTTACCAGTAGTAACATTTTCAGTTTTTAATTACTATATATATACATGGTATCTGTTTTACCCTGAGAAAAACTTTATCCTTGTTTAAATTATTTACTTTATATAATGCAACACATTAAACATATTTTTCAGAAAAATAAAGCAGTTAACCGATTAATGGTACACTTATAACTCATCGCTATAATTTTTTTTCCTCTCTATTACTGCACCTTTAAACCACCTTACCTCTCAAGGCACTTACTATGTCCTACTACAAGTTATGTTTTCTCGGTTCATTGAGCAACACTTATTTTCTGTCTACATGTAGAATTGGACCAGCTTGCAGGAATGAGAAGGAATTTGTTGATCTGAAGGACCTTTTAATGTGTTTAGCTACGATAGGAAATGAAATGCTTTGATGTCACCAAACTAAGGACCTGTTTCACATCATGATGCAGATCCAGCTGGACGCTCAAAGAATGGCTTCTTGCTGTTTTCTATCACAGCTTTTAGGTTTAACTGTGAAAGTCCACCTACTCCCTGTTCCTCATGATGACCCTGATGATGCTTAGTAGAGTAAACCTCCACCTCTTGTCTTGCAGGGTGAGTAATAGAAGTGATAAGGTGCACCTTGCAATCAGGCCATTTTCAGTCAACATTCAGGTTTTACAGCTAACTTTAGCCTGGGTTATGGGGGCCAGTGGGCCAGTTTATCAGGTAGACCTTGACAGTATTGGGTTGCCCGCCCTCCTCCCTCTTGCCTTCAGAACTGCTTTGCTACAGAGATGTTGGTTACACATCCATCAGGTGAATCTAAAGTGTTATCCATTATTATGGATTTATTCAACAACTCAATCCAAAATACAAAGAAAGCAATTCAAATCGGTCCAGAAATGAAGTTGTTGGTAAAGAATTATGACAGAAAACAAGTATTCAACGTGCTTAACAAAATTGAGCGAATACTTTGCAGAAAAGCATTTCTTGGAAATCCTAGGGAAATTAGTCACATGTATCGCTCAATTGTGATTTTGATCCATTCTTCCACCCAAACTTTCTTCAGACCTTGATGTTTCACGGGATTCGGTTTCTATGGATTCTGATCGTCAAGTTTTTCAACAGATTTTCAGTTGCATACAAGTCAGGTGATTTACTGGGCCATTATAACAGTTACTTTATTTCTTTGAAATCATTTAAGATTTTTCTTTGCTCTTTCTTGGACACTATTGTCTTGTTTGGAAATCTCCATTTGTTTCATCTTGAGATCCTCATCAAGAATGTCCCGGTGCATTTCTCCATTCGTCCTTCCTTCATTTGTATTCAGTCTACCAGTACCACTTGCTGTAAGACATGCATAGTTCTTTCGGGATCATGTGCGGAACCATCCTTCCTCCGAAGATGGTGTTTGCAATGTTCAGCTTTGACCCCATCGGACCAAAGTCATATGTCACTGGCTTGTCCAAATCGTCTGCAGTAAACTTTAAACAAACAGCAACAAGCTAACATCATTGTTTTTCAGCAGTGGAGTGATGTGCTGCTAGTGGGCTGAGAGGCTATCGTGATTGAGTGCATTACTTATTGCTTTCATGGGAAAACGATGCCAGCTATTTTGAGGTCTTTCTGAAAGTCTCTGTTAGTGCTCCATGTTTCTTGGTCAAGTCTTCTGATTATTCTTTTCTCTCAGCCAGAAATCTTACAAAAGCACCAGACAGGTCGCAAACGACTGAAATGACAACACAACATCGGCAGGCACACGTTTGATGGGTATATTTTAATGGAAACCAAACAGTACTTGAAGAGAGCACAAGAAACAGGTGGCCACACAATGAGGGAACAGGAAACATCGGCTGCATCCGAAAAAGGACTATTTAGCCAAAGCGGTAGTGCGTCAGCGGTTGCCATGATAAGTGATGTCCGAATGGTGCAGTCAGTAAGGGCTAGGAAAAGGAGCCTATGCTTCCCATCATAGGGAGATTGTGATATACTAAGGAGCTATGAGGAATCTCACAATCCTTTGGGTGACATGACGGATAAGCACGGCCCATCTCACGGACATTAATGAAAATGTCCAGAGAGGAGAGAGCGCACACTAAGTAGTTCATTTCAGAAGGATGTAGGCCTGGATTTGACTCTCATCTTCTATGTACGTTTCCGTGGCGTAGTGACGCTGGAGTTAAAGGCTGTCTGAAATTGGCACAGCAGTCTGAAGAGCCTCTCCTCCCTATGATAAAGTTTTTACCGTGGACCTTATGAAAGGTCAAGGAAAAGGAGCAATAATTAGAACATTTTGGACCCAGCTACGGACTTGAATACGACCGAGCTCAAAGGGACTACATGGAACACGTGGGTGTAATTAGCAAAACAGGTGCAGATCATGACAATTAGTATGTTTTGCAACACTAAGAGTCTCTTAGCTTTTATAAATCAAACCACTTTGTGCAATACTTTGATAATGGGAAATCGTGTTTAGGCTATTGGTAATATGAAACAAGCTGATACTGATTTGCGCATTGGAATGCTTTGGATAAATACTGACTTTAGGTGGTATCTTGGCTTTCTTTGCCTTTTTGCACAACCTTCTCTTCAATACTTATTTCACATTTTGGTCAATTTTTTTTACCCAGAACCTAATTTGCGGACTAAGTTGCTTATATTTCCTGAAATGTGTGGAGTTGTTGACAGCGGTGTAAATGTTGTGTTAAATGCCCCATTTGAAATATTTAAACTGAGAAATGCATTGAAGTGTTCAATTGTTGCTCTGTATGCTAATTCTAGCCTAGACAGCCAAGTGGCACTTAGACATTGTTTAGGTGCATTTTGGTCAGTAAAAATGCTCTGTGGTAGGGTATACAAAATAGGACTCAAATTGACTCCTATTTTTCAAGTATTGCACAAATCCAGACTGATGGTGCACAACAGAAACACCATGTGTAGGCTGAAATTACCAGCTTCAGGTCTTCTGGTATCCAGCTAAACTTGATTTTGTTTGTTTGTTTTTGTTAAATGATCTAACGCTGTGAAACGAGCAAGTGCCTGCCAGGTAGTTGGTACAAGCCAGCACGACCCACTGCTCACAGAGACAGTAAAAATCACTCAGCTGCAGCAGATGGCAGCTCATGTCCATATCAAAGACAAGAGAAGTGGCTTCCCCTGTTTTATTTCCCTCTACCATCCCTCCCTGCTGCCTCATGGCTACCTTTCTGTCTCTACCATGCGCACACATGTCAGAGGACAGCCTGTCTTTATGGTGACAGGGAAGATAATTAAAAAATGGATGCAAATCATGTCATCGGGTTTAATTGGCTCTAACTTTCATGTTCGGTTATCCCGGAGTGCTTTTTCTCTTGAATGTCCTTGGTTCCTGTAACTACTCACCCCCACTCCTTCAGCTCTACACAGGAAACACTTCCAGTGGAAGATTGTAGAGCAAACAAAGCATCCTTGTTTTACTTTTATAGATGTACAGTTAGATTTCATGAAGCGACCAAATGTTTGTTTTTTTAGCTTGTCAGAAAAGTCCAAGACAAAATAAAGAATCAAGAAAAAACAATGAATTTAAGGTGGAACATAAGCATCAGCAGGAAACCAGGCAGTGTCTGTAGATTAGCCTTATATAATCTCTTCTCCCGAGGTCAGTAATCAGTAAAACAAGTGTGACAAGAGAGTTGGACACGTAGAAAGATGGACTTTTGCACACCTCTTAATAACCCCTAATGAATGAAAGACAATCTGTTGTTGGGGGAAGGGCTGAGATGTGGCGATGAAATGAACTCTATGAGCGGTTATGAGATTAATGCAGCTAAATTTGGTTCAGTTTTCCCCAGAGAGTATGGTGATGACGTTTGATGGCGTGCGCAGTTTAAATGAAGACGCTCATCAGTGTATTTGCTCAGTGGATGTTGCTTGCCTGTGTCTTTATGGTTTTGAAGATGGGAGGAATGGGGGTTGCCCAGCAGGAGGGCATAGGTGATGGTCCAACACAGCTGCAGAGCGGGAAGAGGGGTGGGGTGGGGGGGCTTTATGAGAATGCTTCAGGCAATAAGGAGGAAATAATGAGTTTAGGCCCTTTCAGTGCAAATAAACTCCGATAATCCACATGTTGAGTACTGCAGAGCATCAAATGGAAGTGCACAAAATGTAATAATACCTTTGAATTTCCTGCTAACACTTAAAGGTTGCTGCTTTAGGATTTTTGTCATGGGCCAGAAAATCAGAACTTGCAACCGGTTCCTAACGAATGTCAGTCTGTGAATTCAAAACAGAACAACAATCAGCTGTCGGGACAGCTGAGATACTGGCTGGCCTTTTTCCTTTCCTATTTATTCGGCTTTTAGTCAAGGGTAAAACCCCTATTTAATACCAGCTATTCTTGACTTCTAGTCACTTACAAGCACTCCAGCCCTGCTAACGTAGTTAAATGCAGAGGTGCAACGAGAAAGCAGCTGGTAATGATCACTGCTGGGTGAGTGACCAGTAAGAACTCGCACAGACCTTCTTCCAGTCAATTAATGCACAATAGGTGAGCACTAACAGGCCACGCTAATAATGCTCTCTGGTGTCGAAGTTGGTTTACAGAGTAAAGAAGAATCAGTTTTTGCAATTCTGAGCATCAGGTAGGAGTTTAAAATGAAGTCGGAGGAAGCATTAAAGCTGTTAGGAGAGGAAACTGCATTTTGTTAAATAAAGTAATTTTGTTTTAAACCCTTTGAAGAATTCATTTCTGTTCATCATGCTGCATTAGGAAAAGTTGGCAGTCTTTTGGTAATTTCACAGTGGATTTAAGGGTCTAACCCTGGGCTCACACTGATTACGGTGCGGGTTACAATCCTGATCCAGTGCGGGCTCGCTGCACACTGCTCCTTGGGAAACAGCAGCCAGCTGTGGAAATGGCGCTCGTGAGAACAGAAGTTCACTTGGTCCTTTCTGTCGCCGTCCCTCATAAATGATTTAAAAAAAAACAGCCATGGTTTTAGTTTCTTTGGACAAAACTCGAGCTTGATCAGGGGCCCGCTGCGGCTTCCGGCCAAACTTCCATCTTGCGGACTTTTCAGCAGTGTTGCACACCTCGATAACCGGACCCACACCGTGGCTGATGCGAGTGTACGCTGATTCTAATGATTTGGGTTCCTTGTGGCGACGGAAACATACTGTATCTGCACTGTACCCACAACAATCCAACATATAGACAGAATATCTGACCTTCTTTTCTTTAATCTTAGATGGGAAAACTATTATGCTATCTATACTGAAATGGTGTCAATATGACACACATTACATGGGCATAAACTGACTTTTAGTTTGTTGCAAACTCTAAAAATGTCTTTGTGTCATGACCTGGAGGATGTGAGAGGTTTGGAGATTTTTATTAAGGCAGAAAAAGACTGCTCTAAAACTGTTTTTTGTTGTTGTTGTTGTCTTTAGAAAACGTTTCATGTTAAAATAAGTAAATGTATCCAAAAAGTAGGAATAATGTAGCCTTTATAGTAGAATTAATAGTTCTGAAAGACAAGGTCAGAGCATTAGGACATCTGTTGTTTGTGAATCTATAGTCAAATGT
This sequence comes from Fundulus diaphanus, assembly GCA_037039145.1. Lineage (NCBI taxonomy): Eukaryota > Metazoa > Chordata > Actinopteri > Cyprinodontiformes > Fundulidae > Fundulus > Fundulus diaphanus. The sequence continues at coordinate 43,641,819 of CM073122.1, forward strand.
GATGTGTAAAAGTTTAACTAAACATATTTGAATGCCTGGGATATTTTCTTTGACAGCATATTATTAAAAGGACAAATGACACTGGCAGAACAGTTTCAGAGAACAAGGACCTTTTATAGAACGCCTCTTGGGAATTAAAGCACCAGATAAACACAGTGGCCCCACATCGGTGCACATTTTATTCTTGGAAGTACTTTTAGAGTCAGAGTTTAGGTCAAATGGAAGGAAGCTATTAAATCTTCAGATAAAACGAAGAGAAATAGCAGCTGATATGGAAGAAAGCCTGCGCGGATTTGACCAAACACACTGACAGAATCTGTTTTAACATAAGTGGGGTCCTTCTCTGTGCCGTGATCAGAATCAAAAATAGTTCCACAGAACCAAGGGTGTCTAGGTTTGTCTTTTTAATTTGTAACTCTGTCAAGATTTCAGTGCGAGCCTGTTCATGTTCGTTTTTACAGCAGCCCAGGGCTCTGACACCACTGCAGCCAGTTAGGCCACAAACAGCCAGTTCACTCAGCAGGGAATTGGTACCAGCATAGTTCTGCAACATCAGCTCCTCTAGACATGAAACTAAAATTTATGTGAAGAAACAACAAGTAAACCAACTGACTCCTCAGCACCAGTTAAGGATCTACTGACTGCTGCAAGAAGATAGACTCTAACATTCACAAAGAGCAGCAAACGAGTTTAATATGAGCTTCTGGACTCGGTTTTAAAAGTCTGTGGGGCAGAACGGAGACACAGCATCTGTTGTCAGATGTAATGAGGTTGAAACAGTAAGAAATCAATGAACTATCTCAGTATGACCACTCACTAACCTTCCAAGTACAAAAATACTGTCCAAAACAGCCAATAGGAGCTGAAGATGTGCACCACCTCCACATTGCCTGTTGGTTTATTAGCTTCTTGTTGGCCCACAATCATAATTACTTTTCATTTATGCCCACAGAGTCCATGTCAGAGTTAAATAGCCTCCAGGAAGAGTCTTTTCATGTGCTAATCATTGATTACAAAGAAATCAACAGACATATTTGCCCGCACAGTTTCACGAGGGGCCTAATTCAAATCAGGCCAGCTGAGTCTCAAAACATCTAATAAAGGGTTGGGTGCTTATATTAGCCATCCTAATAAATAATGAGTTTGTTGAAAGGCGTAGCAAAGCTGATTGGTGTATTGAATAATGAAAGAATCGCCATGCAGATTGCCACGGGTGGAATGTATATTGTTCGCTTTGTGTTGTAGCCAATGAGTTGGTGGCATCTGATCGATTTAGCTTTAAAGTATTTCTATTAGGCTTCACGCCACTGTATTCATAAACTAATGACACAGGGGTTTAACAGTGGTTAAACAGGGGTTCTTATTACAAATAAAAATCTAAAATGTGTGGAGTGCATAAATATTGAAACCTTAACTGTGGTACCCTTAAATAAAAGCCAGCGCAATGCCCTTACCCTCAGAAGTCACCTAACTAGTAAATAGCGCCCAGCTGTTTCAAATCGATCTAAATGTAAATCCAGCTGTTCTGTGAAGGCCTCCTGTGTTTGTTAAGAGCATTAGTGAACAAACAGCTTCATGATGACGAAGGAACAAAGCAAACGGGTCTTGAAGAAAGCTGTGGAGAAGTCTAAAGCACGGTTAGGTTCAAGAACAATACCCCAAGCGCTGAATGCCTCAAAGCACAGCTCAGTCTACCATCTACAACTGCAAACCTCCCAAGGCATGACCGCCCACCTACACCGACAGGCCGGGCAAGTGGATCATTTAACGGAGGAACAGGAAACTCTGGAGAAGCTGGAGATATGCACAGCTCAGGTGGGACAACTATCAGCCATCCATTCCAAAATTCCGTTTTTTATGGAACAGTGGCAAGCAGAAAGCCATTGTTGAATAACCCTACGCATACACAGTTAGCCAGAGGCCATGTAGAAGATACAGCAAACACGTGGAAGACGCTCCAAACAGATGAGACCAAAATTTTTTTACTATTTTCATGCTGTGGAGATGCTTTGCTTTGGCAGGGACAGGGAAGCTTGACAGAGGTAATAGGCAGATTGCTTAAGGTAAATACAGGACAATCTTGCAAGAAAATCTTTTCAAGGCTGCACAACTTGAGGGTAGTTCCAATACTAAAAACAACCCCAAACATGCAGTCTGATCTATAGTGGAATGGGTTGTCCATCCTGGTCCTCGGGGCCCACTGACCTGGATGTTTTAGGTGTTTTCCTGCTGCTATAAAAAGCAAAAGGTTCAAGGAAAATGTCTAGTTTTGCAAAGCACTGGAAGTGAGCACTGATACTAAACAGAAGATAATTAAAAATGGCTTTTAACTCATAAAAAAAATAGAAACTCATTCGGATGAGTTTTATATAGGCACTCCCAAATGTAAAGTGAAGAAGCATAGGGCTGCCGTAAAACATATTAACATTTCAATGCACAAATACTTGAAATTGGTCCGAAAGAGCTGAGGGAGAAAAACGGACCAGTGATTTCCTTTCGCCCACTTCATTTATCACTAATGTGTCATTTAGCTGTGAAAAGCTGAGGCGATAATAGAATTACCTTTCCTATTGTGCTCAGTGTCTCCCAGTCCCACAGTAAAAAAAGAGCCCAGTGCACATGAGAAAAAGAGAGACAGCTAGACCATGGCAAGAGCCTGCATGTCACAGACGCACCGGTTCACACCACATGTACACACCCCGTTTCTTTAGTGGCACGAGGGGAAATGATTGAACCATCATGGGACTGTCAGGGGTTTGTGAGGGCCAGTATTTAGTTCCAGTCCAGCAAGCAGGAATCAAAACAGACTGCAGCAAGGAACTTAATGCTACTGCGGCTCTTTTCTTTCCCTTATCGCCACAGCAAGGTGACACCCTGGAGGAGATTGTAGCTTTCTGTTTCAGCTTGAATGTGCTCCCGTGTGCATGCAAAAGCCAGTTCTCCCCTCAGACATATGCGCTTCAGCAGCTTTTCTGGTCAAAGACACGCGTGGAGCCTGCAAAACTCTCTGGAAGCGTTGCATTGCCGTGGCATGGAGCGCGTAGATGACCGGCATCTGTAGTAACTGAGCAGCTTCCCCTCACGCCGCTTCATCACTCCACGCTCTAAACTCAGCTGTGCGCCTATCCTCCCGGGCTGCTGCAGCGCTGCCGTCCTCGGGATAAATCAGCATCCGTTCGTCCCTTTTTGTCTTATTGCGAGGCACAACCGCCGGCAGTCATGAAAAGAAAAAAGGACGCACTCACCGTGTGGTTTCCCCCTCGCCGGTGGTGAGGACAGCAGCAAGGTGGAGACCGGAGCGGAGGCTGCAGTGGCGGAGGAATCCCCCTGGTAGTGTATGTGTAAGAGTGTGTGTGTGTGTGTGTGTGTGTGTGTGTGTGTGAGAGGGAGCATGGAGGTGGATGTGTGTGTGCATGTGTACAAGGAGTCAGAGCTGATCCAGCAGATGCAGACGGGAACAACCAATCGAGAGAGGAGAAGGAGCGAGAGGAGTGTGTAAGAGATGGAGGGAGGGAGGGCCGGCAGAGGAGGGGTCTGCTGGCATTACATCATGGACCTGGGAATGGCAGGTTTGCAGAGGGTGAGGTACGGGTGGGGGAAGGTGAGCGCGCATGTGTGTGTTTGTGTCCGCAACACTGTATGTCCTTATGCAGCAGACCACCAGATGATTTTGGATCGTGTCCATGTTGCTCACGGAGCTGTGTTGTCATGATGCAGTGTGTGTAGCTGTGCTAACAGGTCTCAAACAACACATTTCATTAATAAAACAATCGCAACATGCACTTAAACCAGAAAAAGTATCCGGAAAAAGTCCTCATACACCTTTTAACTACAGATACTTCCCAGATGATAGAAGACCCACTCAAAAACACCACACGCCCACCCATTTTCACCCAATTTCATACACTCTGAGCCGGCTAATGGCTCTCCTGTCACTTTGAAAACACAGTGATGGACACCCTGTTAGGACGCCGCTGACGTTTCAGGTGAGTTATCCCAAACACTTTGTGCCGGCTTTCAGAAAAATTGAAGACACGATACCCGCACTCACAGGCAAAAATCCACCTGTATATATGCTGCAGGACATCCCTGAGGACGAGCAGAGAGGGAGAAGAAAGGACTTTGTTGGGAAACAGTGACAGCTCAGGGTCCTGCTCGCATCTCTGCTCTGCCCATACCAAAGTGGCAAAAGACAGGGAGAAAACGAGAAAGCAGGGCGGATGTTGTTGGGAATACAAGGATAAAGAAGTCACCTATTCCACCTCTCCTCATTAATTTTCACAACATGAACCAGTATTCTGCCCTCCAGACTTTCGAGTAACTTCTAGCATGTTTGTTTATGTCAATAACCTTGAGATATTTACTGTTACAGTGAGTTAAAACGAATGCTATGGTTTAGATCACAGGGATGTCACGATACCAGCCAGCTCACAAGACGATACGATGCACAGAAATTAGCTTTACAGGCTTCAGACAAGATTTTCACTAACTTTTTTTTTTTTTGGGGGGGGGGGGCAATCTGATTACAGAGTTTTTAAAAAAAAATCTGTAATCAGGTTTGTATAATCATTTATTTATAATTTATTTATGCTGACCTCATTGTTTGTTGCTGTCTAGACCTGTCCTTTTTTGTGGATTAACCAAACCACACAATTATGGACGAACATAGGACAGATTGAATAAAGGCGATGTAGAAGATCACCAGTAGCTCCCGTGAAGGGTTGTACTTCTAAAGTTGCCACAGTGAGTATAGTCTCTGCTGGGCTGTCTTCTGACTAGTGTCTATGAGTGAGGACCATGTAAGGTCCGGGGAAAGGGTGATTCAGCAGTGGACCAGCCAATCCTGTCTGTATGCAGATTTGTCGTCCTCTTGGATTAGACAAGTGATAATGGGGTCGGTGAACTTCAGGAATTTCACAGCCAGGTCTGCTGAGATGCAGTCATTTGTGTATTTGTGTGGAAGAAGAACAAACCTCAGGGAAGGCAGCAATGCTGACAGATCTTATGTCTCACCTGCTGCTGAAGCTGGTGATCCACTGACACTGAGGCTGGAACTGTGAGCTGGTTGAGCTTCTGGTGTTCCTGGGTGCAGGATGAAGTGTAGTCCGAGGTTAACTCCATCATCTGCTAACCTGTTTGCCTGGTAAGAAAACTGCTTGGAGTCCAACAGGTGGCCTGTGATCTGCTTCAAAATATTGTGGACAGAAGGATTTCTTAATTGGGAATCTCAGGATCTCATCTTTGCTTTTTGCAGATCATGCAGTTCTGCTGGTGCTCCCCCAGTTTGTTGGGGGGTGGGGTGAGAAATAGCTGAGCCAAAAAAAACCAAAAAAAAAACAAAGCGGTCTATGTTTCGACCCTCATCTATGGTCATGAGACATGGATCATGTTCCCAACAAGATCCCAGTCACAAATTACCAGAATGTATTTCCTCTGGAGTGGCTGGAGTCAGCTTTAGAGATAAGGTGCAGAGCTTAGTCATCCGGGGGAGCTCAAAGTAGAAACGCTGCTTCTCCCTCTTACAAGGACTCAGTTGAGGTAGCAAGCCCCTTGGATGCCTCCCTTCAGAGGTTTTCTGGACACAATCCCCTGGGAGGAGACCATTTGTCCCGTCTGGCCTGGAAATGCCTACAGATCACCAGAATGAGTTGGAGGATATTGCTGGGGAGAGGGATGTTTAGGGTTTTCTCTTGAACTTGTTGCTCCCGTGACCTGATCTCAAATAAGCAGAAGAGATTGGATGGACGGACAAATGGATGGAAACTATCACTCTGCTCATCCCATGTTCCATGCCTGCACTTTGGTCTAACTTCAACCCCACATAACATGACAGCATCTTTATTTCTGTACAATCCTGCACATGGAGGACTTTGCAATGCCGAAGAGGTTTTCACTTGTCACAATCCATTGCATCGCATTTCAACGGGGGCATTACGTCATTATCTGCCCACGTTGCAAAGCGATAAAATGATTGTAACAAGTGTCCTGTCTTTGGAGTCCAGATGAGAGGAGCTGATATTATTAACAAGCGCCCATGACTTCCTAAAGTTATGAATCAACTCAGTCACTGAATTTGTTATGATCCCTGCCCTATTACTCCTGGTTGTGTCTCCGCAGTCAAACAGCCAGAGTTTCCCTTTTTTATTTCCCCCTGAGCACCTGCCAACACAACAAATGACTTCCATTGGATACTTTGATCCATAAAACCTGTTTCTTCTATGTTTCCTGGACCAAAGTGGGCTACGTGAAGTCATTAATATTGTTCTTTGCGCACGCAGATCAGTTTGGAGCCGCAAACTTTTCACACTGTACTTAGATACAAGCAGGATATTAACAGTAATGAGAACGACCTCGCAAATTTTTTTTATCTGATTTCAGAAAAAAAATTGGAATTGAGCACTAAGACCTGCAGTGGGAACGTAGCCTGATAAACACAGAATGACCACAGGAGGAGCTGGACCAAAACATATAAGGATCAACTAACACAAGGAAAAGGACTAACTAAAATAAATTCTAAACTAAAGTTCCCAGAGAACTCAACACAAGAAAAAATAAGAAACTCCATTCAAAGGAATGAACTATTGTACTATGGAAAGACCCATAAAGACACAGTAGGTAGTTTTAAGAAAACACTGGACTTGGCCTGAAAATTTGAACAAACACACATTACAGGTCCCTCCCCCTTGCTCTCTGCTGTGCTGCAGGCCTCCCTCCACAGCTCCTCCCCCACAGCAGAGCCTGCTGTGCTGCTCCAATGTCCACCTGTCATTTACCCCGTTTACACTACCCCTTTTTAACCGAGCCGAGACCAGTCCGAGCTCGGTAACCGAGATAATTATCGAGTGTAAATGGAACGCAAACTGAACTGAACCGAGCCAGACACAACCGGACCGCGCTAAATGCAGACCAGTTCCATCGGTGGGTTCGGCTCGGTTTTTCAGTGGCCCGGTTCCAGATAACAAAGAGCGCATGAGCAGACCGCGTCATCTCCTTACAGCCAGCTGACATTTCAGACATTCATAAAAATACTAGCTTCCCTACCGTGACACATGGTTTCCAGTGATGATTCTGCTTAGCAGTGTGATGATCCTCAGCGTCTGTCGTTGTTTCCTGCGTCTGTAAATCCTTATTAGACGTTCGTTTGTCTTATCCATTTCCCAAAAGCCAACTCTGTCAAGTAAATTCACCAAAAGTTGCCGTCTTCGCCTGACTCGCCGCAAACAACGACGTATCACCAAGCATAACTGCCTGAATGTTACGGGCGTCACCATTTTGATTTGCTTGGTGCCGCCTTCAAACCCAGAGAGTTTGAATCCATAAACTTGGCCAATAAACTCGCCTCTGAAACTATGACAGTAACTTGCGTGTGCTGTTCTCAGTCAGAATAAACAGTAACAACATAGCATTTAAGTTGTGCCACTTGAAACTTCTGTGCCATTGATGTAAGTACAGAAGAACATGTTCAGCGAGGGCTCCTTTGAATCCCCCCAAACATGCGTGTGCGGTCCACGTCAAGCTAAAAAAACCCTCAGAGGTGCATGATCTCGCTTGCTGGACCTGCACTCGGGAGAGAGGGGGCCCGTATAACTTTTATATATTACTATTATTATTATTATTAATAATAATAATAATGATGATGATAATAATAATAACAATAATAACAATAATAATAATAATAATAATATAGTCATCTACTCACGCCAAGCCTTAGCATGAGTAGAAGTCCAGCATTCCTTGCCTGGTTTGCCTGTTCTTGATCAAGTTCTGTCTTCCTGATTTCCTTGTTTCGCTTTGCCCTAGTCCAGACACCTCATCGGCTTCTGTTTTCTGGACACGACCTGGACTGTATCAACTGCGAACCTTGTCTATCCCTACCGGATATGTCTGCAAATCATCAACCTCACTGTGTATGACCCAAAGTCTGAGTCCTAGGACTGTCTTCAGCCTCTGCTGTTCATCTCCCACTGTAAGAAGCCTCTCACCTGACTCCTGCTAACTTCTGCAGAGGTTTTTCCCTGCCAGCACCAAGTTCTGGCTCTGTCTGGTTCAAATATCGGGTTCTCTGTTTGTTCCTGTGCATTACAGGTTTGTGGGTTTCTTTATGTTTCTTCCTTGTTTATGATGCCTGTGCAAATTCTGGGATTTTAATCTAAATACAACATGCTGGTAAATTTCAAACCACAGAACACCCAAACCACAGCTGAGCGGCGTGGTGTATGCAGTCCAATGCAGCTAGGACTGTTCAGACTCAGCCGCATGGCACAGTACAGGAGGGCCAGCAGCGCGGGGAAAGATTGAGCTGTTCACTTACACCTCAAGAACAAAAGGGCACACTTTTTATGACAATGATGTTCTGATTTTGGACAGAGAGAACAGATGGTTTGCAAGGGGAATGAAAGAAGCCATCTTGGTCAAAAAGAGAAAAGTGAACACTGATCAGAGGGGGAGGACTGTACTTCAAGCTCCCCAGTGTTTACAGCTCGGTCCTCCAACTTATTCCAAAGAGATTACATATGTGGTCTCATCATGATTCAGGCGACCAGATACTCCACTCACACCAAGTAATAGCCTCTATCAGGTTTTGTTTAAAGATGAAGGGTGGACCACAGTGCAGACAAATATCAGGGAGTCACTGGTAGAGTAAAAGGTGATTTATTGATGATCAAATTATAAAGATTACAGATTGGCAGGAGAAACAGGGACCAGGAACACGAGTTAGCAAGAAACAGAACGGAGGACCTAACAATGATAGTGACTGAGCTGAGTGAATAAATAGGGGAGTAGACAAAAGGGAAGAGAGGTGGAGCAATTAAAGCCCCAGTGTGTAAGATTTTCACACTGGTGCATCATCTAGTGGTGCGCTAAACGAATTACAAACGACTTCGTCATTTAGCGCTATCATAAATGTGACAATGTAAAGATGTCCTCCATGTATTAGCTACTGTTAATTGCTAATTGCTAATAGCTACGGTCCTCGTGTGAAATGTTTTTTTGACAATGTTACCTAGTCCTCTTATTCTTTTCTGATGTTGCTTGTAAATTCCGTGAGTTGCGTGTTTTTGCCCTCTTTCTGAATGTGCAGTTGCTTATTTGGGGTATAATATAACCGACTATAAACATGAGTAAAGAGAGTCGGTCTTGCTGCTGCACTACGGACAGTGAAACGGCTGATATCCCTCTGCCACTTCCCGTACACACATACACACATAGAGGGAGAGGGAGATGAACAACCGAGCCATCTCTGCCTGGTGGGAGGACAAAGTAGTTGCTGGACTACACTGCCCTGTTTCTAATATAACGCCAAAAATAAACTGCACTATTATATTAAATTAACTTACCTGCTGTCCAGCAGGAAGCCTGCAACCTCCACATCTGTTTTAAATCCCTGTTCCCTCATGAATTATCTGGTAATAATAGCTGTGCCAATATAGACTCTCATTTTATCCGGTTATTACTTCTTTTTCTTTTCTTGTTTACTTTCTCTTCCCTCTCGCTGGGCAAAGAGTATGGGTGGTTCTCCATTTCAACAGAAGATGGCAAATAGAATGATCTATAGTCGTCTTTTGTTGTTTTCAACTCCTCCTCCACTGACAGCGTGTCCTCATACAGGAGACAGATAGGGAAAACGCGTAAGGCTGACAAGTTTGTCCCCTTTCGGCTACTGAAATCAGAAATACTGACGCAATGTGGCGCCTCCCAGTGGGTGCACCAACACCTATGTATTTATAAACAACTAATTCTAAGTTATGAGAACATTTTATGATGTGATGTTATTAGACTTTGCCAGAATATGTATTTGTAAAAGCAATACTTGATTTTTGCTAGTTAAAAGACAAATTAGTTACACACTGTCCATTTAATGCAGGTGAAACATGTAGAGGAAATGAAGCAGAGGGAGAGAGAGTAATGATCTTTTACCTTACAAATATTTAGTCGTAGTTATTTTACTTTTATTTTTGGCATTTCTAATAAGCTCATCCTCTGGTGCTTTAGAACTAACTTTAGATCAGATTAGCTTGTTTTTTTCATTACTACAAAACTGTGTGTAACTGTCTGTGACTTTCACAGACAGAGTTACTTTCACACCCAAATTGTGGGACAATAAAGGAATTTCTTATCTTCTTATCTTTTCTTAGTCCTATGCTTCCTCTTCTTCTTCTGTCTTATTATGGCGGGTTGCAACACCGCTACCTACTATACATCGGTGTGTAACTATGCTTCCTCTCTTTCTACTTTGTTTAATATTCACCATCTCCCTCAGCTCTCTAATTGCCATCATCTCTCTCACCTGTTTAATCTTCATCCTCTGATTAACTCCACCTGGCCCTCAGCTTGCTCTTTCCCTCTCCTCTCCTCCCAGTACTTAAAGCAGTTTAGTTTCATGTACTTGTCACTGACTCCTCCTGTATGCTGCCTGTAAGTGACTATTTTCATCCCATGTTCATCTTCATCTGCGTTTGGGTTAGGCCTTACCAGACCATGACAAATGCTACACTTATTTATACCAGCAACAAAGAAACTACAGGAATTGCATCCACATTAACAATGGTTACAGATATAAAAGCGAAGCTGAAGTACTGGTGTTAGAAACGCTGTGAGGAGAGGCAATCAATCACACAAAAGCAGATCACTTAGGTCAGAAAATGATAGTGATGTATGTGGAAAAAAGCTCTTTCACCTTGTACTAAATAATCTTTGAGAGCTTTATATTGTTGATACAAAGACAAATAGAAAGCAAGGGTATGTTCCCTAGTAAAACACCTCATGTGCCTTTACCAAAACAAAATGTTTGTGGAGGAGTCGAACATCTCAAACTCAGGCTCTCTATCAGTAGAAAAATAATCAAAAATCGGTTTTGAGACCCATGATCTCTCTCCATCCACATGAGGGGGGTCGCATCTGTAAAATATATAAATAACTAAAACAGCAGCCTAAAGCTGTTTACACTGCTTTACTTGCACACTCTGTCCAGCATGTTATAAAGTCCCAGTGGAGCTGCATCTCTCTTGTTTTACAAAAGCAAAACCATGTGCTGTTGGGAAGGGACCATATCTTCAGTCAACATGGTTCCCAGGCTCTGGAAATTAAGAAGTAATTAGGACTGTTGACATCAGATGGAAGGGCCAAGCAGCAGGATGGAATATCAATATGGCAGCATGGTATGTACTAATTACAAAAAAATCCCACTGGCTTTAATAAATACTACAGATATGTCTTCAGCCTTGTTCTTTGGTTCCTAATTAAATCTGTAATTATGGAAAATGTTTGCAGTGACTGTGTAAATCCGAAATGGGAACATGACTTTGTCCTTGAGAAACTACAGCATGTGTCATGATCTCATGGACCTTTGGTCTGGTGTTATGAGTTCTTGTTTTTCAGTAATTAGTTTTTTTTATTGCTAATTCCTGTTAAGTGGTAATTAAATTCTGTCATGTTGATTTGGTTATTCCCATGTCTACTTGTTTTGTTTTCATTGCTCTTTGTCATTGACAAAATTTAATTCTTCCGCTGCCTTTCATTCTGTTAATTTGCTCACCTGTGAAGGGATCCAGTTTTCACTCCTCCGTGGTATTTAAGCACTGCCCCATCCAAGTTTTCTCTCTTTTTTCATAAGTAATTTTCATGATGTTGTCCAATGACATCAAATGGTGTTGCCGCTTGTATTTCTCTCGTGCAAGCAGGAACGGCTGGTAAAAAGCTTTGCTGCACACGGCTCAAGCTGTCTGTCTGCGGCAGACATGTCATTGGAGCTTCCGTAGCTGGTCACGCTGAGGGGATTCCCATAATGAAACACCTCACTCTGTTATCAAGGTACCATGGATTACATTAAGTAACCCAACGTTCTGACTCCCCCTCCACCCGAAACCAATCTTTTTCGTAGTATGTCCCCGACAGCATTTAGACATTGAATGTGATGTTCCATTATCTGTCCATCCGTTCATTCATCCATCATCTTCTGCTTATCTGAGATCATGTTATGGGGGGAACTGGTCCAGAAGAGAAATCTAGACATCCCAAGTTCTTCTTTCATCTCTGCAGAATAACTCAAACTCAGATTGGAGGAAGAACGTCTGTGAAGATCAGTTTGTAAGTCTTGTGACAGACTGGGTTGAATAAAGGTCTGAACCTTGTCTTGGTGGTTCTGATGTTCAGGGTTCTTCCCAGGTTGTTGTGTATAAGAAAAGGGGAAAAAATTCTAATTTTTTCCCTCCACTTTCTGCACTTAATTTTTTTTTGGGCTATCATATAGAATCCAAATAAAACACACTTCAGTTTGCAGTTGCAACAAGATAAGCAGCAGATGTTTTGCTTTGTCCTACTTAAATGGGGTAAACTGTTTCCTTTAAACAATATCCAAAACAGGGAATAGATGGCTCTGATGTTCTACACAAAAACTCCCTTTTTGGTCCTCTGTAAAGAGGAAAATCAGCAGATCTGTTTCCTTCAGCTGCTAGTTGCAGGTGCTCCCAGTGGACTGGTAAAGAAATGAGGCCTTGTGTGCCGTCACTTGGTTCCTACATCCCCTTTTACACGCTTCAGTCTAGATCCAGGAGAAGGTGAACCACACCACATTCAGGAGCACATCTACCCTTGACACACATTCATCTTTCAGCACAAAACCTGTATGTTGCATTCATTTTTAGAAAATATACAGCATTTTAAGTGTGCTTGCTTTCACAGGTCATATTATACCATGAAAAATGCATCAAAGGATCTTTCTATTCTTTGGCTACAGCATATGGTATCTCTCTAACATAAGCATTTATGGTTTTGATTAAGTGTTTTATTTCTATCATTTCTTTTCTCCCTCCAATAGGAGTGTTTGTATCTTAATTCACAAAAGGTGTCCACTGGCATCTCCCTTATCCCAATCAGCAAAGCCCCCCCCCCCCCTTTTCACAACTATGCCTGCAATGTTCACTGTTGCTGTGGCAACCTTACGGCCAGCCAGGCATCCCTCTCTCTTCGCTTGCTGCCTCTTTCTCTTTCTGGATACACAGTGACTTCTGTTCCCCCCCACCATCACCACCAAGCAGCTGATGGAGGATTCACTTATAGGTGCTGCAGAGAAGAAAGGTGCACGCATGTCCTTTTTTCTTTTCTACCCCCAATGATTCACTTGCATGAGCACTGACAAGAAAATAGCTGCACTCAGAGAGAAGAAACCTTTTTCCAATTCATGCAGTGCTGACCTCATTCTGCATGCAGAGCAGGGGTGAAAACAGACTCTGTTGAGGTTCAACCGGGAGTTTTCGTCGGAAAGAGAAAATAATGTGCAACAGCAACAGGGCGTCTTTAAATGGAAATAGCTAGGTCGCATGTTAGAGAATAGGAACGGACTACAATAAATAGCAAGCCCAGTGTCACAATATAACTCCAGTCAACAGCAACTTGTTTTACCTGGGATAAACGATCCAGTTAGAAGTAGCCAAGATTGAAGATAATTTCTAAATGAAGGAGAATAAATTTAGCCTCTCATCTTAATTTCTTTAGTAGTGGCCCCCACCCCCTGCAGTACTCCATGCCCCTGGTGTAAGTAGTCTTTCCAAATAGCGCCAGAGGACATTGTGAGCTGTTTCTGTCTGCTTCTTTACTTTCAGCTCTCCGCCTGCCTTGTACTCTGATCCGTCTCTGAGAGGGGTGGACTTTCTATGAGTTCGGCAGCTGAGGTTCTCGTGAAGTATAAATAGAGAGAACTGAAATTAACTTCTTTCATGCTTCTTGCCACCCCGACGACAAGAACAAATTTCTCGATTCTCGCTGAGTATGTAGCAGGCTTAAATCCGATGACTGAATATACCTCCCTTGGAGACAACTGACAATTCGTGATAACTGGCAATGAGTTTCCCATGGAGGAGTACTTTTCGGAATTGTTTCATTTCAGCTATATTGGAGGGTTTTCCAGCATTAAGAACAGTTGATGGTGTCATTTATAATGACAAGTTGTCCCGGTCCCGACGCAACATAGCAGGATACCATTACACTACTACCACCATTCTCTTGTATTGGTATGATAATTATTTTTTTTAATGCTGTTAATTGTATGTCAAATGTAATGGGACACACTCATTCAACTATTGTCTCATTACTTGAAGATATTTTCCCAAAAAAATCATTGTTGAACACTAAGCATATGAACACTGAGCTAACTGAGCAGGTAAAGGATGCAGTGCTTAAGATGTCCTTAGTTATTTTGGAACCTCATAGATGATCCATTGACGCTTTCTTGAGGTAATTTTGGTATGCTGACCATTCCTGAGAAGGTCCATGTTTTCTCCATTTGAGGTTAATGGCTCTCAATGTGGTTCCCTTGATTCCCAAATCCTTAGAAATGACTTTATAATTCTTTTTAGACTCATGGATCTCAGTGACTGTGTCTCACCTGTTTCTGAATGTCTTTAGACAAAGGCACAGTGTTTTCATTTTCTAGAACATTTAGCCTACTTCATATTGTCAGACGGGTTCTATTTTAATAATTTATTGATTCTACAGGTCTAACAGTTTTCCAAAAAAAAAAAATTGTGGTTAATCAAATAATAATTAAATGATCAATTATTTACACACAGGGCCAGTTTAAATGAAAATTATAATTTGAAAACTGCATTTTGTATTTATTCAGGATATTTTAACATTGTATTAAAGGTATTTGATTACCTTAAACAAAGTGACAAGAAAGCAAAAACAGAAGAAATCTGTCAGGGGGATACTTAGTCTCCTGCACTGTATGTGAAGTATGTTGTGGGATTGTGGAAAGGTTAATGTTTGCATAACTAAATACATCTGAAGCATATCCTTTGCGCAATCTGTAACAACATTTGGTGCTTACATGAAAGGGAAGGCTGAGTGTTTGGGTTCAGCGAAACTGTGTTTAACCCAGTTTTTCCTCCACTGTTTTCTCTTCTTCTAACCGTTATGATTGTGTGTGAAAACACAAAGCTGAGCCTCCGAGCAGCTGTTTCACAATGAAGGTGTGAGAGCAGGTAAGCAGTCCCCAGAGATTGAGATTGCCTTCTTAAAACAAACAACAACAAAAAGTGATGTCAGGTAAAATTTCTGAAATTGTAACATTACATAACATTAATTACTTCCTCATTCGTCTGTTGAATGTACAGATCACATTCACGTAGCAGGTGCTCAAAGCCTGATTTGGATGTGTATGGAAATGAGATGGATCATTAGCAATGAATACACCCACTGTAAAACCATTTATAATAAGAATGTTCTCTGTCATTGCGCTATTTTTACAGGATAGTTGATTTAGAAATATACTTGCATTTCCTACCAGGGTTTGTTACAGACTGGCATGGGGGAAAAAAACTACACCGCCTTAAACCACCAAAAACAAAACAAGGCGTTTGAAGGGTTAGACAGGAGTGTTATTTATACAAAATGGTTATCACATTCTTGTGACTCAACACCAACCCCCCCCCCCCCCCCCCCCCCCCGAATATCAGGCTGTTTGCTAGTATTCAGACGTGGACAAATTATGGCTGTCTCATCCTGGGCCCCTTCAATAATGTTGCACTAGGAGGAGACCAGGAGGAAGACTCAGAACTCGTGAGAGGATATATAACGCCTGTCTGGCCTGGGAACCAGTGGCGGCACCAGATAATTAGGAGTGAGGGTGCAAAGGTTGGGGGTCCAGAGTTTTGATGCAGCAAACTTTAATGTAGGTATAAAGGATTTACTAATCCCAGGATTTAATGGGTAAAAATTATGAAATGCATACTACTGACTGCTAACTACCTGCTTTTAATGATTCAACAAATATCAAACAAGAAGTTCAAACTAAGTCGAAGCAAACCACAGAAACCGTTATGGTTTTCCACTCTTTACCAGAGTGGAAAATATAACTTCATCCTGGACCTTGTATACATATTTTAGTTACTAATATTTTATATATAAAATAATATCTGTGTTATATAATATCTTTGTTTATATAATATTAATATTAATAATATATTAATATTACACATATTGTTCAGAAAAATAAAGAAATAAATTAATCTATGATAGTTCTTTGCATTTGTGAACAATTGCTGTGGTTCACTTATTTTCATTGCCGCACCTTTAAACAACCCAATTGAATCAGCACAGGAAATGTGGTAAGTTCAAAAGGTTCACTTTTGTACTTACTGTATAGATGTGTTATATGTTCTCAGTTTGTTGCGCAAAACCTTTTTCTGTCAGCAGAGAATTGGATCGGCTGCAGGAATAAAAATTAATGTGGTGATCTAAACTACCTTTTAATATTTTTAGCTATACAAATCCATCTAAAGCTCTCAGAGAGGGTTCCTATTGTGTTCTATCACAGCCAGAGTTTTTCGGTCACCTGTATATCAGGTCAAAGTCCCTCTACTGTCTGTTCCTCAGAGGACCCTGCTTATTAGAGTAAACCTCCACCTCATTTCTTGCTGAGTGAATATAAAAATCAAGACTTTTTATTGTCATTATGTAACCGTAATGAAATTATTTTTTAAGTGATTAGCTGTAGCTTACAATCTGTCCATCCTGGGTCAGCAATCAAGTTGTACTGCTAACTTTAGCTTGAGTTACGCCACTCTTCTTCATGTGCCTAGACGCACCAGGCTACCCTCTTGCCTCCGCAGCTGGTCTGAAGGCATGAAGGAGGCGTGCTGACATTCTTGGGCTGCCAGTCCATCCCAGCTTGTGCATGACCACGGATGATTGTGAAGCTGCGGTGCCACATGTGCACAATAACCAATGTTTCCAGCCTTCTTTTTCTTTTGACTCATTGTCAGGTTATGGTGGAGCAGGTAGGTATAATAAAGCGGTCCATTTTATTGACTCTTCACAGTGGCTTGTAGCTAGATCCTGGCCAGCGGCCCAAATGATGCACAGTTTGTTGTTCAACCAATCAAATTGCACGATAAAGGTCCATGGGAATGCCACAGATCCAGTGCCAGTTTGATAGACATGAGAGCTCTGTTGTGCCATAACATGCCATGATGATAGTAATACAGATCGAATCCTGAACAGTGGATGATTCAACAAAGAAAGTCCACTCCTGCTGCAAAGGATATGGGGGGGCCAGGAGAAGCCTTTCTCTCCCCCTCTCTCGCTCGTCCCTTCTTCGCTCACCAGGGGGTCCCCTGCTGGTGATAAAAACTTTCCTTCCACAGACAAAGGCCCCCACTTCTTCCCACTTCTCCACACGCTCCTCAAGAGATGACCAGCTCCCAAGGAGGGGGCCTTCTTTCTTCGCAGCCATGTGACGGAAGGCCCCGCAGGAGCCATATACAGGCCTGAAAGAATGCCTGGACCATGAGGCCTGCTCAGGCCTCACCGACACACCAGCCAGCAGCTGAGGGAGATTCCCGGAGCAGCCACGCTTGACCCAGGGTCTGCTAGACCCGTCTGCCTGCGTCAGAAGAGGACCTGACTGAATCCGGACAAACATGTCCGGGCAAATACAGAGCGAAGTTGCTGTCTTAACCCACAATCAGATGCAGAGCAACGATCCTGCATGCGAAACAGCTCTGTGTATTTTTCCTCAGCCTGTACAGCAAAGCAAACCCCGATGCAGCTGAAGGCTGGAATGCTGAGGAAAACCCCTGCTTGGACTGCATCCCGGTCAAAGAACGTGGCCTCCAAGCCATCCAGACCACGCCGTTAGCCACATGCTGCTGCAAGGCTAACGCTAGCCTGCCAAGAAGAAACCAACAACTTCCTTTTTCAACGCCCCTTTCGTGAATGGCCAAACTGAGCAGAACTGAAAAGGACAGGTTTGGGCAGCGGTCTGAGGGTGAAGAAAAAGGTTTATTGGGAAATGTTTGTAAACCGTGGTGTTTAGAACAAAGGGCTAACCGGTAGGTCGCGCTAGCCAAACATGCTATTAGCCTTGCTAACATCCGGTTTCGGACATTTGAAAAGGGAGTTCGTTTTAAAGCATAAAGCGTAACTGTTCTGCTCCGACATCCTACGATGGTGTTATCTGCCTTATTCCCGCATCAATATGGTATATTAATGCTGGTTTTGAAGGCAATTTTGGGAACTTTATGTTGTAACCTCTTAGCCACGGAGTTGCCACAGCGACCCCAGACGCCCGGAGGGAGAATCGCTTTAACAAACTCGGTCGTAAGGGTTTAAATGATTTTACAGGACAAACTGTCCTCAGAATATTATTTCAACAAATAATATTTTGTTTAACTAGGGCTTTGCATTGTGAATGGATTGAAATACATGGCAGATGTTTTAACTCCACTCCATGCTTTTGAAATCAGATCTGTAGAGAACAGGGATTCACTGAATTAATCTGATTATGATCAACCACTTTTGTTTGTCTTTTGTTTGTTTTTGCATGTAAATAGTTCCTTAGCTTAGCTTCTTTTTATCTTCGTTTTGCTTAGTAGTTTAGTTAAGTTTCACTACCCTAGTAGAGAGGATTTGTTAATCGAAATATTGTGTTGATTCAGATAAACAGCATTATATAGTGATGTTCTCTGGATGTTCATTTTATTTCTGTTATTAAATTCTTGGACTTGAAAAGAAGTTGTCACCCTTTATTCTATGTGTGTGCAGGTTTTGCTGTTAAAAGATCGCTAGTGCTCGAATTCATCCCTTTCAACCATTGTCTTGATATCATCTTAAGAGCTGATCATCACCAGACAATACTTAACAGACAGAGAGTTATTTATGAAACATTAAATAACTTTAAACAGTGTATAATTGCACAACAGCTCACAGAGCAGCCATGAAAGCCACGGTTTTATCTGACTTTATCTGACCCACCACAAAATATGAATCTATAATCATGCTGAGCTTGGGAGGGGAGCATAAGGGGGCATAGCCGTTTTCAGGAGGGTTTTAAGACCTCTCTCCCGCCGCCATTGCTGGGAACGCTTTGGGATCTGAGAAGGGTGTCATCCAATCATGTGTTTCGCTTTACTTAGGATACGCCTTCCCTTAACTTGGATATGCCTTGTCTTGAAAGAGCTAAAGGGTGTTGCCAGGGGAAAATGAATATCTGGGTTTCCCTCCTGGATATGTTACTCCTGCCACCCAATCTAATACCCCTTTTGCACCTGCTCCATTTGGTCGGGCTCTGCCTTCTTTACAAGTATTTTGATTACCTTTTTTTTTTTTCATAGCCAGCTAGCTTTCATCATCCCTTCTCAGGAAGTACTAAGGCTGAAATATGGCGTGAGCAAACTGCTGTTCACTGATTGGCTCAAGAGAAGGAGAAACAAGGTTTTCTCCGAAGAACAGCAGGGAAAAGTTCAACTAAGGAGGGACAACATTAATATTAAGGTCCACTTTGAACAGAGTGGGTCAAACCAAAATATAATTTTACTATTTGCACACCATAAACCACGCCCGAAGGAAACAAAAGAAAAGAAAAATGACACTTTATGTTTCTATACGCAGACGGGTGCACTGTATTTAATAATCAAAATCCTATACGCTGATCAGCAAAACTTTCTCTCATTTTACACACAATCAGAGCTATTAAGTTTTGGCTCTAAAGAATGTCTGGTTCAGAAAGTTGTTCACGGCCCCGATCGAGCTACGAGGAGGAAGCAGAGAGCAGAGGCTGACTGGAGCAGACTGTCTGCAGCAGCAGCTCTGGATCTAACCCAAAGAACCCAGTTAGAGCAGCACCAATATCCAATATCTGATCTATAAAAATTACAGTCTAAAGTCGGCAGTTTGCACTTTAAAGTCCCCCTTGCCGTTCTTGCCATGACTAAGGCAAAAACGTCCTAGGCCCTACTTTTTATCTCTGTGAGGCAAACTTTGGAGCAGGTCAGACAGTCTCACCTCCCCTCTCCACTTCTGTCAGACTCCCATAACTGCAGGCAGAGAAAAGCTGGGCCTTTTATTTATTTGTTCAGGCAGATCTGTGATCCAGATAATTATCCAAGAGGATTATTTTATTCTTAAAAAAATATTCAGAACATTCTTGCAAATGTGATACCAACATTATTTGTATATTTTTGTTTTATTTATGGTTTTATTTATAATGACGTATGTACTTTTGTATTCTCACAGATTTTTTTGTGCGAAAAATAGTGCATTGTTTTGCTGGAGGTGGGGCTAAAGCCACCCCCAGGAGGCGTTCACTACCTTCTGGACATACTGGGTCTGTTGAAAACCAACAGGAGTGCAGTAGAGCTGGGGTGGGGTGAATAGAGCTGTGCAGGGGTGAAAATGGCAATGGAAAAGCAGCATAAGATAATTTAGAAAAATCCCAACGTTCATTTAACTTGAGTGCTCCAGTAAGGAATAACTCAAATTTTAGGAAATATCTATTGTCAAGGTAAATATGACTAAAACATTTAACTTATACTTTGATCAGAGTTCCTGAAAACTTCTAATTAGTCGTCCATTTTTCCTCAGGGTATAAACATGGCACAGAAGCCCACTTCAATTAACCTCTGAGATCCCATTTCTATCTTGCCAGCCCACTCTGTGAAGGCAAGTGAAAAATAAATCCCTGAAGCTAAATGTTATGGAACTGAACAAAGTGGCATCTTGTTGTAAATCAAGTCTACATAACTGTTTGGGCACTACCTAGATGCCAGACAGTTGTTTGAGAGGATTGCCAGTCTAATCATCAGACCTTCACTGGTACGTTTTAACAGGACCCTTTGGTCAGATGAGACCAGTGACGTGCAGACAGGGGAGGCAAGTGAGGCCAGGCCTCACTTGTCATCATGGAAAGAAAGAAAATATATAATAATGATAACATAATATAAATTGTGATTCACTCAGTCATTTGTAATAAAAGTTATTTTTGTATCTAATTTTCTCATTTTTGATCATATTCTCTTTAAAATCGCAGACTTTTCGCTATTTTTCATGTAAATCCTTGGTGGTGCTTGATAGCGATGCCGGTGAGGCCGCAGCGAGCTTGGCCTCCCCTGGGATTGCGCAATCCCATGTTAACTGCGCTGGCTTCCATTCTGTGAATGCATCTTCCTGTCTCTAGATCATAAATTCAATTGTTCAAACAGTCATGAACTGATTTTTCATAATTTAATGTTTGTGGATTACGAATTGTGTTTTGGTCATCAAACTGATCCGGCAAAGAACGGGTTGTAGGTGAGGCCGGCAGTTCCTTGGCCTCTAGGCAGGGGGCGCTCAAGGAGCAATGTGATCCCAAAACTGTAGAGTAACAGCTGTTATGGATGTATTATTAGCGAGTTTTGCTAAACAAGTAAAGCACTAAAAAGACTCTAAACATACAGCCGGTCAAGGAAGGCTTTCCTCCCTGGGAGTGATCTCCATTGAGACTGAGAGACTTTTAAAACTGAAGAAGATAAAGAGAACTTTTACCGGAAAATGACGATATTTTTGTTCAGAAAGAGCGCTGCATGAACTTCATTTATAAGTAGAGGTAAGACAGCGATAATTATTCATGTTTTGTTTTTGTAATAAAATGTGCCTAATGTGTGTTATATTTTTAGAATGTGTTACAAATGCAGAAATCCATCATAACTCATAAACTGTTACCAATCAAATGACAAATTATTTTTTTAATTTTTTTTATATCAAAAAATCAATATTTTTTCCATGTCTCTTGATGAATTTATTTGGTACAATCAGTCTCCTTCAGCAGTTTGCAATGAGTCTACTCTGTAGAGTGTATATAATTGTAAATCTGACTGATGACGTCAGTGCCTCATCAGCTATGAACCCTACCGCACGTCACTGGATGAGACAGAGTTTTTTTTTTTGGCAACACCCCAGATGTGTTTAACCTGAAACAAAGGGTGAATGTGTGGAAAAGCACCGAATGGCCACTACTAACCATTAAGCTCTACTGGAGATTTTTCATTTGGACATCATTTTGGCTAATAGCTTGTACCATGATGTTTTGCAGGAACTGTTTTTAGCGACATTTAGCTTCTGCTTAATTGTCCTTTGTACTCTAGAAATGCTTTTTGCAGGCTCTAAACACCTTCATGGCAAAAATCTGCATGCACACAAAAAAACACACACATAAAGAATGTATGGCATCATGAACTCTTAGAAATACCAGGGAACTTTTAATTGAAACTGTGGTGTGCTTCACTCCAGTAAAACCAAGATGGGTCCTCACTGAGTCTTTCAACCGGACGATGGTCTAAAATATATTGATCAATGGCCATCTGTCTCATTCCCAAGCTCTAAACAGGAGAAAACTTGAGGGGTGAGCTCAAGAGAGAACCCAGGACTTTGGATAGAAAAGGAAAGGTCAAAACTCTCTCTCCTCATGCTCCAACCTTGTTAAATGTTATGAGACTCCAATAGATTAGTCGTTCTGTAATAATGTGATGGCAATCAGATTTGTGGACTGTTTAAAGTAAGATGTAGAAGTCATCAGGTTATGGAGGCAGCATAGAAGCCAGTTATCTAAATGATGTCACTGGTGTTCAGAGTTCAGTAAAGCCTAAGTAGAAACAAGTAGTGTATATGGCTATATAGTGCTGTTTTTAAGAGGAAACACCTTCAAAGTCCATGTGCCAAAGTGTTTCCTCCATCAGTGACGGTTAAGAATCCACACACAGAGTGCTGTGTCTGACACTCCCTGTAAAAACAAGCGTCTCCAACAGTGAAGTATAGATGTGTGAAAGTTTTTTTGTCTCCACAGCTGGTTTGCCTCACATGGGATACTAGACTCTAGAAAGCTGTTGTTTCCAGTTTTGTGTTTAATTCCAACTTAAGATCATCACGGCTTGATGTGAACAGACCAAGAGGCCTTTTCTCATGTTCCGCTAGCAGGATCCTAACGGAAAGTGTAGCAAACGGTTATCACTTTGTCCTCTCGGCTGAAGCTTTAATTGCCTGGTTTTGTCTTGCAGGGGCTGGTTCTCAAAGTGCAAATGTTTGGTTTTCTCTTTGGCAGAACAAAATGTTCTGCTCCTAACAAGATCTCCTTGACTCTGGTCAAGGGCCTCTTCATGCTTACAAGAGAAAAAGGAAAAAGAGAAGCAGGTGCAGTGTGAAGTTCATGCCCTGCAGATAAGCTGCTCGGGAAACAAACTTGAAACGCTGAAAGGATTTATTATGACAGGTTAGTAGTAGATTTAGACTTGTTATGAACGGAAGTATACAGAAAAGCTTTTACAAATAGTTGCCATCTATTGCTTTTCAAAGCTGGTGCTGTTTTGAGATGTGAAGAATTTCAGAAACAGGAGGCTTCTCAGCTTTACATCACCTTTAACCCTGTTAGCATATAG
Organism: Fundulus diaphanus; assembly: GCA_037039145.1. NCBI lineage: Eukaryota > Metazoa > Chordata > Actinopteri > Cyprinodontiformes > Fundulidae > Fundulus > Fundulus diaphanus. The sequence goes on from CM073122.1 coordinate 43,665,005, forward strand.
AAAACACTGAAGTTTTCTCACTGTGGCCCCGTGTAATGATCAAGAGACAGGAGGATGTGTGTCTGCATTCCCAAACCAGCTTTTCCTGTAGTTCTGATGGTCAAATAAAAAAACAACTATTCAATCATAATTCAAGAAGCGTTCTGATTATGATTCATGAGAACAATATAATCCGCTCCATCATGTCTTCTTTTGTCTGCTTCCATCAGCCTGACAGATCTTTTAAAAACAGCAGAGAAAATCTTTGGGCTATGAATTGAAGCTACTTGCAGACATTCTTGTTTAAGTCAAAACTTTCAAAACAGAAGCTTTGCCGACATTTATAATGTTTGGACCTTTAAATATTTTTGTTCTTACAACCTCAAACTTCAATGATTTTGTTTTGGAGTTGATGTGGCAGAGCAACACAAAATAGTGCATCACAATTGTGAAATGGAAGCAAAATGATTCACCCCCCCCCCCCCGCCATAAGATCTGAAAGGTGTGGCTGGTATTGGTGTTCAGCCATTTCAAGTCAGTACTTTGCAGAACTACGCTTTGCTGCAGCTACTGCAGCAGTGTTACCGTCTGTACCTGCTCTGTAAATCCAGAGACCAAACTTCCTCATTGTAAAATAGCTCAAGCTTGAATAGACCGCATTTGTGAACATCCATCTTCAAATCTTGCCACAGATTCTCCTTCAACACGTTTTCTTCCTGGATCCCCTTGCCTTTTGCTCCAACCAGCATCACATCAACTCTGACCATTTTCCTTATCCCCACTGAAGGAAAAACATCCTCAAAGCATGATGCTGCCACCACCGTGTTTCAACCAGGGGGTGTTTAGGAGGATCAGAGTAAAGGGAGCTGTATAATATCCATGCCACCCCTCTTTTAGCTTATTACTGGTAAAACATTTCTGAGAGCCATGTCATAATTTTCTTTCCACTTTACTAATATGTGCTGATTTGTGTTGCACTGTCTTCTAAAATATTTTGCCGGGCATTGTATTTAAGCGAATCAGTCACAAGGCTGCAAAGAATAAGTAGATTTAATTTTATTAAGATAGCCAAATCTCCTTGAAATTGAGGCCCTCCCACATGTTAGACTTACAAATATGGTTTTACCTTCACAGAAAAACAAATGCCCAGTGCATAAATATGTCAATACATTTCCTTAAAGCAACAGTGCTCAGTTTGTTTGACAAGTTTTCACGTTTTCTGCTGGGGATTTATTCGTCATCGTTTTCAGAGAATGGTAACTAAGCGTGATGCAGAATGCAGTGTGAATGAGGTCATTTAAAAATCATGAACATAGATCTGTTTGCTCCATGTTTCAGGAGACATATGGTGGATGAGCTGACCACAGCAGGTCTTGTTATTTAAGACACTCGTCGATGTAATTACCTAAAGCATCTGATCGGCGTCTGCAAGCAAATCGGCTAGTTGATCTCCTCGGTTAGAGGTCACTTAAACAGTACATTCATTCCTGAAAATGAGAGTGAATGCAGCCGCACGATCCCCATCAGAGAGCTCTCCAGCTAGCCAGCCAGCCAAGCAGCCAGCCGGCCAATTAATCAGCTTGGCAGGTAGCCATACACAAGACTGATGGCATGATGGGAACATAAGGGAAATGGGTGGGGGGGGGGGGGGACAGCTGACGAAGGCGTTCCTTTCAGTGACAGCTAATATTGTCATAGACGTTGAGCACTTTGCGCAGTTCAGCAGGGCTGCAGAGGGACAGAAATCGACTGCTTTTAAATGAAGGAGTGACTGAACGAATCAATTCAAGTGCTGATTAATTCCTCTGTGGTAAAAAAGTATTGGAAAACCTAAACTCTTTCCTTTCTCTGGATTTCCTTTACCATAGGCCCTCTTTTATGATAAACAAGAAGCACGATCACACACAGTATATCTTCTCATTTAATGGATGGTTGTTATTTTTCATGGTTATGTGCAAATACCAGCCACGCTGTACTGGTCTTTCATGGATAATCGACTCCCAATTAGCAATAGTCCCTGTCAAACAGTGGTCCACCGGGGGCCCACAGTCATTGACCTCCTGTGAGTAACGGATGTCCCAGATGATTTTCAGCGCGGAGCCTCAGAAAGCCATTCATATGCCCTGAACTTTTTCACCTTTTGTCACGTTACAACCACTACATTCATTGTATTTTTTGGGACTTTTTGGGACTAAAAAACACAGAGTATTACATAATGGTCAAATGGAAGTAGAACAATAAAGGCTTTACTATACTTTTTTGCAAAAAATTAAAATGACAACCGTGATATGCGTTTGTATTCAGCCCCTCTTAGTCAAAATAGTACTGAACCACCTTTGGTTGCACCTTCAAAACTTTTGGAGTAGGTCTCCACTGTGTCTCCACATCCAGAGACTGAACTATTTTTCCTAAAGAATTGGGTCCAACGTTCAAAATCAGATTGGAGAGAAATAATCCCCGAACAGCAGTTTTTAAGTCAGGATCTAGACATTGGCTCTGGCATGCTAAACCATGGCTATACTAAACCAATTTATTGTAGTTCAAGTTATACACCAGTGGATTCTACTTACCAATTAGGTGAAGGTATTTTCTCTGTTTTATTTCAGAGGATCAGACGCAAGAGTGGTGAATGCAAATACATTCCATATTTCTTGCCATACTAAATGTCTATTTGTAAAAGACACAGAAAATCATCCTCCACTTCACAACTACCCAGTATCTGGATGTGAAGGTCTGACCAGTAAGGCATAAGGACAAAGGCATATATAAAAAAGTATTTTTAATATATTTTTCCAAAAATTGTTCACAGAAGACTTCTAACATCAAATCTCAAGAAAATACTGACCTACCACAATGAACACACAGGGGAATTTATACACAAAGGCTAGCCTACACAAACGAGGAGGGGTGGGAGATGAGACAGAAACAACAATGCATCAACATAAATAACTAATTCAAACCAACATATCTTGACTACAACACAACTATCAAAACAAGACAACCTAACACCACAGATGTTTTAGCAGTTATGCTGTTAGTAGAGAGAGAGGTAGATTCTTTAACATCAAGTCCCCTGCTTCCAGCAGCCTGATGGTTTGTTCCATTTCCTGGTTTGCCTTTCAACCAGTCCTCTCCCCCAGCCAGTCCTTCAAACTCAGCAAAACAGAGAAATTAATGATTGAAATAAACAAAAAGGTGTTTACTAAATGCGTGCACCCATAATAGTAAACAACCTAATGCAAAAAATGTGTTGTGTGAAGACATTTAAATAAATACTAACACTGAGGAAAAGATGGAGGAACCTCCACACTGGAGTTGGCCAATTAAAAAAAGTTCAGATAAGATAATAATTTTAAAGTTAGTTGTAATATGACAAAATGTGAAAAAAGTTGAAGATGTATGAACACTTTTTTTTCCAAGGCACGGTTAAGTTTTGTGCGTGTACCAGATCAGGAGAGATTGCTCCACACACCAACCGGGGAGAGAGGAAGCTGTTTGAGATGTGACAGGCCCATTATTAGTGCAATGGATGACTTCCCTATGCTTTCCTTTCTTTGATGAGGTCAGCTTCCTGGGAACAGATTATGGCCACTGTTCCTGTCCTAGATGCATTTATATCATTAATATTGTATGGTTCCTCAGCCTTATACATACAATAATTACCAACAAATGGACCAATTTCTTAGAATCAGTAATCGTGTTCATAATACATAAAAAAAAGGGCATGGAGTTTGTGCCTGCAAACATATTACTCCGTCATGTGTGGAGGAAGGACTTTCCAACCATTGCCTTTAAATGCCCTTGCTTAATTATTAACTGCTAGGGGTTTGTTGCAATATTTGGTTAACACTGTACAGTAGTACAGTGTTTGATTTTTTAATTACGCGCTATTTAAATTACTAATGAAATGCCAGAGGAATGCTAATTCAGTTTGATCTTTCAGGGTTTCTGTTCTCCTCTTTTCCCAGTGAGAGTGCAACAGGAAGGAATGTAATTGTTAAATATGTATTTGACTAGAACTGGATGCTTTGCTAAGTATATCTGCTCTCATTACTGCCATTAAAGAAGTCTCTCTGCAAAACATAACGCATGAAGGATGACACTTTATTATTCTTGCATCAGCCTTAGACGTCAAGAAGGAGCTTAATTTTTACAACCCTCTTTCACAAGATGCTCCAAAATGTAGGAATGTAATTCATCTTTTAAATCAGAAAATTTGACGTAAGCTTGAAAGCATTATATTTTTTAAAGGAAGGAACAGAGATTGTCACCCAAGATTTAGCTCAAGAAACGTTGTAACTATAGTTTGGACTTTTTAAAGGGGTTGAAGCGGGTTATGTAGAGGTGTGATGGTGGGGGTGGAGTTTGAAGAGTTGATATCTTGCCTGTCACAGATAACTTGCCTGGCATCGTTACTTCTTTGATGGAACATATAAAAGCCCCATGGCTTATTGCTGATCACAATGGACACAAAAGCCAATCTCTACACCAGTAAACTGCTAGAATCTTTCTCCAATGTGTGTAGTAGTTTGCATACATTTTATTTTGCCACATTGTAACGCATACCTTTAGCTAGAACTTATGCAAATAACAGCTAAGGACTGAAATAAATAAGAGTTAAATTACAGCCAGGTTTGCTCCAACCAGCATCACTGTGCTATTGCAAATGAATACATTTATCTTAAATTTAGCTCCTTTTGCTCAACTGATTTGTCACCCGTGTTAAAAATATTAAGAAAAAATCCCCATAAGAATCAGGTTGTTTATTAAGTCATAAATCATTTCTGAATTAGTAATAAACTTAGTATTTTAACATTTTTTCTGACAGCCACAACTAAGATGTGCTGTGAATTAGCAACGGTGGCCTCATGATTAAGAAGCTCAGCATTCAAGCAAGTTTAACTTTAGCTTTAGCGCTGTCTCTAATCTTATTAAAGTAGATGCAAACCTGTATTTTTACTCCAACACAGAAACGTTCTCAACCCCAAGCCTTATGACAGTTGTCAACCCATGCTACAATGATGTGTTCATTTATAATTCAGTCCATATGAACATATCAGTGCTGTAATCTATGACAGTTTAAATAAGTCTCTTTTGATGGTCTGTATTTGTCTTATTCTTTAATCTGGATAGTCATAGTGTTCATTTATGCCATTTGTTGGGACTCTGTAGTTCCTCACTTGTGATCATTTCTGTGGAATTTCCTGTGTGGCAATTTAACCATTTTCCATCCAATCATGATGTCTGGGGTCTTTTGGAGTGCAAGGGGCACTCCTGAAGACCTTCTTTAACTCTGTGGTGGCATCATCCATCTTGTACTGTGTGATCTGTTTGAGCAGCAGCTTATCTGTAGCTGAGAGGAAGCGGCTGGATAAACTCATTAGGAGGCCCAGCTCTGTCCTGGGATGCCCCCTGGACCCAGTGCAAGTGGTGGGAGAAAGGACGACTGTGAGAAAAATAACGTCACTGACGGACAGTGTCTCCCACTCCATTTCAGTGACATACTGCTGCGTCCTGGATGCTCAAAAGAGCACTTCAGCAGGTTCTTCATCCCAGCTGCTGTCAGACTTTATAATTTCACAACAGACTGTGTTGTTCAGACAAGTGTTTACAAGCATCAGATCATAAATCATTTACGCTTTCTCTCAGATGCTAATGTCCGTTTGCACACGTTGTAGCTACTCTGGGTGTTTGCTTGTACAAGCATGCTTATTCTGTATTTTTCTCACATTGTTCTGAAAATCGGCTACTGTCTTTCCTCTATTTAACATGAATATTGCATTTTTCTTCTGGATATGGCCTATCAATAATTGTGCAAAACCTTTTATTTTTATTGTTTCTTTCTGATAAATTCATTCTCTGTTGCTTTAGAACTACGGTAACTTTAAATTAGATTAGCTGTTTTTTCACTGCTGATTTAATCTGTAACAAATGCCCATGCATATATGTATGCATGGGTATTTGTTTTTCTGTGAAGGTAAACTCTGTTTTTGCCACTGTCATGCCCGAATGTCCCCATTGTGAGACAATAGAGGGATTTCTTATTGTTATCTTATGATCTCTACCTATGCTGCCTTGTAATCTGTTGATCAGACTCACCTCATCCTGGTTCCTCTGATCAACTCCTCAGCCTTTGTATGCCTTTCAGTCTTTGTTGCCAGACTCTGTTCACCATCACTCTTATCAAGTCTGTTCTGCAGCTATCCCTCTTTCGATCCCTGTTTTCAGGCATTGGGTTTCTCTGCGTCACAGCTGTCTGTTTTTCAAACATTTCACCACACGACAAATGACAATAACAATGGACTTAAGCAACATGTTCATTTAAATTCTATTCAAAACATTTAGGCAAGGTTTTCTTTAAAAAAAATTTGTTAAACCCTCCAAAATATCCTTTTACAGTGTACAATCTAAAAGCAACTCTAGTTTTTCGTTTGAGTTTATGAGAATGTTGGTTATAAACCTTTAAACCACCATAATGTTTGTTACTTTAGGGCAGTGGTCACCAACATGGTGCCCGCAGGCAGCAAGTAGCCCTCGGGGACCACACAAACCTGTTCTAAAAGAACCACAATCCACCACCAAAACTTTATTTTATTCCATTACTCTTCTTGTTTAATCACTCAGAGAGAAATTCAAATGACCCAGCTTCCCATCAACATTAAACGCACCATGTACGCACGGATCTGTGAAGCTCCCGGAAGCATGAAAAGAATCTGAATAGCCTCCATGCACTTGTAAAGTGATCTGTGCATAACATCAGCACATTGTCCGTGTGTAACAGGTTAGTCATGCACACGTATTTAAGGATTTGTATTCATGAGTATTTGTGTGTATGTAATTTCATTTTGTACTCGTAACTTCTTTATATTTGTGTGTGCATTTGAGCACACAGTTACAAATACCCAACGTTACACACAGGATGCTTTAAAGGGTTTACAAATCATGTTTTACACATACCCAGGTACAAGTACCCAAATATACACACAAACAGGTTTACACAGCTTACAGATGAATTATTACAGATGCACGCCTATATTGAGGCTGTTTTCTCTCCATACTTTCTGTAGTTGGATTAGAAATTGAACAGCAACAGCTTACAAATTGTGCAAAAGTTTAAAGGGTATGTATTCATTTTGCAAGGCACTGTGTGCTAAAGTCGTGCATTTTTTATTTTCAGACTGTACTAAAACTTCTTTAGAACATTGAGAAACACACCAGAAACACACATTAGAGTTGCATCAAGTGTTGCATCATTTTAGGCAGCTTATAAATCAGCTTCAGCATTTTCCACTGGGAGTTTACAGATTGTAGAACTGGCCAACAGGGGAGTGGGAGCCGCAGCAATCTGCTGGGACGCATTTCCCCTCTTTTCCCACACGTTCCTGTAAAAATCCACACTCTGAGGTTAAAGGTGGAACATGACTTTAAAAAGCACATTGAAAGAGCTTGTGTTGGGAGGTCGTGAGGTTGTGTTGCGTCTATTTATTTATTAGTTTATTTTATATGTTTCCTAGAACTGAGAGCGGCCTTCTGAGAAAATTTCCTCCCAACCAGACCAGGAGGATTGGGTTATTTTTCTAGGAAGTGGAGGATTCAGGACCACCAGCTGTTCAGAGCACAGACACACACTCCGTTGCTGTTTTTTTGATGAGAACCAGAACGGAAATTCTGATCAGATTTTTCGAGTGTTGTGCTTGAGAAAGCTTCAGTCTTTCATAATTGACTCTGCTTTCAAGTCTGTGCAGCACTTTTCTTTTGCATAGAGAATTGGAAAGTTTCCCAGAATGAGTTGAAACAAACAACCAAATCAGAGTTCTGTTTAATAAAAACTGCATTGGATGCAAGAATTCCTGTGCACATGTAACTTTGCCCTATTGGGAGATTGCAGTTTAGCTACATTTTGTGGCTGCGTTTGGCCCAATGTTTTTTTTTCTTTGATTTTTTTAGTTTATGTAAGATATTATACTTTGTTAATCTCACACTACTTTCTAAATATTTGCCATGTTTTGGCCCAGCTGAATGCATGCTCCTACATTCCTCAAGCAAACAATCAAGCTCACCTGAAGCACCTGTGAGCCGTCTCCCGCGGCAGCAATCAAGGCTATTCCCTTCTCCTGTTCCCCTGCATTTATATGCTTGGTCTCCACAGACAGCTGCAGCAGATTGTTTTAAAGCCTTGGTGTGTGTAGATGAGCAGCGGTCTTCTCCTGCTTTGCCTGTTTTTTAACCAAGTTCTTGTTTCCTGTCTCACCTTGCCCTTGTCAGACACCTCGTCGGCTTCTGTTTTCTGGACGCAACATTGACTGAAGCACTGGATCGGTTTGCCCACCCCAGCTTTTATGTGTATGACCCAAGCCTGTACTTAGGACTCCAGCCTCAGCCCTCCTGCTGTGAGCAGCCTGCAACAGGCATCATCAGGCTTCTGCTCGCATCCACTGAGAGTTTTCCTGCCTGCAACAGTTGTTTTTTTTTATTCTCATTAATAAACCGTTTAAAGCACACTACAGTGTCTGGCTGAATATCAGCTTATCTGGTTCATTACAATATTTGACCATTTTACCTTTTCTTCTGCTATCCCATTCCAGTTAAAATCCAGAGCATTGCAAAAGTCTTCCTCCTACATGGGCTTTTTCCACCTTTTTGTCAGATTAGAACCAAAACCTTATATTTTACTGTAATCCACTTTAAACTAAAAATACTAAAATTGTGAATTAAAGGAAAATAACAGATGGTCTCAAAAAATCTTCTCTAATAAATTTTGTTGTTGAGACAGAGGTCTTTAGGGTATATCTCCATCAGCTTTGCACATCTTAAGACCGAGATATTCTTCTTTGCAAATTTGCTCAAGCTCTTTTAGACTGGATGGAGAAGAGGGTGATCAATATCTTTTTCTCTTGCCACAGATTCGCAGCTCCCTAACTGGGTCATTCCTACACATGAATATGCTTTGATCTATAGAGCCATTCTATTATACGTCAGGTTCTATGTTGAGGGGTGTTGTCCTGCTGGATGGTGAACCTGCAGCCCAGTCACAGGTCTGCTGCAACCTTGAACAGATTTGCCTGTATTTAGCTCTGTAAATTACACTTATTGGTGCTGTTAAAAAGAAAAATCCCCACAGCATGATGCTGCCACCATCATGTTTCACTGTGGGATGGTGTGTTTAAGGTAAATGGCTTGTACTTCTACAGCACTTTAACTAGTCTGACGACCCCAAAGCACTTTACACTACAATCAGTCATTAACACACTGATGCTAACTGATGGTGGTTAGCTATGTTTGTAGCCACAGCTGCCTTGGGGCAGACTGACAGAAGACAGGCTGCCATACATCAGCGCCACCAGGCCTTCTGACCACCACCAGCAGGCAATGGGGGTGAAGTGTCTTGCCCAACAGTCAGAGCTGGGGATTGAACCGGCAACCCGCCAATTGCAGGACGAACTCCTGCGCTACAGTCGCACCCAGGGTGATGTGCAGAATTAGTTTTCCTTCATGTATAGCATTTTGCACGTGATCTCATAAGACCATGCAGCTTCTTCCACATGTTTGCATTGATCCAAACATGGTTTGTGGCAAATTGCATTCTGAACTTCTTATGCCTTTCTTTGTTTCCTGCTCTCCCCTGTAACCCAGAGTTGAAAAGTGCACAATAGATTTTTTAGCAGATTATAGCTCTCCTTTCCCACCCAGTCAGACAGCCAGTTGTTCCTCTCTTTCCCTTTTCAGATGATAATGTTATTTGGGTTAAATCGCACACAAGCTGACTGTTTACTCATCAGGTGACCTCTGAGGTCAATTGGTTTTACCACATTTTATTTTGTGGCATCAGATAGTGAAAGGGGTTCATTATGCATGCATACCACACTTAAATATGCAAATACTGATACATTGCAAGTGGTATGAGTACTTTTAACAGGTACCATATTACCAAGTTTTTTTTTTATGTAAACAAGGAAATTTCACAGGGCTTTGCTATTTCATTATTGAACTGTTTTGCTGTTACTAACTAAAACATGTTACAACCTGCTGTTTTCCAAACAATTTTTTCATTCGTTGTTGCGTCTTGGATACAAAGGCAGTCACACATTTGAAATTCCTCCTTACCGATCCAAAATCGTCACAAACCCAGGAGAGTGTGTGCACTTGAAGCAGGGATTTTAGCCTGAAACATCCTGCCAACATAATCTCTGCTCCGAACCAGAAGCAAAGGCCAAGCAAACAGAGATACTGTGGCTAAGCCAGTGCGGAGGGTATATAACCTGCTCAATCCCATGAATGTCACTGTGGGTGCCGGGCAGTGGAGTGTTACCAGAAAGCTCAGAGGTCTGTTCCTAAGGAAGATAAACATATTTCTGCCGTCTTCCCTCACCTTCGGCTTCCAGAAAATGCTGATCCATTGGTAGCGGCAAAATGCAATTTCTCTTGTTTGCAAAGATGCATAATTGTGCCCGTTGAGACCGCTCCCACATCGACAATAGACAATAGAAGGCGAGAGCAGATGCAGCTTCTGCAATACAATGGGCCCTGACAACATGGAATTACAGCCTCTGCAGCTAAAAAGTGGCTTTTTATCCCTGTGCTTCAGGGAACGGCAATAAAGGGTGGGACACACTGAATAAAAGCACTGATTCTCACACAAAATAGCATCTGGACCGATCTGTCGCCCCGAAAGTCTTCACGGTAACAAAAGAAACAAACATACAGAGGAAGAAATTTAGAAGAAAGAAAAATGCTGGATGCAGATGAAGGAGGATTTGGACTTTCTGAAAAACCACACAGCTCCTGAGCTGCTCGCATTATGAGACAACGTTTGGGCCTGGTGCCAGGCTCGCTGAACAGCTGTGAAGCAGGGTGCAGGTGAAAGATGAGTCAAGTCCTTCAGGGAGACATCAATCATTGATGGACTGACGCACCGGAGGAGAAAAAGCAAAGAGAAACAGAAGGAGAGCCAGGAGAGAGCAGACAACAAACGCACCCTCACACTGCTGAGTCCTGACCTTGCTGAGACATGACAGAGTCATCAGCACCCTGCCCAGCCGGGCCCGGCCCAGCACATATGAATCCAATCAGTCAGGATGGGAAACGAAGAATATGATGTAATGCATGACGCTGTTTGTCCAGAGACATTGGTCATATCCTGTGTTCTACAATCACTTCCCTCTACTCATGGTGAAAACTTGGATTTCTGACAGCTCCTGTTCTTTACAGCAAAGGAAAACACAAGGTTAGTTTTAGGGTTTTTGATTTTAGTTTATCTTGAGATCATACATCATCACCAAAGCACTCTGGAGGTTAATGCTTACTGAATAAACTATGAAAAGGAATTTTGTAGGGGTTCACATACTACACATTAAAATGAATAAATTTTTCGTCTAGCATATTAGGTCGGAAATGTTATTTTTAATTTTTTGTATCATGGTTTACCTAAATTAGAGATTTGGTTCACAATTAATAGTTAATCTAAAAAAAATCATGAACAAAACACACCACTGCTGCACATCACAAGAAAGCATTTCTGCTGCACTGGTATAGTAGTGAGTCATCAAATATCCTGAGAAAACCCATACGCAAAAGAAATGGAAAACACATATTTTAAAAATGTAAGCATTCAATCGTCTTCGGTTTGTTTCATTTATTGCACATCATATAAGCCTTATAATTACTCCTGAAAGTGATCACTTCTTTCATACAATGTACTATAAAGAATCTCGTGAAACTATGTATGTGATCTATAAGTAAATCATGTCAACAAATGTTTTCCATATATTTTTTGTATGTGTTTTTTTATATTTAAAAAAATATAGTAATTGTACAATTCAGAAGTTGGCCAGAGGTTGTCCACTGAGAACTGAACTGAGCTGTATGTCAACCATCCACTCTCCCACAGGCTTTCACAAAGCTAGAAATGCACCTCAGATAGACCATGTGTGTACAGACAATGTCCACCGTCCAGCCTGCCTGCAGGTCGGCTGCGCATCATGAATTACTGTAAATGACTGAAAAAGGACCTCATTTTGGGGTTCTGAGCTGAAATAAACGTTCTAAACACTTAATGTAACAAATGAAATTGCACATCAGTGAGGACAGTATGCATTTGTTGTTTGTGAAGCGTTATGCAATGCCTGTTATCAGTATTTATACATTTTGGTGAAACTTACTAAACAACAGTGTTTAGTGTTGCATCACTGTGATGAACTCTGGTTGAAAAGACAACCAAATATTGACATTTATTCTAAAAGACAATGTTCACCTTATGTAATGTGTTGATCACGGCCCATTTTAAAAGTATTTCTATTCCACAGGAAAATGATTCTAAAATATTTGGCAAAAAAACTACAGTTGGCAATAATTTAGCTGTCCACTGTCTCCTGCTTTTTGTAGATTCATGCATTTATTAATAATTTTATCATCAGTCTTACATTTGTGACACAAGTATTTTCTTTCTTACCATAGTTTAGTTTCACTAATGACCAGTCATAAAAGTTCGAAATTACATTTTTCTACTCAGGATATTCTATATGAAATTACTGTCATATATTGTTCTGATAAGTACCCAAATCATATAAGCCTAATTTTATTCCAATTTACTAAGATTTACATATCTGGTTTCAATGTCTGATGCATTACAACAAAATTAGATGCAAAATTTACATGTATGTCTCTTTTCCATATGGGAATCTATTGTAATAATTTAAATTGTAAAACAGGCACAACTGTGTGCAAAAATATCCAAAACCGAACTTGAACACCTGCTCTCCATGGCACTATTAAAATCCCCTTTAGCTAAACTGACTTTTAAAGAGCTGTGTCTTTGACCTCCCACAGTCTCTCAAATCAAGTGCTCGTCTCACATCTCGGCAAACCGCTTCTCCTAAAAAAAGAGCCTCAAAGCACCTTTGAGGGAAGAGTAATAACCAACCAGTGCACACAGTATAGTCAGAGAGTTGTGACCAACAAGGCCTCTGGGACTTTTTTGCTTCCCTTTCATGATTCACTACAATCGGTCTTTGAGCGCTGAAGTGACTTTGTGGTGGCAGGATGTGCTGAAGCAAGTCCCCCTTTAGATAAGAGATAACCTTTGACTGGATGGATTCAATTAATGCTTAAAAGCATGTGTGAAACTACAAGACAGGAAAGTTTCACAGTAATAAATGAGTGAGAGGTGACGGTTCAGCCTTTAAACTAGAAATTCACAGTGGTATCAGCTGGTGACCAGAACTGACTGATTCTCACCTGTATCAGCAGGTGGTTTTCCGTTTAGTGAAGGCTCCATGCTAAAGCATCAGAAGGCTGCGCTGGCAACAACACTCATTGGGAAGCTGGTACGGAGTGAACAAGACTCAAAGGGAGCCCATTTCAGTGTCAGGGAGGTGTTTAGAAGTTAGGTCAGACACAGTGCAAACCTGCAAAACATCTGTTTTCAACACAGAAAACATCTGTCTCGTCCAGAGCTCTTGCAGGAAAGAATCTTAAAGAATTATTGATTCCCCAAGAAGAGACTATGTCCCTAATCTCATCAAAGCCATTTTCCCCCACTGACTGAAGAAGAGAGCATTGAAACCATTGTTCCCAACACACGCTGCGTGTGCCCGGTCTGCCCAGTCCCTAGACGCTAGACCGACAGCGTCGGCAAGGTCTTCCTGTTCATTTGACCGGCCACGCAACTCTAGCCATCGGTCGCCGTTCATCAGAACGAGAGTATATAAAGAGGTTGTGTCTGGCCAGAGAAAACTGGTTTAGGATAGAACTATTTCAATGTTGTGTATTTCATTGTGTTTTGCTCAGTTTGTGGTGTTTAACTACTTGGATGCTAATAGGCCGCTGAGCCTGATGTTACAGAACAAAGTGTATTTTTGGTACGGTGTAGCTTTAGACCTGCAATGTGAGTTTATTCCGCTTCACATCTGTGTCTGCCCTTAATCTCATCTCACTAAACTGCATTAAACGTGTAGAACATGCTAAATCGCGTTTCTGTTGTCTGCTAAAGCTAAAGCCAACATCGTCTTTGGTGTTACTGGAGCCGCCATCGGCAAAATTGCGACGTCATCACGCTTGCTGGTGACGTCACACCAGCAAGCGTGTCAATGAGGGTTTGTAAGCTGCCATCTTGGTGGTCAATCTGCCCATTCAATCAGTCACTATGATGGCTAGTTGACACAATATTAAGACTCAATTGTTCATAAGCTTATTGATTTCTACTGTGGCAAATTATTAATTTAACATTATTGTCTTAAAATAATATTACCATTCTGTACTACTAATATATTTCCCCTTGTGCTTTGCATTGTTAACTGGTTGTTTGAACACAAGCTGGCTTGTGTTCAAACAACCAGTTCACAATTAGTTCTTAATTAGTTTTAAAGATACTTTGGCCTCATTCCAAATTCCTCATGTCTTCAGCAGACAGGATCAAGCTGAACTGTGATATCACTGCACTGATTTTATTGGTTTCAGTTTTATTCTCTGTTCCTTTTTTTCTGCAGGGTAACAGTCTTACTTATTCTTTTTCATTTTACTTAGTTTAGTTACATTTTATCAGTCCAGTTAAAGATTTCTTAGAAACAAGTACTTTAACTAGAAGTTGAAGTATTTTGTAAATAAATGTTGGTATTTTGGAGAGAAGTTCTGTTTGTTCGCTATGTGTGTGCAGGGCTTGTTGTTTGATAACACTGCTGCATTAATTTAGTCCTTCACCTGTTGATCTACCCAGGCAGGTAGTCATAAAGCCCTGTTTTGGTTATTTTGATGAAACAAATAGCTGGTAAAGCTATGCATAGCCAAATCCAAAACCTATTGTTGCACAACAGGAGCTAGAAAGGAGAGAAGGAAGGCTTGCTTGTATCAGATCATCAAACACATTTTCATATCAGACAAAGATGACCTCTGTAAATACAAAATGTAATTTTAGAAAGATGATTTAATCTAGTAAGGGGGAAAGGTATCCAAACCATCCTGTTTCCACGGTGAAATGCATTTAACCCTAATAACTGGTCGTGACAGTTAAGCATTTGTGAAAACTGGCGATTGGCCGTGTATGCCCCCCTCCTCTTTTAAAATAGTTTTAATTCAGTCTCATTTGAGGCGTTTCCATGAACAATCTTCTTATGGTCACACCACAGCATCTCAATCAGATTTAAGTCCAGAGAAGGATAATTAAAAATCATCATTTAGTTCTCTATTTGAGCCATAACGAAGTAGACTGGCTGGTGTGCTTCAAATCATCATCCTGCTGCATAACCTAAGTGTGCTTAGTCTTTAGGTTATAAATTAATGCCTGGATAATCTCCTTCAGGACATTCTGCAGGAGAGCAGGATCCATGGTTCCATCAATTATGGCATGTTGGCACATCCTGAAGCTGCAAAGCAGAGCCAGATCGTTACAGCGTCATCCTCTTATCTAACTGTTAGGATGAGGTTATTTTTCTGAAATGCTGTGACTTTTACACCCCATATAACGGGCTGCATAACATTCAGCATGCAGAACGTTCTCTCAAAAGTCTTCATCAAGAGGTTTTGTGGCTAAAGTGAGAGGGAGCATTGTGTTCTTCTTGGTCCTCAGTGGCTTTCACTTACATGTAATTTTTGTCCAGTCTCTCTTTCTCACTGTGTTGACAAGACTGATATTCAGCCTCACATGGTGCTGAGCTTTAAAACGTTGATTTATAAGAATCTGATACATAGAAGAAAAGAGTATGCTGAGGAGCCTGCCGGTGAAGAACTGACTGCTCACAGCAGGTTGGCTGAGGCTGAAGTCGGGTCCGTAAGGCAGACGGGGGGGGGCATCTATTCACGGCTAGGCTTTCAATAATCTGGCATCGACTGACTGAAGAGCTGGGGTATATAATGGCTGGAAAACAGGTGAATGGTATATCGCTGACTGAGCTGCTGCAGGTGCAGCCGATTACCGTGACTGCAGGTAGCAGGGATAATTTGAGACAGTCAGCTTTTTGTATTGACCTTAGTTATCGCTGATACTGGAATTAGTTTGATCTGAAAAATGGATCAGATGCCTAAAAAAAAACAGAAAAAATCTGTCAGATGGCAAAAAAAAACTTTTTCTCAGAACTCTATATTGGATAATGAATTTAAAAAATGAAGCTGCCAAGGAAATGAGTTTCATATATGTAGTAAAGGAGGATAGGCAGATGATTTGGAGTGACCAAGGAGGATGTTAGGCTTAAGGTGAGACTGAAGACAACTATGTATTATGATAAGCCCCTGAAGGGAAGGCCCAGAAGAAGACAGTAAACTTTTTGTGCTTCCTAATTGCTAAGTATTTAATATACAATACATGTACGCTGATAGATCATGCTATTTGTTGTTTCATTTTAGCTCATAATACGTGTGAATGTGCATGCTTAGGAAATATGAAAATAGACACTTTCATGCAGGAATCAAACTAAAGTGTGTTTTCAGTTGAGAGAAGGCTTATGCTCATATAAAATATCCTCAATGTTAAATCCACTGCAAAGTTCACGAACTCTGAGAAACCCTAATTCGGGGTCGGTAAGAGCAGCCTCGGGTTAACATCTTCGCTTTACAATTCATCTCCATCCTCTCGGTTGTGTGTCAAACCCTTGTCCTTTAAGTCTGCTGAGTAGCCCACTGTGGATTCAATGAGGCGGGGAGTTTTCAAACACCAGGATGGGTAAAGGTGGATGGATTTCCCCGTGTTAGAGGGTCTACATCAAACAGAGCCAGCACCTGGGCTAGCTTCTCACCCTGAGGCAACAAAATGCTCCCATTTCAAGTAGGACAGAGAAACTCTAAACAGGTGCATCCGTCAGATCCTCAACTCCTCTGAATCTACAAGGTTTGCATCTCAATTTTGCCGTGCTCTTTAAGAATCTTTGTTGTCTTTCTTGCCAGATCCACTGTTTTCCTTGTTACAGTGTCCTGTGAAACTGGTCATACCCTTTGAGCTTTTTCACATTTTGTCATGTTACAACCACAAACTATAATTTGTTTTATTTGGGATTGTATGGAATACATCAACAAAGTGTATCGCTCAATTCTGAAGTGCAAGAAAATACATGAAGGGTTTTCAAAATGATAAAAATCTGGCAAGTGTGGTGAGTAAATATGTATTCGGTCCCTTTTAATCTGATATCCCAAAATAAAATCCAGAGCAACCGATGCTTTCAGAAGTCAAATCTATAAATATGATCCACCTGTGTGTAAAAATACACCATTAATAGACCCTTTCATAGTCTGGATTAAATAACAATGAAAGCTTATTTTGAGAAGAAGCACTCTCTAACCCAGGGGAGTCCAAAGTGCTGCCCAGGGGCCATTTACAGCCTCTTGAAGTGGTTTTTGTGAGGCCCTTGACCACTTTACATAAATGGTGCAAATTTGGTTTCCCAGTTTGAAGATGGTGCAACTAAAAAAAGTAAAATTGCATCAAAATATTTACTGATTTTATGTCTTTCAAAAAGATACAGACAAATTAAAGTATTTTAATAATGGTAGGTATACCACATATTACTCATCATAAATAGTGCTCTTACTCAACAGCCGACTTTGGAGCACCCATTTAGTAAACACGGCTAAATAAAACAAGAATTTTGAAAGAAAATATTTTTTTATTTTTTTGTTACTAAGAATTAAAATTCCAGACAAAGATAATAGAAAGAAAAATCAAGTTTTAAAAGATTGTTTGCAGGGGTTTTAATGGTTTTCTATAAAACAATACAAACTTTGAGATGTTACACTTCAGATCTACAATGATTTACAGCTCACTTTTCTACAGAAATCTTCATGTTATTAAAATATTAGCTGTTGTTTATAGTTGCGCTAGTCATGAGAAAACATTTTTTAAAAATTCATTTTGAATTAAAAAACGAAGAAAAATCTAAATTTTGTGACCTTCAATTTAGGCCATGTAGCAAAAAGTTTGGACACCACTGGCGTAACCTCATTGCACAACCTGCTTGAAAAGCAGAGGTTTTCTTTCCATCATTGTTGTGGCATCGAATGCTCCCTGTTCTGTTCTGCACATACAGTAGCTTACAAATCAATACAGACATTAAAAATAAACTAGAGTTACAGGTCCCTTCATGTTACTTTTGTTTTCTGTGTTGCTCTGATTCTCTGCTGTGCAGCTGGAATTCTGTTTGCATGACAAAAAAAAGACAAAGTGTGCTTAATTCACTCTCTTGTTGTACAATAAGCAGCAGATGCATTAATGTGGTTGAAGTTTTAGGACTAGGGGGCATTAGATCCATTCTAAGTGTGCAAAAAAAATGAGACAGTGATTTTTTTCTTTCATTATGCAAAAATATATTTTTCTAAATATACATTTTTGAAGTCAATCATGCTGTTCAGCTAATCAGGTAAAATACTGCAACAATTTTATTTTAGGTTTTTCAAATGTAAAATTGTGTGAGGAAAATATGTTACATTTGATCTAGTAGGTCACCAAAATGAATGCACACCTTATAAGATTTTAATCATGACATGATTTTAAATCTCTTACATGTTTACCCCACTCTGTTTTCTTTTAGTTTTACCATTTTTATGTGTCCTGTCTGGCAGTGTAGCATTAAGAATTGTTGTCTTAATGCCAAAGAGAGTCCAACAGATTTTACTTTCATAAGTGGAGCATTACTGCTTTCGCTATAGTGCTCTGCTTGATTTATATATGCAAGAAGCTTTATGAGATTCTATGCTGGTACTATTTCATGTTCAATGGACACAAAAACGGAAAGGTGGAAGAAAAAAAAGAAGAGAAAATGATGAGAAAAAATGCCAAAAGGGAGAAAAGGTGGAAATAAAATAGAGGAGCAGAAAAGGAGAGAACAAGATAATATCCTTGGGCTTGGAGCTGGTAATGGGCGTGGGGTTCTGGGAGTTGACTGGAGCTGGGGCTGGCACTTATGCTCTCCCCCAGATTATGGAGGGCAGGGTGTGGGGGAGGCAGGGTCTCGGGGTTCGTGGGGTGGGCTCTGGTTGGCTGACCCGTTCGGTTCATGTTGGCCCCATCTCCAGGTGGATGGGTCCGTGGGTCGTCTGGGCTGGGATCGGGTTGGGGGGTTAGGACCGGAGTATGGACTAGGTAGTTTGGGGTTTGCTGGTGGTCCCCCGTCATCCCGAGTTTATGTACTGTGTCCCTCTTCTTGGGGGGGGGGCTTCAGCACTGTGACTGTTGGGGGTTTTCTGGGGCTCCTCACTGCTCTTCCCTGGGAGTGGGGAGGCAGATATCCCTGTGCTTGTCTCTCTTGGGCACCTTTGCCCTGGGGGCTCTTTCGGGTGTCTGGGGTTCTGATTTCTCCGGAGTCTGCATCGGTCCTCTGGAGAAGTGGGTGGGGCATGGCTTTGGCTCCTCTCAACCACTTTTGATAATGTGTATTTTTTAGTGATGTTATCGGGGCGTTGATTGTTTGTACCTGTAATACTTTATCGGTTTGTTTTGTTTTCTTTTTATATCCTTCTTTGCAGGTGTAGAAGCAGACTCACACTTTATGAATTAATGCCTGAAATTGCAGACCCAGCTGCAAAAGGTGAACATTCCTGTTTAATATTAACAGTAAGGTGTCGCAGCTCAGGACAGGATTCAGTGTCAAAGAAAAGAGGAAATTAAAATTTCTGAGTACTGCTGTAACCTCTGTCATTGCATACTAGTCCACACATTTTTTCTACACTCTGTCACTGAAACATGAGTTCCATCTTAACTGAGATAACTTGCAAATTAAGTAACAACAGTAAGAAACATTTACAGAACAGTTTCATAGGCCAGTTGATCCGGCCAGTGTCTTGTCTGTCAGGCGCAACATTATGCTGCTTCGGTGCATTCCTAGTCCAGGGCACTGGACCAGCATCCTGGTATTGTGTTTGTGTGGTTTTGTTTAAATATTAATCTTTACTCCAAAACAAGCAGGTATTTCGATCTTCCATGAAGCCTTTAAATAAACTAGTCACAAATGTAGCTCGCAGAAAAACCAAACCAATAGGTTCTTAAAGCAGAGCTCATCCCTGTTTCTCTGCAGTCTCACAGGTTTGGACCTGCGCTGTTTTGCAATTCATGAGAACCATCAGATTGATCTTTCTTTTTGAATAATAAACCCTCCCTGTAAGGTGTGTTGCAGGATTATACATGATTCAAAGCAAAGAACACTGTTAAAAAAGAAACAGACTTAACTTTAGAGGTTTTGGCATGCCGCTGTTTCTCTGTTTGTCTTCTCAAGTTTTCCTTTTGTGTGACAGTAAAGGGTTTGGCTCTCTGTTGTTTGTTTGATAATCTATAAACCACCTGAACCAATCCCACCACTGTCACCTGTCCTGATATTTACAGACACCTTGTTGTAATGCCTTGCAAACATACACACAAACTTCAACGAGTCAATGTACTTCCGGATAGATTTTATGTGGTAGACCTAGTCTATTAGACCAGCGCAAAGCCTGACATTTGAAAGCATTGTGTGCATTAGTATTGAGTTCCTTGAGACTGATGCCCTGTCAGATTGGATAGAGAGGGTCTGTTAACATCAATTTCAACTCATGCCAAACTTTCTCAGTGACATTGGGTCTAGACTTTGACTGGGCCATTCTGACATTCTTGACTCTGATCTAAAACATTCCATTTTAGCACATTTATCGCTGTTTGTCTTTCCATGAGCATCTTCACAACATGATGCTGCCACCACCATGTTTCACATCAGGGATAGTGTGTTCTGGTTGCAGTTTTAGTTGTCCTCCACACATGAGAGCCAGCAAGTTTAATCTGTTTAGAGAACCTTCTGTTTGCTGTTTCCCCAACATTTCTTGTGGCAAACTGTTCACAAGACTTCTTTTGGCTTTCTTTGTGCTTTCACATAAAGGCCCGATTTATCAGGTGCACACTAATAGTTGTTCTGCAAACAGATTCTCCCACCAAAAAATTATAATTTAAAAGAGAGTAAAGAATAGATACAGATTCATGCACCATTATTTACTGCAAAGACACAGCTTCATCCCAGTTGAAAGCTATTGGTGGGATGTAAGGTTCTTACATAACTCTTAGTGTTTCAAGCATGAACATGTGAAGTTCATTCTCCTCAACATGCCTTGCCTGTGCATCCCTGGAGAGCTTGGATCAGGCCTTCTGTGAACAGATGAGGTAATACAGTTACACCCCAATAGAAAAATGAGCAAAAGCAAACAGGACATAAGGAGAAACGCTGCAGTCTCAGGAGTGAACAACAAACATGTGACAGTTTGTACAATTCTTTTGAATATTTAACCCTTAGTTTCCCTTATCCAAACTACAAATAAATAAAACCACATTTATTTGTTATTTTGTATCGTCCACCAGGCCCTTTATCTCAGTTTTTGGATCAGTTCTCAGACTTCTTATCTGATTTAGTGTTAAATACTGGCAAGGCTATTACAGTGGAGGATTTTAACATTTATGTAGACACTGAATTTGATAACCTTAATGGCCTTTAATATTATCCTAGATTCAATTGGTTTTGCTCGAAATGTGCATGAACCGACATACTCTTGCCTTCATACTTTGGACCTTGTGCTGACATATGGCATTGATCGCAAACAATTAACAGTATTTCCTCACAACCCTGTCCTATCTGACAATTCTTTAATAACCTTTGAGTTCAATTTAACTGAGTTCTCCATCCCCAAAAGAAGGTTTCATTATAGTAGATCTTTATCAGATAATGCTGTATCAAACTTTAAAGAGTCTGTCCCCCTTTTTATTTCCTCAGTATCACAGAAATGCCCTGCGGATGGCAGCAATGTTGTTTCTTCCTCCTCACAAATTGATGCTCTTGTTGGTGAGGTTACTTCCTCATTGCGTTTTGCATTAGACAATGTAACCCCCTTGAAAAAGAAGGTGATAATTCAGAGGAAGATGGTTCCTCTCAGCAGTAATGGGATTCTTCATAAATAAAATTGATTCTATTAAAAATAAAAATCATTGGCTTCCTCCCAAACATGATTACCTCGTCCTCAGTAAGTGAGGCAGCGTTGGAGGAATGTTTAAAACATGATCAGTGTTTGAACTGTTCAGACACAGTAGAGCTTTCTGAGTTATCTAACATTTTAGCTTCATCTGAACCTAAAATTGTATGTTAGTCCCAATCCCAACCAAGTTATTTAAGGAAGTATTTCACTGCCCCATTTTAGATATAATTAATCTATTTTTAGTAAACAGATATGTACCACAGGCTTTTAAAGTAGCTGTAAATATTTACTTAAGAAACCCTCTCTTTATCAAGATGACAATTACAGACCTATATCTAATCTTCTTTTCTCATCTAAAATTCTTGAGAAATAATTAATAATGAAGTATGTGAACACTTACAACGTAATGACCTATTTGAAGAGTTTCAATCAGGCTTCAAAGCTCATCATAGCACCGAAACAGCTCTGTTGAAGGTCACTAATGATATTGTCCTGGCCTCAGATAATGGACTTGTCTGTCTTGTACCTGTATTTGTCCCGTTAGATCTCAGTGCTGCATTTGATAAAGCTGATCACAATATTCTCCTAGAAAGTTTTGAACAAACTATAAGGATTAGGGGGAAAACATTAGGCTGGTTTAAATTTTATATTTCTGACAGATTCCAGTTTGTTCATGTTAATAACTAATCTTTTTCAAACTGTTGGGTCACTTGTGGAGTACCACAGGATTCTGTCCTTGGGCCAATTATCTTACTATATATATGCTCTTGATTGTTAAAATTATCAGATGCCTTGGGATTCATTTCTACTGTTATGCTGATGTCACTCAGCTATATTTATCCATAAATCCTGATGAATCCAATCAATTACTTAGACTACAGTCAAAATCTGGATGACTTTAAATTTATATATATTTCAATTCTGACAAAACAGAAGTTGTCATCTTTGGACTAGAGTTTTAGAAAAATAAACTTCTTAATCAATCACCTAATCTGGATGGCTTTAAATTGGCCTTTGGTAATAAAGTTAAAAAAAACTTGCCGTTATGTTTGACCAGGACATATCATTTAAATCCCATATTAAACAGGTTTCTAGGGTTTACTTGTTTCACCTCCAAGATATTGCCAAAATTAGAAATACTCTGTCTAGGAGTGATGGTGAAAAACTAGTCCATGCATTTATTACTTTAAGGCTGGACTATTGTAATTCTTTATTACCAGGAAGTCCACAATGCGCAGTTCAAAGCCTTGAGCTGATCCAAAACCCTACAGTAAGAGTTCTAATGAAAATTAAAAAGAGAGATCATATTTTTCCTGTTTTTTCATTGGCTTCCTGTTAAATCTAGAATAGAATTTAAAATTATCCTCACATATAAAGCCCTTAATAATCAAGCTTCATGATACATCGGAGATCTGATTGCTCCAAATGGGAACATACGCTCCCTCTCCATTCATTTACTATGGAACTTGTGCGATGAGGCGACAGTCACTAGCCCTCCTCCAGTCAAGTGACAAAATTTGTGCGTGTGAAAACTTGAGCTTGTACACGTGGATGTGCACACACGGGCTTACGACGCGACACAAGAAATTTTGTTGCCATCACTTTGCACTATCACCATTTATCTGGATCAGATAAAGTGCACCATTAAAATGATGATATTCTCTATGCTGTTTCCATGTCTGTAATATAGGATGAACCTGGGGGTATTTTTCTTTTGTATATTAAACATAAAAGCAAGATTTCAGTCAATTTCAGATAAATCTTTTGACTCTTTATCCTTGTCGGTCACAGACTTGAAAATATCAAAAGCCCTCCAATTTCATAACCAATAAAATTTCTGGGAAACAACAGTGCGATTTGAATTGCTGCCGTGTCCCGTGTGTTGGGTCTTCATCACGGTGGCGATGAAAGCCATTAGTCACTGTCCCCGGGTGTCGAGCCCATAACAGAGCACTTCGCTCAGACTGCAGGTCTGCTGGTGGTTCCTAGAGTCTCTAAAAGTAGAATGGGAGGCAGATCCTTTAGCTATCAGGCTCCTCTCCTGTGGAACCAACTCCCAGTTTTAGCCCATGTGGCAGACACCCTGTCTACTTTCAAGGTTAGGCTTAAACAATCCTTTTTGACAAAGCTTATAGTTAAAGTGGCTTATGTTACCCTGAGCTATCTCTGTAGTTATGCTGCTAGGCTTAGGCTGCTGGAGGACATCAAGATCTATTTCCCTCACTCTGCAGAGTTCACTTAAGGCCCAGTTCCACCGGTTCGTATTAGATGTGCACCGCACAGTTTCACTCACTTTTGGGGGTTTTCAGGAGCAGTTTTTTTCAGGGTCTAGCCTGGGTTCCTCCGGCTCTGCTGAGGAGTAAGGCCCAAGTGAGCCAACTTGAGAGGAGTTTTGAGTGAACACCCTTCTTTTCAGTTATTGCCCGAGGGGAAAGGAGAAATGTGAAGGTTTTCTCTGAGAAAGTCCAGAAAAACTGAAGAGCAACACATTAATAATTAGGACCTGCAGTGGGTCAAACCAAAATATAATTTTATTATTTTCAAACCAGGAACACAGCTAAAGGAAAAAGAAAGAAAAAGGTCACTTCAGCTTTCTATACCCAGGTACGTTGTATCAGATCCGGCTTTCTCTAATTTTAAACTGAAATCTGTTACGTTTTGTTTCTCATGCGGTACAAGGCAGTGTCTGTCTTCCTTTCCTTGCTGCTGGCCCGTCTTTCTGTCATATGCACCCCGGGGAAGCAGCAGTTTCCTTCAGCAGCGCTGGCCACTCTAGGGGAGCTTGAGCACGGCCAACACCTCACGCTCCCTCGACTGACAGACTAGCCCTACTGCCTGGGAGTAAGCACGAAATCAAACAGATAAAAATAATATCATTGCAGTTAAAAATCTTTTAAGCTATTAATGTGTTCTCCTCGCTCCTGCTATGGCTGAAGCAAAATAACTAATAAAAAGCTTTAAATTTTAACTATGAAAACCCCCAGGCGAGGCAGCGGTTTCCTTAGGCAGCACTGGCCGCTTTTGGGGAGCCCAAGCTCTGTTAACGCCTGACGCTCTCACCACTGCCCGCTGCCTGGGAGTCAAACCGATAAAAATAATTTCACTGCTTATAAACTCTTGTTTTTGTTAACATGTTCTTCTTGCCCCCACCATGGCTGAGGCAAAATATCTCACATAAAGATGTAAATCCAGACGGAGTGGTTTGCCCTGGCATCTGGGAACTCGGACCCCAGGAAACCCCTGGAGGCTCCCTCGGCAGAGAGGCCTGACGTTTGTGAGCTAAACCTCTCTCTGTCTCTCTCTCTGCATTATTTGTTGTTATTTTAAGAGTTAGCTTTATGTTCTCTCTGTTTTCTTCCCCCCATCTGCAGCTCTAACCCCCAGTCGGTCACAGCAGATGGCCCTTCAAACTGAGCCTGGTTCTGCTGGAGGTTTTACCTCCCTGTTATGGGGGAGTTTTCCTCTCCACTGTCGCTTCATGCATGCTCAGTATGAAGGATTGCTGCAAAGCCATCGACAATACAGACGACTGCATCATTCAGGAGGAGTGAATGCTGCTTGTTAAGACTTGATGCAATCTGATGGGTTTCCTTAGATAGGAAACTTTTTGACCAATCTCTCTGTATGATTTGATTGAATTTGACTTTATAAAGTGCCTTGAGATGACATGTGTTGTGAACTGGCACTATATAAATAAAACTGAAATGAATTGACAGCCAAAATTTAAAAGCCAGCCAAGCTTTTCCATCATAATGAATGATGAGAACTTGTTAAATGAAACGAGTGTAAAGCGTTGCTGTAGATCATTTAATTAACAGTGATTTCTTCCAAATATTTACAAAGACAGATAAAGCCTCTACCACGTCTACACTAATGAGTTTATAACAACAACATTTAAACTGTGATCTTGCGCGTGTGAAATGACTCGAATTCCTGTTTTCTTCTCCTTATTTTTCTCTCTTACTAGCTTGTTATGCAACTCCTGCTGATGACCTCAACGTTGGCTCTATGCACAGAATCAGAACAAAATTGTACTTGATTACAGAACAAGTCCCTGCCAGCTGAGGCCAATGCTTTCCCAGATGTATTTTTCCCTTTAAGAGAAGCCTGTTTCACATTATAGTCATTGTGCAACCCATCTCTCATGCTGAAAAAGAAAAAAGGGTCATAAACTCTGAACTATCATCACTCGGCTCTATTTGTCAGCAGGTAATGGGCAGGATGGACACCGGACTTTAATGTTATCTATTGCTGATAATTGTCCCGTAAGACGGGAGGGGGTTATGGTTCTTATTTTATCAGGGTTGTGTATATGTGTGTGAGGCAGAGAGAGAAGCAAACAGTGGACGGTCCTGGATGACGAAGCAGATGGTAATCACGGTCTAAGCAGGCAGAGCAGAGAGAGAAGATGATGAGCCTTGCTGTTAAATAGCCACCCACACAGGTACACCATCTCAAAGCCTCCCTCGGAGACTGCACAGACCGGCGCCGTGTAGAAAGCAGGCAGGGAAACCATCACTGGCTTATCAAAGTTAACCAACAGCATGAAATCGAAATAACCACAATATTTTCCATACCGGTTCAGGGATTACCTCCGCTAACAGATGCCAGAGATGCACATGCTGCCACAAAAGCCAAGAGAGACCCTCAGACCCCCAACATTGAACAAGTACGCGCGGCGAGCCTGTAGGTTTTCCAAACACCTCCACACTGTGCTCTTCACTGCACTCAGGAAACAAAACATAAAAGCCTTTTTTTCCGAGAATGAGTGCAGTGTTTTACCCATTGATCTCACACTTTGAACGTTTTCCAATTTTTCCCATTTCTCATAGTCTTCACCTTTTTATATTCAGCTTCCCTGGGTCAACATTTAGTAGAACTTTATTTGGCTGTTATAACAGCTGCAACTCTCCAAGCCTCTTCAAGGTTAGAAACTTAAATTTTTTTATCCATTCTTTTTAAAACTCTCTGATTGGATTTCGAGGATATGTAAATATAAACTTTTGAATGTTTCCTTAGACTTGCATGATGCTGCCACCTCTATCTGGAAGAAGTTAGGGTTATCTGTGTAATCAATTTCTGGCACGCAAAGCAAGCATTTTTCTTCCATGTTTGATGTGTTTCTTGCATGGTTTGTGGCAGACTGCAAACTGGACTTCCTATGGCTTCCTTCCAGTAATGGTTTCTTCTTGCCTCTCTTCCACTGAAACCAGATTTTCAATAGCTGTCTCGTCAACAGATTTCCCCCACCTGAGCCAAGGGCCTCCATAGTTTATATTAACTATTGTACACTGTATCATATTATGTGCTACCTTATGTTGGTGTATCTCATAAAATATCAATAACACACTGGAAAGATTGTGGTAATGTGTTAAAACGTTTTCAGAAAAACAGCGATAATCTGGTTGCCTCCGATTTAAGACTGTGATCAAATTAGATGTGCATCGTTTGAACACAGGAAGGCAGTTTATTCACAATCTCCTAATTGGAAGGATTGCGCCCTCTAGTGTCAGAGATCCGTTTCCTACTAATATAAGATTAGCAGCTTGTATCGTCATTAAATTCATCAAGATACAAGTTTTAATCTATGTTAAATTATACTTAAATGGCAGTTTACATTTAAGAAAATGATTTAAATTAGGTAGCAAGGTGGGATTAAATGTGAAATATGATAATTAAATATCATCATCACAAATTAGTGTTACCGCAGAATATCTTTCCCCCCTGGCCACTCGTTAGACTTTATAACCATCACTGCTGCCAACAAACTCATTAAGTGTTTGTCATCTCCGCTGTTTTTTTTTGTTTTGTTTTTTTCAGTCTGGCAAATAGTCTGTCTGTGTTTTTCATGCATAAATATACATACATGTTTGGCACATTTCTTAAAATCTCCAGAAGTTACACACTTCTTACATTTTTTGAGTATGCTAATTTTCATAATTGTGCAGTATTTGTTTCTTATGTATATTTGCTCTTTGCTGCTGATGCTTGTGAATTTTCTCCACTTTGGGACTACAAAGGATATTATTATCAAAAAGGAACGAAAATACACCCCAGAAGCTTAAGTGCATTTGCACAACATGACCAAAACCGCATAACATAAACTTAAACGTCTGAATAAGGACTCAATGTTTCGTTGTAGAGGAGGATTTCATAGAAAATAGTTTTATTTATTTTTGCACAAATCTTTCCATTTGAGGGGGATGGAAATGAAGGCAGCAATACATAGCAGAAACCTAGAGACGTCCCTTGTAAAGTTTGAGCCTGGAAGCTAGTCATTTGTTAAATAGGCAACGTGTGATATGGAGACTTTGTAAACTAACTTCTTCTTATCTACGTAGGCATACTGGTTCAAAACAACAAGGCAACAAATAAGTATTTCTTACTACTACTACTGTCATACCTTACTTGGGTAAAGGGACAAATAATGTAATGACCAGGGAATAAATAATGTCCTGTAAAAAGAGAATGCGGAGAGTGTACGTTTTTAAGGTGAGCAGCGTGGCTTTCTGCAAAGGACAACACAAGACAAAGGGGCACCAGGAGGAAGAAAAAAAATAGGTACCGGTGGGTGTGTGTTTAGTTGTATGTAAGGCAACAGAAGCATGAGCCTGCACCAGGCACCATTCATGTAAGACCAGCCACTGGCCACAGACATCAGGAAAAAACATTTTTGTTTAAGAGGGTATTTGTTGTCTGTGCAAATTCTCAGTTATCCGGGTCATCGCAACAGCAAACAGGCTTAAATCGGAGGCAACCGGACTGTGTATTTGTTTACTGTTTGTGAGATTGAAGGGTGTGTCTCATCTGATGGTCAGCAGTACCATAGCTCAACAGGGGTCGGTACTCTCACCATTCCTTTCCTTGTACACCCTAGACTTCCTGTACAGGTCAGAGTCCTTTTGTCTGCAGAAATACTCATGACTCTGTAGTGGCAAGGTGTATCAGAGATGGGTAAAAGACTGAAAGTTGGTGGACCACTTTGTGGCATGATACAGAAACAATCATCTTATCATGAATGTGAATTTACAAGGGGGATGATCATAAACACAAGGAAACAGAAAGGGCTAAGCACCATTTGTATCATGGGAGGTGAAGGGGAGGTGTGGAGGAATGTAAATACCTCAGTGTTCACCTGGACAACAGGCTGGACTACAGACAAACACAGTGAAGCTGTCTACAAGAAGGGACAGATCAGACTTTACTTTTTGAGTAACCTTTGGTCCTTTGGTGTTTTCCGGAAAAGGCTGCAGCTCTTCTACAAGTCAGTTATGGAGCGTG
Organism: Fundulus diaphanus; assembly: GCA_037039145.1. Classification (NCBI taxonomy): domain Eukaryota; kingdom Metazoa; phylum Chordata; class Actinopteri; order Cyprinodontiformes; family Fundulidae; genus Fundulus; species Fundulus diaphanus. The sequence continues at coordinate 43,694,165 of CM073122.1, forward strand.
TAATCTTTCACCATCATCTGCTGGGGTAGCTGGATTAGAGCAAGGGACTTAGGAAAGACTCAAATACAGAGTGGTGAAGTGATCAGATTTTAATAAAAATAAACAGAAGTTACAATGAAAAACAGTCAGAGCAGCATGCACAAAATCAATGGAATCCAGAGCAGAAAAACATAACAAAAGGCAAAGCAACGAAATAAACTATCAATGGATAGTGAAAACCAGGGAGTTTAAACACAGAGGGACGTGTGATGAAACGTATGGCAGAAATAGGTGAGAGCCATCAGGTGGAGAAAAGGAACACCCGAGACTGATGTAGACAGATGAGCTATGGGACAAAAAGACATGGAAGAAATCTAACAGAAATGATGCAAAATATATGAAGAATGAACCAAGAACCTAATCCACAAATGTAGGAACTAAACTGGCAGCAACTAAAGAATACAAGAAAGAACAAACAGAGACAAAGAGAAACCCAACACTCAAACACTTAAGGATTGGGACATAGCAAGCTGATAAAGTCTGTCACTTTTCTGCGAACTGCCCTGGACATGATTTTGCAAAGGATTCTTCATAATATCAAAAATATTGTGGATAACCTCCTGAACATCCTCCTCATCAGGGGTCCGTTCTTCGTACGTCGCTAACTCAGTTAGCAGGATTTCATTGTTGACGATTTGGCATGATCTTGGATCGTTTGGTTCTTCGAAAGACATCCTGCACTTGTTGTCATAGCAACATGTGCGCCAGCTTAAGCCTGCTCGAGAGCAGGCTTATTTCATGTAAACAAGATTAGATCACGGCTGTATAAGCGGAGGAGATAGGGAAGTCTGCCGTAGCCATGTCCATTTTTACGACTGCAACCTGTTGCGGAAGGTGCAAGAATAATTTCAGAGTTTTTCGAATTAATCGCGTATTGCGCAATAGACAGGATCCTTTAGCGCAGCGCGACAGTGTAATTGTAGAGAGATTTTCTTGGTGGCTGTTATAAACAGACAAACACATCATTTAACAGTGGCTTTTAAAGAGGAAAAAGTGGTGTTGGAGCCATAAATCTAAAATATTTAAGTTATTTGTATGATGGTTTGCTTTTTATTTTTATCCTATCCAGTAAGAAGATTTGTTCGGGCCATTTTATTGTGAAGTTTAGTTTACTTTGAAAGGCTTGCTTCCTGTCGAGCCGTATATTGTATTAGAAAAAACTATGGATGGATTATCTAGCCACGGAGGAATACAGTTTTACCGTGTAAACTGTGGATGACTTGGAAAAGGAAAATTTTCATTTTTTATGGATAAAGTTTATTTTTTGTTAAAATTCCCAGTTTGCACATGTCCTTTACTTCCAGTGTCTAAGGAATGACACTGAAATTTGGATCTTTTGACATAACAAGTGCCTTTTTAAAATAAAGTATAATAATTAAAGGCTACCAGTTTGTAGAATATTCTTGTATTTCACTTTTACTTGTCCCCATGTTCTAGTGGGTCCCGTGGAGGCTCTGACATAAAAGAACAAAGTAAATATGAGATTATTAAAATGCAAAAATTCATACTGTAGAAAGTGATAGAAACATCTACCATGGACAGTATTTACGCATCAATTTGTCTGCTGCTTTTTGCCAGCCCTCTCTCCTGGCTTTAACAGATTTTGAGGTGTTTTAATTAATGACTCAAATTCGGCATAACCTTCCATTAAAAGGTCTTGTTCTGCTTGGGAGAAAAACTGTGGGCGTTCTTTGGCCATGCTGAACAGCCAATAGCAGCGTTGCTGATCATTGTTTCTACTATCGATACATTTCCCCTTTTAAACAAACGCATGAACGCGCAGTTGTCTCAGATAACTCAATCCAGTGATACTAATCGTAAACAACAGGTGTGTTCGAAGAACCCAATTAGTCAGATCATGATTAGCCGGATGAAATCATCTTGGATGTCTCATTTGATCTCAGATGTTTTAAGCAACGTACGAAGAACGGACCCCAGGCTAGCATACAACAAAAATATGTGTCTTCAGACTGTCAAGGTTTGTAGGATCTGAAGCCAATTTCAGCCACACACAGAGCCACACTTAAAGAGTCTTTATTGAAGAGGTTGAATAGTGGATGAAGAACCAAAGACTGTACCAGGTTGCAGCAGAAGAATTGTGGAGATGGCTGGAGCTGGACGGCAGAGCTGAGGCTGGCAGATGAAGGGAGCAGAGGCCTCGCAGGTGAAGGGAGCGGGCAGGCGAGACGTGAGGCAAGACAAGGATCAGGTAAGGATGACGTGAGGACACTGTGAGAGGACAACTGCAGACGATCCGGCAAGGGAGAGCTGACTGGAGTGAGTTTATATAGGGAGGCTTGCAGGTGGAAACAGTCCAGGATGATTACTAGCAGACAGGTGTAGGTGATTAGGCAGAGTGGAGTCAGGGCTGGCTGGAGGAAGGAAGGTGCCGGAACTGCACAGGGTGCAGCCGGCAAAACTGATCCCTGACACAGTCAAAGTGTTCTTTGTAATTGTTTAAAGGGTCTTGCTGCATTTAATCAATTTATCTGTGTTCATTAGAGGCTGCTACATACTCCAAGAGAACTGAGACAATTTGTCTGTCTTGCGCAGCAAATGATGCCATTTTGGTCTCACAGCGCAGCCTTGGAGGGTCTCCCTGCTTTGTCTCAACACAACATCGGGGCAGAACTTTTTCTCACAGGATATCCGACAACTGTACTGTGATTGGACAGGATTTAGATGTCGGTGCTTAGGTTTGAAAAGCAGAGATGTGTTATTCATCTGTCGATTTGCAGTTGCGCAGTTCAGTTCAACTTTGGTGGTTTATGTCATGGTTTTAAGGTTTTTGGCCCACATGCAGACACAGTCGGAGAACAAAGACAGTTAGTAGATGTTTATTTAGGCTCTACACGGATCTAACGCTCACAGTGTGAGCAGCAGGCGAGGTCGGAACGTCAGAGCAAAGGGTACTGCGGAAAAAAAGAGGATAATAATTAAACGTAAATCGAACCAGGGAAATCTACACGGATGCTGCTCTGCTTACCGCTTGGTAGGGAGGACCTATCCGGGGAGGATGAGTGGAAGAAGGAGTTCTGTGACCGTATACTCTCAGATGGAGGGAGATGGCTGAGCGACAGGTGAGCTGGCAGATGGAACGCAGGCGGGGAGCCCGAGCAGCACCACAGTGGAGGCAGACTGGAGGAGCAGCTGGAAGAACCAGGGTGAATCCAGGAAGGGGGTCTCTTGTCCGGCTTGGTAACACCAAGTGGGCTTGAGGAGAACGCCAGAGCAAAATCTGAGCAGCAGGGATTCAGGAACTGGTCTTCAGCGCACAGAGACAACACGGGTGAGTAAATCCAGAACACGACGAACTGAAGGAGACAGGAGACAGAGTTAGAGGCAGGAATCAGGAACTTCAAAAAACTCACAGGAACGAAGATCAGTCGACAGGGCAATGGCCTAGGCATACCACAACGGGGTAACACTCTGGCGTCTTCCAGCTGACTGAGCACTCCTTTTAAGCTCGAGTAGAGCAGTCTAAACGAGCCGCAGGTGCGGACCACACCCACCCGTCAACAATAGCCACCTGTGGAACAGAGTTAGTGGAGCACGGCACACAGAATCCTGACAGTTTAAGCAGTTGAACATGCCAATTCCACTAGTTATTTCTTTCTTTGCCGGTTCCCCCCATTACTCTACCTGTGCTCCATGTGCTCTTCTCCTTGTGTAAATTCTATAAGTTTTCTATTTTTATTATTAAAACGGCACTATGCTCATCCCAAGTTCCTGTCTGTATTTTGGTCCTGCTCTCAATTCACAAAACACAACATTTTTAGCTCTACTGTAATGCTGACCACTATGAAAGATCCTTCTTGGTCACACCTGCAGCATCTTTAACAGCTCTTTGAAGAAACGTGTTACATTTAATTTCCCTTTTGGGTTCATAAAGTGTTAAATTTAAACTGAATGGTCACCAACAATGTTTAGGTAGGTGGAATGTGTGAAAGAAACTTCCACTTGGATGACAGGATCCATGGTCTCCAACACCAAAACATAGCTCAAAGCATCACACCTTCTTATAGTACAGTCTGGTGCCAAGTGTTTCCCACGTGATGGTCATACACGCCCAGCCATCCGTATGATTTAAAAGAAAACATGATTCCTTACATCTGGCTACCTTTGTTGATTGCTCCATGACACAGTTCTGATGCTGACATGCCCATTGTTGATGCTTTCTGAGGTGGATAGGGGTCACCATAGGCACCCTGACTGATTTAAATCAAATCAGTTTATTTAAATATCGGCAATTTAAAACTGATGTCATCTCCAGGCATTTTACGGAGTCAATTCAATCAAATCAAACATATTAGTCAAATGTTTTCTATTCAAGAAAACCCAGCAGATTGCATCAAATCACTGACTTGCAGCTATGTGGCCCTACAAACTGCAATGAACTGTGCTTTCCGATTCCTTTACAGCAGAACCTAATTTAACTGCTTCAGTAATTTGAGCTAAACTAGCTCATCTGTTGAATCAGGACTACATGGGCCAGCCTTTGCACTGGTCCACCACCCAGGGTCGCCGTATAGGGTGGAAGGGTATGAAGAATATATTCATATTTTTATGAGCTTTTAGGATCATTTAGATTTTTTTTGTCACGGGGCCCAAAATTCCTGGCGGCACCCCTGCCACCACCCCAGCAGGAACCTGGTCCTGCTCGAGGTTTCATTATGTTAAAGGGGAGTGCAGTTCCTCTCCACTGTCGCCACCACATGCTTTCTTGGGAAAGGGGACTGCTGCAAAAATAAATAACTTAATAATAGCAATGATGTTTTAGCAAATAGGATTAGAAAACTTAACTTACCTGCCTGTATTGAGATGAATTCACAACTGTTTATATGATTTGGCTGTATTTTATTAAATGGAATATATATTTATGCATAACTTAATAAGAATTGGTTTGTAGTGTTTGTTTTGTAAAGTGCCTTGAAATGCCATTTGCTGTGTTTTGGCGCTCTATAAAGAAATTGACTGAATTAGATAATCAGTTTTATTCACTCAAGCTGTCAGTGGTCATAATTTTATGCTTGATCAGGCTGTGCTGAGTATAGACATTATGTATGTAGACGCCTCATTACGTGCTGGAGGGAATCCCACGCCACCGCCATATTAAATGGGTCTCTACTGCTCTAGGCTGGCATGGGAGCCAACGAGAATAAACGCAGAGGGAGCAACTTTACCCGTGTTTTCAACAATTTACGGTTGCATTAAGCGGTTATAAGTATTGAAAGTAGATCACGTGGTGTAGATCACCATTTTGGGCTGAGATTAGCTCTGAAGATGAGTTTCTACTTGGGGAGAACAATGCAGAAACCTAACAGATAGACCATCATTTTATGTTTATTAACTTGTATTTCATCAACTAAATCTGAATGACGTTGCCAGATTAAGTAATCTGGAGTTACAGAGGACCAGCACACGCAAGAAACTGTGCAAAACAGTTGTTTTTCAAGGGTGTTAAACTCCAGCCCTATTTGCAAGCAGGGTATAGTTCAAGACTCTGGAATGACCTGGAAATTTCAAATAACACTTTTCCAGGCCTTTAAAAAAATGGATGTATGCAAAGCACACAAAAAATATGAATAAATTATTGGTGGTGTTTAGAGGCTCAGGATTGTACGTGTGAGAAAGAGTGAAATAAATTTAAATGAACCATCCAACTTGTTTCTTTATTAAAATATAAAATGTATTAATTTATAGATTTATTAATTTGTACTACTACATCTCTGATTAAGAGCATAAAACAAAGCATTTCAACATTAAGCACGTATTTCTAAGTCTAATATGCCATACGACATGTCTGTCTGTTAAATAGCATAAAACTAAATATTTCAGTGTGAAATCACGTATTTATAGATTAATATGCCATATGCCTATCTGTTAAAGAGCATTTATTTATGAAATACGTTGTATTTCAAAAAACTCAGTTCAAAAATTTACAAAAAACATGTTTTTTATGTGTGACAGCGTCCTGTATCATAACCACATCTCTACTGTTTGTAACAAACCAAACCGTGTGAAAATCGGGTAAAAAATACAGGTGGTTATGATTTATTTTAGTTGGGCAAACAGCTTCCTCAGTACAAATAAATGCGCTGGGGTCGCTTGAGAGACCCATCCAAAATGGCGGCCGCGCTGAAACGTCAGCTCCAATAGGCAGCGTCAGTCCATGGGGCGTCTTTGCTGCTTTGTCCAGATGTAAGCACACAGCCATCTGGTGGACATAATTGATAATGCACAACTAATACGTTTAAAAGAAGAAAACAATAATAATATAATTTTATTTTATAAAACCGAAACAAAAATTGCATAGGACGATGATCGTAGGGCTGGGCATCATTGATTTTTATATTCAATAACTTAAATTGACGTATTACAAAAAAAACGGAGATTTTTCAGTCACGAGAAACTAAATATTTGAAAAACAGTAGGGAGTTTTTTTGTTTTTTTAATATGACCGGTAACATGTTGCGGCCAGCACCGCTAAGGAGAGCCACATCATCGGGCTTTTACTTGTGGCGCTGAGGAGGAGCTCGCTTGTTTATTCATTCACGTCAGCCCCCTTTCCCTTCCCTCCTTCCTGCCACACAACGGGGACCCAGCGGTCAATGTTTTCCCCATTTTGATGCTCACCACAGACACGTCGCCACCATAAACCGCTTTTGGAACCAGGTGAGTTGTTTTGGTTTTTACTCGTTTACTCCCTCGTCGTGGAGGTGTTACGGAGAAGGAGGAGGGGAGGACGGCGCGAATTTGTGCCGCTGATAGCGTTCACTAATCCGGCCCGGCGAAGCAGCAGCAGCCGGGCTGTTTCAACCATAACTTATCACCATAACCACAGAAATATTTGCGCCCTTTTTTTAAAGGGGAAAAAAAAGAGGTTTTCCCGCCTCTGCGCTTCGGACAGCTGTCTCTCCGTGCGGCTTTTCTCGTCGTAGCGAGCGCAAACGCGGCGATGTAGGTCAGCAACTACAGTCAAAATGTCGTCCTTTCTTTTCTCTCTCTCTCTCTTTTTTTACTTCCACATTCTCTCCTGCCACAAACAGATGGCGTCGACGGAGCTGGGGAGGAGGAGGAGGAGGAGGGGGGGTTGGATGGAGAGAAGCGGGGAAACAGGCGCAGAGAGGAAGAGGGGGCGACACACCGGGCTCCATTAGCCCATCACTAATCCGTCCGCCCAGCCTGCTGCTCCTCATGCCGACACACCGGAGGCTGGGGCGCCTCTGCTAGGCCCGTCTCCCAGAAACTTTCTGCTCTAAACTTATCGCCTTTTTTTTCTCCCTGGAAGTGTCCCCGCTGTGCTCCCGTAGCTTCGAGCCGAACCCAGATAAAGCCCAAGCCGCGGCTGCGTCGCCTCTGGGGCCAACCTTACTGCCCAAAGCCCCGATCCGAGCTGATGTTTGGGACACCCCGGAAAGATGCACTGCAGCAGATAACCTGTAGCCCGGCCTGCTGCTGCTGCTGCTGCAGCAGCTGCTGCATGGAGGACAGCCTTCCCACCAGCTGGCTGCATCCCAAGTGCTGCTGTGTGAGATGGTCGAAAGGCCACGCAGGTATCCGCTGTTGCACTAACGAGGCCGGTGCGTTTCTGCTGGGGGCCCTGAGGGGCCTCTGCGCTGCTACTAACAGGGAGAGGGAGTAATCACCCTGCTGACCCTCTGCATGCCATGCAGTGCCTGACCACATAACGAGGGCGGTGCACTGCATGCAGCGAGCCAGCTGCAGGCAGCCTGGTGGTGGTGAGGGACTTATGAAGTGATTTTAAAAAAAATAAAGCCGTCCTCCCCTCCTGTGATCTTCAGGTCGTCTTGCTGGATGTCATTTAGATGGATATAGCCACGCCACTCGGCGGTGTTTATCCTGTGGCGTAGCGGGACGTGTGACTTGTCGTCTGTGGGCTATTTTAAATCCCCGGTGCTTACGTTTCGACACCTGAGTGCAAAACGGGGCATCGGCCGCCATCGGCCCGGGGGGGTCGCCTCTCGCTCCCGGGCGCCGGAGTTGTCGTTATTGCCGTGGATTTGATGTTCTTCTGTGTATTTGCTGGAGATGCGCCGGCGAGGTGGAAGACGGGCCAGTCTTCCCGCCGTCGTTGGTCACATGTCGATAAATGGCATTTTGGTCGTTATATGCATTAATCCACAGCGTGTAGTTTTGACTCCAGGAGTCTGACAAAAGTCCAGGACGTATGCTTTGAAGCATAAATTGATGTTAATTGACCTTTATTTTCAGATTGTAAGCAGCTCCCTCTGTCACACCTGCAGCACAGGTTTCTGTGTGTTTTTCTAGTCTCTCTTGGGGGGAAAAAAAACCAAGTCAAAAATCAGCAGGTCAGACCCAAAAGGAAAACGGAGACGTGGACCGACCGAGGACGGCCTGATCGGTGCGTCTCTGGTCCCGGTCAGAGCCGTGGAGGGCGACATCCTCTGCCGTGTTGCTTCACCTCTGGCTAGTTGGAGCGCTGCGTTGTTCTCCTGCACCTCTGGCTGCTGACCTTCTCCCCCGATTGCTTTTTGTCGCCTCAGACGAATATCGATTTCGGCTGCGAACTCGCCGTCCCTTCCCCTGGTGCTGGTGTTTGGGCCGGAGGGTCGCGTCTTCCCTCACCTGTAGAACCGGCCTGCCGTGGTAGAGCAGCACTCTGATCCCAGATCTATGGTCGGCTTGCCGTCGGTAGTTTGTACCCTGGTCCGTTTTCAGGGTTTATGCCTCCACCTTAATCTCCACCCTTTTTCTTTTTATTTCTCGTTTTATTTTCCCCGCTGGAGAATGAAATGGCCCACGTTTGGATCAATAGCACGTTATTCCACCGCTGCTGCTAGCACACCATCTGTATTCTGCTCAGAGGATCCTAAGCCATCGCTCATGGATTACACTGAGCACAGTACAGCGTGCTGCGCAGGGCCCCATGAATATTTATATAGAGCAAATATAAAATAACCAGCCAGACATTCTGAAAGATTTTTTTCCTAATTAACAAGACTCTCATGAAATTAAAACTCATAACAAAGGTCACGTTTTTCTCCCCGCTCTCATCAGGATGTGGCACTGATTTAGGAGGTTTGGGAAAGCTGCTGATGGTGTCAGCACATTGCAGTGCATGGCTGTGCTGCAGGCTTGAAAAAAAGGAAAAAGCTGCTGTTGCTCAAAGCACAAAGGCCTAATGTTTGGTGCCTGCAGGATACAGTCATGCTGAACAATACCCAGCATGCACTGCCATTTTGTTTGGCCGCCTCTTAAAAGAGCACAGTGCGGCTGCACGCATCCCTCCGTCTCTAGCCTGGTGTCGGACCCAGAGGCGGGCTGATGGGGGTTCCTCTGCGTGCCTTTAATCGTTTCATGGACGCTTTTGGAGTTGAGTAACAATGTGGTTGCGGCGTTGGCAGCCCGACGGTCGAGTGTTTTGCGGTTTGGGCCCATTGGTTAAAACCGTTTGGTCATGTGGGTGGAAGTGAGAGTCGGACAGAACAAAACAACAGTCCGGTCAACTTCCGCCGTGGCCAGGAAGCTGAGCCACACTGTTGAGCCGTCTAAAAACCAGTGATTAAATAGAAAAGTCCTAAGAGGCCTTGTTGGTAGTTTGCCACTAGCCAACGAGGGTAGACCTGTTGAAGAAGGCTCTCAGTGTACTGTGTGGGGACTAAGATCTGCACCATCCACGTGGAGAAAGAGTGGCAGCATCATGCTGTGGGCACGCTCTGCTTCAGCAGCTCGTCAGAGGGAAAGATCCAACACTGGGACGGAGGTTCACCTTCCAGCAGGACCGGGGGGACCCTGACCCCTGACCCTGACCCCTGACCCCTGACCCTGGGTTTCCTCTGAATGTGGAAGTGGTGCAGCAGCGCTGCGCTTTCTGCCCTATTCCATCGGGAGCATTTCAGAGCGGTGGACTCTGATACCGAGGATTGTGTCACAGTAGTGTACTTGTAGGCTTTAAATGTAACAATAAACCAGTAAAGTGGCTATTTGGCCAGTAGGACCCGCGTCCTACAAACAGAAACAAACAAAATTTGTTACATAAAGGTCCAGAATATGCGATCCAAGGTCTGCACATGTTGTCTTTTACTTGTAAACTCAACCAGATCCACTTTGCTTTTGAAAAACCGACTTCCTGCCTGAGCGAGCTGCTCCGCTTAGCTTGACGTGGAGTCTGTGCGGCATCTGGAGCACCTGGGACGCTTCGGAAATGCGCCGCGGAGCACCGGGTGGAACCGCTCCGACTAGAAAAACGGACGAGCCCAACGTCTTCATGGGCCACAAAAGATTACATTTGCTTGAAATCAAAAGCACAGAAATGTGTTTTCACCCACTTAACAACATACGAAACATGGAATATTTTAAAGACTCAGAATGAATATTATTGTAGAAAGGAATCTGTTAATCTTTGTGATAAAACAATTCATTAAAAGACAATCATGCAATATCTTAAGTTTCTGGGTCGATTATTTTCTATGTTCTCGATCTAGAAAAAAAAGTGGTCTGTTCTTGGCAACAACAATGGGAGTGTGGTCTCTATCAAAAAAACAAAATAAAAGATGGATTTGGCCAAGTTGAACCAGTTGATGCGACCATGTCAACGACTGGGGTCCTGTTTACCCTAAAAGCAGCTATTAACAAACAGTGTGTTACGTCTCAGACTAATGGCGCGTTCACTGCGAAAGCGTTTTCGGCGACCGTCGCCACATTTGCATCGCTCGCCTGACATATGGACAGCGATTCTCATGCCGTGTGACAAACCAGAAATACAGCCGTACGATGGCGCCATGTAGGGCTGGACAATAATTCAATAACAGTATATATTGATCGATAGACGTACGTCGATGATAGAAAAAAGGGTCAATAAACAGTTCAATAGAATAAAAGTTTTCCTTCCTTATACATTCTAGCCATGGAGGTTAATATTACAGGCATTACATCCTCCCAACCAATCACAAACTCAGATGCAGGAAACGCTTCACCAAGCTCCGCCCCCTTCAAAGAGTTCAGAGAGCGCGTGTTCTTTTTTATTTTTTAAAAACTTGCAGTTTTTGTAAATAGTTGGTTGAATAAATGGTTGAGTTTGAGTTCAGTGTTCTTTATCTAAAAATAGGTTGCTAATCAACAGCATCAAATGGCCAGGGCTGCACTTAAAATCTATGTTTTGAATTAGTTGATAATTATCGATATTGATCAAAATTATTTCTACTTTACTGATATGCTTTTTTTCTATATCGTCCAGCCCTAGCGCTATCTAGCGACGCTTTCCCTTTAAAGTTTTACCCGCCACTCCAGTCTCCTCACTCACTCACGCCTCTCCAGGCTCGGTCCTTTCTGGACTGGTCTCAGTAGTAATACTTGGTTGACTCACAGAACTCAGGCCGACCGCAGACTGCTGCTATCAGCTTTTATTCTAAGTTGAAAACAGCTTCGTCTCTGCTGCAGTCCTTCCCCCCCTGTGTCAGGTGTGGCGTCCCGGCGGCTTCGCTGTAATCATCAGAATCTCTAGAAACGTGTCTGTCGCCTCGCTCTGCGTCACATCTCTCCTGGGTTGCGCCTTCACATAGAGACGTGTAAGTCGGTCGCTCTGCTCGGCGAAAACGCGGTCGGTGTGAACGCACCTTCGGACCCCAGGGGGCCTTGAACATCGAACGCAGGCCGCACTTTTCATATTTTTACCCTCCATCTCTTTTAAAGCCATCTGATCGCCCTCCTTCCACTGCCCAGACCTGCGCCCCGTTGGGCCGGGTCTACCGTGTGGCGCCTCAGTAAAACACATGGAGGTCTGCGGTGGTCTGGGGACACAACCAAACCAGTGGAAGGGCTATGAGGAGCTTTAAAAGGCTCACCAAGAGAGTTATGGGGAATATCGAGACAGCTGTGCTAACAGTTGTGCAGAGCTGCTGCTGTGTCTGTATCACTATTTTTATTATTCCAAAACTTGTGTTCATTCTAGGTCTGAACGATTTTGGAAAATAATCTTTTATAATTTTTATCTTAATATTGCGATTTAATGCAATTATGTTTTTTTTTTTTTTTCATTTAATTTATCATGTCTTTTTAAACATATGCAAACAACAAATCAATCTGTTTCATCGCCGTGCAGATTAGGTGCTAAAAGAGCCGCTGCGTCTCAACTCGGAGCGGAAATGATTGCGTTCTGCCAACGTTATATATTTCAACCAAAATTGCGATTTGATTTTGACTTTTCTCTGCATTAACCACAAGCAGCAAAAATGGCCTCTAGATAAAGATGTTTGTAAACAAGGACTATTTAAAACATTTGGACATCAATCTTTGTTGAACATAAAGTGCAAAGTGCGACCAGCAAACAAGTCGATTGGCTGCTACTTAATGCTATGGTGAGATTCCTGAAAGTTTCTGTACAGTATGATTATATAAACTCTAAAAGAAATAATATTTAAGTCTTCCCTTCCATGTGGAGGTAAACCCACTTTAAACATATTACTGACACCTAAAGGACGTGTCTGACTCACTAATTGTTACATAGCCAAAAATTGCAGATCTCTGCGATTTGGGAATTGCGTTTTTTTTAAATTGCGATTATATTGCAAATGCGATTAATTGTGCAGCCCTAGTTCATTCCCTGTGAAAACCTAAAGCGCAGGTAGGACTGCACTAACTGGGGAATCCACCTAAAAGCGGAGCGGTTCAATCCCAGCCGTGCGCTCTCAGTTGTAGATCTGCACCGCCGGCGTTCTCGGGAGCCGCTCCATCCAGCGGCTCCACGGCCGAGCTTGTTATGTCAGCGGGACTCTTACTCGAGGTGCAGCTGAACCTCGCTTCCCTAGCCAGCTGTGTTCGATATTTCTGGCGCAGAGAATGCAACGTGTTATTTATACGCCAAGCGGATTATTTTAGAGCTGAAAGACAAGCTCTTGGGTGGAAGGGCAGCTGCCTTGTTTATCGTTTTGATCGCTTCCTAATAATCGACCTCCAACAGTTGGCGGCAGTCGGCCGCGATATGAATTCTTGGCCTTTGGTTTTAGGGTCCTTGCCCCCCTCTGCATTCAGTCGGGTGACTGGCGGCTGGCAGCGTAACGCAGAGCGGCGGCCTGGTCCATGCCCTCTTCGGTGTAATTTTAGCCGCGTGTGTCGGAGCGCGCCATGGCGGCGTTCCCGTTTTCCCCCTCTGTCCTGTCCCCACATCTGTGTCTTTGGGCGAGGGTTGCGCAGCTCCCCCCCCCTCCCCCCCGAGCAGCGCTCAGGTCAGCGATGCCGAGCTGCTCGTTGCGGCTTTGCTGCCGCCGACGCAGTGCGTTGCTTCGCTGCCTTTATGCTCAGTGAAAGGATGACATGTCGTTCCTGAGCCCTAAGTGTTTGTGTGTGGTCTGAGCGGAGGCTGTTGAAGGGGTGGAAAGTGGATGTCAGGAAGACAAAGGGTCTCTCTGTGAAAAGGGCATAGGGAACAGATTGATCCATGTCTCAGTTTCTGGTAGGTATGGTAAAGGAGCCGCTGGTGCATCCTGACGTAATAAAAGTCTGTTTGTCCTCATTGAATGCGTCGTGGCCATGCCAGTGACGAAGCTGGACACCACGTCACCACAAGCTCAACTGTGGTCCCAAACAGCAAGGATTAGTGTTGGGTTCAGTGGCAGGAATCAGTTTGCGGGCTCTGGTTGGGTCAGGTGGTAGGGCTGTATGTAGAAACCAGTTTGCTTCACCTTCACCATCAGGCCCAGCTTGATGTCTGGGGGCGCTGTTGCGTAGCAGATCTCCGGCTGGCGAAGAACAAGATGAGAGTTTCCCCCTCGGGGTTTCCACTAGAAACGTTTCATGTTTTTTTTTTCTGTGCGCGTCTGAGTGCATTCAGAGAGGTCCCGGCCCACGTGTGGTCAGAAGAGCTGCCGGCTGAGGGACCGGGGGACAATAAAAACTGTGATGGAGTCAGAGCAGGGATAGCACCGGTGGTGGAACGATGGAGGGAGGAAAAGGGGCATGGGGTATCCATGGAAACGTAAAGAAAGAGTGATGGAGAGAAAGGAGAGGTGCATATCGGAATGACCTGGAACAAAATGGAGGGCCCGTATCAGCTTTGAAAAGATCAGGAGGGACGACGGTCAGAGACGTGAAGGCGGTTAGTTGGTTGTTTCGTGTTCTTCACATTCTCTTTCAGTATGGCATCAATACTGGACGTGTTTGCTGGGATAAATTCCAGCTCCTCAGTCTTGGTTTATAGTTTAGAAATGACAAAAGTAAAAGTTCACTCTTCAGCTTTAAAGGTGAACAGCTGGTCTTATTTCCCCACAGAGGAAAGAGGAATGGACCCACGGCGAGCTGAAACCGTACATTTTTCAGTTTCTTTTTTCCCCCCACAAAGGCAGCGTGAGGCAGGTTACGGGTCACACCCAAATATAAAGCAGGGATTCCTCTCAGTATGAGCCATTATTTGCAGTGTGAACCAGGCCTTAGTTTTTCCAAACAGTAGTTTGCGCTCTTATATAAACGACCGGTGTATTTGCCGGCTGACTGCCCGTGCCCAGCAATAGATGGGGGAGGGGCAGCACTTCACCCTTCTGCGCATTTTTCTTGCATCTCTTTACAGGGACTTTAACCCACGAGGACGGTGTGAATACCGTAGCAGTTTTGAAATGATTAGCTGTTAAAGCAGGTCACATATACCCTGATGCCGGTAACACACACGCCTGCTGCTCAGCCACAGCTCTTTGGCTATAGCAGAGTAAATGGTTTGACAGTGAACCCGGAGGGTTTGTTTTCCTCTTAACGTAGCATGGCTCAGGGGTAGCAGCAGTAAAGATGCCGGCCGTGCTCTCATTTCTTTGCACTGTCAGCTCAGTCTGATTATGGGCCCTTTGCCTTTCTCTACTTTTTGCTTTTGACGGTTCATCACTGCATCTGTAGAGGAAACCTTCCGCTGCCCCCTGGTGACCAAAGAGCGTAATGTCAGAAGACGGACCTGCCATGTAGCCTCCTCTCTGTTCTTCATGATCCTCAAGGCTCTGCGCAGGAAACCTTCACTCACGTTCAGTTTACAGGTTCTCCACCTTCATGCGGTGGTGTAAATCCAAACTGCCGAGTCTTCCTGTCTTCAGCTGTGCTGTTGTGTCTCTTCTGTGTCTCTTATTCTCCTTTTTACAGACATTCAGATCTTCACTCGTGCAGAAAATACTTTTTCTCTTTCTTTTTTTTTAAACTTTCAGTCAAATGGATAAAACTCGGAAAGCGATTGAATGTCAGATAGTTTTGAACAGGTCAGGTGTTTTGTTTTGGTGGTGTTTTTTTTGGATCGATGGCCTAGTGGTTAGATCATTGTGCTTGTGTCCTGGAGGTTCTGGGTTCAACTCCCACAGTCTGCCACTCTGGGTCCCTGAGCAAGCCCCTTAACCCCAGATTGCTCCCCTGGCGCTGCACAGTGACAGCCCGCTGCTCCCCAAGGGGATGGGTTAAAGGCTAGAACAAATTTCATTGGAATGTATGTTGCAATGACAATGAAGATGATTTTTATTGTTTAAGAGATTTATGAAACATAAGCAGAACAAAATGATGATGTATGATGATTTAATAGTAGTTCTAACAGTTTAGATATAAACATAGGAGTCAGTACACAGGGCTTAAGTGAGTTGTCTAAAATATTTGCGTGTGTATGTCAGGGTTGAGAAACTCAATGTTTAACACTTTGCTGGTGGTGCATTGATCAGGCTCTTCCTGGCTGATGCCAGTTTGAGGTCCGTCCTGCCAAGTTCAATTTTTGAACAATCAAAAAAAAAAATTCTCTGTATTAAAAAGGCATGAAAGGAAAAACAAAAGTGTCCATATTAAATTGGTAGAGGTTTTGAGTCCAACAGAAAATGAAGGAATAGCCAAATTCTGCCCAATAATTTACTAAACACATCTCCATGACCTTTCTCTGATGTGTGTCTCAAAGCTGGAGGTTAAAGGAGGGTGGGACTTAAATGCAGCTATTATTTCTAATAATCTGCATAGTAGGTTAAAAAAAATTGAGAGCTGAGCAACTCTGCAAGTTTGTCTGACTGAAGAGCGAAAATAGCAGCGGTTCCTACTTTTCTTATGCTTAATGAGTAGGAAGAACTCTGCTCAGTAGCTGATGTGCTGATCACCGGAGGAAGTTGTCCGGTTCTGGTCTGTAGCAGATGGATGGGGGTGCCTCCAACCTGACTGACTGTTGATTCTGGTCCTTCCACATAACGCAGCAGAAGTGCTGGACACCGTCTTTACACGGCGGCTCCTCCTGCTGACATGCTGTCCTCTCTGATGGGTCCAGTTTGTCCTGAAACCAGCCCACTGACAGCCCATGTGTGCGCGGTCATGGGTCTTTACAGGGGAGACGGAGAGTACCAGCATCAGGGGGGTTATTACAGGTACTCCAGTGGATTTGGGCTCTAAATGAAGACTTCCACTCTTCTTTTTCTGTGGCTGCAGCCATGTTAGTAAAAGCTGAAAAACAGAGGGGAAGGGGGTTTGTTCTCTCTTCCTCCCTCACTTGCTCCCTTTTTCTGTACCTCTTTATTTTGCTCTTCCCCTCCCCCTCTTTCTGTTCCTTCTCTTTTCCTCTTTCACTCTCCCTCCCTCCGTGTCTGTTCTTTTTTTTTTCCCCGTCATATTTTACCCCTCCCTGTCCTCTCTTCCTCTCTTTCTCCTTCTTTCTCTCTCACGTTGCACGCTGCCCCTCCCTGCATCTCTGTCTCGCTCTCACGTCGCTCCCTGTCTCATCGCTCTCTTTTTTTTCTCTCCTTTCTTTTTTCTGTCTCGCTCTCCGTCTCTCTTTGCTCTCACTCTGCATCCTCCCATCCCCCACTGCAGCCTCTCATTTTCTCTTTTCCTCTTTCTCTCTGTTCCTCTCCCCCTCCCGTTCTGCTCCCTTTATCTCCTCCCCTCCCTCCCTCCCCCCCCTCAATCCCTCTTTCATTTCATGCAATCTTCTCTCCCTCTTTTCTGCTCGCTCCATTACGTCCCCATTTTGTCTTCTGCCATGTCCCTCTCTCTTTTTCCTCCATGTTCTCTCCATCTTGTTGTTTAGCCATACTTCTGCCTGACATTTTGACACAAACTTTTATTAAAACACTGTTTCTATCAGGAGAATCCACGCTGACAGGGGCCGACTCATCCACACAGCCAGAGATTTGCAGCGCAGCACATTTGCTTTTTATTTAACCCGGCCAAGGTGCCGTTCAAGGCACCCACGTTATTTACAGTACTCTAAATAAAATGCCTCTCGTCCAGTAAGGACGCCTTAAACGTGTGGTTTCTCATAATGTAATAGCTGCTTTGTTTGCATATATTCAACAAGTGCCTGACTGTGGGTCAGTAGTTTGAAAATGACACCAAATGTAGCTGTTAGGCAACCTCTTAGAGAGACGTTGCTTTATCTGCTTAGAAAGGTCACTTGCTGTTATTTCTTGTTTGGGCTCGTTTCAAGTTACCCGTCTTTTAGGCGGTTTCCATTGGGCACAGGGGTCGGGACGGGGACCCGTTTCTGGATCTGTAAATGTTAGCAGGGGAACAGATAACAGGCAAAAGAAAACTGCCGTTAAGACCACAGGCAGAAAAAGGAGAACACAAAGGACGCGGTTTTATTAGACCAATGGCAAACCAAACGTCTATAAGGCACAAGAAGCAAGGCGGCGCAGTTTTGCTGCTGGTTGGACAGGAACGGAGAAGTGCAGACCCAATGGGTTGAAGTCTGCGGCACAGTTAAGCTGAGGGATGTACAACAGCTTGCAGTGGGGCTCATACCTCTTGAGTTGTTCACATCACAACCACTCATTTTGTTACATTTTGCAGGACCAACATAAAGTAGTAAATTAGGACGAAAGTGAACCATGGTTTTCTTTTAAACACAAACACTGTGGTGAGGTATACATCTGTATAATATTGCTGTCACTGCCAACATGTAACTATATTATATATTGTATAAATATATTTCCATACCCTTTTGAGACCACAAAAATCAAGCACACCACTGGCATTGCTTCGCTGCTTCAGTTAAACACCTGTACCTGTACTCCTGTACCGCATCACTGTCATCGTCACATGGCCAAACTAACACCACATGGCCAACCCCCTCTCCCTCACAGAACTCGTACACAAACAGTTGTTTTAATATCGGCCCAGTTTTACTTGTAGGATTGTCTTAATATGTTGTATTACGATATATCACATATCCTACATCCCTAGCATTCACCCCCCCCCAGCTGCTCCGTGCCGGCCTCGGAGGTTTGTTAGCGGAAAGTGGGGAATAAATGACGTCGTGTTGACAAAGGAACACAGCAGTCCGCTCAGGGAGGAAGCTGTAGAGACGTTTCAAGCCAATATCCTCGTATCTAGCAGAGCACTAATTGCAGCAGATGTGGTTCTACAAAGTGTCAAGCCAAGGCAGCTGAATCAGGTCACACTTTCCTTTTCTCTGTGACATGTTATGTTATAGCCCAACGCTGCTTTAAACTCTCCCACAACTTTATCTTTGAGCTCACGATGCTGTTTGTTTGTTGATGTCCTCCGAGGCCTTCACAGAACGTTTGCATTTATACTGATTTTAAATTATACAGAACTCTATTGGCCGGACACTTTGTGAAGGAAATTGAGTTCATTAGATCTTACTAAAGTGGTCTTAGAATATTTTAATTTTATTTTTGTAGCACTAGTGTCCTTTTGACAGTAGGCTGACAGGAAATAGTGTTGGGGGGGAAGGGGGGATATGCGACTAAGGGCCAGAGAATTTTTATTTTGAGTAGAGGGCGCTGTAATCGCATACATGCCGCATAAAAAAAGAAAAAAAAAAAGAAACAGGAAACCTATCAAGTTCTTCCTCTTTTACAATCATGAACTACTTTGTGTTGGTCTAGCAAATGAAAACCAACAAATACATTGAAGCTAAAAATACAAGTACCAATACACTGGCATGATTACTTTGTAAGCACTGACTTACAAAATAACAGAATAATTTCCAGATCTAAATCCGCACCGGGACCTCTCTCCTCATAGCATGTTGGTTTATCATAAAATTCAGAAATGGCAAACAGTCCTGATCTAAGGGTTGGGGGCGAGGAGCGGTTTCTAATAACGGTTAGTGTGAAGACACAGTTTGTAAACTGTAAGACTTTTTCCACATTGTAAAGAGGTATATCATCGCAGCGTGTAGTTGGCAGCAGTGGAGGCCCGGAGCTTGGAAATGCAAAGTGCACTTCACTGGCTTCATATAGTAGTCTTCTATGCCTGGGAGTGCATGTTTCATTTATATTGATGTAATAGGATAGAATATAATGTCATTAGTGTGTGTTTGTGTATGAACAGTATGATGCAGAGAGACCAGCTTCAGCATTTAATGCGTTGGCTTACATTTATGGATGTGGATCTGCTGCTGCTGGCCCTTCCAGCCCCTGCAGCTCCATCACAGTAGAGGCAAACGTGTTTCCATGTGTGGCACATTTCAGGAACGGGTCAGTTCAAAGTGCTTTACACGATGAGAGCATTACTACATTGCTCTGGCACAACAACGGGCAGTGAAGAGAAGCTGGACTACAGACTGAAATGAATGACGTTTCAAGTAATAGTTTAAATAGAAGAGTCAAAGGAAACTAGACGAATGGGGTTTTGACCTTAAAGGAGCGATAAGTTAAATGTCATTATTTTAGATGGAACAAAAAAGTAATGATGTGAAGAACTAAAGGTATTATTTCAGATGGACTATGGTATGGCGTCACACAGCATCTCTCTGTGTTGTTCTCCAGTCTCTTGTTTACATAGCCGGGCCGGCCTCGCGTGCGTGTACGTGCATGTGAACAGCTGCCACTCAGGGCTTAGCCCCTCCCTGCCCACAAAATGCCACCTTCAGAGCACCGCAGCGTTGGAGCAACATGGCGGAGAGCACGTCCAGCACTAACTGCATTATAAAGTTGAGTTACTTCTTCACTACAAATATAAGAGCTGCTCTTCCATGTTTGGTTCTGTGTGTAAGGATGCGGCGTAGACCCGAACCAGAAGATCCGAGTGGTCTGAAAGGTTTCTACAATGACTAAAAATCTTTAATCCAATTTGGTGCAAAGCCGTTCAGAGATTTATAAACAGCAATATTTTAAAGTCTATTCTCTGAGGTACAGGGAGCCAGTGTTAGGACGGGTGCTGGTGTGTCGTTTCACGCTCGTCAAGATAACAGCTGGCGTTCACTGCACTGATGAACGTTCAAGAGCAGTCATACTGACTGTCTAATTTCATTGTTGCTTCCGGTCCTGTTTTCCAGCGTTAAGGGTAACATTCAGAGCTTATTCTTGCAATGTGTTTCCATCTCCTCTTTAGGGCATTTACTGTTTTTCAAAATAGTCAAAAACCACCTTAAGCGAGCACGAAAACTTTTTTTGCGAAATTTACAAAATTTTAGTTTTGCCATTTCCATCAACCTTTCCTAACGTGATACTTCAAAATGTGCATAAGAAACATTGCGGGGCATGAAGGTATTGCCTTATTTTGTCCAGGAAATACAGGCCTTCTAAATCCCTCTAAATGTCACAACAGCACCCCCTGCTGTTAGGTCTGTACCTGCAGTCACTAGTTTGATGAATACTATTATTAAACTACTAAAAAAGTACAAAACTTCATGTAACAGAAGTTTGTCTTTAATATCAATGGCTTGATATTATTTTTGCCATATGGGGTCTATAGCTAGTTAAAAGTTGACTGCAGGTATAAGTCGGGCTAAAAGCCGTTTATACTGTTTTATAGTTAAAAAAGTGTAGCAATGTTGAAACATTCTGGTTGTTAGAAACCATTGTTATACGTTAGAAATTTTAAAAGGGATTCTGGGTAATCATCAGAACGACAGCCTTAATGCATAAAAATCATAAAACGATAAAGTAATTTTTTTTGACTCATTTATTTTTTTGGGGGGGGGGGGTTGACAATTTTTCCTTCTTAAAAGGGGGACGCAACAGAAAACGTTTGACAGCCACTGTCTTCCAGTGTGCATCAAAGGCAGACGTGGTTGACCTTTGTTGACCCTGAGGCCAACGTAATCTCCTCCTCATGGCTCCACGGCCGCCTGATTTCTGCTGGAGGCTGGAGGAGATGAGCTAAAGCAAGATGGGAACGGAGTCAGGTGTGAGTGGTAGTCCACGTAGCATAAAGACAGGAAAAAGAACTCTAGTCCATTCTTTTACAGCATTCTTCTCCCATCCCCCCGTCTCTTTTCGCTCACTCTGTCTCTTCCCTCCTCTCTCTTTCTTTCTTGAGTAATCTTTCCATCCACTCTCACCTCCCTACCGTCTCTCTCTCTCTCTCTCTCTCTCCCATTTGCTCATCTCCTTGTCAGTCACCTTCCATCTCTTTCACTCTCATCCTCTTTCTGTCTTCTTCGTCCTCTAACCCTGTCAGACACTTTCATGCGAGTCTGTCCTTGAAACAGTCTTGCAACAATTTTTTTCTATTTTGAAAAAAAAAAACACTTAATAAAGGAGAGAAAAGATGCAGGAGAAAAAAAGAAACGCACAGACGAAACGGGAAAAAACGGAGCCGCAGGCCGAGGAAGAGCACGACAAACAGACGGACAGAAATGGAGGAGAGTAGCTGGGGAGAGTGGTGGCTACATAATCTCAGACAGATATGATGTTGATGTTGTTTTCCTCGCCTGTGTGTTTGAGCTCATATGTTGGGGGGGGGGGGGGGGGGGCTTTGAGGTGACTTAGCCCATTTATCCTCAGACAATCAAGGAGCCTTCTGCACCAGTGATGTATGAGCTGACGATTAAAGCTGCAGGCCACATGCTCGCTCGGTGGAAGAACACTAGTTTGTTTCTGCCGTCTGTTGTTAGCGATGCTGCGATCACAGAGAGCGGGGAGGAGGAGGAGGAGGAGGAGGAGGAGGAGGAGGGGTTATCGCCCGTCCCGCCTTCCCCTCCATCCCTCACGCATAAAAGGGAGGCAGACGGAGCCGACTGTCACTCACGCTGAAGAATGAGGTCCTTAAAGCACCTGAAACTTCACAGCAGGAGGAGCGCGGTGAGTTGGCCGGCTCGTACCCGCGCCGTGTTCAGAGTGCGGAGGTTGTTGGCGCCGTGGTGGGAGACGGGTCAGTGGCCGTCTTCATTGATGCTGTTCAGGTTTAGTTTATTTGTTTGCAAAGTTGCTTCCTTGCATTTTTCATTCATGCAGATTTCTCTGATGTTAGCTTATTATCGCCTTTTTCGCTACAGCTCTTTTAAACTCTTTCCGTCTTGCTGTCTTTCTACCAATTGTTTGTTTTATCTCACAATTTGGATTCTGTCTGGCTTTCATTTTGGATTTTTTTTTTCCTTCCCCTGTCTCCAGGTTACTCACCGCCTCTCCCTCCCATCCTTTCCTCTGTCTGAACACATCTTTCGTTCTCTCTTCTTCTCGCTCTCTTTTGGACGCTGCTTCCCACTTTCTTCCTTCCGTACCTCACCGTCTCTGTCAGTCTCGCTACCTTTCATCTATGTCTTTCTCTCCTCTTTCCTGTCCTGCTCCTCTACTAGACTCCTATCTGCTCTAAGCTCCCCCTCTCTTTCCTTCTTTCTCTTCTTCTACTGTTTTTATCCTCTCTTTCTGGTCTCCATTTTTCTTATTCCTTAATCTTGCTCAGGTTTTCCCCCTCTCTTTCGCCCCACCTCCCCTGCACTTCAGTGTGTGTGGAGATCAGTAGGCCATCTAATCCCCCTCAACACTCACACCATACATAGTTATCGCGGTGGATTAGGATGCTGTCTTTCATACTTCCTGTGTCACAGTCCCTACATCTCGGCGGGGGTTTGCTTCAAGACCGCCTTCGCTTCGTCTCTATTCTCGACATAAAAACCAGAGATGCACAGATTGGAGGATTTGTGGCTGATTTCTAAATAACCAATTTCTGTTAAGCCCTTAGCTGGTGACACAGATTTTTAGCCAGTTTTGATTTCTTTTTAAAAGCTATATAAGCAAAATAATTTCTTCTACCTTCTGGATTAATACGACAATCGAACTGTCTTCGCAGTAAAATGTAGTAAAGGTGGTAAAATAACACGTTGTTTTCTCACAAAACAGAGCTGTCTCTGTTTGCATCCCTAAAAGTCTACAAATCCTGTAAAATGCTATGAATACAACCCACCTTAAAATGGCTAATAACTGCATTATCTTGCTCACTCCTTTACCAGACAGATTACAGCTCACTAACACCTGTCCGTGCAGAACATCATAAAACCAGCCCGTCCGGCTTTATATTTGGAAGAAAAAGCTCTCATTCGCTGTCATGTGTGAGATTATTGAAAGACGTATTCATTTATCATCATTACTCAATACAGGAGGCTTAAAACGCCTTGCTGTTTTGATTAATTCATAATTATTTAAAGCAGGACCATATTAAACTCTGCAATTAACTAGTAAAGACAACATAACTCAGTAGACATATTTTTAAAAGACAAAAGTTTATTGTTAAAGTCCATAACGAGATCAAATGTTAGAGGTTTTGGTCCAGGCCTGGGGAGGCAACAGGAATATTTTTACACCTGCAGCGACACCAAACTCCTGCACGCAGTCGTGGAGGAGTTTGGTGTCTAATACTCCTGAACTCTAAGCCAGTAGCTAGAGTTCCTTAAGGGCGCACATTTACTGAAAGACCAGATGCAGTTTGTTGCACTGGAGGTTAAACGTTTGTTCAGACATCCTGAAGTTTACGATGGGCATCCATTTTAAACATGGGCAGTATATATATTACAACAAGTCATATCTTAAAACTATTAAATACTTGAATGCTTGGCTTGTTTATATGACCACTATAGCAAGCTAGCATTAGGCACCATCAGCTTACCCTCAGGCCCCCTAGCTCGTAGTTTCAGGTTGAAACCGCTCTATGGCTTTCAGACTCTCCTGCACCCATCCAGAGTTTTCCTTCTGTCCGCCTGCAGCCTTCTCTGACCGTCTTCTTCAACTAAAAGCAGTAGACCGAGCAGCAGGGAACCATTGCACGGATGTCCTCCGTTGTTGAGATGTGATTGCGTCGCATACAAATCTGGTCACGTTACTTGCTGCGACAACCCCACCCACATTGAGGCGGTGCCCAACTGGACTGGAAAACGACCCAGACCGAGTAGAGCCGAGCCCAGTAGATCCGGGGTGTTCAAAACGTGGGAGAGTTAGGCCAGCCTCACAGAGCAAGTAGAAACTCAGCAGCCCCAGATTTTTCCCAGCAAAACACTGATTGCTTTGCTGAAGAGTGCGCATAGAGAACCGCCCAGGAGGGCATTTATTTTACATAATTGATGATTAATATACTGCAATGATACAATACTAATACTATAAGACTTGACAGATGGTTAGAACCGTAACGCTTGCAGATCTGTGCAACGTTCAAAAGATAATAGCTAAAAGAAAAGCATGAATTTCTTTCCCTACTTAAAAAGTCTGGTTGTGACACAAAGCTTTAACTACTGTTCTTTTGGTAGTTAAAGTGGGAGAAAACTTGACCTGTAATTGCAAACCACGGAGCAGAGAAAAATGTCTTTACACCGTTAAAACCTTAGATTCAGTGGTGCGTGTATCAAAACCGCATTTTCTTGAATGAATCTGCCAGACAACGTATACGGATAAGAAAGGTGTTGTTATGAATAATTATGGCTTTTATGTTTGAATCCACTTTCTTCATCGTTATGCAGTTGTACTGAGCGATGCGCTTTTCAGCATAACACCCGTACTTGATAGTGATCAGTGTTTAATACGGAAAAACCTCATTAACACAGTTATGTTGATGTGAACCGGGGAGGCCTACCTGTAGTGCTTTTTTGGAGAGCCGGGGGGAACTCGGGTCTCCGCAGGCAGCCATAGGCCAGCTTAACTTAGCTAAATGCCACCAGCGCTTACTTTTGTTTTCCTCATATCGTGCCCCAACACCATGAAAAGCCCTGGAATAGATGCTAATCAGTGCCTCCCCTAGAAATTCTGGAGGGGGGGGGGGCTTTCTTGCATTTAGCTTTCCATTAACATCACCAAATACAGCTTTATACAAGCAGCCATCTTCGGTCTCTCTTATTTATCCATCTTTCTGTCTTTTTATGTTTCTGTCTCCATTGTCTAAATTTATACACGGTTATATTCTCAAGGCTAGCTGCCTTTCTCCCTTCCTACTTCTTGATTGAATGAAAATCGCTTTAAAATCTAGATCTGCCAGAGTTTATAATATTTTTGAGCGTAACTTCATTCAATTCTAATTTTATTACTTTCTAGATCTGCTTCTGATCTATTCATGAGGTCTATCTAGCAACAAAAATGTGTTTTCCAAGTCTAAAGCAGCCATCTGTTCTCAGGGACGGACTCAGGAAGGTGGATTTTTGTTTCCGACAGACAGACTTTTGGTGATTTGCGACAATCAAAGCAAATGGTATTTCTGTAGGACCTCTGAAAATGACCAGAGAGCCGTTTACTTGTTGAGAACGTGTTGCATTGAGCGTTAATGTTTAGAATAATCCAGATTAAAGTGACGTGATCATCCTCATATTTGTATCAGGCAAAGGTTCTCAGGATATTGAAGCAATCAGGGACATGTGAAATAAACAAATGGGTCCTTTTTCAGTTGTAACGCAACAGGAAAACACGGCCAGCAGACGCTCAGTACTCCCGACTCTGGGAGTTCTTAGTGCAGCCATCCTCAGAAACTGGGCCCGTTTGCAAAAGGCAGAAACATTTACCAAGGCAGGTAAAAAATGATGTGGCGACTGAGCGCTCTCTCACCTGGTGGGGGTGTGAGTTTACCTGTGTGTGGATCCAGGTGACTCTGAGCTGAAAGTAAAGAAGCGACGACTAGTTAAGGAGAAACATTAAAGGCGGCTGAACGCCTGGTTGCACCGTGCTGAGTCTCCGCGGCCATTTCAAACTTGATGTCACTAACCTGTGAGTCCGCGGCGCAGAGAGGCTGACCCTGCAGGAGCTTGCAGGTCGCAGCTGCCTTGGAGACTTCTTCCCGCTGAGCAGTTGTGTGACGTCACGTACGCGCTTGGAAAATTGATCTCTGCACATACCTGTCCCGACTCATGTCCGCCTTATTATTATTGTCTTATTATGTGGGAGCCCAGAGACAGAAATAGCTCAGGATGCGATCTGGCGCTGTTCGGAAAGGGTGATTTTAATCAAATTAAACGTGAACACGCACAGACGTGTAATAATTTACTACATGCCCTGACTTTCTTGGGAGGTGGGGAATTTTGTTGGCGGGGGATGCGCCCCCTTGTAGAAGGGTAAGGGAAACACTGCTAATGGAAAAGAGCCTAAAGTGTCATAGTTATAACAGTAAATATTCAGGGTTCCTACGCACTCTTTCTGTACCAAATTCTAGTTTGGTACAGAAAAATAAGAATTGAACATGGAGAAAAGTAGCTATTTGCAGATATTATTCCTTGCTTTATTATTATTTCTATTGAAAAGTAAAAAATCTGAATTTCTTTCTTTTTTGTTTGGGTCATCTAATTCCCTTAATTTATATTATTTATCACTTTGGTTTTTGAGTTAACGGGTAAAAGTAGTTTCATATGAAGATAAAAAGGCCCATTTCAAAGTGAGATCTTGTTACTTCTTGGGTATAAATCCAAGGTTTTTAAACTGGGTTTGACATGGTTGCCAAATAAATTTCAATGTTTCAGGACTTTGGTAAAATGAAGGTGTTACTGATCGCCTGAGTCTGCATTAGCTGAGCCGTGTGAAAGAAGCCATTCCAGGACCCATTCATTAGGCCACCGTACTGACGCAGCAGCTTTACATCACAGCTTAGGGTAAAACGACAACAAACAACATCATTGTGCTGCTGTCCACCAACTTACAACTAAATAGCAAAGTGGATTATTCAGAGGACCAGATGCTTTTTGTTTTAGCTAAAAGTTTTACATGCTGGAATCGAGGGCTGCGCAATATATTGAGTCGCAGTCGTCATCACAATATCAATATATGCAACATCACAATTGCCAAAGACCGCTTGGATGCAATATTTTGTATCATGCATTCCATATCTGCATGCCAATAATAGCATATTTGGCCAGTTTCCTGGTCTTTAAAGGCAGAACTTATAAGGAACAAGTTCTTCATGTTATCATACCGGGCAAACATGTGAAAATGAAATGTCCCTCTCTGTTCCAGGAGGAGGCGAGCCGGCGCCTGGGTAGATGTGAGCCCAAGGTAATGGCCAGGCTGGTGGACATAAGCACACAGACAGATCCCGTAGTTGTGCTGTCCTTGGCCCAGGCCGCCGTGCTAGGTCTCATCTCCCAGAATGAAGTGTTTGGAGCTACCATTGCACCCAACGGCTTCTACACCGGTGAACCCAAAGAGTCCCCTGCACCACCAGTAGACGGCGTCGACTACGAGTACGCAGATCAGCTTATCGGAGCCAACGGAGATTACCTCGGAGACAACCTAGGAGAAGACGGCCAGATGCAGCCCAGCTGCAGCCAGAGGAGGTGGCAGCAGGCGCCGCCCCCGCAACACGTGGACACCAAAATGGTCCTCCCAGATCGCCACACCCTCCAGGGCGCTGACGTGACGTCATCCCATGTGAAAGGGGAAGGGGTGACCTCCGCCATGTCTTCCTGCGTCCACATACTGAACAATATGGCTCCCAGAGGAGGATTAATTCAGGTAGATCCAGCAACTCTCAGAGGCCCCAACAAGAACTGTGCAGAGTGTGAGCGTGAAGTAACCAACCAGCAGCAAGCTAACACTCACGTCCACCCTCCTCCCGCCCAAGTGGTTCACAGAGGAGCAGAGCAGGGCCACAGGGGACTCCAGGCCCAGCGCCCTATGGGGGGCCACGGCCGAGGTGGTAGAGAGGATGAGGAGGAGGTAGAACACCCGGGAAACGCCATGATGAAGCCCACCCAGCAGGAAGAAGCTATCAGCAGCTACTTTCAGACCAGTGAGGTGGGCAGCTATGATTCCACAGATATGGGGATGGGTGGGGAGTACGAAGACAGCAGCCAGAGCATGATGTGGTCAGACGGGAGCAGTGGAGCGCCGCACCAGCAGCCCCCGCACCCGCAGCCTCCCCGGCGACACGGCGGCCGCAGAGTAGACCGGCTAGACATCAACATCCAGATCGACGAGTCGTACTGCGTGGACGTGGGAGACGGTCTGAAGCGCTGGAAGTGTCGCATGTGCGACAAATCCTACACGTCCAAGTACAACCTCGTCACGCACATCCTAGGCCACAACGGCATCAAACCTCACGCCTGTCCGCACTGCGGGAAGCTCTTCAAGCAGCCCAGTCACCTCCAAACCCACCTCCTGACCCACCAAGGAACCCGGCCGCACAAATGCACCGTCTGCAAGAAGGGCTTCACCCAAACCAGCCACCTGAAGCGCCACATGCTACAGCACACCGACGTCAAGCCATACAGCTGCCGGTTCTGCCGCCGGGGCTTCGCCTACCCGAGCGAGCTGCGCGCGCACGAGGTGAAGCACGAGCGCGGCCGCTGCCACGTGTGCTCGCAGTGCGGCATGGAGTTCCCCACCTACGCCCACCTCAAACGGCACCAGACCAGCCACCAAGGCCCCCACACCTTCCAGTGCACCGAGTGCAACAAGTCTTTTGCCTATCGAAGCCAGCTCCAGAACCACCTCCTGAAGCACCAGAGCCCGAGGCCTTACACCTGCTCCCAGTGCGGCCTGGAGTTCGTGCAGCTCCATCACCTGCGACAGCACTCGCTAACCCACAAGGTACTCCGCCCGGTTACCTCCCGACCGCTCTGGTTACATGCACGCTTTAAATGTTACCTAATGCAGCACCCTCATTTCTTTAGCTTCTCCTGCAATGAAATGGTCCTGATCAACCCTTCAGTTGGGTTGCTGAAGGTCCAACAACCCGTTCTCACTGTAAATTGTTTTGTTGGTCATTTTTTAGTTGCCACCAAAGACAGTGGAGCAATGGAGGCTCAGACGTGGCCTATAGGAACGAAAGGCTTTAAGATTTACTGTGAACACCGATTATTTGCCTTACCCTTAGAGCTTTGGTTCCTTAAAGTTTTGGTTCCTTAAAGCTTAGATTCTTTAAAGCTTTGGTTCCTTAAAAGCTTGTGTAGCGGTATCAAGGTCTGATGGGGTTGAAAAAGTAATGGTTTCAAAATCACAAATGTTTCGCTGCACTGTTAATAAGACAGAGACAATACTGGGGCGACGCGAGTTTTACCTGGCTACACGAAGCATGATGTTAAAACACCGCCCCACCCCCACCCGTTGCTGCACACTGTCTGACTAGTTAACCAGCTCATATCAGCTTCTTATACCTGTTTTACTCCATGAAAAGCAGAACACTATAAAGGTAAAATATTCTAGAGAAGTACTTAATAACTATAATTAAATTAGGCAGGTGTCATATATTTTATTTTTCATGTTTTATTCGTTTTACTTTATTTACGTAAAATTTTGTTTTAAATCAGTGTATTTAAGTCAAAATTATAAAAAATTAAAACAACTATTAATAAACATTAGAACTGTAATAATCAGTGTTCAGCTATTTTTTTTTTGTTCCAGCGGTATGAATAGTTGTTGCTTTTCTGTTTTTAAATAAAAGCAATTAGATCAGATCCTAGATTTTCATTTAGAAACCGTGGTATTTTTTCTTCCTAGACGTTTGTCACGGCTTGAGAGCCCCACAGCGGTCCAAACACAAACTATTGCTACAAGAACCGCATTAGATTGGATTAAAACCAAAACAGTGGAAACTTTGAAGATGCCTCAAAGAGCCTGGAAAACCTTTCCTCAAAGCTACTTTACGATATGAGAAAGGAATCTTATAACCGTAAGCCCATCACATGGCTGTTCTTTCATGGAAGGAAAAAAAAAAAAGCAAAATCAAAGCAAGCCGGCAAACACAAACAGAAAGTTGCTGTGGTACGGGAGACGGAGGACGCACCACGTCTCTCCTGTACTCCCCGGGATCTGCTTTTAGGGGACAGATATACGGGCTCTTAGCCCGAGACACTTTCTATCTGGGTTTGTCTTGTAATAAAACTGTTATATAGTTAGGTGAGAATTTCAGCATAAGGCCCCACTTTAATACAGGCCGGTTAGCGCTGTGGCTGTATAATATTAATAATAATAAGAAAGTTGAACAATGGTTATCAATCCCCTTTCATTTACAACTTAGCAAATACACTGTTGCAGCGTTCTATTCATAAATATCTTGTCTGTGCTGTGGCAGCTGCAGTGTGTGTCTTAGCGAAATCATCAGGAAAAACATGATGTAGCAAAGGAATTCCTGAGCCTTGAACCCTTTTCACTTTTTGTCATGATGCTACAACCACAAACTCAAATGAATTCAAGGGAATAATTGACAGGGGCATGAAAGGAAAAATCCCACGGTTTTAGAATAATAAATATGTGCTTAGGCAGTCAGAGCGCTTTATTTTATTAGCCCTCAATAAAACCCAGTTTCCCCTCTGAAGTTCCCACTTAGTGAGTTGAATGTGATGTCCTCTCGGCATGGACCCATCTGTTCTCTAAAGGCCTCAGAGGTTTGTTAGAGAACAACCAGCATCAATGGATCGTGTAATCCAGCTCTGTTCTCTTCGTCGTCTGATGGAAAGTGCAAAGGCTTTGGACAAACTGGGTATAGGCATCCACCTAATCTGACAGGCTGGCAAACCAGAGCATTAACCAGAGGACAATCCAAGAGGCTGGAGGTAACTCAGGAGGAACTGCAAAGAGCAACCGCTCAGGTGGGAGAACTGCCATTAGTCATACTCTCTAGAGATGCACCCATCCAGTTTTTTCCGATCCGATACCTGGGCTAAGCGTATCGGCCGATACCGATCCGATACTACTGTTGAATGAATAAACCGTATAAGCTAAGTTATCAGGCTTGAAATAAACATTGTAAAATCTAAGTTCTGCATGTTCTATAGCATGGTGCTTTTGGAGGTCCTTAAGTGGAATTTACCAACCTTATCACCCCCCTTGCAACTTATGCATTGCAGATGCTGCAATGCATAAGTTGTTGGCGTATCGAGTTTGAAATGTTTCCAAATAGCAGACTCGGTCCGGCGTTTGCTCCATGTTGCCCTGTGTTTGCTCATCGCTAGCAGCTGTGCGTGTTCTGCGTAACCGCCGCCGCAAACCTAGGTTAGAAGTAACTAGATCATTGTAACTGTATTGCTCTGTATGATGTTAATAACAAAACAAAAAATGGCTGAATCGGCATCAGTCATCTGATATCCGATCCAGCTAATCAGTTGATGTCGCAGCCGATATTCGATCCGGGTATCGGACCGGTGCATCTCTAATACTCACCTCAGATCTTTATAGAAGAGAGAGAGGCAAAAAGCACAAAGTACAGTTTAGAGTTTGCCACACGCCATTTAGAGGGAACATGCTGAAGACGGGGTTGTTTAGATGAGACCATCTAAACAACCCCGGGGGGGGGACAAGCTTGGGAGACAAGCTTTGCGCAACCGGCGGAGCGGGGGGGAACCTTTGTTCGACCTGAAATGACTCATTTAATCATCCAAAACGGTATGGAACACATTAATTAACTGAAAAATGTTGCGTAGTGTGCATTTAAAGCATATTCATGAGTTAGAATGGCCTAGTCAAAGTCCAGACCTACATCTGTCGGAGAATCTGGGCCAAGACTTGAAACCGGATGTGTACAGACGCTCTCTATCCAATCTAAAGCTTGAGCTGTTTTACTAAGAGGAACGGGCAAGTCTCCGGTGGGAGACCCAGAAGCAGCTTCTGCTGTGGTGGCAATAAAAGGAGGATCCTACAAAATATTTAGTAGGGGTGGTAAAAATAAACACAGAGCACACTTTAAGGATTTTAATTAGCCTCACATTTCAAAAACGATCATTCCCCACTGCTTCACAGTTAACCACTACTTTGTTTTGATCTAGTTTATAAAAATCACAATAAAATGCATAACATAACCACATGTTTGTGGTTATGTTATGCCAAAATGTGGAATGTTAAAAAGTTAAACCACACTGGGAATTTCGACCTGGGCCGTTCATACTGTCATAAACACTCTGATACCTTCACAGAAATAGGTTTTCATTTCTAGTTTGGTTTTAATGCGTCGCTCAGAATGTTTTTTGTTTTGTTTTTACTTTTAATTTAAAAAAAAAAACATTAAATTGCTCTGTGAGGAAAATCAAAGGGCAGAGAAGACGAGGAGCCAGACGATCTATGACCTGATCGTTTCATTTGTGCAAAGATTGCAATTTGCTCGACAAGCATCCTCATGAACCTCTCGTCGACGTGAATTAGGCCAAATGACAAAAAGGGCCAGAGCATGACAGATTAACGGAGGCGTTGTTGCAGCCCAACTCCTGGAGGAGTCCGTTCTCCTGTGGCTTGTTTTCAGGCCTGCCTGATGCTCCCCGCTGCAGATAACCTGTTGGTTGGGTAAAGGGTGGGCAGATGGACCTTCTGCTGGTACAAACACCTTCTCTTGACCCACCAGCAACTACATCTGCACTAATTTGTTCATAGTCCCAATTTTTAATCCCTTTACACCGGCAACAGAGTGGAGTTAATAACGCAGCAGGACATTCATTCAGCTGAGCCTTGAGGCTGCCCTCTTGTCTGATTCCTGCCTGGTATTTACACATTTTAGGAACTTGCAAAAGATGGCTGGAAAGGCTTATTTCTCTATAATACTACTACTACTAATAATAATCTCCGTTTGGTGGACTTAAAATATATACATATAAATTCTTGAAACCGGCATTATATAACAAGTAGCATTTGATGTGTTCTAAATCTGCTGTTAAGTATTTGTGTTTTGCAGGATTTGTGACCTGAAGATCAACAATTCATTTTAGGATTGGATAAGCCTTCTAAATTTACTCTAAATGGTTGCTTCCTTGGGGTTTTTCAAAAGGCTGACTGTGGGCATCTGTTTCTTTGAGGTCTGGTGATTTTAACTGCGTTGTTTACTGTCCTCAGGGATGTTCACACAGATTTTGCTGACGTATTTTTGTCTTAAAAAAGACTTGAAACATATCTCAGTTGCACGGATCTCATATGCTTAATATTTTTTTTTTGTTCACCGTCGAGCAGAGAAATAGTGCATCATGCACTGGATGCAGGCGGTCTATACCAGGGTTGTCAAACTCCAATACACAGTTTGGCCAAAATTAAAAACCAGTCTGGATATTCATTGAGAAAATGTCTACTATTGAGGACGTTTTTTTCATCCGTTCAAAAATAATCAAACATTTTCATTTCAAAATAAGCTGTTTAATACACTCAAATTTGGTGTTAGATAATTAATACCTTTTATTTCTTCTGAGGGCTTCACATTTTTGAGAGTGTCCTTTAGGGATGCTTATGTCTCGTTTTTCTCTAAGTGTTTTTAGTTTGGGTCTGCCTCTTATCATTCCGAGTGTCTCACCAAAATTTCATTCTGGTTACATAACAATAAAGACTCTTTATTCTTGAAAAGTTAGTTCAGAGCCCTGCTCCCCTCTCCCATACAAATTAAAACTTAAAGCTTAATCAACAAATTATCACCATCAGAATGAAATTGTATTCTGATTGAGAGGGCTGGTTTATGATCCTTAATCTGATCAGCATCCATCTACTAAACACATGTTCCGATTAACTCATGAATGCATGTGGAAGATGGAGCCTTGGCGTTGCGCAGCACAGAGCATTTTGGGATGATCATAATTTCCTCCCGCTCTCTCAACAGCAACAGCAGGAGTTCTCCACCACTCTCAGAACCCGGTGCCGGTCCATTCTGTGAGCTTAGAGCAGTCAGAACCAACACACCTCCGTGTTTATTGCTTTTTCCCAATGAAGAAGTACAAAACTTCTGCGGTGTTTTCTGGAAATTCAACAACTCTGCTAAAGTCAGAGTT
Source organism: Fundulus diaphanus (assembly GCA_037039145.1). Classification (NCBI taxonomy): domain Eukaryota; kingdom Metazoa; phylum Chordata; class Actinopteri; order Cyprinodontiformes; family Fundulidae; genus Fundulus; species Fundulus diaphanus. The sequence continues at coordinate 43,728,003 of CM073122.1, forward strand.
TCTACTCTGAATGAAGCTTTGTGAAAGTAAATGCATTAGACGAGCTACCAGACTGACGTTCAGGCGGCACCCTGAAGCATGACTTCGGCCGCGCAGGACTCCGTTCACAGCCCCGAGCCAAACGCTGTCGGGGTTTCTACACATTGAAGCGGAACAAACTTCATATATTGTAATGACTTACCCTGCTGTTGAGCTCCCATCGCCCTCATCAATGACTCCGTGGTATTTCAGGTCCTGTGTCACTGTGGTGCTCTCGGGCCATGTCTCGCATGTCACTTATTTTTTGGTTTTTGTGAAGGGTGACATGCTCCCTAACTTTGGAGGACTTAGTACGAGCCGCTTTCTCTGTCGTCATTCATAGAATTTACTACAAAAAAGCAGTATTTGAAAATTCCACTTCCTTTACATCGCTCTGCAGCCAGTCAGCCAGTTGTTGTATTCCTAAATGATTATTTTTTTAATTGACTAATAATAATAATTTCCTTAAAAAAACTATCCAACCATTCAGGCCCAAGCCTCGGAGTACCAAGGAAAAGGACATAAAGTAAACATAAACAAAGTAAACAAAAAAGTTTTCACATTTTTGTGATCTTTTTCGCATTCTGTCACCTTACAGTAACAAGCTTCAATTGGATATTATGTGATAAACCAACATGGTTTCCCACAGCTAAACTGGGGTAATCTGTTGATTGAGTGCAATTCTGGCTCTTAAGAGTTGAATAAGAAAGTTATGATTGAAAGGAAGCCGTAAATGGCTCTGCTAAACACTCGCTGCAACCCAAGTAAGGCACAAGGCGCACATGTGATTTTGAGATTAAATGTAACTTTTTAGCTATGATCCAATATAATGTGTAATGCAAAATGACCAATGCACATCACCCTTGTTGTGCAATCAGGCCATGTGGGATAAATCAGACTGAGTTGAAAGCCTCTCATAGCAGGGGCCTCACTGTATAAAGATTTGCTGCCCAGGTTAATCGCCCTTTTTCGCCCGCTGCCCTGGCAGCTCTCATCTTCGTCTGCGGAGCGGAGGATCCGACTGGAGTTCAGAGAACCGCAGGCTGGATCGAAGCGAAGTCTGCAGCCTATCTTCTGCGTTACCAGATGCCAGAGTAAAGAACCCGTCTATGCCGGAGCCAGCCTTGTGATTTTTCTCAGCTGTTGCAGGAAAGCTGAGAAAAAAGCTGAATGAACACAGCTATGCCAGGAAAGGCTGTGCGGAGGTCCTAGATGCTGGAAAGAGCCCATGCAGCGACCCGCTTCACAGGCAGAGCACACCCCCTCCCCGGAGCCGTGTCCAGGTCGCCCAGCCATGCTAGGTTTCCCAAACGACGGCTGTTTTCCCCTTTCGAACTAGCCGCCTGCTCGCTGCTGAGATAACCTGCTTTACCTTGGAGTAATTCACTCCAACCGGACGCCCCCGTTGCCACAGCCAGAGACAAACAGGAGAGGTTTGGCAGAGAAATAAACAGGGAAAATTTAGAAGGGTTTACTTAATATGTTTTCACTGTGTTTTTAAAAACACCTGGAGCTAACAGGTATAGCTACCACTAGCTTCTTTTAAACCAAGCTTTGATCATGTGGCTCAAATGTGTTTTTACGGTTATAACAAACGTTATTTCCATAAGGATTTTATACATTGATGGATATTAATGTTTGTGTTTTCCGGTCCGCTCATTATGACCAAATAGAATTTAAGGTCTTTTTGAATTACCGCCGAATGTCCGCTAGCATAGCGATGTTAGCTTACCGGATAACTTTAGTGCTAATACCAAGTTAATGCAACTACGGTTCGTTTTAAACCAAATCCTTGTTATCGTTTCACTCCGCCATCGTTCGATAGTGCTATGAGCGTCATTACCGCATTAATATGGATGATTAATGTCGATTTAATGGTGTTTTGTATACCTTTTAGATTAACCCATCAAGCAACCGATCGCTACCGTGCCCCTAGCTTTCTGGTGGAATAATTGCATTAATAAAATCAAGTCTCCTAAAGGGTTATTGATTTTTACCGAGCAAATCATTCTTTAAAATTATGTTTTCTCAAATAGTGTTTTGTTTACCTCAAGATTTGCATTGTGAATGGGTTGAAACACATACCAAGTGTTCCAATTCCACAGTCTTTAAGATGAACTTTGGTTCTCTAACTTGGCTCTGCAGTGAACCAGGATTCAACGAATCATTCTGATCATGGTTTTCAACCATTTTATGTCTTTTTGTTTCTGTTTTATGTACATAGTTCCTTAGCTTTTTATCTTAATTTTACTTACGCTTTATTTACATTTCACTAGCCTAATAGAGAGGATTTGTTGATTGAAATATAATGTTAATCCAGACAAACAGCATTCTATAGTGATGTTCTCTGGATGTTCATTTTATTTCTGTTAATAAATTCTTTGAACTCGAAGAGAAGTTACTAATTTATTCCATATGTATGCAGAGTTTGTTGTTAAAAGAACGCCAGTGCTTGAATCATTGCTTTCAACTACAGTGGTGTGAAAAAGTGTTTGCCCCCTTCCTCATTTCCTGTTCCTTTGCATGTTTGTCACACTTAAGTGTTTCGGAACATCAAACCAATTTAAACAATAGTCAAGGATAACACAAGTAAACACAAAATGCAATTTTTAAATGAAGGTGTTTATTATTAAAGGTGAAAAAAAATCCAAACCATCATGGCCCTGTGTGAAAAAGTGATTGCCCGCCTTGTTAAAACATACTATAACTGTGGTTGTCCACACCTGAGTTCAATTTCTCTAGCCACACCAAGGCCTGATTATTCCAAAGCTTTGGGAATCCAGCGAACCACAGTGAGAGCCATTATCCACAAATGGCGAAGACATGGAACAGTGGTGAACCTTCCCAGGAGTGGCCGGCCGCCCAAAATTACCCCAAGAGCGCAGCGACGACTCATCCAAGAGGTCGTGCGGATGCTGTTCCTGGACTTCAGTTCAGCGTTCAACACCATCATCCCACAACATCTGGTGGGAAAACTGGAGCATCTGGGCTTCAACACACCCCTACGAAACTGGCTGCTAGACTTCCTCACCAACAGACCTCAGTCAGTCCGGGTCGGACAGAACACCTCTGATGTCATCACCCTCAGCACGGGCTCTCCTCAGGGCTGCGTCCTGAGCCCCCTGCTGTTCACCCTGATGACACACGACTGCGTCCCCAGGTCCACCACCAATCACATCGTGAAGTTTGCAGACGACACAACGGTGGTGGGCCTGATCAGAGACGACAACGACCAGGACTACAGAGAGGAGGTGGAGCAGCTGGTGGGCTGGTGCAGAGACAACAGCCTGATCCTGAACGTGGAGAAGACGAAGGAGATCATCGCCGACTTCAGGAAAAACCGGCCTCACCATGCTCCACTGCTCATCAACAACTCAGCGGTGGAGGTGGTCAGCAGCACCAAGTTCCTGGGGGTGCACATCACGGACAACCTCACCTGGACTGTGAACACCACGTCACTGGTGAAGAGGGCACAAAAGCGACTGTACTTTCTGCGGAGGATGAGGAGAGCCCGCCTGCCCCCGCCCATCCTCACGACCTTCTACAGAAGCACCATAGAGAGTATTCTGACCAGCTGTCTCTCTGTGTGGTGTGGAGGCTGCAGTGCCTCCGACTGGAAGAACGTGAGGAGAGTGGTGAGGACAGCAGAAGGGATCATCGGGGCTCCTCTTCCCTCCATTAAAGACATTTCATCGCAGCGCTGTGTGTCTCGAGCCCGTAACATCATCAGGGACCCCTCACACCCCCACCATAGACTATTCTCCCTGCTGCCCTCTGGAAAGAGGTCCGCAGCATCCGCTGCAGGTCCACTAGGTTCTGCAAAAGCTTTTTCCCTGCTGCCATCAGACTGTTGAACTGCTGAACTGCTGAAGTATAAAAACTGTGTACCACACTCGACTCGCTGATTTGCACATTTGCACATTGTATTGTATCCTGCAAAATTGCTGCTGCACCTTACCGGGAAACGTACTGCAAAACTGTGTACAATGCAACTGTCTACTTTTAAATCACTGCTGCACCTTACTGCATATTTGTTTACATTTGTTTTACATTGTTTACATTTCAACTGCCTACTGTTCACTGCTGCACTTTATCCGGAAGTCAATTGAAACTTATCCTGTAAGTGACTGCGATTTATCACTGCACTTTATCCTGTACTGTAATTCACCGCAAGGTATCCTGTAGAGTTACTGCAATCTTTCTGAGCTGTGTGAAAACGAAATTTCGTTCTGTATGCACTCTGTGTATACAAAATGACAATAAAGAAAGTCTAAGTCTAAGTCTAAGGTCACAAAAGACCCCACAACAACGTCCAAAGAACTGCAGGCCTCACTTGCCTCAGTTAAGGTCAGCGTTCATGCCTCCACCATCAGGAAAAGACTGGGCAAAAATGGCCTGCATGGCAGAGTTCCAAGGAGAAAACCACTGCTGAGCAAAAAGAACATCAAAGCTCGTCTCAATTTCTCCAAAACACATCTTGATGATCCCCAAGACTTTTGGGACAACATTCTGTGGACCGATGAGACAAAAGTGGAACTCTTCTGTGTGTCCAAGTATATCTGGCGTAGAAGGAACACTGCATTTCAGAAAAAGAACATCATACCAACAGTAAAATATGGTGGTGGTAGTATGATGGTCTGGGGCTGTTTTGTTGCTTCAGGACCTGGAAGACTTGCCGTGATAAAAGGAACTATGAATTCTGCTGTCTACCAAGAGATCCTGAAGGAGAATGTCCAACCATCTGTTCGTGTACTCAAGCTGAAACGAACTTGGGTTCTGCAGCAGGACAATGATCCTAAACACACCAGCAAGTCCACCACTGAATGGCTGAAGAAAAACAAAATGAAGACTTTGGAGTGGCCTAGCCAAAGTCCTGACCTGAATCCTATTGAGATGTTGTGGTATGACCTTAAAAAGGCCGTTCATGCTCGAAAACCCTCCAATGTAATTGAATTAGGACAATTCTGCAAAGATGAGTGGGCCAAAAGTCCTCCAGGACGCTGTAAAAGCCTCATTGCACGTTATCGCAAACGCTTGGTTGCAGTTGTTGCTGCTAAGGGTGGCCCAACCAGTTATTAGGTTTAGGGGGCAATTGCTTTTTCACACAGGGCCATGATGGTTTGGATTTTTTTTCACCTTTATTAATAAACACCTTCATTTACAAATTGCATTTTGTGTTTACTTGTGTTGTCCTTGACTATTGTTTAAATTGGTTTGATGTTCCGAAACACTTAAGTGTGACAAACATGCAAAGGAACAGGAAATGAGGAAGGGGGCAAACACTTTTTCACACCACTGTAATATCAGCTGTTTGGGCTGATAATTACTGGACAATACCTAATAGACCGAGAGTTATTTATTAAACATTAAATAAGTTAAAACGGTGTGCAATGGCACAACACCCTAAACACACCATTGCTTAAGGTGACACATGGTAGTGGCAGCACCATGCTGTGGGGATGTTGTTTTTTTCAGCAGGGAGAGGAAAGTTGGCTAGAGTGAATGGGAGGAGCTAAATAAAATGGGTATCAGCCCCATTACCAGCGTCAAGTACTTGTAAAAGCAACCCGATACTCTGAACCAATACAAATTTTCCTCCTGGGCTGGGCTACATTGCAACTCAAAGGCTAGATACCACTCTATACCAGGTAGTGCTGCTATACAGCAAGAGGTTGCTTGCTGACCCTCCAAAACAAAAAGGAGGGAAAATAACTGAAGTCATTGCCCTTGATGATCAGTCATTTTCAGTGGGCAATGACATTAAGTTATTCGTGAGCTATAAGTACCAATTTATTAAGTACTCAGTATCGGTAGTTGGAATCGGCAAGTATCTAAAACTTCGTACTTGTACTTGAAAAAAATGGTATCGGGACACCCCTAGTTTAGATCAAAGCATATTCAAAGAAAGCTATAATTATGAACCAGGTCTATCACAAGCCTGACCTTAACAAAATGATAATGTCCATTGTTGTGAATTTGGGTGTTTTGCAAACTTTTTACATGCCCAGTGTAACACTGAAAATCAAATATTTTTTTTCACCTTTTCTGCTGCCTTTGCTGCGGGTTGACATTGTTGGTGTTCCGCAGGGAATGAAGGGCCACAAGTGCGAAGTGTGTTCTCGAGAGTTCACCCTGTCTGCCAACCTCAAGAGGCACATGCTCATCCACAACAGTGTCAGACCCTTCCAGTGTCACGTCTGCTTCAAGAGCTTCATCCAGAAGCAGACCCTAAAGACCCACATGATCGTCCATCTGCCTGTGAAGCCGTTCAAATGCAAGGTGAGCATGTCAACCTCCTTGGTGGCAGCAGACCTTTCAGGTTCCAGTGACATGAATTTAAGAGAAGCAGACACACCTAGGTGATAGTGTGTGTGGCCAAAAAAAACCCCCAAAAAACTTCTATTTTCTTCTTTAAAGTATGCATATGAGGTTGATTTATATAAATGTCAGCTTTTCTAAATGCATATATTTTTGGGCCAGGTCTGTGGGAAGTCGTTCAACAGAATGTACAACCTGCTGGGCCACATGCATCTCCATGCCGGCAATAAGCCCTTCAAGTGTCCTTACTGCACCAGTAAGTTCAACCTGAAGGGAAACCTCAGCAGGCACATGAAGGTCAAACATGGAATGGACGTCTCACCAGAAGGACAAGGTAGGAACTGCTCTATACATTTATATTCAGGGTTGATTCCATCTCTAGGCATCACATGACCTTAGGTGATGGATATTACTATTGTTTTAAAACTTTTACTTGGGGGTTCAAATTTTTCGAAACTGGTGATACTTTCAAAGAAACATTTTTGATTTCACCATAGGCAACAATCATCACTTCATGTCTGCTGATTTTTTTTTTAAGTCCCCATGTTCTCAGTAAATACAAAGTGCGCTTTTTTTTCTATGGTTTTTTTGAACAAAACTTCATTGAACACTTCTAGAAACAATTACATTCACCATTACTTCCATAAACAGTGTGCAGCTCTGTGACGTCTCCTGTTATCTGCGCATGCGGGTCGCTTCGCAGTCTTGAACCGTTCAGACAGAAGTATGATGGCGGTCACATTTAATAGTAGTATGAACAGCCACCTAAAAAAATCTATTTGAAAAAAATCAGAATCGAGCATCAAGACCTGCAGTGTGAACGTAGTCTAATAAGGTTTCTTTTGGAAAGGCTCTGGAAGATCTAGATAATTTTAAACCATTGGATTATGGAGCTCTGACAGAAACCGACCTGAAATTATCTGAAATCCGTTAGGTTCAAAGCTACCTTTAAAATCCTGTTTTCAACCTTAAGGGCTTAGGAAGGCCAAGTTCCTGATTACATCTTAAACCCATTTAAGCACTTAGACATTAACTCAGAACCTCAGATCATCTTAACTAGAGAGCACAGTTAGTTCCCGTTGCTCCTTTCAAGAACCTAGGCTGTGGAATGTGTTTCCTGTCTGTATACTGTGTTAACAACGATTCCCTTACAAGGCAGGTGAAGACTTTTCTTAGTCAGACAAGCTTTCTTTTTTTTTTCATTCAGTTTCATTCTAAATGTTATTCGATTATGTTTTAGGTTAATAGTTTTAATTACTGCTCTTTTATTGTGTTGTTTCTATTTTATTACAAAGCTATTTGTAATTTCTCACTCCGATAGGAGCTATAAAGATGTAAATAAAGTTGACTTAATTTTAGTTGCGTCTCAACAGTGATGTTTCAAGTACTTACACTACCATTCAAAAGTTTGGGGTCACATTGAAATGTCCTTATTTTTGAAGGAAAAGCACTGTACTTTTCAATGAAGATTACTTTAAACTAGTCTTAACTTTAAACAAATACACTCTATACATTGCTAATGTGGTAAATGACTATTCTAGCTGCAAATGTCTGGTTTTTGGTGCAATATCTACATAGGTGTATAGAGGCCCATTTCCAGCAACTATCACTCCAGTGTTCTAATGGTACAATGTGTTTGCTCATTGGCTCAGAAGGCTAATTGATGATTAGAAAACCCTTGTGCAATCATGTTCACACATCTGAAAACAGTTTAGCTCATTACAGAAGCTACAAAACTGACCTTCCTTTGAGCAGATTGAGTTTCTGGAGCATCACATTTGTGGGGTCAATTAAACGCTCAAAATGGCCAGAAAAAGAGAACTTTCATCTGAAACTCGACAGTCTAGTCTTGTTCTTAGAAATGAAGGCTATTCCATGCGAGAAATTGCTAAGAAATTGAAGATTTCCTACAACGGTGTGTACTACTCCCTTCAGAGGACAGCACAAACAGGCTCTAACCAGAGTAGAAAAAGAAGTGGGAGGCCGTGTTGCACAACTGAGCAAGAAGATAAGTACATTAGAGTCTCTAGTTTGAGAAACAGACGCCTCACAGGTCCCCAACTGGCATCTTCATTAAATAGTACCCGCAAAACACCAGTGTCAACATCTACAGTGAAGAGGCGGCTGCGGGATTCTGGGCTTCACGGCAGAGTGGCAAAGAAAAAGCCATATCTGAGACTGGCCAGTAAAAGAAAAAGATTAAGATGGGCAAAAGAACCCAGACATTGGACAGAGGAAGACTGGAAAAAAGTGTTGTGGACGGATGAATCTAAGTTTGAGGTGTTTGTATCACAAAGAAGAACGCTTGTGAGACGCAGAACAAATGAAAAGATGCTGGAAGAATGCCTGACGCCATCTGTTAAGCATGGTGGAGGTAATGTGATGGTCTGGGGTTGCTTTGGTGCTGGTAAGGTGGGAGATTTGTACAGGGTAAAAGGGATTCTGAATAAGGAAGGCTATCACTCCATTTTGCAACGCCATGCCATACCCAGTGGACAGCGCTTGATTGGAGCCAATTTCATCCTACAACAGGACAATGATCCTAAACACACCTCCAAATTGTGCAAGAACTATTTAGAGCAGAAGCAGACAGCTGGTATTCTATCGGTAATGGAGTGGCCAGCGCAGTCACCAGATCTGAACCCCATTGAACTGTTGTGGGAGCAGCTTGACCGTATGGTACGCAAGAAGTGCCCATCCAACCAATCCAACTTGTGGGAGCTGCTTCTGGAAGCGTGGGGTGCAATTTCTCCAGATTACCTCAACAAATTAACAGCTAGAATGCCAAAGGTCTGCAATGCTGTAATTGCTGCAAATGAAGGATTCTTTGACGAAAGCAAAGTTTGATGTAAAAAAAATCTTATTTCAAATACAAATCATTATTTCGAACCTTGTCAATGTCTTGACTCTATTTTCTATTCATTTCACAACATATGGTGGTGAATAAGTGTGACTTTTCATGGAAAACACAAAATTGTTTGGGTGATCCCAAACTTTTGAACGGTAGTGTATGTCTTGTTGTTACTGTGTTTTAGGGGAATGTTTTGCACAGTTGATCATAACCTACTCATTGGTAGACTTAAAGCGTTTGTCTGTTGCTCAGCTAGGTTGGTCCAGATCATACTTCTCGGATTACTTCCCAGTAGCTATAAATCTCAGGGAACAAAGATCCCATGTGGGGTTCCTCGCGGTTCTATTCTCGAGCCACTTTGGTTCATCATCTATATGCTCCCCCTAGCTCAGATTATGGAGTATTACAAGATCTTATGCTGACACACCATTTCATATTTCTGTTTCCCCACAACGCCGCAGAGGCTTGCAGGCGCTGAGTCCAAAATATCACTCAGCGGGCGGGTTAGAATTTTCCCCTGGGTCATGGAGAGAAGAGTGAAATCATTGTTTTTGGTCCCAAAGTTAAGAAATCAGGACTAAACTAGAACCAGTGGTGCCAAAAACCATAGAGCTTGCAAGAAACCTGAGTGGTTAAGGACTCTCGACCTCAGTTTATAAATCCCATAAAGCCTCTTACCAAGTCAGCTAACTACCATCTGAAAAACATTACAGAAAGGGTTTCCTGCTAAAACAGGAATGGGGAAAGTGGTGCATGCTATTATTTTTGTTAGGTTAGATAATTTCACTGGTCTCTGTTAAAAAATAAATATTGTTGATGGTCTTAATGCACTAAATGGGCCTTAAACTTAAATACATTTCATAGTTCTAGATCAGCGTAAAAACAAATTGAGTGTTCAGTTTCCTTTCTCCTCAGCTCTGGAACCAGCTCCCTGGGGAGAAAAACCCTGAAATGTACAGAAAGTGTTGGTTCCTTGCTTTAAAAAGTGTTTTCAGATCTGAAAACGCTATTCACAGGAGCGTTCCTATTCAGGCCAAAGACTGCTCGTTTGGTTGGTTTTTATTTTAATGACTTCTTAACCATTGACTTGTTTTAAATTAGCATTTTAATGTTTTTATGCTATATATTTGTTTTTTAATGTAATTTGTACCCCCCCCCCCCCCCCCCCCACACACATATTCACATTGTGTATAAATAGTGACCTTTGTCATATATTCCCTTTTCTTTTTGACTGGAATTTGCAGAAGCCCTTCCTGAAATGGAAAGCCAGGGTGAATATGAAAGCCAGAACTTCAACTTTACATCACCGGACAATATGGACAACAGCGGTTCACAGAACCTCACCAAACTCACCACCGCGAACATGGAGGACATGGAGGAGTATTACAATTTCGGGAAGGATACGAGCAGCTACTCCACGCCATGAGTTTTTCAACCAGAGAAGATACTTTTTTCCCCCCTTCTTCTTTAAGCTGATGGAAATTAAAGAGTTTTCTCAGACGTTGGGAAAGTGGTGTTTTTTTTTTTTTTTCTTCCTTATAGCTCGGGCCTCCCTCCAGAGCCTGAAGGACGATGATGGGAGGCCTGGAAGGAGGCGTGCTTCAAAGGAGACGTTTCAGCCGCGGCGCCTGCAGCAGAGACTGAGGCTGCTGATGTGGTCTGGAGCTCTTTTCACAGAACAACTAGACTTACTGACTCACAAACTGTCACTGATGGACAGTCAGATCTGTATGTTGTGTGTACGTATCAGTCACTATGGAGAAAACACTACAGATGTTATTAAAAAAAAATCATTGTTGGCCATCTTTGTTCAGACATCCAACATACGCCATCCTGTTTTGGGAACTGAAAACATTTCCCAGCTCAGTTTGCACCATGTCCACCAGTTACTCGCTAAATACTGACGTTTTGATATTCACAGCATATTGATGCATTTCAACAGTTCTGGTCAGCCGTTTCTAATTGTGGTTGGCTGCTTCTCCCTGGCTGTCCACAGCTTCTGAAGCGTTTGGGCTTTTTCTTTTCCATCCACAGGACACCTTCAACAATATTTCCTACTTTCCCATGCTGGCCTTACAAACAAAACTGCTGGCATTTACAGTGCATTGCAAAAGTATTCACCCTCCCTTTGGCATTTTTCATGTTTTGTTCCCTCAAGACCTCAAATTAAAATAGATTCTTAGAGCGTTTGCACCATTTCACTTACAGAACATGCCTAAAACTTTAAAGATCTATTTTTTTTATTGTGAAACAAACAACAAATACACCAAAGTAATACAAAACCTCATCATGCTCAACTGTTCACCAGTACATTTTTAAGAGCTCCTGGCTGTGGCTCAGTCTCTCTGAACTCACCACATCCTGCCACTGGGAGTTCTGCCCAACTCCTTCCTGTTGGATGGTTTTCACTTGGGAACAGCGATCTTCAAGTCTAACCACAGATTCTGAACTGGACTGAGGTCTAGACTTTGACTAGGCCATTCCAACACATTTAAATGTTTCTCCTTAAACCAATTTGGTGTTGCTTCAGCAGACGGCTTCAGGTCATTGTCCTGCTGGAAGGTGAACCTCCGTCCCAGTCTCAAATCACAGGCAGACTGAAAGGTTCTGCTCCAGACTATTCCTGTATTTAGTACCATCCATCTTTCCCTTTTTTAAATATTGTTTCTCATTTCACTTCACCAACATAGACTAGTGCTGACCCATTAGATACAATAAGATTAAAACATTTAAATTACAGGTTGGAATGTATAAGTTGGGGGGGGGGGGTGTGAATAGTTTTGCAAGGCACTGTAAAAGCTCCTCCACTGTACAGAGGTTTCTGCAACATGCAGTGTTTACCCACAGTTTTTATTTCACATGGTCTAGCTTTACATGAATGATCTATCCTGTGTAGTGATATACCACTCTAGATTTTCAATTACTGAGTAAATAATACAAAGCACTTTTTTGTTGGAACTTTTTCGTTGGGGAAATAAGATTGCAAAATCTTTCAACCCCAGTTATGGCAATATTATTAAACTATATTATTAAACAAGAGATTTTGCTTCCTTGGTAGGGTTATTTCAACTTGCAGATGTTTCACGGCTGTCCTGTGGGACACGAGCTGAAGAACGAGCAGCTTTGTTTGGAGATCCAGGAGTTTGCTGTGGTTTCAATGCTCTTTATTCTGGGGCTGGGTTCATTTCACCTTCCGTTGAGCTCTTTTAGGGGAAAATAAATAAAAAAAATCAGGATTGAAAACAATCGGTGGTCTACAAGATGGGGAAAAAAAATGTTCCTTGATCTTGAAACAGCGTAGATAAAGGAGGAGGAGGGAGTGTTGGCCTAGTGGTTAGAGCAGTGCGCTTGCACTCAGAGAAGGATGCAAGTACCTGGTTAGATCCCCAGCGCCTGCACTCTGGGTCCCTGAGCAAGACCCTTAACCCCTGATTGCTCCCCATGCGCCGCACAGTGGCAGCCCACTGCTCCCATAGGGGATGGGTTAAGATGCAGAAGTGAATTTCTCCATTGTGAGATCAATAAAGTGAAATTATTAAAAGTGGTCTGACACAGGTCTTGAGCTTCAGGTTCTGTTTTGGGGAGGACGTTCGGCTGCCCGTCCTGCTGAGCAGGTCAGCCTTGGTATGCACGCTAAACCCAAGGGATGGTCCAAGAGATCCACGGCCCCATGGAAGTTCACCTCTAATAATTTAGGAGCGAGGAAATTTCACGACTGGATTGTACATGTGTCATCCTATCAAAGATCCACGCTGGGCTTCAGTGAGCTCCTGAGAGCGACTCATTGTTTCATAAATGATTTCATAAACCTGTGGCCATGCTAGTGATTAAAAGACCTGATTGCACTTGGATGGTTGAGCGAAAACCATTAGCAATACAGTGCAGGTTAGAAAACTGTTGAATTTTGTGTTTCCGACTCAAGTTTAGTGCTCCTTCACATTTTTGTCTTTATTTTGTCGTTCTTCAGTCTCAATTTTCAACAGTTTTTAATGCATTTCTAGAGTATAAATACTGAAGTTCACGTTGAATTTGTAACCCTTTTACCACCCGGCTCGTGGTAATGAAGTCAGAACTATTTAGTATAGGAACCCTTCAAACTCCAAATATCACTATGGTAAAAGAGATATTCCGACGTATGTAAACTATGTCTAGGGTAAAATATGATCCTCATCGCCGGTAAAATTGTAAAAATTAGGCTTTCCAGAAATATTGAAAACTAAATCCATCCGTTTTGTTCAGCTCCATTTTAATCCAGACCTTGAAAAGAGATAAATGTATTTCCATACATTTCCAGACCGTGTGGGAACTCTATGGCTGTTTCCTGATGAACCTTTGAGCTATGCCTGCCATCTCTGGAAAACCATACCCAACGCAGACCCTTTCACTGTTTACGTGCACCTCCATGTTGGCTGGATCTTTGATGGCGGTGTTGCATTCAGCAGAGATTATGTCCTTATTCAGGAAGGAGAGGATTGATCATTTTTCTCTAAGAAAAAAAAAATCATTCATTCAAGGCTGTAAATGATGGTATGGATTCAGGATTCTCAGGGGGAGATTCTAGGAAGAGGAAATTAAACATAAAAAATAAACCTTCGGAAATGAAGGTCATCTAAATGCTAATTTCTGTTCATTTTTGATGGAGGCGTTTCTCTCATTTTCTTTGACGTTTAATTTAAGACGCTGACACTGTCCTGTCTCCTAGTCCGCAGTCGTTTGGAACTTTTGGAGATACTCCAACTCCAAATGAATGAAAAGGAACCACAGGAACAAAAAAGGTAGAGGCTTCACATCCCAGAACTGCTCTAGCCATTGATTAGGAAGTCTGTTGGGAAGGCCTGGAAGGGAGCTTATCTAATACCAACTAGATAACAAGCACAAGTCAACACATTGCCAGAGTCAGTGATTCCAGGCAACTTGTGAATAGAAGTTGAGGTGACTAGCTGCACCTAGCCCCAGGTATTCTGCATTATAAGCGCTGATATTAAACCTGCTGCTGAAATCTCACCACTGTGTCAAAAGTGGAAAAATAAGGGTTTGCAGAGAATAGATCGTGGCTGTCTGAGCTTTGTAATGTTGACATCTGCTGGTGTAACACTGAAGCTGCAGTTTGTCATAGTTTCTGTTTAATATGGATTCCTGGTAGTACAAACACTGCTGGCTGCTGTGCACCTCACACAATGCCAGCAGGTGCACATCAAAATGGGCTTTCAGCACAACATGGAACAGCACCTTGTGATTTAGAGCGTGGAGCTCAAATGTGAAGTGAAACTAAGAAGAGGTTGTGTTCAGAGACCAAAATCTACATCAGATTTGTCATTTGGTTTATAACTTTAATTCAACCCCCTCCGTCCTAAATTAATCAACTTCATCTGTGCAGAAAATACACCAGGCATAACTTTATGACCACCTGACACCTAACAGAATGTTGGTCTTCTTGTGCTCCTAAACCAGCCCTGGCCCTATGAAGTAGGGACCCCACTAGAACCCGAAGGTGTGCCGTGGTACCTAGCATCACAAGGTTAGCAGCAGCTCTTTTATGTCCTGAGAGTTGAGGTTGAACCTCCACGAATCAAACTTCTTGAGACTCCCATGAGGTCTGGGCAACTTTGAGGCAAAGTCAGCTTCTCACACCACTACAGAAGCCTGTTTTCATTTGGGTAGTGTGCGTCACTCTGCTGAACAAAGCCAGAGCCATCAGGCAATTAAAGTTTAAATGAGGTATACGTCAAACTAGGATCGAGATGGAAACGCACCTGGCCATCCGCACGATGAAAAATAAAATCATCAGAACAGGCCACCATCCTGCAATGCTCCATTGTCCAGTTCTGAAGCTCACATTCCCATTGTTGTTGATCTTGGCAGTGGACAGGGCCCAGCTTGGGCAGCCTGACTCATTTTTTGGCTTTACTGCCCAGTACACAACAAACTGAAGAACTCATTGAATTCTGACAGCTTTCTCTCAGAACCAACTTTATCTTATTTGGGAATCTGAGGTACATAGCTCCTCTGTTGGATAGAACGAAACAGACCACCCTCGGTTCCATGCTTGCGTCACTAATCCTTTGCCACCCATGGCCCTGTTGCCAGTTCATTGCTGTTCCTCCCTTAGACCACATTAGGTACCGACCACTGGAGACCAGAACATCAAATAAGAGCAGCAGTTTCAAAGATGCTCTGACCTAGTCCTATCTCTTGTCAAACTATTGCACTTGACATTTTTCCCTGCTTCTTACACATAAACCTTGAAGCCAAAGTGGCCACTTGCTGCCTACAGTATCAATTATAGCAATCGTTATAATCGTGATAAGAAGATCAGCAGCATTATCCACTTAGTCATAATGTTATGCCTGTTTGAAATATGTTTATCCCAATAATGCGTATAAGAGAAAAAGGAACCATAACACACTTTTGTTGTTAATTAACATTTTTATATGAATGCCAATACTTCCAACATAGTTCAGATTTGCATATAATGTTCTCTGCCAATGCCTCAGATTAAAACTAAAAGCCTAAAACTTTCCTGTTAGTCATAAGTTATCTTTAAACTTCATGTGTGTTGTACCATTTCTAATTTACTTTATGCAGTATAAAAACATTTCAAGAAGAAAGAGTATGGGCACTGAACAGGAAGTAAATAAAAGTCACAATTGCTTCTTTATCAAAAATATACAATCCATCCACACGCAAGACAGAAGGTAAAAATTATGTCAATGCTACTAAATCTGATTGTGTCGTCTCTTTACTTTCCTAAAGCTTTGTCCAGGTTGATCTTAATGGCATCCAGGAAGTCAGATGTGTTGACATAATGCTGATTCAGCTTGACACTAAATAAAAATGGGGATAATAGGGGAGAAAAATAATTTGCCAATACAAAACCACACTTGGAAGGAAAGGAAAATTCAAACTCACTTAGCCAAGCCGTGGATGCAGCCTGCAAGGTCTTTGGTCATCACCCCGCTCTCCACCGTTTGCACACACACCTTTTCTAATGTCTGACAGAAGCTTAAGGGCAAAGATGTGGTTTCTAGAAAACTATTACGCATCAGAATCATATGAAAATGTGTGTTGGGAAAACAACCTACATTATCAAATCTGAGTTTCCATCCAGTTTTCCTCTGTGTTCCAGTCCTCTGGTCCAGGCAAAGATACTCGCAATGGGGTTGGTGCTGGTCGGTTTGCCCTACAAAGAAATAAGAAATACACACGTAAACATTCAACATTAGAAGGGAAAGCAACATTTCCACACACTATTTAAAAACACAGATCCTTGTCACTTTCCCACTGTCTTGAAATGACGTAAATCAGGCTGAACATTTGCCGTTTTAGGTCAAAATTACTAGAAGTAGGCCACCATGCTCACTTGAACACACCTCTTCAGCTGTGTCCACAGGTTTTCCATCAGATTGATATCAGGGATTTGTGATAGCCACTCTAAATAGGCCTGATCGTCCTTAAACCACTTTGGGACTAATTAGGCGGTGTGCTCAAGGCCTATATATACACTGCAAAACAGGGACATTTGTTTTCACTCCATGAGCTGTGATGACAACATAACTTTTTTTGTGTGGTGGTCGACAACTATTGTGAGATTAAAAAAAAAAGTTTAAGTGGGTGTCATTACAACAACAAATCCTGCTTTGGGATTGGCCTATGAAGATATCCCAGGAGTTCTAAACCTGAGTTCTTGGGAATTATAAAATATCCTTCCCAAGAAAAAACAACAACGTTGTTCTTGCTTTGTTCAAGGAAAAGAACAAATTTGGTGTTTGGAGTCATTGTTCTTTTGGAACGCTTATTCGTACCCAAGCTTAAACACCCTGGCTGATATGATGAGATATTGCTTCAATATTTCCACAGAATCTACTTTCATCAGGAGGTCATCTATGTGGTGAAGTGCAGAAAAACCCTTCCACAACATGATATTTTCTGCTTCGTGACTTTCCCTTTTTTCTCAAACTGTAGCAATGTTCATCATAGCTTATCACTTTATAGATATTTTTTATTTCTTTAATTATCTCTCATCACGAGCGACTGGTGGCCTAGTGGTTAAAGGTGTTGGAGAGGCCCCAAAGGTTGGCGGTTTGAAACTCAGTCACTCTGCGTTCCTGAGCAAGACCCTTGGCCACAGATTGCTCTCAGTGTGCCACTCAGTGTTGGGAGCACACTGCTCCCTAAGCTGCCAATGTGTGCAATGTGTGCGGATACTTCATTCTGGCATTTAGCAAACAGAAACAATTGTGGTACACCTAAGTTAGTTAGTTTGACCACAGAGAGAAAATAAAGTCACGTGTCGTTTTATAGTTGATAAATCTCTGGTTTCATCGGTTCTAGGAGAATGCCATCTATAGCACAAGACTTTGGCTTTTATCCTCAGTTCAAACTAAGTCTCTGAATGAATAAAGACGGTATCTGAGTAAAAGTATAAAATGTTGGATTTATCTTTTCTCCTCATTAAAGATGCCTTACTATTTGGTGTTCCCGGTAGTGCCTGGTGACAGTGCCGTGAGCAGCTTCTGCCTCAATAGTCTTGCCATCAGGACACACCAGTACCGATGTCATTAGACCCAGAGAGCCAAAGCCTGTAAAAGTCACAGCCAGTGAAATAAAAGTCATCACGAGTAGAAAATTAAAACTACCAAATCACTTCATGCTCCTGTTGTAGCACACTGACCCTGAGCCAGAATATCTGATTGTACATCTCCGTCGTAATTTTTGCAGGCCCAAACAAATCCTCCGCTGGACTTCAGAACCTGGGCCACCATGTCGTCAATGAGTCGGTGCTCATACCAGATCTTCAGCTTGTCAAACTCTGGCTTGTACGTTCTAAAGGAAGACATGATAAAACCAGAAAACGATAAGATGCAAAGTGGTATTAAAAGAGAAGCACACGTCAGAATATTTTGGCCAATATAATCAGTTTTTGTATTAATCATGTATTTTTCTTAAAGCAGTAAGAGTTACCCAAGTTCTAATTACTATTGTAAACTTTGTGGCCTGAAGTCTACATAGGATGGAATCTGCCGGGTCACTCAAAGCTATAAATTCACCCAACCTTCTTGTGGGATACCAGGCAAGTAAGAGTCACAGGAGGTTTTATGGTGGGCAACATTCAAGAAGGTTTATGGTTTAAAAGCTTTTTATTGTTCTTTAATGTTTATCTTGGTAGACTCCTAGAAACACCTGGCAAAATGTATCAAGAACCCAGCGCCTTAGTTGACACTGGAATGTAGATCTGTTTTGTTTGTGAGAACACAAGCACAGATAGAAAATGAGTGTGTATGTAGCCCCCCCAACATCATTCAGTCACGTACACATTGAGGGCCCAGCCATTAGATGTGCGTCCCTGGGCTGCTTCTTCAAACACACGCCTGCAGCCGACACGGGAGGATGGACTCAGTGGTGTACTATATGAGGCTTTAGGATAAAGTTGTAAGTGTGTGTCTCCCCCTGGAATTCCAATTGTAATAAATATATGTATATTCCAAGTGTTTGGTCTATGATAATTGTTTTCTTCCTTTGCTGCCAAATCTAAGAACCAGGCGAGGCAGGTCTTAGTGAATGACACAGGAAGATCGAGAGGCTGCCTCATCACTGGTCAGGTTTGTTTTAATATTTATTACGCTAGAATTAGATACTATGTCATGCTGTCTTTAGCATCTCTCATTAGCGAGACTAGCATTACTCAAACAGCAGGTCCAATGTGTATACTAGAGAACGCAGATCCCAATCTGAAATCTGAAATGTGATAAACAGAGCAGACGGAAGTTGAGGGTGAAAAAAACATAAAACAGCAATTTTGTTGTTCATTGTTTTAGCCTTCCTGTTATCTGCTTAAAGTCTCACTCTCTCTCACTCTTTTGCAGCCTGACTGAACCAAAAACACCTTGACATGTCCTGGAAGATACCGCTTTCTTTTGAACAGCTCCCTACATGTCTGTGCTGATAGGAAAACTGTCTTACCTCACTCAGTTTCAGTTTCCACACCAAAGAGTCTCATAACCACAACTTGGTATCGCAAACACATTGCTTATCCACTGGTGGAAAACATTTTTTTGTTCTCTACCACACACACACACACACACACACACACACACACACACACACACACACACACACACACACACACACACACACACACACACACACACACACACACACACATACACCAGCGATGTGCTGACAGAATACAGTGTTTAATCCAGTCATGGGTGTTCAAAGTTCTTAAGAGAAAATGCTTCTCTTACTTTTCAAATATCTCCTCGAAGATGTCTTTGAAGCGGCCATCATAGGCCTTGAGGATGGTGTTCTTGGTGCTCATGTACAGAGGCCACCTCTTCTGGATGGCATACTGGAAGCAGCTGTGAGCAAAGCCACTGATGGACTGTGGGATGAAGATGCAGTTCAAATTGTCCAGATTGCAACAATGAAAATCCACAAAAGTAAAGACAATCAAACAGAAAACACACACAGATCAGTTTGATTTATTTTGGGATGCATTTTAAATCCCAAAACCTATTCTTACCTCGTCAGTGTTGTACATTCCCATCCCACAGCCTCCAGCCTGGAAATCGTAGACCTCCCACTCTTGCCGCTTGCTTCCATCTGCTGGAGCGAACACAATCTTAAACTTCCCAGGCTTGTCCACCACAAAGTCTGTGGCCCTGTACTGAGAGCATTTCAAAACGGTAATTGTTCAGTTATGATGATCCTTCTGTGAAGAAAAAACACACATCTCTTTTTTTTTTTTCTTTGAATACCTGATCTCCAAATGCATGCCTGCCAATGGTTATGGGCTGTGTCCAACCAGGAACGAGTCGGGGAATGTTTTTACACAGGATTGGCTCACGGAAAACTGTGCCCCCCAAGATGTTCCTGATGGTACCGTTGGGACTCTTCCACATCTTCTTAAGCTTAAACTCTTAAAAAAAAGGAGAATGCAGAGTAGGATGATTGCATTTAAGAATTTAGACACATTTTAAAATGCCGATCAGTTTAACGGGGGAAAACTTTTTCGTTGACACATCAAATCTTGCAAAGACTCAGAGCAGACAGCACAACTTTACCTTCAACTCTGGCCTCGTCAGGCGTGATTGTGGCACATTTGACAGCCACGTTGTATTTCTTAGTAGCCAGAGCTGAGTCGATGGTGACCTGGTCGTCTGTCTGGTCTCGATAGGGTAGACCCAGGTCAAAATATTTCAGGTCTACCTCCACGTTTGGTAAAATGAGCTAAACGACATGTTGATTTCTTAATAGAATCATACGCAACACAGTTTTTGGTCAGATCTAAACAAAAAAGCAACAAAAGCAGGCTCTTGCAACTCTTTCCAATCTACCTTCTCTTTAATGAACTCCCATATGATGCGAGTCATCTCATCTCCATCCATCTCCACCACCGGCTTGTCCACTTTGATGCGCTTTGTTGAATCTGAAAAACGCAGTCAGATTAGGTGTAACCAAGGTTTCTCCAGTGTTCAGTGAGTTAGGATTTATATTTGACTTACGAGAATTATGAAAAGTCAACTTACTCGATTACTTAACCAGCCTTGGTTTCCAAGTCAGATGCTTTTGCACTAAGTTATCTAAGCATTACTAAGGTTGTTTCCAACAGCGTTAGGCAGACTGCTGTAATCTGGGTTTTTAAACTCAGACCTCCTGAGGGAGCCGGTTTTGAAAAGGGTTACAGGAATGTTATAATTTCATTTAATTGACAGGTCTGTAGGTAAAGGCTGGCTGCCCAGCTATAAAGTCCATCCAACAGAGATGTTTGCATCGTGAGTATAAATGGGCTAATAATCGGCAGGTAAGATACTAAAAAAAAAAGAGAAAAGAAACAAACAAAGCTAAGAACTCCCAACGGCTCCAGGTCAGTTTGCCCATTAATATTTCCACCGACATTTCCTACTGGTAGACAAACTATTAAGCCATAGCACTTTAGTTTAGTTTTGGTTAAGTATTCTTATGGAGATATTCATAGAAAAATACTCAAATATCACCAAGTAATTTAATACAATTGTATATTAGCTTTTCAATTTTGTATTACACTACATTCCAATTTATAATGGTCTTAATCCCTATTTTGACTGCTATAAAGTATGAATATAGTCCCCTAATCAAACCAAAATAACGCTAAACAACTCACAGCAAGTAGATCTATTGTTATTGGGGTCATTTACCCCGTTTCCTCACAGGGGGGTATGAGTAGAAAACAGAAAACAAATTTAAACCGTTGCTTTTCTAAGCGGGTACGAAACGACCCCACCCCCCCAAGATGATATTAACGGGTGTTTGGTTGGTGCGATACACCACATGGAAGCCAGTACAATCTTTGTGTCTGAAAAAGTTGGGTATGAAACAACAAAAACTGGAAAAGTATGTAATGATGACGGAGCGGAATGACTGGCAACCTCCCCACCCCCTCTCATTAACCATTTCACTCTAAAAACCCATCTTCTTTTAAGCACTCAATTATGACTTCAATGAAGCTCCAACAAGAGATGTTTGCTTTGATGAATAAACAGGAATGATCTTAACCCGAAGCCCATTTTTAATTTCTGCTACAGTCCTTAAGGAAGGAAAAACTGGTTGAAATAAGCTCAGGCCTCAATCATTGATCAAACTGAACCACCGACACCCAAACTTGTTTAAAGCTACGGGAGAACGAGGGAGGGGGGGGGGGGGGGGGGATGGTGGCAGAGAAACGAGGTCAAAGTTTGCACAAAGTCAACGCTGTCCTTATGAGGTTGACACAGGAAATGTATTAGCA
This sequence comes from Fundulus diaphanus, assembly GCA_037039145.1. NCBI lineage: Eukaryota > Metazoa > Chordata > Actinopteri > Cyprinodontiformes > Fundulidae > Fundulus > Fundulus diaphanus. The sequence goes on from CM073122.1 coordinate 43,749,956, forward strand.
AGAGGAAAACTTTAGGAATCATAAATCCTCTGTGCCTTTGGACAGTCCAAAGGTTCAAAATGCAGAGACATGCAGGAAATATCTTGTGACAGCTTCTGTGAAATAACGAAAATATGTTTACTCAAACAATTTCTTTTCCAACAACACCCGAGTTCAGGGTGTGAATGGCAGGTTTTATAAAGCTATGAATGAAGCCAAGCTACCCTACGCTGTGACCTTGGGGTTATATGAGGCCTTTGATAGTATTTACGACTTAAGCCCTTTTTGCAACTGACAATATGTAGACCAAAAAGACAAGAAAGGCTGCAAATACAGTCTTCAACAAACTCACACATACTCAAACTGAAACATATAAAGAATTTGTCTTATATACTTAATAAAACAAAATGTTCTATACTTGTTAGTTTTCTTATTTGTACGATTTTTCTTTTTTTTAAATAAAGTAACAAATGAACCCATTCAGCATTAGTGAGCTGTCAACATGTTCTTATGTGTGATTCATCAATGGCTTGTCGCCAGACAGCAGAAACGTCCTTTTTCTTTAGTCACATGTATGGTCTTCTCCCCCTTTTTTATCAAATATCATGCTATTACCATTTTTATGCGCACTGAAATGCTGTGAACAAATGGCATCAGTGTCTGTCACTGCAGTGTTAGTGGGAAGCTGACTTACAGTCCCTCTGCTGCGGTCTCTGAATGCAGGCGGCAGCTGGCGAAAGCGCCGCGGGGCTTGGCGACAGCGGAGTGGCCGCGCTCCTCCACACGGTGCTCAGAGCTCTCAGGTAACCCGCCATGTCTGGAAGGGGACAGAGGTACGGTCACTACTGACGGAACGACTGGATGCACGTGCACCTGGCTGCACACACGGGACCAAGTCCACGGGCACCTGGCTGCAGGCAGAGTGACCAGCGGAGCTCCAGTCGTCGCCGGAAATAGCTCCGCTGCCAATCCAACTGTCCCCTTCTCTGCAAAGCGGAAAAGTCGGACGTCAAAAAACAAAAACAAAGTAAACACACAATGAATAATAATAACAACAACAATAATAATATAATAATAACAACAACAGCAAGGTAACAATCACGCGTTCAAGTAAGCAGGGAATCTAGTTGTTTTCAAGTTTTCCTCTTGTCTTACATAAAATAAGAAATAAAGGCTTGAAACTGTGAGTAATGAATCTATATATTAATTACTAACAAAGATGTTGTTGTTTTTTCCAGATATTCAAAATTTCTGAGCTGTAGGTGTACAGTTAAATGCACAGGTGAAAGCAAAATGAATATATGTAAAACATTAGTCATTACAGTTATAACAAATTAACTGAAAAGGTACAACTAAAGATAAAATAAAAGACAGCAGTATTAAAATAAGAGTCATCCATGCTTTCTCTCCATTTTAAAAAAAACTTTTACTTTGAAGCTGCACGGCTGCAGGTCCTGTTATAATTTGTTCCAATTAACACGGCAAAAAAAAAGCAACGTTTTCTGTTATCGTGCGTGCTGGTATTGCAAGCCAAAGTGAAAAAAACGATGGATATGGTGTTTATGGAGGACCAGTGTGAAAGTTTTAATAAATGAATGAATAACTGCCCTCCATACTACTGGTCATGCATTTAATTTTGCATGAATAATTACAATTAAAAACGAAATTAATTTTAAAAACTGGAGCTATCCATTTCGCTGAGCTGTTTCCGCATACTGCTGGAGCTCCGCCGTTCTGCACATAGATATGTCTATGGTTCTCTGCATAGACATCATATTCATGTCTGTGCTCTGCACCTACATGCGCTTGGAATTGTGGGTAGAATTGCGAAACCGTCCATTCAAGGAGCCTCGGAAATAAAAGCATTTGATTGTAAATCTTTGGAGTCCCAGAGTGTCATACAGATCATGAAAGTGCCTATGGATAATTAAATAAGGGTATTTTGTTTAAGAAAAAGCATGATAACGTTTTAGATTCTATTGTTCTCAAAAGGGCGAAATCTCGAGGTTTTGTAGAATAACAGTTAATATTCCAATTTTTTGGAACACACACTGAACCCATCAAAAGAAGATGGCTGCGCCCTGTAGGAAGATGGCGAGTCGGTCCTTTTCCCAGCTTTTGTATTGTTTTAACAGGACAGCCGTCGGGAGCGTAGGATGTCGCCGGTTTTCCGTCACTCCTGTCGGCAGAGCGATGCCTCAGGCCGGCCCTGCAGCGGAAAGAGCTACTTCTCCCTGGACTTTGATGGCCGCGGTGTGTCTGCAGAGGTTGCCAGTCATTTCAGCGGACGAGAGTCCGATAGAGCAGCGCTTCAAGCAGATGATGCAGCAGGTGAGCGGCTGGGGGTCTAAAGAAACGTAGAGCTCCGATGACTGGAAACATGTCCAGGACTCAGGAGAAATCTGACCTGATGGATTAAGTGACGCCTGGAGGAGGAGGGGGGAACTGCGTTTTCGGATTTTCCTCAGAGCAGGCATACCACAGGAAGTCTTAGGCTGTGATGATAAACCGACTAGAAGACTGCAGGTCTTGTATGCGTATGTCTTTTGCACCGTTGCCCATCGCAAAGCATCTCAAGCCCAGTCAATTAGATAGTCAAGCGTTGCTTCTGATCCAACCTCTGACTAGGCCATTTCTGACATAGAAATACGCTTTGATCTAAACCCTGCCATTACACATCTGGCGTTATATTTCGACTTGTCCTGCGGGAACGTGAACGTCTTTCCCAGTCTTGGGACAACAGGTTTTCTATTAGGTGAGGATCTGGAGAAGATGGGTGGAGCTGTATTTAGCTCCATTCATCTTCACAACAACTCTGACTAGTTTCCCTGTCCCTGCAGAGGTAAAGCTTCCCCTCAGCATGATTCCTAGTATGGATGGTGTGTGTTCAGGGTGACGCTGTAATGTTTTTGATTACATGTGTCCCATGTTTGACTCCTATCCTCAGAGGTTGTGGCAATTGTGTAGGACTTTCTTTCAACACTGGTTATGTCTTTGTCAGTCCTGTTTAAAGGCCAGATTTGCATTGGTCAACCTCATAGTTGTCGTGTTGATAGACTCTCCCTCATGAGCTATGGGTCTCTACAGCTCCTCCAATGCTACTATAGAGTTTTTGACTGCTCCTCTGATTAATGAGAAGTGAAAATATTTTTTTTAAATACTTTTTTTTTGTCTAATTTGACACAAAACTCAATGAGTATCAAGGGAACATTGTTACTAAAGTCCAGCTTTTGAACTCGCTGCCCCTCGCTTTCGTGCAGAAAAAAGGTAACATAGTAAGAGTCCAAAATTTTTATTTCAGTTTTGTTTTTTGAAAAATGAAAAGTACCCTTAAACACTTAGTAGCAGACATATTGTCCTGCAGACTGATGCTCACTCTGAAACAAATTCCAGATGGAGCTGGAGAAAAGCGTGCTGTCGGACCACGAGCTACGGCTGATAGAGGATGCGGATAGGATGAGTCGGAAGCAGGCTGGAGACTATGACTCGGATGAGGAGGAGGGCCACGGCGACCAAGAGATCATGCTGGGCCAGGACTTGGAGGACACCTGGGAGCAGAGGCTAAAGACGTTCCAGCCTGCCCCGAGGGTCAGAGGTCAGTGTGGGGAAGAGACAGGAATGTGCCTTATAAAATGAATATCATTATTTCTTAACACAAGAAAAGCAGAACAGGGAGAAAATGAGTTCAGGTGAAGAAGTTTTATGGAGATGGATTTTTTTTTCTTTTGCTTTGGCATTCAGAAAGTCTGCTCCCGAATCTTCAACTGGCATTTTCCTTCCCGTGACATTTTGAAAGTTAGTGTAAAATCTGCTCACACTTGCACCGCGGCCGGTCATGTCTCCCGTCTCCCTGCCTTTATCTTGTTTAGCCGACGTCGATAAGGACTTGACCTCGGTGCAGCGCTGCCTGGCCGACTCGCTGGTGCTGCTGGCCGAGCAGCAGGTGGGAGCAGAGAGGCTGTGGCTGCTGCCTCAGGCTGCGTGGCAGGAGGGAGAAACGCTGCGACAGACGGCGGAGAGAGCGCTCGGCTCCGTGACAGGTATGCGATTGATCCAAAGCCACTGTGCGCTAGGTTTCTCTGGCTCTTTCAGTTTATTAACGCCGTCTTAAAGCAAGTCAAGCGTTTCATGGTTTAAACTCTGGCATGTTGTGCTGTAGTTGTTAGTCTTCTCAATTCCAGCTGTTATTGATACTCCTAAAACGCATGTTCATCACTGGCAACGCATGTTAAGTGTTTAAGTCGAAATCTAAACTTCGGCTGGATGACTTTGCCTGCTAATGGGTAAATAAACATAGTATAGACCTTTTATTTAGATAATAAACAGTTAATATGTAGCAAAAAAATCATTGTAAAATCTAAAACCTGTAAATAGAAATTATATATACATAAAGACAAAGAGCTCCAAGTGTATGATTTTTTTTTCTAGCACCACAACACTTGCAAGTTTTGTTTTGTTTTGGACTGCAGTGTCTGACAAGCTGGGAGAAATGTTATTGGAGCAATTTAGATCAAACACCACACGTGTTTGCTTTTCAAGTGCATACTGTATTACCATAGATAAGTCTAATTATTTTTGCACCACTTTTGGATTATTCTCTTTGTAAGCTTTAGTTACACAGAAACAATGCAGCACTGTTGTCTGGGATCAGGGTTTTCAAAGTTTCAGTTTAAAATTTCTTTTACAAATTTCTTGGTGCACAAACATTTTGATTATGTGTATGTTACTATAGCTATGTATGCTGCACGTTGCTTGACAGAGGTACTAGTTTTGAGTACAAACTGAAGAAATTAATAGATTGTGTGCATTTACGCATCAAAGTATATGCTCCTCACCTTGATCAGATTCTTATCAAACTAAAAAAAAGTGGATCAAAGCACCTGTTGTTGGTTGATGTGTTTATATATTTAAATAGCACAAGTTCTCAGTTTTGATGCATTTAGTCATGAGGGGTATTCAGTAAGTATTTGAGCTGCCAATTATCAGCCAGAGTGATTAAAGGAAGATTATTGCTATAATGGACGTATTTCTACCAGTGTGTAACTAATTTGGCTTTTAATTAGCAAAAATCAACTATTGCTTTTATAAATACATATTCTGCCAAAGTCTAATAACATCACATGAAAAATGAAAGCCTTCTCAGAATTAGTAGTTTATAAATACATAGGTGTCGGTGAACCCACTGGGAGGCGCCATGGAAGGACGTGTTTCTGAACAGGATTACCAACTACAGCTGTAATATATTATTGCTAGTAGAGAAAGTCTTCATATTAATTTATAAAATCCTGCAATTATTAAGGGTATTCAGAGTTTAGGTTATAACCATCTGTGGAAATAAATCTTATTAGTTATTAATATTGTTCTATTATTTTAAATTGTTCTGTCAATATATGTCAAAACAGATGATATCTTAGAAACTGGATTGCTCATTTGAAACCAAATCATGACAATTATGGAAACTGTTCAATCCAGAAAGAGTTATAGGCCTGAGGTGGCCTGTGTCTGAGCATCGATTAGCTTGTTTCTTCACTACAAATCCTCTCTGCTCCAGCTAGCACACATACATTCACCTCCCACACACTCCCTCACAGTCAATAAATATCCAGGCTTAGTTTCCTGGATTAATATTAAAAGTTAGATTACTGAAGGAAAGTTTTGGCTGATGTAGGAAATCTCTCCAACAACAGATATTTGAAACAAAGCCGGCCAGTTGTTGGCGTGCAGCTGGATGAAGCCGCTAAGCTTCAAAGTCTACAAGCTAATCGCCATTTGACTGGCGGCATTACACTACCCTGCAGCTTTTACCATGGGTTTGCTCCATCAATCAGATTCTATGAAGACCTTCTTCCTGACACCAGAATGCAGTGTTTGGTGCAGGGTTTTATTTAAAGTGTCTTTCAGCAGCGTAAGTTGATCCATTTTTAATAAAGCCGGACTCAGAGGGGAGCTGCATGTCTAACGACGCAGTGTTGATGCTTCACTCTTATTTTGAGCCATCTGGGAGCAGGGGGGGGGGGGGGTGGTTGCATGACACAAAATTAAATAAAGTAAGATGTTGTTTTAGCACAGAGTCGGAAGCAGAGCATTCAGCTGAAGTGCTGCAACAGCTTGATTCAAGCAGCCAAACATCAGAAGCCAAGACAAATGCAACAAAATTCAGCTGCAGCATGGAGCATTATAGACGCTGCGGCCTCATGTTTGCCTCACCGTTTGCCTCCGCCTGATCAAACTCACCTCTCTCCTCCTCCTGTCCCCAGCAGCTGATCTCAAGGCGACCTTCCTCGGCAACGCTCCCTGTGGGGTTTACAAGTACAAACTGCCCAAAGCCGCTCGGACGGAGAGTTCAGTCGGAACGAAGGTGTTCTTCTTCAAAGCCGTCCTGGCTGACAGCGCTCCGGCAAAAGCTCCAAACACGGCCTTGCTTTGGGTGAAGAAGAGTGAGCTGCAGAAATACCTGAAACCAGCATACATGATGAAGGTTGACCGCTTCATCCTCAGCCTGTGACCAGGGACTCAGAGAATATTCATCAGGCTAAGATTGTTACCTTTGTTGCTGTCATCCACTTTCAATAAATACTCTGTTGTTCAGTGACAAGCGTTTCAATCTAAATTGGGTTTTCTTCAGGAACCGATTTAAACATATTAAAAATGGACTTGAAATGTACCCTGAATCCATGAGACAACTGTAGCGAGTTGTAGGAGAAGATGAAAGCAATTCAAACATAGTCTGAGTGGAATTCCTCTGCAGTGGGACAAATACTGCTACACTTCTTTCAGTTTTATCCACAGCTTCCTGCTCTAAGCAATAAATCGGTCATTTCTAAGCTTCTGGAAGTGATGAGTCAGTCATTAGTTATCACTTTATCATACAGTTCAGTATTAAGGCTGCCAGTCGTTCACTCCTTCAGTTGCAGGTGTAAAAAAACAAAAAAGCTACCTGTATGTCTCTTAAAGAGGTTTACATGCTCATTATCTGCATCTATGTCAGACTAGGGTTTTTAATAATGCATTTGAACCATTCTCTATCCTTGGTATAAAAAAACTCCTGCAAAACAGCCTTGGTAGATGTTAAAACTGAACAAGATTTTCCCAGGTTCAAAATTGTACATACAGGCGCAAATACACCCATGACCAACATTTTAAGACTGGAGATGAAGTTACAAGTAGTCACATTTCATGCAGGAGGAGCATAGCGGGTTTGTAAGTAGAGCTTCTGCATGAAGGAAGAAATGGGGACAAGGGACTAAATAGAGTTGGCAAATAATCCAAAATTGCATTTTTAAAAGTCTAAGATTGTGGTTTTAAAAAGTGAAGTTTTGCGAGCCTGTGATGGTAAAGACTTTCTCTGAATGTGACAGGATCATTGAGACACACCAGCAGGGTATTTAAGACTCCTTTGCTGCTGAGCCTGGACGCAGTCAGAAAGTCACTCTACAGTTAATAGATCCTGAGGGTTATAGGACAAAAAGGTCAAGTGAAAATACAGGCGGATCCTTGATCCATGACCGCTTCCTGATGCTGACCTCAACCCAATAACCAAAAGCAGAGAGGGGCCACGCCCAAGCCTGCCCGTTTGGACTTTGCACAGGAGCTCCCAAGATGGGAGATTTAGAGGTGGAGGAAAATGTTCTGACAAGTAAAAATTTATTCTGGATGGTCCCGATAGCTTCCAACATCACGTGTATGCCTGGGTCTTTCATTATGTTTTACTGAAGCTCACACCAAAAGATGTCTTGCAGGAGCAGAACCTCCCTCCTGTTGACCATCCTGTATGTTCATTTAATCTAAAACTCATTGCAAAATTTAGGGACAGATGGCCAAGCAGGTTTACATAAAAACAGGCGTCAGATCAGACCGTAGATGGAACCCTCGTGTCCCTGTCACCTTGGACTGAGAGATTGCCAACCTAGAAAGAAGCAGCAAAACCTAAACCTCACAACTTGATTCAAACTTGTAACTGCCCAAATTAATAAGCCAGGTCCTTCTGGAGAGAGGTTTTATTCTCAGACGAGACAAAAATTCTGCCACTTGGCCACAATAACCGTCTGGAAGACACTTTGGATAAGTCAGTGTGAAGCTGTTAATCCAAGGAACAGTATACCGACCATAAAACCTTGTGGTGGCTGTATCATGGGGCTGCTTTGCAGCCATTTGTACAAATGTATAACTCAAAGTGGATGAGATAATGAAGAAGCAGAATTTATAAAGAGTTTAAAGCAAGACTCATGGCAGGAAACCAATCAGTTTCAATGAGCTCTGATATTTCAGATAAAAAGAGTGTTATAAAACCCAGCCAGTGTTATGCTGGATGCTTGCTGATGCTTACTACAAACATACGGTAGTGGTGCGTGTTGTTAAGAATGTTTTATCCAAATATCAGTTGGGGTGTATGCTAACATTTAACTCTATATGTGTAATTTTGACCCTTTTTGGATTAGAAAAATACATAATCTCATGATAAATTAAAAATGTAGTTTTTAAAAGCCTAATAAAGTGCTCTATGGGTACTTATTATTCCAGATAACATATTACATTTAGCTGCTTTCTTATCTTAGAATATGAAACTATGAAAACACTTCTGACATGAGTGCAAAAAACATGAACATTTATTAAAAATTGTCTCTCCAATAAATCCTTGTCCTGTTCACAACGTCTGGCTTTAATTCGAATGACATTGAAATGTGGGAATTGGCTTTTAACAGCTCTCTCCTGTCAGAATAATGATTCAACATCCCAAAAATATAAATCACTGTTACAAAAACGGGACATGTCAGACTCGTTGTCCAGGGCTAAACTAAACAGAACATCTAAATATTCAGGACACATGTGGTGGCCATTTTCATATCTGATAGGATGCAAACCTAATTTCATTCTTCAGAGTAAACAAACACTGTCAGATGAGCACAGTGACATTCTCTTTATTTGTTATTATGTGCATGAGGTTTGTTATGTCAGACAACCGTAAATCTCTTTTCTGCTTCACAATGTACTTTGGATATTTGGAGCTGATTTTCTTTCTAATTTACAAGTCAGTTACTGCCAAACCAGTGTTTGTGTCAGCCATTAGTGAATAACAAGTCTGGTTACCTGTGATGTAATTGTCCATAAAGTATTCATTTTGGATTTCCACCATGTTTGAGTAGCAGCCCACACTGTCCCAGGCCAAACTCACAGAGCTGTTACTGCATCATAAACCTGTTAGAAATGACATTCTGGCGTTTCAAATATGTCCCACAGGCATCTGGAACGGTTCTACGGTGTGGTTGTCCAATTATTAGCTAAAGCACGAAACTGAAATATCAGAAGCGTTTTAACCCCAGTAAAGGTTCTCGACTCCAAATGTTGCGGATATCTGCGGTGAAAGTGGGGAACGAATAACGTCACTGACAATGTTTGACAAGAAGCTGGGAACTTTAATGGATTTATCATCTCTGGCTGAGGACGGTCTCTTGTGACAGCCACTTTCATCACCTGCTGATTGTGTTATGAAGCTGTTTTAGAGAAATAATAACAGACATCAAAGCTGTCATCAAAGGGAAAAATATCCTTTTTTTGACACTTCTTGTTTTACCAGTTGGTTTTCTGTGTTTTTATCAACATTAAACAGACAGACAGACGGACCCCACAGCTGCACTTCAATCAGACTGAGGTCTTTACTTTGATTAGGCCACTAAATCCCCTTGATCCCTATCTTTTTCTTCCATTCTTTTGTTGATTAGCTGCTCTTTTACAAACCAGTTTGGACTAATCTTCAGTTTTCGGACATGTGGCCAACCATTTGACTCTAGAATAGCTTGGCATGCTCATGGTTGGCTCAGTGACTGCGAGGTGAACAGGTTGTATGAACGCAAAGCAAGCCCAAATCATTACCCTTTCACCACCATGCTTAGCAGTTGGTCTGAAGTGTGGGGTGAACATGTGGTTTTCACCAAGCCTAGTCCTGGACAACAACTCTACTTCGGTGTCATCTGTCTAAAGGTCATTGTTCCAGTTTAGATGCAACTTTGCAAACCTTTGCTAAGCTGTCATTCTTTGCCCTGAAAAGCCTTCCAAGCACGTCATACATGTTCAGGCTTTTTCTGATTGTACCTTCATGGACATTAACATTTTAGAATGCCAACTAAGACCTGCAGAGCCTGAGATGGAGCTCCTGGGTTTTCCGTGATTTCTCTCCATTGCGCAGTCTGACTTGTGGGTGAATTTGCTTTGGCATTTGCTGCTAAGATGATTGTCAACTCTCCTAAATATTTCCCATGTGTGAATAATGCTTCCTTGCTGCAGTGAGAGGGACTTCAAATGTTTAAAATTGGCCTTTTAGCCCTTCCCAGATTGATGAGTAGCAGTGATTGTTTCTCTCAGGTCAATGCCGACGTCTTTCCACCCTGGCATGTTCCCAATATTCACCTTTATGCTCCTGTCCAACAAATTGCCAAAACATCCTGCTTTTATAGAGGCGGAGGAGGTGGTCACGCCTGCTGAAAAGTGTATTTGATCAGCTGGACAGTCGGGACCTGGCTGCTACTTTCCTTTGCCCAAGGTGGAGAATGATGGATTTACACCTAAAATCAATTGAATAAACATTACTTGAAAGTGTCATATAAGTAATGCACTACTTTTTTTCCTCATCCTAACAGTAGATGGCAGTACTGGCACACCAGTTCAAGAGAACATCTGTGAGAAGCAATGTAATTAGGCCTGTGTGTAGTGACCCTAAAGGAGGACTGCAGAGAGTGTTTCTGATCAGCTTGGCTTCATCTTACACATACTGAAAATATCCATCATTGCTGGCTAATGTTCCTTTGCAATAACCACAATAATTCGTCTTAGGTAAGAGCTTTCTGGTGTTCCCGAGCCATTCTCTGCCTGCAATCAGACTGTTCTTTCCATTTGTGTCAGCGGGGACAAGGAGTTATTAATGTTGCAGAGATTGGCATTCCTTTTTTCCTCTCCCCTTCTTAACTTTATTTCCAGGGTTTGTTGAAAGACGGTGGTCTGAACTGTTTGAAGAATTTGTTGAGTGCAATTTAGCTCCACCATGTCAGGTGAGCTGTGCAATTTGAGGGTTTTAGAGGAGGCTAAAAACATTTCTAATCGGTGAGACTATCTGGTTTGAGAAGAGAAGCAGAGCTGAAAGTTTTCAGGGGTTCACGTTTGGCTGTTGTTGCTCTCCTACATAATGTACAAACGGAGTAACAGGTGCTGCTGTTATCTCTGTGGGGGAAAATGCATGAAAGCATTTTTAATCAGCTTGGGAGAAGTCTTGTGAAAAAGGTCATATGTATAGTATGTATGTGTAAATTGTTTAGTGGCTCTAGAGGAGCTTTGTCAGATCACAGAAAAGACTCCCTGATGACTGCGTTTGGCAGGGAGATGTGATTGTGTTGCATTATGGGAAGTGTAGGACTTAAGGCTTGTATGGCTGAATACATAATAGCTTGGACCTCCCAATTTGTTGCGGGAACTGCCTCAACTTTGTGGAATAGCAGTGTAAATAGTCCTTTAGTCAGATTTAACTCTAGACCAGAGGTTCTCAAATGTTTTATAAGTGCCACCATCTTGACATTTTATTCACTTCTCAATTTATTGTGTTGTGTTACAAAAAGGAAAGAAGAAGCAGTGAAAATATGTTCTGTTGTTGGTGCATGGCTGGTTGAAACATGTGGTTTAATCCATTTATTAAAAAATTTTAATTTCTAAGTTTGAACAGATAGCCCAGTGGATGTCGAAATCCCACTTAGGAATGTCGTCGATTTTTCACCAATCCCAGCTTAAAAATCTAACGTGGCTGCCTGCCAGCGTTTCAAACTTACAGACATCAACGTGTTTTTTGTATTTTTGGATGACAGACATTACTGAAGAGTCTAAACTTGGAGTCACTGTAGAAAATCCTGTACGTCTGCTCAATTCACCCATTCAACAAAAAGCCAGGAGATCCAAATCCTCAGCCCACATTGTGGTTCGGCTGTGAACAAACATGAGAGAAAAACTTGGAGCAAAGGAACACCATCACTAGTGAGAGAGTACGCCCTATGATTTTAGTTTTAAGAAATAATGAGTAGTGTAGTCCCATCCTATCAAGATGGGTAATAACTAATAAATGCATGACATTCTAGTCTTTCCAAATCTCACCACCGTTTTAACCTACCGTAGAAAATTTCCCTTTAAAAACAGTCCTATGCACAATGTTGTCCCAGCAAATTTAAAAACATAGAAACACCAGATTAATTTGAAACTATAATATATTTTTAGAAATAATATTACTGTTGCAGCTACAGGACTGCTAGATCAGCCTGGTCCTGTAGCCAGCCCATGGTTTGTATTTCTCCTGACAAATAGAACCCAAGCCCGTTGATATGTGGTGTTAAGACTCTGACTGGGATCTAGGTGTGCTTTGAGGCGTGAAAAACTTTTACATTGCATCTCAGCATATTTTGCTAAATATTTGTTTCTATAGAAACCTATTTGTTTACCACAGCAGCACAGTGTCATCAGGACTTTGCTTCTATTAAGAGCCTGTCCCACACTGGCTCTTCTCATCCACTCACGTAGCACGATAGCACCAATATAACACAGATCACAGGAAAGGTCATGCTCTTTTTCGTCACTGGAAAGGGTAAAAGAGAGATGATGAATGCAGCCGATGGAAGGAGGATCCTGGAGGAGCCTGCTGCTTTTAAACCTCTGCTGCACCTTTGGAAAGAAGGAATGCTGAGCATGTTCCTTAGCGGTGCCACGCTCCCATTGGAGCTGCTCTCACCGGGGATTCAGACTGATTTTAAAGGAGCCTCGGCTTCTTTTAAAATCCATTTTCAAGCTTCTTTGAAGTTCAGCAGACCGAGGGGCTCGGCTCCAGCTCCATTGGGGTGACCTGTTCTAATAATAGCACAGTCACTTGTGATGGTGTCGAGCTCTATCAGGTGTAAAAGCCTTCATCATACGCTGCTTTGTCTCTCAGCGACAACCACAGTGGATCTGAAGCGACAATATGCTTCCCTAATGTGCAACACTTTCTACTTAAACAGCTTAGAAACTATCTCTGTGCAGATGAGATGCTTTTTGACAACAATTTTGCACGGCAGAGCAATAAAGCGCACACTGAAGCATCGCCATCCTGACTGGTCAGTGTAATCTGTAGTTATAAGCAATATGTCGAACTCTTACAACCCTTGGGAAACTCACCTCCACGTTTTCTCTCACCACCTCTTTTCTGTTGTATTTTATGCCATTCTGCTCTGACTGAGTAGGATGTAAGCAAGCTACTAATTCACAGCAGATTACCAAAGCATTTCATATAGACTTTTACTCAGGCTTATTTTAAAACGTATAATAAAAATGCAGAGAAACATGCAGGTACCATAAAAGCCGGACCTCTGGATCCCGCCTAAGCTGGACTACTGTAAGCATCTTAAACATCGTCTTCCTTGGTTCTCCCAACACGTGGTTGTACCAGCATTGCATTGTAAGTCTTTCCTTTAGGCATACAGCAGCAGTCAGCTAAGCATACTCACATTTAGCCCTATCCTCTTTGCCTGTGTGCAGTTCCACACAGATAGGGACATCTGCTGAGGAAGTTTTTTCCTTTCAAGTAACATTAAAGAATATCCCCTCGCCCCTGCCTCAGCTACCTAAGCACCTTAGCATCTTACGAGATAGTGCAAACAGAGGCAAAAATGTGTAAAGGAGACATAGAAACATGAACAGAACTACGTAATACTCCAGTGCAGGCAGCTTTTACTAGTAACTACACTGAAAAGTTCATAAAGCAGTTTGTTTTCTTCTAAACAACCTTGTATTAAATATCTATCGGGCAATGAATGGACACTAAAACATGTGAAATCAACTTTTGCCGCCTTTGTGAGTTGACATATCCGATCTGATTTTGGGTTGGTGGGAACTACGCTCCTCTTACAACCCATAGTCAATAGCAGAGGGTTCAACAATAAGCTATTTTTAGGGCCTTTTAGAACCTCGGGATGGGTGAAAGATAAAAAATGAAAGTGAGGCTTTATTTTCAGCACCTGGGACAGCGTTCATCTTGGATTACAAACTACATAAATTCATACAAGAAGAAGTCCTGATTCTTTGCAGAGGAGTGTGTTGTGATAGAGAGGATGATTTGTATCTTTAAAACTTATTTGAATGCAACTGTGAAACTATCAATCAGCCTGAGCTTGTGGTGTTTACAAAGGAACCACACTGAGAAAGATTATGAACATGGTATTATTCTGTTGTTTATGAAAAGGTAATTGTGCAGATGTTTCGTAGTTTCATTTGATTAATAAAATCTAAATAGAAAACATATGGTCAACATAAAACAGAATAGAACTTGACTGATATCTTTAACTAATTCAATTACATCATTTGAGTGAACGTATTGATGAGACATTGTTTGGAATTTTCTGAAAAATAATACATTTTCTCTTTTAGCTGTTAAACCTAATTTATATTGTGCCTAATTCCTGATCCAAACCTACCCAATTACAACATTTTTTAACACAATTGGGTAAATTCATCAGTCTGTTTTAACAGAGAGATGATGTGAATCTTTTACCTTGCAAGACTGGACCCAACTGGTCTCATTACGGTTGCATGTTTTGATGGGTTTAAATTGGTTTATTTAGGAAAAAACAGAAAACAGAAAAAGAGATGGTGTTCTCTCTGTTTTCATAGTCTGAAATCTATTGATTCCTCAACAACATGGCACTGAAAAGGATTTCAGTGAGACTGTGAGGGTTTCTGCCAACCGTGGAGAAGAAAAATAACAAAAACAAAAAGTGAAAACATGAAACTCATCTAGAGAGCAACAGTATCACTCACAGTGATGTGGAGTGAAGATATGTAACATGTACTTCAACTTCCTCCAAGCAGGGTTCCATTAGCAGAAAGCAACAAGGTTTCATAACAGGAAAAAAGCCATAGAAACGTTAACAATCCAAACGAACACAGGCAAGGACAAAAGAACATCAAAAGGTTTCTGGTAAGAAATGTGTGATTTGGTCCTGATGTCAGCCGACCAATCAGCTGAAGCAGATGTTCAACAACACAAACAGGGTTAATGTGTCACATTCTTTCTTTTCTTTTTTTTTGTGTCCTGTCTGTGGCATTAAGAATTGTTGTCTTGATGCCAAAGAGAGCCCAACAGATTTTACTTTCACAAGTGCAGCATTACTGCTTTCGCCATAGTGCCCTACTTGATTTACATATGCAAAAAGCTTTATTAGATTTTATTCTGGGACTATTTCATGTTCAATGGATACAAAAACGGGAAAGTAGAAAAAAAATAGAAAAAGAAAAAGATGAGACAACTTGCTAAAAGGGAGAAAATGTGAAGAAACAGAGGAAAGGAAAAGGAGAGAGCAAGATAACACGGGGGGGGGGGCCTCCCCCACACCCTGCCCTCCATACTTAAGCCTTACCCCCATATTCCAGGGGAGAGCGGAAGTGCCAGCCCCAACTGACCCCCGGGACCCAATGCCCATCCCCAGTCTAGACCGTGACCAGGTGGCTTGCTCCTCCTCCAGGCCCCGAACTCCGGATGGCAATTGGAGGACATGTTTTGCAGTCTGTTTAATATATTGGATGACTGTGTGTGTGTGTGTGTGTGTGTGTGTGTGAGACATATTTAGTCTTTCTAGGTGGCCATAAATGCACAGTGAAAATTCACAGGGTGAGGCAAAAAGTACCATACCACATAGGGAGCAGTGTTGAACCCCAAAGGAACAATTTATAACAGGTGCACAAGCTAGAACATTATTTTCTTTGCTATTTGATGGGAACTGGGTTAGTAAACAGAATATCTTTTTTAGCATTCTTGCCCTGATTCATACTTCATAATGCACCAAAATATTGTTTGTCAACCGGCATCAGAAAGTAAGAAGAAGAAAAAGCGCTCTTCTTCTTCACAGTGGGTGAAAGAGTGGCTCCGACAAGATATTACTGTAACTGATAACAAGATATTACAGAAGACTTTCTTACAGAAGTAACAGAAGACTACGGCTTAATGTCAATGTCAATGTCAAATTTTTTTATATAGCACTTTAAAAAAGGCATAGAACTGCACCAAAGTGCTGTACAAGAGTGACAACAACACAAATGAATAAAACAAAGTATCAAACACTAGTTTAATTAAATGCCAAAGAATAAAAATGAGTTTTAAGAAGCAATTTAAAATGATCCAGGCTGTGAGCAGATCTAATTTGGAAAGGTAGATTGTTCCATAGAGAAGGAGCAACAGCAGAAAAAGCCCGATCTCCTTTCCTCTTAAGTCGGGTCCGAGGATTAGCTGATTATTAGAACGTAGGGTTCTGGACACGGACTGAAATTTTAAAAGTTCCAAAAGATAAGGGGGAGCTAATCCATTTAAAGCTTTATAAGTTAATAAGAGAATCTTAAAATCTATTCGATAAAAAACAGGCAGCCAATGTAAAGAGGCCAGTATGGGCCTTATATGGTCACGCTTCCTGGTTCCTGTAAGAAGCCGAGCCGCTGCGTTCTGGATCATTTGAAGTCGCTGCATCTGTGATTTATCCAGGCCTCTATATAATGAATTGCAATAGTCCAAACGAGATGTGATGAAGGCATGGATAAGTCCTTCAAAGTCTTTTAAACAAAAATAAGATTTAACTTTAGCTAAAATACGTAGGTGATAAAAACTTGATCTAACGACAGAGCTAACTTGTTTATCTAGCTTTAAACAACTATCAAAAGTAAAACCAAGATTCCTAGCAGAGGTCTGACAAAACCGAGCTAAAGAACCAAGAATCAGATCTGGATCTGTTGTGTGAAGACTCTGACCAAATAGTATAACTTGCGTTTTACTTTGATTGAGGTGAAGAAAGTTTTGTTCCATCCAAGATTTGACTTCTGTTAAACAATTGTTCAATAGTTGAAGAGATTCACTTTTGCCATTTTGTAGTTTGAGGGGCATATAAATTTGGACATCATCTGCAAAGCAATGAAATGAATCGTTAAACCTATGGAAAATCTGACCAAGAGGTAATAGATACAAAATAAACAAAATGGGACCTAAAATTGAGCCTTGGGGGACACCGTACTTTAAAGGTTTAGCCCCAGAACAACATTGGTCTAAATGAATTGAGAAAGTTCTGTTTTCTAAATAAGACTTAAACCATCCAAGTACCGGGCCTCTCAGGCCAACACAATATTTTAATCTATGTAAGAGAATCTGATGGTCTACAGTGTCAAATGCTGCGCTCAGATCTAAAAGTAATAAAACTGCGACATTGCCTGAATCAACTGTTAAAAGAAGATCATTATACACTCGAAGCAAAGCTGTTTCAGTGCTATGAGCAGCTTTAAACCCAGACTGAAATGTCTCAGTTATATTATTGTCTTTTAAAAACATTTCAAGCTGAATAAAAACTAATTTTTCAAGGACCTTAGATAAAAAAGGGAGTTTTGAAATGGGCCTAAAATTTGCTAGTACACTTGAGTCTAGATTGGGTTTTTTAAGATGGGGTTGACGACAGCATGTTTAAGTATTGATGGGACACAACCTGACTGCAATGAGGCATTTATCACCATTAAGATATATAGGCCAGAAGTAAGAAAAATGTCTTTTATCAGACGAGTAGGTAGACAGTCCAAAGGATAATTTGATGGCCGCAGGTACTTAATTACTGAGGTGAGTCTAAAGAAACTGGCTGAAAATGCTCCAGAACAGCTGTGCATTGTGGCATTTCTTGGAAATCTAAAACTAATAGGGTATTCGAGCTTCTAAGAGCTACAATTTTTTTCTATAAAAAACTTAGAAAAGGCCTCACAAAGTTCAGCAGAGGCTAAAGGGCCAGATGTAGTCGAGGGATTAACAATCCTATCTAGGACATTAAAAAGGACTTGAGGCCTATGCTTATTTGTAGCTACATAAAACTGTCTTTCAATATTTCATATGAAACTTTCAATTTATCTTTTTTCCATCTCCTCTCAGCTCGCCTACAATCCCGTCTAAGTGCACGAGTGGTTTCATTAAGCCACGGTTCCAAAAGTTTCTTTTTTGTAATTTTTATGGTTTTCAAGGGTGCTACTGTGTTTAGAGCATTTGAACATGCATTGTTAAAATGTAGGATAAGAGTTTCAATATCAAGATTGCTATCAGTGGGGAATGTAGTGTTAGCAAGGATTGCATTTAGTTGAAGAACAGTTTCAGAGTTTATAGTATGAGAAGGTAGAGGTTTTGTGTTGTTTGTATCCACAGAAGATGAAATATTAACAGAAAATAAAACAGGCAAATGATCAGAAATACATGTCTGGAGGATTTCAATGACATCCAAACAAAGCCCATATGATAATACCAAATTCAGAGTATGTCCCTTTAAATGCGTTGGCCCAACCACAGATTGTGAGAAATGGAATGAATTAATCAAGTCCAAAAAGTCCTTCACCAGAGGTTTATCTGGGCAACATACGTGTATATTAAAATCACCTGTAATTAAAATATGATCATACTCTAATGTAATCCATACCATAAGTTCTGAAAATTCATGAATAAAGTCCTTGTTGAACTTTGGCGGACGGTAGACCACCACACACACAATTGGTTCAGTTAATTTCACTTCAAAGACTTGATGCTCAAAACTGGAAAATGAATTTATAGATGATTGTTGACAGTGGAAACTGGATTTAAAAATTGTAGCTAGACCTCCACCTTTGCCAGTCAGCAAAAGGATTTTTTTTCCTTAAAACAAAAGGATTTTTCTATATTGTATTTTTGGTGGAAACGGGAGGTATTAGAGAGAGGACGACCAACTCAGCAGCTGAAGGATCTACTTCAACTGAGCGGGAGAACAGTAACCCTCTTTTCAACAGCAGTGGTACATGTGAAAGGACTCCCTTGTCCTTTATCCCTTATCCCTACCTCTCTCATCCCATATCCCCAGTCCATTTCTCTTTCTGCCCTACCCCATCCCTTATCCCCATCTATCTTATTCCTTATCTATCATCCCTACTTCCTTCAACTCTGAGCCCTACCTTCCCCATACTGCCGCATCCCTCATCCTCATAATTTTTTTATCCCCATCTTCTTCATCTCTTAGTCCATCATTCCTTACTTATTTTTCTTAACTCCTTCATCACTCATTCCTAACTCTTCATCCCCTCCTCCCTTACCTTTTGTTCTTCATCTCTACCTTTTTGCATCACTTCTACCTGCCTCCCTTACCACTCATTTTTTTCCCCTCATCCCTCATCGGTTCCTCATTCATCCCTCATCCTACTTACCATGTGAACCAATAGCCTCATCTGTTCATTCTGCTACAAAAAGCCCCCGGAGGTTTCTATTTGGCTTGATGTAAAGCTTAATATCTTTAGTAATTCTGAGCACCATTGAACGACATTTAGCATCATATGTATAAATTGTAGTAAATGCAGTGGATGTAGTAGAAAAGTGTAGTTGCATGCGGCACTATTGATGAGTTTGCAGCCAGGGTGACAGACCGCTGAAGGAGAGGGCTGCGAGTATGTGGCGTAAGCTCTGACGGCTGGTGTATGTGGGTGTGCCGGAGGTTATGGGAGCCATCGCAACCTTTCCTCTGCCATCCATCGCACTGCAGAGACTCATACAATGGGGCCAAACAGAGATGATAAAAAAAGTATTATTGGTGACCTGGTCCTCTTTCTAATATCTGTCCATGCTTGGAGAGATTTCTCCTGGGAAAAACTTCCTTGTTTTTCCTCCAGTGCAAACAGCCAGAATATGCTCTCCTGGATGTAAAAGGTGGGATTTTACATGTTGAGAGAACTCAAATAGATTCAGGGGCCTTGTCTCAGTGATTGTTTTTATGAGATAATAATCGTCATTTTGTTAAGTATGAGCAAATATGTTATAAGTGTACTTTGTAACATTTCACTAGTATCATAAAAAAAATGCCTGTCCCAGTAGTATGAAAATCTAATTTTACCGCTCAGTACAACACTGTACAGTGAAATTGTGGATCAATAATTTGAGAAGAGAGTTTAATCGAATCAAGAAGAAAGCACTTCGTCCATATCAAAGCTCTCTTATTGCTGGCTGTTAGGAATCATCGGCTGCAGCTGGATGCTACAGGAACAAACCTTACTCTGTGACCCATAGAACTAACTTCAGTTTTTTTTTTTTTTCTTGCTGACAAGTTCATAAAAAGTCTAAAGAAATGATAATAGAATAAAAGGAAAATAGAGAACATTGGTATTGAAGGGAGGTGGTTGTTAGAAACAATTAAATTGCTGCCTGTTTTCATCTGGGGTTGTGTTTGCAAAAGTCCTCATAACTTGGAACCACATGCTTTAACATATTTTATTGGGATTTTACGGGATAAACACAAAGTAGTGCATAGTGTAGTAGCACTCTATGAAACCCTTTTTTTGCTGCAGTTGGAGTGGGGCACAACTCTACTAACTTTGAACAGCTGGAACCAAAAGAATTGTTCTATTCTACTTTGAAAAATAGCCAAAGTTCAGTCAGATAGGATAGAGAGCATTTCTAAAACATTATAGTCTTTCCAGATATTCTTAATTGGATTTAGGCCTGGATTTTGGCTGAGCCATGACTATGCTTTGATTATTTTTTTGGTTTTGTATAGTATGGTCCTGTCGGAAGATGAACAGGTTTTCTTCTCTGAATGCTCTGTATTTTGCTCCATCATTCTTCCCAGCAACTCTGCAACTCTGTCCATCCTCCCTGCTTCTTATGTAGAAAAGCCCACAGCTCTCCCCAGGAAGGGATGGGGGGCAGGGGTGGCTAGGGTAAGGTCGGGGTGGGAGGGGGTTTATTAGGTATATAGTGGGTGAGGGGGGGCTCTGGTCGGATGGCCCGTACGGCTCATGTCGGCCCCCCCTCTTTGGGGGGCCTGGTCCGGGGGGCATCTGGTCCGGGGGCGGGGCCGGGGGTCGGGCACAGGCAGTGGTATTGTTGAATAGTGGTGACCACCCCCCACTTGGGATTTTTGGATGTGAGTGCTATGTGGGAATGGGTGTACAGCGTCCCTTTTTTTTTTTTTTTTTTTTTTTTTTTGTGTGTCTGTGTGTGGCGAGTGGGGCACAGAGAAGGGATGGTGTGAATGAGTTTTTTTTTTTTTTTTTTTTTTCCAGGTTCGGGTCCGGTCCGCTCCCTCTCCCAAGATCATCTCAAGTCTCCGCTAGGTGCGGAGCCCATCCCCCCACGTCCTGCCCTCCTCCGCTGCGTTGGCGGGCGCCTTGGCCCTCTGGCGCGTTGACGGTCCTCGGGTTTGGGGCGGGTTCCCGGGTGGGCGCCGGCCCATTCCCGGCGGTGGCTTCGCGGGGCCTGGCCCCCCGGGGGGGCGGCCGGGGCCCCTGCCGCGGGGGCGGGGCGCCCCTGGGGCCTCTGGCCCCCAGGGCCCATGGCCGGGACCACTTCAGCCCACGGGCTCGTCCCCGCGGCTCTTGGGGGCGTCGGCATTGCGGTGGCTGGGGGACTTCCTCGGGGTCGTCTCTCCTCTTTCCTCGGGGGGGGGGGGGGGGGTTGCAGATTTCCTGTGAAGGCCCCTCTCGGGCGCACTGCTTTGGTGGCCCCTTTGGGAGTCCGAGGTTATGGGTGCCCTGACTCCTGCCTCTGTGCTCGGGGAAGGTGGGTCTTCGGTTCTCCACAATCACTATCAATATATTTCCTTCTGGATAATTTTCACCTAAACTAGTGCACTTTCACAAACTCCTACAGGTGCTGGGTCCCAGGTATTAAATGTTCACTTATATACAGAAAGGCTATAATTTATTTATTTACTTTCTTTTACTTTCTTTTTTAGGTATCACATTACACATGTCAGCTTAAATAATAATACATATGATTTAGCAATGGTATCAAGGTGTTACACGATTGTATCTGTTGCTTTATGTCTGTTGGTTGTGCTGTTCTTTTTGTGTCTCTTTCCAGGTGATGGAGCAGACAGAGGACGTTTTATCATTCTCTTCCTTCTATCTCTTCTTTCTTTCACCCTTTTCTTTCTCTTTTTTTTCTCTTCTTGTTTTTCTTTTACTCTCCTACTTTCCCATTGTAGTGTCCATATAATTTAAATTCTCCCTGCAGGAATCACAATAAAGCTATTTACACGCACAAATCAAGCGGAGCATTATGGCGAAAGCTGTTTGCTCCACTTGTGAAAGTAAAATCTGTCGAGCTCTATTTGGCATTAAGACATCAATTTTTATTGCCACATTGCTAGACAGGACACTGGGAAAAAAAAAAAAAGCCCACAGCACAATACTGCCACCATCATGCTTCACTGAGGTCATGTTGGATATGGAGTGAGATATTGTATTATTTTGCCTCCATATCTTGTGGTTGTTCTGTAGATCAAAAAAGTTCATCTGTTCAGAGTGCCTTCTCCCTTATGTTTGCTGTGGCAAACTTTAACAGGACTTCCTATGGTTACTTTCAACTGTGGCTTTCTACTTAACTTTCTTCCATAAAGGCAAGACTTGTGGAGTGTTGTCTTGTTCAGTTTCTCCTACCTGAGCTGTGCATCTCTGCAGCTCCTCTAGACTTACCAAGCATCTCCTGGTTTCTTCTCTGATTAATGCTCCCCTTTCCCAGTCTTATCACTTTAGGTGAACAACCAGGTACCGGTGGCTTGCTATTAAGGCAAACCGTTCCCAGTTCAGATGATGACTGAACAGAGATCGTTGAGGCGTTCAAAGCTTTGAATATTGTTCCACCACCTAACCCTACGTTAAACCCATCCACTACTTTGTCCCAGGCCTGTCTGCTGTGTTCCTTGTTTTCATGATGCTGTTTATTCACTAATGTTCTTTAACAATCCTCTAAGGCAGTGGTCCCCAATCCTGGTCCTCGAGGGCCGGTGTCCTGAAACTTTTATTTGTTACTCTTCAACACACCTGAGTCAAATAATGAGGTCATTAGGAGGACTCTGGAGAACTTGACAGCACACTGGGGAAGTAAGTCAGGTGTGTTGGATCAGGGACACATGTAAAACCTGCAGGAACACCGGCCCTCGAGGACCAGGATTGGGGACCACTGCTCTAAGGAGTTCATAAAACAGCTGAATTTATTTCTGAGATGCTGAAGTAATTAGGGGACCTCTGAGGATGACTGGTTGCATCAGACTTTATTTAGGGGTATCGGAGTAAGGACCAAAACACACCGGATCCGATTTCCGTAGCAATTGGAATACTTTGTGAAGTGAATGGGGCTGTGCAGACTGCTTGCGATTCCCCTCTACTATATCTTTGACTGTCTGACCAAAATAGACTGGCAGACCTGTGTATCAAAGGCATTAGTCAGACAGGAAGTTAGACATGGTGGCATTGTAAGACCAGAGGTGTCAAAAGTTTTCACAGATATTACTCAGATAGAAGTATTAATACTAGGGTTTAAAAATACTTCTGTAGAAGTTGAAGCATCAACTCAAACTTTTTACTCAATTAAAAGGATAAAAGTACCGGTTTCCAAACTACTTAAAGTTCTAAAAGCACAAAAGCATTTTAAGAAAAAAAGGCCATTATGACTGTTATATTAAGAGGTAAATGCTGAACATTTTGGGATAGGTTTCCTGTTTCACCCACATTTATGCCCATTGAAAATAAACAATTTTAGTACAATGCAAATAAATAAAAGAACCATGTATATGCACAAATTAACATTAACATGGGTTTCATGAAGCAGAAGATCTTATGAATGGTTGCCTACAAGTATTAATGGTGCAATAAGTCAAACTTCAGAGGCGTGTTATCAGCAACCTTTATTGGAATGTAAATGTGCATCCAAGCTTAGCTGCAGGAATCTATGAGGGCAACGGATATAATAACAAAACTGGACAAGAAAATTGGTTTATTCAGGCTTAGTGACAATTACCCTCGTACGGTTGTCTATAAACAGTAGACGTTGGTGTCAAAATGAATGATTCATCCAAGTGATTAATCAAAAGATTAAAAATGACTAATAATCCTGATGAATAATTTACTGATCTGTACTTTGTAATATTATATAGCTAAGGGCAACGATGTCAAATTTAACTTTGCATCCAGCCAACTTGGACAGATCTTCCAGATCTGAACAGGGATGTTGAAGGGTCTGCTCTTCTAGGCACAAGGTTTAGAAAGCGTCTGCAATAAATGTGTCATACCTACATTTAATGTGTACATTCAGCACCAACAGAAAGCTCGTACCCACTAACAGAGAAGTCACTGTATTTTAGCTCTTTACAAACTAAACGTTAGCAAGCAAAATGTCCAGAAAGAAAAAAGTCAAGACAAAGCTTGATGATGATTATTAACAGAACAAAATGGATATAATCGTAATACATTGAAGTCAATCCAGAAAGAAATTATGTTAAAATGTGAATCCCTTGCACCAGAATGCATGCAATCTATCTGCACTTCGCGCAAACATCCCACACACATTAGCAAGCTCTATCTATAGATCGCTTGAGTTTTGTATGCGCATATTTTACGTACCTGGGAAAGAGGGGATGTGATGTGAGCAGGGGGTAAAGATGAAGTAATCTGCTGCTACTTCATCTGCGAGCAAATGTTGGTCCTGAGAAGGACTCTTCCCATAGTTGTACTTTTACATTTACAGATATTTTTAGACTTGTTTCAAATGGGGAAATTCTTATTTTCCAGGTGAATAGAAATCTTATTTTCCAGGTGAAAAGTAAGCTTAAGAAGATCTAGAGAAATCAAAAAAAAAAAAAGATTTTGGTTAGTTTTTCCTTTTGTATGAGTGGAAATGAGGAAAGATGATGAAAGCAGGATAAGTAGATGCGATGATAAACACACCGTCCAGGAAAGGTTAAACACGTAAGAAATTAGTTATCTCTATTTGTTAAAATGATCTCCATTCACACAGCATGAGTCTGAGACATGAGTCAGTCTCTTTTTTTTTTTTTACTGAACTCACTTTGCTTTACAGCCGGAACTGGCTCAACCCCCTAGTGACCCTGAACTCAATAAATGCAGGTAGAGAAAATTAATAAATGATTGAGTGAAAAAAGGAACCGTTAGCAATAAAAAAAAAACTTCAGCATTTTACTCATCGGTGTCAAGGCTTTAATTTCTTCTCTAATAAGCTGCATCCACTGGTACAAATAATAAAAAGAACAAACCTGAATGAGAACTCAGATTGAATTAGTTTTATTTTCCGTTACAAAAGTCAGTCTGTTGAAATGATTTATAGCATTTATAGCAATTCCAGCCTCAAATGTCTTAAAAAAATCATGTAAAAATTTTAAGATTTATGGGCCGGTCTTTTAAGATCCTTGCAGCACAACAAAAATAAAATGGTAGTTTATTACTAAAATGAACCCCTTTTTGATGAAAAAATCTCTTACAGACTCCCAGTTAGGTTTTTATCTACGTCACAGCAGGGTATATTGAGGGTATATTATTGAAAGCTTGAAAAGATATATGCCTCAAACATGATGCAGCAAAAACTTCTGTCTTGGTATTACTGGACCTCAGTGCTCAGTTTGACACAGCTGATTACGTTCTTACTGATAAAATGTTAAAGATCAATTGTGCCATGTTGTTCTCATTTAAAATTTAGGGCGGAAAAACTTCCCCACTTTTGTCGGGACCAAACGGTGGGCTGTTGGGGAACAGCTGCCAATCAAAATGTTGATGTCAATATTCCAGAGTTATGGTTGTAAACAGTCAATTTAAAAAAAAAGAACAAACACAAACAAGCAGACAAAAAACCTGTAAGAACACTGATCTTAAGTGATGATAAAACGTTGGATTAGCATTAAAATAAATGAGTGCGCCTGTCTCTGATATTCCTGCAGTTCATTATGAGATCCCCTGTCAAGGAATTTAGGTAGGTTAGGAAAACAGGAAAAGGATCAAACAATAAATGTATGAAATGGTTATGATGAAGTAATGAGGTGGTTTTGGATTTGGCTCTTGGGTGCTGGAAAAGCTAAACGGTTCTTTTACAGAACTAGTTAAGGACTGGCTTCAGGACCAGCTCTGCTTT
Organism: Fundulus diaphanus; assembly: GCA_037039145.1. Taxonomy (NCBI): domain Eukaryota; kingdom Metazoa; phylum Chordata; class Actinopteri; order Cyprinodontiformes; family Fundulidae; genus Fundulus; species Fundulus diaphanus. The sequence continues at coordinate 43,775,877 of CM073122.1, forward strand.
AGGACTGGAATCTTTTTGGAGGAAAAGCCCTATTTGAGAAACATGTCAAAAGTAAACTTTTGTACCTTTAGGCTAATTAGAGACTGTCTTTAGATTCAGTCACATTTCTATGCATTAAATGTTTTTTTTTTAAACATTTGAATTACTTTAAGACATTTTGCTTGCCTACAAAAACCTACAACCGCCAAGCCAGTCAGGATAACTTATAATCAGGCGATTTCCAAATCTTAAACAGCTTTGTAAAAGCTTATATGGTAGGGCTCCAGTCCTCAGTCATCTTTTTGTTCCTGTTTGAACTTCTGGTTCAGTAACTTGTGGTGCATACACTGGGAACCATAAAGTGACTTTACATGAAACTTTTCTGGGGCCAACGTGCTTCTTTGTCCGTAGGCTCGGCATGTGAAACTAAAACTGGACTCTTACCAGCTTCATTTTGGATTGAAACTGAAGCAGTTTCCTAATAAAGGCTCGTTCTGTAGTTGTGAAAAAATTTGTCAATAGTCGTTGTCATCGTCATCTTCATCTTTCCCACATACAGTACATTCCAGTCAAATTTGTCCTCTGCATGTAACCCATCCCTGAGGGAGCATTCTGCTCACGGAGCCTGAGTGGCATTCTGCGGGATTCCAAATGAAGAACTTACACGCTTTCAAGGATGCAAGCGCCCTGTTCTAATTACTAGACCATTGTATTATCAGTTTTCTATAAGTGACAAATTGTCAAATGACAGATTGGGACTTCATTCTGTCATTTTTGACAAATATAAATCCAAACAAGGATCAGATGTGAGGTTTCTCAAGGCTCTATGTACACGCCACTTTTATTCAATAATTACTGAATGTGCTTTCCCAAATGCAGATCAATACCACCTTACTGGCTCCCTCTTTGTAAAAGGATAGATTGTGAAATCTTATAATTGGTCTTTAAGGCACTGAATGGTTCCCAGGACTAGAGCTAAACAAGGGCAGGCAGCATTTAGTTTCTACATTCCTCAGCTCCTCTAAATTAGGACTGCAAACATTACTGTTTACTGCAGCTTTCCCATTACAGTCAATAAAAAACTTTTCCTCAATGTATTTTTATAGCCATTCACTTGTTTTAAACGTGTATTTTAATTTGTCATTCTTAAATGTGTTTCTTAAATTGCAGTATTATTTCTTGCATTAATGCTATTTTTTTTCACCTTCTTATTTTCCGGTAAAACCATTTGAACTGCCATGTGTATGAAAGGTTGATATGCAAATGAATTGATCTTACCTTGTGGCCATTCAGCAAGTTAACACGAACTATTCACCGTAATCCTGCATATGAAAAATGTAGATAAGTGAATTTTATGCGAATTTAAAGAGATTGATACATATGGCATTCACTTTGACAAAGTTTCTCTTGGCCTTCGGATTTGGAAGAGCATCAAAATTCAAAGAACTGTTTTATATTTCACTTTTGCTGTTCCTGCTATGTGTTTGTCATCTGTCTGTGTTACAGCGATGGAACAGTTGGAGACGGCAGACGCTCCTCCTGTTTCCTCGTGTCCCAGGCTCCTCTCTGCAGGAGGAAGCTTTGGTCCTCCACACCTCTGTTTATCCTGCCTTCTCACCTCCTCTTCCACCCTCCTTCCTCTTCCTCCATCAAAAGCTGTGTCTTTTCAAAATCTTTTGCATTCTGAATAGTGTTTCCTGCAATGTGGATTCTTCTTTTTATGTATATTTTCATGTGCATGTGTGTGTGTGTGTATGTATATGTGTATATATATATATATATATATATATATATATATATATATATATATATATATATATACATACACACACACACACACACACACACACACACACACACACACACACACACACACACACACACACACACACACACACATCTGTTCATACTGCGTTTGGCAGGCAGGCCCTCCGGCCCTGCAGGTCAAGTTCTCCTTCCCATCTCCGGCTGTCTGTTTCTCCCACCCCTTCCAATCGCCCTGAACTGGCCCTCTTTCCCTGGGAGCTGTCGATCCAATGCAGACTGCTGAGTGGGTCTCGAGGAGTGGGGGAGCTGGGGATGGATGGATTACAAAGGAGCAAGGGTGATGGCCTTGAAGGCGGGGTGATAAGTAAAAAAAGCGAGAGTGTGAATAAACACCAGGTTTAAGGTCAACTCCTGCAGTACGGTACGATTGCATCGTGTCAGGATGAACGACCCCTGTGCTGACACTGACTTCCTCTGTCACCAGCAGCTATTCTGTGCACTCCTGCTTCTCCTCTACCTCTCTGGACCTCTAGGCCATCTGATTGGCTGTTTGGGTTCACAGTTTCCTACAAACCACCAGCTGGATGTGAGCATTATCACACCCTCAGGTCACGGTCAGCATATGGAAAGAGGCTGGAACAACACTGTGGGTTCAACGCTGTATAATAATATATAAAGTGTGGAGAGGAGGGAGGTGTTTGATTAAATGTGGAGTATCTGCCAACACAAAACCGGATGATGCCCAATCAGATAAGTGCTCTTTAGAAAGTTTAAATGTGAAAAATGAAACCTTTTACACATGCATTTACATGCAGTGTGGTCATTGATTGGTGTGGATATTTTAGATTTAGTTGGCAGAGGCCCGGAAAGGGACAAGTCCCCTTCCAAAGACCTTTTCTGATGACAATCAATGGTCCTCGTGGGATTTCTGAACAGCCTCGCTTTGGCAGCACCTCTCATCCTGAGTCTCATGGGACAAGAGGGACAGCAGCTGCTGCGGCGGGCCCAAACATCTGGCACAGAAAGGTAGGAAAGTCAAAGTCTTGTCCGGAAGCTTGTTAGAGGAAACATTGGCACTGAGGGTTATGTAAGATGGAGCTGTCACTGTTAACAGAGACTGCAAACAGCACGACACACTGCTCCCCAGACGGAGGAGTCGTCTGTATCTTTCTCTCAAAGTGCTGCTGAACATTTCTGTAATGATGAAAGACACAGTGGTTTTGATAGGAGGGCCCTGGGGACTGTGTTAGACAGGGTTGCATTGTGCATGCAGAGTGGCATCCGACTTTCAAAACCCAGTTTAGAAATGTCTGCAGCATTTCAGTTTCTTCCCCAACAGCATCCAACAGCGGCATTTAGTTTTCATTTTTGGGTTTGAACTTCATCTGAATCACAAAAAGGAACGTGGGAAATATCATGAATTAAATCTGTGATGGCACCGATGACAACTTGTAGTAGATGTGAAGAACGGCACAGATACTTGTGAGTCAGGTCCATAACATTTTTGATTCAAATGAAAGCCAACCCAAGCTGTCCTTTCAGTATTTGGTAACATCTATATTTTCACAAATACTTCATGTTCTTGAAAAATGGAAAAAAGAAAAACTATTTAGTATGATTTTATTTTACCGGTTTCTCGAGTAAAGAGCATCAATCCAACTAGTCAACACAAATGATTAAGTCATCTTAAAATCGATGTCTTGGTCAGAAGTTTACATACACTATTCGTGGGCATGAATGTCAAGTCTTTGTGTGTCTGTGTGTGTGTGTATATATATATATATATATATATATATATATATATATATATATACACTCATCGGCCACTTTATTAGGTACCCCATGCTAGTAACGGGTTGGACCCCCTTTTGCCTTCAGAACTGCCTCAATTCTTCGTGGCATAGATTCAACAAGGTGCTGGAAGCATTCCTCAGGGAGTTTGGTCCATATTGACATGATGGCATCACACAGTTGCCGCAGATTTGTCGGCTGCACATCCATGATGCGAATCTCCCGTTCCACCACATCCCAAAGATGCTCTATTGGATTGAGATCTGGTGACTGTGGAGGCCATTTGAGTACAGCGAACTCAGTGTCATGTTCAAGAAACCAGTCTGAGATGATTCCAGCTTTATGACATGGCGCATTATCCTGCTGAAAGTAGCCATCATGGGTTGGGTACATTGTGGTCATAAAGGGATGGACATGGTCAGCAACAATACTCAGGTAGGCTGTGGCGTTGCAACGATGCTCAATTGGTACCAAGGGGCCCAAAGAGTGCCAAGAAAATATTCCCCACACCATGACACCACCACCACCAGCCTGAACCGTTGATACAAGGCAGGATGGATCCATGCTTTCATGTTGTAGATGCCAAATTCTGACCCTACCATCCGACTGTCGCAGCAGAAACCGAGACTCATCAGACCAGGCAACGTTTTTCCAATCTTCTATTGTCCAATTTCGATGAGCTTGTGCAAATTGTAGCCTCAGTTTCCTGTTCTTAGCTGAAAGGAGTGGCACCCGATGTGGTCTTCTGCTGCTGTAGCCCATCTGCCTCAAAGTTCGACGTACTGTGCGTTCAGAGATGCTCTTCTGCCCACCTTGGTTGTAACGGGTGGTTATTTGAGTCACTGTTGCCCTTCTATCAGCTCGAACCAGTCTGGCCATTCTCCTCTGACCTCTGGCATCAACAAGGCATTTCCGCCCACAGAACTGCCGCTCACTGGATGTTTTTTCTTTTTCGGACCATTCTCTGTAAACCCTAGAGATGGTTGTGCGTGAAAATCCCAGTAGATTAGCAGTTTCTGAAATACTCAGACCAGCCCTTCTGGCACCAACAATCATGCCACGTTCAAAGTCACTCAAATCACCTTTCTTCCCCATACTGATGCTCGGTTTGAACTGCAGGAGATTCTCTTGACCATGTCTACATGCCTAAATGCACTGAGTTGCCGCCATGTGATTGGCTGCTTAGAAATCAAGTGTTAACGAGCAGTTGGACAGGTGTACCTAATAAAGTGGCCGGTGAGTGTATATATATATATATATATATATATATATATATATATTACCGTTCAAAAGTTTGGGGTCACATTGAAATGTCCTTATTTTTTAAGGAAAAGCACTGTACTTTTCAATGAAGATAACTTTAAACTAGTCTTAACTTTAAAGAAATACACTCTATACATTGCTAATGTGGTAAATGACTATTCTAGCTGCAAATGTCTGGTTTTTGGTGCAATATCTACATAGGTGTATAGAGGCCCATTTCCAGCAACTATCACTCTAATGGTACAATGTGTTTGCTCATTGGCTCAGAAGGCTAATTGATGATTAGAAAACCCTTGTGCAATCATGTTCACACATCTGAAAACAGTTTAGCTCGTTACAGAAGCTACAAAACTGACCTTCCTTTGAGCAGATTGAGTTTCTGGAGCATCACATTTGTGGGGTCAATTAAATGCTCAAAATGGCCAGAAAAAGAGAACTTTCATCTGAAACTCGACAGTCTATTCTTGTTCTTAGAAATGAAGGCTATTCCATGCAAGAAATTGCTAAGAAATTGAAGATTTCCTACAACGGTGTGTACTACTCCCTTCAGAGGACAGCACAAACAGGCTCTAACCAGAGTAGAAAAAGAAGTGGGAGGCCGCGTTGCACAACTGAGCAAGAAGATAAGTACATTAGAGTCTCTAGTTTGAGAAACAGACGCCTCACAGGTCCCCAACTGGCATCTTCATTAAATAGTACCGCAAAACACCAGTGTCAACATCTACAGTGAAGAGGCGGCTGCGGGATTCTGGGCTTCACGGCAGAGTGGCAAAGAAAAAGCCATATCTGAGACTGGCCAATAAAAGAAAAAGATTAAGACGGGCAAAAGAACACAGACATTGGACAGAGGAAGACTGGAAAAAAGTGTTGTGGACGGATGAATCCAAGTTTGAGGTGTTTGGATCACAAAGAAGAACGCTTGTGAGACGCAGAACAAATGAAAAGACGCTGGAAGAATGCCTGACGCCATCTGTTAAGCATGGTGGAGGTAATGTGATGGTCTGGGGTTGCTTTGGTGCTGGTAAGGTGGGAGATTTGTACAGGGTAAAAGGGATTCTGAATAAGGAAGGCTATCACTCCATTTTGCAACGCCATGCCATACCCAGTGGACAGCGCTTGATTGGAGCCAATTTCATTCTACAACAGGACAATGACCCTAAACACACCTCCAAATTGTGCAAGAACTATTTAGAGCAGAAGCAGGCAGCTGGTATTCTATCGGTAATGGAGTGGCCAGCGCAGTCACCAGATCTGAACCCCATTGAGCTGTTGTGGGAGCAGCTTGACCGTATGGTACGCAAGAAGTGCCCATCCAACCAATCCAACTTGTGGGAGCTGCTTCTGGAAGCGTGGGGTGCAATTTCTCCAGATTACCTCAACAAATTAACAGCTAGAATGCCAAAGGTCTGCAATGCTGTAATTGCTGCAAATGGAGGATTCTTTGACGAAAGCAAAGTTTGATGTAAAAAAAATCTTATTTCAAATACAAATCATTATTTCTAACCTTGTCAATGTCTTGACTCTATTTTCTATTCATTTCACAACGTATGGTGGTGAATAAGTGTGACTTTTCATGGAAAACACAAAATTGTTTGGGTGACCCCAAACTTTTGAACGGTAGTGTATATATATATATATATATATAAAATGTATGTGTGTATATATATATATATATATATATATATATATATATATATATATATAATGTATGTGTGTATATGTATATATAGGTTCTTAAAGGACTATATTCCAAAATATAGAATAAAACTGTTTTTCAAGTGGCTCAAACATATTAACATTAGGCTTCTGGCATCGCCTTGACCCCCAAACCTATCGTACATTTTTGAAACTTTATGTTTGATCATTGTGGTTTATTTGCCTCTTATTTCAAATATTGGTGGGCGTATATGCAGACTTCTGTTCAAGTAATAGAAGTTTAAGAACTTAACACTCAAAATTCTTATATTAGCCTTCACTTTCATAAACACATTGGGAACTTATGCACATGCATTGAAAACTCTGCCCATTTTATGTCGAAGCAAAACATAAAAAAGTCATCAAAGTTTTTAGTTTTTATTTTGTTTAATCTTTATTTTCCCAGGTTATCTTGTTAAGATTCAAGATCTCATTCACAAGAGACACCTGTTTTGATAAAACAAAAACACAAAAAGTGACAAAAATAGTAACAATACACATAATTAAAATATTTGACTCAGAATAAATAAGGTAATGAAATATGATCTAAAAAAGAGCAAGTTTTATAGGGAAGTGTTTCTTTTTTTTTATCAAAATGTTTTAAATTGCCCCAGAGAAATGGAAAGTTTCAGATCCTGTTGTAGAGAAATCAAAGCTGACGGAGCAGGGTAAGAAAATGCCTTTTTGCTTTGTAGATTAAAATGTACGAATTCATCAGTGTATGGATTGATAATGATGGCCAGTTGACCTGACCTGAATATAAAGTACAGTGATGAGTGAGGGTTTTATACATTCTGATAAACTGTAATTCTCCATAATGGACAACATCCAACATATTCAGAGAGGTGGCAGATGCATTCATATAAAACACATCTGTAATCTGATAGAGGCAGGAAGGTCATTAAGACAAGATGCTTTCTTGCACTGAAAGAAAACCAACATGTATTTCTGAAAAAAACCTAGCTTGATCTTTAAGTCTGCGACAGACTGGCGACCTGTCCAGGGTGTACCCTGCCACTCGCCCATTGAATGCTGGAGATAGGCACCAGCACCCTTTGCAACCCCATGAGGGACAAACGTGACGGAAAATGGATGGATGGATGATCTTTAAGTTCTTTACAACATGTTCAGTATGTGACTTGAATGAAAGCTTACTGTCAATTTCTACGCCAAGATACACCAATAGAGTTTAAGGAGAATTTTAAGTATCTGTCATTGTTTCTATGGAAGGGTGTGTTTAGGGAACTGTCTTTTTGTTAGCAAACAGTATGATCTTTGTCTTCTCCGCATTTAGGAGCAAGTTTCAGACAAAGCAAGCTAGATTGAATAAACTCAAATGCAGACTGCAGATACACACCATCTAGAATTTGACAGATAATTAGCAAACCAACATACATGTTTTTTGACAAAGGATGGTATATTCAACAGTGTGAAATGCCTTTGACAAGTCAATGAAAAGGTAACCACAGTTATTATTAGCATTCAGGGCTTCAAATATGTCATTTAAAACATTTATATTGGCTGTAACTAATATGTGCTGTCTCCTGAAACCAAACTGTTGACATGACCAGACACTGACTTCACACAAATATAATTTAAGCTGATCATTAACCAGTTTCTTCAAAAACTGAATATAGAAGGATTTATGGTAGCCATACACTGGTTTCATAGTTGAAATGTAACCCATTAAGAATCCAGTTTCCTCAACGTGCCCAAAGCTGATTCTCCTGTGCAAGAGACTTATTAATTCTGTGCTGAACCAGGGACTAACTCCACCTCTCTCAGCTAACAAAACTTAGCTTGTTTTTCAATAAATTGATTAAAGCTATCAAAAAATTTAGTCCTAGGCAAAGGTTAACGTCATCAAACAGATAAATGAGCTTCCGATTGTAATGAAATGAATCAGGAAGGAAAGCCAAGGAAATTAACAGCCTCAAAACTGTGGATTTTAGTGTCCAACTTCGTCAACTAGGCAATGATCACTTAAATCATTCATGAAAATCACCACGTGGGAGTGTTTAGGTGGCGTGTTGGTGAGAAGAAGATCAAGAAGAGATGATTTGTCTGAATATTTGGAATTGAGGTGAGTAGGACTGTCAATAATATAAGAAAACCTAAAACCAAGAGAGTATGTCTTAAAGTCTTGTGACACTTATCACCTACCAAGATGATTTCTTGAAAACCTAAGTAGGACAACATTGAACTAATGATGCCAAACTATCAGCAATGGTAGAAGGTCTATAACAATCAACAGCAGTCAAAAAGTGTCCACCAGACAATTTAATATTTAAGTTAAAAATTAGAACTATTTAGGAGCAGATTTAGAAAGAGGGATCTCAGCTGTAACACAGGATCTAACAAAGCTAATTTTCTCCGGTGGCCTGAACAGTAGATAATAAACCCATGGATAAATGCAGCTTTATCCTGCACAGATTTGGCAAGCCAAGCCTCGAAAACCCCATTAATATCGGCACCCATGGTTTCAGCACAGAGCCCCCACCATCTCTATTTCTGGCAAGCAATGACTATGAAGAGCACTTGTGTTTTTAAATCAGCAGTTGTATTGCATTCTGTGATAGAAGCAGAGTCTGGTGGGATACTGGAAAGCAGTGACAGCATCACGACTAGATAATTCAGTTTAATCTTTGACACAGAAACGGCAAATCTTCATAGCCCACATACATCACAGATAGTCAGAATCCACAATATTCAGAGATAAGTCCAAAACAGCATGTTCCCTTTATAGTGTAGATGTTACAAGATTCGTTGTCATTGTTACAAACCTTAGGTGCTCAGATTCCAGATTGTCAAGAGCATAGCCACTCAGACTCCCTCCTATGAAAATGCAAAGGGCCCCAAATAACTAAATCACAAAGAGACCCTTGATGAGTAAGTTCCTCTCAGATAGCATAGTGACCAGAGCTGGTTGCTGACAGGCAGTGTTGCCACGTCTGCTTATTATAAGTGACTTTGAGTCACAGGTTACATTATTTTGGGATTGTTTTTGAACGTGAAGTAGCTTTTTTGAGTGAAACCCCTTTATTGTCTCCCAGCTCCCCCATAATAAAGCAAAACACAAGTGGTAGGTAGTTTGTCCTTTCCACGCCCACCGTTTCCTGGTATGTGACAGGGAGATTATGATGAAACAGCATGATATATGTGCTCACCATGTTGATTTTATTCACCATGCTAATACCGGGAAGCCCCCAAAAAATACATCTCTCTTCCATGCGGCTAACGAACATAGCTACCAGCATAGCTTGTTAGCCACAAGGCTAGCAGGCCGAGCTGGTGGCTAGCAGGCTGAGCTGGTAACTAACAGGCAGAGCTGGTGAGTGAGTTCAATCTAATGCCATCAGAGAGTACTAGGCATGGTAACTGCTGATACAGATAAGATGAATTTGAGCATAGGCCTAGTGCATGATTCTTGTCAAGGTATAGGCCTGCTAAGAATCAATACTAAAAACCAAGCTAATCTTTTTCATCTTGAAACTGGGTTGTCGGACTAATGGGTCATCCGACTATATCAGACTAGTGGGACTGTCAGACTAGTGAGTTGTCGGACCAATGGGTTGTCGGACAAATGGGGTGTCAGACTATTGGGCAGACCCCGTGGTGGACAGGTAGAGCTGATAGCTACCAGGCAAAGCTGGTGGCTAGTAGGTAGAGCTGGTAGCCAACAGGCAGTGCTGGTGGCTAGCAGACAGAGCTGGTGGCTAGGAGGTAAAGCTGGTACCCGACAAGAAGAGCTAGTGGCTGACAGGCAGAGCTGATAGCTAACAGGGAAACCTGGTGGCTAGCAGGTAGAACTGGTAGCTGGTGTGTGACAGGCAGAGCTGGCAGCTACCAGGCAGAGCTGGTGGCCAGCAGGCAGAGTTGTCCCTTGAAAGAAAAAAAATGAATATTAGGCATTTCAAAAAAAAAAAAAAAATAGAAAAAAATGTCAGTTTGCATTTTTTGGACTATTTAGTGTAAAAGCTTGAAAATTTTGCTTTTCTGTGAATCACTGACTTGTATTTTGTTGTATACCCAATGCTTTTGAGTACATTTGTATTGTATAGGGTTAAAGGAGAAGTCCGGTCAGCAAGGAAGAATCAATGGATCATTATCTATACCTAAAACTAATACGTTTGCGGTGATTTAATGAATTTAGTGTTAATCAGTAAAAAAATTAAAAGTATTAATTTTCGTCGCGATCACTGAGTCTGGGCGCGGGCATTAATGTCCAAATATGGTAACACCTCACTCCTGACGTCTTCTGGAAGTGACGTCACGGTGAGGTAAGCCGAGGGCCATTCTCCACGCTGTACAAGCAAATTCAATAGGAACTATTATACACATCTGCGATCAACAACAATTATTTTGGATTTCGAGAGGACTTCACCATTGAAATTCGCAAGAGCAATTGTTAAAGCAACAATGCCCACGTGCATGGCAGTTGGATGTTGCAATACGTCGGGTAAAAGTGAAAAAAACATTAGTTATTTCACCTTTCCGAGTCATGATCCACCACGAGTTCGTCGTTGGATTGCCAACTTGAAGAGGGAGGATTTGCCATCAAACTTCTGGCCAGAGAAAAAACACGTCATATGTAGCCAACATATGTGGCCAAACCTTTTTATAGGCCTTATTTATTTGTTGCTTTATGGATCCACCTGGCCCAAAAAATTGATAAGTGGAGAATAAATATTTAAAGGGAAAGTCCGGTCATATTCAGAATTCAAACTTCTGAAAGTACTTTAAATATAAAATTATTACATAATGTTCAATAAATAAGTTATTTTAATTAAGAGTAATCTTCATTTGAATGTGCTTTACTGAATGCATCCCTGTTCTATTTTTAAACCTTGTATTATATATTTGTTTATTTCACATTATGGTTACGATTCAAAACATTTTCACCTTTCTAAGATTAAAAACTTACACATTATATAAATTTTACATGTCTTTTTTATTAGTTCAACATACAAAAAACAACTAGCCATCATTGTCAGCTTTTTTAACCCAAGATAAACTCCATCATCACTAGGATATTTTTTCCTAATGGCAAGAACTACACAAGATGGTATGACCCGTCTATTTTTTTTACCAAGCCTGTCGTACAGCCATAGAGTGAACTGTCTATACACTGCCAGCCACATAAGTCTGTTTGGTGCTGGATTTGGTGGCATTTCATTATCATAGAATTAACACATAGTTATTAAGGCAAGCCGTAACACAAGCATCATTCAGGCAAATTGTTTGCACTTCCTCCATTATCATAGTGCAAGCCTGTTGTGAATAGTTATCAGTTTTTTTTCAGAATCCGGTCTATTTCACGACAGCAACATGATTCATCTACAGTCATCATCAAGTTACAGCTTCCACACGAACACCAAAACAAGTCAAAAAGCTGGTTTTGTTCGGTTGGTGGCTCCTCGGTTGATGTATTTCTCTTGTCCTTATCAACATCATCATGAGGGTGAGGCCCTGCCTGAAAAACTAGAAATAAATTAAATCAGTTGGACCATCTTATAACAGTTAACAAATTGATAAAAATAATTATATAAATAAGATAATTTAATTTGGTTGTAGGCCTAAATGTGTAGGGCCTACATTTTAATTATCATTAATATGATAATTAATATGATCTATGTAGTCTATAATAAAGTATTTTAATTGATATTGACACTGAGATATTTGATCGGCAAGAAGAACAAACTGAGAAGAATAACACAACAATAAGGAGACGATGACAGGGGCCTGCCACAACACCACAGCCGCAGCAGACAGTTTCAACTCACATCGTCCCTTTTTGGTCTCCTTGGCTCAAACTGGTATGGCTGTATTTCGTCAAAAGTCAGGTTGCTATCAAGAAAGTCTTCCATATATTCCAAATCGCTATCAAATGGTGATGATAAATCCACGGAGCTCCCATCGCTGTCGCTATTAAATCCATTACTGCAGTGGCGGCTGGTGAAAAAAAATCTTGGTGGGGCTGGCCAATAGATTTCCCTGCCTAACCCAGTACATGCATTTAAATTAAAAGTCGGAAAATTACTACGATTCCACAATAAGCATTTAATTAAAAAAAAAAAAAAACATTGTTCACAAAGGATTATTTTGGTGTTTTTGTCTTGTTAATCCTTTTCACAGACTCATGCAAGAGGGTTTGCATACATTGTACATGTACGTATATTATTACAAAACAAACGTTTACGTCTTGACTATAATATATGTATCCTAATTTTTTAATTATATAATGATTTAAGTAGTAGAACAATGACTAGTGCAAAATTAAGTTGTATTTACCAGAGATGAAGTGTAGACTGCAAATTCTATCTTAGTATGATGGCTCCCACAGTCCATTGGCATCCTGCATCCTTTTCATTGAAATGATCCATTTCTTTCTTATTTCTTTGTCCTTCGGTAAACGAAACAAACGTACATCCGACGATTTGGAATGCTTCTGTGTGCAACCGGGAGCACAACAAGTCGTAGGCATTGTTTAGATTCCAAAAATAAACTAAAAGTACGCTCTAATTCACCCGTTTTGTCACGCTGGTAAGCGAAAACAGTGCTGTGTTTGCCGTCCAACGTTACCCGGATGTAGCGCGGATGTAGCTCGTGACGTCACGCGTGAAGTGCACCTATCACTGTGCAGCTAGGGCTACTACTCCAGGAGCCCCAAAGCCATTCATTTTGGCGATGCTGATTGGCCAAATATTTATAAATCTTCCCTAGCAACAGTATACGATTGGTTATTTCGCTACACTTGTAGGGCTACTTCAGTCACAGCCCCAAAAATGTAGAAGAAGAGAAATGATACGTTCTGTTGGTGGAAATGCACTGTTAAATGATAGAGTAAATCAGTAGAAGTGTTTTAATAATTCTTATTACATGTAGCCACGTACTATTAGGTAAAAACTGACATTAATAATACTTTTAAAATCTATATATATTTTGACTTCTCCCCTCCACATCTAGGGAGGGCAGCGCCCGAGCGCCCCCTATGGGCCAGCCGCCACTGTATTACTGTCTGCTTCGCATACTGCACTAGTCGTCGCCATCTTGGATAATAGCGCGTTGTGACAAACACCAGATACAGCATTGGGACTTGCTCGACAGCCGACACCGCACCATGACATCACAAACTGGGAGGTGGCAGTACTGTTCTTTGACGAACATGGACGTCTCCAGTAAAGTACATTCAAATGAAAATTACTAAAATAACTTATGATTTATTGAACAGTATATAATAATTTTATATTTAAAGTACTTTCAGAAGTTTGAATTCTGAATTTGACCGGACTTCTCCTTTAATAAATTTCAGGCACCTCTGAAAAGGTGTTCCAGCTTTGGAGTGGACGGAAAGGCATTTCCAATTTTACTCAGGTTTTCAGACAGGATTGAAATATTGAACCAGTTGACAAGTTGTGACTCTTCCTATAAATACCTGCCTCTTACAGGCAGTCTCCGCCAGATTGTTTGAAACCTAGGGGGAATAGTAGTCCAGCGTTGTTGTCTGCATCACCTGTCAATAACCCTGTTTTTTCGTTTTGGGAGTTTCCTGTCTCGCCTTGCCTTCGCTCGGACACCTCATCGGCTTTCAAACTGCTGGACACAACTTGGACTGTTTTTCGACCACGCACATAGCCCAGCCCTATGAACCTGTCTGCAATCTTATAGCAGCCTTCCCATGTATAACCCTTGCTTGTCTGACGGACATGCTTTCTGCCTCAATCCTTTTCAGCATGTCATCTCCTGCTGTAAGCAACCTGCCATTAGCTCAACCTGTCTTCTGTTCTCCCTGGACTCTTTCCTGCCTGCACCACGTTTACGTTTATTTGTTTTATCTTTAAAAAAAAAAAAATTAAGTGCAAATACCATGTCCAACGGAATTTTCAGATTTTCTGTCCACCTCTGCATTACAGTATGATTTAAAGTTTAAATAAAAAAAGAAGACATATCCAAATGACGGGAAAAAGCGTACTAAAATTAATGAAGATCCTTGTCATATTTCTAAGTCCTTATAGTGTTTTTTGTGACAAACTGAATTCTTTGGACATTGAAAAGTCCCACTTGCCTTTGTGACATCTCATAACTGAAATGCAGCGTAAAAAAGCAAGTCATTAAGCTGAGTGAATTGTCCAGAGCCCTGCAAGATGGGCTTTTGAAAGGATAAATAGAAGTATTTGCTATGTAATTTAAAGTTCACAACATCTCAACTTTTCAAATTCTGAAATAGAAGTTCGAAGCCATCAAAAGTTCTTTATTCAAACTGAAACACTGGGGATAAAGAGAAAAAAATGGAACAAAAACTTCATAGATTAAACCAGCAGTAAGTTTTCTCAGCTGTCAACATTTTAGAGTTTGTTACTCTAAGTTTGTTCGATTTCTACTTAACAAGACTTTGAAACTAATTGATTACTAGTCTTTAAAGGTCTTATTAAACATGCTCATATACACTGGCACGTTTTGTGTGGGTGACATTGCTGTCTGCCCACGGGCACATAAAGAAGTTTGGACTACATGTGAAATTCTCTACTTCAAATTTCTGTGTATTTAGGATAGTCACTTCTCGACTAGGTTATTCTGTACGAAAGAGCGAGTTTTTGATAGAAAATTTGACATTTTTATAAAACATTTACTTTATTCAAAGAGTGCTTTAATGTTTTCTCAGCATTATGTTCTCACTGTCTATATCAATATAGGTTTACATTTTAGTTTATAGCATCTCTGTTCTAACTGGAACTTATTCTACTGTTTGCGAAACCAGCTCTGTACATCAAACCATTCAAACTGAAAAACGTGTAATAGCCACATTGGCCCAAAGGGGAAACATAGTTGTTTTCCCAAATTTGGCTCTCTAATGCTACTGTACGTTCACACTAAACACCACAAAAAATTCGGGAAATATTTGTGTTCTCCGTCTGCCGTTGGTTGCTTTACATTTTGCCTCTATCTCACAACAATTTGTCTGGACGATGCGGCCGAAATTTTGCTCAGCTCGCTACACCAGGTCAGCAAATAGGAGGAGGTTGCCGGTTTCTGTTGTCTGTTCAGCTCAACATGGTGGAGCTTGATTTTACCGAGTGAGTCACGGTGCTGTATTTAATGTGGAAAGCCGAACAACAGCGTCAGCATCCCTGGGTTCACCAGATCCTCCAGAGATGGCTGGATGATGTTGCATCTAGCGGTACTTCCATATGTCCAGGACCCAGTATCAGGACTCAGTATCAGGACCTATTGTCCTGCATCGGGGGACGGATCACCCTCCGGTGTTATAGATTAATCTGGTTTCAGCAGCTGGAGAACGCAGATGTTATTGTGGATATGGCTCTTCAGCACTCCTTTACCGAACCGGGAAACAAACAATCCATGTTCAACTTTAAGAACTACAAATGATTGCAACGTATACTCTGATCCATAAGATCTAAAGAAATCCTCATTTGAAAGGTATTTAATTGCTGTCATGTTTCAAATAATCCCTGCAAAACCGCAAACAGCCAGCTGCTGATCTTGTTCCTATTTATGAGTTGTTTCAGCACCTGAGAAGAGCATGGATTAATCACTAGGAGCCAACAAAATGTTGAAGAACCAAATTAAATAAAATGTTCAAGAACAATTGGCTTTAGCATTTCATACTCTCCCATCCTGTGTGACAGTTATTTCAAGGCATTACCATGAGGCTGAAACACTTGTGGAAACTTATGACCGGGTTGCAAGCCAATGTAAATAAATGGGTCAAATAAAACATATGACTGAAATGTATTGAAGAGCCCAGTTGTGGCAATAATACGTTTCCCCCTCTGTAGTAGCAACACTGTGGACCAAAGTTGCTATTACACATGTTTCAGTGGGAATAGGTTGACATATATATATTAGAGCTGTCAGTTTTAACACGTTGACTTTGTTATACCATAATGGGAAATTTTTTTTTCCTCACGTTAATTGCTCGTCAAACACACACACACACACCGTTGCCTATGTTTTTTTTCCACGCAGCGCTCTCCGGACTGTGTTTCTTTTACCCTCGGCGCTTTCCATAGTTCCAAGAATGCTAAGTGTGCAGTAGAGACTGTAGCATAACAGACCCTCGATCACTGTTACCAAGTCCGCTTATTATAAGCGACTTTGGGCTTCTCTTTTCTAAAGTTGCCTGTAAATTCTGTGAGCTGCGGGTTATGGTTTTTGGGCTTGTTTCTGAAAGTGAAGTCGCTTATTTGGGCTCTAAAATAAATGACGATAAACACGAGTTATAAAGAGACCCCCTTGCACTGCTGCACTACAGACACTGAGTATAACCAGCTGAAACTTTCCTCCACCTCATTACGTGCTGGAGTGCATCCTGCGTCGCCGCCATATTGGCAAGGCTTTTTCTACTCTAAACTGACATAGCAGCCGACGGGAGTAAAGGCAGACGGAACAATGTTGCCTGTATTTTCTGCAGTTTACGGTTGCAGGGTCCAGTGACAGCCCCAAAACATCACTGCTCTAGAGGAAATCTGCATGGAGGAATGGGCCAAAATACCAGCTACAGTGTGTGCAAACCTGGTGAAGACTTCCAGGAAATGTTTGACCTTTTTCATTGCCGACAAAGGTTATGCTACAAAGCATTGAGTTGAACTTTTGTTACTGACCAAATAAATAAATTCTATAAAAATCATAAAATTTGATTTCCTGGGTTTTCCCCTCATTTTGTCTCTGATAGTTTAAGTGTATCTATCATGAAAATTACAGACCTCTCATCTTTCTAAGTAGGAGAACTTGCACAATCAGTGGCTGACTACTTTTTTTGCCCCACTGTGTGTATTCTTCTATATAAATACTTCTATATAAAATTGCTAGATGCATTGAGACATGTCTGTCTTATTTTGGGCTGGAGTGGGAGTATTTGCTTTTGTTTGGGGTGGCAGACAGAGGCATTCGCCCAGGGCACCATTCATGCAAGGACGACTGCTGTTAACACTGAAAAGGGAAAAAGTGTGAAGATACGCTGTGTCTGAACATGCTGCATCAAAAAAAATCACAACGAAATAGAGAAGCCAGTATATGTGAAAAGACATTACATGTTACACATTCTTCGGGTTTTAGGTTCCCAGGATCACCTGGGAGTCCAGACCTTTGTAGTGATCAGAAGGCTCAGGGAATAGAGGCAAAATGATGTCTGGGTGAGATCAGTCATGTTAACTTGAGGATGGAAATTGTTCAGACAGCGTAAAAAAATCAGAAATGAGGGGAAAAAGTCCCAACAGCAACAGCTCCATCATATGCAAATCCCCCCAAATATATGTATAAATCTATATATCTATATAATATATGTGTGTTACCACCAGCTATTTGCTAGCATGTACATTCGGTGCCAGCACAAGATTAACTCGGATGGAGAATGAGGTAATATATTTGTTATTCACTAAGAAAATAGGAGCACTGATGTAGATTAACAAAAACTTTGTACATTTCTTTTCGTAAACCAAAGAAGCTGAGGTATACAAACCAGTTTATGTTCACGCAAGGACCCCTAACATTTTCTTTCTGGAGAGATAAAAACAAAAAAATCATAAGAAACTGCATGAAATTTTGATTCAAAGCTGAACAGAGGGGTCTTTCTCTTCTCTGAGCGAACCGTTGCAGCTACAACACATTGGTCAAGCTAGAAAAAAAAGTCAGACAGTGCAGATGGTGCGTTACACACCAAAGACACAAGGGCAACAGGCATTCTGCTGCCACACACATACAGGAGATATACAAAGCTGGGTTCTTGTACAAGCAGAACAATTAACAATTATAGATAAAAATGTGGAGAATATAGAATTTGCCTCTTGTCAGTCCCCTCAGTGCAGCTTTACATGGTTGAATCCTTAATGCCTAAATGTATCTACTATTATTTACATTGTGGTGATTAAGCAAATGCTAAATTAAATATAGATTGTGTCATAAAAATATCACAATAAATAGACATCAATATAGGTATTTAGTATGCAAATTTGTGAAATTTTGCTTATTTGGGATATCACTGACCACTAGGTAATTCCTTGTAATTCCGTTATGAGCCTTTGTACACTTTGAATATACAGATCACCTGGCCTTAGGGCTGGAAGTGGTTTAAAGCAAATTCACATTACCCAAAAAGGGGATAACATCACCACAGTCAAATTAGGTGGTGGCAGCGTCATTCTGTGGGACCAGAAAAGCTGACATTTGAAAACAAATGGATTTATAGAAAAAACCCTGCTGCTTTTAGCGTCACATGGCCCGATCTTAGGTGTATATTTTGAATAAATGAAAAAAGAGAAGAGGAGATGCTATTCTGCAGTAGCCTACTCGCGTTTTTTGTTAACTTGTAAAAGTTCAATCGATGGCATCTTACAGAGTAGGAACCTTTACATTACCATCTCTGCAGTTTGTTTGAACACCATCTGCTCATAATTCTAAAGAGCTTTCTTTTTTTTTGTCCTGTCTGGCAATGTGGCGATACCAATTGTTGTCTTAATGCCAAAAAGAGCCCAATATATTTTACTTTCACAAGTGGAGCCTTACTGCTTTTGCCATAGTACTCCGCTTGATTTATATATGCAAGAAGCTTTATTAGATTTTATGCTGGGACTATTTCATGTTCAATGGACACTGAAATGGGAAGGTAAAAGGGGGGGGAGGAGAGAAACAGATGATACAAAATGCTAAAAGGGAGAAAAGGGAGAAAAGGTGAAAGAGAAAGAGGAGAGGAAAGGGAAAGAGCAATATGACATTTTCTGAGTCTGCTTCTACACCTGCAGATATATATATATATATATATATATATATATATATATATATATATATATATATATATATAAAAGAACAGCAAACCAAAAAGATGAGGCATTACAGGTACAAACAACCAACGCCTTGATACCATCACTGAAGAATATACAGTATTAGTTAATACAACATGTATGAAGTGACAGCAAAGGATAATAATAGGGGTTTTCTATGGAGCTTAAAACAGTGACAGCTTGCAGCAACATTGAAAAGAGATTTGGCATTGTAAAATCAAACATTGAAAAATCAAACATTGTTAGAAAGTAAAAACTTGTGATGATATTCTCATTTTATGCTGCAGCTTTTTTTCAATGAGCGATGTTTTCATTGTCACTGCAGAGTTCCTTCAGGTACGTCACTACAAGCTGGCACTGTTTTGCTGTCGGGGGCGGTGTTAAATTGAAGGTCCCTTCATGAGGCAGACAAAGAGCAAAGAGCAGGCTTTACTTTTACGAAAGCCTGCTCTTTGCCGCCGCATCGCCCTTATGACTGCGCCATTGATCTGTTGCCTGGCGCTCCGCTGCCAACCAGCCGACTTTATAACATATCGAGGTCGGAACGTCAGGCGCTGGAGAAATACATTGGAGAGTCCCTCGCTGCGGGGTTAATTTGACCATCCTCCTCTCCATTGGGCGCGGGGTTCTTTTTTGTGGGGAAGAAAGACGGTTCCCTCCGTCCGTGTATCGACTACCGAGGGCTAAATCAGATCAGCGTTAAAAACAAGTATCCTCTTCCGCTGCTATCGTCTGCCTTTGAACCTTTCCAGGACGCGGTCATTTTCACCAAGCTTGACCTACACAACGCTTATCACTTGGTTCAAATTAGGCGGGGGGATGAGTGGAAGACGGCTTTTAAGACTCCTCTTGGTCATTTTGAGTACCTAGTTATTCCGTTCGGGCTGTGTAACGCCCCATCAGTTTTTCAGGCCCTCGTCAACGATGTCCTACGGGACTTTCTTAACAAATTCGTTTTTGTTTACCTTGACGACATCCTGATTTATTCTCGTGATCCTGTCCAGCATCAACAACATGTCTGTTTAGCAGTTTGTTTTAGAGATAGATGCTTCTGACACAGGGGTTGGAGCGGTTCTATCCCAACAGTCTGATCATGATCAAAAGCTCCATCCATGTGCCTTCTTTCCCCGTTGGTTATCTCCTGACAGACTTACAACTTCTTTGTTTAGCCATTTTTTCCCCGGTATTCTAAAAATACCAAAACAAAAATCTAAATTCTCACCAAATCCCAAGTAAAGTCAAGAACTGGCCAAACTTAAATAGCTATAAAGTAGTATGCAAGGGAAAATCTTTCCAAGTGTGGACATCCCATGGGAATCACCCTACAATATCAGACTGTACAATGCTTGAAGAAACAAACAAACAAAAAAGGGGACCAGGAAAACGGGAGCTCCATCTCAGACTCTACAAGCTTCAACTGGCAAGTCAGCTGTTAAAGCTGAATGTGCAATTACAAGAAGACCTAAGAAGTATGGCGGGTTTAAATGGGCTGCCAGGTGAAAGCCTGTTGGTAGCATCTAATCGACCACAACTCTTCTGGAAAAATGGTTCTTTGGATGGATGCAACTAAAGTATAGGTGTTTGCCTGATTGAAACTCCTCAAGTAGGTCATTACTTTGTAAATGTTCACAGCGTTGATTAGCAACTACTTTCTCAAGAATTTTAGATAAGAAAAGAAGATTAGATATAGGTCTGTAATTTACTAACTCATCTTGATCAACAGATGATTTCTTAAGTAAAGGTTTAATAACAGCTACTTTAAAAGCCTGTGGTACATATCCATTTACTAAGGATAGATTATCCATCCATCCATCCATCCATCCATCCATCCATCCATCCATCCATCCATCCATCCATCCATCCATCGTCTTCCGCTTATCCGGGGTCGGGTCGCGGGGTAGCAGCTTCAGTAGGGAGGCCCAGACGTCCCTCTCCCCAGCCACTTGGGCCAGCTCCTCAGGAGGAATCCCAAGGCGTGCCCAGGCCAGCCGAGAGACATAGTCCCTCCAGCGTATCCTGGGTCTTCCCCTGGGCCTCCTCCCGGTGGGACGTGCCCAGAACACCTCACCAGGGAGGCGTCCAGGAGGCATCCTAACCAGATGCCCGAGCCACCTCAACTGGCTCCTCTCGACGTGGAGGAGCAGCGGCTCTACTCTGAGTCCTCCCCGGATGACTGAGCTCCTCACCCTATCTCTAAGGGAGAGCCCAGACACACTATGGAGAAAACTCATTTCTGCCGCTTGTATCCGGGATCTCGTTCTTTCGGTCACGACCCAAAGCTCATGACCATAGATGAGGGTAGGAACGTAGATCGACCGGTAAATCGAGAGCTTCGCCTTTTGGCTCAGCTCTCTCTTCACCACAACGGATCGGTACAGCGCCCGCTTCACAGCAGACGTCGCACCAATCCGCCTGTCGATCTCCCGCTCCATCTTCCCCTCATTCGTGAACAAGACCCCAAAATACTTAAACTCCTCCACTAGGGGTAGCACACCCTCCCCAACCCGGAGAAGGCACTCTACCCTTTTCTGGCTCAAGACCATGGTCTCAGATTTGGAGGCACTGATTCTCATCCCGGCCGCTTCGCACTCGGCTGCGAACCGCTCTAGTGAGAGCTTTAGATCACACCCTGATGAAGCCAATAGGACCACGTCATCCGCGAATACCAGAGACGCAATCCTAAGGCCACCAAAATGGATCCCCTCAACACCTTGGCTGCGCCTAGAAATTCTGTCCATAAAAGTTATGAACAGAATCGGTGACAAAGGGCAACCTTGGCGGAGTCCAACTCCCACCGGAAACGAGTCTGACTTAGTGCCGGCTATGCGGACCAAACTCTGAGACCGGTAAGACCTAACAGCCCTTATTAAAGGGCCCGGTACTCCATACTCCCAGAGTACCCCCCACAGGACCCCCCGAGGGACACGGTCGAATGCCTTCTCCAGATCCACAAAACACATGTAGACTGGTTGGGCAAACTCCCATGCCCCCTCCAGGATCCTGCTGAGGGTGTAGAGCTGATCCAGTGTTCCACGGCCAGGACGAAAACCACACTGCTCTTCCTGAATCCGAGATTCGACTATCCGACGGACCCTCCTTTCCAGAACCCCGGAATAGACCTTACCAGGGAGGCTTAAGAGTGTGATTCCTCTGCAGTTGGAACACACCCTCCGGTCCCCCTTTTTAAATAGGGGGACCACCACCCCAGTTTGCCAATCCAGGGGAACTGCCCCCGATGTCCACGCAATGCTGCAGAGCCGCGTTCACCAACACAGCCCCACAACATCCAGAGCCTTAAGGTACTCAGGGTGAATCTCATCCACCCCGGAGCCTTGCCACCGAGGAGCTTTTTAACAACCTCGGCAACCTCAGCACCAGAGATGGGAGAACCCGACCCAGAGTCCCCAGGCTCTGCTTCCGCATGTTGGTGGGATTAAGGAGGTCTTCGAAGTATTCCGCCCACCGATGCACGACGTCCCGAGTCGAGGTCAGCAGCACACCACCCCCACTGTAAACAGTGTTGGTACTGCACTGCTTCCCCCTCCTGAGACGCAGGATAGTGGACCAGAATCGCTTTGAAGCCGTACGGAAGTCTTTCTCCATGGCCTCTCTGAACTCTTCCCATGCCCGAGTTTTTGCCTCGGCGACCAGCCGAGCCGCCTGCCGCTTTGACTGCCGATACAGTTTTTAGACATGATTAAGGATAGATTAATCATGTCTAAAATAGGACCACTGATCAAAGGGAATACCTCCTTAAACAACTTGGTTGGGATTTGGTCTAATATACAGGTAGAAGGTTTAGATGAAGCTAAAATTTTAGATAGCTCTGATAGCTCTACTGCTTCTAAACAGTTCAGACACTGCGCAGGTTCTAAAGATTCCTCCAACGCTGCCTCACTTACTGAGGATGAGGTAATCGTGTTTGGGAAGATGCCAATTATTTTATTTTTAATGGAATCAATTTTATTTATGAAGAATCCCATAAAATCATTACTGCTAAGAGCTAAGGGAATGGATGGATCAACGGAGCTATGACTCTGAGTAAGTTTGGCAACTGTACTGAAGCGAAATCTAGGATTATTTTTATTCTCCTCAATTAATGATGAAAGATATGCTGCTCTAACTCTGCAAAGGGTCTTGTTATACAACAATAGACTGTCCCTCCAGATTAAGTAGGATTCCTCTTGGTGTGTAAAGCGCCATTTTCTCTCCAATTTCCTAACATTGTGCTTCAAGGAACGCAGCTCTGAATTAAACCAGGGAGCCAGCTTCCTGTGAATAATCACCTTCTTTTTCAAGGGAGCTACATTGTCTAATGCAGAACGCAATAACGAAGTCACACCGTTAACAAAGACATCTATTTGTGAATGGGAAGAAAATACATTGCTGCTATCTGCAGGGTATTTCTGCAATACTGACGATATTAAAAGGGAGACAGACTCTTTAAAGTTTGATGCAGCATTGTCCGATAAAGATCTACTATAATGGAACCCTCTTTTGGGGGTGGA
Organism: Fundulus diaphanus; assembly: GCA_037039145.1. Taxonomy (NCBI): domain Eukaryota; kingdom Metazoa; phylum Chordata; class Actinopteri; order Cyprinodontiformes; family Fundulidae; genus Fundulus; species Fundulus diaphanus. Next base: position 43,799,677 of record CM073122.1, read on the forward strand.
GAACTCAGTTAGATTAAACTCAAATGTTATTAAAAAATTATCAGATAGGACAGGGTTGAGAGGAAATACTGTTAATTCTTCACAATCAATGGTATGTTAGCACAAGGTCTAAAGTATGGAGCCAAGAGGTTTATGCACATTTTGAGCAAAACCAATTTAATCTAGGATAGTTTTAAAGGTTACACTAAGGTTATCACATTCTGTGTCAACATGAATGTTGAAATCCCCCACTATAATAACCTTGTCAGTGTTTATCACCAAATCAGATAAGAAGTCTGACAACTGATCCAAAAACTGAGTGTAAGGGCCCGGTGGACGATACAAAACAAAGAGGTTTTATTGCTTTGCAATTTTGATGAGGGAAATTGAGGGTTAAATGTTCTGCCATAGGTGAAAACTTTAAACACATGTTATTTTTCTTTAATTTCCTATATATGTCGACAATGTGAGACTATACCAGAAATACCTCTATTTAAGTGAAGTTTATGTAGAATGGCAGCATCATTCTATGGGGCTAGATGAAAGAACTACACCCTAAATTCAATAATAAAAAGTACAGGTGACCGATATACCTGCATCGTAAGCCACCTCAGTTTGGCGTAATGAACTGAAATTCATTGCGCCAAATGAAATTGTTGATATTTTTGGGGTTTGGTGGCCTAGTGCATTCTAAGAAGGCTGCAAGTACCCGGTTCCATCTCTGCAGACTGCCACTGTGAAACCCAGAGCCAGACCCTTTATTCCAGATTGTTGCCTGGCACCCATTGCCACCACTCAGAGTGGCAGCCCACTGCTCCCTAAGGGGTGGGTCAAAGCCAAATATCTTCCCTATTTCTTTTTCTTGGCCTTCAGTCATAAAAACACCATGAAGAATGAAATAAAACAAAAACGTGGAGGTTTAGGCTGCCATTCTGTCTCTTTATGATATTTTCAAAATTAACGAACTGGCTATATAAATAAGTTCATCATAGTAGGCAACAACCAAGAACACCCCTGCAACGTCTATAGCTTACTGAACCAAAGTATAAATGCCTGTGTAACATATCTGGTGAAAACGATATCCGGATCATGTAACAGATTGACTGACTGTGAACAACTACTTCTAACTTTGAAAATGATTTCAAATTCAGTTCATAGTGATGTAACTGTCTTGTAGCTTTTATGCCGTCACGCCCTTTGCATTATTATTGCCAATCAATGTTCCTCTAACCGTTTTTATTTCATTTACCCCTGTCAGTACTTAGCCTTCTTTCCTCTGTGGGAGAAGGGTCCACAGGAGCTTGCTGAGCATACATTCCTAACAGAATCCCTTTTCAAATTAAATTAAAATGACCCCCTAAGCTCATAGCCAAAGGCTCTTATGACAACTTAATTCATAATTCAGTGCTGAGCCAGGGCCTTGAGGCCTATAATGACGGCCTAAATGGAAGAGGGATGCTGCTAAATGGGCTGTTTGTTTGCACCTAAACCTCTTTACAGGCCGCAAGTCCACAGCTCAGCATAGTGCTGGTGAGGTGGAGGAAAGGTGATGAAGAGAGGAGGGGGAGGGAGAAGTCAATTTGCTGACCACCTGCTTTCATGTCTCAGGACGGCGATCGCAGCTCCACCATGCCGACGATCGGGGAGGGTTCCTGTATTTTAACAGCATCCGAAAACACTCAACAGGTCAGAGAATTGGTTAATGGGAGGGAGACTTTCAGCATGTCTCTCAGCAACCTAGACAGGCTCAGAACAAGAGAATGCTGCTGGTGGAAAATGAAAATGACTCGGAGAAAGAAAGGTTTATACTTTAAAAGATGTGGAGGAAAGCACTTTGAGTCAAATAGAGAGAGCAAATATGTAAAGAACAGAAAATAACTTTAACCAGGATTTGTTTTGTTGGATTTGACTGACCTTTTATTTTCTACAGCAAAAAGAGAAAAATAACGAAGTTATTAGAAAATGTTAACTATGCCATCACAATTCTGTCTACTGTTATACAACAATGTTGATTATCTACTATTGACTATCTATCCTGGCATTACATGATAAAGCCAGTAGTGGAAAATGCTTTATTTTCTACGATAGCCATGTAACTGATTTCCTTTTCTTTCTTGTATTTCTTGCCATACTTAAAAAACACGTTGGAATAGAAGAGAGATATTCTGCCTTTGTTACCGGTGTTCATGTTCCAGTATCTAGGAGAACCACAAAGTAAAAGCATCCTTATGTATTATTTGTACCCAAGTAAAAATGGTTTATATATATATATATATATATATATATATATATATATATATATATATATATATATATATATATATATACATACATACATACATACATACATACATACATACAAAAACCACACACACAGCAAACAAAGATCCTAAATAATTGCTAATAATTTCTTCATCATGAAATTAGTTTAGCTGAATTAATGTTGTATTCCACCAACTGTGTGCCTGTGACTGTCAGAACATGAAGCTGTTCTTATTTAGCTGTTTTAAAACTTAGCAAGCTTCTGAAGTAAATGCATTTTTAGATCTTTTGGCTTTGAATATTTCACTGCATGTTGGTAACTTTGGATTCAATTTCTTTTCCCATTCAGGGGTTCATATTCTCTAGCACTGTTTTGGAACTCTCTCATTCCCTGAAAATGTATACAAAAAGGCTAAGGAATAGTAGATATACAGGACTGTCTCAGAAAATTAGAATATCGTGATAAAGTTCTTTATTTTCTGTAATGCAATTAAAAAACATGAAATGTCATACATTCTGGATTCATTACAAATCAACAGAAATATCGCAAGCCTTTTATTGTTTTAATATCGCTGATTATGGCGTACAGCTGAAGAAAACTCAAAAATCCTATCTCAAAATATTAGAATATTTCCTCAGACCAAGTAAAAAAAAAATTATAACAGCAAAACAAAATCAAACATTTGAAAATGTCCATTAATGCACTCAGTACTTGGTTGGGAATCCTTTTGCACAGATTACTGCATCAATGCGGCGTGGCATGGAGGCAATCAGCCTGTGGCATTGCTGAGGTGTTATGGATGCCCAGGATGCTTCAATAGCGGCCTTTAGCTCATTTGCATTGTTGGGTCTGGTGTCTTTCAGCTTCTTCTTCACAATACCCCACAAATTCTCGATGGGGTTCAGGTCAGAGGAATTGGCAGGCCAATCAAGGACAGTAATGCCATGGTCAGTACACCAGTTACTGGTGGTTTTGGCACTGTGGGCAGGTGCCAGATCTTGGTTGTGCAGCGTTTCCTGCCACATTTCCCCCTTCCAACACACTTTTTGTGAATGTGCTTTGAAACTGCACTCTGTGAACAGCCTGCTCTTTGAGAAATTTCTTTTTGTGTCTTACCCTCCTGATGGAGGGTGTCAATGATGGTCTTCTGGACAGCAGTCAGATCAGCAGTCTTCCCCATACTTGTGATTTAGTTTACTGAACCAAGCTGAGTGTTTTTCAAGGCTCAGGAAACCCTTGCAGGTGTTTCGAGTTAATTAGACGATTCAAGTGATTAGTTGAATAGCCTACTAGTATACTTTTTCACGATATTCTAATTTTCTGAGACAGTCCTGTAATGCATTCCTGTTTTGTGGGAGTTGTTGATTCTGCTTGACCCCTCATTCACACATACTCCTTCATCTGTGCGTTCTCTGTTACATCACAAATAAAAGCCATTCTAATCAATAGGGCGTTTCCCACCAGCTCCGTGGTGCTGCGGCATCACAGAGAACCCTCCTCTGTTGTCCGTCAGAAATACGGATCAAGTCTATCTGTAACAGATGACAGATTGAAATTCATCACTTTCTAAAAACCAGATGAGCCAGACAGTAAGTCAGACGCAGGAAGTGTAAAGCGGTATTGGTATTGTTTCAAAATAAAGGGGGGGGGGGGGCTGTCTGGATGCATGAACAAATCCAATTTGTATTTATGCATGCCACATTTTGCAATGACAGGACGGAGCGTACCAGGAACATGGTCAGCATGAAGTCAGTGTAGTCAGCTTGACTCTTGGCTCTGCTCCCCTCGTTAACCCAAGCAGCATCACCTGCTGCTGCTAATCACCAGTTGTTTGCACCTGTGCTCCTGCCTATATATACCTGCCTCTCCCTGTGTGTTGCTGCCAGATACTTGCAAGCCTTTGTGTGAGTAGACCATCAAGCATTCCTTGTTTGTCTGCCTGTGTCTGACCCAGTTTAGTTCTGCGTATTCTGCCTGTTTTGCCTCGTCCCTGTCAGACTCTCCTGTTGATCTCTGATTCTGGATACCAGACCTCCTGATCGTTTCCTGAAAAAGCCTGCCGACTTGCCCACTGGTTACCTCAGCCTGTGTTCATGTTCTAGAGACCGAACTACCAGACTGTCCTCTAACCAAGCGTGTTTGGTTAGCACTCTGGTACCTCTGCCCATGCCTGACTCATCGTGTGTGACCCAAGCCTGTAGTACAGATTCCGCTCTTACCCAAGCTCTGCTTAAAGCAGATCCCTCAAACGGTGCTTTGCAACAGAAGCATCGAGCAAGTGAAGGCCTTGCAGAGCAACCTCCCTTATTCAGAATTTTTCCTTAGTGCAGTCCTGACTTTTTCCTGCCGTTCAACACCTTTTTATTTAAATAAAACCTTTAAACCTACTCCATTGTTCTGGCTGCATTATCGGGTCCTCTGCTTGGTGCACAGCAGTAAAATCTATTTTTTTCTTGACGTTATCTGCAAGGTGGCAATCTTCGTTAAATAATTTCCTGAAAGGGTTCTGAGGCCTCAGTGCTGAGCCTTTTTTCACAGGCTCTACTTATGCCGGGCATACACTGCACGATATTTCCAGTCGTGGTACTCATATACATCTCAAACTGTACGACGAAACCGCAGGGTTTAAAAGTTCACTGCTCACGATATCCATTCTTACACTGTGCGTCCCGACGCTCTGATGCGACCTGACTGCTCACACAGTATGTTCAAAAACCACACGTTGGACTCAGCCCCGTAGAGAGATGGCACTACTCGGACTCGTCTATCTGGAAGCCAAATGTCAACAGTAGAAGAAGAAAGAGGCGGAAGTGTCGATGCTCACTGTTAAATATGAGGCTTACTAGAACAAACGCGCTGCCTTGGAAATTCTACGAGTTGCTCCTCTGTATTTTGACTCCATGTCACACGTATCGCTGTCGGGGGAAATCGGCTCGTAGATGGGCGTAACTCAGCTTCAACAGCAGGACGCGCTCACGGTCGCTCACGATCCCTCACGATCCCTCACGATCCCTCACGATCCCTCACGAAACATGTTTGATTTTCAACAGACCGTCCGATTCCTGATCGGGAGGTGGTCGTGAGAGGCGAATCGCCCCTCGTTACCCCCTGTATACTACACGACGCAGGACACACGATCAAGCTGAAACTTGTCCCGATCCAAAAAATTCTCGCACGACTGAAGAATCGCCCGAAAAGGGCAAAAACTCGTTCAGTGTATGCCCAGATTTAGGCTTGCTCCACTCCACCTCAGCCTGCTTTGCAGGGGTTTCCATTACTGTTTTTTCCCCATGATGGCACCTACTGTTTTCCTACCTGCTTTGGAACAGATACGATTGAAGCTTAGTAAGGACTACATGTGATGTAAACAGACTGTTGTTCAGCCATTGGTGCGGACAGCCATATGCATAGAGCGAGAAAACCAACCGTTGTTTTCCAAACACGCTACTTACTAGAGAGAATTTTTTTACAGGCTCACATTGAACCATACGACAGTAACGATTAATACTGCTCAGTTCCTGCTAGCTTAAAGGGGACATTAAAAAACAACTTTTTAGGCTTTAAATACATTTTGTTATGTATTTAGTCTCTAGGAATAGAAAAAAATATAATGTACTGTAACCTGGGTAAAATGTCCGGTTTAGTAATATATAAATAAATTAATATATACAAAAATATTGATAAACATATTAAAATCATATTCTCTAAATAAATCTATAATATTAAAACCACATTCTCTATCCTCCGTGTTTACATGTGCTGCCCTTATGACCTCACGCAGCATCAGTCACATGGCCAGGCTCAGCCTTCAGAGGTGCGGGGGAAAGCCAGCTGACAGCTGTGGACAGACCGCATTACTGAGCTCCTGGGAGTCCGTGCTGCCATCCTGTTTTATATAATTCAGATGAACTGGCCAGGTGGATTTCTCTTTGATAATTGATGGCGAGTTGAGGAAATACCGGCTGGGAGCCCAGGACCTGATGTCGTCTACAACTTGCAGCATCACAGTCCCTACTGGTCTGGTAGGAGGCTTGTCACAGCCTGCCCCCCCCCCCCCCCCCCCACACACACACACACACAGATTAATGTCATCCTACTGTCATCCTACTATGGAGAATAATTAATGTACTGTGCAATTCCCCATGAACATTGACTTAACCCTTGTGGGTTGCTGCGTCAGTGAGGACCATCTATAGATGCCATTGCTGGGATTTGGTTTACTGTTTCTGTTACTGTGATATTTGATGTTATATGTTGACTGACATTGAACAAACTTACAACTGTAGTTTTGTAAATATTAGTTTCTTAGTTATTTTTTTCTTTTGTACATTTTTTTCACCCCAATACATGGTGTCATCACCAAACAAAATCTCTTGTGTGCTGTCGTTAATTACTGACCACCAGTTCCAGTAACCGAACCTTACTTCTGCATATGCACTAGTCCACTGATTCCATTTGCTACTATAAGTGCATCATATTAATAGGTGATATCGGTAGACAATTGGAAAACCCATTACAGTAGTCTGTCCAGGTGGTGCATAGATATCCTTATATTATTTTTGGATCATATTGTTTAGGTTATTCAGTTTTCTGTTTTCTATGATGTTTTTTTAATAATTATATCACAGTATTTGCTCCATAACTGTGTTGTGCAATTATACACTGTTTAAAGTTATTTAATGTTTCATAAATAACTCTCTGTCTGTTAAGTATTGTCTGGTGATGATCAGCTCTTAAGCTGATATCAGGACAGTGGTTGAAAGGGATGAATTCAAGCACTAGCGATTTTTTTGACAGCAAACTCTGCACACACATAGAATAAAAGAGTGACAACTTCTCATGTTCAAGAATTTAATAACAGAAATAAAATGAACATCCAGAGAACATCACCATATAATGCTGTTTATCTGAATTAACACTATATTTCGATTAACAAATCCTCTCTACTAGGCTAGTGAAACTTAACTAAACTACTAAGCAAGATGAAGATGAAAAGAAAGCTAAGCTAAGGAACTATTTACATGCAATGGTACACAAAAGACAAAACAAAAGTGGTTGATCATAATCAGAATAATTCAGTGAATCCTTTTCACTGCAGATCTGATTTAAAAAGCATGGAATTAGCCTAACTAATTTTGAGCAACATTTGGCATGTTTTCAACCCATTCACAATGCGAATCCTGAGTTAAACAAAACGTTATTTGATTAAATAACATTTTATTTATAACATCATAAACCTCTGTTGGTCCTTTCTACAGTGTTTCAATGATATGTTACTCTTGAAATAAATATGTGATATAGATGGTAATAGTGTTTGCAAAGATAAAAACACATTTTTCAGTGGACATCTTTTAGACAGTCGTTAAATTTGAACAACCATGTTTCCACTCTAGAAATAGAGTACTCAATAGATTATTACACAATACTGTTTAATGTCATCTGCTCCATTATCTAGTAAAGTGTTGAAACACTGAATAATGGTCCAGTAACCTGAGGTTACTCCATTCTATCTATTTTCCCTTAATCTCATGACTTGTTTGTCAAGGACATCCCATAGATGCTCAACTGGATTTAGATCTGGATAATTTGGAAGCCAAGTCAACACTTTAATCTCCTTGTTAGGCTCCTCAAACCATTCCTGACCTACTCTGGCAGGGTGGATTACATTGCTCAAAAAGGCCAGAGCCATCAGCAAATGCAAAAATAATATGCAGCCTCATCTGCAAACACCTCGCTTTTGTCAGATACTGTCCTCTGAAGACCACTGCAGACCAGGAAAAGTCCACAGCAGTTTTGAGTATGACCTGATCCAGCCGTCTAGCCATCACAATTCTGTAGTTCTCAAGCACGCTTAAGCCCATTGTTTTCTGCTTCTAGCAAATCAACTTTGAGGACACAATGTGCACTTGGTGCTTCATAAATCCCACTAACAGGTGCCAAAATGAAGAGACAACCATTGTTATTGTCTTCACTTGTCTGTTGTCATAGTATGCCAATACTGTGAAAACAAAACATGAGAAAAACAATGTTTAAGTGTTGGTTAAGTTTCTTCTAGATCCAAAATTTTACCTTTTTTTCATTTTCCAAGTGAATTTGTGTTCTTAGTCCCTCCCGTCAGCATGCTCTCCTGCAGGTGTGGCTTAATGTCTGGCATAGTGGATCTCAAGAGGCCAGTCCACCCATGTCCTGTTGTGCCACTACCTTCTTAAACAACTGCGATTTGTCTGCGACTGACCGGCTTACTGTGAGGTTGGTTCGGGAGTGAGCTCTATTAAAAAGTCATTAAAGCTGAGAGAAAGCATGGTGGGCTCAAACCTCTTGGCTAAAGGCGCCTCTGGAAATTACTCCATCTATCATAATTACACCAACTGGACAGTGCCTCACATGGGCCAAGGAACACTGATTCTTCAATGACCTCACCGAACCAGGCTAGGAGGATAAAGGGAGAAGTGACAGAAGGAACACAAAGGTCTGGAAAGTGAAGGTATTAAAAATGAAACTGCACGAAAGGTGGAGGGAACAGGCCCAGAGTGAAGTACTGGGAGGATAGAGTAAGTGAAAGGATCAGTTGGAAAAGATGAAGGCTTTAGGGAGAATAGGTAAAAAAGAAGAAAAGAGGGAGGAGAAGAAAAGACCTTGTTTGATTGCAGGTTAACACTGAAGAAAGTTGCTGTCATAATATAGATCAAATAAAAAAAGAGAGAGCCCATTTTCAAGAATCTGACCGTAGGCTCTGTAACTGTGAACTGATGAGTGTACAGGGAGCAAGTGGCTTTGGTAATTCTGACGCCAGAGGCTAACAGTACTGCTGGAAATTAGGTTGGATTTAGAGAAATGCATTATCTGTGTATGGCATCACTCATGACCAATCAGATAAGCACTTTTCCATGCTTTAAAAGTTAGGAAATTGTATGAGGTAATCAAGCAGAGCATCACAAAACTCTATCTTGAAAGGAAACTGTCATCCACGGGTAGGGAAGCTTCCAAGTGAATATATGGTACCTAAATAAACTACTGAGAGCTGTTGATTATATTTGCTGCTGTGGCCGTAGGGAAGCAGTTGCTCAGCCCAGGAAATTATATTATAAAAATGTTATCGAAGGTTGGCAACAATCACACTTTTTGCTCACATCTCTGACTGTAGCTCATCCTAGGACATTGTGCCTCAAGGAAAGAACAAACTCTGATGACCTAATAATCTTTTATGAAGCCATCACCAATAAACACCTCCGTATTTAAACACATGGATAACTCATGCCTTCCCTTTTCAGGTGTTTCAGTTCATGTAACCTGATCAGTAAGTGATATAAAAATAATTCAACAGATGTCAAACAGATTTTCATCCTCAGCTTCCAAAATACTACACTTATGTTGATTAGGCTTACCCAAATAGTGTGTTGGTTACCCTTTTGCTGCCAAAAGAGCTTTGACCTACTGAGGCGCAGACCAGCACTAATGCCATATACAACAAACTGTGATGCATTCTTTTTGAGACACCGTTTGCTCAGAACCAGCACAAATAATTTGATCTGCATTGGCTTCATTTTGGTTCAGACCACATGGGACTGCATTTACTCCCCACATGTATCAGTGAGTTTTGGCCACCATGTCCATGTTGCAGATTCACCACTGTTACCTCCTTGGGCCTCTTTTGATAGATGAGTCTTCAGTTGGCCCATGCCAGATTTGCTCAGATCTTTCCTTACCCATTTAAAAAAAATCTTTGTGGCAAAATAAGGTTTGAGATCAAAATGTAACATTAATGAAAATAACTTATTGAAAAGCCGAGGCAGTTATTGATGTTACTATAAAAGAAATGCAACTTGTGGGATTGCTAAATCATATAATTACATAGATTCTCTGTGCCATAAATAAATGATGGCCCTGCTTAACTCACCTTTATTACAAAACCCAAAATACACCATCAATAATTTGCTAATTCAACATCAGAACAAAGAATCATCTTTTCTGCAAAGTTTGCGCACACAAACAAGGTATTTTACTTAGTCCCACTTTGCTTATATTCTTCTTTTCATATTGTTGGATTTCAGCTTATGGAAAACATTATATTTGCATCAGACTGAAAATTCTCTTCAAATAGCCTCCCTGGTTTTTAGCTCTTTTATGCCCTACATGGCATGTGACATAGACAGATCACAAGTCCAGTACAAGGCAACACCAAGACGTACAGGACAAAGAACTGTGCATATATGCATTCACAAGGGCAACTTAAAGGGACCAATTAGCCTAACAGTCATGTTTTTGGACTGTGGTAGGAAGTCAGAGTATCCAGAAAGAACCTGTGCATGCACAGGGAGAACATACAAAGACACCAGGACCTGCTGTCTGCAAGGCCAGAACAATGTGCGGCCAAGGGTCTTGTTCAGGGAACCAGAGTGAAGGACTGAGTATCAAACCGCCAACCTTTGCAGTCTCTCCAAGATGCAAATGCTCAACTCCTTAACCACTAGACCACCACTCCCACACCCGTCCCATTAAAGAAATACACTTTTCCAGGCTCAAGTTTTAAAACATAACATTCTGGACATTTGAGCACAAACCATAGTTAGGTTTTATTATCTGTATGCTTCACAATTTCTTTGAAATCAGAGCACCTTCAGTTCCAATTTGGAAGTGTGGTAAATACCTGTTTAACTCCTTTTTTGGCATCTGGACCAACTAAAAATGACCTGTTTGTAGGTATTGATGAAATTTAGACTTGTCAAATCTGGATTTGATTATCCAATGCTAGACCTTGCTTCCGTGTAATTATTTATTTTATTTTGTCTGTTAAAATGAAAAACATGAAAAATCTTTTCACTGCTTTCATCTAAAGAACACCCACTTTAAGAACACCAGGTCCCATTCAAAATCCTAACCTAAGATGTTTTATAAGGCAAAAAAATGAAAGAGAAATTGTCCCTTTGCATTTTTTATTATTAATTTACTTGTGACAGAATAAGGAACAAAGTCTATAAATTTAAATTCAATTTACCTTTTGTACATCTCCAGCATTAGACAATGATAAATAATAAATGGTACAGTCGTGCAAATTGCAGTTTTTTTTTACATGAATCTTTGAATCGACTGCTGCTTCTCTTCTTCTTTTTTTAAACTTGAACATCTCATTATTATCTGGATGTGTCATATTATCTTTTTTTAGTAATTGCACAGTACTTTCTCTAAGATAAGTATTTCTCCTCTTCTGTTCAGCTTAACCTTAAATTGAGCTTTCTTCATATTGTGGTTTTGCATTTCTGAGGGTCTTCTCTAGGATCACTCATTCTTCATTTTTCTATGGGTGTTTTTGATTTGTATCTGTGTGCAATGTGTGCGTTCAGAGATTTTGTCTTACCAAAATGTCATTATGAATGCATATTGACAATAAAGATACTTTTGACCTTTGCTGTAAAATATTTTTCCTCCTTCATAAGTTTATTAATACCACAGCGCTTTTTCAATTAAATTATTGAATATTTGTATGAGATTACTTAATTGAAACTATTGATTACTATTGATGTTATTTATTCATAGTTTGTGTGTTCTCTGTCCATAGAAACCAATATTTATATACTACAGCAGTCCTTTGCTGACTTTACTTCATATTACAGAGAGCAGTGAAAACTGGTCTAAATGGTGAAGAAAGCATATCTAAACACTGAATAAATAGTTTATCTGATTTTACGCAATCCCTGACATCTTCTTTAGTATTCTGAGAAACCTGTTGTGCTGTTGTGTGCCGGTCCTTAATCTGGATTTAGTTACCTGTATGTCTGGACTGATCTGACTCCTCCATTTCTCTGGGCACTGGAATGTCTAAGCCTGGCAGCACTGCCAGCAGGCTGGAAGAAACATCAGCCCGGAGACAAAAACAGGCTCCGAGGGGGACTGGGGTTATTAATGATGACCGCTGGAACTCGGCAGAATGACAAAAAAAGGGAACAAATAGCATGTGAAATGTACACCTGTCTGCCACAATGGCATGAGCCACAGAGGAAGAGGTGAGAGAAGAGGAATCTGATAAAGATGGATGAGAGGGCACATGACACCGTAGAGATAGAAGGGAAGGAGTTGTAGAAGTAAGAAAAAATGAACAGCCTTTCTTTTCTTTATTGTTCCCTCTTTGGGAAAAAGGATTGAGAAAATTAAAGCATCAGCCAGAATATGGAAGAGGAGGTGCAAAACACTGTATAAGAAGAGCAGATCTGCAGAGGTGGAGACGGTGTGTTTGAAAGGAAATATTGTTGAACACTACAGAGTGAAAAAAAGAGGAGGAGGTGCAGAACACTGACGAAAGAGGATATGTATAACAGTGTTGCAGGAAAGGAGTAGGTGGAGGAAGAGAAGCTGCAGAGGAGACTCTGCCCAGCTGTGTTTGAGTCTGGCATAAAGTCACGTCTGCTGGCTCTGACGGAAAGTAGTGGAAAGGGAGGGAGATAGCGAGCGATGCTAACCCATATTTCTATCACGATGCAGTGTCAGTGGTCAGTGTGTGGGGTTTCTTGTTGCTTAGTTACTGTTTTGCAACAGCAGCGGCAGTCTCTGTGCTTGTATGTGTCATCCTCCCAGTGGTGGGTGTCTGCACAATTCTCCCACTGCTGCCGCCACGTCTGCTGCCTTGAAACGATAATGCTGTTAACAAGAATCAGGCTTTTGACAGAAAGCTTTCACCCCCAGCAGGTCCAACACGTAGGTGCCTCAACCAGCTTCCTAAATATTTTTCCCCAGACTGCCGATACCAGAGAAAGAACAGGAGCTCCTCTCCTCTGCCAAGTAGCCCCCCATGCTCCCTGGATGGGGCGTGTGCATTGGCCCAGGTGCCCTGTAATAACCCCGCCCATCAATCACCATTGGCTGACAGCTACAGCCCGGCTCACGCCCTAAGGAAACACGAATCGCCTTTTTCACCCCCTTCAGCATGATGGATGAGGCAAGAGCTGCTGAGCCTAAGGGCTGGGCTGCCATGGAGTGTGAGGCTACACTGAGGCATAGGAGGGGAGGAGACAAAATTAAGTCAGAAGTTTTTTCCTGCCTAAAACATGTGCAAAATGCCAATGATTGTGATTGTTGCACCCTCCCTAAGGGGAAGTAGTATGAATTTTCATTATGTTCATTGTGCAAGTGACACAGAAGCCTGACTGAATCTCTGGAGGGTACCCATAGCAGAAAATAGGAAAATATGTTAGAGATTTCTCCTATATTAGAAAAAAATTATTTAAATGAGCAGTTATGTAAGCAGTTTTTTGTACAGTTAGATGAAAAGAGTAAGAATCAGTGAAGAATTAAATAAAACCAACTGTGACAAACCTCGTGTAACAGGTAACAAAGCTGTTTTCCATTTCATTTTATGCAAGAGAAAGCATAAACCACTCAGGTGGTTTACTGTGTATGACTCAAATATCCCTGAAAATGTATGCTGCATGAACTGTATATGTAAAATACCAAGAATGCTAATAAAGAGCTGAACCACGCTGTCTGTATTCAAACTCGTCATTGTCGTGGATCAGACCAGTGGAGGGAGCCCGTGCTGGTTGGAGGTAGAGGCCGACATTGTGAGCTGGGGAAGCTTCTGGTGGAAGATGTATGGATCGATGGTGTTGAAGGCCGAGCTGAAGTCCACTAACATGATCCTGGCATATGTCCCTGGGTAGGCCTATGATTTCCTTCAGATACCAGTCGCTAAGTGGATTTCATGACCACAGATGTCAGGGTTACAGGGCTATGGTCATTTAATTGTGTGTTTCCCGGGGGCCGGAATGATGGCAGAGCATTTGAAGCAGGAGGGAATGTCACATAGCTCAAGTAACTAGTTTAATATCCAAGTGAGGATGAGGACCAACAGGGCTTATCGCAAAATGACGTCTAAATTCCTAAATTTATAACAGCACTGTGCGCATGCGCCGTGACCATTTCAGATTTAGACAAATATTCAGCATAAAAGCTCGTATACTTTACTTGCATGAGTCTAAAAGTAAACAGATCTGTCCTGAATATCGTCTAAAATCCTGAAAAAATGTTAACTTTGGATACACGCTTGCAATGTTCCCCCAATGTTTCTGAGCATTCACTGGACCTCTGTGAGCAACATCACATGTGCACGGTGAGGCTACACCAGTATTACACCTGTCCAAAACCTGAGATTATAAGAAGTCACAGGGTTTACTAAAAGAATCAAATTACAGGAATAATTTCTTTTAGATTACTTAGTTTAGATACAACTGATTTAGCTTGATTACATTACGATTTTTTTTAATGAGCTGCATAGTATGTTTTATGTCAGAGTAGGGGTCCTGCTTAGGAAGAACTGAGAGACATGTACATCTTTCAGAGTTTAAATTTTATTGCAATTACTGTATTTTTCAGACTATAAGAAAATTGAAGGTGCGCTTTATACTCCGGTGTGCCTTATTTATGATTACCGTTGTGCTTAATGATCGATTTTATGTGGTACAATGTGCTCAAAAACCTCTTAAATTGTGTAAGTACAACTTTGGTAAGCAATTAAGCTGAAAATGCCAGTGCTCCACAAACAAACATCAGGTGTAGCGCTCAAAAACCAACCAAGCTGATTGAAAAACAGCACTTACGATCTCAGATAAGCATATCCCATAAACACAGCCACACAAACAGCTGACATGCAGCAGGAGTAACAAAGACACACACCGCAACATGCCCAATTATAAAGGGGTCTTCTCCACCCGTCAATCAGTGGTGCGCTCTGATCAGCACCTGCAGCACACAGAGTGGGGCCATGGAACACCATCTCACCAGAATTGCAAAATGGTACAAATTAACTTGGTTTATTATAATTTTGTTTACAGTTCAGCTTGGATTATATTTAATGTGCTGCATAGATTTGCTGTGCACGCTGAATCCAGATGCAGTGTGTGATTGCTCATGCGCACCGCTTCGAGGGAACAGTGCACGCTTGTAAGCGAGAGTGCTTTACTGAGTAAACTCTGACCAAAGACACCTATTTTTGATCTCTACATTTCGTTCGTGCTAAGGGGCCATTTACCAGACCCAATGTCCGCTACTGCAACGTCTTTGCAGGTACATCTATTTAGATTTTTCTCAGCAGAATGAAAACGTCGTCACAAAGAGTTTTTGTGTCAGATGAGAGGTGAATGGCTGCTTTTCAAACCTGTAGTTGAGGCTGTTACCTTTCCCATTGAAACCCCTGGGATTTAAAACCCCAGGATTACTTTCACCCTGGTGACAGGAATCCTGAGGAATTCAAATACAGCTGTTTTCATTGCATTTCAAAGCCACGGACCATTTACTTAAGGCTACATCCACACGGAGCCGAATACTGCATCCACACATAAATGTCTGAGCTTAAAGATGAAACTCTACCAAACCGGAGGAGCTGTAATAGGCATTGTAATACCTATATAACACCAGTGAGTGGTGCGGTAATGCTGCCCCAGATGTTTGCAATAGTGCAAGTGTGTTAAGAGAAATGTGAGGTCAACAATAGCTTGCGAGCGCGAACACGGCAGTTTGTAGCCGGCCATGATACGAGTGTCCAGACAAAGCCACTGCTGGGGACTTCATCTAGACAGAATCTCCTATCCAAGTAAAAAGTTTGTCAGATACAGTCAAACCCATCTTCGTGTGTACGGGGCCTAAATTAACCCAATGACATATGTGGAAGTTGTGTTAAGCCTTTCTGTGCAGCAAACCATTTTTCAGAGAGTCAGCAACGTTTGATAGACAATTGAATGTCATCTTGTGTGTTTAAAGTACTGTAAAACAAAAGTATTTGTGAAAAAATAGGCCTTGTTTTAGAAACATTAAAGCCTCATCCTTGGAGGTATTTAGGGGAAAAAAATGTGACTGTTTCTGACCTACTTTTAAAGCATGATAAAACGGGCGTGGCTCTGCTCATACCGGTACCAGTATGGTCGGGTTTAAGGGGATAATCTGCCGCCATTCTCAGAAGGCTCATATTTTCTTTAAACTTTGTCTGTAATTATCAACACCTGTTTACAGCCATTTGTTGTGGAGCACTGAATGCATGAGTTACAGTCTTTATTCAAACCAATATTTTAGGGTTTTAAAACGTCTTCTGAAGCAAAATTCCCCTCCTCAAAAAACAAACAAACAAAAAACAACAAAACACACATTACCCATTGGTTTGTACACGTCTCAGTTTCTTAAGTCTCTCTGAATGTGATGAGCTTCTTCAGACTTTGAAGGGATTATAAGAAAGTTTTGCAGTGTGAATGCTGTAAAATGATCACAACATTAATGCAACAAATCCGGAGTTTAATCCTGACCGCAGGGAACAGGATCATGTGTGTTAGAAGATTCCTATAAAAATTTGTTAAAGTTTAACTTCACAATAGAGTTTGCAGTGATGCTATAATGTTATAGTTTATTCCTGAAAATCATGACTTCCACATTTGCAACACAAGCGTCTCTCCCACTCTCAGCCAATTAGTGAGACCCTGCTAGACGCTGTTGCCTTGGGAGGAGTTTCCGTTCGGAGTGTGCTGACGTGATGTTCCTGTCACTGAGTGAAAACAAACCCATCAAATTAAGGGTGAGGGGGGGGGGGGGGGTTGGTGCTCCAAGTCTCGTTGTCTAAATCAGGGGTCACCAACATGTAATAGCCCTCGAGGACCACATATGGTGCCCACGAGCCTATTCTACAAAAACACAATCCAACACCAAAACTTTATTTTATTCTGTTTCTCTTCTTGTTTAATCACACTTGCATTTATATAAATTTAAAAATTATAATATCTATATCAAGGCATGAAGATTGGTTGGTCTAAACCAAGTTCATTAAAAAGTTCTTTGCACACTCCAGAATACAACTTCACAAGCTGTTTATGAAAACAGCCAACGACTTTTTGAAAATAGGCATTGCAAAGTGTGAATGCCTAGTTCACTTGGGATGGGGATGACAAAATGATGGACAGCATGTTACCAACGTATGTTGTGAGCTAAGTTTAATAATGAGCACCAATACTGGTCATTTAAAAAAAGCCTTAATCAAGAACTGTTTTGTTGTTTGTTTTTAAAAACAAATGTCTTCATACCTCTGCTTGAACAGAGAAGACAGAAATGTCCATCTTTTTCCTCTGCACAAATCTTAAGAATACTCTTAATGTGGTTCCGCATTGGTGACCAAGATTTCTTTCTCAGCCAGGCTTGTGTTAATGAAGATAAGACGTGCCAGTAAAAACACAAGCACTCCTGAGGGCCTTGTCTCAGCTAATTTAAAGGAAGATTCCAGAGTGTGCAGCGTGTTTATGGTTTCCATGACCGCTTGTTTTAAACACACTCATAAAACAACGCATGACTCTTTCCCGGAAGACATGTTGTCTAAATGAACAGTGACAGCTGAGAGCCTCAGACATGCTAATAAATGTGAAAGAGATAAACAACTGATCCCTTTTATTTATTTATTTACTTATTGCTGCTCCTTGGTTAGAAGAGAAGCGGCGAAAGTGAAATTAGGACCATATGAGTTGATGCTGTTGTGGTCCAGCGGCGGCACCGCTCAGATTATGCAAATGTCTTTAATGCCTTATCCTCCAAATAAATAGCTGCTGCCAGTACATCCCCAAAGTTGTGTCGCGATTTGCTCAGAGCCGCGGTTCCACTTTATTTCACAAACTTGCGCTGACTGTGGTGAGGAGGTTTTCCCCCTGTAGCGTGTTGGAAAATGAGAAACGTTGTCTGGAATATCATAATAGCCATAAACATGGAGCTACAGTTCTGCAGGAAACATTAACTGCTTTATAAATGTCCTGATTTTATTTAGACTCTATGGGATGCATCAACAGCATGATTTAAAAAGAAAGAATCTCCCAATAGCAAAAGGCATCTCTGTTGTCCCAAGTCAGGGTAAAATGTGGAGGCCTTACTGGCAGAATGGGAGATAATTGCTTGAGATTCATTTGTGAGATTCTATCCTTTTCTGAGGCACATCAGCAAGCTTTGATTTGCTTTTTTGTGGAAAAAGTTAGAAATGTCAAAAATCGAGTGTTTTCAGAGTATTTAAACGATAAATGAATTACAAAAAAACAAGGGAAAAGTGGAAACCTATTTCGTGTTTTACAGTGAAGCAACAGGGATGACATTTAAAATAAGCTGCAGCCAGCAGAACATTGTGTGAGAGAGGCTGACAAAAAAAAGTCTTCCTCTGTGGTACAATGTGAAACAGTTGACAGCATCGTCTGTCACAGCAAGGCTGTCCATGATGCTCTGGGTGTGATTTTCTTTTTTAACCAACAAAATCTGTATGAAAAAAATAAAAATACAAATATTTGGACCTGGGCTGCAGTGGAGTTTTGAATACCCGTATACCTTGAACAAGTCTCTATTGAAAATGAGTATTTATTTCTCAGTGAGAATTATCCTGTTATATATAATAAATTTAAAAAAGAAAAATTACAGGAAATATTATGCAATAGTTATTTGATCCAAGTATAAAAGAGAGAATATAGGGAAAATATCATGGTTTTTTCACAAGGTTGTTTTATTTGGGAGGACAGGTACTGCATAATTCAACACAACCTCCACGAGCAATTAAAAAAGGCTGCACTTCTCTGAATAATTGCAGAATTTCAAGAAGCATCAGTTGTTTTTAAAGCTCCATACGTTCAGCTACATGCATTCTTCTTTCCCTACCTTATATGTACAGTAGTTTACAGTAATAGTTACTCCTGTTGAACATTTGCAAAATGTTTATGTATCCTTTTGTTTCATACCATATCAACAAAGTAGTGAATAATGGTGAAGTCTGATGAACATTATGTATGGTTTGGAACATTTCAAAAAAGTCTAAAAAGTGTGTGGTCCATTTGTATTCAGCCACTCTGAATCAATTTGAGATAGAACAGCCTTTCATTGCACTTATCCTGAACCTCTTGAACGTTTTTTGTATATTTCTGTTTGCAAAAAAAAAAAAAAAAAAAAAAAAATCTATTTTAGTCAGACAGGAGAGAGATCATCTGTGAACATGTTTTTTACAGTCTACATTTGCCCTGTATTTAGCTCAATCCACCTTCCCTTGAACTCTGACCAGCCTTACCACAGCATGCTGCTGCCACCACCATATTTTAGGCTGAGGATTTGCTTTTCAGAATGATGTGCAGTGTTAGTTTCCCTGCACTCTGTAGATCTAGGGTAAAAGTAGGATTTTGTTCTTACCTGTACAGAACAACCTTCTTCCATGTGTTTGAGGTATGCCATAAATGGCTTGTGGGAATGACAGTCAAGATGACTTGTGGCTTTTTTCAACAATGGTTTTATTTCTGGCATTCTTTCCTAAAGCCCAGAGTGCATGACTAATAGTTGTCATTTCCATAGATTCACTCACATGAGCTGTGGCTCTCTGCAGCTCCTCCAGAGATACCATTTGACTCTTGGGCACTTCTCTGATTAGTCTTGGTTGGTTTGTAATTGTGTTGTACTCATTCCATTTTTGGAAGTGGCATGAAAAAGTACTCTGGTAGATATTTGGAAGTGGAAATATTGTTTTATAATGTGACCTCCCTTTTAATCCCTCCACCACCATAGCTCTAACATGCTTAGTGTTCCCTGGATTCCAAGTGCATGGCAAACTTTTCAGACTTGAATCACTTCTAGAAACGTCCTTCACCTTTACAATTATGCACTACTTTGTTGACCTTGTACTAAAATCCTGGTAAGACGATTTGAAGTTTGTAGATGCGATATGTTAAAATGTAGAAAAGTTCAAGGGGCATGAAAACTTTTGCTTTGTGGTCCTTTTATCTAAAAATAACAATAATTTTAAAATCTACAAAAGGTAAAACATTGAGTAGTCCTACAGATAATGAAGGACAATAGCAAAATAAATGAAACAGAAATAAAATACATTTATTTTTGCAGTGGAGCAGCAGGACAATTGAAAACACATTTAAAGTGGTGAGAAATAGTTCCTCTGTGAGGAGGAGGAGGTATACATGACCGTAGGAGGTATAAAGTCATGGTTGTGATTAAAGCTGCTCATAAGTGTCAGCAACGTGCTATTTGTGTTTCAACATCAAAATCATCTTTGAAATGTGAAAAGCTGTTGTTATGGCGATATTTGAACAGCCTAAATGGTACAAGTGATTCAGTCTGTGTACCTTTCATAAATCTAGTCAGAGGACCACACAGTCCTTCATGGCTGCTTTTTTTGGTCACACTTAAATGTTTCAAATCAACAGACAATTTTGCTATCAAAGATAACCAGAGTAAATATAAAAGCTAATTTCAAATGAGGATTTTATTTATCGAGTGGGTAAAATCCCTTTCTAAATTAACCCGGCCCTCATGGCCCTCCGTTCTTCTCTGTATCCTGTTACCATGCCTGTTACTTTCCTGTTGTACTGCCTGTTTTTGTGCCCATGCTCTATGGTTTGTTCTTGTCGTTACATGCTATAAGTTTCTTTCCTTTTTGTTATAATTAAAATCTTTGAATTCATCAGGCCGCTCAGGAGATCCTGTATGAGCTTTGGTTCTACTCCAAACCCTTACCATCTGACAACTTGCCCAACTTAAGATCAATGTTTATGATTCAACCGTGAGAAAGACGCGGGGAAGAAATGGCATCTATAGGAGAGTTCCAAGACCAAAGACACTGCTGGCCAAAATGGACATAAAAAGTTTCATCTCCCATTTCTCATAAAGACATCTTGATAATCTCAAAAGACAAAAAAGGGCTCTTCATGTTCAGCAACCAGTGTGGGTGACTTAAAACAAATCAGTAAAGACAAGCTGGCCAAAATTCCTCCACAGTGATGTAAAATTTATTTCTCTTCATCATAAATGCTTAATGTCAGTGGTTGCAGCCAAGGTTGGAATAACAAAGTATTGTGTTTAGGGGCAATTACTTTTTCACACATTCCCAGGTTGGTTGAAATTGTTTTTTTTTTTTTATTTCCTTTAATGATTGAAATTACCATTTAAAACTTCCCCACATATCCATGAAAATTAGTTTGATCTAAAACCAGTAACTTTAACAGAAGTGTGAAATAAAAGTTGAAATGTGAAATGAAAATGTTCATAGCACTTTGTGTAGATGTCTTTACCAGAGATGTAAGGCACACAATGAATGCTGAATTCAGATTTCTTGTGCGCCCTTGTACAATGAATTTGTTGGGTTTCTTACTTGGCTTAGAAATGGTAACCTTGCTGGTTTTGTTTGTGACCAAATTAATTTTGCTTTCACATTTTACGTAACTTCCTGAACATATTCTTCTTTTCTGTCTTTCAGATATATCTTTTTCAAGTGATCCGTGACCTGTGCAGAGCTTTCTTCAACGATAGCAGAACGGAGCTGAGATATGAAGATGTGCTGCACATGAATGTGTGATTGACTATGTCTGGAAGATTATTCCTTTGACAATAGTAATAGTGGTCATTTTCCTGTCCATGTAAAAAAATAGTGAAAATAGGACCTTAACATGTCTAAAAGAAAAAAAACTTGCAATTTATAAAAAAGAACAGTTTGCTCTCTTTTCAATCTTGACAGAGGAGGCCTGTTAAAGGTTCACCTTTTTCTGTGGGAGGGAGCTCGATTTTTGCAAGATCATGCAAACATTGACCTTAACATTAATATACATCCACTTCTAAAATAATGGGTATTCAGATGCATTTGAATAACTTAAAATATCATCCAAAATAGTATTTATTACCATAGATTTCTGTTAATATTTGGAATATTATGGGTTACACCCAATGGAAATCCAAAATGCAGTTTCTCAAAAAAATCAGAATATCACATAAGACCATTAAGAGAGGATTTTCATCTTATGCAGAAATGTTTTGACTTGTTGTCCAGCAAACAGTCACTAAGTCCCTCCACGGGAAGGGAAAGTCACAAAAGGTAATTGCTAATTGAGGTTCGTTGCAAAGTTATGTATCAAAGCTTTTTAATTGAAATTTAAGTGGAAGGAAAAAGTGGGATTAAAAATTCAGTTCAATTCAGTTCAGTTTATTTATATAGCGGCAATTCACAACACGTCACATCAAGGCACTTTTCAAAACCAGTTGTATCAAACCATCCAGACAGATTGGTTAAAATGTTTTCTATCTAAGGAAACCCAGCAGATTGCATCGAGTGAATGGACAGTTGCTGGCAATGTGTCGTTGACAATCCAGAATATCGAGCATGCATGTAGTCACAGTGGAGAGGAAAACTCCCCTTCAACAGAAAGAAATACAGCAGATACATAAGATCTGTGCTAATTTTCTGGTCCAAAAATCACATATGGTTAGATGCTCATCCAATAGCTATGTCCACAGGAGAAACAGGGCTAAACATTGAAAAACAGGGCCGACTGTATCATCTATAGGAGAACATGAAGTTGTTGACAGCAATAGCTCAGCCGATGCCTCATGGTGTTGCAGCTAAACAGACCACCGAGCCAGAAAAAAAATAGAGAACATAATATCAAAAACTGAAACAACAGCAAAACTGGAGAGTAGTAAGAGAATGTAGCAGAGTGAGGGAAAGTGGTCTTTATGTCCTTCAGCAGCCTAAGCCTATAACAGCATAACTAGAGACATAGACGGGATGTCTTGATTTTGAGGTTTTTGGTTGTGGTTTTGCTATCCGTCTCTGTTGGGAGGACAGAGTAGTTGGACTACGCTGCCTTGTTTCCAACATAAAGCCAAAATAAACCAAACTTTCATACTGAATTAACTTACTTGGTTTATTGTTGGCCCTGCGACAGTCTGGCAACTTGTCCAGGGTGTACCCCGCCTCTCGCCCATTGAAATGCTGGAGATAGGCACCAGCACCCCTCGCGACACCATGAGGGATAAAGCGAGTAAGAAAATGGATGGATTGATTTATTGTTGCTAGCTTGTAAGCCGGGGGCGGGATTCCTTTCATGAATGCACTTCTAGTTTCAACATTACAGTCAGGCAGTCTTGTAGACAGCTCAGGGGTCTGATCAGGTAGTGACACAGGCCGTTTCTCAATGGGTTACCGCGCACGTGACGTCACCGCCTCACGAGCAACGCCCCTTTTGCCGCTTAGGTAGGACAAACCGATAGAGAACGCACGTAGCAACCAGCAACAGAGCTTACCGTTCGATCGAACGGTAAGCTCTGTGCGGCGGTCATGCCGTCGTCGGCCGTTTTTTTTGTTTGTAATCACCGTACAGGGATCGGTATATGTTTAATGTTTGTCTCATTTGAAATGTTTTTGAGTAGGCTATCCTGGTAGCAGGGTATCATGTTAGCGCCTGCTACCATGATAGCCTATATGCTATCATGGTAACAGGCGCTTCATTATTAACATGTTGGCCACCAAAATAATCTTACCTGTTCACTACTTGATGTCGCTGGAATTGGGTCAGGATGTTCTTCAGTTGGGCCCTTTCCTCCGACAAAATGCTTGCTACATATGTAGGCCGACCGCACCGATGGACCAAGTGCACACATTTCTCCTTGGCACTCTTGAATTTCGGGAAAGTAATGAAGAAAACATCCTTCATATGCGGCCGATCAGCGTACCTCGAGTCGCTGTTGCACGTTCCATAGCAACAATGTTTATAAACCATGGTCTTAGATTTTGGAAAAAGCAGTCTTTTAAACGAGTACAACCTAGGCTAACGCACGTCTCTTCCACAGCAAAACAGCGGCGGGTTTGGGAGTTTGTCCTACTGCGTACCACGTGATGTGACGTCATCGTGACGTTACGTTTCTAAAAATAGCTTGCTCGCGGTACCCCATTCACGAGAACGCGAGTACGGACTCGTGTTCTCGTCAAGTCCGGTCTTGGCGAGAACACAGGAAGATCGGACTTGACAAGAACGCGAGCACGCAGCACGTATGGTGTATTGGAACAGAAGCGTACTTGTGACGTCTTGAGACGCACAGGTCTTTAGCATTTCTTTAACATTCAAAACTATTTATATACTACACCACAATAAATCTTATTGAAAAAATTTTTAAAACAACATTTTTAATTTCTAAAAAGCCTAAAAATTATCTTGCCGCGGTGCATTCTGGGAAAGCGGTCAGTCTGAAGAACGCACAAGTCTGCTCTGATGCATGCTCGATAAAGAGGGCGGGGCGAGAACAACATCTGGGGATGTGGTGCATTCTCGCTCTGGCGTTCTCGGCAATCGGAACAGTGCTCGGGCTGAGGCTGATGACGTGTCACGAGCACACGAGACCGCTCAAGAACGCATATTGAGAAACGGCCAAAGAGTAGACCCCGCATCGACCGCTCTTGCCTATAGGAGCTGACGAGATTTAGGGGCACCATCTTGGGGTGGTCGACAACTCAGCTCAGTGTAATGTGTTAACCAGGTGCAGAATCAATTTTAGTCAACTATACTCGCTGATTATTGAACTAATTTTCACATTGTTTTTTTTCTGAAAACTTTAAAGCTATAGCTATTATAACAAATGGTTCAGTGCATTTAAATACTCTTAGTGTGGTTAAAAGTAATTGAATATTCTGACAGAATTTATGTATGCTGCAAAACACAGCCACTCATACACTTTAATAATTTTTTGCTATTACTATATAAAAAAACACAGTTACAGTATACACAAATATATATATATATATTTTCTTTTTTACTCTGAGTCCCTGTGTAGAGCTTCTAATTGGTGCTGATTGGAAGTGGAGGCAGCTGGCCAGACTGACGTCAGCAAGCTTCCTCACCTGACAGCGCAAGCCCAAACTCCGCTCCAACCCAAGCACCAGATGATTAACCCCAGCTGGGAGCAGCTCAGATCAGACCAGCTCGGAGAAACTTCCCAGGAAGAGGGAAAGTTGGATAAAATCCGTAAAATAAAACTAGAATTAAACCATTATATTGAAAAGCAAAATAAATTTCTAATACAAAAACTTTCATTAGAAAATTTTGAACATAGCAATAAGTCAGGAAGCTTCTTAGCAAATCAGCTAAAAATAAATAAAGAGAAAACGACTATATTTGCAGTTACAGACTCTATTGGTAATACATTACATGATCCGGAATGTATAAACAACACCTTCCGAGACGTCTACAAATCTTAATACACATCACAGATAAATCCATCAGACATTGACATCAAGCAATTTCTGGATAAAACTGACACTACCTAAAATATCAGATAACCAAAGAACAACACTGGACTCACCGCTGACAACAGTTGAAGTTCAGGAAGCTTTAACAAGCATGCCCAATAAAAAGGCTCCAGGTCCAGATGG
This sequence comes from Fundulus diaphanus, assembly GCA_037039145.1. NCBI lineage: Eukaryota > Metazoa > Chordata > Actinopteri > Cyprinodontiformes > Fundulidae > Fundulus > Fundulus diaphanus. The sequence goes on from CM073122.1 coordinate 43,825,101, forward strand.
TTTCACTACTGAGTTTTATAAAGAGTTCTGGAACATTCTGGCACCAACGTTTCATAGAATGTTGCAAGAAATTCAGGAAAATGGCAGATTTCCAGCTAATATGAACTCTGCCACCATCAGTCTTCTGCTTAAGCCAGGCAAAGATCCTATGTTTCCCACCAGTTATCGTCCCATATCCTTAATCAACGTAGATATTAAAATACTCTGTAAAGCTTTTGCAAAAAGATTAGATAAAGTCACTCCTTTCATAATCCACCCAGACCAAACTGGTTTTATCAGAGGAAGACAGTCATCCACAAACACACGCAGATTACTTAATTTAATAGATTATTCCTACAGTAAAAATAATAAAACTATTATAATGTCTTTAGATGCGGAACAAGCATTTGATAGAGTAAATTGGAATTTTTTATTCGCTACTCTACATAAATTTGGTTTTGGCAATTTCTTTTATAAATTGGTTTAAAATTTTATACAGCTTTCCTACAGCCTGTGTCAGGACAAATAATCAAACATCTTCCAGCTTTTGCCTCCAGAGGGGCACTAGGCAAGGATGCCCGCTTTCCCCCTCACTTTTTGCCATTTTTATTGAACCTCTAGCAGCAACAATTAGACAAACAAAGGTTATTAAAGGTATAAAATGCATGAATATAGAGCATAAGATTAGTCTTTATGCTGATGATGTATTACTCTATCTTCAGCACTCAAACTCTTCCCTCTCTCAAGTAATTAGATTACTAGAATCCTTCTCAAAGGTTTCAGATTACTCTATAAACTGGTCTAAATCTACGGTACTGCCAATTAATTGCTCTTTCCAGAACCCCTTAGATTTACATTTGCAATCAGGAAATATTACATATTTGGGTATTACTGTGTCGTCTAAACTTGCAGATTTTGTAAAATCTAACTACATCCCACTTTTAAAAAAGATAGAAGAAGACCTGGATAGATGGAAATCGCTTCCAATTTCACTCATGGGTAGGGTAGCTTCAATTAAAATGATGGTATTACCTAGAATTAATTACTTATTTTCAATGATCCCCAATAAACCATCATCCGACTGGTTTAAATCTCTAGACTCTTCTATCTCTAAATTTCTTTGGAAAGATAAACCACCCCGTATCAGCTTAAAGACGCTACAGAAAACTAAAGACAGAGCTGGACTAGATCTGCCTAACTTCCATAATTACTACTTAGCAAATAGACTACAATATATCACTAAATGGATAAAACATAATCCTTTAGACGAGCCCTGGATAGATATAGAACAGAAAATATGCAATAATATCAAGATTTCAGATTTGCCGTTTATTAGCTCAAATATAAAACGGCATACATGCTTTAAAAACATTAACATCAGCTCTACTCTGACAGCATGGTGGGAGTTTCTTAAAATGACGAAGTCATCACTTATCCCATGCAGTCGTACACCCATCTGGAATAACCCTGACATCCTACAAAATAATAATATGATAAACTTTACATACTGGAAGAATAAAGGTATTGAATATCTGGAACATTTACTTGACGGAACCGAGTTTATCAATTTTGCCAAACTAAATATGCAATATGGCATTAGTAAAAATAAATTCTTGGAATATGAACAACTTAAATCTATAATTAGAAATAAATTTAAGCATATTAAAGGTGGTTTACAAATCCCAACTAATATATTAGAGTTCCTAGATTTAAACCCCCCCAAACTACTGTCTAAATCATACAGGACACTGACTAAAATAGATGATTCAATATCTCTTCCTATTATGAAATGGGAAGAGGATTTATCAGTTAGCTTTGAACAAAACTTCTGGGCTCAGATATCTCTAAGAACTTTCAAATTGACTAGAAACACCAACTTACAACTAATACAATACAAAATCCTTCACAGAGTACACTACACAGGACAAAGATTATTCAAGATGGGTTTGGCACAATCTAATATCTGTCCACACTTCATAGGCAATCATCCTGATAATTATATTAATGCGTTATGGTTATGCACACCAGTCCAGAGGTTCTGGACACAGATATGTAAGGACTTATCAAAGTGCCTGAGTTGTAAAATGTCACCTTCCCCATCAGTTTGCTTACTCGGTAATTTTGAGGAAAGCCCTCTGGAAAAAAAAATAGTTTACATGGTTTTTACTGCATTATGTATCACAAAGAAAACTATCCTCATGAATTGGAAAAGTAAGGAAAATCTCAGTATCAATCAGTATAGAGATCTTTTGTTGGATCATATTAATCTTGAGACAGCATCTGCATCCACATCTGATCGATCTCTTTGGGCTCCTTTGATCAGCACCATCACTTAGCGAATGGGGGGCGGTGGGTTGCTTCCTGCAGGGCGCAGTGGCTGGATGGAGGGGTTCCTGGGGCTCTGGGGGCACTCGGAGTGGGGTGCTTGGTGGGTCTGACTCCAGGGTCTGTTGCCCCCATCAGGGAGGGGCTTGGGAGGCCTATGGGTGGCCTACAGCGGCCGCTTGCGGCGCTCTTGGGGAGCTACGCAATGAGGGACGTGGGTTACTGACCTGGTAGCTGTGCTGCAGCTGGGTGGGTCCGGGGTGGGTCTGGGTGCCTGGGGTCCCTCGGGCGGGGCCCCCGGTGGGGCCTCGGGGGTTCCGGTTCCGGGGGCTGTGCCGCTTGGGGTCTGGGCCGGCGCGCGCCCGGGTGTCTGCCCCTGCACGGGGCCTCTAGTGCGCTGGGGGGATGCTCTTCCCCTTCATTGGATCGGCACTCTGCTAGTGGGGGGAGGGGAAGGTGGGGGAGTAGGGACTAACCCAGCCTGGATGTCTACTGTCGAATGTATGGTGAGTTGTTTGAATGTTGGTGTTGGGGAGGGATTAAATCTACGGGTGGGGGGGGGGGGGGGGGGATGTACGTTCTGGTGGGCTTGTGTCCGGCCCCCTGTCCCGGTCTGTGTAGTCTCCCGGTGCGGGTTTCGCCTGGGGGGTGGGGTTTGGGATGGCTCGTGCGGGCTGGCTGGCCAGGGTCCCCCCTCTTATTTATTTATTTATTTATTTTGGGGGGGGGGGGGTAAGTAAAGCCAGTAAGCTTGGTGGGTGAGCTGGGGGGGGGGGGGTGGAGGTGTTGGTCCTGGTGGGTGGTTGGCTGGCCCTGCGGCCTCCCCTTGGCCCCCGGGCTATGGTGGTGCCGCTGGCGGAGCCCCCTTCTCCGGTTGGGGCTTTCGGGGAGCGGGGGTGCCTATTGGAGTCAGTAGGGGAGCTGGCTCCCTGGGATGGCTCCCCAGTCCTTTGCTCCCCATCCCCGGACTCCTCCCTCTGCCTGCTCCATCACGCCGCCACACATGTAGGTCCTTCGGGAGGGGGGCGTTACTGGAGGTTGCCACTTTCTGATGACGTCCCTCTCGCCAATTTTATCATGCATTTTAGACACTTTCACTCCAAACATTTTCACAACGCACATTCATGTAGGCCATGGTATGGGGGGGTGGAGGTGAAGACGTCTGGGGGGGGGGGCTTATGTTGTGTGAGCCTCGTTTCGGACGGCTCCCTTCACCCTCTCTCGCATTTAGACATTGAGGGTTCTGGGCAGTTGCTTGGAGGGGGGGGCGCTGGCAACCATATTCCTTCCGGAGGGGGGGTGGGCTGTGCCATGCACCCTCTTCGGCGCTCCCAGTTTTAAACACACTTGAGAACAACATGCAACAACACAACATCTGAGCGGGCGTAGGGAGGACCAGGGTCTTTTGCACACCCCCGATCTCCGATCGCGGCACGGAGTCTGGGGCCTGGAGGAGGAGCGGCCACTGGGTCCGGGGTCTTGGCGGGGGGCTGCTGTGGGTAGCCAGCGGCTTGCCGGGGGGCGGGTGGTCCGGGGGCGGGGCCGGGGGTCGGGCACAGGCAGTCGTATAGTTGAACCCCCCACACTTGGGATTTTTGGTTATGTGGGAATGTGTGTACAGCGTCCTTTTTTTGTAAGTCTGTGTGTGGTGAGTGGGGCACTAGGGAGGGACGGTGTGAATGAGTTTTTTTTTTTTTTTTCTCCAGGTACGGGACCGTTCCGCTCCCTCTCCCAAGAACATCTCATATCTCCGCTAGGTGCGGAGCCCATCCCCCCACGTCCTGCCTCCCTCTGCTGCGCTGGCAGGCGCCTTGGCCCTCTGGCGCATCGACGGTTCTGATATGTTATGATTGTTGTTAAATAAATCTCATTTTAAGTTATCCCATGCGGGGCTTCCCTGTGATTTGTTATGGTCCAAGAGCCAGGCCATAAAAAAACAAAAAAATATCTATATATTTATTGATAGATAGATAGACAGACAGACAGACAGACAGACAGATAGATAGATAGATAGATAGATAGATAGATAGATAGATAGATAGATAGATAGATAGATAGATAGATAGATAGATAGATAGATGTATTCACCTTCTAATATAAACAATATCTTTGAATCTTACTTGTGAAAAGTTATCCCTCGAGCCCTGACGTCAATAGTCCGTCGATTTAAACAAAAATACGCCACACAGTGCTGAAGTATCATTAGTGTGTTCAGCTTGAATCAGCAGGTCGACCGCCCCAAGATTCCTGCGCCACGACAGTCAATGCGGGGTCTACTCTTATATTATGTCTATGGTGTACTGTAATGCTCTGAATATCCGTTGAGCGCAGAGGCTTCATTGCTAACCAATGTCGTATTTACACATTTTAACAGATTTTTTGAGTGTATTGTATGTACCTCATAAAATTAGTCAGTAAGCACAACGGTAATCATATATAAGGTGCACCGGATTGTAAGGCGCACCACCAATTTGTGAGTAAATTTAAGAATTCTAAGTGCGTCTTATAGTCCGAAAAAATATGGTAGATTCATTTTGTGCAGCTTTCTACCTGGACATTTTAGAGCACTTCATGTTCATCCTAGGGGGGTCAAGCTGGATGACCATTGTCCTATAGGTCTAGCACCTGAACAAACTAAAGTACCAAAAATTATAAAATACAAAAGTAAAAATGTTCTCAAGAGGAGGATGAAAGAAAGAGCCAACTATGCACACATTGTGAACGCTGCTGTTAAACCTGGGCTTCCTGACGACCTAACCATTTCCAAAGGATGATCACCTCTAGGTCGCACTGATGCATTAATTCATTCTAAAAAAAACACAACTAAGTACTGACTGCATAAATTGTGCAATACACTGACAAACCTAGTAGAAACTTATTTCTGTATAATTTATTTGGTAATTTTCTTAGCTGTGAACCACAATCATTTACACCAATGAAATGAACACTTGAAATATATCAAAGTAAGTAGGAATCAATATCAGGGGTCTTCATCCCTGGTCCTCAGTATCTACTGTCCTGCATTTTTTAGATGTCTCTGCTTCAGCACACCAGAATCAAATTATTGCATGACTTCCTCAGCAACCCTCAAGGGCTCTGTACTGGGGACGATTTTGTAAAAATAAATAAATAAAAAAACAATAAAATAAAAAAAATATATAAAAAAATATTTGGCTCATCAGGGCTGCTCTGCTCTGGTTTAAAAGGAGTGCTCAGTCAGCTGGAAGACCCCAGAGTGTTACCCCGTTGTGGTATGCCTAGGCCATAGTCCTGTCTCCTGAGCTTCGTACCTGTGAGTTTTGAAATCCCTGTTTTTGGATCTAACTTTTGTCTCCTGTCTTCTCCAGTTTGTCGTGTTTTTGGATTTATTCACCCGTGTGACTCTGTGCCTCGAAGACCAGTCTCCTGAATCCCTGCCTGCTCAGATTTTGCTCTGGCGATCTCCCCCTCAAACTCCCTTGGTGATACCAAACCGGGCACGTGGTCTCCCTTCCTGGATTCACCCTGGTACTTCTGGATTCACCCTGGTTCTTCCAGCTGCTCCTTCTGTCTACCGCCGCTGTGGTGCTGCTCGAACTCGCCGCCAGTGTAACATCTGTCAGCCCTCCCATCACTCAGCTGCCTCCTACCATCAGAGAGCTTACGGTCACTGAACTCCTTTACCACTCATCCTCCCCGGATAGGTCCTCTCTACTAAGTGGTAAGCATAGCAACTCAGTTAGCTGGATTTGATTGTTGACGATTTGGCATGATCTTGGATCGTTTGGTTCTTCGAAAGTCATCCTGCACTTACTGTCATAGCAACATGTGCGCAATCTTAAACCTGCTCGCTCGCAGGCTTATTTCATGTAAACAGGATTAGATCGCGGCTTTATAAGGGGAGGAGATGGGAAGTCTGTCATAGCCATGTCTTGTCCATTTTTACGACAGCAACCTGTTGCGGAAGGTGCAAGAATAATTGAGCTTTTCTAATTAATCGCGCATTGCGAGACAGACAGGATCCTTTAGCGCAGCATGACAGTGTAATTGTATAGAGATATCGTTTTTCTCGTGAGGCTGTAATTTACATAATTAATTTGTTACCACACATTAAGTGTTCAACACAGAGGAGTGATTGTTTTATGTTCATCCAAAGAGGTTTTTTTTAATGCATTTAAAAGTGGCTTTTAAAAAGAGGAAAAAGTGGCTTTTTAAAATACAGCATAATAATTAAAGGCTACCATTTTGTAGAATATTCTTGTACTTCACTTTTACTTGTCCCCATGTTCTAGTGGGTCCCGTGGAGGCTCTGACATAAAAGAACAAAGTACAGGACTGTCTCAGAAAATTAGAATATTGTGAAAAAGTATACTAGTAGGCTATTCAACTAATCACTTGAATCGTCTAATTAACTCGAAACACCTAAAGTCCCGCTTTGTACACATACACTTACAAATAGTCCAGAAGGTTAAAGGTCATACAAACACAGGTTCATATTTGGTTAATGCAACCTGTCTACTTTGACGCCAGATGCAACCCTAATTTAATAAAGTCCTAAGAAAGTAATTGGGATGCCATCTTTTCTCGTCCATTTTGCAGAGCAGAGCTGCCCTGACACATGAACGCAACCAACGTATCCGTATGAGATGCCTGAAATGGCAGGACTGGACAGGTGGGGGAAAGGTGATTTCTCATGTCTTTTTTCGCCTTGGTTCTTATTTTTTTAGACGTATCAGAGTAAAGGGAGGATATATATATATTATACAGGACTGTCTCAGAAAATTAGAATATTGTGAAAAAGTATGCTAGTAGGCTATTCAACTAATCACTTGAATCGTCTAATTAACTCAAAACACCTGCAAGGGTTTCCTGAGCCTTGAAAAACACTCAGCTTGGTTCAGTAAACTAAATCACAAGTATGGCGAAGACTGCTGATCTGACTGCTGTCCAGAAGACCATCATTGACACCCTCCATCAGGAGGGTAAGACACAAAAAGAAATTTCTCAAAGAGCAGGCTGTTCACAGAGTGCAGTTTCAAAGCACATTCACAAAAAGTGTGTTGGAAGGGGGAAATGTGGCAGGAAACGCTGCCCAACCAAGATCTGGCACCTGCCCACAGTGCCAAAACCACCAGTAACTGGTGTACTGACCATGGTATTACTGTCCTTGATTGGCCTGCCAATTCCCCTGACCTGAACCCCATGGAGAATTTGTGGGGTATTGTGAAGAAGAAGCTGAAAGACACCAGACCCAACAATGCAAATGAGCTAAAGGCCGCTATTGAAGCATCCTGGGCATCCATAACACCTCAGCAATGCCACAGGCTGATTGCCTCCATGCCACGCCGCATTGATGCAGTAATCTGTGCAAAAGGATTCCCAACCAAGTACTGAGTGCATTAATGGACATTTTCAAATGTTTGATTTTGTTTTGCTGTTATAATTTTTTTTTTACTTGTTCTGAGGAAATATTCTAATATTTTGAGATAGGATTTTTGAGTTTTCTTCAGCTGTACGCCATAATCAGCGATATTAAAACAATAAAAGGCTTGCGATATTTCAGTTGATTTGTAATGAATCCAGAATGTATGACATTTCATGTTTTTTAATTGCATTACAGAAAATAAAGAACTTTATCACAATATTCTAATTTTCTGAGACAGTCCTGTAAATATGAAATTATTAAAATGCAAAAATACATACTGTAGAAAGTGATAGAAACATACACCATGGACAGTACTTACACATTTAATTTGTCTGCTACTTTTTGCCAGCCCTCTCTCCTGGCTTTAGCAGACTTTGAGGTGTTCCCTGTCGTTTTTTTTTAAATAATTTATTTTTGTCATTTTAGTAGTTTTAGAAATACACATACATACATTGAACAATTGGACCCCCCTCCAAAAAAAATTACAGAGCAACTAGTTTGACAGGAGCAGTTGAATAATAATCAAAAAAAAAGAAAAAAGTAGCCTAATTACATTACTTATACAGTTGGTGTCAAGTTCCAATGAATGTTCCATTTTTTCCAGTATTTATTGTATTTATAAGTGGCAAGTCTTAACGAAAAAGTCATGCATTGTGTGAATTTCCTCAATTATGTCCTTCCAGTCCGAACATGATGGTGGTTCCGCATCAAGCCACCTGCGAGTTATAGCTTTCTTTGCACCTGCTATTAATATTAGTAGGAGATATCTATCGGACTTCCTCGGCTCCTGGGGTAAACTATCCAGGAAAACCATAGTAAAATCACAGCGTAAATTTAAGTCAATTTTAGTATTGATTTCTTTTATCACTCCTGACCAGTAGGATGCGATCTTAGTACATTCCCAAAAAACATGAAAATGTCCTGCAGACATTCCCACAGTTCCTCCAACATTTTGCCTTCTCAGTGTCATTACAATGTTTACTTTTAATGTTAGGTGTAACAAAAAAACGCACCATGCATGTCCAGGAAAATTCCCTCCATAGGTCAGAACTTGAAGTGTGGATCACAGAATTACAAATATTTAACCAAACATCATCATTTATTGTTATTTTAGCTTCTTTTTCCCCATTTAACCTTAAGATATGTTGTATTACATTTTCTCTCTGTTTGTAGACATGAGTATAGTTTGGATATTGTTTTTTTTGGGAGGTCTTCCGTTGCTGGAATCTAATAAATATTTTAAGTATACCTGTCTCATCCTCCTTCAAAAATTTTATATTTTTATTGTAATGATATCTTAACTGAATGTATCTAAAGAAATCACATTTTTCCAGGTTATAGTTATCTTGAAGTTGTTTAAAACTCTTTAATTCACTATTGCTTGTAATATTCCAGTAACTTTTTTGTGACTACAGTGTAAATCCCCTATCGTTTTAATTAATCACTCAAATTCGGCATAACCTTCCATTAAAAGCTCGTGTTCTGCTTGGGAGAAAAACTGTGGGCGTTCTTTGGCCATGCTGAACAGCCAATAGCAGCGTTGCTGATCATTGTTTCTACTATCGATACATTTCCCCTTTTAAACGGACGCATGAACGCGCAGTTATCTCAGATAACTCAATCCAGCCATACTAATCATAAACAACAGGTGTGTTCGAAGAACCCAATTAGCCGGATGATGATTAGCCCGATGAAATCATCTTGGATGTCTCATTTGATCCCGGATGTTTTAAGCAACGTACAAAGAACGGGCCCCTGAATAGAGCCTTTAATAAACATCTTAAGAACTGTTTCTGTATCCGACTGTGTCTGCATGTGGGCCAAACACCTTAAAACCATGAAAGATGTAATTGCCCTTTAAAATGTGTTTGTCTATTTGTTGAGTTTGTTTTAGCTGAAACTGTCTGTTTCCAAAAAAAGTAAGCAACCAGTAGCAGCAGTTGATGAAGTTATAAGAAATACAATAAATAGTTGTGAAAAAATATCAAATGTCTATTATTTACTCATTTTCTGTATCACAAGAAAATGTCACATCAAGGTGCTATCATTAATTAAAGGCACATTCTATTTGTTTTAGATTTATTTTGAGTATATGTTTTAACAATATTATATTCCTTTAATTTTTCATTTGTGGCAATACCAGCTCTGCTATATCCAATTTTATCAAATTTCAGTTCCTGCTCTTTATTCCCCTCATAACAATCGCTTTTTCCATCCATCCATTTTCTGACACGCTTATCCCTGTTGGGGTCAAGAGGAGTGTTGGTGCCTATCTCCAACTGTCAATGGGCGATATGGCTTGTTACAATTTCAATACATTTTAGCTACCAAAGACTACAAAAACAGTGATGGTCCCGTCATTTTTGGAGTTGCAGTTATGATGCAGAGGCTCAAGTTGATGACACAACTCGTAGTGTCCCAGTTATCCAATTTTGCATGAAAGCCTTAAGTGCGTCATGTTCATGCTTCACAGTGGGACGTAGGGTGTAGCATGAGTATTGGGACAAGGCCAGGGGCTGAAAAGGCCTGTTATTCACCGATTTATTTAGGTATGGTGTGTAGAGGCAGGGAAACACCTACAACATGCAGGACAGTAGACCCCGTGGACCAGGGTCAAGGACCCCTGATCTATACAATGTGAATTTCAGTTTTGAACTGAAATGCTGCAATGCATTTTTTAAATTTATAACAGGAAACAATTATTTCCATGGAATGAAAGTAAAATTCTGAAACCTGGCATTTTTTAACACTTGTCTTGATTGTGATTTTACTTTATGAAAGCATTCAAATGCATTCAATAGCCTAATAATTTTTTTCTGTAGTTCATTTGCCTGATTTATGTATTTTTAACAATGTTATCAATAAATTATATCAATGTTACACTGAATAAACACATACAACCCAATATAAACTGGTGTTGCAAGTGTGTTTTCTATGTAGCTAAACAAGAAGAAGAAAAAAAATCACAGCGCACTGCTGTTGAGGTGAAATAAATTGGTCTATACTTGACGATGATGTGGATTTTCTCAGCATTACTAGAAAATCTGTATTTTCACAGGATAAATGTATCTGTTATTTTTACATAATCCTCCGATTGTCCTGTCTTTGAATAGAAACCTCCTCCTTTGTTTCTCCTTGCTGGTTTAATATCTCATCCATCTTTAGAAACTGTCAGTTACAGTTTGGACAGGGTCCAATTGTCCATCACAGCGAAATGAAGGATAAAATAGGGAGAAGGGGATCCTTCTTTCACTCTGGGTTACTCTGACATAACGCATGCCTCTTAATAGAAGCAGCGGCTGCTGCGTAGGCCGAACCTGTGATTTAACAATTATACTGTCTTTGTTCCACCATGGCCATCGCTCTGTTGATATGAAAAGATTTGTCTTCAGCCTTGATTTCCTAAAATGTTTTTTTGCCAAGCTGAAGCAGCAAAGCATTTTGGAAAGTCCACCCAACTCAGACAACTCAATCGCAGCGTGCCGTCTGGGCTTCATTGCCTCATTTCATATCTCGGCCCAACCAGCCTCTTCACTGCTTTTCCCCCTCCCTCCGCTCGTTTTCTCATTACATCCCTGACTCTCCCAAGCAAATAATACAGAGCTCTTCTATTGGTCTCAGTGGAAAATGCATTTCCTTTCATCTAGCCCTAAGTGTGTGTGCAGAATCCACATATAGTACATATCCTAAAATGTGTATGCAGACCCCCTCCGCCCACTCTCCGGTCTACTTAAATAGGCTATTTTCTCCTCTAATGTTGTTTCCCCTTGTCTCTTCTTATGTATTGATTGGACAAGCATGCCGGATCAATAGATTGCTGTAGATCAGAGTGATTGCTGCTCAGGCAGGCTACTATGTCCCAGTGTTCAACACAGTCTCCATATAAACCACTCAGAAAAGCTCTCATTTCTGTCCCAAGGTTATGAAATAAAGTCCTGATAGAAGCTGACAGTGAGGCTTGTTTGTTTTGACCGATGAATAGGTTAACTGCTATAGCAATGTTGCAAGCCTTTAGCAAGCACTCTGTGTCTCACCTCATTGTGGAGTAAATTGCCTTGAATCTACGGTCGCTTTATTGCACCCACAAATCCTGAAAGTTGTTAGTGCCACAGGGCTGAGGAACGGAGGGGAAGATTGTATACTAATGACCAAATGATGCTTGTGTTCTTTTTGTTATATGGCTGATACATAAACGATCAATCATTGCGCTGCACAATTCAACCAGAGGTTTTCCTCACTTTGACTTATTTGGATTCCATTTTGTTATCTGCCTAACGCAGCGCCCAAGTGGTCTGTTTTAGTTTTTAAGTTTTTATGTTTAACTTCAAAACTTGCGCTATGCACCTTTAAAGGTTAAATATATATATATTTTTTTATTGTTTTTATTTCCCATACATGCCCTTACAATTATCCTACATGCAAATTGAGTTTTCCCCTATTTACTGCAGTTGTCTCTGTAGGCTCCATTTGTCAGTTCAGGTTGGATTCTCTGGGCAGGTGTATGGCGCTCTGCACGCTCTTGTCCACCTGGCTACTTTGTTGAAATACGTCGGTAAGCAGAACTGTCGGGGCTCCTGTTACAACCTTTGAATTTGAAACATTAAAAGTGCTAAACATTCTTATTTATTCAATGACTTTTCAACCCTAAATAGAACATCATGCAAGTCCATCCTGGACACTCGGAAGACAAATGAACTCGTACAGTATTGCTTTGTTTACTGTTTTTTGTTGCTCAGCAAAAATGGAAGTTCTGTTTTTTTTCTTTTTTCTTTTGGGAAATTTGATAACTGCCCATGTCAGAGTGGTTCTCTTCTGAATAAAGCCAGGTGCATCCGATGCACATTATGATCGGATTAATTGATTGTGTGCCCATGTAAATGGTACAATTGGATTGTTATTATTTATTTATTTTATCTGAATACATTTCAATCCGATTGTGAAATTTTGTGCATGTAAACATAGCTAGTGAACGAGTCCAAAGCCTTAAGGCCTGAATTTACTCTGCCTTGTATACCTTTTTACTACACATTCTCACCTCAGATGACAGTCTTAATGCTGGGCTTGGTGATTTTTCCAGAAGTTTCCCTAAGTCACTTTTTGAGTAACTGTGCATGTCCAAGACTGTCTTACCTCGCCCTTCTGCTTCTCAGGGGGATTGCGTGAAAAAACTCTCCCAAATCCACTCTAGTCTTATTTCTTTCTACTGAGGCCTTCCTCTTCTTTCATAAACATGAACGTGGTTTGCTTCTTTTTCAAAGTCTACGGTGAGAGCAGCAGAGCTACAATGAACGGCTAACACCGAAGCTAACTGGATACATAAACACTAGAAGTGCGCATGCGCAGCCAGTGGAAACTTAACAAGGAATGTTCTGATGCGCTCATTATGTGAGCGCATCAGAATGATTGGCATGTGGCACAACCAATAGACAAGGTGATACACACAGAACCAGAGGGACACAGGGGAATGAGAGCAGGAACAAAACTCTGGCAAATCCCTGCTCTTCGATGCAATGATGGGTTAGAGTTTTTACAGGCCTGCAGCTCCCACAGAGATCGATTTTTTTTAACCTTCTTGTTCTGAATAGAAAATGTTTTGACTAATTTCAGGACGGAAGGACGATTTTACCCACTATAACAAAAAGTGTTTCTGAACAGGATTACAAACTATAGCTTTAAATGACCTTGTCTATGTTTTTCAGTCTTCATTTTTTTCTCAGAATCTCACACTATTGCAAGGCATCGTCTTGCAATGCTTTTGAATAACATATCTGATTGTGCATGTTACACTCAACCTGTGACTTGGCCATAAAGTGCAAGGCAGATATCAGACTGTCTTGGAGCTGAGCATTTGGACTTGTTAGACAAGTGCAAGGAAGCAAATATGATCATTTTCAATAACTTTGACAACTGAATTGTGGGGTCTATACGATGACCAATAAAAGGTATCTGATCTTGAAGCACCAGCATCAGCAACAGAGTATCCATGCATCAAACCATTTGGAGACAGAGCTGCAAGACAAAGTCAAACATTAGGAAAAGCCCACAGTACTTCAGTGTGGTCATTAGCTGAAGGACTGCAGTGTTGACACAAGCCAGATTTGTGAACTGTTTCATCTTTGCTACTGACATAGCTTTTTGCTGGTGAGAATCCTTTTATCTCCTCCACCTATCCCTAAGGAGCAATACATTTAGATAAGATAAAAAATTCCTTCATTGTCCCACAATGGGGAAATTCGGACGTGATAGTGGCAAAGACACAGGCAGAGTTACACAGTTTAAAGTAGTGAAAAAACAGTAGTGATTTTTTTTCACTCTGCACATGATAGTTCCTTTTGTTTTCTATGGAACTGAGATATAGGCTGTTCTCAAAAAAGACAAAAAAAAGCTCACAGTTGATAAATGCAGTGCTTCCATTAGGTACTTTAAGTCTCTTTATATGATTGGGTTAACAACAATGTCATTCAAGATTAAGGAGGACTCCAACCAAGTGTTTAAGAAAAAGTCCAAAAATTGCATTTGCAAAATTAACGCTGATAAACCTGTCATATGAACTCTTTTAGGACCAACCACCAGTGTTGGAGAGTCCAACGTAATACACCAAAAGAGACAAATGGAGGACACTCAGACGTCCCTGTGTCTTGCCGTCAGCCGAGCAAATTTTAGCACCACAGGTCATGAAGTGGAGAAAGCATCATGGACAACCTCTGACATCCAGTGACATCCACATCACCGTACTGGGTGCATGGACAACCTGAGCATGCACTCTTCTACCTAGGGTCAAACAATTAGGAAGTGTATCTTGAGTGATTCACATACCCAATTGTCAGTTACACTGATAACAGTTCTTTTGCATCTGACCAAGGGCAGACACAATGGTTGTAACTTTCACAGGCCCCCGAACAGCTGAATATTCAACAGAAGGACAGTGTGTTGGCATAGGCTTTTTAGCATCACTTATTAAGCAATGGTTTAATTGTTACGGACATTTGTAACTATAGGAGTTCTTTTCCAGTCTTCACTTGCAATAATTATCACCGGCTTAGTTTTCTGCCCTGCTCCCCATTGCCTCTTTTCTATGCGTTGGCTTAGCAAATAACCCTGTTTTTGGCATTTTTCAGATATTTGCAGAAAAGTATGAGTTTATTTGTTACATTTCTTCCTGCAAATAATGCTTCTGAGTAATTATCTTGTTTGGTCAGTGCTGCAGGAGATACTCCGGTTTTCTTTTAAAGTTTTGCCAATGTCCTTGTTTTTATATCAAATCCTCCCTTAGAAAAGGTAGATTGACACTTTTTTTCTTAATATACAAGAGGCCAGCTGAAACAAAGATAAGAGCTTCTGAGAAATTTTAGACCAAAGATAGCAATTCAAGGTGAAGCTGTCAAAGGTCGGAAAAAAATCCCTGACATGTTTGCTGCAGGACAGATGTAACACCACTGGATGACAGTGAGAGGCTGAGTAAAACAATAAGAAGTTGGGAGAGGAGTGAGGGAGTAGACAGAGAATACGACTTGGCAAAATAACCTGAGGCCTGATTATGACAATTAGAATTAGACTGCTTTAGTGTTCAGAAAGTTAAAATAAAAAAATTGTTAACAGTGAAGGCGGTATTTACACACTTATGTTGATTGCATAGGTACAAAACAAATTTGTTTCCCTCAGAGCAGAACAAATGGACCCTTCAGTTTGCTGCTCATCATGTGAATGAGAAATATTGAACTAGGTCCTCCTAATTAGTAAACAGATTTTATGGAGAATGTAATGCATTTTGCTGTTGTGACACATAATGGACTGGCAGAAGAAGATGGAGATTTTTGCTTGGTTAAAACAAATATATTGGATTAGAATGAATGATTCACTCCTTTATGTAGCCTTGATACGACAGTTGATTTTAGGTGAACAGATATTTTACTGCATCATGCTGAAAACTGCAGTTCAGCCTGGAAATTATGTGCTGAAGAGGCGGCTTTGGCGTGGGTTTTAATGGACAATATATGAAAAATAAAAAGTGACAGATCCAGATTTGATCAAGCTTATTGTCATTACCTGCAGTACATTGTTATGTCAGGGCAGCTTTTTGCACCTCCATGGCAGTGCGCTGTCATTTATTTTTAAAAACTCCATATTATCAGTTGCAGCCTCTTTTCCCCACTTAATGCATACAGTACCTTTCAAAAGTATTCTCTTAATTTGTCATGTTACAACTACAGAATTAAATCTATTTCAATGGAACTTTATATTGATGCAATTGCAATGAAATTCATAGATTATTTTCATATATATATATATTATACAGGACTGTCTCAGAAAATTAGAATATTGTGATAAAGTTCTTTATTTTCTGCAATGCAATTAAAAAACATGAAATGTCATACATTCTGGATTCATTACAAATCAACTGAAATATCGCAAGCCTTTTATTGTTTTAATATCGCTGATTATGGTTGTCATGATTTTGTTGTGGATGAACCCGGACACAGCACGCACACACAGAGTAGTTCGTTAAGACAGTTTATTGCAGGTGGAAGGTGGTGACATGAGGAACCAGAGTTTACCAGTCGGAGGTGAAGGATGCAAGAGCTGGCTGGCAGGTACAGAGTCCAAAAACATGAGCAATAATCCCAAGGCAAAGTGGAGCTGGGCTGCTGCGGAACAAGGAACGAGACCAAGACGAAGTGATCAAAAGTTAGCAGCGCAGCCAAACAAAACCCAAACCTGACAAGACAGGAACCAAGGCGGGGAAACAGGAGCAGACAGGCATGATGGTCAGGAACAAACACTACGAGCCAGCCACGAGGAAACAACCGAGGTGAGTTTATAAAGGGAGCCTGACAGGTGACGAGAATGAAGGCTAATTAGTGTCCAGACAGGTGTGACTAATTGCTGAAGGAGGGTGAGCCGAGTGAACTGCAAAAATGACAAGAAAAGAAACCAGACAAAACCTAAACCATGACAATGGCGTACAGCTGAAGAAAACTCAAAAATCCTATCTCAAAATATTAGAATATTTCCTCAGACCAAGTAAAAAAAAAATTATAACAGCAAAACAAAATCAAACATTTGAAAATATCCATTAATGCACTCAGTACTTGGTTGGGAATCCTTTTGCACAGATTACTGCATCAATGCGGCGTGGCATGGAGGCAATCAGCCTGTGGCATTGCTGAGGTGTTATGGATGCCCAGGATGCTTCAATAGCGGCCTTTAGCTCATTTGCATTGTTGGGTCTGGTGTCTTTCAGCTTCTTCTTCACAATACCCCACAAATTCTCCATGGGGTTCAGGTCAGGGGAATTGGCAGGCCAATCAAGGACAGTAATGCCATGGTCAGTACACCAGTTACTGGTGGTTTTGGCACTGTGGGCAGGTGCCAGATCTTGGTTGTGCAGCGTTTCCTGCCACATTTCCCCCTTCCAACACACTTTTTGTGAATGTGCTTTGAAACTGCACTCTGTGAACAGCCTGCTCTTTGAGAAATTTCTTTTTGTGTCTTACCCTCCTGATGGAGGGTGTCAATGATGGTCTTCTGGACAGCAGTCAGATTAGCATTCTTCCCCATAGTTGTGATTTAGTTTACTGAACTAAGCTGAGTTTTTTTCAAGGCTCAGGAAACCCTTGCAGGTGTTTCGAGTTAATTAGACGATTCAAGTGATTAGTTGAATAGCCTACTAGTATACTTTTTCACAATATTCTAATTTTCTGAGACAGTCCTGTATAATATATATATATATCCTCCCTTTACTCTGATACGTCTAAAAAAATAAGAACCAAAGCGAAAAAAGACATGAGAAATCACCTTTCCCCCACCTGTCCAGTCCTGCCATTTCAGACATCTCATACGGATACGTTGGTTGCCTTCATGTGCCAGGGCAGCTCTGCTCTGCAAAATGGACGAGAAAAGATGGCATCCCAATTACTTTCTTAGGACTTTATTAAATTAGGGTTGCATCTGGCGTCAAAGTAGACAGGTTGCATTAACAAAATATGAACCTGTGTTTGTATGACCTTTAACCTTCTGGACTATTTGTAAGTGTATGTGTACAAAGCGGGACTTTAAAGGACTTCATCTATAATCCCTTGCAACAACTGCAACCGAACTGATGTTGGATTTAAAGGTTCCTATTTTAGCGAGTGTCTGAAGCTTACTGTAATCTCTCTTGGCTTTTCTTGGTGTAAATTCTATCATGTCAGTGGTAATGGGTGTCCTGCTTCATTGTAACATCACAACACTAAATAATGTATTGTATGTGTCAATATGAAATCCTAGATGAAAATTATTTACTTTTACTCACAAATGAGTTTTCCTACCACAGTGCCCTGCAAAACCTAACACCTTAGACCAAACCGCAGTCAAATGCAACATCAGAACAGATGCTTTTTTTTCTCTTACTGCTGGCTGTAACAGCAGCCAACTCTGAAACATGAGGACACCTTTCCAGGGGTATAATTGGGACAAAGCATTATTATTTGCATGATGACAGAAAATGGTTCATTTATTGTGCTAGCCGGCTTACAACAGGCAAGGTCTTAATGAGGCTTCATCCATCTTGCCTGCCTTCCAGCCTCGTGGTTTCCAGCACTCCAAAGGCGGGAGCTGATGCTCTGTCCATTTTAAATGACTGCCTCCTTCACCTGTGCAGCACGCTGTGGGACATTATGCAAATGTCCCACCCTCTCGCCGACTGACCGCACTGCTCTATGCCTGTAATCAGACATGATTATGCACTGTGTCCTGCAAAGCCTTTCTCAGCAAATACATTCACCATGTCTATTATCAAACTCAGACCAGCTGGGACGAGGTGAGGACAAGGAGCAGACAGGTGTTGGATACCCAAAGATGCGACGCTGGGTTTGGTGGTGTTCTCGTTGTGGCAGAGGAAAAACGCTAATGAGATGATTTGATACCAATAAGAATCAACTCTGGGAAGAAATGTTGCCGTTTTTGGAGCAAGGCTTACCATAAATGAGAGCAAATGGCTTTCAGCTTTGAAAAGAACAGTACTCTCCATCCACTAACACACCTGCAAAGGGCAGCAGCAAATTTACAATACAATATAAGAGACCACCCACCTCCGCTCAGTCAGAGCTCTCTCGAGTTTGTGTCTTCATCTCACAGCAGGAGGACTAGCTCTGGCCTCATTATCGAGAACAGATTCTACAGCTCTAAAAGCCTGTTGGCCATGCAAAATATCTGGTTCAATATTTCAATATTTCATCATGCCCTTACAGCGGAATGAGTAAACAAGGCTGCTATAACCCTCAACGCCCACATTATACTCAATCTCACTTTCTGAGTTGAATGTATCTGTATTTAAGCAGACCTGATCCATCGCTCCTTCCTGAAAATCAAGTGAGTACAATATAAAGAACTCAGTAGGTTAACAGGCTTCGGATATGTAGTTTTTTTCTCTCTTTAAGCGACTGCAGCGAAGAGTCCAAGTTCACGTCTCCTTTTACTAGTCATACTGAATGGGGAAGAGACCAAATTCTTTTTGCAATGTAGAGCAACAGTGTCGCGTGTATTCCTATTCAGCCTCCTTTACACTGGTGCCCCTAAATAAAATTCACTAAATAAAATTCACTACAACCAAATGCAAATTATCAGACTGCATCTGTGTATAATTTAAACTAATGTCATTCTAAATGCATCTGGCCTGTGAAGGTCTTAGTTGTTTGTTAGAGAACATTAGCGAACAGTCTCATTCAAAAATGAAACCAACTAAATGGGTGTGGGAAATGAAAGTTAGGGTAACGAGAAAAAACAAAACAACTCAAAAACTGAAGGTGCAAAATAAATCAATGAATGTTGAAGTTGGCTATGTTTTCTAAAAGTGTCGTCATTTTACATAAATATGCTGACTGAATCCAAGTAAAAAAAGTAAAAAAAAAAAACAATAAAAAAAGTATGATGAAAAAGTTAGATATTTTTTAAATATTTTTGTCACTTATTTCAGAAAAAGAAATTCATAATATATAGATTTATAACACAGAGTTATAGAGCCCTTATTTCTTATAATTTTGATGATTATGGCTTACAGATAATAAAGACACAAAATTAAGTGCTCAGTAAATTTGAATATTAAAACATAATATTAATAAAAAATATTTTAAATAGGAATGTCAGTCTTCTGAAAAGGTTTTCTTCCAGGCCCTCAATACTTGGTCAGGGCTCCTTTCACATGAATTACTGCATCAATGCTGCGTGGCATGGAGACAATCAGCCTGTGGTTCTGCTGACGTGTTCAGGAGGCCCAGGTTGCTTTCATCACTGTCTTCAGGTCATCCGCCTTGTGGGTCTGGTGTCTCTCGTCTTCCTCCTGACGACAGCCCAGAGATTTTCTATGGGGTTAAGGTCAGAGGAGTTTGCTTTATACTTCTTTGTTGTAGCTTATACAGTGTCACCAGGGCAGAAGCTGTGCTTCTTCATTTTATTTATTTTATTAAGACCTGCATTTCTTTATTTTTATTTATAGATTTATTTTCAAATATGGCAACATTTAAAACAATGGCTCCATACCTTCAAATGGATGAGTGTTTTCACAATGGTAACAATTGTTTTTTAGCCCTTTTCAAACTGAAACTAAATTTCCTTATTTTAATTACGACACTATTTAGCCTTATGCCAGACCTTGCTGACTTTTTAGCACCAAATGATGAAAACTGCAATTTACACCACATGTTGTTCTGGAGGGTTAATTCTGAATACACTATCTTAAGAATATGGAACAAAAACTATCTGTGTTATTTAATTAAGACAAATTAATGGATTTGCAACCACTGGATATAGGCACCAGCCCCCTTGTGACCCTGCAAGGATAAGTGAGTATAGGAAATGGATGGGTGGATTGGAGTGGAGAGCAATACAGTTTATGAAGAGTTAACAACAAAATAGCCAAGAGACCATCAGCAACATTTTGCTTGTGCTGGGCTTCTGCCACTGCAAACTCAGCGTGACTGGAAAGTCAATTCTTATTCGACTGACAATAGTGTTGCTGATGGGGAATTGGACTGTGAGGTTCTCCCCCATTGATTATGTAATGACCTGTTAATAAAACGTCGTGTGCGAGGATCTGTAAGTAAGAGTGTGTGTACAAACCGTAAATACCCCAAATCTATCCCTTCTTGGACTTTCTTTATATACAGATAAAACTGGGATCTCAACTAGCCCTGCTGCTGTTTGTAGATGGTTTAATGGTAGGTTGCTAGGGTTAACTGTTAAAACAAATGCTGAATTTTATCCAAATACAGCCTCCAAGCCAGTGAATCACCACAGTATGCAGTATTCACCCACACCATCCTCCTCATTCTAACTCTGACGAAATAGCTGAACTACCTTTTTTGATTCTTTCTGCTTATGTAATAACAGAACATCTGTTACAAAAAAAAAACATGGCTATCACGTTAAAGGAAGTAACAAACCGTGGCCCTCTGACCTTCTGCTCGCATATTTCTGGAATCCAAAAAATCCAGAGGAAAACAACATTTCTTTGCTTCCATTTCTCAAACAACAAAAATATCTTCTACGACATATCCTCACACAAATGAACAACCTGATCTACTGGATAGAAATAGCAGCAAGCGAACACACAAAACCGGGCAGATCGTGCACAACCAAAACCAACAGCCTGACACTGTAGAAGAAAAATAAGCAATAAGATTCAAGTCACGGGTCTATTAAACCCAAACCCCACTTTGGTATGAAAATCAATCACTTCTCTATCATTAAGAAAAAAAGAAAATCAATAATTTTAGGGTATGTACTGCACTGGGGTTTACCTAAAACAGGTGAGCTGTGAAAGCATGTTACTCACAATGAAGACAGTGAGCCAAATTCAAGTAGGATGGTGGCTAAATTACTCAGTGTTTGATGACAAATGTAACTGATGATCAGGACGTAAAAAATCTATTGTTTAGTTTCTACTGAAAACAAATCTTGTCCTGTCAGATGTTCCCTGTACCGACGGACTTCTCTTTGGGTCCCAGTGAGCTCAGAGCTCTTGCCTCACAGTATGTAACACAGCATGCTCTCTGTAACAAACAGCAGCATAAAACTCCAGGAATTGCGGTGATGATGAGCTGGCTTCTGAGGTGTAATTGCATTTTACTGTAAGATGTTTGCAGAACTGCTCAGGGCAATTAGTGATGACGGCGGCTAGGGATGATACCGGGGCAGTGAACCTTGATGCAATGTTGTGTTCGGCACGAGGGAACCTGACTAAAGGAAGTTAACCCAAATCAATGCAGTCGCATTTAATTTAATGAAACAACAGCTTCCACTTTTTAAAACAGAATTAAACTGTTTCCCTTGCCCAGGACTCCTCATAACCAAAAAGTAATTACAGCTCATCCAGTCAGGCCAATCTGGCTCAATGTGATACTTGAAAAAAATGAAAAACCTATCAAATGTTTTTTTTGTTCCAAACTCTCCTCAGTTCTGGATCGTGTTTTTAGCCGTATAATCCTATTTTGCTTTAAAACATTGAGAATGATACAGAAAGCTGTTGGCTAAACAGTTTCCTCACTGTACTAATGACTCTCCATATAGACTTTCACTTAATTCTGTCAGAGATATGTAATATTTAGGATTTGGTAACATGATAACATTAATGCAGATCATCTAAGCCTGAGAAAATGTATTAGGATCTAGTGAATATTTAAAAGAAACAGATTTAAATTAATAATTTTGCATTCATTCATTTGCAGAATGGAATAGTCCTTTATTAATCCCATGATGGACATACACATGTTACAGCAGCCACAGGAACAAAAACACCAAAGTTAATATAAGAAACATGTAAAATAGAGATATGAAATCTAAGAAATTTGAAATTAACAGTGATAGAAGAATAGACCTTTATTCAAGATCAATAAATAAAAAATGGAACCAGATTATTGTCTGTAGAAATACTATTTCTACAGACAATAGAAATAGTATTAGTGGTTAGTAACCACACTGCACAGACTGGACAGATACTGCATGGAACGTACGATAAATTTACATTCCTAGGAACGGTACAAACTCTTTAAGTGAAATACTGTAACTATATAAACTGTATAAGTTAAGTAAGTTTACAAATGTTCCAGAGTGAATCATTAAATATTTTCATCAAAGACTTAGTTGGATAAACTGTGAAACAAGGTCCTTTAACTCTTTATATAACACTATGTGTCATAACGTTTTAAGTTTAATTCAAACAGATTTCATGGATTTTCATTAGTTTCTAAATAAATTGCTCAAATTCAAATGTTGACATTTTAGCATTTCACAGTTACTTAAAGTTATATTTGGTAATCCTGTTCAGAATTATTTCGTTATGCTAGGTGAAGGAGGTTTAAAACTTAGATCTCTGTGGCAGCTGCAGGGCTGTAAAAACTGACCAATCCCTGTCATGCGGTCCGAGTGGCAAAGATTGGTTAGAGTTTTGGTTGAAAATTGCAGAAAGTTCCAAGAACCAAACTCTCTTACACGTTTATGAGAAGAAGAGGAAAGCCTCAGAAAAAATAAATAAGACCATAATGGATTTGGGATATTTTTTAATGCGATCCCTCTGAGGAACGGAGTAGCAGGTAAGACGGTCTTGTGGGTGTGCAGTTATACAAAAAGGGACTTGGTTGTTTCTTTCTTGCATTTGCGGAAAAATTGCCAACTCTTCCTTTAATGATATTCCATGTCTGTCATGATGCAGCCTGTCTGCTGCACCATGCACAGTCTCTAGACACTTTCCACCTTCCATACAGCTCCAGTCTCCAGTTCAGTAATCATCTACACCTGTCAGTCCCTAATCAGTCAGCACTCAGCACACCTGTCAGCCCCCCTATTTAAGCTCCCTGCATTCAGTCCTCCCATATCAGTTCGTTCTGTTGGTTCTGTTTTCCTGCTTACCTCTGTTTCTGCTGCTCACCTCATCCAGTCTCGTCCAGCACGAAGTTCCTCCATTCTCCGCCAGCCTGCTGTTGTTCTGGTTTCAAGTCTCCATTCTGTCGTGCTGTAAGTCAAGCCTGGTTCCAAGTCTCCTTCTGTCGCGCTCCTGGTTCCAAGTCTCCACTCTGTCATGCTGCTGGTCTAGTCTAATTCCAAGCCTCCATTCTGCTGTGATTCTGGTTCTGCTGCCTCCGTGCCCTGGCTCCGTGCCGCTTGCCAGTTCCTGCCTTCACCATCCTCCTGCTTCAGCTTAGCACAGACTCTTGGTTCCTTCCTCCACTATCCACAAACTTCAATAAACTGTTAAACTATACTCTGCTGTGGTTGTGTTCGGGTTCAGTCTACAAAACATGACAGAACGAACCGATCACATGAACCCGACACCCACACAGAGCCTCCATGCAGGAACTGGCGAGAAGGATGTGGCTCCACTCTCGGGCAACAGCGCAGCGGAGCAACTCATAGCCCAGTCCCGGGCCGTTTTGAAGAACCTCGCCTCGCTCAGTCCACCTTGGAGGCTGGTAGGCGCGGTCGCTCAGGTACGCAAGCTGTGAACAAGTCAAGCCGAGCTCCTTCCTCTTTTTGAAGAGACAGGGCTGATGGAGGAGCTCGAGTGGAACAACGAGGCTGCTGTGGCTCAGCTATTCGGCCGAGCGCCTCCTCCCAGAGCCTCGTTCTCCGCCACTGCTGCCTCCTCCATTCCTGCTGCTTCCACCACTGCAGCTGCCGAGTCCGCTACAGTTCCCACAACGGATCCCTCCTCCTGGGCATCTAGTGCCTAACCAGGCTGTCCTTTGTTCGCTCCATTGGGGTAGATTTGTGTTTTTGGACTATTGCCCACTGTCCAGTGCCTCCCTCCACCCACCCTGGGTGGGTCGTTTTGTTTTTGTTGGTTTCTGTTTGGCCGTCTGGGAGCCGGCCTTAAGGGGGGGGGGGGTGCTGTCATGATGCAGCCTGTCTGCTGCACCATGCACAGCCTCTAGACACTTTCCACCTTCCATACAGCTCCAGTCTCCAGTTCAGTAATCATCTATACCTGTCAGTCCCTAATCAGTCAGCACTCAGCACACCTGTCAGCCCCCCTATTTAAGCTCCCTGCATTCAGTCCTCCCATATCGGTTCGTTCTGTTGGTTCTGTTTTCCTGCTTACCTCTGTTTCTGCTGCTCACCTCATCCAGTCTCGTCCAGCCCGAAGTTCCTCCATTCTCCGCCAGCCTGCTGTTGTTCTGGTTTCAAGTCTCCATTCTGTTGTGCTGTAAGTCAAGCCTGGTTCCAAGTCTCCTTCTGTCGCGCTCCTGGTTCCAAGTCTCCACTCTGTCGTGCTGCTGGTCTAGTCTAATTCCAAGCCTCCATTGTGCTGTGCTTCTGGTTCTGCTGCCTCCGTGCCCTGGCTCCGTCCCGCTTGCCAGTTCCTGCCTTCACCATCCTCCTGCTTCAGCTCAGCACAGACTCTTGGTTCCTTCCTCCACTATCCACAAACTTCAATAAATTGTTAAACTATACTCTGCTGTGGTTGTGTTCGAGTTCAGTCTACAAAACATGACAATGTCTCTTTGTTACAGTAATGTATTTAAGAAAAATCTATGTGCAAGACCAAAGTATTTTCCCTGCAAAGAGCAGGAAAGAGAAACATTCAAACATTAAATTAGCAAATTTAGAAACACATTTGCAGGTGTTGAGAAAACAAGCACACAAACATCAGGAAGTAGAACGTGACAGTCTTTGATTACATTAACACATCACTGGAGTACTTCAGCATCCTGCTTTTGAACTTTTGAACCACTGTTGTGCCAGCCTACCGGCACACACACACACACACACACACACACACACACACACACACACACACACACACACACACACACACACACACACACACACACACACACACACACACACACACGCACACGCACGCACCCTGAATAAACCTGTGTCAAAGTTAGCGAGTCTGTCCTATCTCAGTCAAATTCACACTTCTGGTGAGGGGGGGGGGGTAACAGGTGTGTAATCTACATAACAAAATCCCCACATAATTACTGCAATTACCTGCACACAAAATTGTGGCTCGTGTTAAAATCAACCAAGCACGCTGCGTATCAGGGCCACTGTGCACGACTACTTATGATTTTCACACCTTCGGTTCTTAAGCCAGCAGCTCTTCCTGAGGGAAACACTGATTTAAGGAAATTCAGCAGATCTCCATTATTTCAAGTAAGTGATAAGATGGTCATGCATCACGGTCCCAGAGCGACAGTGATGAATCGTTAACATCTCTCTAAAGTGACAAACATTAGCATTAGACTTTGGTAATTGATTGTACCAATTAGCTATGTGACGATGCAGTGCAGTCCAGAGAATGGGGTTGAGTTTTTAATTAATATGCCTTATTATTTTCGATGCCAACTAGCTAATTTTAATTGCTGTCAAATAATGTTTTCCCTTGTTATACCACAGTCATTTTAAAAGCTTGTGTTGTTTTTTTCTTGTCATCCCCCCCGCCCCCCCCCCCATTCTTTCAGGTTTTTCAATATAATATATTTTGAGGAAATTCAAAAGCAGTGAAAAGATGAGGCGGAACACATGCAGTCATGTGGGGGAAAAAACAAACAAACATTGGACACGCTTACAACAACCTGTAGGTTTCTCTGACATAGTAGTACTGTATGTATTTGCATTTTAACAACACTGATTAATTTAAACAGCATAAATAAACAATTTTAAGTTAGATTTTGACATCCACACAGAAACCCTCTTAAATTGCCTAAGATTGCACAAAGGCATGTTATAAAAGTACTTATGAAAACTTCCCTACTGTGCACATGAAAAAGGCTTGCCCTTTTTAAATCCCGGACATTTAGTTTGGCCTGATCCTGTGAGAAGTAAGTGTAGACACTACGGTTGAAACACAACGGGGTGTTCCAACTGGACAATAGCCCCAAATGCATATCATAACTGGATTTTGCATTAATAAAGGTGGTTAACATTAGGCTTCTGGAATAGCCCTGATCTCAAATTTAAAGAATTTGCCTAAATGACAAGTCTGTGCCAGGGCACCAATCAAGATAAATTAGATCTAGCATTTCTGATAACAAGAACAGTTAATTATCCATCCAGAATTACACCAGGATCTTTTTCAGCTCTCACAGAGATCTGATGTTTTTACCTCCTTTTTCTGTATACATAATCTATTGACTATGTATACAGTGATTTCCACTGTCGCTTCATGCTTGCTCAGTATGAGGGATTGCTGCAAAGCCATGGACAATGCAGACGATTCTCCCTGTGGCTCTACGCTTCTCCAGGAGGAGTGAATGCTGCTTCTCAAGACTTTGATGTACTTGGCTTTGCTGCAATCCCTCATACTGAGCAAGCATGAAGCGACAGTGGAAAGAAAAAACACCCGTTAGCGGGAAGGAAAAACCTCTAGCAGAACCGGGCTCAGTATGAACGGTCATCTGCCTCGACCGACTGGGGTTACAGAAGACAGAGCAGAGACACAACAAGACAGACAAAAAAGCACAGAAGCACACATTGATCTAGTAATCTGTTCTACATTAGATGGTAATAGTCGGTGATCTGTCCTCCCTGGATGATTTCACAGTCAACAGAACGTCAGACCAGGTGTACCTACTATGAAGAAAAAAGAGAGAGAACAAAAAGTTAAAAGCTGAAATGACAACAGTCATTTCAATGTAATGCAATGCAAATCTGGAGAACAGTAGACTGGAGAACAGTAGAAATCAGTAGAGTGAGAAAAATAGGCCCTGATGTCCTCCAGTAGCCTAAGCCTATAGCAGCAAAACTATAAAGGTAGCTCAGAGTAACATGAGCCACTCTAGTTATAAACTTTGTCAAAAAGGAAGGTTTTAAGATTAGTCTTAAAAGTAGACAGGGTGTCTGCCTCACGGACCAAAACTGGGAGTTGGTTCCACAGGAGAGGAGCCTGATAGCTAAAGGATCTGCCTCCCATTCTACTTTTAGAGACTCTAGGAACCACCAGCAGACCTGCAGTCTGAGAGCGAAGTGCTCTGTTAGGAACATACGGAGTAATCAGAGCTCTGATATATGATGGAGCTTGATTATTAAGGGCTTTATACGTTAGAAGAAGAATTTTAAATTCTATTCTTGATTTAACAGGAAGCCAATGAAGGGAAGCTAAAATTGGAGAAATATGATCCCTCTTGTTGATTTTCATCAGAACTCTTGCTGCAGCATTTTGGATAAGCTGAAGACTTTGAATTGCATTTTGTGGACTTCCTGATAGTAAAGAATTACAATAGTCCAGCCTTGAAGTAACAAATGCATGGACTAGTTTTTCAGCATCACTCCTGGACAGAATATTTCTAATTTTGGCGATATTCCGGAGGTGAAAAAAGGAAACTCTGGAAACCTGTTTAATATGGGATTTAAATGACATGTCTTGGTCAAAAATAACACCAAGGTTTTTTACTTTATTACCAGAGGCCAAGTTAATGTCATCCAGATTAAGTGATTGGTTAAGAAGTTTATTTTTTGAGGACTCTGGCCCAAAGATTACAACTTCGGTCTTGTCAGAATTTAGATGCAGGAAATTTAAAGTCATCCAGCTTTTGATGTCATCAAGACATGACTGCAGTCGAAGTAATTGATTGGATTCTTCAGGATTTATGGATAGATATAGCTGAGTGTCATCAGCATAACAGTGGAAATTAATCCCATGCTGTCTGATAATTTTGCCGATCGGAAGCATATATATAGTAAAGAGAATTGGTCCAAGGACTGAACCCTGTGGTACTCCACAGGTGACCCTAGAGTTTGAGGAAGATTTATTATTAACATGAACAAACTGGAATCTGTCCGACAGATAAGATTTAAACCAGCCTAATGCTTTCCCCTTAATCCCTACAGTATGTTCAAGTCTTTGTAGGAGAATATTGTGATCAACTGTATCAAATGCAGCACTAAGATCTAACAGGACAAGTACAGACACAAGTCCATTATCTGAGGCCATGAGAATATCATTAGTGACCTTCACCAGAGCCGTTTCAGTGCTATGATGAGCTCTGAAGCCTGACTGAAACTCCTCAAATAGGTCATTGCTTTGTAAATGTTCACAAAGTTGATTAGCAACTACTTTCTCAAGAATTTTAGATAAGAAAAGAAGATTAGATATAGGTCTGTAGTTTACTAGCTCATCTTGATCAAGAGAAGGTTTCTTAAGTAAAGGTTTAAAAACAGCTACTTTAAAAACCTGTGGTACATATCCATTTACTAAGGATAGAGTAATCATGTCTAAAATAGGACCACTGATCAAAGGGAATACCTCCTTAAACAACTTGGTTGGGATTGGGTCTAACATACAGGTAGAAGGTTTAGATGAAGCTAAGATTTTAGATAGCTCAGAAAGCTCTACTGCTTCTAAACAGTTCAGACACAGCGCAGGTTCTAAAGATTCCTCCAATGCTGCCTATTTTCCAAGATGGCGACGACTGGTGCTCTGTACGAAGCAGAGAGTGATGAAGTATTTAGTGACAGTGATGAGAGTTCCGTGGAGTCATCATCATCTGATAGCGATATGGATGTTTTAGAAGAGTTTCTTGACAGAAACCAGACTTTTGACGGAATCCAGCGTACCTATTTCCATTGCAAACTCAGTCGGGTCCTACAGTATATATATATATATATACACAGCGGAGGAGAGATCGCGCTGAAGTGACTTAAGTTATATATTTGCCCCCTAGTAAATAGGGCAGGTGGTCATTATTGTATAAATAATAAAATATAAAAGCATTCCAGCACATGCTGGGCGGAGCACGGCTTTGCCGGCGCTGCAGCGGAGCACACACACACACACACACACACACACACACACACAGCGGAGGAGAGATCGCGCTGAAGTGACTAACGTTATATATTTGCCCCCTAGCAAATAGGGCAGGTGGTCATTATTGTATAAGTATTAAAATATAAAAGCATTCCAGCACATGCTGGGGCGGAGGGATACGCCCCTCTGGTCGGTAACCATCCCCGTAACTTCTAAATTAAAAATTTAAAATTTAAAAATAACTAACTGAAAATCCTCGCCCTCATGTCATGTTCAAAACATTCTTCTTCGAGATGGTCACTGCATATGACGTGTTTTCTCTCTGGCCAGAAGTTAGATGGCAAATTCGCTCTTCAAGTTGGCAATCCAGCGCCGAGCCCGGTGGCTCATGAATCGGGAAGTTGAAATAAGCTATGTTTTTTCCACTTTTACCAGTTGTGTTGGAACATCCGATGGCCATGCACGTGGGCATTGTTGCTTCAGCAATAGCTCTTGGGAATGTCAGCGGTGAAGTCCTCTGGAAATCCGAAATAATTATTGATGATCGCAGCTGTGTAGAACGGCTCCTATTGACTTTGCATGGAAAGCGGAGAGAAATGCTGTCGCCGCTTCCGCTTTTCTACGTCGCAGGATGTGATGTCAAACGCCCCTTACTGCCCAAATATGGGCAGTAATGTCAGCCCCCATACACAGTGATTCAGACGACAATTTATGTTTTTATTTTCTTATTGATTAAAGATAAGTTCATTAAATAACCACGAACGTATTAGTTTTAGTTATAGCTAATGATACCCTGATTTTTCCTTGTTGACCGGACTTCCCCTTTAAAAAATGATCAGATAGGACAGGGTTGTGAGAGAATACTGTTAATTCTTCACAATCAATGCCATATGTCAGCACAAGGTCCAAAGTATGGAGCCGAGAGTGCGTTGGCTTATGCACATTTTGAGCAAAACCAATTGAATCTAGGATAGTTTTAAAGGCTACACTAAGGTTATCACATTCAGTGTCAACATGGATGTTAAAATCACCCACTATAATAGCCTTGTCAGTATTTAACACCAAATCAGATAAGAAGTCTGACAGTTGATCCAAAAACTGAGTGTAAGGGCCTGGTGGACGATACAAAACAATAAACAGAAGAGGTTTTATTGCTTTGCAGTTTGGATGAGGGAACCTGAGGGTTAAATGTTCAAAAGAACTGTAATTATTAATTGGCCTGGGACTAATTAATAAATCAGACTGAAAGCTGGTTGCCACTCCTCCTCCTCTTCCCACAGACCTGGGAATGTGGAAATTTGAATAACTGGAGGGAGTTGACTCATTTATACTAACGTTGTCCTCTTGTAGCCAGGTTTCTGTGAGACAAAACAAATCAATCTGATTATCAGAAATCAATTCATTAACTAACAAAGTCTTTGGTTGGAGAGACCTTATATTTAATAGACCACATTTAATTATTTTATTTTTTGGTTCAAAGTGATCCGTATGGATTTTTATTAGATTTTTATGATTTGTTCCTTTTAGATCAGTTTTTGATCTGTTAAGTTTTGGCCGTGGGAAAGACACCGTCTCAATAGGATAATGGGTGGGTAACAGTACAGAAGCTGCAGAGAGGTGTGTTAAACTACATCTGCTAGTCAATGGAACTAGCAGATTTGGTTAAAGTGGACTTTGCACAATAAGCAAATGAGGTTACTAAGGTGGCATGACGTCCACGGCCCGGGAATATATGGGCTGACTAGAAAATGTTTTCACTCAAATTGATTGTTTTTGCTTTAACCCCTGAATATGATGGATTTTTCAAAATTGATATTAATACATGTCTTGTGTCCTTCACATTTGTAAATTAATTTTGTTTGTATTTAAAGAGTATTATTACATTTTCTGCTCAAAGCGGTTAAAGTAAATTAATACCCACTCCTGAGTCCCGACAGTGGATGGCGCAAGTTTAAAAACAAAAGTCTAACCTACTGGATCTAGCTAGCTACCTGAAAGAGCACCTGCTAGCTAACCATTATTAATAAAACTTTGATTCATTAATACAACTTTTGAAATTATCCCCCCCTCTGGTTTTTTTGCAAATCGCACACTGTGTATATGTATATATATATATATATATATATATATATATATATATATATATATATATATATATATATATATATATAGAGAGAGAGAGAGAGAGAGAGAGAGAGAGAGAGAGAGAGAGAGAGAGAGAGAGAGTTATATATGTATATATATTACTATTATTTTTGTGTGGAATGTTGTATATATATATCAAAATGTTTGTATATCTGAATATCTGGAGCGTGTAACGAAAGTAATTTCCCTCTGGGATTATTAAAGTATGTCTGATTCTGATTCTGATATATGCCTCTTGAAAATGTATTCATTTTAGTAGCTACAATGCAAATATATTAGAATACAATAGAAATAGAAATAACCTCATATCCTCACAATGGGGAAATTTGGGCATCACAGTGGCAAAAACTTGTAGACAGGATAGACCAGCGCTACACATAATATTACTAATCCACCGTATTTTGTCTACAAGAGTTACACACTAGATTAGTAATACGGAAAAAAGATGATTTAAAGTTAAGCTGTAAAGCAGAGAGGAATGAACTTATCAGAAAGGAAAAAAATATTGTGCAGTTTTTAATTGATAACATGGCATATTCAGATAAACATGCATACGTTGCGTAAAAATGCAATGTTCAAGTTAAAATAAAGAAAAGACAGCAGCTGATTTACAGAACGATGTGAGAATACTCTGTAATGGAGCTTAAAGCGGAAGTTCAATCGAAGAAACTCTATTGCCTACCTCCATCCAATCAGAGACTCATCCGCCTCCGACGCAAGCCAATCAGCTTTGAACTGCTCCTCCACGTAGCCAATCAGGTTCATCTTAAAATAACTTCAAATCCACGTCTCAGCCTTCTACCCAGTAAGCAAGCAGTGGCTGTGCAATGTCTGATTTGGACTCTGATGACCCTGATTCAACCCACCTCCATTCCCTTCTCCACCATCATAGCAAGCTCCATCTGGCTTCCTATGGTGCTCCTTCAACCTCGTGCATATCAGAGTGTAATTTTTCCCGGACTCTACGGAATTCCCTGTCACATCTCAATCGGTCCGGCAGAAGACCGCCATGTTGAGCCTGGTTCTGCCAGAGGTTTCTTCCCAAAGGGGAGTTTTTCCTCTCCACAGTCGCCTCATGCTTGCTCATCATGGACAGATTCATGCAAACCTGTGTTTATCCAAGTTGGACATCCATCTTTCTGGGTCCCTGAGTGAAGTACTGGTACCAGCTTACGCAGTCTACTGGATCTCACCAATACAGCTCAAGCAGATCATCTCGCCAACCAGCGTCTATGGACTGAACCAACTTTGTCTCTCTCCACTCCACCACCAGTTTCAGGCCTGGGGGAAACATCCCTATTCTCATACACCTGCTTATGCATATTGAAGTATAATTCAGCATGAATGTTTCCTGTCGAGGTCTGAGCGCCAAAATCTTAAAATATTGTATCAATAAAATTCTTCTAATTGTCTTTTCTTTCCATGTGAGTTCTTCAGATGGAAATATGCATGATTGTACAAGCAAACACTCCCAGAGAAATGTGTGCAAATGGACATCAGCATTTGAGAGACAGTGGAAATGATTCTTGATCAGATGCAACCATTAGCTTGTTTGTAAACCCTCACTGAGTTTGTTGCAAGCAGCAGAGATTATAAAGTCTAACAGCAGCTGGGATGAAAGACCTGTGGTAGCGCTCTTTTGAGCATCTAGGGAGCATCTAAGGTGTAGCAGTCTGTCACTAAAAGAGCTCTCCAGCTCTGCCACAGCTCCATTCATGGGGTGGAAGACATTGTCAATCAGCGATTATATTTTTCTTACAGTCCTTTTGTCTCTCGCCACCTGCACAGGATCCAAGGGGCATCCTAGGACAGAGCTAGGCTTTCTAATGAGTTCATCCAGCCGCTTCCTCTCAACTACAGATCAGCTGGTGCTCCAACAAACCACACTATAGAAGATGGCTGATGCCACCACAGAGTAAAGGAAGCCATCAGGAGCACCCCTTGCACCCCAAAAGACCTCAGCCTCCTCAGCAATTAAAGTCTGCCTTGTCCCTACCAGTAAGAGCATCAGTGTTGTGAATCTAGTCCAGTTTATTGTTCAGGTGAACACCCAGGTACTTATAGAAGTCCACTATCTCTACTATGGTCTCTGGATGTTAACCAGTGCCAGTGAGGTGGGTGTGTGCCTGCAAAAGACCACCATCAGCTCCTTTAGGGTATCCCAGGCAGACTTAGGCTACGTTCACACTGCAGGCCTTGATGCTCAATTCCGATTTTTTTGTGAAATCTGATTTTTTTGCGTGTCCGTTCACATTTCCAAATATATGCGACTTGTATGTGATCTCCTGTGTGAACTGCATTCATACACCTAAGTGTCCCGCATGCGCAGTAGAGGACGCGATGACGTCATACGTAGCAAGCGTGGTCATTGTTTGCGGAAGTAAACATGGATCGTAATGCTGCAGCGTATCTTGCGTTCTTTACGTTATTCTCCAACCGGAGCCAGCACATTACCAACGCAATCTTTTTAAGAAGATCGAAAAGGAAGAGAACCATATTTTAGTGATGTGAGCGGCTTTACTGATACGGACTTCATTCATAATTTTCGAATGACAAAGGCAACCTTTATGTGCGTCTGAACGGCTCTCTTTAGCTCTCTCACGTAAAAACACACATCTTCGGCGGCCATAGCAGCGAGTAAACGCGTTGCCGTGGGGCTGTACTGACTTGCAACAGGTGCTTGTTACCGCACAATAGCCAACCTCTTTTTTTTTTTAGCCAACCTCTTTGGCATAGCCAGGTCCACCGTTAGTGACGTTTGTCAAGTATCAATGACGTGTAGGTCGGATGAATGCGACCTGGCCGTACAGAGACAGGTCGCATTTGATCAGATCAGATACGTATCGGATTCAGGACCACATATCCAAGTGGCCTGGGTCGCATTTGAAAAAATCAGATCTGTGTTGTTTAGACTGTCATGAAAAGATCAGATACAGGTCGCATATGGGCAAAAGAATCGGAATTGGGTCACTTCAGGCTGCAGTGTGAACGTAGCCTTAGTTACAATTACCCTCATAGGGTTGTCTACGTATATACAGCAGGCAATGCTGTCAAAATGAACGACTAATCCAAGTGAATAATCAAATAGCACAAAATGTTGCAGATGTCTCAAGGAGGGCAGAAATACTTGGCAACTGAATCTCTTTTCTTGATAATTTATCAACAGATATTCAGATTGCATCTCTGTATGTGTTCAAATCGTCAACTTGTACACTGTATAGTAGGTCAGTTGTTATGTGTTTATAAACATTCCAACTTTTCTAAGTTTTCATCAGTACATAGTCTGCTGTAAATGCATTGACACTTCATCTGTCAAAACAGACCGTTATGCAGGTAGTTTTATTTATCTGCAGCTGCAACTAGAAGTGTAGATAGATAGATAAAGGCACACAAAACAGAAATGAATGAACAAATAAGTAAACTGTTAATTTGCACTTCATTAGAAATGTATGTAAAACATGTGACAATGAGAAACATTGTAACCAAGACTGCTTACCAATGATAATAAAACGGAGATGCACTGCAACATCTTCTGGTGAATAGAATAGGCTAATTTTCATCCTGATTGGTCCTGACCAGTGATTGGCTGATCGAAACACAAATATCCAGTCTCTTTCTGATCAGTGAATGCATCCCACTTAAGCATGTCCAGATTGCACCAACAACAAAGTTCTTTAGTTGTTGAAGTTGTTACTACATGAAAAACACTTCAAATTGAAGTCAGAAGAGGCCCAGAGATAAAAGAAGTTATTCTAAAGGAATCAGTACTTTCTACAAACATGCAAAGTTGCTGCTTTGTCTTTAAACCTTTCAACTTCTGGCTTTCATGGAACATGCTGAATTTGCAAATATTTGCAGCCTTTTGAAAACCTCAGAGTTAAAGTAAGGATCTACTTAATCCTGGAATCCACATAACTGCGGTTTTAATCCTAGTCATGCTAATCACTAATAAGATTCTGAACTCTGTAATAATTTGTCTTTCTTTTGAAATAGTAAAATCCTGTTTTACAGCTTCTGCTCTCTCACACACTTAATGTGATGCCGCTAACATAAACAGTTGTTGACTGCTGATGGAAGAAATTCAAGAGAATTTTAAAAAAATACTGTTGTCATATTATATTTGAGTTCTTGAAGAGAAATCAGAATGGGTTAAAATTTTACCAATAACAGAGTGAAAATCAGCCACAGAACTCTGATCGGTTTATCTTTATAATGAAGGAATATAAGGTATCATAAAACGTTATGATTCATCACCACTTATTTAACACTTGAGATGTAATGATCATGGCTCCTGAAAGAGGCAGTTCTAGTTGCAGCTGCAGATGATTAATGTACAAGGGAGTCATAAGTTTACATACACAGGCAGAATTTATGATATTTATTGCCATGTTTCAGTGAATATGAAAGATAGTATAAAACCATTGTTTTACTCTCTCTCACGGTTAGTTGTTGGGCTCGTCATAACAGAAACTACCCAAAAGACCCCGATCAGAAGCTCACACACTGTAGTACCTAGAATTGCCTCCATTAACATCTGACAGCTTGAGGTCTTATTTGGTATTTTTAATCTGCCACTTTATTATATCAGACGGTAAAGCTGTCTGTTCTTCTTACAGAAAAACAAAAACAAAACAAAGACTCAGGTGGCCCACTCCAGAACCTTCATTAACTTTTGCTGTATCCATTGACAGGCAGACTTGGTGTTCTGAATAATTTTCTTGTTGGGATTTGTGAGTACCTCGCATGCAGAGTTTACATACCAACTGTGTAAGTACAAAGTTCCTCCAATATATTCAGATTTTACATGCTGCAGTCGTGCTGTCAACAATTACAAAAATGTAAACCATATCTTTTTAGCTCACAGATCCACAAATCATTATGCTTTATGATCCTGATGCAGTAACACTTCTGTTCTGGTGATCCAACCATGCAGCCCATTTTTCTTTGTGTGCCTCCTTGTTGTACACTTCGATACGCCCACACTGTTTTTTATTTTTATTTTTAGGGAGTCTTGTATGCTGGAGTTATTTGTGGCTTTATTTTATCAAAAAAAAAATGTTTTCTTGCTGTTCTGTGAAATCTTTGCTGGTTTCAACCAAATCTCTAATTTTTCACTTTACTCCCCATGACTCGGATCCCACACTGTACACTGTAATTATGAGAAAACAGATCACATGTGAGAATGTGTACCTTTCAGAGCCATTTAATCCCATGTGTTTCAAGTTGTGCCCATGGCTTCAGGCCAAACTTCCATGTTATGTAAACCTTTGTTCAGGTTCATTCGGGAAGTTTCTGATAAAACTATGAAAATTTCAAACTCAATACTGATACTAAGAAAAATATTCAATACTTGATGCTATCGATACTGTGCCAACATCTTTTGAGTCACAGTGTCCTTTCTGAGTAAGACCAAAGCAATATGATTAATTACGAACAACTTTAGCTTCCTTCATTAGAGCAGAACCAATAAGCAGCGGACAATTCAGCACTTGTTTAGAGAAATATGATTTAAGTGTCACTTCCTTCATTGTTTGCCAAAACAGTATACATGATAACGCTATTTGTACAAGTGTTAATATCCCTTATGGAAGTATGTGCCTGTGATTCAATCATGCAATTATTTTATTAGAATTGCTCATCTCAAGTGTGCCACTGTGTGCTTCCATTTGCTTGTTAATTGATGATAACTGATGATACAATTAAATGTTACAACCAAGGGACAAACAAAGGATCCTTCTGAAATAAAATAAATTGTGTTTCAAAACAAACATGGAGCTTACAAAACATATTTTTTACAATGTAAACAAAGATCTGGTCCATGTCTTTCTGGTAATTGTGCTTAATACTGCGTTTTCTTCAGTGATCAACTAGCAGCAGGGCAGGTTGCTACAAATTTAACATTTTTTCTGCTCTAATTGTCAGCTTGTGGTCAGGCTCTACCATAACCTGTTATTATAAGCCACATTAGTCTCAAGAGTCTTCAAAACTGAATGGTGGAGTAATGGAGGGGGGGGGCACACTGGTTTGTTTAGTTGCCTCACTGTGAGCAGCTGACTGAGCCATCAGCTTATTAACATTTTCCTATACTGATTTGTACTGCAGTAGAACAGAGCCACCAGAACACCGTCATTGGGCTGTCCAAGTCTGTAAAGCCAAAATTGTTGTCTAGGAAGCTTACTGTTTCACTGTTGCAGATCCAAGAACTTTACTGAACTTTTTTAGTTGCTCTCAAGCATTATTGTTATCTCTTTGGCTTGTAGCGTTAGCACAGCTAGCATGTGGCATTGTTCAACGTTTGTTTTTTTTCCTGTCCTTATGCTTTTCATCAATAACTGTTAAAAATGTAGTAAGTAAAATATCTGGGTGTAATAATTTCAAAAAATGCTATAAGGGAGGATGCTAATATCTCTAATCGGTTAGGGGATGTGGAAAAAGGTCTTAGCCACTGGTTAACAAGAGACCTACCAATTTTTGGGAGAAATTTATTGACCAAAGTGGAGGGCATTTCGAGGATTATTTATCCTTGTCACTCCATGTTTATTTCATCACAAAAAATCAAGAAGGCAAACTCCACTATTTTCCAGTTTCTATGGAAGAGTAAAACACATATTAAAAGATCACAGTTAGTTAAGAGTTATGATATGGGAGGAACTAATGCTCTAGATTTTGAAGCCATGGTCGGTATTCTTAGAATCAAACGGTTAAAAACCTTTGTGACACACACACACACACACACACACAAAAAAAAAAAACTCAATGTGGTTTCATATCCAAAATTCCTTATTTAAAAAATTGGGAGGAATTTTTTTGAGTTGAGATTTTGAAATCACCAAAACACCGCAAAGTTTTTCTAAATTTCACACGCAAATATTGCAGTTTTGGAAGTTAATATACAATCATAACCTTAAACCTCACAATTATACACTAATGAACAACAGAACAATATCAGCTTCAACTGTTGATCTCTTTTTGTTTTTGCTAGCGCCAATGAGGTCTAATTGATGTGCCTCCATGTTGGGATCTGATAACGTGGACCTCAAACCCAGCCGATTGTAAACTACTTCAAAATGTGCAGAGTATTCAAAAAACCTGAATTACAGTAATGACTAAATGTAACTAGTTATATTGCGACTCTGGAAATACAGTAGTAAGGAACATTAAACAAAAACAAAAAAACAATCTAGGATGGCAGTAAAAAAGCTAACAAAAAGAATTAGCATGAAATCAGGCCACGAAGATTACTAAAATACAAATAAAAAAAATCTATAGAGCCTATAAAGTTCCGTTAATGCTCTTCAATATAGTTACACATGATTTTCAAATCATATTCCTACTGAAATGTCAGATTCAATAATCATGCACATGTTATATCTCCTTAAGAATATAAATGTATTTAAATGAGCGCAAACATTGCATCTTAAGTGCACTTAATCCTATAAGTGGCTCTTCTATTCACCTCCATCTATTTCATCAAATATAGAGGGGTATGTTATTAAGGTTTTATGTGATGGACCAACACAAATAAAGTAAGGAACTGTGAAACTAACGAATAGTTTTCAGCAAAGTGTAGTGAACCTTAAGTCCCTCCACCACTGTGTCAATAAGATCCCCTTCCTCTGTAGTTACAGCTAAAAGACTGGCCCTAACATCTTGGCAGTTCACTTTTCTTGCACATTCATTTATCCAAAATACCTCAAGCCGAGCCAAACTATAGGTAGAGCGTTTGTGAACATTGGTTTGCCACAGAGTTTCATTCTAACACTAGAGCCACCGGTGTGTCTAATCCAGCGTTTTCTGTATCCTGTCTGCCTGCCTGTTACCTGACCTGCTTCTGCCTCCTGGTTCTCTGAGCCTGCTTAACCCCTGTCGGTCCTGATTATCTGTGCTACCTGGATTCCTGACCTGTTTTTGTGTCCTGACTCGGCCCCCAGATTCTGCCTTGGATTTTCCTTGGATCTCAGATTACCTGGCTCTTACCCGGAACCTGCTCTTTGACTTCGGACTCTGGTTATTCCCCTTGATTATCCTGCCTGACTCTGCCATCACAGTTCTGACCCAGTGCCTGCCTTTTGACCACCAAGTTCCTGCCACTCCCAGGAGTAAAACCCTGAGAATTTCCCTGACCGGACTCCGGATCGCATTACGGCATCACCAACAACATACCCCACCAACTGGAACCTGCACTCACCTTCCCAGCCAGCCCCGGGATTGTGAGAAGGTTAGTGACCATAAATTCAGTGACTGTTTCACCCCGCAAAGTCTCTCTCTGGTCACTAACCTGTTGTCTCCGCTTGCTGTGGTTCCTGTCCCAGACGCTAGCGATTCACCCACGACTTGCAGCAGTTTACACTGCAGCAATAAACTGTCTTTAACTGTCTTTGCTACCTGTTCTTGTCTGGTTGAATTCTGGGTAAGCATCTTGTTATGAAATATGTTTTCATTCTTAAAAAATGTGTATAATTAAAAATATTTCACATTATTTTAAATAAGATTAATTATTAATTTGAGGCACTATTATTTTATTCCAGCTGTTTTTATTTCAAAGTGTACTTTTTTTAAAAGACCTCTTTTATTTCATTATGGTGTTTTTCACAATGGCCTTTTTATGTCATGATGACATTTTTCAGCAGAATCACTTTGTCAGGATTGAGGAGGCGAGGACCTAGGCGGCAACGAGGCAGAGGCAGGCGCATGAGGTTAAACAAAAGATACTTTAATGAGGCTAAACTTACAAGACCTCGGGCAGCAACAGCACGGGAGGAACACAGGAGGACGCAGAGGGTGAACACAGAATGACCCGACAACAGGGAAACAAACTGTGGCAACTTATATACACACGCAACAGGGATAATTAAACACAGGTGAGTCCAATCAACAGAAAACAGGAACACAACACAGAGGATCCTGACGTTACCCCCCCCCCCCCCTTAAGGGCGGATCCCAGACGCCCACTAATGTCCAATCAGAAAAAGAAAACAACCTGGCCAGGGCGGGCGGAGGGGGTCTAGGACGGCGGGCTAGAGTCCAACAAAGAGTTCAGGTGGCCGATCACTGTTGAGTTCAGACGGCAGCTTGGGAGTGCTGAACTGCGGCATCATGAGCTTGAGACCAGATGGGGGCCGGCGGAGGACGACCCGGGCGTGGCAGGCGGCAGAGCAGCAGGGTCCTAGGCGGGCGCCGCGGAGGGCGACCTCGACGGGCGCCGCGGAGGGCGACCTCGGCGGCGGAGCAGCAGGGTCCTCAGCGGGCGCCGCGTTGGCGACCTCGGCGGCGGAGCAGCAGGGTCCTCAGCGGGCGCCGCGTTGGCGACCTCGGCGGCGGAGCAGCAGGGTCTCAAGCGGCCGGTGATGGAGCTTCATCCCGGTCTGCCTGACGTGGAGCTCCAGAGCAGGACCCTCAGAGGACTGGGGAGCGGAGACTGGAGGCGGGTCCCCCTGGACCGCCTCGCCGGACTGGGGAGCGGAGACTGGAGGCGGGTCCCCCTGGACCGCCTCGCCGGACTGGGGAGCGGAGACTGGAGGCGGGTCCCCCTGGACCGCCTCGCCGGACTTGGGAGCGGAGACTGGAGGCGGGTCCCCCTGGACCGCCTCACAGAACTCGGGAGCGTCGTGCAAGGGAGGCGGGTCCTCCTGGACCCCCTCGCAGAACTCGGGAGCGTCATGCAAGGGAGGCGGGTCCTCCTGGACCCCCTCGCAGAACTCGGGAGCGTCGTGGCAGGGAGGCGGGTCCTCCTGGACCCCCTCTCCGGACTTGAGAGCGTCGGCGGCCTCGGACTGCGGCGGGACGTCAGCGAAGGCCGGCGGCGGCGGGACGTCAGCGAGGGCCGGCGGCGGCGGGACGTCAGCGAAGGACGGCGGCGGCGGGACGTGCACACCCTCGCAGGCTTTGGCCGTGGCAGGCGGAGCAGGACCTTGGATGGCCAGCGGGACTAAGCTTTCTTCGGCCGGCGGGACTGAGCTTTCTTCGGCCGGCTGCGCTGGGGGCTTGGAGACGGATGCGTCTGGCTGGGCCTCGAGAGAGGTTCTGTGCCGGCGAGCCTGGCGTCTGCGCCGGGGGAAGCCAGACTGCAATTCAGAGATCGCTGCTGATGGTGAAGCAGCGGTGGCTGCTGAGGAGACAGCATCAGAGCCGAAGGTTGATGAAGCTATGTGCGCACCCACGCAGGCTTTGGCCGTGGCGTGCGCAGCAGGAGCTGGAGCCTTTGGTCCGGCCGGTGAAGGTACGTGCGCACCCACGCAGCTTTGGCCGTGGCGTGGGCAGCAGGAGTAGGAACGGTCCAGCTGGGGAACAGATCATCCCTGTCTCCATAGAAGTCGTCCCACAGATTGGACTCCTCCACGTGTGGTGCTCTGGCTGGGGGTGGCGCCCTAGGACAGCGAGGAACTAATGGAGGCAGGTCATCCCAGTCATCCATTATTGAGTGGCTGGACAGGGGCTGCTGCAGGGGCCTGGGCACCATCCTGGGATTTCTTTTGTGCGCCCCTGCTCTCCCCGCAGACTGGCGGATGAGAGGCTGCTGCTTGCCAGGAGGAGGAGGTGCGGTCGGATGCCTCGGAGCCGGCGTGAAGGTAGTTGGGCGGCAGTGGACGGAAGCAAAGAGATGAGTCGGCGACGGTGGCTGACCCTCGCGGGAGGAATGCGGGGCGTCAGCCAGGCACGACGCGGGGTTTCCTCTTCTTCGCCGTCCTCCATGCCTGCCCCACGCCGGTGGCTGACCCCCGCGGGAAGTTTGCGAGGCGTTAGTCCAGCACGGCGCGGAGACCTTCTCCCTCTGTCTCCAGAGCTGATTAAACATCCTGATTATTTCCAGCCCCGTTGCCTGGTCCTCTCTTGGTCGGGTCATTACTGTCAGGATTGAGGAGGCGAGGACCTAGGCGGCAACGAGGCACAGGCAGGCGCATGAGGTTAAACAAAAGATACTTTAATGAGGCTAAACTTACAAGACCTCGGGCAGCAACAGCATGGGAGGAACACAGGAGGACGCAGAGGGTGAACACAGAATGACCCAACAACAGGGAAACAAACTGAGGCGACTTATATACACACGCAACAGGGATAATTAAACACAGGTGAGTCCAATCAACAGGAAACAGGAACACAACACAGAGGACTTTGACACACTTCGCCTGCCAATCAGCGCCAGTGGGTTTGACCTGTGCTTCCAATTTGCTGATCCTTAAAAAGTGCTCCATAAACAGCTTACTTTAGAGTGTGTCCTGGGCTGCATCCTTTGAAGGGCGTCTTTATATGCCGATTAAGTTACAGCGGGCGACGAAAGCTGTAAATGCGGCTGACGAATGTGTCATTGCAGGTTGAAAAGAACTTTTTAACTAGAAACAGCAATGGTGGAGAGGCGTGAAAAGCTGTGAATAAAGTTGGATATATTACGCTTTCTGTGACAT
This sequence comes from Fundulus diaphanus, assembly GCA_037039145.1. NCBI lineage: Eukaryota > Metazoa > Chordata > Actinopteri > Cyprinodontiformes > Fundulidae > Fundulus > Fundulus diaphanus. The sequence continues at coordinate 43,868,080 of CM073122.1, forward strand.
AAAATAAGTCATTTGGAAGTAAATATTCAAATTATGTTTTTAATTGATTTTATATCAGAATTATAATGTGTACATTTTTAGTTTTTTGACACATTTTATTGTTTTCTATTCCTCATGGTATGGCCACCATCTTAAATGGTGAGGAGAAAGCTAGTTGACAGCGACCAATTCCTTCACAGTTGGTATGCAAACAGAACTCCACAAAATCTGTTGCAATGACAGAAATGCTATTAATGTGCTGTTTAATGGGATCAGACATACCAGTGTTATCATGAGGGAAGCTTTTAAAAGGCAAACAGGCAGAAAACAGGTGCCGTGGATGAAGAAGAGGGTGTCAGGACTGCTAATTACATCCAGCAAACGTTTTTAAGGGAGGTCTGCGGGTTAAGCAGCAGCCTTTCTCTGGGGGCTTTCAGGACTTTTAGGCACAGCTGCTGGAGATAGATGGAGCAGCGTACCAACAATTAAAGAAAGGTCATCAGCAGCACATAGACTGCAGAGTTGAACCAATATCCTCACACTTTTATGAAATAAACTGAAGTGATGTACTGTACATGCAAACATTTATTACTGATAGGATGCCTATAAGGATGCCCTGAAGTTTTCTTTCAGGTCGGATCAAATTAATTAAAAATCTCCAACAGTAAATAAAATTGGATGCAATGTAGCAGTCCAAATGTCTGTAAGGCTTTATTTATATTTACAGTTTTAATTGATATGCATAATGTGAGACAAATACTCCACACAACCAGCATCAGTGTTTGGTAAATTTGATTTCTTTTTTTAAATCTTGAAAACAACAAAGATGATGTATTTTTTGTCATAGCTCTTAGTCATTGGTGTTAATCTGTAAGTATGAGCTGAGGTCTGCATCAGAGATATTCCACTGTCACTATAAAGGGCACATGCTAAATTTCAGAGAACAAATTACATAAAGGTTGAAAAAAGAACAAACAGATGGCAGCCATGGCGCCCAATGGCCCACAGCAGCACCTTCAGCTTCTTACAACACAGGTCCAATTTATCTGCAAAGGCTTTACAGAAACATGTGTTAATACATCAGCATTAACTAATGGCAAAAATCCTCCCATCTGGCCTACAGTTGTTTTCACTAGAGGCTTGGATTTGACGTGTTGATCATGACGTTGTTTCATAAAGTGGCCATTTACTGTGCAGATGGCAATATTTTGTTATTTTAATGTTCCAAGTAGTGGTTAAAAGGATGGCAGGATTCTCAGGCACTGCGGAAGGCATATATATCTCTTACACTGTGATGCAAGGGCCACAATGCCAGATAATATGCAAAAGTTAAGTTTAATAATAAAAATACAAAGTTACTTAAATAGAGTCTGAGGTAACACATTCAAACAAACCTGGACAGTAAAGAGGAAGTCAAAAAAGGTGTATACTATGGCTAATGTCATGTGTTAGTATTTTTAAAAGAACACATGAAAAGTTAAAGGTGCATAACCATGTTATTTGACTTTATTTATACGTCAGTAGCTCACTGTGGTTGCACGGGAGTTTTTTTTTTCATTGATTTTACTAAACCCCGAAGGATTGGCAAGAAATGTCAGTGCTGGATACGAGCTTGTAACCGAGAGGACTTTACTATGGAATCTGACCAAAGACACCTATATGCTCTCCACATTTTCTCTATGATAAGGAGCCAACACTTGAATGTCCAGACCTAATACCAGCGACTGTAGCGTCTTTGAATGTAGGCTACATTTATTTGTCTTTTTCTCAGCTAAAAGAAAAATCATACAATTCGTGAGAGGTGTTTATGTGAGCTTCAGTGTTGTATAGTCTGTAATAATAAGCAACTTTAGGTTTGTTTTTCTCTAAAGTCACCTGTAACTTTCACAAGTTGGTGGTTGTGTTTTTTTGTGGTTTGTTTTTTAACATGAATTCGCTTTTTTGGGCTTGGCTTTTTTCTGACAGAACCCCTTTTAATGGCTTTTCTGGTTATTGTGCCACACAACAAGATCTATTAGCCAGCGAAAGGTCCTGGTGTGTATAAATACCATCTAAATAGATGCATTTGTGTTGATTAGAAGCAACCTTTGTATTAGAGTGTGGTGGCTTGCTTGTTGGGCTTATTTTGCTCATTTTGACTCCTCTACGTTTCAACCAACATTTAAGCTGTTGTACATTTGTACAGTTGAATCTATATTCCTTATTTGAAAAAAAATAGTGCAGTTAGTAGTTGTCAGGGTTCAGTTTTTAGCCGTCTCACCCTGGACAGTTCCAGCACTTTCCATCTCCCATGCAGCCCAGTTCCACTCCATGTCTGATCAGTTTCACCTGTTGTAATAATCAAGTCAAGACTCATTCCACCTGTCCAACCTCCTATATAAGCTCACCTCAGCCAGCTCTTCCCCGCCGGATCGTCTTCATTCAAACCCCGTCCTGCCAGTGCTTCCCACATCTGCCTGCCTATGATCTCTACGTCTGCCTGCCTGTGTTCCCTACCTCCGTCTGCCTGTGTTTATCAATCTGCCAGCTCCAGCTCCGCCGCATCTCCAGCTTCAGCCGTCTTCACCATCACTCGTCTGCTCCAGCCCGGTTCACTCAATAAAGCTCTTTAAACGAGACTCTGTGTGTGTGGTTATTTTTGGGTTCATCAGAACAAATCCTGACAGTAGTCACTTACTTAATTACAGATACTTTACATCACAGTTGTGCAATTCATCTTTTTCCAAAATGTGAAATACTGTAAATTGTTTTGGAATTAAAGTTCAGAGCTTCCTCCTGTCGAGATTCATGTCTTTATCAAAGTGCCATTATGCACATATTTCTATAGATGGCTTTGTATTGGTATCATTAAGAAGTGCCTTATTTTTTATTTAATTTAATTGTTATTTTATTTATTTATTTCTACAATTTTTTGTATTTGTATTTTATACTTTTAACTTGCACAGTATTAATGCTTGTTTGTGTCTTGATGCATTTGTTTATAGTAATATCTTAGTGTCTTTCATTTGCCTGTGATGCCTGTGATGGTGGAGGGTGGTTGGGGTGGGGAATGCTGGTTGGGTTGTTCTCCCAGGGCGCCAATCAGGCAAGGACTGCCCCTGACTATATTTGACTGTTTACAGCAATTAAAGTGATTGCCTCACACCTTGTCACAATAATCTGTTGATCACCCCGGTGATCATTGGGGTGAGAAATGTGATGATAGAAAACCCAGATGGAATGGGTAGACTTATTACAGATTTCAGACGGCTAAGACATTCTTTTATTTATTTGAACGGTGCTTATGTGCAGTTATGTGCAAGCATGAATAACACTGCAGTTTTAAATGCTTATAAAGAAGTCGATCTATGATTAATGTCTGCAATGGAGTGAATTTGAACATCTGAGAGGAATCATGATGCAGTTTGGCTGTAATTTACTACTTTACCATCCACGTCACCAAATTCCTGGGTCAGAGTTGCTGTGAGGACCGCACATTTTATTTCCATATGCGAGCTTTATAAATGAGACCCTACACCATTTTCATGCCTTGTCACATGGTGACAATAAAAGATTATTGATTCTAGATAGCTGCAAATCATGTCATGTTGCCCATGTTGACATATGTCCACCACCAAAAAGTGCCAACAATGGATGTGCAAGCTCCAGAAATAAGGAAAATGATGGCCTGGCATGCTGAATCATGTTGTCTCTTATTTCATACAGAGGACCACATGCATGTGTGTCAATTACTTGGGTAACACATGGCACCAGGATGTACAATAAGAAGAATGCAAACTGGTGGAGGTGTTTTTTTTGGCAAAATTCTGTGTGAAACCACTGGTTCCTGCTATCAATGTGGATGTTAGTTTGACATGTACCAGCTGCATTGTTACAGAATATATGCAACCTTTTATGGAAATAGTATCCCCTTATGGTTGTGTCATCTTTCAGCAAGGTAATGTGCCCTGACACAAAGCAAAATTGTTTCAGGAACGGTTTGAGGATCACAACAATAAGTTGGAGGGTATTATGTGGATTCCAAATTTCCAAGATCTCAATTGATTTCTGTATTTGTGGGATGTGCCTTTCTCTAACTTGTAACATACAAGTTAGAGAAAGGCCCCACCTCACAACATACATTTAGGGATTTAGGGATCTGTTGCTAACATCTTGGTGCCAGATACCATAACACACATTCAAAGCTCCACTTGAGTCGGTATCTCGATAGGAACAAACATACTATTGTGCAAAAAGTTAGATTTTTATTATCAATCTATGAGGCAGTTCTAATGCCCCCTTTCTGTAGGCTTTCCATGGGCTCCACCTGGCCCGCCTCTACTCGGCTCCACCCCCTTTGCAAGCATTTCCATTACAGTTTATTTTCAATATGGTACAAACTTTTTTTGTTCCTGCTCAGGAGAAAGTACTATCAGGGCTGAGTCAGAACTGAATGTGATGTAAATAATTTGGCCATGACCGTGATTAAATGGGGAAAGCAAAAAAAAACAAACAAAAAAAACATTTTACCAACTAAGTACAACAGAGAAAAGAGAATCAATGGAATAATCACAATGGTTGTTTGTCCTGTTTGTCTCTGTGTTGCCCTGCGATAGACTGGCGACCTGTCCAGGGTGTACCCTGCCTCTCACACATTGAATACTGGAGATAGGCGCCAGCACCTCTCCTGACCCCAATAGGGATAAGCGTGTTAGAAAATGGATGGATGGATGGAATAATCACAAGCAAGCAGCAAGTGTTACCCCTGGTGCAATGAGGTGCAGGCTTTTTTTGTGGAGACTTCGATATTCAGAGGCAGCTCGATGGAGCAACTAGAAATGAAAAGGTTTTGCTGAGATGATGCAAAGCCATGGATTTCACCGCACATCATAGCCCTAATCCCACTGTTGTAGGACTGTGATAGAGACGTTCATTTCACTTTGTAGTTTTGTACATGAAACTTTGTGTTTTGTAGGTTGACATTGCAACACCGATGACAGACACCGACAGATGACCCATATCGTCCTTCCCTGCCAGAGCTAGCTAATCCGAGTGCCCAAACACCCTCAGAAGGTTTTTCAACAGTGCTGCCGTTCAACCAGAGATGGCGTTCACATGACCAGTGTATGGTTCTATATGTATGAGTTGTACTGTATTGGATGTTTGCCTATAGCCCCTTTTCCATTTAATGCCCGAGGTTTTGTATCACCCCAGTAAACAAAAGCCTGGGGCATTTGTGTTTTCATGTTTCCATTAGCTACGGACCATTCATGTAAAACAACCCAATGATGTATGGGAAGTTGTGATGAAAACCTGCAGTACCACTCCGGTCCAGCGGGTGGTGAGAAGAAGACAGAGGTCAAACAGACAACGGCAGATAAGTTATGTATATCCTGCCACTCGTGCTACCTGCCACTCATACGGACTCCGGAGAAACAGGAGGACAACGTGCAACTGATGCCGTTACAGCTCCTTAGGCCCTTTTACACTGTCCCCAACCCAATTTCTCACCGGTGGGCTCCACTCTATTCTACTCCTGTTGATATAAATAAATAAAAATAAAGCACAGCTTCTTTCTTTCTGCCTGCGCAGCGCTGGAACCGCAGTTGTGTGTATGGGGTGTAACAGAAGTGGAGGTTAGACAAGACTGATATTAAGAGCTCTACGAGTATAATATTTCCTCTGCCATGGCTGGAACGATTAAGGATGTTTTTTTAGATGCAGTATCGCAGACTTTTGATCACAGCAAAGTATTATTTTTATTTTTTTTGAGCAGGTCTCCCTCTCCTCTTTCTCGGCTATGGAAATTGAGCCTGCTCCACAGGCACACACACACACAATGCCGAAACAGTTTATGATTAACTCAAAACGTAGAAAACATCCAGCCAAAATTTTCACATTTGATATCTGTTATGTGCAGATATCCCCACTGACTTAGTAAATGCTTTAGATAGTGACTTTTCAGCCACGATGAACATGATCCAGTCTGCGGGAAATCACAGACTGTCTGGCCAATAAAATGTTGCAGCAGTGGAGCTGGTCTCCCTGGAAGCCAGCATGTTAAGTCGGTCTCTTGTGCTCCTGACAAGTCTGGGCAGAATTAAAATTGGCTCATAATCCTGATGAACTAACTGCATAGATAAAGTTTAGAGGTGTACTTTCCCGCCTAAAATCATCTTAAAACAACTTTTTGTTGTTATGAATCATGGCAGCGGACCAGCAGAGGTTCTTCAATAAAAGGAATTTATTAAACAAAAAGCAGAGCAACACCAAAAAGGGACCGAAGAATCAAAAAGACTACATAAAAACATCCAGAATTTCGTGGGAACAGAAACTGACAGGTAACATGATGTGACAAAATAGCTCAGGTACTCTGGAGGGAAAAACAGGGTCAAAAATCCAAAAACAAAACCAGACATGAGAACAGGGGTCCGTTCTTCGTACGTCGCTAACTCAGTTAGCAGGATTTCATTGTTGACGATTTGGTATGATCTTGGATCGTTTGGTTCTTCGAAAGACATCCTGCACTTGTTGTCATAGCAACATGTGCGCCATCTTAAGCCTCATTTGATCTTGGATGTTTTAAGCAATGTACGAAGAACGGACCCCAGGATTTGACTCACCCATAAACATGACAGTCTCCCACTGAACAAAGGAGTGAAGCAGGAATAAATAGGATGTGAGCAGGTGAACAGAGTAGAAACTAATTACAGAAAACAGGTGGAACTAATCAAAAAGAAGGAAGTAACTGACAGATGAACTGAACTGATTGGCTGGTGACTAAACAAGGAAATTACAGGCAAACAGATAGGTGGTGAGCTTACAGAAATTGAAAATATTTATGTTGATGTGTTTATACTCTGTGTACATTTGTGTGTTAAAACATTTATTTTATTGGGCCAATGGAAACACAAACAGTACCAAGTAGAGTGAAGCGACATCAAGCCGGGCAGAGCCATGCAGGGCTGAAACGGTCTATGGAAGAGGGTCATAAGTGCTTAATTAGTGGGCAAAGACATTTTGTCTCTCGTCCAACAGGCTTCTTCAGTCTCAAAACATGGTTGGAATTAACAGGCTTATAAATTGTATTCAGAACAATCACACTAATTAAAGTCACTAATGGGGGAGTTAAGACACTTGAGTTACTGGCAATACCCCCTAAATAGTTTAGTGTTTAGGTTAACAGCATGAAATGTCTTATGAACAAAAATGAACATGTCATTTTACAGCTAAGAGCACAGATGTTAATATGAAAAAGGGCTCAGATCAAGCCTTACATTTTAACTTGCAGGTTAAATGAAGTTCAGTCACTTTCACTGAAAGCAATATCTAATCCCTTGGTTTAATCCCAGCCTGAAGAAGAACATCAAAACTGCTGAGAAACTAATGCTGCCATAAATGGAAAGGAAGGAAATTGTTTGAACGATATATGCTTTTTCCTAATTTAGTATTAAAGGCTGCCAAAAGGTGGCTGTAAGCAGAAATAATCACACAGGAGCCATGCAGACAGGCAGCTTGTGGTTTGGCTTGTCATCTTTCTTTCTAATCTTTCTGCCTCAACCAATCCCTGGTCACATAATAATTTATATTTTTTGACAAAGATTCCTGACTTGCATGTTTTCAATGCCAACTTGTTAACTACTCAAAATTGGTCAGTGTCCCTTTGCATCAGTTCTTTCCTTTTTTCACACCACATCACTGCTTGAATTTCCCAGGTGTCCCACAGCCATATCTGACAGCTTGGCTGCGCCAGCAGTAAACTGAGAAAGGAGCCCACTAGAATGGTCATTCTACAGGGTGTCCTCACTAAGGACCTGTTTAACGTTTTTTGGTGAAAACAGAACAGTTTGGTTGCATTTGTACTGTTCATTTACATGACATCAAATGTTTTTTCTTAAAACGGCACAGTTTGAAAACGGGTTCCAGTGTGTAATGGTTCAAAAACCTCCTGGGTTCTTTTGTTGTGTTAACAGGACAATGCAGAACTTTTCTTGCAGAGAATCCAAGGTTCATGCACAGTATGACAGAGATTGGTAGACATTCATGCATATGCACAACATTACAGCTGCCTACACATTTAAAAACCACAGAAGAAGAAAAATATGGCAGATAGCGGAGTACTGTTTTGGCTGCTGACTCCTCTGAATATAACCACAGTTGGGCATTGATATAATTCAAAGTCACCTTAACCAACAGTTGAACCTCATCATCTGTCCATAGGAAAACTTTATTCCTGCCTTCTTAATTGAGGCATCTTAGAGGCAGTACGCATGCACACTGCTCTCAAGTCTCACGTAATGGCACTCACACACACACACACACACACACACACACACACACACACACATTTTCCAGACTTCACATGCCACGCACACCACACATGACATTCCTCATGGTGAAAACAAAGCTCATACTAAATGGGCTGTGAGAGATCCATTCACTGCACTGTCCGTTCAGAGCCCAGTCTAAGCCTCGCCTTCTGCAGAGCTGTTTTGGCCTTTTTCACAGCTTGGTATGGATGTGTAGTTCCTGCTGCTGTTAGCATTAGCGGAGTAGTAAAACAGTTGAGTAGAACGGTTCACTTTGGAATGCCTGCTCTAGAAACACTTGTTTCATTTCATCAAACTTTGCCAGATTGACCAGTTACAGAAACTGCAGACTTTCTACGTTTGAAAAATGCCATGAAATCTGTTCTGTCAGACTGTCAGCGATAGCCATATACAGCTTTCTGTAGTGATCCTGAGGGTCATGCATTTGTGACTGGCGGCGCTTTCTCATGGACCCATCTCAAGGGTCTGTTGTGAGATTTGCCGCATTTGGGCAAATGGCCCTCTGGACAGCGTTCATGGACAAACTGAACAAACAAACGTTCACTCACACACACACACACACACAACTGTCGCCCATAATCTACATGAACTTACATGCGACAAGTCTCCAATGTAAACCTTCTGCTTAAATGTTGTCTCGCCATATGTGATTTTCTCGTGCGGAGGTTTTTTTGATATCTTAAACTGTACCCTTTAAGGATAAAGTGTGAAATATGCCTTTTTTTCCTCTCCCTCCCCAAATGTGGCTTCTATCTTTCCACAGAGTTAAAGGCAGCGCCCTATGGAAACCACGTCAGACGGGGTCCTTGGCAGCAAGGCCTCAGTCAAATCATTCCCCCAAAATGTTTGTGATGTATGTGATGGACGGTTGTACTGGAACTGTAATTTCCCTCTGGGATTATTAAAGTATTTCTGATTCTGATTCTGAATAAACAACTTGAAAAGCGTCTTCTGAACTTTTCTGCTTGACAAAGGCCAAGAGAGATAAAATTTTAGTTTTGCAAAACCCTACATCCATAGTGGACAGTGTAAAAAAAATCAATTTCACTGAAGATTTGGTTGTATATATATGAAACGAAAACAAACTCAAAGTCCTCTATCTTCATTGTGTACACTTTGGCACAATCTATTGTCTCATCATCCATATTTTTTTCCAGATACAAGCTTTACAAAAACCTGTAGCAGGATATCATAATTACTTTCCACAGTGCTCACAATGTGAGATGTAAAATTCCATCTAGTAGGGGCATTTTTGGGCAGTTTTGAACACCCTGCAGACTCAAGAAATGACATTCTCTTTGTAGACTTTGAAAAAAAGTGGCCAAACCAGTGAGAGTTGCAAAAAATACTCTTGACTGAGGCAAGAGACACTAGGTTCAGCCTGTGTGCATAACAATGTACAACTGTAGCACAGGGGCCTTTTCCTTTAACCTTGGCCTGCAGGCCATTGAGTGACGAAGCCATGACCGCAGCCCCATCATAGCTTTGGTCCACTCATTTTTCTCTGAAGTTGTAACTCCGCTTGTTGTGGGTTAAAACGTCAAACACAGATTGAGCATCTCTTTCTTCTGATGCATCAATAAATCCAATGAAACATTCCTGTATTTTGCCTGCACTATCCACATAACAAACAATGACATACATCTGTGCTTGGCATGATAAATCTGTAGTTTCATCCACCTGTCATCCAAAAAATGGGGCACTTTGAATTTCACTTTTGATCTATCAGAAACAGTGGCAGCGATAGCAGAAATCAGATCATTTTGGATTGAATGAGAATTGCTGATGATTGGAATTGTGAGGCGAAGACAAAGTCATATTTTGCTAATATTTCTGTAAATTCTCTGTAATTTCCTTTATTGGCTGATTCACTGCCCTCAAGTTTTACCTGTCATAGCGTCTGAGTTGACTCAGATAATAAACACGTCTCTTCTGTCAGGTGTTTTCCCCCAGTCCCTAAAAACAGCAATTATCAAACCACTGCTGAAAAAGAACAATTTAGACAAACTTCTACTCCAGAACTGCAGGCCCATCTCAAACCTCCCCTTTATCAGTAAGATTATTGAAAAAGCTGTGTTTCAAGAATTAAACACCTTCTTAACAACGACCAGCCGCTTTGACGTTTTCCAGTCTGGCTTCCGTGCTCACCACAGTACAGAGACCGCCCTTATCAAGGTGTTTAATGACATCCATATAAATACAGACTGTGGAAGAACCACCGTGCTGGTTCAATTGGACCTCAGTGCAGCATTCGATACTGTGGATCACTCCATTCTGTTAGAACGCCTGGAGAACTGGGTCGGCCTCTCTGGTACAGCTCTTAAAGCCGGGCATACACTGTACGAGTTTTTCAGTCGTGGTACTTATATACATCTAAAACTGTGCGACGGAACCGCGGGGTTTAAAAAGTTCACCGCTCACGATCTGTGCGGCGCGACGCTCGGACGCGACCGGACTGCTCACACTGTACGCCGTGCCCCCTCTGGGACCGCTCGCTGTGATGGCAGAGGCAGGCGAGCGACGGTGGGTGACAGGGACCCAGAGCAGAGGGTCGAGCCCAGCTCTGGCGAGGCCCACAGGAGGCACCGGGCGCCGGGGGAACGGAGGGGAGAGAGGAGGGATGAGACGCACCGGCGGCCGCACGGCACGGCAGGTCGCCCGGCCCGCACCTCCCCCCCCCTTCGCGAGCGGAGGAGTGCCGAAACAGGCGGCCAGCGCGTTGCGCGGACGCCCCCTCGTAGCTCTGCTTGAACAGCATGATGCGCTCACGAAAACCTCACGACAGCCGACTGAATTTCAAACATGTTTGATTTTCACCGACCGTCCGATTCCTGATCGGGAGGTAGTCGTGAGAAGCCAGTCCCCCCTCCTCCCCCACTGTACGATCATGCTGAAATTCGGCCCGATTCAAAAAATGCTCGCACGACTGAAGAATCGGCCCGAATAGGGCAAAAACTCGTACAGTGTACACCCGGCTTAACTGGTTTAAATCCTACTTAAAGAACAGGGAATCTTTTGTATCAGTAGGTGACTTTACATCAGAGATGACAAAAATCCCGGAGGGTTCCCCAAGGGTCCATTCTAGGTCCCCTCCTGTTCAATATATACATGCTCCCTCTTGCTCAGATAATAAAAAACAACATCAGCTACCATAACTATGCAGACGACACACAGCTTTACATCACCATTTCACCAGGTGACTATGAACCAGTTCAGGCACTGAGTAAATGCCTAGAAGAAATCAATGCCTGGATGTGCCAACATTTTCTTCAATTGAATAAAAACAAAACAGAAGTAATAATATTTGGACCAATAGAGGAGGGATCAAAAGTTAGCACACAGCTTCAGTCGCTTCAGCTACAAAACCACTGATCAGGCCCGAAACCTGGGTGTAGTGATGGACTCAGACCTGAACCTCCAAAAGCATCTAAAGACAATTACAAGGTTGGCTTTCTATCACCTGAGGAACATTTCCAGGATTAAAGGACTAATGTCTCAGAAGGATCTGGAAAAACTAATCCACGCATTCATCTTTAGTCGAATTGATTACTGCAACGGTGTTTTCACAGGTCTGCTTAAAAAGTGGATCAGACAGCTGCAGCTGATCCAGAACGCTGCTGCCCGCGTTCTCACTAAGACTAAGAAAGTAGAGCACATCACCCCAGTTCTAAAGTCATTACACTGGCTCCCTGTATCTCAGAGAATAGACTTTAAAATACTTCTGTTAGTCTATAAATCCCTGAATGGCTTAGCACCTAAATACATCACAGACTTCTTATCAGTGTATCAACCCTCCAGACCACTCAGGTCTTCTAGCTCCAGCCTACTCTGCATACCTAGAACACGAACTAAACACGGAGAAGCAGCATTTAGTTCCCATGCTCCACTTATCTGGAACAAACTTCCAGAAAACTGTAAAAGTGCAGAAAGCCTGAGTTCTTTTAAATCAAGATTAAAAACACATTTGTTTAGGATTGCCTTTGACTGTTCTAGTTAAACTGTTCTACTGAAACATCATTAGTTCAACTTTTTTTAGTCCAACTGTTTTTAATGTTCCTACTTGCTTTTATTCTGTTTTATTTTCCTATATTTTAATCATGTAAAGCACTTTGCATTGTCTCTGTACTGAATTGTGCTATATAAATAAATTTGCCTTGCCTTTGCCTTGCCTTGCCTCATCATGCCCCCTGAATGCTAGCTTTTGGCGGCCAAGTAAAGAAGTAAAATCAATAAGTAAATTCAAGAAGGCCCTATTTTTTTCCACTGTTTCATTGTGTTTTGCTACCTGAATGCACACACACCTTCATTGATAGCATGTTCAACCCTGACCTTCTCCAAACAACTTAAAGTTCAAATAGAAAACCACATACTTATAGTTTCTCATTTGATAGTATGTACAAAATTAAATATATATCAAGTGAAAAAAAAAAACAATTTTGTTGTTTATAGCACAAAATAATTCACTTAAAGGCATACTATGCAACATTTTTCAGTTAATTAATGTGTTCCATACCGTTTTGGATGATTAAATGAGTCATTTCAGGTCGAACAAAGGTTTTCTCGGCCGCCCTGGGGGTCTGTGGGGGAAATACCGCACTTGCAATGCAAGAGCCCTCGGCTCGCACACACAGAAGTCTCGCTTTACGGCGAGAACTCCATGTGTTTTTGCCCTGCCATTCACTATATGCACGCGCGAAAGCAACAACAAAGAACCGCGTGTTAACGTCAAATAAACATGCAAGCATATCGAGTTTTATTATTATTATTATTATTATTATTTTTTTTTTTTTTTTTTATGTTGGCGAGACGCTACCGCGGCTGCGGCTTGGCGAGGCGGCGGCTGCGGCTTGGCTAGGCGGCGGCGGTAGCGTCTCGCCAACATAAAAAAAAAAAAAAAAAAAAATAATAATAATAATAAAACCGGCGAGGCGGCGGCGGCGGCGGCAGCCGCGGCTTGGCGAGGCGGCGGCTTGGCGAGGTGGCGGCGGCGGCAGCCGCGGCTTGGCGAGGCGGCGGCTTGGCGAGGCGGCGGCTTGGCGAGGCGATTCTGTGTTTGTGTTCTTTATTTAAATCAAATCATTTAGCAATATCATAAAATGTCCAGGCAGAGCTGCACATAAAATATGGTTTTAAATATTTTCAATAATTATCGATATCGATCAATATGCATTTTTTTTTATCGATAAGCTTTTTTTCTATATCGCCCAGCCCTACTTTCAACTCATCTATCCCCTCAATGACTTCTGATAATGGCCGTGTGTTAAGATCAGGCAAATGTCTATCTTTCCAGCCACGGCTTATCATGCTAACTTAAAGAATACATTCAGGACCTCCTGCTGAAGGGATGGATTGTTAAATCGAAGTCCTCCTATGCTGCCCCGATTGTGTGCGTGCGCAAGAAGGATGGTACGTTGCACCTCTGTATTGATTATCGCCTATTAAATCAGAAAACTGTGCCAGACAGACACCCATTGCCGCAAATTAAAGATCTGCTTGATACTTTGGGGGGAAACTCATGGTTCAGCATCCTTGACCAGGGAAAAGCTTACCACCAGGGGTTTGTGGATGAAGGGTCACGTCATGTGACTGCTTTCATCACCCCCTGGGGGCTTTACGAGTGGGTGAGGATCCCCTTTGGTCTCTCAAACGCCCCTGCAGCATTCCAGAGGAGTATGGAGGAGATGCTGAGTTCTTTGAGGGACGATTGCTGCATACCTTATCTAGACGACATTCTCTGCTATTGCCAGTCATTTGAAGCACACGTAGAAGTAGTCAGGAAAGTGCTCCAAGCTGTGCAAAGCTGTGGTGTGAAACTCAGGCCTGAAAAGTGCGAGATGTTCAAAGGGGAAGTACAGTATGTGGGTCGTCTAGTTAGTGCTGAAGGTGTCCGAATCGACCCAAAGGACCAAGAGGCTGTTCTGGCTCTGACGACCAAAGCTCCTGAGACGATTGGTGACGTGAGAAGGGTACTTGGTTTTCTCAGCTATTATCATTCTTACATCCAAGGCTTCTCCAAAATAGCTCAGCCATTGTATGAGTTACTTCAGGGGAAGGCTTCCACCCTTCCAGTCCAGGGTCGTCATAGAAAAAGCAAAGGATCCCAACTGCCATCTAGGGCGCCTATAGAATGGACTACTAAGCATCAAACCGTTCTTGAGGAACTGGTTGACATGTTGACCCACCCACCAATCCTAGGATACCCAGACTTTGCTTTACCATTTGTCTTGCACACGGATGCATCCGAGCAAGGCCTCAGAGCTGTTTTATACCAGCAGCAGGGTGACAAGTTGCGAGTCATTGGGTATGGGTCACGGACCCTGACACCGGCAGAACGAAGCTATCACTTGCATAGTGGCAAGCTAGAGTTCCTCGCGCTTAAGTGGGCAGTGTGTGAGAAATTTAGGGATTACCTTTTTTATGCTCCACAGTTTACTGTATATACAGACAACAACCCACTTACATACATCATGAGCATGGCGAAACTCAACACGGTCGGCCACCGGTGGGTTGGGGAATTGTCTGATTTCCATTTCAGCATCAAATATAGATCAGGAAAAACAGCCATTGATGCAGACACTTTGTCTCATGTACCAGTCAACATGAACCACTACATGGCCTCATGCACAGAGAAACTCTCGCAAGAGGTTGTGAATGCATTTTGGGAGGGAACTCAAGCGGCCCGGGGAAAGGAAGTGGCTTGGGTAGCTGCCCTCTTTGCCTTCTCCACCGATACAGCTATGCAGCCTCCCACAGCTTTTCATGAGATACGACAGGATGTCTTGATTCAGGCCCAACCAGAAGACCCTACAATTGGAGAGGTCTTAAGGCTTAAAGAGACTACCAACAAACTCACAGAGGAGATTCGGAGTTCGGTGAAGGGACCCGCTTGCAAACTCCTCCGTGAGTGGGACAGACTCCGTCTAGAGAACGGAATGCTGTACCGTCAGACACCTGCCAGAAAGCAGTTCGTCCTCCCTCAAAAATATCATGATCTGGTCCTGAAACACCTTCATGATGACATGAAACATGTGGGGACAGAAAGAGTACTCCATCTCGCAAGAGAGAGGTTCTACTGGCCTCAAATGAAGGACTATATTGAGGCCTATGTGACTAAGAAATGTAGCTGCATAAAGCAGAAAAAGCCCACAACTCATGTGCGAGCACCGATGAGCAGCCTCAAGTCTAATTCACCCCTCAAATTAGTCTGTATTGATTTCCTACACCTTGAGAAGAGCAAAGGGGGGTATGAGTATATCTTGGTGGTTGTTGACCACTTCACAAGGTTCGCTCAGGCCTACCCAACCAAAAATAAGGCGGGGCGGACAGCAGCCGAGCGGATTTATAATGACTTTGTGCCTCGTTTTGGGTTCCATCACAAACTCCATCACGACCAAGGGAGGGAATTTGAAAACGACCTCTTCCGAGCTCTTGGTCAGTTGGCTGGGGTAGGACACTCCCGCACAACCCCATATCACCCCCAATGTAACCCAGCTGAACGATTCAATCGTACACTGCTACAAATGTTGCGCACACTGACAGACAGAGAGAAGGAGACGTGGAAAGAACATCTTCCACAAGTCATACATGCGTATAACTGCACTCGACACGAGTCCACTGGTTATTCACCACATTTTCTGTTGTACGGGCGAAATCCCCGTCTCCTGGTGGATTTTCTGTTTGGGTTAGCAGAAGGGTCTGATGCAGAGACACATAAAGAGTATGCAGAGAAGTGGCAGAAAAGGATGGCGGAAGCATATCGTGTCGCTAACAGTAACAGTCTGTCATCTAGTGCTAAAGGCAAGCTTCATTATGACCAGAAAGTGAGAGGAGCAGTTCTGAAGCCAGGAGACAGAGGTTTGGTCAAGAATTTGGGTGAGCGTGGTTGGCCAGGCAAACTGCGTTCCTACTGGGAGAACAGAATCTATGTGGTCAGGGAGCAGGTGTCAGATAACCCAGTGTATGTCATCTACCCAGAGCAAAGTGAAGAGGGGAGAACAAGAACCCTGCACAGGAACTTGCTCCTGCTAGTTAATGAGCTGCCAGTAGATTTCCCACCACAGCCACATACACCAGTAGCAAAACCAGAAAAAAGCTCAGACAAGGACAAGTAAAAGGAGAGACCAGACAGACATCCCTGTCAGACTCTGAGGAGGAATCAGAGGAAGAATACTGTTTGAGGGTACCAACGAGGTGGATGGAACCAAGAGTCACTCTTAATCCTGAGAGCCCTGAAAGAACATCCACTCAGACAGGAAAGAAATGTGTTGGAGCACAGGACAAGCCTTCACCAGAAATGCCTGTTAAAAAGATACAGCACATGAGGGAAAGACATAGTGAGTCATATGGAACAGGGGAGGGACGCCAGATGCAGATGGAGCCTCAGACTCTAGCAGAGCCAGATTATGGACCACTTGAAAATAGAACAGTTGATAAGGGACCAAATTTGGATCAACAACTAAATAACGAACGGGACACCCCACACCATGTTGGACTTGATGAGAATGACAGACAGACAATCCAGAATGCAGTTCCTTATGAGGAGCCAAAATTGCCTCAACATGGAGACCCTGAGGAGCAGATATTGGACTCTCAGCCTGCTTCCCCGATTCCGTTACGACGGTCCACTAGACAGAGGCGACCAGGCCAAATTTTCACTTATTCCTCTCTTGGCCACCCAACGTATCAGTCATTTTCCTCTGTGAGCGCAGTGAATACATGTTTTGTTCCCCATATTAATGTTTGGCATTCACAAGCATACTTGCCTCTATTCCAAGGTCTACCTTTACTCCAGTACCAATGGTTACCACTGTCTTATCCTGTACAAGGTTATTAGAAGGTCATGGGTACACATACACATGAGTCTTTGATGTTTGAAGGGTTTATGTAATGTTTGTATACAAATGAAAGTGTTGGAATTATTGACATAAGGTGCTGATATTCTTTTATGCAAAGTGCCAGGAGTCACTTTTGTTGTCGGGGAGCGTGTGGCACCTACAATAGTGTTACCACATTTGTTTTGAAATTTTATTTGTGTTTATTTGGTGATTTTAAGTTTCAGTAGTTTGTTTTCTCTGTAAAAGTGGGGGGCGGAACTTTTGTTTCTCTCTTGTTGCGCTGGGAGCGGTAAAGGGGAGCACGCCTCCGCTGTTTCTCCAGACGTGATTTGGGAGAGAAACAATTCGCATCCTGTCCTCACTTCTCCTCTTTCACCTGCTTAAAACAGGTTAGTAAATCACCAAATATGTGTATTCAGCCAAGCATTAGTTTAGTTTGTTTTGTGTGTGTATTTGACATTGTTCTCATAAGTATAAAAATTAAAGTTACTTTTGGAAGTGCATTTTCCCGAGCGGCTGCCATTTTGAGCGCCACGAGTCCTACAATGGAGATGGCGGTTGGGTTTATTTATAGAAACTCTTGAGCACATGCTGTAGCATTTAATAAGAAAGATTTAAAAGCACTTATGGAGAGATAAGCACTTTATTTGCATTTTGCACCGTTTTATTCTGTGAATTTTTGTTTAATTTTGAATTTAATTATTTAATTCTTTGTTTATTGGAAACTGGTTAAAGTTAACATGGGCACATTCCATGCTGCATATTTCAGTGACCTGTACATTTTACAGAAGCTTAATTTTGTATTAGTTTTTATGCACATTTCTTGTGTAATTAACACTTAATTTAAGTGTTTTGAGCCAGTAGTAGGCTGTGATACAAAATAAGTGACTTTATGCACAAATACCTTGAATGTAAATACGTGATAATAGAGATGTGTTCATCTCAGGAATGTATGTGACCAAGAAGATTTGGTAATGGAAATGTGGAACTGAAGATGGTTTAACTTTTAGAACTGATTTAAGGAACTGAGTAAACAGAGTTTAAGCAAGCTGAAGTTAAAATGTAGCAATGTTTGTGACAAATTAATGTGATTAAAAACAGACGTGATTTGGGAGAGAAACAATTCGCATCCTGTCCTCACTTCTCCTCTTTCACCTGCTTAAAACAGGTAACATATTTGTTAATGTGGTCATCATCCTTTGAGACCCGTAACTACAACATGAATTGACATCTAATCCCTCTGTTTCTGTAGAAACTGTCTGTGGACCTCGAATCCCTGAAGAAGGCCCTACAGTCCTTGACCAGCAATGTCACATTCAAGAAAACTGGAGAACTGGGGGACAAAAAAATAAAAATAATAAATATAAAAATAAATCATATACTCCTGATTCTTCCCATATGTCCAAGTAAACGGGTTACTCTAAATTGTGTTTATGTGCATGTGTCCCTGTGATGAACTAGCAACCTTTCTAGGACGTACCCCTCTTTCTCTCTAGCATGGAAAGGCAGGTGTAGAGACTTGATGGAAAGGAAAGATTCAACAAATACATGTTTGGTAGCTATATTAATGTTAATATATTTAATTTAATTTTGATTTTTATATATTTTTAATTTTAAAATTTATATATTTTATTTTTTACCTCAACTCGTTGACGTTTGTCATTGGCTGACGTTCAACCTTTTTTCAACGTGCTCGTGGGCATGGGGTGCCCCATACTCAGGGTAGGTATGGCATCTGGCTTAAGCTGTAACTTTGGTATATTGAATCCAACTGATGCTGCGAGAGCAGGATTGATGACAGAAGAATCTGCCGTGAAGTGATCAGAACATAGTTTGCTGTATCGGCTTGGACGCCACAGATGTCCGGTTAATGTTTGTCTAATCTATTTACTTTCCGGATCCATAATTGACGCAAAACCGGGTCCTTCAGATAATTAAACATTCCTTTTCCTGATCCAAAGCCATTCCTACAATTGGCAGCAATACAATAGATCATTTTAATGCCTTTTTAACAATCCTTTCAGAGTACTTAGCATTGCGTGAAGTAGTGGTTCTTGACAGCCGCTCAAGGACGTTTGACAACAGTGACGTCACAGCTGTTTTCGTCTACTCCCGGATCCTGGAGGCGCCCAGCATACTGTAAAACTCTGTCGATTTTTATTACTTGGAGCATTTTTAGTGCGATTTTGACCGGCCACATAGATTAAAAAATTATAATCTACCATCATACACGATAAAACTGCTCTATACGCACTCCTTTCTATTTGAACTTTAACAGTGCACATGAAAGCACGTGTTCTTTGCACTGCTCATGTTTTTTGTGTCCTCCTTCAAAATCATTCAGATCTGAAAACCCCATGTTTGACCAAACAGCACATCCCTGAGATGGTTTCATCAAAAGACAAGGCCAACAATACATTTTATTTGTAACACCACTCCCTGTGAGCCAGCTAACCTTATTCTACCAGGAGAGCTGAAACGACATGTTTCCTTTTACTTCTGTTGAACTAAGCTAATATTGGGTATTGATCTGCCCTGCTCTTTAATTCTTTAAAGGTTTTCCTCATAAGGAAGACATCATAAGGAAGCCATCAAGCCTCAGCGACTGTGGTTTGATGGGTTGAGTAGTCTGCTTGCACTTGGAAGGTTGTGGGTTTGATTCCAGCTTCCTCTTGTCATATGTTTATGTGCCCCTGGGCAAGGCACTTAACCCCAAGTTTCCTACTGAGCTGCGTATCGGTGTATAAATGTGTGTGTGTTACAGAGTGCATTTGAATGAATGTAGCTCTAGTGTACAGTGCTTTGAGTGGTCAGTATGACTGGAAAAAGCGTTATATAAGTTTAGTTCATTTACCATTTATCAAATGTCTTTCCTAAAAGCCTATCCACAATGTTAGCAGCAACCAGTGTGCGATTTGCAAAAAAACAGAGGGGGGGATCATTTCAAAAGTTAGCTAGCAGGTGCTCTTTCAGGTAGCTAGCTAGGTCCAGTAGGTTAGACTGTTGTTTTTAAACTTGCGCCATCTACTGTCGGGACTCGGGAGTGGGTATTAGTTTACTTTAACCGCTTTGAGCAGAAAAGGTAATAATACTCTTTAAAAACAAACAAAAAAATTAATTTACAAATGTGAAGGACACAAGACATGTATTAATATAAATCCATAATATTCAGGGGTTAAAGCAAAAATAATCTATTTGACTGAAAATTTTTCTAGTCAGCCCATATATTCCTGGGCCGTGGACGTCATGCCACCTTAATAACCTCATTTGCTTATTGTGCAAAGTCCTCTTTAAACAAATCTGGTAGTTCCATTGACAATTCCTGTATCTCTCCCACCTTTCAGCTTCAGAGCCTTGGCGCCATCCTGGACAGCCCTCTCCATAATCTTCTTCACTTTCCACATCCATAACATCACCTGGTTAACTTTCATATTTACAGCATCAAGCAAGTTCTTCCTTCACACTTTTGCCTAACTGGTCCACTGTCCACTCACCTTTCCACTTTACAATTTCAAAACCCTTCCCTCCTTGTCCCCCGGAAAACCCTCCATAAACTGCAGCTAATTCAAAAGACAACAGCTTGCATCATTACATCATCTTCTTCACACCTGTACATTAACTCCAGTCACACTCAATATAAATCAATCCTATGATCATACAAGGCCAACAACAGCCATGGACAAAGAGGGACACAAAACCAACACGACACAGATCGCACATTACAATAATCAGTCTCTGCTTTGCCCGTTATTGCTCACCAATTAATTATCACAACTCATGAGTTTATAAAAAGGCATTAACTTTTTTTTGAAGTTTATAAAAACGGTTATATTTTAGCCCAGTGACATGTCCAGGATGGACACTGTGTCCCCACCTCTCGCTCGTTGACTGCTGGAGATGGTCACCAGCTCCTCCACGATCCTGTGTTACGTCAAGCCGCGTTTTCCAATCAGATACGGCATGACGTAACACCTGTACGGAAAAGCAGGTATAGAAAATCCATGGATGGGAGGTTCCATTTTTAAAAGTTTAATAAAATTTCTTAAAGTTTATCAGAAAAAAAACGTAACATGCTTTCAAAGAACATTAAATTTTTTTTATTAAACTTCTGCTAAGTTAAATATTGTTTAAGGTAATCTTGGCTGGTTTAGCTTGTCTGTCTGGCAGGTGTTTTGGGTTGGAGTAAAATGAGTCCATAGATTCACAGGAGTCTAACATGTTTCTGGTGCGACTCGCTTTGCATCACGCTCCACTCCGTGTAAAAATAACAAATAACTACAAAAACTCTGAGAATCGGCTTTCTCTGGTCTCACACAGTTAGAACCCGTTCTCCAATCCATGTTGTAGTTGCAGTTTATTTGTTTATTTTTGATGTAGTTTCCTTAATAATCTGTATGCATCAAAATCCTTGTCATTTTATTTAACGAGTGTCCTGGTTCAGCTCCTCATGAGGTGGAGGCTGCTGCATACTGACTGACAGCCGCTCTGACTGCAGCTCTGCCTTCTTTGTTACAGAAAAGCACGTCATGCTAAATTAGCCGAGCTAGAGCGTTACTCTTTCAGTTTTAAATAAAACATAACAGTGAATCATGAGGAGATCCCTGGTTGGTCGCTGCGTTTATCAGCCAAAGTACTGGAAGCGAGGGAATAAACACTGACAGGCGACATGGCCACAGGTGAAAATAATTCATTAATTAGCTGCAGGAGCAGCAACAGACATACTTACCGAGGGAAGTTGTTGTCAGCTGTTCTATCCGCTGAACTTTCTGACCTGCTGGTTCACATAAATCCAAAGAAAATCTTTGACCATCGCTACTTTCATTCATAGCATCTGTGGTCAGTTTGAGATGTTCCTCCAAAAGTTAAAATGATTAAACACCGATAAAACTCAGATGGGAGACCTCCGCGTTGCAAAGACCCGCCCTACTCTCTTTCTGATTAGCTAATGTCCTGGCTCTGCCAGATTTCATTGGTTGAGTGGAGCTTCTGTTTAAAATCTTGAATAAAAAGTCTACACAGAACATTTTGCGCTCATTTTCCAAATGACGGAAATCTGTCGCAGCGACGGTGTATAAAAGGCTCAGACATTCTTTGTTTGTGATGTTGGTTCGGCTGCTTTCAGGAAGTGACGTAGGTGTAAGTTCAGGGCGCTATCTGCTACTTCCGGTTAACTTCATAGCATGTCGGCTGTTTGCAGTTAGAACTATCGATGCTCCGAGTGTTAAGTTAATGAATGAACGTAAGTTACTACATTCGGTGCTTGGTTTGTTGATTACACACAGAAGTATTTTACACCTAACAGTTCCGTTGGTCTTCATAAGTTTATGTTAAAACTGTTTACTTATGGTTTGGATTTTCGCTGCGTGTGCACTGCGTCGGGGTTGTGCGTCATGTGTGCATGTTGTGATCGGGCGTGCTGCCGGCTGACGCCATGGCGTAGTTTATTTATGTGACCACATGATGGCGCCAAAAGCTATTCATTGTAATTTGAGCCAGAAAACGTCTCTGTTTATTATGTTTCATTGAAACTCTGCTCGCTTTGAGTTCTTGCAGTATTTAAGTCAAGTGAGGCTATATTTACATAATTAGAATTATATCTATTATGCTGGGAAAATGTATTTCCACAGATCGATGTTTAAGTTTGCCCTTTTTGGATATGTTTAAGTTTATTTGGTTTAAACTTCTACTGTTGCAATATATATTTGGCCTAATGGCAATTCATATGTTATTGCAGACTGTTGGCAACACTGAGTATTTGAAGTGGAATAAACCTGCTGACGGCAACAGTTAAAGGAGTGCGAGCCTCGTTACCCTATTACCTGTATCCTGACCGATACACCATCTTGTTGGCTGTTAAAACCTTAAAAGAACCAGCCTCTATCCTATTACCCCCTGAACATTTGGTCCTTCGAGCCGGAGACAGTTCTCAAGATGGAACCAGATGGAATGACGCCTCCTGATGTCAGACCTAAACGGCAAACACGCCGACCGAGCCGGTTTGATGACTATGAAGTTGACTACGCAGGTCATCCCTTTATGGAAACGTATCACCGGGACAGCCCACAGCCTCTCCCAAGAAGTATGGGAGTTCAGCCTCAGTACAGCAGCACGTTTCCCTTTTATAGTGATAGAAATGTGGCCTACTATAATAGTCCTCTGCTGGAGAGAGGTCGGCAGGATTGGAACTTCAGCGATTTATCACATGAGTACACCCCCTCCAATCATCTGGGACCCTCCATCCCACCACTTCATACAGACTTTAGAGCTCTGCAGGCAGAAAGAGAGAAGCTTCAGCAAGCACAGCAAGGACTACAGGCGGGTCTTAGAGAACTAAGTGAAGCAAGGAGTGATATTAAAGCATTGATTGAGGCTGCCTACTCACTGAGGAAGGATATGGCTCAGCTTACTGCCTCACAACGTAATACTCAGCAGCCACCTACAAGCAGTTCGGAAGGGGCGTGCAGACCCGCAACTGATACAGAGCCGTTAAAGGAAGATGAGGAAGGGTGGCCTGACCCACCACCGTGGCCTGAACCAGGAGAAGACCTGCCAGCAGGATTCTCCAACTTAAAGCTTGAAGAACAATATTCCGATGAAGGCTTACAATACCACCCTCCCTCTAATGCAGAAACTCTCCCTGGTAAGCTTTCTAATCCATACCTTCCGCAGTATCAAGATCCCAAAGCAAACATGTTTCGTTCCCCACCACAGCATCCTGGGCGAAACACGGGTTGGGAACCAAGCGATGGAGGGTTGTTACAAAGGAAACCAGTTCCAGCCAACCCCTCCTCTCCAGTTAAAGGGACGGTGGGTGAGATGTCAGACCAAAATAACCCAAACATGCCCTTTTCCCCTGAGTTAATATATAGGGGGCCCAAACCAACAATTCCAAAGTTCATTCATTCAGATCCTTCTGAGTTTGCCAGGCTCCGAATGGCTCTGGAGAACCTGCTCCCTCCTAATACAACTGAGCTCTTCAAGTACCAAATACTTGTCGACCATCTTAAGCTTGATGAGGCTAGGCTTATTGCTGATGCGTACCTGAACTCACCCCGACCTTATACTGAGACTATGGCAGCCCTCCATGATAAATTTGGACAACCTCATCAGCTTGCTCTAAAGAAAATTGCAAGTGTCCTAGATGGTCCAGAAATAAGACGAGGTGATACAGGAGCCTTCCAAAGGTTCTCTCTCCAGGTGCAGTCACTCGTTGGGCTGCTACAGACATTGGGGATTGAAGGAGAAGTGGAACTGAACTGCGGCTCCCATGTTGCCCGGCTAATAAGTAAGCTCCCTCCAGAACAAAGAGCTGACTTTCGTCGACACCAGTTCAAGCAGCCTGGGGGGATCTACACCCTGTATGACTTATCTGAATGGCTTCGTCATGAGTCATGGTGTCAGGGGTTTGATAGCCAAGTTGGTGGAAAGGGTATTAGAGAAAGAACCAGTGTGAGAGCTGATGCCCGTTCCACCAAACAGACTGTACCTGTCCTACATAATGCAAAGGGACCCTCAAAACACACTTTCCTGCCACCAAAGGAGAGTCAAGCTGGAGGGCAGGCAAAAGGCAAAGCTTATTGTGCCTACTGTGAGAGCACAGAACATTATTTCAGTCAGTGTAATGATGTAGCTAAGCTCTCCAAGGAAGAAATAAAGCACTGGATCCAAGTCAACAAACGATGCTGGCGTTGCGCCCGAAAGCATCTAGCAGCTCAGTGTACACTGAAAAAACCCTGCAGTCTCTGCCAGGGAAAACACTTACTGGCCCTTCACGAGATAAATGCCAGAACTGAGGGAAGCAATACTGCCGTGGCTGGAAGGGAAGAAAGTTGCCTTACCAATTCAGCGTCGGGTTCCCTTTACCTGGATCGGCATGGAGCCAGCAATCG
Organism: Fundulus diaphanus; assembly: GCA_037039145.1. Lineage (NCBI taxonomy): Eukaryota > Metazoa > Chordata > Actinopteri > Cyprinodontiformes > Fundulidae > Fundulus > Fundulus diaphanus. Next base: position 43,893,091 of record CM073122.1, read on the forward strand.
TGTCCTGCTAAAGATAGTACCCGTGCTTCTGAGGCATGGGAAACGAACTCTAGACACCTTTGCGATACTTGACGATGGTTCAGAGAGAACCATGTTGCTCCCGACTGCTGCTAAAATCCTTGGCCTAACAGGCATCCCTGAAGACCTTCCCTTACGTACCGTCCGCCAAGACATTCAGATGCTTCACGGCCATACAGTATCCTTCAGTGTCGCTGCCGCTACCAATCCTGGGTCCCTCTACAAGATCGATGGAGCATTCACAGCTGATCCTCTTAACCTAGCTCACCATACATATCCTGTTGATCAGCTACAGAGGAAGTATAAGCACCTGCAAGGGATACCAGTGCCTGCCTTAAAGCAAGCAAAGCCACTGCTCCTTATTGGATCAGACCAACCACATCTGATAACTCCTATAGAACCAGTTCGGCTGGGCCCGCCTGGCAGTCCAGCAGCTGTCCACACCCGGATGGGGTGGACCCTACAGGGGCCAAGTCTGTTCATGGGGCGGCCAACTCAGCCTGCCTTATGCCTGTATACATCCTCTCAAGCAGATGAGTTATTTAAGCACGTAGAGCGGCTCTGGCAGGTGGATGCCATACCTTACAGATCTGAAAAGGAAGTGACACGATCAAAGCAGGATCAGCAGGCTGTGGCTTTGCTTGAGGCTAAAACAGATCGTATAATGGTAGATGGAGTCCTAAGGTATGCTACACCTCTCCTCCGCCATGCACATATGCCACCATTGAAAGCACCCAGGGAATCTGTTATGCCCTTGCTTCGAAGCATAGAGAGACGCCTTTTGAAGGATCCCAATCAGGCTGATGCCTACCGAGCTGAAATGCAGAAGCTGATTCAATCAGGAGCTGTAAAGGAGGTTGAAAACGACCCTTTGTCAAAGGAGAGCTGGTACATCCCTCATCATCTCGTTAGTCATAATGGGAAGAATCGTTTAGTCTTTAACTGCTCCCACAAATACCTTGGACAGTCCCTGAATCAGTTTCTTCTGCCTGGCCCTACCCTTGGGGCCCCCCTACTAGGAGTGCTAGTCAGATTTCGTGAGTATCCCATCGCTGTGAGTGGAGACATAGAGGGGATGTTCCATCAAGTTCTTCTTCTCCCAGAAGATCGCCCCGTACTTAGGTTCCTATGGCGGGATCTCAAGGTGGACGAGCCTCCCAAAACCTATGAGTGGCAGGTCCTGCCGTTTGGGACCACCTCAAGTCCCTGCTGTGCAACATTCGCTTTGCAGCGCCACGTGATGTTAAATACTCAGCCTGATGACGGCCTTAGATTTTCCATTGAGAAGTGTTTCTACGTGGATAACTGCCTACAGAGTGTTGCCTCACCAGAGGAAGCCAAAGCCCTGGTGGATCGCCTGAGAGATTTACTAAAATCTGCCGGCTTTGAGTTACGACAGTGGGCTTCCAATGACCCAAACGTTCTGAGTCATTTGCCTCCTGAAGCTAGATCACAAAGCCTGGATCTGTGGTTGGCAGAAGACAAATCCAACCCTTTAGAGACAACACTTGGACTCAGCTGGAATTGGAATACAGACTCCCTAGGCTATAAGCACAGGCCTGTGTCTTATGAGATGCCAACTCTTCGAAATATCTATAGGGTTCTAGCCTCACAGTATGACCCTTTAGGCTATCTGTTACCCTTTACCACTCGAGCGAAGCTCCTACTCAGACAGCTGTGGGATAAGAAGCATGGTTGGGATGACTCAAACCTCCCATCTACACTCCTTCAAGCTTGGTTGGATTGGGAGGCGGAGCTCCAGTTTCTACCTCACCTTACTCTTCCACGCGCTTATGTACCTGCTGATGCCAGCTTAAAGGAGGCTACCCGTGAAGTACACATCTTCGCAGATGCCTCTGAGAAAGCTTATGGAGCCGTTGCATATCTGAGGACTGAAGACTGCACCGATCAGGTTCACCTCACGTTCATCCTAGCTCGCTCCCGTGTAGCCCCAAAACGTACCCTCTCTATTCCCCACCTAGAGCTGTGTGGAGCTTTGGTGGCAGCCCAGCTGGCCAGCATCCTGAAGAAAGAACTTACCTCATCTATCAGAAGGATAGTTTTATGGTCTGACTCGACAACTGTCCTCACCTGGTTGAGCTCACACTCCTGCCGCTATAAAGTTTTTGTAGGAGCTAGGATAGCTGAGATACAGGAGTTAACAGAAAACTGTACTTGGCGCTATGTAAACTCTGAGAGTAATCCAGCAGATGACTTGACCCGGGGAAAGACCCTGACCGAACTGAAGGTACCAAATCGGTGGTCTAACGGGCCTAGCTTTCTGCACGACAGTCCTGACAAATGGCCAGAGGAGCCGAGTTCTGGGCCCTGTGTTGATGAAGCTGAGCTCAGAAAGACTGTCTTCTGTGGAACAGCTACCACCTCCATGCCGACCTTTCAGGATGGAACAGTGCACAAGAATTGGCAGGAGCTCTTGGATGCTACTCTTAAAGAACTTCGAGGGCAGGCGTTCTCAACATCATCACCTAGCACTGAAGAGTATCAAGCAGCTGAACTGGCCATTCTTCGGCGTGCTCAACGGGAGTCATTTCCAGAGGCATGTAGATTGCTTGCAGAAGCAAAACCTGTTACATCCCGAAGTCGACTACTTACCCTGGCACCTGAACTAGATACTACAACAGGCCTCATTAGAGTAGGAGGTCGTTTACGACATCTAGAAGGTCTCGATGGCTCTACATTGCATCCCATTGTTCTGGATCCTTCACATCCTTTCACACGCCTTCTCATTCAGAAATATGACATCGAACTTCATCATCCAGGCCCTGAACGGGTGTTCGCAGAGCTGCGGAGATCTTACTGGATATTGCGAGGAAGAGAGGCAATACGTAAATTCCAGAGAACTTGTCCTGAGTGCCAGCGTTGGAGGGCCCAACCCTCGATTCCCAAGATGGCTGATCTTCCTGCTGCTAGGCTTAGATTGTATAAGCCAGCATTTTACTCAACTGGCGTTGACTGTTTTGGGCCTATGATTGTGAAGATGGGAAGACGGCATGAGAAACGTTGGGGGATCATTTTCAAGTGTCTTACAACAAGGGCAGTACACCTTGATCTTCTAAGTAGTCTAGATACAGATGCATTTCTCATGGCCCTTAGACGATTTATTGCCAGAAGAGGAACACCCGCAGAGCTATGGTCAGACTGTGGAACCAATTTTAAGGGAGGAGACCGAGAACTCAGAGAAGCCTTTGCCAACATGTCAGAGACATTGCAGGGACAGCTTGCCCAGCAAAGGATCACATTTCGGTTTAACCCGCCAGCAGCCCCACATTTTGGTGGAGTGTGGGAGAGGGAGATCCGTTCTGTCAAGTCAGCTCTCCGCACTAGTGTAGGATCCCAACCCCTTCAAGAGGAAGTACTTCTTACGGTTCTGATGGAGGTGGAGTCAATCCTCAACTCAAAGCCCTTGGGCTATGTTTCAACTGATGTGGCAGATGTGGACCCTGTGACTCCTAATAGCCTTCTCATGGGGCGGCCTGATGGATCGCTGCCCCAAGTGGTCTACCCAAAGGTGGATGTCCTCAGTCGAAGGCGCTGGCGGCACTCACAGGTTCTTGCTGATCAGTTCTGGGCAAGGTTCATCAGAGAATACCTTCCTAGCCTACAGGCAAGACAGAAATGGCACTCAACCCCTCCTGACCTTCTGCAGAAGGCCGTGGTTATGGTTGTAGATCCACAGCTGCCCCGAGCTCTATGGCCAATAGGTCAAGTGACTGAGATTCATCGTAGTGATGATGGATTTATCAGATCTGCTGATGTGAACATTAAGGGACATGTCTACACTAGACCGGTTGCTCGGTTGGTTGTGTTACCAGCTGTACCATCTGAAGAACAGGACGCTGACACCAACAGCCGGTTGTCCCCTGAAACCAATTGAGAAGCCTTTTATTGTTGAGCAAATGTGGCATCACATTTGGGGGCGGCTGTATAAAAGGCTCAGACATTGTTTGTGATGTTGGTTCGGCTGCTTTCAGGAAGTGACGTAGGTGTAAGTTCAGGGCGCTATCTGCTACTTCCGGTTAACTTCATAGCATGTCGGCTGTTTGCAGTTAGAACTATCGATGCTCCGAGTGTTAAGTTAATGAATGAACGTAAGTTACTACATTCGGTGCTTGGTTTGTTGATTACACACAGAAGTATTTTACACCTAACAGTTCCGTTGGTCTTCATAAGTTTATGTTAAAACTGTTTACTTACGGTTTGGATTTTCGCTGCGTGTGCACTGCGTCGGGGTTGTGCGTCACGTGTGCATGTTGTGATCGGGCGTGCTGCCGGCTGACGCCATGGCGTAGTTTATTTATGTGACCACATGATGGCGCCAAAAGCTATTCATTGTAATTTGAGCCAGAAAACGTCTCTGTTTATTATGTTTCATTGAAACTCTGCTCGCTTTGAGTTCTTGCAGTATTTAAGTCAAGTGAGGCTATATTTACATAATTAGAATTATATCTATTATGCTGGGAAAATGTATTTCCACAGATCGATGTTTAAGTTTGCCCTTTTTGGATATGTTTAAGTTTATTTGGTTTAAACTTCTACTGTTGCAATATATATTTGGCCTAATGGCAATGCATATGTTATTGCAGACTGTTGGCAACACTGAGTATTTGAAGTGGAATAAACCTGCTGACGGCAACAGTTAAAGGAGTGCGAGCCTCATTACCCTATTACCTGTATCCTGACCGATACACCATCTTGTTGGCTGTTAAAACCTTAAAAGAACCAGCCTCTATCCTATTACCCCCTGAACAGACGGTAAACTTTAACCCCTGATGATATTACTCACTTAGATCAGAGGGGGGAGGAATGTATCCCCCCCCCAGGGATAAAACATGAATGACCAGAGGGGGGGACATCACAACCAGAGGGGGGGAAAATCCCCCCATCCCCCCCAGCAAATTGCACCCTGGCAGCAACACTGTCTGTTGCCATCGTGGCTAGGCTAACAACAAGCTAGCTCGCAAGTTGCTCCCCTACAATGGTAAAGAAACGAACAAACAAACTTTAACAAGATGCAAACGGTGCAATAGCGCTGGATTTTGTAATTTATTTACAATGTTGGTGAAAATAGCTGTTCACAATATTTTATTTTATTTGTCACCGAGGAGAAATTTCTCTTTGGCTTCTCCGGTTCACATTACAGTTCCCATTAAACATAATGAAGGCAAAAAAACAACAACTGACAAACAAACATACAATGAACAATGGCTAAAATTTTTTTTATTAATTTTATCAACCTAAATACTTTTCTTATATTACTTGTTATACAATTTGAGAGCTCTGTGCATGTGCATGTTGAGCAGTGTTGCTAGATCTTGTGAGAGAAGCAAGTGATCAACGACAAGCTCAAAAGAAGCGCAACAAGCAACACAATAATACAGCCTCTGTTCTTGGCTGTAAAATTGTTGTCAGTTGTATGTGTGTATGCCGACAGATATTCTAGCTGGCTCACGCTGTCTTTGACTCTGCAGTGCAAACAGGTTTCTTTGTAGCTCTTGGCTTCACGGTCAAAAACAAGCCCAAAAAAATGCGACCTAAATTTACAAGCGATTTCACAAATAATAATAAAAAAAAAAAACATACCCAAAGTTGTGGATTTGGTAACACTGATGTTGAGTTTCAAAGAACATAGCACGACTAGTGGCATGGCTTGGAAATTACACCGGGAATGGCTGCTTCTTCTTCCAACATGACTGCACGAGTGCACAAAGCATGGTCTATAAAAACATAGATGAGCAAGTTTGCTGTGGAAGAACTTGACTGGTCTGCACACAGCTCTTTCTTTAACCCGACAGAACACCATTTTGATGAATTAGAATGCAACTTTTATGTCAGTGTTTGACTATGGAGATCTTTTGTACATGATTGCTTGTAAAGTGTTTTAGGATGCTTGACTGTTTTTGTCCCTTTTGCTTGGGCTAAATTGAGCCAGAAGGCTTTTGTTCACTCAGTGCCCTCCTCCTGGAATTGCCTCAGAAAACTTTGAAATTAACTGAATTTAACTCATTGAGTGATTTTACTTCAAAACTAAAGGTTCTTGAGGCTGTTTCAATAACATGTACAGGGGTGGGACAATGAAACTGAAACACCTGGTTTTAGACCACAATAATTTATTAGTATGGTGTAGGGCCTCCTTTTGCGGCCAATACAGCGTCAATTCGTCTTGGGAATGACATATATAAGTCCTGCACAGTGGTCAGAGGGATTTTAAGCCATTCTTCTTGCAGGATAGTGGCCAGGTCACGACGTGATGCTGGTGGAGGAAAATGTTTCCTGACTCGCTCCTCCAAAACACCCCAAAGTGGCTCAATAATATTTAGATCTGGTGACTGTGCAGGCCATGGGAGATGTTCAACTTCACTTTCATGTTCATCAAACCAATCTTTCACCAGTCTTGCTGTGTGTATTGGTGCATTGTCATCCTGATACACAGCACCTCCTTCAGGATACAATGTTTGAACCATTGGATGCACATGGTCCTCCAGAATGGTTCGGTAGTCCTTGGCAGTGACGCGCCCATCTAGCACAAGTATGGGGCCAAGGGAATGCCATGATATGGCAGCCCAAACCATCACTGATCCACCCCGATGCTTCACTCTGGGCATGCAACAGTCTGGGTGGTACGCTTCTTTGGGGCTTCTCCACACCGTAACTCTCCCGGATGTGGGGAAAACAGTAAAGGTGGACTCATCAGAGAACAATACATGTTTCAAATTGTCCACAGCCCAAGATTTGCGCTCCTTGCACCACTGAAACCGACGTTTGGCATTGGCACGAGTGACCAAAGGTTTGGCTATAGCAGCCCGGCCATGGATATTTACCCTGTGGAGCTCCCGACGGTCAGTGTGGAGACAGGTGGAAACAGGAGAGTTGAGGTGCACATTTAATTCTGCCGTGATTTGGGGAGCCGTGGTTTTATGTTTTTTGGATACAATCCGGGTTAGCACCCGAACATCCCTTTCAGACAGCTTCCTCTTGCGTCCACAATTAATGCTGTTGGATGTGATTCGTCCTTCTTGGTGGTATGCTGACATTACCCTGGATACCGTGGCTCTTGATACATCACAAAGACTTGCTGTGTTGGTCACAGATGCGCCAGCAAGACGTGCACCAAAAATTTGTCCTCTTTTGAACTCTGGTACTGTACCTATTTTTCATAATTTGATGTTTTGATGATTTGTTGCTCCCTCTTGTTCAGGACTCCCTTGAAAATGTTTTTTATTCTCAATGGGATTATATCCTACGTAAATATAAAATAAAAGAGTGGACACTGTGACTAAGTACTTCTCATGCAACATCAGTGCCTGACTTCACTAAAGTACTTCTGAACCTTGTGGAAAACCGTCCCATAAAACTTAAAGCTGTTATTGTCATGTTTAAGTTTAGTGAAGGACTCAAATTGAGAGGCTGACTGAAGTGCACACAGTTGTTTAATAATAAAATAAGGAGAACTTACAGGGAGGTCTTACACATGGAGAACAGGACATAGAGCATAAGCAGAGTAATTTGGAGAAAAAGCAGTCATGCAGTGATATATCAAAAGGGTAAAAGAGAGAGCAATAAAATACAGAACAGTGTAACCCTATATGTCATGTTTTGGTAGTGGTTGAGACCAAGGCAGTGAGCCGTTATGGGTGAGTTTAATGAAAATCCAAAACTTACAAACACTGGAGACACGCAGGAGCCAGAGCGAAACAAAAATCGTAGAAGTGATCAGGCAACAGAGCAACAAAGGAATCATAAAAACAATCTAAGTGTAACTGGGGAAAACAAGATACCAGGAATGACACTAAATCCCAAAACCAAGAACTGTGACAACCATGACAGAACCTGCCCTCAAGGGCGGATTCCAGATGCCCAATGACCCCATAACCCAACTAGAGTCCATAATACAACCCAACGAGGGTGAGCGGAGGGAGGCCTCGGTGTGGCAAGACCTCAGGCGTGTGTCCCAGAGGCAGACCTCGGCGTGGCAGCGTCTCTGGCGGGGGACCTTGGTGTAGCAGCGTCTCAGATAGGTGAGTCAGATGACCCTCTAGGCGGAGAAGGACCCTCGGTGGCTGGCGACGGAGAAGGACCCTCGGCAGCCGGCAATGACGGGGCCTCACTTGGATTCCCTTTTTGAGGAACTCTGGAGCGAGGACTGGAGGCGGATCCACCTGGACCCCCTCCTCGCAGGACACTGGGGAGCAGATTGGAGGCGGATCCACCTATAAGCAATAATCATCAAAATAACAAGAAATATGTTTCACTCTATGTTTAATAAATATTGATATACAGTATATGAGCTTCATTTTCTGAAATGTTTGAAAATGTTTTTAACTTTTTATTTAAGTGTATTTATTTAGATGTACCTGTACTATCCTAAAAAATTGTCTTAAGTTGTTGAAAAATCCTTTGCTGATAGTCATGGACTCTGCATAGTAAAGATAAACGGTAAATTTGTATAGAAAATATTCCTTCCACATATATGGATGGTAAAACTAAAACAGACTCATTTTCCCACATTTTTGGAGATTTTATCTAGATGTGGATGACTTATTTGGAAGAAAGAATTCTGTCTTCCAATCCAACGTCTCAGATCAAATATAAGGAGAGCCCGAAGTCAAATAGAGAACACAAGCAGCTCCTGAACTACAGATCCCAGAAGCTCCTTTAGTTTTAGGAACATTTCCAGTTCTCGCATATTTTCTCCACTAATAGGTGTCACTTCTTTGTACTCTGGTCCTGACTGATACCTTTGTAAAATTGAATCCTTTCGATCCTTTATCTCTGCAAACAAGACCTTTACCTAAAAAATGCAGATGAGCAAATGTCACCTAATCCTCATAGGGTGCCTGGACTTTGTTGTTGGTTCATTTTATTCCCTATAATAGGTTGCAGTTTTATACCAAATGCTGAAACGGAATCAAAATTTGTTTCAGCCTAGCAATATTTTAGGAATGTAAACAGGTTTCTATACCTGATTTAATGCAAGGTGAAAAAAATATTTCATGGAACAACTTTCTGCACACAAAACCACAAAACATGTTTAAATGATCTGTTTCAAAATCAGGTTTAACGGATATCTGAAAGGAAGGCACAACAATAACACTGATACATGTTTGTGACTGCATGCAAACATTCAGAGATGAGTTTTAGGTGTACACCATGACCTGCAGAGACATAACAGTATTGTTAATGGAAAAAAGTAAGGCTTGAGGGATGTCATGATCAGTAGATCAGTGTTTGCATGCAAATAAATGACTTGCTGTGGAACAAGTTTTCTTTAAAATTCCAAATGCAGCATGGGTGAGAAGATGGACAATCTGTATTTCATAATAATCTGCCGATAGGAGTAGTAGTGTTGACATTTTCATTTTGTCAGTGTGAGTTGGTGTTAAAGCCTGGTGTCATTTTTGTATCACGTTTTAAACTACATGGGTCACATCTTAGAAAGCATTATTAAACGTTAAATCTTTTCCCTTAATCTTTTTTCCCCATTCTCTTAGAATTTGTGCCCAATGATACCTACCTTTTACATATTGAAACAGAACCACTTAGGGCTTCATATCCACTGTACTAACTGCTCTCTGACTTGAAAGACTCCTTTTCATTTCATAAAGTGTCACCTGTCATTTTCTAACCTATAGAATTATGTTGTCATGATCCAAATAGCTCTCTGTCTCATTTCTTTTCTACTTAAAATAGGGTTCCTATGAAATTGCTTTGTTTTTGAATCCACAAATTGAAAAGTATTCTACTGGAGATTATATGTTGTAAGACTAACAGAAAGTACTGCTATATTGAGAAATGGAAGACAAATCATGCACATGTTTCAAATTATTATATAAAAGAAATCTGAAAAGTATGAATCAATATTTTTTAGGAGCAGGTTTTGCTGTCGTAAAATCCTTTTTACAATCAATCAGAGTTTTTTGGGGTGTGTCTCTTGCAGTTTTACGCACCCGGAGATTAAACTTTCTGGTCATTCTTCTTTGCAAAATGGTGCTATATCAGTTTCCATCTCTTCCTATAGATCCCCAATTTGATTTAGGATTTGAACACACCATCCCCATGGTAGAACATGATGGTGGCATTCTGTGTTCAATACCTATCACAAATAGGACTTTGCATGTAGGCTGAAAAGTTCAGGTCTCATCTGAGGAGATGGAGGAAGGATGAGTGTTCCCATCAGGGGACAACTGCAAAGATCACATCTTTTGTCTTGCTGCTCTTCCATAAAGACCAGATTTGTGGAACGCAAAGCAAATGATTGTTTCACTGACATACACTCATGGAAAATAAATATTAGACCACCCGTTTTCTTAAATTTCTTGTTCATTTTAATTTCCCGTACAACTAAATGTACACTTGTTTGGACAAATATAGTGACAACAAAAATAGCTCCTAAGAGTTTAATTTAAAAGTTTATATTTAGCCATTTTCCATGGTTTTCTTGATAACTAAAATCACTTACGTTCTTATATCAATAGCTAAGGCATTGCACTGCCAAAAGAGTGCTTTTAGGCATTCCATACTTTCTTTTCTGTTTATTTTTGTCACGTGATAGTCACATGATTGTTTTTGATGACTGCAGCCAAGGTGAAGAAAACAAGGGTGGTCTAATATTTTTTCAATGACTGCATATCTGCGGTGGATTGTAGGTGGTCCTTCTATGATTAATTCTGTGCATACCCAGAACCAGAACCAAACATGGAGAAGCAGCATTTAGTTTTTATGTTCCACTTATCTGGAACAAACTCCCAGAAGATTGTAACAGTGCTGGAACACTAAATTCCTTTAAAACAAGGTTAAAACCTTATTTGTTTAGAATTGCCTTTAATCAATGTTAATGTTTTTGGACTGTGGGCTTCCTCCCACAGTCCAAAAACATGACTATTAGGTTAATTGGCTTCTCCAAATTGTCCTTAGGTGTGAGTGTGTGCGTGAATGGTTGTTTGTCCTGTTTGTCTCTCTGTGTTGCCCTGCGACAGACTGGCGACCTGTCCAGGGTGTACCCCGCCTCTCGCCCGGTGAACGCTGGAGATAGGCACCAGCACCCCCCGCGACCCCATGAGGGATTAAGCAGTTTGGAAAATGGATGGATGGATGGAATGTTAATGTTGAAGTTTGTAGTCCAACTTATACCATATCAGACCTGCTGCTGCTACAGCACTTTGAATTGTCTTATTACTGAGAAGTGCCTTGCCTTCTTGCTTGGCCTTTCAGTTAAAGTCTAACTCTAGGACTGAATGTATTTTTACGCAGATGCATTCAAATAGTCACCAGAGTAAAGAAATGTATATTATATGTGAATTATGTGCGCCGTTTGGAAGTAATTTCGATAAAACTTGCTGTATAAGCAAATGTGCCCGAACATTCTGCATTCGGGCAGTTCCGGAATGTGACGTCACAAACAGAACTAGTACCGTGCATCAGCCTGCTGATACTACGTCTTTCGCTACCGATTTGTTAAATTTTATTAATAACTCGTACTCTACGTACGATAAAATTATAAAAAAAAGTCTGATACATCTACAAACTCCCCCTCAAGCATCGGCGACTCCAATACAGAATATATATACGAAGAAACGGAGTTTGAACAAGGTGAACCTGGGGAGACTAGATCTAACGCTGCCCAACACATAGAGCCCATGCTCCATTGTAAGTGCCCCTCAAAATCCTCGCTCGTGAAGTGTGAATTGCATAAAACACTTTTGTCACTGCCGACAATCCAGTCCTTTCGCGTTTCTTTTACAAAATTTATCCCATTTCTTTCGGACCTTTTGATCCTTCGGCCAAGTATGTAGCGCTACTTTCTGGCCTGCACTAGACCGCGGTGAAGTTGGTGTGACATTGGACATTCAACCTCCGCGGAGTCAGCGGAGCACTCTTGACAAACAAAAATCAAATCAGATTTGTTGACGGTCCCACCACGTATGGGAGGAGGGAGCAGCTGAGAGAAGCTGGCCGAAATCGGAGTGCATCAACCGGATCAACCGTGAGCTAGATCCCGCTGACTCCGCGGAGCTTGAATGTCCAATGTCAAACCAACTTCACCGCGGTCTGCACTACAGCCACCAACTACGCACCTAGAAGGCATTTTATTGTGGACTTAGTTCGGCGATTTTTTTTTTTTTAAAAGCGCTTGCTCAGCAAGACGTGGATCAGCAGATTCGGTGTGTGAAAGAAGATACCCGAAAAAAAACCATATATATCCTTGTTCGCCTTACCGGTTTCACAATGTAAACGCCTGTGTGTTTCTTTTTTTTTTTTATTACTGATTTTTACAAAACAATGAGCAATATACATAGACATTCAAGTCATACTTGAGACAGTACTTTTGAGAATAAGCACAAACCAATAAATGACAAAACAAGAACCAAGAATAAAACAAGGCACACAAACAAAACCTAGCAATTAGTTCCATAAGTACGTGGATAAAGGGTAGAAAACTAAAAAAAAAAAAGAAAAAAAAAAAGAATAGAATAAAAATAATAATAATAAAATAAACAAACAGAGGTACCATAAAGTAAATAAAATATAAATTAACCAGAAAACAACTAAGACGGGGCACCTAGGTGGCTTAATATATTCTGTGCTACTAAAATTGTAATAAAACTTCTATAATGGGTGTTTGCCAACTTGGAAGTAAGGGGAGCATCACTCATTGGGTCACATCGAATGTCAAAGACTTAACATGGTCCAGAAATGGTGACCAAATTCTTGAGAATGTGATTTCAGAGCCTTTGAGAGTATGCCTAATTTTTTCCAGTTTAATGAATGAAAGGGCGTCTTTTATCCAATGAGAGTGTGTGGGTGGGAGAGGATTCTTCCAATGGATCAGTATAAGGCGCCTAGCGAGTAGTGTGAGGAAGGCCACAAGGTCAGCATGATGGGGTGACAGTAACTGGTTTTTGGGGAGGACCCCGAATAAAGCAATGAGTGGAGAGGGCTGTACTGTGGTCGAGGTGATTACAGAAAGTGAATCAAAAACAGATTTCCAAAATCGAGATAAGGAGGAACAGGTCCAAAACATATGGCTGAGAGTGGCTGGACCCAAACCACACTTCACACAACTTGAATCCACGTCCGGAAAGATTTGAGCCAGTTTGCTTTTGGACCAGTGTGCTCTATGGACGACTTTGCACTGAATAATTCTGTGTCGGGCACAAATTGAGGAGGTGTGAATGCGTTCTAGAATAGTTTCCCATATTTCATTGTCCATTTCTATGTTAAGCTCATCAGACCAAGTAGCCTGAAGGTGGCCAACTGTGTGTTTCTATGCAAGTTCGCTTCGCGCATTCTCGGTGTTCTTGAACTGACGTCACACGTCGGAAATGGCCGATCGTAAACGGAGGCAGCACCCAAATTCGGAATACCATAATCGGTGTAAAAAATGCGCGATATTTCATATTTAAACTTAATTTGAACACTTTTGATACATGAATATTAAAATTTTACCTTGTTCTATAAGTTATTCAACGGTTTATAATATGATTGAACTTAACTTTGTAAAGTGCCTTGAGATGACATGTTTCATGAACTGGCGCTATATAAATAAAATTGAATTGAATTGAATTTATAGGATTTTTTTTCAGTCCAAGAGTTAGAGTTTAAGGTGGACAGCAATGTCTTGTTAGAGTTGTAGCCATGCAGTGCCTGTGATGCTGTGTTCTGTGATATGTTAAAAGCTTGGATTTTTTTTTATAACTTGACCCTTCATCATACTTCTCCTTGTTCCTCATGGTGTTTGCTCATTAATTTCTGAGGTCTTCACAGAACAGCTGAGATTTAATTCCAGAGAAATGTGCAAAATGTATATATTCACTTTTTAGATTTCTATTTGACAAAAAAAAAAGAAAAATCAGTTATGCACAAATTTTTGTTGTATCATTGTACAACCTGTGACAGACTGGCAACCTGTCCAGGGTGTACCCCGCCTCTTGCCCATTGACAGCTGGAGATAGGCATCAGCACCCCTCGCGACCCCACAACAGATAGACGTGTTAGAAAATGGATGGATGGATGATTGTATAACATCCCAATCCCATTGAAGTTTTTGATTTTAACATGACAAAAATGTAAAAATGTTCACACAGTATGAATATTTTTTGCAAGGCACTGTTTGATTAGGGGAAGAATTATTGAGAAATTGCTTTTTAGGTCAAATTCAAGTCTGTATTTCTGCTTCCACTTTGCGTTGGTGGAGCTACTCGTCAGCGTTGAATTATTGGTCGGTTCTATCAGCGGGGGACCGTCCTCCCACTGCTGCATCAAAGAATCCCTTCATGTGTCAGGGACATTCAGAGCATGAGATGAGGCAACCCTAAATTCTTTCTGACAATTAAATCAAATTCCAGCGTGATATTCCTTTTTTTCCCCCTCAAGATGCTTATTTGCAGTATTTCTTTAGCAAAAAATAAGAAGAATTCTGAATAGAACCTCATGCATTGAACTCATGTGTATTCATCTAAATGACCTGTGGATAAAGAAAGCTTGATTTAATCTAAGAAGAGAAATGAAACATCCACATTTTCTAGAATCCACATTTTCTAGAAAATAAGCCAGTCCTACACTTGAAGCAGTAGACACACTTTTCATCACTAATCTCATAATTTGAAAAAATTCAGAATCACTGGTTGTTATGCTCAACCAGATTGTTATATTCAACATCATGAAAGTTAAAGTGCTACGTGGGAGATCGTCTCACAACTGGAAAATAAAGTAATTGTGCCTTTCCTGCAGTTTATTCAGATATGAGGACCCTGCAGGGAGGTGGAATGATTAATTACTTGTTTACTGTTGAATAAATGCTCCCTCACCTCTTATTTAACCTTGTGCTGCTGAGTGCTCATTAGAGGAATTGGTGTAATAGAAAGGACTGAATTTAGTATTTTTTAAATAAAATCACGGGGTTCATTCTTTAAATCCCTGTTGCTGCTTGAAGTGATGCTCATAGCTGCCCATTGGATTACTAGGTAAATTAACAGTTTCATGTCTTTATCTTCAGTATTCATACCCTTGGCTTTCTTATATTTTCACACACTTCCCTTTAATGTATTTTTGTGAATTCATGTGAGAAAATAGCACAAAGTAGTGCATGATTATGAAGTAGAATAAAATAAAAACTGTTTTTCCAGATATTTTGATAAATAGGTGTGGCTTGGATTTGTATTCACTCTAATTTAAATTGGATACCCTATTAAGAAGGTTACCCAGGTGAAAAATAATTCTATTAAAAATATACTTTAATAAAGTGTACTAAGTATATTTTCTACTTTTTGTACTATTTTCGTAAAATCCAAGTATAGTTAAGTGTATTAAATTATGTATTAACTTCAACTTAACATCTATTTGACTACACTTCAAGTGTAAATAGTATACTAAAATGGAACAACTTTTTTTAAACTTCAAGTGCACTAAAATACACTAATGAAAATTAAAATTGATGAGCATTTAGGCACACTTACAGTACAATTGCATTGTATTGCCATTCTAATAGAAATACACTTAAAAAGGCATTGCAGCGCAAATTATAGTTGTGTTTAAATACATTTTGTGCATACTGCTATCATACTTATAAATACTATAAACAGTTAATTTAGTATGCCTCTGTAATATTTCAAGTGATCTACAAATGCACTTCCTAACTATATTTAGTGCTTTTAAAGTGTCCCAATATTACATTAATAATGTTTTTGAAGTGAATTTCAATTACAACCTAAACATCATAGACACGTACTTTCAGTGCAATGTTATTATAGTGTAAGGTAGAAACAAATTGTTTGAAGTATATTTTATCTGCACTTTTATCCCCATTTACTTATACTTAAGCATGAATGTTGCTATTACACAAAAAGTGTATTATATTACAATTCAGTTCAAGTGTATTAAATCAACAGATTACACATTGCATTTCAGAAAAGGATCTTTATTATTACCACGAAAGTAACATACAAAAGCAGTTACTGCTTGATCTACACCTTGAACTGTCACCTTTCTCTGAAATGCCGGGAACAGAACAATGGCGAACAACTTATTACACAATGCACATCTAGCTCTGACTTGAATTACTAGAGGCCTTGTAGCTCTCATTGTTGCACTTCCTTCGTAGAAGGGCCCGGATCTCTGCCACCTCGGTGTTGGGGAATCGCTCCCTCACTGCATCTGTGAAAACAGGAAAGAGGGCATGAATTAAAACATGATGTATAACATTGAAATAGAATCATTGATGATAATGGATTTGTCAATGAATCATGACAATGGATTTGGGTTCATAACTATCACATTACTGTACCTATAATTGCATTTGTTTTTTCTTGCTCAAGCTGCTCCTTCAGCTCACCTTTTTTTCCTTTCCCTGAGAGAGTTGCCTTGGCCAAAGTTTTCCCGCCAAACACCAATGTGGCCAGTTCCTGTGTGAAGAGGGACATCCTCCTCCCACTCAGCCTCTGATAGAGGCGTTTTGGAACTCTCACTGTTGAGTTGCCCAATGACACCTGTGAAAACACACAAGCAGATAAAGACAAAAGGTAAATTAAGAACACTTCTCTATAGGGAAGGTTGGCACGTGTCTTGGTTTCAAGTGTTTTAACACAAACCGTACCTCCACGTACGTAAGATTAGTGAGATTTATTGTAAGATTTTTTTGTGTGTAGGCTTATTTCAGGGGTTAAAGCAAAAATAATCAGTTCGACTGAATTTTTTTTTTTTGAGTCAGCCCATGTATCCCGAGCCGTGGACGTCATGCCACATTAGTTCCCTCACTTGCTTATTGTGCAAAGTCAACTTTAACCAAATCTGATAGTTTTACAATATGCAATGACCATTCCTGTTTCTGTCCCACCTTTCAACTTCAGAGCCTTGGCATCATCCTAGACAGCTCTCTCCATCCACTGCTTCCAAGTTTTATTTCTGCAGCATCAAGTTCTTCCTTCACACTTCAGCCAAACTGGTCCACAGTCCACTTTACAGTTTCAGCTCCCTTCCCTCCCTGTCCTCCAGAAAACCTCCATAAACTACAACTAGTGCAAAAGACAGCAGCTTGCATCATTACATCATCTACTTCACACCTGAACATTAACTCCTCTGGCTTCCTGTCACATTCAGTATACATTAATCCCATGATCATACAAGGCCAACCACAACCTGGACAATGCAGGACACATAACCAACACTATGACGTCATACATTTTAGTTTAACACAGATCGCACATTACAACAATCAGTCTCTGCTTTGCCCGTTATTGCACAGCAATTAATTATCACAACTCCTGAGTTTATAAAAAGTCATCACTTAACTATTTTAAAGTGTAATAAAACTGCTAACTTTTAGCCCTGTGACTGGAGACCTGTCCAGGATGGACCCTGTGTCCCCGCCTCTCACTCACTGACTGCTGGAGAGTCAAAAGCCCCCCATGACCCCGTGTGACGTCGAATGCCTTTCCCCCACTGATCTCCATTTATTCCCTGGATTGCTGATTTGCCCAAAAAAATTTAAGTCACTGACAGCCATCTTGCTACTCCCTACTGTCACAGAATCCCATAGGATTTGGTTGCAACAACAAGCAGTTTTTTGGCTGTGTTAAAACGTTTCATAGATAATTTTACAGTCAGTGGAAGTACTAACACTATCAACTACTAGGAAATTAGGTGCTGAAATATTTTACATGATATATAGATATATATAAATAAATAACATGCATAATATTTCAGTACTTGATAGTTTTAGTACATAACATAAAAGTATATGGCATTTGACATTTTAAAAGTCACGAGAAACATGAGAAAATCCTCGTTATCCGATGCTGTAGCGCACATATTCCCTAGTTACAGGAGGAAAATAGGGAGTACCAGTGTAGCGGCTGGTGGCTTCACAGCGACCTGTATTATATACGGCCAATCAGCACCCAGTGAATAAATAGAGATCAGTGGTTTCACCATCAGATATGGCTTGACGTCACACCTGTACGGAAAAGTGGGTATAGAAAATCGATGAAGGATGGGATGTTAAATTTTTAAAAAGTTTAATAAAATTGCTCCAAGTTTATCAGAAAAAACATAACTTGCTTTTAAATATGAAAATGTTTAATTACCAAAATGTTATTAAAGTATTGCGTGAAGTTAAATATTGTTGAAGGTAATCTTGGCTGCAGTACTGTCTGTTTGGCAGGTGTTTTAGGGTCGGAGTAAAATGAGTCCATAGAACCACAGACAGGAGGCTTTCTCAGCGGTTTCTAGTACGACTTGCTTCTACAGTGAAGCTTAACATCGCGCTCCACTCCGTGTTAAAATAAAAAAAATAACTTAATTAAAGCTCTCTCAGAATCGCCATTAGTCTCCCTCAGTTAGAACCCGTTCTCCAGTCCATGTTGTAGCTGCAGTTTATTTTTATATTTTTTAATCTTTTTGACGTAGTTTCCTTAATAATCTGTATGCATCTAAATCCTCATCATTTAAGTAGTGTCCTGGTGGGCAGCGGCTCATCAGGTGGAGCTGCTGCTTATTGACTGACAGCCGATCTGACTGCAGCTCTGCCTTTTTTTTGTTCAGAAAAGCGCAGGTGCGTTTTATTTTTTTTACTTTTTCCAAATCGGACCCAGTCAAATGCAGAACATTGTTGCACATTCCAACCCGTCTTTAAAAAAAAGAAAGGAAAAAAAAGCGTGTTGTGCTGAATTAGCCTGAGCTAGCGCTTTACTCTTCGAGTTTAAATAAAACGTAACAGCGAATAATGAGGAGGTTCCTGGTCGGTCGCTGCGTTTATCAGCTAAGTTACTGGAAGGAGGGAATAAACGCTGAAAGGTGACATGGCCACAGGTGAAAATAATTAATTAACTGCAGGAGCAGCAACAGACACGCTTACCGAGGGAAGTTGTTGTCAGCTGTTCAATCCGCTGAACTTTCTGACCTGCTGGTTCATAAATCCAAAGAAAACCTTTGACCTGAGCTAATAACCAGATATACACCAATTTTGTATGGAAATATATTTGTATTAATTTATTTTGGCAAGACAATTTTAAACTGCTAAACAAAAATCCATGATATCCATGACTTTGCCCCAAAAATTAACAAATTTCCTGACTGTTCCTGAAAATCCATGATATTACAAAAATTCCATAAACTGTGGGAACCCTGCAAGCAACTGCTGCAAATTCTTATGTGAATAAGACCATATATCCTATCTCACTGGACCCTTCTCTTGACTGATAAATTGAGATGCTTGACAACAGAGATGGAAGATTAGAACTATTTATTGGAGTGGATATATAAATAAGTCTACATAAATGATTGAAAACGCAATTTTATATCTTTAATCACAATGGAAGGGGAAGAGATGTATAAAAGCAGTATGACACTTGTGGTCACAGTATTGGTACCTGCGCCACTCTGCCAGAGGCCTTGTAGTTATATCCGTACCACTTGAGTTAAGTGGATTATTTTCAAATTTGTAATGTGGGAAGTCAGGTCTGTATTCTAAGACATAACATGTAACATGCATGTTCTTCAAATTAACAGTGCGATGCATGTCTTAAATTCATAAAGTTGACTTCATGACCTCAATGAAAATGACTGTAGGTGTATGAGAGGGTTCAGGTGGTGGCAGAGATAACCCTGGCATCACTAGCATACATATACAACCACCCACCTTTCAGAGCCTTCAAACTGTCCTCATCCATTTCAGCAAAAACTGCAGGCTCCGTCCCTGGCCGCTGAGACTCCGCCTGAGGGATGGCGTCTCCTCCTCCTCACTGATGTCAACCACCTATGCAGAAAACATCAACCTAATTACCTTAAACAAAAAGGGCAGCTACACTCCTAATCATACACACGCCAAAACACAATTTTCATGGTGTGAGAGTGTGAAGAAATCAACAGAGTTCATACACTCTTGAATAGTAACTAATTTTCACAAAAATGCAGTTCTGCTACATCTTACCCTGAGCACCAAGGGCATTGGTTTGTAGGTTGGGTTTGGACTTTGGTACTGTTCAATTGAAGCACAAAGTGTGCCAGTGCATGCATTTTAGCACAAATAGGCTATAATCCACCACTGTAAACTCTGTAAAATTATCTGTGGAACACTGCTCATTATTTGATGAAATCAGTTACATTTTTAAACGTACCATTTTTCGTTTTTTGGGTGGATCAAAAATATCACAACATGTGTCGTCGGAATCAGACTGATATCTAGCAGGAGTAGAACTGAGTGGTCTTGTAGGTTGCCGTTTGAGGTCCCTCTTCAGCTGTTCGCCCATCTTGGCCGTCTGTGAACCAGACTGACAACGTATATTTTGTTTAGGAGAATGAAACTTTGACTTATGTCCACACCACCACTTTAAGTAACTGCAGAGACTCGTTTTTTAATAGCTTGTGCAAGTGTATTTCTATATATTGCGACACACTTTCCAAGAATCCACCTCCATCCATCCATCACATTGACAATATTTGTAACAGGAGACTGAATCTTAACTTAACATGCCTGGCATTCCAAAATAGCTAACTTGATTTGTTTCAGTCTTTTGAGTAATATTTATCATTTCAAATAAATATTTGCTGGCTAAATCTGCTAAATGCTTGAGCACCCAGTTTGGAAAAGTCTGGAAAAATTCACAATGTAACTCCCATGGCAAACATATTCTACAATGACACAGCATTATTTGTAAACTGGAAACACAATGTTCCATAACTGTTCAGTCATAAGTCAAGCTTACGGTCATTCCTTGCTTCACCGCCCCCTTCTTCTGGCCAGACTGACCCAAGGAAGACCATATATCCTCCCCCTTGAGGTAAGCAACACACTTCTGGACTACTTCTTTGTAGTTTTCTGTAAAGAAGACACATAAAATACAAATTCAATGTGACCTTTTATTAATAAAAAATAAAATGTTCAAGTCAGGAATGCGCCCTTAGCAACACCCTTAGCAACTACACGTATCAACATAAAAATAGAAAAAAACATGAAAAAAGTAAGAATTAAAGAGGCTAAAATGTTTAAAGTAAATTTCCATTTACTAGGTGGCATCATGACGATGGATAAGTGGTTTGAGGAACAATTTGGAGAGACTTCTACAAATATGAATTTTGATCTATCAAAATTATCTATTTATCAAATATTTATTGATTATTATCTCTTGTTTGGCAGCATTTTAGCGACTAAATTAATGACATTAATAAAATAAATTAAGACCTTACTGTTATCTATCAAAATGTGTGCCCTTATTTTTTTTATTTAGGCTATGTAAATATTTAGTTTAGTGCAGAAAGAAAATAACGGAATAAACAAAAAAAAAAAACGTTTTCTCGTGCTGAGAGATAAGCTAGGGTGATCAACAGTCCTGTTTTTTCCAGGACATGTCCTGTTTTCACGGCCTGTCCTGGCTGTTTTTTATAAAGTGATGAAAATGTCCTGGTTTTCAAAAAACTGCAGGGAAAGATCAGCTAAACATCAAAATATAGATGGGCAAACAAGGAGGATGAGGAAGAAAAACAGGATAAAGAGGAAGAAAACTAAAGATAGAAATATATTTTGTTAGTTCGTTTTTTGTAAGTTTGTGAGAGCTATTTTTGTTCAATTTGGAGGTATTTCTTTTAGTTATTTATTATTTATATATGTATTTTTCTAATACAGAAAATACATTATTTCTATCATCATTTCATTCATTATTTTTGAAACCTGTCATAATAAAACATCCTGAGTAACCTCTGAGAAGCCTATCTGAATTTGCGTCTTGTAATAAATATAACAATTTTCTACCCATACATAGGAGGCATAGCCTACTTTAAATGTATTGAAATTAATAAGGCATCTTGAGTAAACTTCGAGTATCATTTGAGTATCTGTTTGCCGGGACGAGTGTCCTGTTTTTTGGTAATCAAAATATAGTCACCCTAGATAAGCTATATACCTATTTGTGTCTGGGAATTTTACAAATATTGTGTGGTAAAAAAAAAAAAAAAAAAAAAAGAATGAGACAAAGTTTGAGAACGGTTTGTTGTTTTTATTTGAGCTTTCGTGCACATTACACATTGAAACGGTTGTCGTTCAAGGTCAGGGACTAGTTTTTTTTCTAGCGGAAGGAATGCTGGTATTTAACTTCATGAAAGTTTCACTAATATTTCTTTTTACTTTAATATTGTGTGGGAACAGTTTTATAAAAGCAATAAGGTAGGCCTACTCGAGGCAAGCTTCGCTTCGCGTCGTGCCTAACAACGCCCTTCGGCCGTTAGTGCTACTTATTCACGATACAGCACAGCCTCTCCTAACTTATTGATAACGCACAGTCTATGTTTCAAGCACTTCATCATTAACGTTAAATTACAAGACAGTAGTCGGTTAGCTAATGTTACAAAGAGTATTCAGAACAGTTTGAATGCTTTAGAACTTACCTGGCCATGAACAGCAGTTTGGCTGCAACCGGCTTCGGATCTTGCGTGTGTTTAGCTGGTAAAATCACCTCTATCCAGCCTTCCTGGGACTGAAGGTCTTCCAGCATTTATATATGCATCCCGTATAATAGATGTACTATCTGCAATAACGGACCCGTCTATGAAATAAAACAACCCATACATTGTGCTAACTTTACCCTGTTATCGCCTGAGTATCAGTGGTGAATAATTTCAAACATTAACTATTTGGGTGGCGCCCAAACTTCTACATAGTGATTGGATGGCGATGATGCTGCGCACACTGATTGGATGTGGGAACCGAATGATGGGTAGGTCCAATTCCTGGGTCCGTCCATTCGTAGCATCTACTGCTTAGTCTTGATTTTTGAATCTTGATCTGTTGCAGTGCTCAACAATAGTTATTCAAATATGCCACCTGTACAATCAAAGTTTTTTTTCCGGAAAACCAAAACGAAAAACTGAAACTACTTCCGTTTTTCCATTTAAAATCAAAAACGGAAAAACGAAAAACAAAGCAGTTTTTCCTTTCTTGTCAACACAATTTAGAAACCAAAAACCAGAAATACTTAATGAAAAAAAAAACGGCCCGTTTTTGGAAGACGATTTCACGGATGGACCGGAAGTGCATGAGGATATTTCAAAATAAAAGCCTAGATAAACGCGTAACATAATGCAAGCCTGAAGAAAAAACACAAAAAACCGTAGAGATGTTATTTGAATATAAAGATGACCTTTTTATGTTATCATAGTTTATTGTGGAGATGTGAGCTTTATTACATTATTGTGTGTTTTATTGATGGAACATAAAAAAGATTTTTGTATTTTACCATATTTTATGAAAGTACTCTGATATGCTACTAAAAATAAACTTATTTTAGAGTGTACTAAATAAAGCATACAGAAGTCACACTTCTAATAAAGTGAGATCATAGTACACTTTAAAACAGTATACTAACAATTCATTTCCAAAAAATATACTTTCCATAAGTACACTGAATTGCCACTCTAAGTATGTCACATTTAATACACTTAAAAAAAATAAACTTCTATACAATTTAAAATACATTAACAACAAAGTACACTTTTAAAAAGTACATTTAAATAATAATTTGATTACTGGTAAATTAGTATACTTACTTTTTGGACTCTTAAGTTGAACTTAATTACATCTTTTTTGAAGTATACTTTTAAAAAGTACATATTAAGTACTCTTTAAATAAAGCACAACAAGTAGAAGCATACTTGTTTCATACTTCACGTACTTCAATCATATTTCTAATACACTAAAGTATACTACTTTTTTACCTGGGTAGTAGTTGCACTCAGACAATTAATAATGAAAACGTCATTATTAAAAATTACTATTCTGTAAAGTACTGGCTAAATCCACCATGCAGTCAGTACTTTTCGGAACAGTCAGGACCTTCTTCCTGCACAGCCACAGTGCTGTCAAGTTAACTGGTAGCACTGTTGCTCAAAAAAGTTGATTTTGCATGATATAGGCCCTTTAACTGGATAAAAGCAACCCTGGAAAAAATTTAAACTTAAATCACTTTGTTTTGAAACAAAGGAACATGCTCACATACAAAGGAAGTTGTTGAAGAAGTGGTAAAAATAGCATCAACTCCCAGAAAGAGACCTTGCAACTATTATGGACCTAGTTCCCCACACAGCTAAAAAAAACAGGCCTTGGAACCCAAAAGCTTTGACAAAGCCTGTGCCCGTATTCACAAAGAATCCCAAGACTAAAAACAGCTCTTAGTGATGTTATTTAAAGCCGGGCGTACACTGTACGAGTATTTGCCCTATTCGGGCCGATTCTTCAGTCGTGCGGGCATTTTTTGAATCGGGCCGAATTTCAGCTTGATCGTAGAGGGGGGGAGGAGGGGGGAATGGCTTCTCACGACTACCTCCCGATCAGGAATCGGATGGTCGGTGAAAATCAAACATGTTTGAAATTCAGTCGGCTGTCGCGAGGTTTCCGTGAGCGCATCCTGCTGTTCAAGCAGAGCTACAAGGGGGCGCCCTCCCCTCCTCTCCGTCCCCGCCAGCAGAGGGAGGGCAGCGGGCGTCCCTGAAAGCGACCTCCGCCCGGCCCGCTCGCGGGGGCGTTGGGGAGGGCGGCAACGCGCTGGCCGCCTGTTTCGGCACTCCTCCGCGGTCCGCGCTGGCCGCCTGTTTCGGCACTCCTCCGCGGTCCGCCGCCTGTTTCGGCACTCCTCCGCTCGTGGGGGTGAGGGCCGGGCGACCTGCCGTGCCGCGCGGCCGCCGGTGCGTCTCGTCCCTCCTCTCTCCCCTCCGTTCCCCCGACGCCCAGTGCCTCCTGCGGGCCTCGCCAGAGCTGGGCTCGAACCCCTGCTCAGGGTCCCTGTCACCTACCGTCGCTCGCCTGCCTCTGCCACCACAGCGAGCGGTCCCAGAGGGGGCACGACGTACAGTGTGAGCAGTCCGGTATATAAGTACCACGACTGAAAAACTCGTACAGTGTACGCCCGGCTTTAGAAAAAATCTTAGAATTTCCCAAATTCTAAGATTTTTCTTAGAATTTTACCTTGGTAAGATAAAAGTTTTTGACAAAGCACCCTAGGCCCTAAGAGAGCTCCTAAAGTGAAACAAATGTTAGGAGTAGTTAGGAGGACTTGCCCTAGTGTCTTAAGCAAGGAAGATGGTGGACACAGAGAGCCACCAAATACACAGTGGAGGAAATGAGCCCATGAGCTTCTTTAACAACCGTACAATTATTATTATGTAGGTAAGATAAACTTTATCATGTCCATAGGGAGGAATTAATTGATTTCAGCAGCCCGACGGGTTAAAAGCTCAGCTCTAGTAATGTAATTTTATTGAGGATAAATAAATAATGGGAAACATATTGAAGAATCATGAATACAATTGAACTGTGACACACTGGCGAGCAGTGTTCCCTCTAAACTGCGCGCGTGCGCAATCGCGCACGGCATCATGATTCAGCGCGCACAGCAAATCTATGCTGTGCAGAAAATAAAATCCAAGTTGAACTGTACAAAATAAGTTGAACAAAATAATAATAAACCAATTATTTTGTACCATTTTGCAACTCTGGTGAGACGGTGTTCCACGGTCCCGCTCTGTGAGCGCCAGGTGCTGGTCAGAGCGCACTGCTGATTGATGGGTGGGGCATACGCCTTTATAGTTGGGCAGGTTGCGGTGTGCGTCTTTGTTCTGGGACCCTTACAAAAAAAATTACCGATCTACCCTGAGTAGAAAGCTGCTGCTCTGAGTAGTTCTTCCTCCCTCTGTCATACTCGGGTTTTCGGTTTCAGAACAGGTAATATCAGTCAGGTAACTTAGCGTCAGCCATGACTTCAACGCGAGCAGGAGCATGAAAAAAGCTCTGATCAATGGAACGCAGATAACATGCTTCACCATGGCAATGACAGGAAATAAGCCTTAAAGTGCACATTTCCCGCGAGTGGAATTAGAATTTTTTAATGAAGGCATATGGAGAATATTTAACCATAAGAAATAATTCTGTTGCTGCTGAAAAAGCGAGTTGGCTTGCTATGAGAGTTATTTGATGGAGAATTAAAGCTGTTTTTCTCACACTTCAGTAATTCAACACAAAAGGGGGAAGTGGGGAGGGTGCATTGATTACAAAAAGCATTGAAAGGACATGGCAGCCAATCTTCATGAAGTTTAATCAGGTATGGTTAAGTTCTAAGTTTTCTTATGTTTAAACATACTCAACAAAATCATTAATTGGCTATATTCAACATATGCAATTAATATTGGGATGGTGTGAGTTATTGAAATAACTGATATGTTAATTTTTTTGCCAGCATTGTTCACCCATCCTTCTAAAATGAGTTGACACTAATTGTCTTGTAGGTGTTTAAATTGTGCCAACCTCACTTTATATTAATCATATAGGCTATATGTATATTTTCAGCTGAAGTAAAGGTTGTGCTATGTAAGTGAAGAAATCTGCCGCAGCCCTCTGACTATGGAACAACTTTAAACATGCAACAGTAACATTCCTGATAGTATGACATACAGCTGCCTCTGGTGAGCTATGTTAGTAGCCACAGCTGCCCTGGAGCAGACTGACAGAAGAGAGGCTGCACAACACCACATGTTTGAGCTAAATAAAGCTGCAGAAAATGTAAATAATTTAATGCAAATAAGACTGGAACTCTTCCTAAAGGCCCATTCATACCTCACGTAAAAGACGGATACGGATACGTGTGGAGTGTTTCATACGTTCTAACCGTCGATTTCGTCCGTATTTTGACACGAAAATTGGGAGCTTACGATTACGGACGAAACGGATCAATACGGAGCAATACTACCGGAAAAGGTGGGGGCGCTATTGAGTTTGTAGTACAAAATGTCAACAAAATCACGAAGAAGGTTATAATTCTGGGCTTTAAACAATGGCGGGATTCGAGGAACGACTTGCGGAGCTTGTGCGCAACTACCCACACATATATGATGTCGTGTCCGGGGCACAGGGACAAACAAAAAGTTTACTTACGGAGCAAATACAACAAAATCACGTCATGGACCGTCGCCTTGTTTGACGAATTATTGGCACCCAGCACTGCCACCTAGAGGAAATATTGGTTATTGCGCACCTCAACGGATGGAGGTATGAAGGAGTGAACGGATAGAACGTACGGACAGAAATACGGACGTGTAGGCCAAACGTAGGGTATGAATGGGTCTTTAGTAGGACCCCTACTTGTAAATAAAAATATGCTACACAGCTCTTCCAAGAATTTTGTCTTTTTCATGTAATCTTTCATGTAACCTTCTAAAAGTAAACATTTTAGAAGGGGAAAAGTTGCAGAAAAATATATACATAATACAAACTCTAGACAAAAGAGGTGAGAAAGTATTTTTGTATTGTACATGATAATGTCAGTAGCCTAAATGGTCATATGAAGATTGGTTGTGTGATGTCATCTCCTCTCTGGCTTTTGATTGCTGCACGGAGAGCTTCTCACTTTCCAGGCTGGTGCATAAAAATACTAGCCTGACATGGTCATACTCAATTCTAGTCAGAATTTGTGTCTGATACTGCTCCATAGAGCTGTGATTATGGGACGTGTTTCGAACGAACCAGGAAAAAAAATTCCTCTGCACTCAATTGGATAGACCTACAACCAATAAGAGCAACGGAGTGTGCGCCGTATGTTAAGCGACGCATACCTACTATGTTTACAACATGGGATTCATATCACGACATTGCGAGTTATTTACTAAGTCAGACAGTCAGATGATCTCTTACCATTTGTAAGTTAGATGAACTTCGTCCACGACGATACCCATAACGTTGGCTTGAAAAACATCGGAGCCTAGCATGTCCCTCCACTTGTTGTTCAGCAGCCAGGATTCCGAGCTTCCGAAAAGGAGCTGGCAACGACCGCTGGCTATATCCACCTCGTCGTTCACGCCGAGTTGCATCGCCGTGATGCCTATTTCAGTTGTATCTTTCACGAAACGAATTCAACCCAAGCGCACTTTGGTGACGTGGTTGATTATGTTACTGTTGATCATCTGTCCATCATCGTATAAAGCCCGCCCTGACAATTTGATTGGCCTGCCAGATATTGGGCGAGCATACTCGCGCTAGTATTGAGCAATGCCAGACCGAACTTCCCGACCAAAAACATTGTGGGCGGGACTAAGTTCGGAATGGCACCCAGGCTATAAAAATACCATGACGAGCAGAGAAAAAGGGAACTTGATCTGTGGCAATGTACTTCAAAGTCCACCTATTTGTGCTGCGATCCAGGGACCAGTTTACCTTTCAACATTCCTCTTGTCTCCTCCTGGAGCTGTGCAGACAGAGAAGCTGCTCATCTAGGTTTTTTACATCTTTTATTCTCCATTTTATGTTGGGCGTTTTGCCAAATGTCATGGTGCAGCCTTGCCTGCTGCACCATGGACATTTGAGGGCACTCTCAGCCTCCCATACAGCTCCAGATCTCATGCTCCACTAATCACCTACATCTGTCAGCCACTAATCTAGCCAGGACTCTTTCCACCTGTCATCACTATTTAAACCTCCCTCAGTTAGCTCTTCCCTGTCGGACGGTTCTGTTGGTTTCTGTTTACTTCTGCTTATTCCTGCTTACCTCTGCCAAGTCCTGTCACCGTTGCTCTCCATATGCAGTCTCGTCCAGTCCGAAGGTCCTTCATCTCCGCCTGCCTGCTGTGGATCTGGTTCTGTTCCCTCTCTGGTTCTGCAAGTATTCTCCACTCTGCCGTGCTGCATATCAAGTCTGGTCCCCAAGTTTCCATTCTGTCGTGCTGCTGGTCAAGCCTGGTTCCAAGTCTCCATTCTGTCGTGCTGCCGGTCAAGCCTGGTTCCAAGTCTCCATTCTGCTGTACTACTGGTTCTGCTGTCTCCGTGCTCTGGTTCCGTCCTGCTTGCCAGTTCCTGCCTTCACCATCCTCCTGCAGCTCAGTACAGACTCTTGGTTCCTTCCTCCACTGTCCACAAACTTCAATAAACTGTTAAACTAAACTCTGCTGTGGTTGTGTCCGGGTTCAGAAAACAAATCATGACACCAAGTACAACTGCTTTATACAAGCAGGCAATCCCAGTAAAATGCTGACAGGTGCATGCACATTAATACCTAATAGATGGAGTAGTAAAATGACCAGTATGACAAGAAAACATGGTGTGTGGGAGCATGGTTTTATTTTTTTTTTGGCGTATGTACACTTTTTGTATGGTTTCTACGCAATGTTTTATAAATGAGACCCCAGGGGTTTCATTTGTAAAGGTTGCGTATGCACAAAATGGAGCCTGAAACATGCGTAGGTCACTTTCCGCGCAAAAAGTTGGGATCTAAAAAAAACTGACAGTAAAATGTGTGGTCCTCTGACCCATACATACGCTCATTTTGGAGACAGAGGAAATTAGCGACGCAGATAGTAACTTGGTGAATTCCAGCCAAACTGCATCAAGATTCCGCTTAACCGTTCTATTTTACTCCTTATCATACATTAATCATAGATTGACTTGATCATAAGTATTCAAAACCCTTGTTTTATTGATGCTTGCAATGTTGACACATAACTATACAAAAGGACCTTTCAAATACAGAAAAAATGGCCATAACCCAACTTAAATTTCAAATAAAAGTCCACATATTTAATAATTTCTACCATCACATTCTTCTCCACAATGATCACCAGGGGTGACGTGTTCCACAGATTAACACATAATTCAGTCAAGATGTGCGGCAGCTACTTTAATTGCTGTAAACCGTCAAATACACTTGTGCATAATGCTGCACGGTGGATGCATTGGCACTGCTGGAAAACCTTGGAAATCGGAGAATTTCAGTGATGAAAGATGTTCTGACAAAAGAAGATGACTAGCTGGTATGGCACTTAAGACCAGTGTTGTATAAAGTACTGAAATCTCAGAGTCAAGTAAAAGTATAAGTACTTCTCCAAAATATGACTTTGGTAAAAGTCCAAGTAACTGACTGAAATGTTACTTGAGTAAAAGTCTTAAAGTATCTGAAATGTCTTGTACTTAAGTATGAAAATTACTGTAAAAATAGATGTACTTAAGTAATGTAATGAAAAGTATAAGTAAAAAGTAAAACAAAGCACATGCAGTTTGAATGACATTTTTTAGATTTTGGTAAACTTTGAAAGTCAAATTCACTTAAAATAATATAAACAACCAAGTGCAGTAGAAATTTAGAGCAAGTTTAGACAGAAAATAAAACCTTTTTGTAAGCTTTCAGTTTTCCTTCTTCAAGCAAGGTCAGTGCTAAGCAACCAAAACACAACCAAGTGCAGGCAAAAGGGGGTGTATACTAAGAACATGGTGAAGTGATAAACCAGGCTTAGTTAACCTAAAGGAAGTGGTAAACCTGCTAATAGATACACCTGCAGGCCGGCCAGCTGACAGCTTTGCTAGGGCCCGGGACAACATAGTCTTTTTGGGCCCCCCCTCTACACCTGCCGCCAACACACCACACACACAAATCTCTGTATTTTATACTGGATATTTTCAACCCAGCTATTGAATTTAGTGCACTAGATGATCTTTTCTTCATAAGAGAACAGCAAGCACTGCAGCCAAAATATGGCCTTTTTTGACCTGCTGTATATCAGCCAGCCCATAACAATTTTTCCCTTCCATTGCAGGAGGTAGAATATGTTAGATACTTTGGGAATTCTCTGCCCTCGGAATCTGCTAGCTCCGGCCCTGGTTTATACTAATTTATTAATGGACAGTGTGGAAATCTATGTACAATAAAACCAATGTAAATTGTGTTCCTCTGTTTTATTTGTCTTTATCCTAATTCTAGAAGTAGAAATAGTCAAATGAATAACACTATTATTTTGTGGAACCCTAATCATACTATTATAACTACGCAAAGGTCTAAACAAGAGTAGCAGTTGTTTAGGCAGCAGCTAGTGTTCTTATGCAAAAGAAATTACACCTGCTATTTATGCCTGAACTGCCTCAAATGGTCGAAAATAAATGAAAGCAACAATAACAACGAAATAATGGTAAAAGTGACACTCTCACCTTTTTCAGATGGCTGTGGATAAGAACCTGAATTTTTATGACCTAAAGTCTTTGCTTTTCCATCTTTCCAGCAGTCTTCATAACTCCTGCCTGGCACAGAATATTTAGTTTTATAGAGGAGATTAGGTTTTTGTTGATAAAATGTATTATACTTCAGAATTAAATGCTATTTTGAGATGCTAACGTTACTTACATTTCTCCAGTTCAACAAATCAAAACTCTCTTCTGCTTCTGTTCAGAACTGCCCTCAGCAGCTTTCACCTATTTTAGTGCAGATAATATTTAGTTTCTTAACTGGGACTAGTTTCGTAGCCTAGTATTGATTGTGGTAACCGCAGTATCCCAGTATGAATCAAAACTGAACTCTCGCGCTCCATGCACGTACGCACACGCACGCACACACACACGCACACACACGCAATAGAAAACAGCCAATAAGGAAGAGGAAAGGCGGAATTTAAGGCAGCAAAACCAATGAGAGTGGAGTTAAACAGCACACAGCGCAGTCCGGTGTGCTGCAAATTTAAAGGGACATGAAACAAAAAGCAGGCAGTAGAGCTGCGCACAGCAGCGTTGAAATGACACCGTGGGAACGCCGAGCACTTCAAACGGAGGCGCTCCGGGCGAACCTGTGCATGTACGCAGGTCTGTCAGAGCCGAACCGACATGCAGGAATACTCTGAATCAGTAATTTTTTAGGGGTGCTGAGGTAAGATTTAGGGGTGCTTGAGCACCCCTAAAAATGGCCTAAATACGCCACTGGTTCAATTCAATTCAATTGGAATTTTTCCCCGCTCCCACAATGCATTGCGTCAACACGGATTTGTTTTGCAATTCGATTTTTTTTTTACTTTTTTTCAAGTTTTCTCATATTTATGTGAGGTGTTCAATTTATTTCTTAAATCAAAGTGGTCATTTACACTTTTGAAACTAGAATTCAATTCAATTCAATTTTATTTACACAGCGCCAATTCATGAAACATGTCATCTCGAGGCACTTTACAAAGTCAAATCAATCATATTATACAGATTGGTCATAAATGTTCTATATAAGGGAACCAGTTGATTGCTTCAAAGTCCCGACAAGCAGCATTCACTCCTGGAGAAGCGTAGAGCCACAGGGAGAGTCGTCTGCATTGTCCATGGCTTTGCAGCAATCCCTCATACTGAGCAAGCATGAAGCGACAGTGGAAAGAAAAACCACCCATTAGCGGGAAGAAAAAGCCTCCAGCAGAACCGGGCTCAGTATGAACAGTCATCTGCCTCGACCGACTGGGGGTTACAGAAGACAGAGCAGAGACACAACAAGAGACAAACAAGCACAGAAGCACAGATTGATCCAGTAATCTGTTCTACATTAGATGGTATTAGCGGGTGATCTGTCTTCCCTGAAGGATGTCACAGCTAACAGAACGCCAGACCAGGTGTACCTACTATGAAGAAAAAAGAGAGAAAACAAAAAGATAAAAGCTGAAATGACAACAGTCATTTCAATGCAATGCAATGCAAAACTGGAGAACAGTAGACCCCACTGGAGGACATCAGGGTCTATTTTTCTCACTCTACTGAGTTCTACTGTTCTCCAGTTTTGCATTGCTTGTCGTCATTTCAGCTTTTAACTTTTTGTTCTCTCTCTTTTTTTTTCTTCACAGTAGGTACATCTGGTCTGGCGTTCTGTTAGCTGTGACATCATCCAGGGAAGACGGATCACCCGCTATTACCATCTAATGTAGAACAGATTACTGGATCAATGTGTGCTTCTGTGCTTTTTTGTCTCTCTTATTGTGTCTCTGCTCTGTCTTCTCTAACCCCCAGTCGGTCGAGGCAGATGACCGTTCATACTGAGCCTGGTTCTGCTGGAGGTATTTCCTTCCCGTTAATGGGGAGTTTTTCTTTCCGCTGTCGCTTCATGCTTGCTCAGTATGAGGGATTGCTGCAAAACCATGGACAATGCAGACGACTATCCCTGTGGCTCTATGCTTCTCCAGGAGTGAATGCTGCTTGTCGGGACTTTGATGCAATCGACTGGGTTCCCTAATATAGGAAATTTTTGACCAATCTGTATAATCTGACCCAATATGTATAATTATTTTGAATATGACTTTGTAAAGTGCCTTGAGATGACATGCTTCATGAAATGGCGGTATATAAATAAAATTTAATTGAATATCATTAGTGACCTTCACCAGAGCTGTTTCAGTGCTATGATGAGCTCTTAAGCCTGACTGAAACTCTTCAAATAGGTCATTACTTTGTAAATGTTCACATAATTGATTAGCAGCAACTTTCTCAAGAATTTTAGATAGGAAAAGAAGATTAGATATAGTTATGTAATTTATTAAGTCATCTTGATCAAGAGAGGGCTTCTTAAGTAAAGGTTTAACAACATCTACTTTAAAAGCCTGTGGTACATATCCATTTATTAAGAATAGATTAATCAAATGGGGGAATTAATCAAAAATAACTTAGTTGGGATTGGGTGTAACATACAAATTGAAGGTTTAGATGAAGCTATAATTTTAGATACCTCAGAAAGCTCTACTGTGTCTAAACAGTTCAAACACTGATCAGGTTTTAAAGATTCCTCCAACACGGCCTCACTTACTGAGGATGAGGTAGTCGTGTTTGGGAGGATGCCAATCTATTAATGACGAAAAACATGCTGCTCTAACTTTGTGAAGGGTCTTTTTATACAACAGTAAACTGTTTTTCCAGATTAGATAGGATTCCTCTAGATGTGTAGAGCGCGATTTTCTCTCCAATTTCCTAACATAGTGTTTCAAAGATGGCAGCTCTAAATTAAACCAGGGAGTCAGCTTCCTGTGAATAATTACTTTCTTTTTGAAGTGGGCTACGTTGTCTAATGCAAAATGCATTGAGGAAGTGACATCAACAAGAATGTCAATTTGTGAATGGGACGAAACAAAATTGCTGCCATCTGCTAAGCATTTCTGTGATACCGAGGAAATTAACAGGGGGACAAACTCTTTTGATACAGCATTATCTCATAAAGATAATAATGAAACCTTCTTTTGGGAGTGGAGAACTCAGTTAAATTGAACTTAAAGGTTATTAAAATGGTCAGATAGGACAGGGTTGTGAGGAAATACTGTTAATTATTCGCAATCAATGCCATATGTCAGCACAAGGTCCAAAGTATGAAGGCAAGAGTGTGTCGGTTTATGCACATTTTGAGCAAAACCAATTGAATCTAGGATAGTATTAAAGGCTACATTAAGATTATCACATTCAGTGTCAACATGAATGTTAAAATCCCCCACTATAATAGCCTTGTCAGTGTTTAACACTAAATCAGATAAGAAATCTGAGAACTGATCTAAAACTGAGAATGAGGGCCTGATGGACGATACAAAACAATAAACAGAAGAGGTTTTATAGCTTTGCAGTTTTGATGAGGGAAACTAAGGGTTAAATGTTCAAAAGAATTGTAGTTATTAATTGGCCTGGGACTAATTAATAAATCAGACTGAAAGATGGTTGCTACTCATCCTTCTCGTCCTGTAGTTCTGGGAATTTGGAAATTTAAATAATTAGAGGGAGTTGACTCATTTATACTGTCGTAGTCCTCTTGCATCTAGGTTTTTGTGAGACAAAATAAATTAATCTGATTATCAGAAATCAATTCATTAACTAACAGAGCCTTTGGAGGGAGAGACATTATATTTAATATATTAAATATATTTATCTTTAAAGACTGGAAACAGACCTAAGTAGTCTGTTTTCTGCAGAGTCAGATGTCGAAGTAAGGAACCATCCTCAACAAAACAACAGCTTTTGTGATCTTTGTCAGCTTTTGCAGGAAACCTGATCCAAGACTGCATGAAGCAGTCCCTGTGTCTGGAGGAATCCGAGTTACGCCTCTGCAGGTCGTATAGAGGTCCCCAGAAGAGCCTAAGTATGCCAGCAGCCTCCATAATCCGGTCCAAGCACAGCGCCGAACACAGCCATGCCGAGGTCCCCGCAGAGCTGAGCTTCCTACGGCCAGAGAGGACATGGAAAACTGCCCATGGATCCGGCATGCTGCAGCATCCACAGTCCTGAGCACAGGCCTGGATTCCCAAATGCTAGTTTTTATCCTGAGCTGGAGAGCTAGCATTTACCCTGGAGCCCTTCATAGAAACCGGATGCCTAGTCACCACAACAGAACACAAAGGCAGAGGTTTGGCAGAAATGATCAGGGAAAGTTAGAAACAATGTGGAATTGTTTATTTCCAATGTGCTTTCCCGGTGTTTTTAAAGAGTACTTGAGGTTAAGGCCTGGAGCTCACAGGCTAAGCTACCTGTGAGCAACCTTTGAAACAAGGCTATGTTGATGTGTTTTGGGTTGTGGTTAAAGGTTATGACAAACTTAGCTCTGAATACCCGCTAGCATGATTAGCCTCCTTAACAGCCTTGTTACTAAATACGGTTTGTTTAAACAAAATGCTTGTTTTCCGTTCGCTCCGCAATCGTCCAATAGTGCTACGAACGTTGGTACAGCATGAATAGGGAACATTAATGTAGATTTAATGGTAGTCTGTATAACTAAAGCGAAAACCATCAAGCTAATGGCCTTGTGACACAGATGTGCCCAAACACAACTCCCCGTCATCTTCCCCCTACAGCGCCTTCTAGTATCTTAAGGTTAACAATTTGAGTCTTAATGATTTCCGGAAAAAAAATTACATCGATTAAAAATCAAGTGTCCTCAAGGTTATTGATTTTTAATTCAACAAATCATTCTTTAAAATGATATTTTCTTGAGTAATGTTTTATTGAGTAATATTTAGGTTTTTATATGACAGAGTTGAACACAAGCAAATGTTTTTCTAAATTATTTAGGCTAATTAGGCTCGTTCCATATTCTTTAAGATGAACTTCAGTTTTCTAAATTAGCTCTTCGGTGAACTCTATATTCACTGAATCATTCTTATGTTGATGGTTTTCAACTATTTTTATTTGTCCTTTTGTTCTTTTGTGTGTACATATAGTTCATTAGTTTCTTTAATCTTAATTTTGCTTAGTAGTTTTAGTTGAGTTTCACTAGCCGAGTAGAGAATATTTGTTGATTAAAATATATTGTTAATTAATACAGGTAAACAACATTGTGTGACGGTGTTCCCTGGATGAGCATTTATTTTTGTTATTAAATTCTTATACTCGAAGAGAAGTTCTCACTCATTTACTCCATATGTGTGCAGAGTTTCCCTCTTTCAACAATTGCTTTAATATCAAAGCCGGCTGGGCTGATATTCACTAGACAATACAGAACAGACCAAGAGTTATTTGATAAACATTAAATAAATTAAACACACGTAATTGCACAACACCCCAAATATCCCAGACCAGTCTAATTCCCCAAAGAAAATACACTAAAGCACAGTAAAGTAATACATACAGCATACATACTATCAAAGAACACATGGCAATGCAAACATTAAATGTAGTGTTGCTTTAATGAAATACAGCAGACCATCATTAAATGGGTCAATAATTTTAATATTTCAAAGCTCCTTAATTTGATCACACCAAAATGCACAATGCGGTAGAAGAAATTTCAACAATCATAAAACATTTAGCAGCTGTCTGTGAAATGTTTTTTGGTAGATGAAGTGTTTGGCCTCCAGTACAACCAATAGTTAAGATAACTATTTTTGCTTGGTTCCCCTACTACAGCTCAGAGTCTTCCTAAAAATCTCCTGGTAAACCAACTGCAAGCAATATGGACTGAATTACCCAAACAGAAAAATGTCTGTATTGGTGTTGTCTTGGTCAAATTCTGTTAATATTGAGTTGTAAGAGCACCTCAAGGCCTGAAGCATCTCCTCATACAATCGGACTGAATTATGGCTCCACAAATGAGTCTGTGATTGGGCAAAACATGCTGATGTGCAGTTTTGAGAAGAGAGTAGAAGGACATAAAAGGTTTGGTAGAGGCGGAGGGTTGGAGGGAGATTGGTAATTTGTGCTAATTATATTAGGAATGTTTGTAATTGTGGCTTAAAATGGAATAAACAGGTTTTATGCACCCCAACATTATGTTTCCCATCACTCCACTGCTCTTCTGAAACTGGGCTTCTGAGAATACATAATTACTTGTTTTGTTCCTTGCTTAGCTTATGAAAAATTAAAATTACTTTTAATGCAGGCTGCTCACTGAATCACTGCAAATGTGCTTTTGTGTGCCAATTTCTAAGATACTTATCATAAAGATTGATATCTGAGAAACGATTGCTCATACACAATGATTACTATTTTGCCAAATTTGACAAATAGTGCTGTGTTCATACGTGGTGAGTGAGTGAAACCCAGAGGAGTCCTCTGAAGGGATCAAACGAAAAACAGAGGCTCATGACAAGTCTACAGAGAAATGGTTTGCTGGTCTTCTGCCTTTTGATATCAGTTTGAATTAGAATGACATTATTGATTTTCAAGAGAGCGGCTTGACAATATGCCTGCAGACAATCCTCAGAGAGTGAAGAGACAGAAGCAGCAAAAAAGACAGGAGAGTGAGGCATGGAGAGAGATCAGGAGGAAGAGGCAGAGGCAGACAGAGGGAGGAAAAAAGACAGAGCTGTGGCAGATTAAGGAAAGCAGACGAATAAGCAAGGTTCTGCTTGCAGAAATAGAACAACTCCTCTATCAATGTGTGTCAGGGCCCTGCTGCGAGGCTGCAGGGAATCCCTCATCAAGAACCCATAAAAGAGAGGTTGTAACAGGCCAATACATTAGATAAATGGCATTTACTGCTATGGAAATGACTCCAACCTGGCTGGAGGTAGCCCACCAAGCTGGCATCAGGTTTGTATTTATAGGGCTCTCCTGCATTTCTCTGTGCAGTTTCTTCTCAGCCGTCATCCTCTCTGCTACTTGCCTTTTCTACCCTTCCTCTCCTTCTGTCATCTTAGATCTGATACTTCGCCACCCACTTATCCAGATGCCCCTCCTCGGCAACCGATTTTTGGTGTTCCAGGAAAGGCTGTTGGCGACTCTCCACTTCCTGTCTGCGCAAAAAAAAGAAAAACGACTTGCTGGTAGACTAAGTGTTGCCCAGGGTTCGCTAGAGGAGCTGTCATGAAAGCCAAGAAAGTCAAGACTGCCACAGCTCCTTAGTGGGAGTGTGGCCTTGAAAGAAATAATTGCTGATCATTGAAGAATTGGGTGATTTATTAGCTAGTAGATAGATCTCAGCTAGTCTGTCATAATTAGTTTCTGCTTGATTCAGTTTTTTATTTTAGTGTAGCATTGATTCCTGGGTCAGAAGTATCTTTTGCACATAAATACTCAGGTTTATATTAAGAGTTTTCTTAAGTATACAATTTTCTACAGTAGAATGATAGGAGCCAACACATCCAGCTTTAACCTGTCTATCATCACAACAGAGACCCCATTTTGAGTGTTATGTAGTGACTTGAAACAGAATTATCACTGTTTTATGACGGACCTGCCGTTCAGCTTTCATTATTGCAGCTACTTCGACTGATCCACCAGTTAACCCAGAAGTTAACTGACCTAACAGCTGCCTTTGATACAGTGGACCACACTATTTTATTATCTCGTTTACAGACACAACTTGTTTTAGTGGTACTGTATTGAAATGGTTTAGGTCTTATTTGTCAGACAGAACCATGTCTGTAAAAATTGCTGATTTTGAATCCTCATCCACTCCTCTACATTATGTGGTTCCTCAGGGCTCAGTTCTTGGTCCCCTGCTTTTTTCTTTTTATTTGCTTCCTTCGGGTTCAATACTCAGAAAACATGGGATCTCCTTTCATTTTTATGCTGACAGTCAGACATACATGCCAATAAAAAAAGGCGCCTTTTCGATAAAGACCCTACTATTGTGTCTCGAAGATATTAACGTGTGGATGGCTTTAAACTTTTTAACTTTAAATGACAGAAAAACAGAGGTGATTGTGTTTTGTCCCAGCAGTTCTTGTGTTCTTCTGTTGATTTGGGCCCCTTGGCACCTCACTTAAGGCAGACCGTTTCAAACTTGGGTTTTAAAATAGACAGTGATCTTAAACTAGATCGCCAGATTGGAGCAGTGGGCAAGTCCAGTTTTTATCACCTTTGGCAGCTGGCAAAGATAAAGCCGATTGTCTTAAAACAAGATTTTGAAACAGTAATTCGTGCTTTTTACAAATCGACTCGATTACTGTAATGTTCTCTACAGTGGACCCAGCCAGTCCTCCCTTAAGCCTCTTCAATTGATCCAGAACACTGCTGCGTGAGGGAGCACATCACCCCTATCCTGGCTTCCCTCCACTGGCTCCCTGTGCATTTTAGAGTTCATTTTAGGATTCTTTTATTTGTTTTTTAAAATTTACATGGTCTTGCCCAATCTTACCTCTCTGAGCTGCTTCACCCATAATCATGACAGTGGCCCCATTTGATGCGCTCACAAAGTCTGTGAACGAGCAGAACTGTAAACTGGATGAGCAGAGCCGCAAGCTAGATGCGATGGAACGCAGGCTGGCTGCGGTGGTTGAAGTCAGAGGAGAGATGGGATAAAATTTTGGATGTGCACGCTTGCTTCAAGGCGGAAAAATCCCAACAAATACGGAATATTGGATTTGCCACGTGGAGCCCAGCGACAAAGACTTCAAGGCTGACAAAATTTTGCAGCTTGATCTCAAAACAAAAAGTGTAATTTGTGTTTTGGCTTCCCCCTTTATCAAAACTCCCCTGGATGTTATGGCGGGAGGGACCAGACCTGAATGTAAGACTAGAGAATAATTTTAACTTTAATGCACAGTTAAAATCTGTGGTTTGACTAGATATTTTTATCTATGCTTTAATTACAACTTAGATTGCTGCACTTCACTTTATTCTGGGCTTAACAAAACTCTTGTGGCTGGTCCAAAATGCTGCTGCTCTTCTTTTAACTGCTACCAGAAAATAAGAGCACATTTTTCCAGTTTTAGCAACCATTCATTGGCTACTAGTTCACTTTCGGATTGATTTTAAAATAATTTTATTTCATGGCCTTGCTTTGCAGGATCTGTCAGACCAGCTTCATATGCACGGTCCCTCTCATTTGCTCAGTTCTGCAGATCAGTTTTTATTATCCATCCATCCATCCATTTTCCAAACCACTTTATCCCTCATGGGGTCGCGGGGGTTGCTGGGGCCTATATCCAGCGTTCACTGGGCGGGAGGCGGGGTACACCCTGGACAGGTCGCCAGTCTGTCGCAGGGCAACACAGAGAGACAAACAGGACAAACAACCATTCACACACAGACTCACACCCTAAGGACAATTTGGAGAAGCCAATTAACCTAACAGTCATGTTTTTGGACTGTGGGAGGAAGCCGGAGTACCCGGAGAGAACCCACGCATGCACAGGGAGAACATGCAAACTCCATGCAGAAAGACCCAGGGGTGTACTCGAACCCAGGACCTTCTTGCTGCAAGGCAACAGCGCTACCCACTGTGCCACTGTGCAGCCCTCAGTTTTTATTAGTTATCCGAAAAACAAAGAGTGGTGCTCTGTTGTTGCACAAAACTCTGGATTCAAGTAACTTTATTTTTCAGGCAGGCCATTTCACTTTCTGGGTTTAATGTTCTCTTAAAACACAGTTTGAGATGTTAGCTTTTAACGTTTTTGTTTTTGTTTTTGTGGATCTGCATTTTCTTTTACATTTTGCTGGCTTTAACTTTTTATTCTGTTTTGAAATACTAGTTTTTAGATTGTATAAATAATGCTGAGTTTAGAATGTTAATAGTTTTTAAAAAGGGGGGAAATATGGTTGTTTTGCAAGCAGAAGTTCTTCAAAAACAGCTCAACACCACAACACAATTTTTTTCCCCTGACTTTAACAATAAAATATTGTAGTTGATTATAAAAGGCACAATATGAATTATCAGAGTCACATCCAGGCAATGAAATCACTAGAGATTATCATTAAACTATGGATTTGTTTATAATTGTAGATCTATATCCTCATTGGTGAATGAGGCTGAGTTTCATCAAGCATATACGGTTTGACATTTTGCGTTTTGTTTGTGGTCGGAGCGGACGGAATAATTACTTTCTGTTTCGCCTTTAGCCCACTAATGGTCTTAAATGGGTAATCCTATAGCAAATATAGCACTTTTTATGCATTGCAACCCCAGAATTGATGAGTATAGGCACAGCTTTTCAAGCTCTCTGATCACTGGCTCCTAAGTGACTGTAGAAAATAAACACTTTTTGGTAACGTCTGGTATCAGTATAATTTATACGTAATGATACCGGTTAGAGGCAGTGACGTGGGCAGGATTTTACCCCCATTGGTGCGCTGCACGCGAGGAATGACCAGTGGGAAAAATGCATAAATAAAGACTGTAAAGGAGAGGAGGAATGACGGGTCTGAGCTGAAGCTCCTGATGTTACAAGTTCCTTAATATGACCCTTAAAAGTGCGCACCTACATTATATGTAACGTAATTATGCGCACCTGAATTCAAGCGCAAGGCAGCTAAGCCACCGAAGCACCACTGGTTCTGTGTCGTTTAAGAAAATAGCATAATAACTGATCACTCGTCCTTCTCCTCTGTTAACATAAACTGCAGCAGGAATTACTGATGGCCACAAGCTGTGAAAGAAGCTGAAAAAGCTCAGCAGAAGGCGGGGTTTAGACAGAAATCTCGATGGACAGCTGTGAACAGATCATCCGCAGCTCAGATGGGCTTTGTTATTTTTATGCGTGAGAAATGCCATGCGCTGCGTGTGAGCGTGTGAAGTCAGTGAAATGCGTGTCACACGGCCAATGCGTGAGAGTTGAGAGCTATGGTTTTATACATTGATGGGATTATGATGTTTGTGTTTTCCAGTCCACTCATTATGACGAAAATAGAGCTGAAGCTTTTTAAAATTAACGCGGAATGTCCGCTAACATAATCTGCTTTTAGCTACACGTGCTATTATTATTCGGGCTACCACGGAACCGCGGTTCGTTTTAAACCTAAGGTTTGTTTTCGTTTGGATCCGCCATCGTTCGATAGTGTTACGAGCATTATTACCGCATTAATATGGAACATTAATGTCGATTTAATGGTGTTTTTGTATAACTTAAGGATTAACCCATTTAGTGAGCAATTGCTACAGTGACCCCTAGCTTCCTGGAGTATTAATCACATTAATAAAATCAAGCGTCCTAAGTTACTGAGCAAATATTTTTTTTAAATGTTATTTGATCAAATAATGTTTGTTTAACTCAGGATTTGCATTATGAATGGGTTGAAACACATACCAAATGTTCTAAATTAGTTGAGCTAATTTAACCTCATTCAACATTCTTTAAGATGAACTTTGGTTCTTTAACTTAGAGAACCAACTTAGGTTCACTTCACTGAATCATTCTGATGATGGTGATCAACCATTTTATTTTATTCTTTTGTTTCTTTTGTGTGTACATAGTTCCTTAGATTATTTTTATCTTAATTTTGCTTAGTAGTTTTAGATAAGTTTCACTAGCCTAGTAGAGAGGATTTGTTGATTGAAATATACCGTTAATTCAGATAAACAGCATTCTATAGTGGTGTTCTCTGGAGGTTCCTATTATTTCTGTTAA
Source organism: Fundulus diaphanus (assembly GCA_037039145.1). NCBI lineage: Eukaryota > Metazoa > Chordata > Actinopteri > Cyprinodontiformes > Fundulidae > Fundulus > Fundulus diaphanus. The sequence continues at coordinate 43,935,625 of CM073122.1, forward strand.
TAAATTTTTGAATTTGATGAAAAGTTGTCTCTCCTTTATTCTCTATGTGTGCAGAGTTTGCTGAACGCCAGTGCTCGAATCATTCCTTTCAACTATTGTCCTAATATCAGCTGTTGGGCTGATTTTCAACGGACAATACCTAACAGACAGAGAGTTATTTATCAAACATTAAATAACTTAAAACAGTGTGTAATAGCACAACATAGTAGAAAGTTCTTTCACTTCCTAACACAAATCATTTTCACCTGTTGGCAAAGCACACTCGTACGCTGGCACACCAAGGGAAAAAAGAGAATAAAAATATAACATTTGCAGCCTCAACTTCTAATTTTCCCAGATTGAATCCCAACATAGGTCACACTAACATTGGTTTGTAATTAATCATATTACTCTTTTAATAACTGTGTGGGAGCAAGTATTCAGATTGACTGCCAGGAGCAGGGGAGCTTAGCTTGGCTTGAAGTAGAGAAAAAAAAAGGCACGACCCTGTGACCCTGAGGCCATACTGTGGCTTCAGATGTTTTTATTTTCCAGTAATCAGTTAAGAAAAAAAAATCTGATATCAAAATTTCAAAAACGGTTTAGGTTTAGATCATAAGGCATTTGAGTAGTAAAAAATTTTTTTTTGCAATGCTGCTGGATTTTACTAACCTGACAACAGCCAGATGCATGTCTCGCTCCGCCTAGCTCCACTCACATACATCTGGGACACCGCCATAGGAATTGCCTTTACTGAAGGCTGGGCCTTTTAAAAAATTCTTGCATATGATTGGATAAGCCACTTGTCTGTCATCTTTATCGACGTGCTATTTCAACCACTCACACCGAAGCTGACCCGTGACGCTGATGATAGCGACGCAGGAAAAAAAAAAAACTTTTTTTTTTATGTGTTTGTGGCTCTATTGGCACACGTTTTATTGACAGTGAGCTGACAGGAAGAGGGGGGAAGACAGGCGGCAAAGCGACGCGGGTCGGAGTCGATCCCGGGCCGACTGCGTTGAGGACTAAAGGCCTCCTAACATGGTTCGCGCTAACCGCTCCAGGGCACTTCCGCGTCCACCGCGGACGCGCCCCGGAAAACAAAACTTGCCAAATCCGGTCGGGAGAAGGGCGAAAACATGGTTTCCACCAACAAAAGCCTTCAGAGCCGTTCTCTGATGTTCTTTTAATGAAACAATATTAGGTAGATTGGACAACACGGAAGAAATAGCAGCATCAATGTTAACGCTTGCTTCCTCGATGAGCCGCCATTGATATCAAAACAGTCTCACGTCATGGTCGCGTCTCCACTACGTCACATCTATGAAACTCCAGCCCTGCGTCCTGATTGGCCAGACCATAAAATTGGTTGGAGAAATCACTCTCTATGGGCGATGTCCCAGATGTATGTGAGTGGAGCTAGGCGGAGCGAGACATGCATCTGGCTGTTGTCAGGTTAGGATTTTACTAGGTCTTGATGCTAAACTGGTTGGTCATCACTGATGGGGTGCCATGTCATCTGGTGGTGTTGGTCCACTGTGTTTTCTGAGGTCCAAGGTCAATGCAGCCATCTACCAGGAAATTTTAGAGCACTTCATGCTCCCTTCTGCTGACCAACTTTTATGGAGATTTCCAGCAGGACATGGCACCTGGACACAGTGCCAAAGATACCAGTACCTGGTTTAAGGACCAGCGTATCCCCGTTCTTAATTGGCCAGCAAACTCACTTGACCTTAAATCCATAGAAAATCTATATGGTATTTGTGAAGAGGAAGATGCAATACGCCATACCTAATAATGCAGAAGAGCTGAAGGCCACTATCAGAGCAACCTGGGCTCTCACACCTGAGTAGTACCACAGACTGTTCGACTCCATGCCATGCTGTATTGCGGCAAAAATGAACCCAACTAAGTACTTAGTGCTGTACATGCTCATACTTTTCATGTTCATAATTTTCAATTGGCCAACATTTCTGGAAATCCTTTTTTGTATTGGCCTTAAGCAATATTCAAATTTTCTGAGATACCGGATTTGGGGTTTTCATTAGTTTTATAGTTATAATTATCCAAATTAAAAGAAATAAACACTTGAGATATATCAGTCTGTGTGTAATGAAGGAATATAATATACAAGTTTCACTTTTTGAATGGAACAATTGAAATAAAATCTACTTTGATATTCTAATTATATGACCAGCACTTATAAATATGGATCGCCAGTGGCTGTCATGATTGGCGGAGAAGGACCAAAGCGGCAACCAGAGAACGGCAGGCGCATGTGGAAAATAATGATATTTAATGTAGGTAACTCATTGAGTACACAAGGGAACCAAAACAGGGAACAAAAACAGAAACACAGGAACAGGGTCACAGAAACAGGACGAAAACAGGATCAGAAACAGGACGATGCAACAATGGAAGAACAAAAACACAGAATTTAAATACAGAAGGGAATCAACTGAAAACATGCTCAACACAGGTGAGTCAGATCATCTAATTAACTCAACTATCAAGGATCCTGACAGTGGCTGGTATAGTGTACAGAAACATCTTTGCAGAATACGAACTGGAGACCATAAGGTCAAAATGGGAGTCCCCTCCTAAGGTTGTTGAGAATGACAGTGATAAGATCCTGTAGGACTTCCAGATACAAACAACCCACCGTATTGGCCAACCCACCGGATATTGTGATCATTGATAAGCAGCAGTGGACAGCCGTTGTGATCAGTGTGGCCATTCCAAATGATGGAAACGTCAGGAAAAGAGAACTGGAGAAATACCAAGGGCTCAGGGAAGAACTAGAAAGAGCCTGGAAGATGAAGGCAACTGTGTTGCCTGCGGTCATCAGAACACCCGGGGCAGTAACCCCAACACTGGATAAGTGGCTCCAACAGATACCTGGAGAAACATCAGCCATCTCAGTCCAGAAGAGCGCAATCCTATGAACGGCTAAGATACAAAGAAGAACCCTCAAGCTCCCAGGCCTCTGGTAGAGGACCGGAGCTTGAGAGATGAAGAGCCACTTACCCAGCCCAGGAGTATGAGGGGTGGGTGAGAGACCAGTTATATATATATATATATATATATATATATATAAACAGCATATGAAACTCATTGTTTGACATGCCATGACATATCAAACAATGATTATCGGAATTAACCAACCCATATGATGTTCTTGTAGAACTTCACCAGAGCTGTCAAGCCTCACACAATTAGAGTGAGACACACACACATTTTCCTGACTTCACACACACTCACGCCACACATGATATTCCTCATGCAGGAAAATAACAAAGCCCATATGTGCTGCGAGTGATCCATTCGCTACACTGTCCATTCAGATCTCAATGTAATCCCAGCCTTCTGTGGAGCAGCTTCGTCTGTTTCACAGCTCCTGTTGTTTTTAGCGTTGACAGAGCAAGTGCCCCAAGAACCTAGTTAGCAGTTGCTACATGCATGACTCACCAGAGCTCTAGGAAGCACTAAACTTGACAGAAATGATCTGTAGTTTACACGTACTTAAACTATAAAAAAAAAAAATAGTATTATGGGTAGTATTGAACGAGTTGGGCATATTTTTAACCAATTATTCTCCCGGCACATTTTTTTCCATACAACTGGCACTTCTTTATAGAAAGTGCTCTTTGATCTCCCACGGTCCTCTGCTGGCATCAATTAAAATTATGCCAATAAATCACATAATAATCTGTATTGTCTTTCCAACATACATTCCAATGAAATTTGTTCTCTGCATTCAACCCATCTTCTCTGGGAGCAGTGGGCTGTCACTGCACCTGGGGAGTATTCTGGTGCTAAGGGTCATCCTCAGGGAGCCACAGTCTGTGGGAGTTGAACCCAGAACCTCCAGGACACAATTGTAATACTTTAACCTCTAGGCCACCACTCCCCATTAAGGGATTTAGTAGCACAATGTTTTTCATGGGTTATATACAGATCTAAATCCAACTGAGGATCTGAGGCAAGACTTGAGAACTGCTGTTAACAGATGCCCTCCTCCAATCTGACTCAGGGTATTTTCCAAAGAGTAACATTCCATTTCAACTTTCCTCTCCAGTATCAGGTACTGCTTTGTGTTGGTTTATCCTCGTGACATTTGAACAAATTACAATGAAATGTTTTTAAATGTTTTGTTTTCAAATTAAAGGATCATGATTACTAAGGTTCAACATATTAGTTCTTCTTTAAAATGTAATTTACTGTGACATCGGAGAGGCAACAGTGCACTGATATAGAAAGAAAAAAATTAAAATGAAGAAGAAGTAACACACTAATATTAGTGTTGTGAGACACTGGTCCCAGAAATGTCATATAGAAGACAGATGAAAAACCGAATAATCTAACGCTGATTATTTTCACTGAAGAGGTTAGAAAAATTAATGGAAGTGAACAGATAGATGAAAAGACTGCCTCCACTTTATATTTTTAATTTCCATGATTGAAATTTATGTTGGCCCTTGAGTTTGTCATACAAGGACAGTTTCATCTGTAGTAAAGATGCTGCTGTGTGTGACTGCTGCTTCCATTCATCCCAATGACTTCCCACTTCTACTGACACCTAAAAAGATTTCACAATCCATTGTGTACAATAACACCTCCCCCTCTCTCCTTCACAGTCTTTATCCGCCATTGGAGGATGAATAATTAATTCCTCATTCACAGCAAAAGGGCAAACAGACTTACAATGTTTTGCATGAACAAGTGCTTCTAACCCACAGACCATTGTCCCGCTCATGTCTCCCATGGGAGCAATTCCAACACAATTTACTGAGCTCAAACATTACACTGTCAGATCCACGCCAGAGCCTCTGCCTTCCCCAACACAAGTCCAGTCAACTAATGCGCAGAGGGGAGGCAAGACATGGGCGAAAGGCTTTGGTTTCAGGTAATGGCTCTTAGCAATGCCTATTCATTAAACAGAGCATCTGAACAATAGAGCTCAACGTAATGCATCTGCTTTACACATCCTGCATTATTTATGAGTTTTGAATAGCTCCATATTCAGATTGGGTTAAAAGCTTAAAGGATGTTCAGGGACTTGTTTAATTCAAGTCTGTGCTTTCATAATGGTGAAACACTGAAAAGACGCTGATTAAAATCCGCTAAAACAAACCTTTTCTCATAAAGCAACAATGGAGAAAAAATCAATAATCGTTTAAATGCTGCAATAATCCTGTGTCTCTCACCTGTTTTGCCACAGTATGTCCTTTTTGCCCGGAGGTGTACAAATGCTCAAGGACCACTTGTTGCTACGTGTTGTTGCAACATTGTCTGAATATATGCTTTAGGGAAAACTTGATGTTACAAAGAGGAAAAAAGGTATAGTGTATAGTAGAGGCCTCAGAGGTTTGTTGGAGAACATTAGCTAACCAACACCATTACGAAGACCAAGGAACACAGCAGATGATCAATAAGAAAGTTGTGCTGCAACCTCAACAAATATATAGATTTCCCTTACTTGACAACCTTAACAGGTGGGAAAAGGTGTTGGAAAGATAACTATTTGTTTTGGACACTACAAACCTGGCCCCTCAGGAAGACAATCCACATGAGGTCCTGTTCAAAGCTGATGGAGTACCCTTTTCATCAGGGACAGGGAAGCTGCCTTAGTTGAAACAAAGATGGGTGAAGTTGAAAACACGGCAGCACTGGGAGAGTACCTGTTAAACACGGCAAAGATTTTAAGCCACAGACAAATGATGACCCTCCTGCAGGACAACTATTCTAAACCTACAGCCAGAGCTACAATGTAATTGTTTAAATCAAAGCATACTCATGTGTTTAAAATGGCCTAGGCAAATACAAATCCAGACCAGACTTTTTTTTGGTAAAATATTTATGATCATATATAATTTTCTTTCCACCTTCTTCCACCTTAGTTATGACATGACAACATGTAAAATAGTGTGAGGGGTTGTACAACTACTGCAAGGCACTGGAATTATTTCTCAAAGGGGCTTTGGTAGAATTGTAAGAGCTGTGGTAGATCAGATGGATGTTAACAACAATACACAACAGAATGTGTGTTAAATTCATCTGATGCTGCTGAACAGGGCTTTTACAGAGGGAAGGTTTTAGGGGAGGTTTTGAAGCCAGCTAGAGACTAATGGGAGCTCTAATGGAAAAGGCCAGATCTCCTTTTGTCACAAAAGATGACCTGCTAATAGTTGGAAAGGCCATATGTAGGGATCTCAGTGGCTGAGAAGTACTGTATATCAGTTCAATATTTTAGACATGGGTTCAGGAGCAAAGCTTTGAAGGTGAACAGCAAGATTTTAAAATCAATCTGTGAAGTAGTTTTGTGAAGGAAAAAGTATTTTAAAGCTTTAGTTGGTAATTCTGTTCAGAAACACGTTTTGTTATACTGGGTAAAATCGTCCTTCCATTTTGACAATAGTTAAACCATTATGTATTCACAATAAGGACGTTACAAATCATTCTGTGTGGGAACTGCAGGCATGTATAAACCAATATTTGCCATTCGGACCGAAGAGCATGGATTTGTCAGAGTTTTGTTCCTGCTCTCACCCATAGACATATACTCACCCCACTCTGTCCCTTAAGTTCCGGGGGAAATCGCCTTTTCTAATGCCAGTGTCCATTTTCTTTCCTCCTGAGTTTCCGCTTGCTGGTTGCGCATGGACACTTCTCACGTTTATGTATTCGGTTAGCTTAGCAGGCCGGTTAGCGGTTAGCCGTTCATTGTAGCTCCACTACTCTCACCGTAGACTTTGAACATGGCTGAGAGTGACAAGAAGCAAACCGCGTTCATGTTTATGAGAACAAGAGGAAGGACTCAGTAGAAAGAAATAAGACCAGAGTGGATTTGGGAGATTTTTTTTTACGCAATCCCTATCAAGAGTGGAAGACCAGGGTAAGTATGTCTTGCGCATGCGCAGTTATTGAAAAAGGGACTTGGGGAAACTTCTGGAAAAATCGGCAACCATAGCATTCAAAAGGAAAGTGAAACAATGGTCTTTTTTCATCCTCACAAGTGATTGAATGCTTCTGTAGTTTTACAAAGTTACACATTGTATACTTAGATATGATTCTCAGTAAATTATATCCAAGAAGATGAAAAGTCTCTTGGATATGATTCATAAACACATCTGATATACTACGTAGCATCCTCTCAAATGTTTTGGAAAGGAGTGGAGTGAACAGAGCTGAAGGCAATAGCCTAGCCTTTAATGCAGCAGGGCAGTGCCTGCTCTCTCTCTCACAAACCGTGCTGGAGCACAGGAGTAAAATTTCGTTGAACACTGCTTTTGAGAATAAACTACACAAATTACCTTTATCACAGAGGTCCAATAATTGATATATTAAGCCAGATAATGTATATCATACATTTGTCAAAAGAAATATAATCATAATATAATCTGAAATTGTTAAATTAAAACATGATAGCTCTAACTGACATAAAAGAAACATACTTAAATAGTGTGAGTGTGTCAGACTTTACAAAGAGACATGAAGAAGTCCAAATGGGTGTGCATTATACAACTAAAACTGGGTTACAGAGGCGAGGTCCAGGAGGAACCCAGACATGTTTTTTGTCTTCCTGCGACAATCTCCAACTCCTCAAATGTGTTACTATACCTCAGGAGATAGATGGAGCAGCATCCATGTCATCCATCTGCTTTTGATGCTAGGTCTCTACTTAGAGCGCCCCATGGTTCATGGATCTCCTTACAGACAGCTGCAGCTGATCCAGAACGCTGCTGCCCACGTCCTCACTAAGACTAAGAAAGTAGAGCACATAACCCCAGTTCTAAAGTCCTTACACTGGCTCCCTGTATCTCAGAGAATAGACTTTAAAATTCTTTTGTTAGTCTATAAATCCCTGAATGGCTTAGCACCTAAATATATCACAGACCTGTTATCAGTGTATCAATCCTCCAGACCACTAAGGTCTTCTGGCTCCAGCCTACTCTGCATACCTAGAACACGAAGAAGCAGCATTTAGTTCCTATGCTCCACTTATCTGGAACAAACTTCCAGAAAACTGTAAAAGTGCAGTAAGCCTGAGTTCTTTTAAATCAAGATTAAAAACACATTTGTTTAGGATTGCCTTTGACTGTTCTACTTAAACTGTTCTACTGAAACATCATCAACTTTTTTAGTCCAACTGTTTTTAATGTTCTATTTTGTTTCTACATTTTATTCCTACTTGCTTTTATTCTGTTTTATTTTCCTATATTTTAATCATGTAAAGCACTTTGCATTGTCTCTGTACTGAAATGTGCTATATAAATAAATTTGCCTTGCCTTACCTTATATCTGAAGAAAAACTTGGTAAAAAAGTTATTTTGGTATGCCATAAAATACATTCTACAAATGTGAAATATTTTGTACTGAATTAGAAAAAACATGACAAAAGTAAGGCTCTTAAACTAAAACAGAAAAGGTTCAGAGTAAATACAAAGTAAACAGAGATGTTTGGTAAATCACATTAAAGGCATCACAGTGTATTTCTAATACATTGTAGGAACACTAAACTAGCCTCAATCCTTCTACAATATAAAATGATTCAATAAATAAATTGGCAGAGAGCTACTTTGGTTTTACCATAAGGGTGGGTTACACCCTCATGGTAAAACCAAAGTTGCCCAAGATGCCCACCATAGATAACAGTCACAGTGCAGATGGAGCCGCTGGCTGCCTGGTCAGAGAGTTTGACCAGAAGAGACGGTGATGGTGCAGACAATATATATATAGGGGGACTCGTCACCATCAGAGATAAGTCCGATGAGAGTGGTGTCGTCCGCGAGCTTCAGAAGCTTGACAGACTGAAGAGCAGAGGAGAAAGGACACAGCCCTGGGGGGAACCAGTGCTGATGAGCTGTGAGTCGGAGACATGTTTTCCCAGTTTCACGTGCTGCTTCCTGTCATACAGGAAGTCTATAATCCACCTGCAGGTGGAGTCAGGCACACTCAGCTGGGAGAGCTTCTCCTGAAGCAGAGCTGGGATTGTGTTGAAGGCAGAGCTGAAATCCACAAACAGGATCCTGATGTAGGTACCTGCGGAATCCAGGTGCCGGAGGATGTAGTGAAGGGCCAAGTTGATAGCGTTGTCTGCAGACCTATTGGCTCTGTAGGCAAACTGTAAGGGGTCCAGGAGGGGGTCAGTGATCTCTTTCAGGTGTGAAAGCACAGGGCGCTCAAAGGACTTCATAACCACAGAGGTCAGAGCGATGGGTCTAAAGTCATTAAGTCCTGTGGACCTTGGCTTCTTGGGAAGAGGGATAATAGTGGAGGATTTGAAGCAGGTTGGCATGTGACATGTCGCCAGTGAGGTGTTAAAAATGACTGTGAACACTGGAGACAGCTGATCAGCACAGTGCTTCAAGGTGGATGGAGAGACAGAATCTGGTCCAGCAGCTTTCCGGGGCTTCTGTCTTCTGAAGAGTTTGTTAACATCTCTCTCGTGTATGGAAAGAGTTGTCACTAAGGTGGGTGGATGGGAAGAGGCCTTTAAGGTGGGTATTGTAAGAGGTGCCCAGGCTCCTGCTGAGGTGGGGGAGGTGGAGGTGATCTGTTGGGAGGTGTCGTGGGGGGTCGTTGCAGGACTTTCCCTTTGTCTGTCGAAACGACAGTAGAAATCATTCAGGTCGTTAGCTAAGCGTTGGTCGTTCATTCAGTGGGGGGCTTTGGTCTTGTAATTTGTGATCTGTCTAAGCCCTTTCCAGACAGACGCAGAGTCGTTGGCTGAAAACTGGTTTTGCAGCTTCTCAGAATACAGTCGTTTGGCCTCTTTCACCGCCTTACTAAACTTGTATTTTGCGTCTTTGAATCTGCATTTGTCCCCACTCCTGAAGGCCTCTTCCTTATCCAACCTTAACCTTCTGAGTTTGGCTGTGAACCAGGGTTTGTCATTATTTTAACTCACCCTGGTTCGTGATGGAACACAGCAGTCCTCACAGAAGCTGATGTATGATGTCACAACCTCTGTGTACTCATCCAGACTGTTGGTAGCAACCCTGAAGACATCCCAGTCAGTAGAATCCAAACACGCCTGAAGATCCTCCACAGCCCCACTGGTCCACTTCTTTGTTGTCCTCCCTACAGGTTTGCAGAGCTTTAGTTTCTGCCTGTAAGCAGGAATCAGGTGAACCATGACGTGGTCGGATTGGCTCAGTGCAGCACGGGGGACGGCGTTATAAGCATCTCTGACTGTGGTGTAACAGTGATCCACAATGTTCTCCTGCCTGGTAGGGCATTTAATAAACTGTCTATATTTAGGAAGTTCAAGAGTGAGGTTTCCTTTGTCACCAAGGGCAATAACTAAGGAGTCCGGATTGCTCCGCTCCACACTCAGTATCTGGTCTGCGAGCATGCGCTCTGCGACCTGCACGTTTGGATGTGGCGTGATGTAAACACCAACCAGAATGAGTGAAGCAAACTCATGGGGTGAATAAAAAGGCTTACAGTTTACGATGAAGGATTCCAGGTCATGAGAACAGTGCTGCTGGATCACTGCCACATCGTAGCACCAGCCGCTGTTGATGTAAAAACAGATTCCTCCACCTTTCGCTTTGCCGGAAAGTTCTGTGTCTCTGTCCGCTCTGTGGAGGTGGACAAAGTCCGGTATTAATCCACACAGCCACGTCTCTGTGAAGCACAAAACAGCAGATGAAGAGAAGTCCCTGTTTTTTCCCAGCAGCAGTTTTAGTTCGTCCAGTTTGTTGGGCAGGGAACGCACATTAGACAGGATTATGCCTGGTAACGATGAGTGGAATCCGCGCTGGCGAAGACGCACAAGTGCGCTGGCGCTTAACCCTCTCCTCTGGCGTTTCGCTGCGTGAGCAAAGGTGAGCACACCTTTGACAAGAATGTCCAAAATTTCCAGTGTAGTGAGAAGAAAAGTGGGGAATAAATCCTCTGGTGATGTTGCCCTGATGTTCATGAGCTCTTCTCTGGTGTTATGCCAGAAGCTGTTTGAATATGCTTATTATTATTATTAATTATAATTTGGTATTATAATTTAAATAATAAGTCATTCAACTCAAAATTTAACTATTACAAATATAGTTCAAATGGTGGTGATGCCAAAGCTGGAAGCTTGTAATGATTTGTACCACTAATGCAGTTATTAAGTAGCTGTTATGAACTCAGGTGTGCTGGAATAAACGATCTGGTCGGATTTTAACCGAAGAGGTTTATCCGGCAGGCTATGAGAACCCCAATATAACTGCAACTAGAGGTTAAATCCTTATTCCTTATCACCAATCCAATGATAATGTCTCTGTGTTAATATCAGATGTTAACTCCGAAAGGAGGTTAGCTCTGAATTCTGAATAACCATGCAGCTGTGAATTGGAATGAACACAACGATTTCTATTCCACAGTTGTTGTTTATTAAACCAAAAGTAATTCCCTGTTACAGTAATTCTCTGATTCGACAACCTTGGAATCCTACTCACTACTCAACTAACATGCAAAATATATATGTAGAACACTGCATGAAAAGTGAGATTTTCGTCCCCGTAAACTACCGCAGATCTCCCTCATTTTCCGCAATTAACGACAATTTGCAACCTGCGCTTGTCGCCGTTTTCAGTGCCACAAATTGTCGGAACCGGACTCTGACGTATGTGGAGAGCGATCAGCTGTACTAATGGCCCTAATTAGCATATGAATGCAGCGAACCCGCGCGGCTGGCCAGGTCTGGCTTGAATAACCTACTCAGTATTGGCTGAAACCACTATTTTTAAATAAGTAAAATCGCTCCTGATTGGCAGCAAAACCACACGTGGCCAAGCCAGGCTTGAATGTTCTTACTGAGTATTGGATGGAACCACTTCTTTCAAACAAGTAAAATCACTCCTGATTGGTTGGCAGATCCCCAATAACTTATTTACATATTTATATATATTTATTATATATATATTTATTTATTTATTCATTCATATTATGCTGTATATTCATGTTATCCTATGTAGGCTACTACACTATTATTAGGCTACCATCAAGGACATGAATGAATTTATACAGGAAATGAACATTTGCCAGGAAGATGTTTATGCAAAGAAAGAGCTTTATTAAAACAAACAACCATATACAACGCGAGGATCCAAAAATTACAACCCCGTGAACTGTCCGTTTGCCTCCTCGGGGTTGTAGGTAACTGCTGGCGGCGTTCTTTCTGAGGCAGGTCCGATGTGCAGACGCCTACTGTGCGTGGCTCTGTACTTCGGCGTCGCCTCTAACCGGGACTGCAGCTTCACACAGAGTTCAGAGAGATCCGGTGTTGTGCGCAATTCTGTTCCCCCGTGAAAATCTGTTTCCCCTGTGTCGGGAATGCGCTTTGCAGCCGTTTTCCCGGCGCTTCTAATTGATTTCTCGGTAAAACAACTCATATAATCATGTCATGGTTGTAACAGTCAGTTTAATCGGCAGTTGTTTACAAAATTGTAGAATACAAATAAACAAACTATGTCTTCTTACGCTGTATTGTGTTATAAATGGCAAGATAAACGGTCTTTTTCCAACTTTTGTCACTTTAACCTGACAAATAAAAGTAAGCCATAAAACACTATTCCAGCACCTACTGTGGTATTTATGATTTTACATTGCTGAAAGAGGAGGATGGGATGGCTGATAGCAGGACACAAACATTATGGCTGTTTCTCAATTCACGAGAATGCGAGCGCGTTCTCGTGAATTGAGAAACAGCCTAAGACTTCCTGAAAACACAAGAGTGTAGACTTCCCAGTACATCCCTTTGTAATATAAAATATGACAGTTTACTGGATTAAGGAAATTTCTAGTATACTACATCCTATCACACATAATTTTTGAGAATTTAGAAACATTTGCTCTTTATTTCCCAAAGTTTTCGGGAGATGTCTGAAAGACCGTTTATTTTTATTTTACAATTTTGTAAACAGCTGCCGATTAAACTGAATGTTACAACCTTGACATGATTATAGGATTTGTTTTACCGAGAAATCAACTAGAAGCGCCGGGAAAACGGCTGCAAAGTGCGCTCCCGACACGGGGGAAACAGAATTGCGCACAACACCGGCCTACGAAATGGCGGCGGCCGTCCAATCCATCCAGAGCCACGCCAACAACGCCATCTTCTTCGCCAGGCTGGAAAATAATTAAATGAAAGTGGTATGAATAAAAATCAAACGCAAGTCACAATAACATTAAACAAGGAAGGAGAAGCAGTAAAAACAAGTCACTTACAGATAATGTCGTCTTTATCAACATCGTGTCAATCTGGAATTGCAGACATGGCTCCGAGCAAATAGGAGGTCACCGCCTCGCTCCGGTTCATAGCGCCTGCAATTTGTCTCCGAGTTGTGAAGACGGCATACTGCTTCCTGTAAATGAAAATACACTTTAATAAAGCTTGTTCTTTTGCAAGGCTACTAGGCTAATCTTAGATTTGGTTGTAGGCTAGGCTACTTTTAGCTTAGCTAGCAGTCACCGAACATATTCTTACCAAAGCTTGGGATTCTGCACCCGTCTTCTCTTCTTGGAGTTAGTCTCTCCCGCACAGTTGTTCGACTGCAGAGCCGCCAACTTGTCCTCTATGGACAGCAACCTGGAGTTTACCGAATTCTGCGGTTAAGTGAACCGCTCATTCATATCGGCACTATTAGCTGACGAGACGGTCCACTTCTTCTTCTTCTTCTTCTTCTTCTTCTTCTTCTTCTTCTTCTTCTTCTTCTTCTTCTTCTTCTTCTTTCGGTTTTTATGGCGGTTGGCAACTAACTTTAATGGTGCATTACCGCCACCAACTGGACTGGAGTGTGGTACTGGAGTCTAACCTTCCCTAATAGGTTGCAAACAAATAAAACAAACACACAAACAAACATAACGAAACAAACCAATCAAAACAAAACAAACAAAAAGATCATACTAAATTATTTTTATTAGTCCTGTATTCCTCAGGAAGCCAATTACGTAGTTTACACTCATTTCCCCTGTGTTTTTTTTGCAGAATTTCTTCTAAGTTTAGCCTCATCTGTTCTCCTTGTAATTGTAAGACTAGTCTTTGTCTTTCTTCCTGATATTTATTACAGTGTACAATAACATGCTCTATAGTCTCTGGACTACCACAGAATTCAGTTGGCATCAGCATGCTCCTTCATTATTAACAAAGTTTTATTTAGACGTGTGTGTCCATACCTCATTCTAGAAAATACATCTTCCTCCTCCTTGCTTCTGTTTGTATTTCTGCTCTTTCCCACTTTATTCTGAATGTTATAGAACTGTCTTCCAGTCTGCCCACCGTCCCATAATGTTTGCCATTTACCCTTAACTATGTTTTTGACCATACTTTTAATTTCTTCTTTGCTGTAGTGCACTTCAACATCTATATTAGAATGTCTAGCTGCTTGCTTAGCACTTTTATCTGCTAACTCGTTTCCTATTACTCCTATATGAGCTGGTACAATACCAGAGTTATATTAATTCCTGACTTTATTAGATTATTTGCAGCTTGCAGTATATCATACACAATGTCTTGCCTTGATTTTGACTGAAATGTTTTAATACTGATTAAAGCTGAGCTGGAATCTGAAGCTATTGTCCTCCACCCAAAGCAAAGCTAGCCACACAGCAATCAATTCCGCTGTGTAAACTGCTAAATCATCACTCATTCTTTTTCCAACTTTAATGTTTAATTTTGGTATGACATAAGCAACACCCATTCTTTTATCAGTTAGTTTAGATGCATCTGTAGAAAGTTAAATCCTCACTATACCTCTCCATTAAAGTGGGACTTATTTTTAGTTCATTAAACCCCATTTCATTTACTTTAACCTGAATGACCCAACCAAAACTTCTGACTTGAACATTTCCACGCTCTTGGCATTTCTTCAGTACCGACTGACTCATATGAGACAGTCCACTGATAGCAATCAGCAGTTTCTTCTCGTCAGTCTGCGGACTGGCTGAAAGTTGTAGATCGCGTCCAAGAGGAGTTGAAGAGGAGTTGAATGCGAGACATGGTTAAACTCCCCCTGCAACCCTGATTTGCATTTGTATAGCTCACAGCATTTTCATTTACATGTTAAAGCCTCCCCTAGAATTAGGAGGAGGGGGGGTCATGGGGGGACCACGCCAAGCAAGGCCCACGTCAATTTCTGACAATTCACGGCAGTTTTCGGTGTTGCCTGCAAATTACCGTGAACAGCCGTTAACCTGAACTTCCACGACAATCTACAGTGCAGCATAGTGACGAAAATCACACTTTTCATGCAGTGGAAGTAAAAGGAAAAAACAAATGGATTAAAATGAGAGGTAGCAAATCTTAGTTCAGCTCACGGTTGTTTAAACCACACTCAGAGACGTCGACATTTGACGTCGCAGCATTGAGGGGCAGACACCCGCTTTGAGACCCTCCCAAGATGGCGACTATGATGACGTAGGCTCTACAACCTTGCGTGATGCGTGAGGGGAGGTCCTAATGATGTAACCACGCTTACGCTAATGTGGGATGGTACCTCGCTCCGAGAGAGGGCGGCTTGAATGAGACATTCAAGGGAAGAGCGCGAACTAAGTCCTGACAAAGAGATTGAACTGATAAGGACAGGGGCGAAGATAGAAACGAAGAGAGAGGAAGAAAAAAAAGGGAAAAAGAGTTGAAGAAGCGACCCGCGGCGGAGTCCTTATGAACCACAAATCAACACAGCAAAAATCGCCTTCACAAATGCATGCACATACAAAGAAAATATTCAGCAAAATAAACCCAACTCCGTCTTGGAGTAAAAAGCATTAAACTAATTCTACGCCTGCCCAGGCACTTCTAAAACACCCTGTGGGTGAAAAGAAATAAAAGAGGAGAACCCGTTACTTTGAGGTGCCTCGGGGCTGGTCCGGAGCGCTCCGAGTAACGCGGCTTCCTGGAGGCGTATTGAGGAACGCAGGTGTCCGCAGGCTGCAGCGGGACCGGGATGACAAAGTTCCTTGGTCTCCCTCTCCGGCTTACAATCGCTTTGTTGGCCAAACACAAGCGGGGTCCTCTTCCGATCACTGGGAGATAAGGCGGCTCTCAGTTTTTTTGATCAGAGGGAATTCAAAAGTACTTTTTTTTAAGTCGACTTTCTACCTCAGCAAAGCAGGGAATAAAGTTTGCTTCGAAAAATCTCGGTCCAGCGAGAAACTCGAGCACGTGGCGTGGGGGTAATCCCAGCGGAGTGAAACAGCTGTGTGTCTTCTCAGGTTGGCGGTGTGCCAGAAAAGAAGGCAGAATGCCGTGTGTGGCTGTGTTTTATAGTTATCACCATAGCAACCTTATCTCGGTTGGCGGCCATTTTGGGGCCGTGTTGCATGATGGGAGTTGGTGGCCATTTTGACCACCTTGCATCATGGGAAATGCAGTCCGTCATGTCCCGAACTAATGCAAGTTTGTCACGTCCTGACATGGCATAACACTGGTGAAAGTGTTCTGGGTATCATCGCAAAAATCAGAGTTAAGTTGTAAAACAAAACAAAAAAGTGTGCACCAACACACCGAGGCAGTCGTCCGCGGCGCCATCATTCTAGGAAAATTTATCACCCACTTAATTTCTATGCTCCTGCATTATGGCTGACTAAAATGACCATTTCTGATCGAGTGAACGTTGTATGTGTAATGAAAAAACAAATACCTTTCTGAAAGAGGGCAGAGTTTTGTGTTGCGGTTGTTTGGGAATCGCATGTTATAGAGAAGCATTATTTATAAAAATAATGAAAACAAGGCTTAGAGACTGGCAGGGAAAAACAGAAACCAGGAACATGACAGGATGGAGACCAGAACCGGGATAGCTTAGCAGAGGACCTACTGATTAAATTAAATTCAATTAAATTTTATTCATAACGCACCAATTCATGATACATGTCATCTTAAGGCACTTTACAATGTCAAATTCAATCAGATTATACAGTTTGGTCAAAAGGTTTCCTATCTAAGGAAACCCAGTAGATTGTATCAAAGTCTTGACAAGCAGCATTCACTCCTCCTGAAAGAGCGTAGAGCTACAGGGACAGTCGTCTACATTGTCCATGGATTTGCAGCAATCCCTCATACTGAGCAAGCATGAAGCGACAGTGGAGAGGAAAACTCCCCTTTAACGGGAAGGAAAAACCTCCAGCAGAACCAGACTCAGCGTGAACGGTCATTTGCCACGATGATGAGTGTGACTGAACAGGCTGACTAAATTGGGGAGAAGACAGAAGGAACAACAGGTGGAAATTAACACAGGTAACGGAAAGTGAAGGTAAGCATAGAGAAGGAAATGATCTGACAGAGGCAGGAGGAGAACAGAATCTAACAGGAATGCATGAAGAATGACCAAATAAGAAAGAATAATCAAACTAACTAAACTGAGAATGGGCAGGCAGGAAATAGGAATGAAACTGAAACACGAATCAACTACTAACATAAGGAACAGAAAACTTAACTAATGACAGAAACAAGAAACTACAGATAGCACTACTGAAGTGAGGTAAGTGGATATGATTTTCAGCTATGTTTTTTTTCATACTAGGACTATTCAATAGTTAACATATATAAGACCAAAACTCCTTTCACTTTTACAAAGCTTTTTAGAAACATTTTCATTGGCCATACATCCAGGGCTCAACCAAACTGCTGTTTCGGAGTAATTTTACAATATAGTTTACTCTGACTTTCTAAATTTGTCTAGCGTTTAATACCTACTGTAGTTAAAATATATCAATCATCAAAGCAAGTGTTACCGATCACTGAAAATCTGTTGTTTCAGCAGGTAAAAATGTGTGCTATTTTTTCCTTACCAATATCCAACAAGGACAACATTGAAGTTTTAGGTATACACATACCTTGAAGTATAGACCTTTTTATGCAGTTCTTCTCAGTGCATGAAATGTCTATAGCCTTCCTGTGCCATTTCCACCTTGACACTTGCCTTTATGAATCTGGCCTACAACACGCATATGCCCAGCATTCACATACAAGTTGTGTGTTGCACAAATTCACACTCAATAAAACATGCACACAGAGCTGGCATCTATTTCTGTGTTCTCAGTACAGATGGGGGTGTAGGAGTGATTTAATGAGGTGTGTTTGTGCGAGAGTGCCGATAGTGAGGGTAATAGTCACCCTGCTGGTAAATTCTGTCCTTTCTAACCTCTCACTTCCACCTAGATCATCACCTCTCAGTTTCCAGTCGAGTTTTTTCAAGTGTTTTAGAATGTTAACATGTCACACACTTTCTGCGTCTTCTGCCCATGGTATAACAATGCATGGAGAGAGATCAAAAGACAAAGCAAAGGTAAACACAAATGTCTGTGTGGATGGTGGTATGTATATAAATGTTTAACAAAAACAACAGATTTTAAGTGGGATTTAAATGAGGAAACAAATAAAGTACAATAAATAAAATGCAACAATGGGGAGTGTAAAAAAGAACTAGGACTCATCTTATAAAGTGCTTTTTATAAGAGAAGACTTATTTTTGTACTGTTTTTGCATATTACACTCACGTATTTATTTGATGCAAACCCCTAAAACATAATGTCTGACTTTACAGAGAAAACGGTCTCATATGATCATGAGACTTTTTTTCCTGAGGAAGATTCATTAGGAGGGGCTTATCAAAACTCTTCAAAGTCTGCAGAACTTCTACATATTATTTTAGATTAACAAACTTTAACACTGGTGTTCAGAGTAAATGATTGTTAAATTAGGATATAAGTAATAGGCTGAACGTGGGGTCATCTATCATGTCCTTGTTGCTTTTGCATTTATAATTTTTCATGTTTTTCATTCGATCAAAGAAGATTAGTGTTGCTTCAGTGAATAACTGCATGTGAAAAGATGCTTTGCTATGATTTTTTTGGTCTACAACAGTAAACTTCAAAGGTTCTTTATGTTTCTCTCCTTCTCTCTGAGGGCGCGAAGAAGTAGACAGAAGGTGGGACAGAGTGGAGCTGTCTCCCCGACTGAAACAGAAATTGAAATAACGTTCAAACTACAGTGCTGACGAGGTTCAAAACGTACGGAAGCATGTGCGTTAGTCACTCATTAAAAAACATTATCATTAAATAGAAATTATATAAACACGTATTTACAAGTCAACTTGAACAGCCTTAGTTTCAAGATCATTTAAATGTTACCAAGACGTTTTCCATTCATCATTGTTGTTGAGCAAATACTTTTGCATTGCTTGTATTTCATAACATGCTTACACTTTTACTTTAAATATATGTCATTAATATGATTAATATATGTCTTACCCAGCGTTCCGCTGGGTACGACAATATTGCTAAAGTGGCAAGGCCTAATATTGAGAATGAAAATATTTTATAGAAGGAAACCACAGTAATAAACTTATTGAAAAAACAGTTAAACTGTTTTACTGTTTTCAAATGTTTTTTTTTTTTGTTTCTACATTCTATCCCTACTTGCTTTTATTCCTATATTTTAATCATGTAAAGCACTTTGCATTGTCTCTGTACTGAATTGTGCTATATAAATAAATTTGCCTTGCCTTGCCTTGCCTTGAAATCTGAAGTTGGATCACTTATTTATGTTTTTAAGGATGTTTAACTTTATATCTTTTTAATGTTATTTTTCATGTCCATGTTAATGCCATGAATCTTGAAGTTAAGTGGCTTCAAGACACTTTGAATTTTAGCCACATGGATTTGATTTAAAACTGGTTTTGTTCTTTTTTAATTTCTGTACAATAAAACTATTGATCTATAGATCGACAGATCTACATACAAAATATTACCCATGTTTCTGTCCCATATTTATGATATTAAGGGGAGTGACAGCACTGAGTATTACCAAAACATTACCCAACATGCTGGAATTGTAAACTAAAAGTGAGAGTTGAACTGTCGAGAAAAGGGGAAACGAAAGTGTGACATCTGACGATAGCCTAATGATACAGTTATTGTTTACCAGTTTTTGTATAAAACTCTGCAAGCAATTGATTTTAAATTTATTTAAATCCCTTTTGATTTCATTTTAGAATAAAAGCAATCCAGGTTCGAAGTTTTATTTGAATACAGTTGGAGAAACACCAACAGATGGACAGACTCCAATCCAGGAACTACCATATTGTGCTATCTCTATCTCCCATTCTGAGAGGCACCAATTATCAACGTCTATTAATATAATCTTAAGAGATATTTCTGCTGTATGTGGTGTGTTAAGAGTGATCGGGTCTGCTCGGTGGAACATCAGGACCCTCAAACCTCAAATCGGGGATATTCAACATGTTATATTGTCTTGCCCCAATATCCTAGTATGTGTGGTCTCCCAAGGACAAACAAGCAGGCAGCCTGTTGAATGTGGTGTTTAGCCAATCGGAAAGCGAGGTTAGGGATTCATTGAGAGAAAAAACAACTCACCTCCATTTCACAGTGCAGCAAGCGTAGAGCCCCTGATCTTGTTGTCTCCGCTTCGATAACCAACACCTTTTCTTTCTGTAATGTTTTCTCTACATTGAAATCAGTCCACAAACAATCACCATTATTCTTCCTGCTTGTCCATGTTTATTTACTCCTAACTCACGTTTGATCTTCAGAGGATTCGCAAGATTTTCCGTCTGACATCTAAATGATCTTTAGTGAAATCTGTTTGTGTGTAGTGTGTTGTACTTGCTGTCTGACCGGACACTGCACAGTGTACGACCGAAACTGTTTTATCTAGGATTTTTTATTGCTACGTGTGGTGTCTCTCAGGCTTTGAAACTCGTCCGACTATTTTAAAATCCTGCCATGTGAACCAGTCTTTAAGTACCCTGCAAACAATTCTCAGGGAACTTGAGACAGATGTGTCACCTGCTGGAGCTCAGCCACGCCTCCAGCAGAGAACCTCTGTGGGAAAATCATTCACACAACCACACTCACACCAAGACTTGACATTTTGCCTCTCTCTCCCCCACCTCGCTTCATCGCATCATCAAATAGGAGGAGCATCTATCCGCTTACTGGTTCCTCCTGTCTGTTCAATTCAGCGTGGCAGAGATGGAGTTTACCGACCGAGTCATGGTACAGACCAGTTCACGCATGATGTCAGCGCTACATCCGGGTCAAAAACAGTGCTGTTCTCGTCTACTACATGACAAAACGGGTGATTTAGAGCGTACTTTTAGTTAGTTTATTTTTGGAATCTAAACAATGCCGACGACTTGTTGTGGTCCCGGTTGCACATTGAGGCATTCCAAATCGTCGGATGTACGTTTCTGTCGTTTACCGAAGGACGAAGAAAGAAGAAAGAAGAAAGAAATGGATAATTTCAATGAAAAGAGCGCAGGCAGGCAATCTCAATGGACTGTGGGAGCCATCATACCACGACAGAATTTGCAGTCTACACTTCATCTCCGGTAAATACAACTAAATTCTGCACTAGTCATTGTTCTACTTAAATAGTGGCGGAGGGGAGGTGGCGATCGCTAGACGGGGCCAGGAGAAGCGGAGTCGATGCACAGCAGCAGCAGCACGCCGCATCATTTTTGTTTTCTTGGTGCAATCAGTGTACAATAATGTGCACCAGACAGCGGCTGCATTACGCCCCTGTTCACGCGCGCTAGTACGTCTGTGTTTACGCTGCAACGTCGCCGACACCCCCACCCATTTTAATAAGACAAAAACACCAAAATAATCCGTAGTGAATAATCTTTTTTTGAACCTACCGGGCGGGTCTTACAGAAAACATGTCTGAACATCCATCCATCCATTTTCTGATCCGCTTAATCCCTCATGGGGTTGCGGGAGTTGCTGGTGCGTATGTCCCGATATAAAATAATTGTAGTCGTCCAGTGGTTTCATGGCTTTCGTGCTCTCTCGTGTGTACTGGCCTGCGTGTTTATAAGGTAGCTGTATATGTCGCGGTACGGAACACTTGGCCAGCATTTTACAGACTCGCTCCGTCCCTTAAGGCTTTTGCTGTGTGGATCTGGCAATCTGATACCATCAACCATCAACTCACTCTTAAAACGATCTTGTGATACGTTATCTAAAGAAGAAAAATACGTGGAGAACTGGTCAGTTTCTCTGTTTGCATCCGCCATTGTGTTCGCCTTTTGCCTACCAGTCCGGCGCGCATGCGCGAAAAACCCGTATCAAAACAATAACAATGAACTGGTCTACTGTAGGTAATGTGGAAAGCCAAACAATGGCATGGGCTCCCCTGGGTCTACCAGATCCTCCAGAGATGCACCCGGTTTGGCCAATACCACCACCTGTAGCTGTGCCTGGATGATGGTTGTTTGTAGAGGTACTTCTGTCTTTCCAGGACCCTGTATGAGGAGCTCCTGCTCCTCAAATAATGCTGGAACGTGATAGCTAACACACAGCCCTACCAAACTTACCATACTAAACCAACGTCTCAGTTGTTCGACGCTGTGCCTCTTGATTGAAGCATGTAGAAATGAAGCTCCTGGTATATCTTCATCTTCCAAAATTATTGGTGTTGCAAACTTTTCCATTTCTCAGTTTGTAATTTGCTTGTCCGACCATCTGGGGTGGAGCTAATCCGTACAACTCCTCTGATTGGTCATAGCGTTGTGGCTGTGTTGCATTCACGGAAGCTGGCAAATTACAAAACTCCCTTCCCATTTAATATTATCGAGCGCTTCAGTTAATGGAAATTTCATCTTTTTCGGGTGAAAAAAGATTTGTGGTTTGATGAGAAACATTCAGGGCTAGAGCCGGGAATGCCCAGGCCAGGCAACGCCACTGAAGAGTACCATTAACGTGAGGTGAATTTACAGAAAGGTTTAGATTGTTAAACTCCAGCGAAATTTCACTTTGCTCTATTCACAGTTTTGCTTTGCTTTATTCACACGTCTACTGTGCTGTTTGCAGTTGTGCTTCACTCTATTTCCCTAATTTGTGCCATTAGCATTGCAGATCGTTAATTCGCTCCTGAACGCGCTTTTACATAGGGATAACAAGTAAATCACTGGCTCTATTCGCCTCGTTAGCGTTCGGTGTGAATGTACCTTTCTGCCAGGACTGGTTAACTGTATGGCAGATTCATGACAATGAAATAATTACAAAATGATACATCCAAGCTCGCGACCCCAATAGGGATAAGCGTGTTAGAAAATGGATGGATGGATGGATACATCCAAGCATTCAATTTTAATACAATAAAACATTATTGGTTCTCTTTTTTACTTGCACAGCAAAAATAACAAAACTGGATTCATGCACACACAGGTTTTATGCTTTTGCACACTCCTGTTGCTGACTGAAAAACTGAAAACCTACAACAGCAAAATCCTGGAAGCAAATAGAGCTGCAGTGTGACTCTGGACATGCCTCCCACACTATAGCATCTCATCGCAAATTTGCAGGGCTGACACCCACACTAAGCTGCTACTGTGAGTATCATGGACAACAGCATGAGACATAGGTGTAAACATAAGTGATTTTCCACATGATAGGATTGGTTAAACGTGTAGCTTTCATAATGACGAGTTGCAGATTAGAGTTTGTCATAGGTGTGAATGAATCACAGAACACCCAAGGTCGGTTTTGATGTCACACCCGGTTTTTCAATTACAGCCTTCAAGCACCAAGACAGCACTGGTGGACTAATTTGTATCTTCACAAAAATAACACAGATTACATCCCGCAGCAGTGGGATTTTACTGTGAATTTGGTGGACAATAAAATTAGGCGTCACACTTCTGAGAAATCTGTCTTGGTGCCTCTGTAATATGAAAGCTAGTGGGGCTCGAAAACAGGCTAGTGATATATGTCGACACAGAGCTCAGAGTATTTAGTCAAGTATGGAAGCTGTTTTTGAAGCTGTGTAAACAGTCCAGGTGGACATCCACTTTAGTCAGGGGAAGTCAAAAAGTAAAGTGGGTAACTGAACATGTCACATCACCTTAAACCATGTTTCCCCATGTTCTTCCAAACCGCATCCTGTTTTGTCAGCCTCCTGTTCATACCTTGTTCTTGCCTTGCAAATTTTGTTGGAACCCATGAAAGTTTCACATTTTGTCACGTTAAATCTAGAAATTTCATTGTATTTTATTGGACATTATAAGAAAGACCAGCATAAAATATTTTGTTTTGTTAGAAGTTTAAACACAGGCCTGCATTGTCAAACATTGACAAGCAAATACAAAAAGTTGAATGAGCCATGCTCACACAGTACATCTTGATAACTAACACATTTTTAATAGCTAAACATCAGCATGACTCCTTTTGTGCAAAAATAATTCCTCAATCTAATTTGTTATTTGCTATTTTGCATATAATGGTTTAGGGAGTTACTCTGTCGATCTTTAGCAGGAGTTCAGGTTGGCTTTCTTTGGAAAGTCTGTACCCCCTTTGGTGATCTTGAATTACTACAGTTTAGTGGAGGTGAAAGGGGAGATACGTTAATATTCCTTTATATTCATTGTACACAAAAAGCATACACAACTAGATTCAGGTGCACACTTAACAATACCTATGTCAGAATTTTTTTATATGAATATAAATTATATGTATGTATGTGTGTGTGTGTGTGTGTGTGTGTGTGTGTGTGTGTGTGTGTGTGTGTGTGTGTGTGTGTGTGTGTGTGTTGTTAGGGTTGTCACAATACTAGAATTTCAAACGCAATTTCAATATTAAAAAAGTACTCGATACTCTATACCATTTTAGGTACTGCAGCAGCATTTTTTTGAGGGGACGGGGTTGTTTATGGTTGAGTGCAAAATAATATAAACAAATGACCAGCATAACTTATGCATTGGATATTTTTAATAGTCATATAAAATTACATTAAATTATTGCTCAATTATTGCTAGATTAATTGGTAAATTCTAAGTGTATTGCTTTATTTACTGGGCACTTTACGTATTTCCACTTTAATTTTTAATTATGGCAGTGTTGGTCCTCCATACTTTCATCCCTCCTTTAGAATAATATATATAATTTAGGTGTCACTTCCCTGTTTGGTAAAAGATTAGACTAGACAACATTAATAGTATAAGTTTTAATATCTTTTATAGAAGTTATCCACCTTTGATTTAGTCATACAGTTATTTTACTAATTGCTTATCTTTAATGTACCAGTGTGTCCTTTAATTTATTGTCAGTTAGCTGATGTTACAGATAAATTGGATTACTGATGGACATGTAACCCATATAAATAAAAGGTTACTAATCTTTTCTGCCAGAAGGTTTTTCCTAACTCTCCTCGAACACACCACCCTTTTCCAAGCTTCCCTGAATGCGTTATTTGCTCACTGAGCATGCATCTGAGTAGACATGAAAAGGGGAGACGAGAGTGTGAGTCAGGTACAGATTGAGCTGAGAACAGTGCCAAAAAACGACTCTTGACAAGTTTTAAGTTTATATTGCCTAATTTTCAGAACTGTAAAGTGTTTTGCACCTAATCCAACCGAATAGAGTGTGTTTGCTTGTCCTTGAAGCTCCGGTGAGTTAATTGTGGTTAAGCTAGAAAAATAGTACTTCTACAGTAAGATAAAAGCTTTGGCATCACCATGTCTTGTAAAAACTAAAACCAGTCAGAGTACTGCTCCAAAATGTTAAAATGGAGTTTTAACATTTTATTTGTTATTTTCTTTTGTTGATAAGTGATAAACCATTACAGAAGCACTGTAAAAAAATGCAAATGTGCACTTTAATTTAATTTAATTTTCATTTGTGTATTTTGAGCACTGTGTTATTTCATTTGTGTTGAAATTCATGACTAAACTCTGGTTAAACATGATTGAGTTAAAATTGCATGATTTGGTTTAAATTGCATTTAAGATGTGATTATAATGAACAATATTGTTTGTAATGCTATAAGCAATACAGTTAAAATTCATGAAGACAATGTTAAAACGGCAAGCTAACTAGATTTTTAACATTTGATGAGATCTCATTAAACATAGAAAAAAACATTTATTAGAGTTATTTCCCTAATTGTTATGTACTATATGTGCAGACTGTTTTTATTTTTTTTTAGCGGTCCAGATCTGATGTTGGGGTTGATCGTTGATATTGATGTTGATGTTGATGGTGAGCCAGACCCAGGGAGAACTCCTCTGAAGAATCATGTGGCAGAGTGGCCAGCTGCTTGGGTTTCTGGAAAGGATTTACGGACCTGAACATTTTGAACTGCAGACCCTCAGATAAGGAATAACAAAAACCGCTTTATTCCAAACCCGTAACTACACAGTGGGAAGAACTTTACTCTTCTTACCAGACACTACACACAAGGACCAAATACAAAGGAAATTAAACTACAACAATTCCCATATTGTATTTTATTTTCAGAGAGCTCCCTATTTGCACTATTCTATTATACCATTGGTAAATTGTAATAAAGCTGCCAACTGTTCAAATTTCACATTTCCCTTCATTTATACTACTCCTCTAGAACCTAGATAATACGTTAGTCCTTGATTTTGGTAAGTGAGTGCTACAGACAACTATCATTTAATACAAAAAGACACAACTATTTTACAATGAAACTAAGGATCTGCTTATTCAACATCAGGCCTGTACACTTTCTGTCTTTGGCCATTTAGCATAATAATTTCTTCAGTGATTAACCACAGCAGCAGGATTGATTTTTACAGGTTCCTACTTTTTTCTACTTGTCAGTTTTAGTCTGGCTCCACCGTAACCAGCCACAATGTCTTTACAATCAAATAGAGGAGTAAGGCAGGGAGATGCGCTGGTTTATTTCGTTACTTCATTGTTTATTAGCTGACTGAGCCATAAGCTGATTGATGTTTTCCTAATTTGACTTAAATACGGCAACAGGATTGCGCTGCTGCGCAGCTTGAAGGAGTCCCTCAGAGACTGACAGAACCCTGTCATCGGGCTGTCCGTCAAGCTAATAACAGCTAGCGTTGGTTTGTTCAGGGGATTTATTCACTATTGCAGAGACAGGAGATTACTGACCATTTTACATTGCTCTCAAACATCCGTTTCGTACTGTTAGCTGAGCATGTAGCGTTATTTTTGACTGTTTGCCCTTTTTAACTGAAGTTCTTCCGGATGACACTTTAGTGTTGTCTTGTCGTCAAAGAGGGTCTCAAGTGTTTTTCTGTTAGACACAAACTCTGTTCGATTTTAAAACTTCCAGCAGTATATCATTGTTTAGATGAGTGGCTGCAGGGAGTGGAAGCCTCTGTTGTTGCAGGGGTGCAGTCAGAAGTGTGACAATTTGGGGAAATGTAAATAGCCAGTCTATATCAATTTTGATGCAAATCAGTATCTTTGAATAATTAATTTCTTTAGTATTGATGATTTTGAGGTGCTGGTTATTTTTGATAACCCTATGAATGCATGTGTGAATCATCATAGAAAATCTCAAAACACATTGAAGTTTGCAGCTGTATCGTGTCAAAATCTGAAAATGTTCAAGCGATGTGAAAACTTTTGCTCTTCACTGTACATTAAGTCACTAATGTTTCATAGAGTGGTTCCACAATCTGCTGCTTTCCTCAATGAGACTAACTAATTGCAGAAAAAGAAAAACTAAGGAAATAAAAACATTGAATCTTTTAGCTGCATGCATTATTTAAAAATATTAAAAATTATGTGTCTGGGGGGACAGTCTGGTGGTGTAAACAGTACAACAGTATTAAAACTGAATTTCATTTAACTGAAATGTTTACCGGTTAAGTTAGTCTTTTGGAAATTCTGTATTAAAAAAAATATGTAGTTGGGATTTTTATACTCTGAGATCTGCAAGTTTCACAAGCAAGGATCATACCTCCAACTTCTACAGATTAGCTGTCAGCGTTGACCTAGTAAGTATAAGATCGAGACCCAGGGGCAGAGGGTTGGATGATGTAAACTAAATAATTTAAAGGGCCCAAAGCTAAAATGTAGCTCAGGATTGTGCATCACACACACTGTCCCAGGGCACCAGCTGTCAAGAGGGACAGCTGAATTTCTACTTATACCTCTTTAGAGACTTGTACTGAACATAATATAGTAAGATTCCTCACAGCAGCAGCAGCAGCAGAGATGGGGTTTTATCCAGCTGAGTAACAAGGTGTTATTAGCCCAGTTTCTCTAGTTGAAAATAGTGTGATGTAGCCTCAGGACTCTGTGGGGGAGACCTTGTAGAGAAACACAGTGGTGTGCAGCCAAAATACTGTTACAGCCAAAATTGATCGATCCTGGACTAGAAAGCAGAAACTTCAGACACTAAAATCAAGAGGCAGGCAGCAGTATTTTATGCACAATTATTCTTTCTGACTATTAGAAAATTGTATTCAGATGTGTTTAAAAAAGAGCATCTTATGACCAAACATATCCTCAGAAATTATTTATGTTTCTGAAAGTACCAGAGAAAGTCAACCAGTCACACTTAATGGGGCATTTCTCAAACGACGTCACATATTTCCCGAGACAGCCCGGTTTCCCGGCTGGTCGGACAGGAAGAGTGCAAATTACAACTGCAATAGTAATCATTTTGGAAGATGGCAACATCCCATGAGCTTCATTTTAACCTGCTTCAAATCAAGAAACCCAGCATAGAACAGCTGAAACGGTTGAAATATAGAGGCCTCAAAGTGAGCAGAGAGAAAGTATTAGTATAAAAGGTAGGAGAGGCTGTCCTCTCCTCTCTCACAAAAGATCAAACACGAGGAAGAAACCTGCTGAATCCATGTAGAATTACAGCTATTACTAAGAAAGAACATATTTATAATTTCAGGCCTGTTTTAATTTATTATAGAACTCATTGCAAAAAATAGACTTAAAAACAGCCAATCATCCCGTTGTAATTAGACACTCAGATCCTGTCTCACCTACACACACACCTCCACAGACACACACACAAACAAGATCACTCTGAGAGAAACAATAACTTGATCCATGAAAGGTAGCAGAAGACCAGGAAGAAAACCACCACAAGCCGCTTCTAATTATCACAAATGTACGTATTTAGCTGCGGTATTTATACACCCCGGGACTTTTGCTGCTTGTAAAAAAGTTGTTGCGGTTGAGGTGCATGAGTCCTGGTCTCTTGCTGTGCGGCACCAGAAAAAGGCGTTTTGTTGGAAAAAACGCGAGGCCCAAAAACCGGCTTCACGTTCAAAAACAAAACAAACCGCAACCACTGACTCACGAAAGTTACAAGTGACTTTTGAGAAAAACAAGCTCAATATCGCTTATAATGAGCGGAGTACATGCAACATTAAAGCCACTGGAAAAAAAACAAATAAACATCACTTACCTGCATAGATTCTGCAGTCACTGGTTTCAGGTCTGGACATTCAAGTGTTGGTTCCTTACGAAATGAAGGAAATGAAGATACTACATTTAGGTGTCTTTGGTGAGATTCCACAGTAAAGTCCTCTCGGATACAAGCTTCTATCCAACACTGACCTTTCTCTGCAATCCTTCGGGGTTTTGGAAAAACAATGGGAAAAAAAAACTCCCTTCATTTGGTCACGATCATCAGATCACAGGTCACCCCAGCAGATACCAACGCAGTAATGTTTTGCTGTTGCCGTAATCTGTCTCTTGAGGCAATATTCAGGACAGATCTGTTCACTATTTGACTCATACAAGTAACCTATTAAAGCGGTACTGCTCTGCTTGTATGACCACAAGATGGCCACGACACATGCGTCTAAATTTAGTTATTTCATGTCATTTGAGGAATGCCATTAAGAAAGCTAATGTCTGATGAGGACTATAAAGACGTTAATGTTCTGTCCTACATTATACCAATCCCTCTTTTGAGAAATCTGCCCTTTAGATTGAATGTGACCAAGCTATACATTTAC
Source organism: Fundulus diaphanus (assembly GCA_037039145.1). Taxonomy (NCBI): domain Eukaryota; kingdom Metazoa; phylum Chordata; class Actinopteri; order Cyprinodontiformes; family Fundulidae; genus Fundulus; species Fundulus diaphanus. The sequence continues at coordinate 43,965,327 of CM073122.1, forward strand.
ATCAATGAGCACACTCACATTTCTGAATGGATATGATATAAGAGACATTACAGCAATTTCTTAAATTTAAAAAAGTCATACATTTGCTAAAATAGAACATTTACTTGCTTTAACAAGCTTCATTAAGTTGTTGGCTGGTGTAAGCCCAATTAGCTTGGGGTTCGTGTTCTCCCTTAAAGGAGCCCCTCTGCCCGGCCATTTGTATTTTCTGTTTCTTGCCCTCCTGTGACCCCATCCGGCATCCAAGTTCAGTTTTTTCTTTTAAAAATGTCTCTTGCTCTCTTTCCGAGCCCATTTATGCTTTGTTGTATCTTTTTTTTTAATATGGACCCTAAGGACCGACTGGTATCTGCCCTTAAAACTGCAGGAGGGAGTTCTGAGAAAACCGTGGTCTTCCCCCAACAGGTCCTCCACAACGGCAGAACATGCTGTGAATGCACAGGCTAGTAAGCAGGGCTTCCTGTTAGACTTAGAAACAAGCTGCAGAGTAAAATGAGATTTTCCCTATCACCAGTGATACTGTAACCTTTGCTATCTCAGTTGTGTAGTTACTAAAAGTGCTTACTTGGCTAACTTGGTTTTGAATCCTTTCAGGACGCAGAGCTCTCTCCACCTTTTATCATCGGTCTTTTTTATCGGTTTACCTGTCTTTGTTTTCTGAGCAAGTTCCACTCAACAAATTGGCAGTTTTCCTGCAACATTAGGTTGTTTCTCTGCCATTGCACACTGCTTGATCTTGAACAACAGTACACACTGTACAAAGGTGGGGGGAGCGTGGATTAGAAGGGTGTGCACAATTGTAATCGACACTGCTAAAACAGCCAGATGAGCTTGATTTTTTTCCAGAAATTATCTGTCTCATATTTTACTGTCAGGACAAATGAAAACAAACATGTAAAAAATACATTTTACTAAAGTTACCTACAGCAGCTTTAACCCCAAACATGACATTATTTCTTTTTTTGTGCAGTTTGCTTATGGAGTAGGTTACATATTCTGAAACTGTATGCAACTGTTGATTTTAGGCATTTGTAATGTGAGTTACTAGAAGATTAGAGCATGTTCTGTTCTGTTTAAAGAATTTTAGCATTGTATGCAGGGTTAAAAAGTTCTGGTTTTACTTAAAGCAGCAATAAGTGAAATTGAACAACTAGATGGGCTGTTGAGAACTCCTGTTTGACATCCAAACCTTAAGTTATGTTGTTCTTCTGATCAAGGTCCATCACCAACCAGTAGTATCTTAGGCCCTGTACACATAACAGTCATTCATTAAAAACTGGATTGTTATTTTGTTTCTATTAACACATCTACATGACGTTTTAATCACAATCCTATTGCACAACACAGTAGTAGAAATACTACAAACTATAATTTCTCTACAATGCCACTTGCAGACAGTATGTTCTTTGAAACTCACCAATATACGCATGTGTACAAACACTCCCCGCTTAAAATGGCACCACCACTTAAACTCTCAGAATGGCTGGGACTTATAAATGTGTGCCGCTTGAGCGAGCAACATCAGAGATCAGAAACAAGAAGAATGAAGCGGACCTATTAAGGAGCTAAAAATTGGGAAAAGTAAGAAAAAGGAAAGAACCTATATTTGTACTATATGAAAACTGCCTGAAGCCCCGTATATTTTCTGAATTTAGATGTCTGTAAGAAAGATGCATTAAGCCCCAAAATGACATAAGATTTAATTATTTAATTTAAAATAATCAGATTAGTTCAACTTAACACCCATTTTCTGACCCATGCACGTTTGGTAGATGAGGGCCTGCATGACCAAATTTGGGATTCAACTATAGAGGCAATAATTACGTATGTGAACAGAAATGTATTTGACAGTAAAGATTCTTGATTCTTAGAAATGATGTCCAAGTGAAATATACGTCTCTTATCCATCTTATAATTACTGGTTGATAGTTTCTCTCCAGCAAGACCATCACTCTATCTCATAGAGCAGATGCCAAATATAAGGCGCTCCTAATGACAGCTTCTAAGATAACTTTTTGGAACTGAGGATTAAAGGCATAACACAAGAAATGAACTGTAAGAAAGCTTAAACTCATCACCATTATACTTGTTAGTACTAATGGAAGGATCATGAATGCTAAGTGCATTGCTTGGATTGCGCATTTAAATGTAAAAGATTGTGGTTCTATGTAGTGCTTGATTAGTAAGTACAATCTTTGGTGTGAAACGTTCTAAAAATGCAGCACAGAGCAAACTCAGCATGAATACAGCTGTTGTAAAACTATGTTAGTGAGTACATGATATCATGAAAAACTAGAACAAAACTGTCATGGTTTCAGATGTCGTGCCCACATGCAGATACGATCGGGAGACCAAACACAGTTTTAAGATGTTTATTTAGGAAAGTACAGTCAACAAGGATGAGGCTGCAAGTAGCCAGGGAGAGGCCTGAACGTCGAAGCGGGAGTGACTGCGAAGAGAGAGGGGAAAAGTGACTAAAGGGCTTGAACCAGGAATAATGCCAGAACGTGCGCTGCTTACCATTAGCTGGGCAGACCTGACCGGGGGGAGGAGGTGCCGAGGGAACTCTGAGCCTACCCTAGTTGGTGTTGGTGACTAGTGGCTGGAGGGCGGCAGATGGAGCTGGCGAGAGATCCGGAGCAAGCCTCGACTGGCTGGAGCGACAGACGGTTTAACCAGAGTACAGAGAGTTCAGGTGCATCAGTGGAATTCGGGAGGGGAACCTCAGGCCCGACTTGGTAATGCCAAGGGAGTATGAGGGGGAGAGCCAGAGCAGAATCTGAGCGAGGAATTCCACTGGTCTGATTCTTCAGACGGGTCTTCAAGACAGGTGAGTGCATCCAAGCACAAAACTGTGACAAAAACAGGAGAACCAGGATTAGTCAAAAGTAGTGATGTTACGTTATGTGCCGAGGCTTCGAGGCGTGTGTCGAGTAATGGAGGGGGCGTTTCCGTGAAGCGCATATCGAGGCTTGCTTCATTTAGGGGAGGAGCCGAAAACGATGACGTCCGAAGCCTCGCTGGCCGGCTGTACCACGTGACTGCTTCGGGAAGTGGTTCAGATGTTGGCGCGGCTTTGACAGCTTTAGAAACCCCACAGGCTCCATTCAAAATGTGGGTTGTTGTAGGCGAGTTGCTGTCAGTTGAGAGAGTGGATAGAGTTTTGATAGTTTGGATAGCAGAGTTTGGATAGTGGTTATTTAGTTTGAGACAGTTAGTTTGGTGTTTGGAGAGTTTAGGAGAGAGATAGATAGATAGGAGATCAGTGCTCTCAACTATCACGCATTGACCGTCACTGACTTCACACGGTCACACGCAAACATGGCATTTTTCGCGCATAAAAATCCCAACGCCCATCTGGGCAGCGGAAGATAAAAACTCCGCCTTCTGCTGAGATGTTTCAGCTTCTTTCACAGCTTGTGGCCATCAGTAATTCCTGCTGCAGTTCATGTTAACAGAGCAGCAGGAGGAGCGATCAGAGTTATGAATAATTTTAGTCTTAACCAGTGGTGAAAGTGAGCCGGTAAGGTCCTGTACTGCGTACGCAGGAGGGGAGGGGGGCGGGGGAAGAGAGCTGCTGCCAGATATTGCCTTCATTCAGAACCAGTGATGGCTGCACTCTGGATCATAAAACAGTTCTGCTAACCAGATGCAGTTTAAAACGCTACGTCTGGTTATAAGTTGTTTTTATTAATTCTGCATTTTTTAACTACATGCACCGTATTTCTGTGCCTCAGCGCTTCGGGGCGCTGCTGCCGTGCGCTTTTTTCAGGTGCGCAAAATTACGTTACTTGTAATTTGGGTGCGCGCTTTCATTTTAAAGAACTTGTAACATCAGGAGGCTGATCTCAGACCGGTCAGCTCCTATGATCACTGTATAGGAGCCATTTACAGTTTTTATTTATACATTTCCCCCTGTTTATCCCTCGCACGCAGCGCACCATCGGGTAAAATCCTCCCACCTCACCGCCCAGAGCACACTGAGGAGAGCAATAGAGATTTGTCTGGTCGACTGAGATGAGAAACCTGTTGCTGTGAAAGGTGATATAGGTTATAAACTGTTACTGTCTAGAATTGCATTGAGCTGAAAAGAGAGGAGACATCAGCAGCTGGATCGTGCGTAAAGACGCAGCGGGAACCTCTGTGTGCTTCAGTGTTGCTGCTGAGGGGAAACACTGCGGTCAAGTGAGCCCTCACTTGATTTTGTTGGTCTCGCAAACACTAAGGATTACGGCACAGACGGCTGAGACTACTTTTCAAAATAAAAGCAGCATGTTCGCGGTTTATCGACTACGTGTTTTCACACATATTTACATCATTTATGATATATTTATATTCATGCTTCATGTGTCATGTGTCATTTTTTTTCCATTATTCTGGCCTGCTGGTGAAAATGGAAATATATACTTTGGTCACACTCTTGAGCCTCAAACAAACAACTTATTTTTTCCAGGTGACTACCTTCACTTACAGATGACAGATGATCTCCAGAAGTCCATCTACATGATTTGTGATTTAAAAGTAAAAACATTTAAAAACCCTTACATTGATTCAAGTTAACCAGTTTTGACAATATTAAACCTCCTTATGTTGCTCAACAACTTACATCCAAATGTGATGTAGAATTGAAAAATAAGAGCCACTTATAATCAGTATATATTAACTAACTATTAACAAAGTTGCTGTAGCTCTAGCAACTAAACCGTAGATAATCAGTGGATGCAACCACTTCAGCATGGTAGTAGAACACCCCCAGATGTGGCTCAACAAGTTTCAGACAATTCTGATGTAGCATTTCAAAATAAGAGCCATTTGAAATTGCTATATATTAACCCATTATTACCAATGTTGCTGTAGCTCTAACAACTAAACCGTAGATAATCAGTGGATGCAACCACTTCAGCATGGTAGTAGAACACCCCCAGATGTGGCTCAACAAGTTTCAGACAATTCTGATGTGGCATTTCAAAATAAGAGCCATTTGAAATTGCTATATATTAACTAATTTAGACCAAAGTTGCTGTCACTCTAGCAACTAAACCGTAGATAATCAGTGGATGCAACCACTTCAGCATAACAGTAGAACACCCCCAGATGTGGCTCAACAAGTTTCAGACAATTCTGATGTGGCATTTCAAAATAAGAGCCATTTGAAATTGCTATATATTAACCCATTATTACCAAAGTTGTTGTAGCTCTAGCAACTAAACCGTAGATAATCAGTGGATGCAACCACTTCAGCATTACAGTAAAACAGCTCCAGATGTGGCTCAACAAGTTTCAGACAATTCTGATGTGGCATTTCAAAATAAGAGCCATTTGAAATTGCTATATATTAACTAATTTAGACCAAAGTTGCTGTCACTCTAGCAACTAAACCGTAGATAATCAGTGGATGCAACCACTTCAGCATAACAGTAGAACACCCCCAGATGTGGCTCAACAAGTTTCAGACAATTCTGATGTGGCATTTCAAAATAAGAGCTAATTGGAATTGCTATATATTAACTAATTTTTAACAAAGTTGCTGCCATTGCAGCAACTAAACCATAGATAATCAGTGGATGCAACCACTTCAGCATAACAGTAGAACACCCCAGATGTGGCTCAACAAGTTTCAGACAATTCTGATGTGGCATTTCAAAATAAGAGCCATTTGAAATTGCTATATATTAACCCATTATTACCAAAGTTGTTGTAGCTCTAGCAACTAAACCGTAGATAATCAGTGGATGCAACCACTTCGGCATGATAGTAGAACACCCCCAGATGTGGCTCAACAAGTTTCAGACAATTCTGATGTGGCATTTCAAAATAAGAGCCATTTGAAATTGCTATATATTAACTAATTTAGACCAAAGTTTCTGTCACTCTAGCAACTAAACCGTAGATAATCAGTGGATGCAACCACTTCGGCATGATAGTAGAACACCCCCAGATGTGGCTCAACAAGTTTCAGACAATTCTGATGTGGCATTTCAAAATAAGAGCCATTTGAAATTGCTATATATTAACTAATTTAGACCAAAGTTTCTGTCACTCTAGCAACTAAACCGTAGATAATCAGTGGATGCAACCACTTCAGCATGATAGTAGAACACCTCCAGATGTGGCTCAACAAGTTTCAGACAATTCTGATGTGGCATTTCAAAATAAGAGCCATTTGAAATTGCTATATATTAACTAATTTAGACCAAAGTTGCTGTCACTCTAGCAACTAAACCGTAGATAATCAGTGGATGCAACCACTTCGGCATGATAGTAGAACACCTCCAGATGTGGCTCAGAAAGTTTCAGACAATTCTGATGTGGCATTTCAAAATAAGAGCTAATTGGAATTGCTATATATTAACTAATTTTTAACAAAGTTGCTGCCATTGCAGCAACTAAACCGTAGATAATCAGTGGATGCAACCACTTCAGCATGGTAGTAGAACACCCCCAGATGTGGCTCAACAAGTTTCAGACAATTCTGATGTGGCATTTCAAAATAAGAGCCATTTGAAATTGCTATATATTAACTAATTTAGACCAAAGTTGCTGTCACTCTAGCAACTAAACCGTAGATAATCAGTGGATGCAACCACTTCAGCATAACAGTAGAACACCCCCAGATGTGGCTCAACAAGTTTCAGACAATTCTGATGTGGCATTTCAAAATAAGAGCCATTTGAAATTGCTATATATTAACCCATTATTACCAAAGTTGTTGTAGCTCTAGCAACTAAACCGTAGATAATCAGTGGATGCAACCACTTCAGCATTACAGTAAAACAGCTCCAGATGTGGCTCAACAAGTTTCAGACAATTCTGATGTGGCATTTCAAAATAAGAGCCATTTGAAATTGCTATATATTAACTAATTTAGACCAAAGTTGCTGTCACTCTAGCAACTAAACCGTAGATAATCAGTGGATGCAACCACTTCAGCATAACAGTAGAACACCCCCAGATGTGGCTCAACAAGTTTCAGACAATTCTGATGTGGCATTTCAAAATAAGAGCTAATTGGAATTGCTATATATTAACTAATTTTTAACAAAGTTGCTGCCATTGCAGCAACTAAACCATAGATAATCAGTGGATGCAACCACTTCAGCATAACAGTAGAACACCCCCAGATGTGGCTCAACAAGTTTCAGACAATTCTGATGTGGCATTTCAAAATAAGAGCCATTTGAAATTGCTATATATTAACCCATTATTACCAAAGTTGTTGTAGCTCTAGCAACTAAACCGTAGATAATCAGTGGATGCAACCACTTCGGCATGATAGTAGAACACCCCCAGATGTGGCTCAACAAGTTTCAGACAATTCTGATGTGGCATTTCAAAATAAGAGCCATTTGAAATTGCTATATATTAACTAATTTAGACCAAAGTTTCTGTCACTCTAGCAACTAAACCGTAGATAATCAGTGGATGCAACCACTTCGGCATGATAGTAGAACACCCCCAGATGTGGCTCAACAAGTTTCAGACAATTCTGATGTGGCATTTCAAAATAAGAGCCATTTGAAATTGCTATATATTAACTAATTTAGACCAAAGTTTCTGTCACTCTAGCAACTAAACCGTAGATAATCAGTGGATGCAACCACTTCAGCATGATAGTAGAACACCTCCAGATGTGGCTCAACAAGTTTCAGACAATTCTGATGTGGCATTTCAAAATAAGAGCCATTTGAAATTGCTATATATTAACTAATTTAGACCAAAGTTGCTGTCACTCTAGCAACTAAACCGTAGATAATCAGTGGATGCAACCACTTCAGCATAACAGTAGAACACCCCCAGATGTGGCTCAACAAGTTTCAGACAATTCTGATGTGGCATTTCAAAATAAGAGCCATTTGAAATTGCTATATATTAACCCATTATTACCAAAGTTGTTGTAGCTCTAGCAACTAAACCGTAGATAATCAGTTGATGCAAACACTTCAGAATGGTAGTAGAACACCTCCAGATGTGGCTCAATAAGTTTCAGTCAATTCTGATGTAGCATTTCAAAATAAGAGCCATTTGAAATTGCTATATATTAACTAACTATTAACAAAGTTGCTGTAGCTCTAGCAACTAAACCGTAGATAATCAGTGGATGCAACCACTTCAGCATGACAGTAGAACACCTCCAGATGTGGCTCAACAAGTTTCAGACAATTCTGATGTGGCATTTCAAAATAAGAGCCATTAGAAATCTCTACATATTAAGTAATTTTCACCTAAGTTGCTGTAGCTCTAGCAACTAAACCTTAGATAATCAGTGGATACAACCACTTCAGCATACCAGTAGAACACCCCCAGATGTGGCTCAATAATTTTCAGACAATTCTGATGTGGCATTTCAAAATAAGAGCTAATTGGAATTGCTATATATTAACTAATTTTTAACAAAGTTGCTGCCATTGCAGCAACTAAACCATAGATAATCAGTGGATGCAACCACTTCAGCATAACAGTACAGTGTTTCCCGCAGGAATTTGGTTATGCGAGGCGGGGGGTTGTTGGACGACACGTTGCCCGCGGACCGACTCGCGGAGGGGGGGGGGGGGGGTGACGACGACACGTTGTCCGCGGACCGACTCGCGGAGCGGGGGGTATCCATGTGTTTTTTCCCTGCCATTCACGCACGCGCGAAAGCAACAACAACAAACCGCGTGTTAACGTCACTTTTTTTTTTTTTTTTTTGGGAATGTTGGCGAGGCGGTAGCGTGAGTTTGGCGAGGCGGCCGCCTCGCCAAGATAGCGCTGCGGGAAACCCTGCAGTAGAACACCCCCAGATGTGGCTCAACAAGTTTCAGACAATTCTGATGTGGCATTTCAAAATAAGAGCCATTTGAAATTGCTATATATTAACCCATTATTACCAAAGTTGTTGTAGCTCTAGCAACTAAACCGTAGATAATCAGTGGATGCAACCACTTCGGCATGATAGTAGAACACCCCCAGATGTGGCTCAACAAGTTTCAGACAATTCTGATGTGGCATTTCAAAATAAGAGCCATTTGAAATTGCTATATATTAACTAATTTAGACCAAAGTTTCTGTCACTCTAGCAACTAAACCGTAGATAATCAGTGGATGCAACCACTTCGGCATGATAGTAGAACACCCCCAGATGTGGCTCAACAAGTTTCAGACAATTCTGATGTGGCATTTCAAAATAAGAGCCATTTGAAATTGCTATATATTAACTAATTTAGACCAAAGTTTCTGTCACTCTAGCAACTAAACCGTAGATAATCAGTGGATGCAACCACTTCAGCATGATAGTAGAACACCTCCAGATGTGGCTCAGAAAGTTTCAGACAATTCTGATGTGGCATTTCAAAATAAGAGCTAATTGGAATTGCTATATATTAACTAATTTTTAACAAAGTTGCTGTCACTCTAGCAACTAAACCGTAGATAATCAGTGGATGCAACCACTTCAGCATGATAGTAGAACACCTCCAGATGTGGCTCAACAAGTTTCAGACAATTCTGATGTGGCATTTCAAAATAAGAGCTAATTGGAATTGCTATATATTAACTAATTTTTAACAAAGTTGCTGCCATTGCAGCAACTAAACCGTAGATAATCAGTGGATGCAACCACTTCAGCATAACAGTAGAACACCCCCAGATGTGGCTCAACAAGTTTCAGACAATTCTGATGTGGCATTTCAAAATAAGAGCCATTTGAAATTGCTATATTATCTAATTTAGACCAAAGTTGCTGTCACTCTAGCAACTAAACCGTAGATAATCAGTGGATGCAACCACTTCAGCATAACAATAGAACACCCCCAGATGTGGCTCAACAAGTTTCAGTCAATTCTGATGTAGCATTTCAAAATAAGAGCCATTTGAAATTGCTATATATTAACTAACTATTAACAAAGTCGCTGTAGCTTTAGCAACTAAACCGTAGATAATCATTGGATGCAACCACTTCAGCATGATAGTAGAACACCTCTAGATGTGGCTCAGAAAGTTTCAGACAATTCTGATGTGGCATTTCAAAATAAGAGCCATTTGAAATTGCTGTATATTAACTAATTTAGACCAAAGTTGCTGTCACTCTAGCAACTAAACCGTAGATAATCAGTGGATGCAACCACTTCAGCATGACAGTAGAACAACTCCAGATGTGGCTCAACACGTTTCAGAGAATTCTGATGTAGCATTTCAAAATAAGAGCCATTTGAAATTGCTATATATTATCTAATTTAGACCAAAGTTGTTGTAGCTCTAGCAACTAAACCGTAGATAATCAGTGGATGCAACCACTTCAGCATGGTAGTAGAACACCTCCAGATGTGGCTCAACACGTTTCAGACAATTCTGATGTGGAATTTCAAAATAAGAGCCATTCTAAATCTCTATATATAAAGTGATTTTGACCAAAGTTGCTGTCATCATTTAGTCACTCTGAACCAAGTTGTTGTGGAGGTTGCTACTTTTGTGTACGTTTTCAGAGAAAATTTTAACATAAAAGCTATCATTGAGCTTCGCTCTGGGTTGGTCAGCAGCACATTACCCCCACTATACACAGTTTTGGTACAGAGTTTTTGCCTCAGCAACCAGCCTGGCGCCTGCCGCTTGGACTGCTGGTACCTATCAGCTGCTTCCAGAGTCCCACAGGCCAGAAAGCCAGACAGGACTCCTTCAGCTTGACAGCTTTCCTCATCACCGGTGTACACCAGAGAGGCCCACTGAGTGGGGCCCCGGTGACCTGCGACTGGGCGATGGAACATTGCGTTCATTTGTTTCATTCATCATAAGGGGTCTTTGGGCTGCTCTTTGTCTGGTCCTTCATCTAGGACCTGTCTGCCTTGGGTGACCCTACTAGGGTCATGAAGCCCCTGACAGCATAGCTCCTAGGGTCATTGGGACACTCAAACCCCTCCACCAGTGATAAAGTGGCAGTCCAGGGGAGGGGTAGTGCAATACAGTTACTCTTAATAACAAAAGTAATAGTTGTCATGGTTTAGTTTTGGTCTGACTTTGTTCCCTGTTATTTTCCAGTTCCTCCTCCTCTCACTCAGCTCACCTTCCACTCCCTCAGCAAACAGTCACACCTGCTAGACATTAATTAGTCAGAACTCACTCCACCTGCCAATCTACCCACATAAGCCTCCCTCAGTCTTCTCTTCCCCGTCGGTTCGTCATCATTCTCCACGTCTGTCAGCCTACTTTGCTCCCTGTTTAGTTGCTGGAGTTCCTGCCACTTCTGTGTCTCAAGTGAAGCCTCTGCTAGCTGCTGGATTTCAGGCTACCTCTCTGCTTTAAGTAAGGCCTCTGCTAACTGGACTGCCTGCTACCCCTGTGCCCCAGGTTTGCTCTCTGCTCTGTTGCTGGACTGTCTGCTACCCCTGTGCTCCAGCAGCCCTACATCTCAAGAACTCTCTCTGGTCCTCCAGACTAATCACGACAATAGTGGTTGCCACAAAAGATAACTTACCCGAAAAAACAAAATATTTTATGTTCATAAGGTAAAATAACAGTAAACATTTGTATACTACAGATTGTTACAGTAGATTGCAGATTGTTCCTTCTGTCACGCTTGGCCCCAATAGGGACAAGTGTGACAGAAGATGGATAGATGGATGGATCCACTGACCCCGCTCTGAAAGTTTATGTGGCCTAACACTTCGTGGCGGAGTTGCTGTCATTGCCAAACGCTTTAATTTTGTTGTGATGCAGTTGACTGAAGAATATTTCGGAGTGAGGACATTTCATGACTGGATTTGTTGCCCAGGTAGCATCCTATCACAGTTCCACGCTGGAATTCACTGAGCTTCTGAGAGCGACCCAGTCTTTCACAAATGATTGTGAAAACAGTCTGTGTGCTTAGATGCTTGATTTCACACAACTGTGGCTATGGAAGTGATTGGAAAACCTGATTCCAATAATCTGGACGGGTGAGCAAATATTTTTGGCAATATAGTGTATGGCCAATGCACTTAAGGTTTTAACAGTCTTTTATTTTGAAATTCCACATCAAATCTTAATGAGCTTTGTTGAGCCACATCTGGAGGTGTTGTACTGTCCTGCTAAAGTGGCTGCATCAATTGATTATCTACTATTTAGTTGCTAGAGCTACAGCAACTTAGGTGAAAATTACTTAATATGTAGAGATTTCTAATGGCTCTTATTTTGAAATGCCACATCAGAATTGTCTGAAAATTATTGAGCCACATCTGGGGGTGTTCTACTGGTATGCTGAAGTGGTTGTATCCACTGATTATCTAAGGTTTAGTTGCTAGAGCTACAGCAACTTAGGTGAAAATTACTTAATATGTAGAGATTTCTAATGGCTCTTATTTTGAAATGCCACATCAGAATTGTCTGAAACTTGTTGAGCCACATCTGGAGGTGTTCTACTGTCATGCTGAAGTGGTTGCATCCACTGATTATCTACGGTTTAGTTGCTAGAGCTACAGCAACTTTGTTAATAGTTAGTTAATATATAGCAATTTCAAATGGCTCTTATTTTGAAATGCTACATCAGAATTGACTGAAACTTATTGAGCCACATCTGGAGGTGTTCTACTACCATTCTGAAGTCTTTGCATCAACTGATTATCTACGGTTTAGTTGCTAGAGCTACAACAACTTTGGTAATAATGGGTTAATATATAGCAATTTCAAATGGCTCTTATTTTGAAATGCCACATCAGAATTGTCTGAAACTTGTTGAGCCACATCTGGGGGTGTTCTACTGTTATGCTGAAGTGGTTGCATCCACTGATTATCTACGGTTTAGTTGCTAGAGTGACAGCAACTTTGGTCTAAATTAGTTAATATATAGCAATTTCAAATGGCTCTTATTTTGAAATGCCACATCAGAATTGTCTGAAACTTATTGAGCCACATCTGGGGGTGTTCTACTGTCATGCTGAAGTGGTTGCATCAACTGATTATCTACGGTTTAGTTGCTAGAGCTACAGCAACTTTGGTAATAATGGGTTAATATATAGCAATTTCAAATGGCTCTTATTTTGAAATGCCACATCAGAATTGACTGAAACTTATTGAGCCACATCTGGAGGTGGTCTACTGTCATGCTGAAGTGGTTGCATCCACTGATTATCTACGGTTTAGTTGCTGCAATGGCAGCAACTTTGTTAAAAATTAGTTAATATATAGCAATTCCAATTAGCTCTTATTTTGAAATGCCACATCAGAATTGTCTGAAACTTTCTGAGCCACATCTGGAGGTGTTCTACTATCATGCCGAAGTGGTTGCATCCACTGATTATCTACGGTTTAGTTGCTAGAGTGACAGCAACTTTGGTCTAAATTAGTTAATATATAGCAATTTCAAATGGCTCTTATTTTGAAATGCCACATCAGAATTGTCTGAAACTTGTTGAGCCACATCTGGAGGTGTTCTACTATCATGCTGAAGTGGTTGCATCCACTGATTATCTACGGTTTAGTTGCTAGAGTGACAGAAACTTTGGTCTAAATTAGTTAATATATAGCAATTTCAAATGGCTCTTATTTTGAAATGCCACATCAGAATTGTCTGAAACTTGTTGAGCCACATCTGGGGGTGTTCTACTATCATGCCGAAGTGGTTGCATCCACTGATTATCTACGGTTTAGTTGCTAGAGTGACAGAAACTTTGGTCTAAATTAGTTAATATATAGCAATTTCAAATGGCTCTTATTTTGAAATGCCACATCAGAATTGTCTGAAACTTGTTGAGCCACATCTGGGGGTGTTCTACTATCATGCCGAAGTGGTTGCATCCACTGATTATCTACGGTTTAGTTGCTAGAGCTACAACAACTTTGGTAATAATGGGTTAATATATAGCAATTTCAAATGGCTCTTATTTTGAAATGCCACATCAGAATTGTCTGAAACTTGTTGAGCCACATCTGGGGGTGTTCTACTGTTATGCTGAAGTGGTTGCATCCACTGATTATCTATGGTTTAGTTGCTGCAATGGCAGCAACTTTGTTAAAAATTAGTTAATATATAGCAATTCCAATTAGCTCTTATTTTGAAATGCCACATCAGAATTGTCTGAAACTTGTTGAGCCACATCTGGGGGTGTTCTACTGTTATGCTGAAGTGGTTGCATCCACTGATTATCTACGGTTTAGTTGCTAGAGTGACAGCAACTTTGGTCTAAATTAGTTAATATATAGCAATTTCAAATGGCTCTTATTTTGAAATGCCACATCAGAATTGACTGAAACTTACTGAGCCACATCTGGAGGTGTTCTGTACTACCATGCTGAACACCTCCAGTGTTCAGCATGGTAGTATAAAACAGCAAAAATGTAGTCAATCTAGAGATTTTTAAATGCCTTTATTTTTAAAACACAAATGATGTAGATGCAGTTTGATGAATAAGTTCTGAAGAACATCATCTGCCATCTGTAAGTAAAAGTCGTCAGCTGTAAAAAAAAAAAAAACAGTGTTTTGAGAGTTTTTTAGGCTAAAGAGTGTCACATAAAGTATTGCATTAAGCATGGAAACATTTTTAATATATGTAAATATGTGTGGAAACACGTGGTCGATACACCGCGAACATACTGCTTTTATTTTGAAAAGTAGTCTCAGCCGCCTCTGCCGTAATCCTTAGTCTTTGCGAGACCAACAAAATCAAGTGAGGGCTCACTTGACCGCAGTGGGGAAACTGTGGGACCGTATAGTACTGGGCTAATCATCGGTCACAGTACCCCAATCTGTACATACTTGCACTTATTTATTTATGCACCCCGGCATCATCTGTGCCAAGTGAGCGTGTCTTTTCAAAGGTTGGAGAAGTAGTATCAAAAAAGAGAAATCATTTGAAACCAAAAACTGTGGAGAAATTGTTGTTTCTTAATAAAAATGCATGAAAGTTACACAAGCATTAGCCTATTCATTACCCCCTGCCTAGTTCCACAAGCACTTTCATTGTCCTCTGCCTGATTAAGCCCATGCCATTTTTCTAGAGTCACAGAAAAACATTATTACACAACATGCCATATCATGTCACTACTATTTTGGGAATAATTACACACAGACAATACATTCAAACAATGTTTTATTATACACATGTGTATACAAAATTTATGTAGACAAATTATTTCGTCCTACACCTTTTGTGAAGTCATTCCCAAGAGTCATAGACAAAAATTCAATGCATCACACGTGTTAAGATCCAGCTGGCTGTGATTATACACCTGGCCAGTAGGTGGTTTCGTGTGCACATGAAGCATCAAGAAATGAACCCTTTCTCGAACCAATTGGCTCAAGTGGTTCAATGCCTCATGAGGCTTCATCTCACCATCACTAGTCAAAAGGTTGGACGAAAAAACTCACGAACAGGTTCCAGGAGCTTGGTCAGAGGCCACGTCGTGCCACGACTGGTTTAAGGCTCTGGTGTCTTCCATCTGTTAGAGATCTGCTTAAGAAGCCAGAGGAAGCCGCTTCCAATGAGCCACAGGTGTGGGCCACGCCCCCCAGCCAACTAGAACCACCTGTGGAGCAGAGTAGAGCAGGACAACACAGAGAACCCTGACAAAAACGGTATAAGGTTGTGGAAAGCCTTAAAGCAGGGTTAAGATATACACATTGCACCTAAATTACTGGGCCAAGCAAGGGCAGCATTGATCAGAAAAATGTCCCCGGTAACTCTAGGGGAGCTGTATAGATCCAAAGCTCATGTGGGAGAACAACACAACCATTACTTATGAACTAAAAAAACTGTCTTCTTGAAAGAGTGATAAGAACAAGACATTGTTGAAAGAAAGCAGCAAAGTTCAGTTAAAGGTTTTCCAGGAGTGATGGATGTGACAACCATGCGACAGAGGGTGCACTGGTCAGTTAAGTCAAAAATGAACCCGTTTCACCGTCATGCAAAATAATATATGGTTAGCTACCTGTCTACGAAACAATTGCTACACGGTGACAACATTACGCTTGTGGGATTATTTTTTTTTGGCAATAAAAGGGAAGCTTTCCTCATTTGGAGGGAACTTGGATGGAGCTAAGGTAAAATTATTTATATATGAATAAATTAAAAACTACAAGAATAAAAAACAAAACAAAAAAACTGTGACGCAAAAGACTTGAGACTGTGCTAAAAGTTCACTTTCCAGCAGGAATTCCTTAACATACAGCTAGAGCTTTGATGGTAATATTTATATAATCCCATAGAATCTGTGGTAAGAAAAAATGTATGCATATACCATTCATCCAATCAGACAACATTTTACTCAGAAAAATGGGCAAAATATTTGTGGTATAAGTCTTCATGCCCGCCGACAGGGGGGGACAAACGGGTCAGTTGTCCCGGCCCCAGGACAGAGGGGGGGCCCAAAACTGACCATTAAAATGGTGCGCGCACTAACTGCAGCAGCAGTCTGTGTCACGGCACTTTGCTACTCCCCCTCCCCTCTTGTACATGGCTCAGCAGCGCCAGTCAATCAGCACACAGGCTCAGTGGCACCAGCCAATCAGCTCTCTCTTCACTCAACACACAAACAACCGCGCTGCTGCTGGTCAGACTCGGAGAGAGAGAGACTATGGAGTTAGTTTCCTGCCAAAACGCTGTACACAAAAAAATGTGTTGCACACAAATAAAACTTGTTTTGCAAACTGTCTTCAAACGTTACATACATATAAACTTGTTTTACAAACTGTCCCCAAATGTTGCACTCAAAATATCATCTATAAATTGTCTCCGAGTACAAAACGGTCTCTGCTCACACAAAGCCTCTGCTCGACTACGAAACATTTCCACAGTTTCAAAACTTTCCCGGTAAAAAATTAATAGCTAACTATGCAGATAGAACATGTAAGATATCAGTTAAAGGCACTTTTTAGTTTTATCTTTGATTTAAAAATGCTGTGTAAAGGACGTTTGAAAAATAACGTATTTAAACCATGATCTGATCTTTAACTCTCCTTTCAGAATTGAACGTCTTTGGAGAGACGTGTGGTGTGCAGGAACTAACATATACTACAATGTGCTGCACTCAGGAGCGGACAACAGTTTGCTTGACCTATCAAACATGTTAAATAACTTCTGTTATCACTATTTATTTGTCCCAAGACTACAAGCAAGTTTTGACACCATCAGCAGTGGCTGGGATAATCATTCACTCAGAACTGAAGGGAATCTAACACATCCAGCATGCTGTGGTAGAACCAGAAATCACAGCGGTAAGATGGATTTTTTTTGTGCTTGCTATTATAAAGTTTTTCACATTAATGCGGATATTTCAAACCAGAAAGGAATTTATCTGACCACTCCAATACAACAAAGCATTGAGTACATCAGAGAGGTGGCGTTGAAATTGGTTTCTTTGAAATGTGTTTATTCTGGTCCTTCAACATAATTAATGGTTTTTGGGGTATTTTTTTCAATCCTTAGCTCCATGAATTAAATTATATTCAGTAAATTGTAGCAACAGAATTATGGCCTCTTTTTTATTCTCTATATATCTCTATCTTTCTTGCAGGGACTCTGTCTGCCTCATATTGACTGGGACGACAGTGGACTGCTTGATTACCCACACTATGGGGTCACTATTCCTGAAACTGGCAATGTATTGAGCCCCGAACAACTGATAGCACTGAAGGCAGCCATAGATGCACTGAGGGCAGCCGTAGATCCTCTGGGACATTCTGAATCACATGGCTCAGATATATATGTTGCTACTGTCCAGTATGTCCAACAATTTACAAGTTTAATCTTATTGTGATTACCATTATTGCAAAAGGTTTTCAAGTAGTAAAATCCAGCCAGGAAAATGTAACTAAGTTAGTGTATTCACTGAATAAAAATGTAGAACTGCTGGGATTGTGATGGTATATATATAAGGTACTGTATAAACCTTTTAAAGGAGAAGTCCGGTCAAAATCAGAATTCAAACTGCTGAAAGTACTTTAAATATAAAACTACTACATACTGTGCAAAAAATTATACGTTTTTTTAATTAAGAATAATTCTCATTTAATCATGTTTATGTGGAGGAATCCATCTTGGTCAAGAATAGTACTGTCACCTCCCATTTTTTGACGTCACTCGGCGGACCCGCTGTTGAGCAAGTTTCAACGCTCTGCTTGTCACGGCGCACTATTTTCCAAGATGGCGACTGGTGCTCTGTACGAAGCAGAGAGTGATGAAGTATTTAGTGACAGTGATGAGAGTTCCGTGGAGTCATCATCATCTGATAGCGATATGGATGTTTTAGAAGAGTTTCTTGACAGAAACCGGACTTTTGACGGAGTCCAGCGTACCTATTTCCATTGCAAACTCAGTCGGGTCCTACAGTATATATATATACACGTGTGTGTGTGTGTGTGTGTGCGCGCGCGCTCCGCGCAGCACGGCTTTGCCGGCGCTGCAGCAGAGCGCGCGCACACACACACAAGCGGAGGAGAGATCACGCTGAAGTGACTTAAGTTATATATTTGCCCCCTAGTAAATAGGGCAGGTGGTCATTATTGTATAAATAATAAAATATAAAAGCATTTCAGCACATGCTGGGCGGAGCACGGCTTTGCCATCGCTACAGCAGAGCGCACGCACACACACACACACACAGACACACACACACACACACACAGCGGATGCTGGGGCGGAGGGATACCATGTGGTATCCCTCCGCCCCTCTGGTCGGTAACCATCCCCGTAACTTCTAAATTAAAAATTTAAAAATAACTTACTGAAAATCCTCGCCCTCATGTCATGTTCAAAACATTCTTCTTCGAGATGGTCACTGCATATGATGTGTTTTCTCTCTGGCCAGAAGTTAGATGGCAAATCCGCTCTTCAAGTTGGCAATCCAGCGCCGAGCCCGGTGGCTCATGAATCGGGAAGTTGAAATAAGCTATGTTTTTTCCACTTTTACCAGTTGTGTTGGAACATCCGATGGCCATGCACGTGGGCATTGTTGCTTCAGCAATAGCTCTTGGGAATGTCAGCGGTGAAGTCCTCTGGAAATCCGAAATAATTATTGATGATCGCAGCTGTGTAGAACGGCTCCTATTGACTTTGCATGGAAAGCGGAGAGAAATGCTGTCGCCGCTTCCGCTTTTCTACGTCGCAGGATGTGATGTCAAACGCCCCTTACTGCCCAAATATGGGCAGTAATGTCAGCCCCCATACACAGTGATTCAGACGACAATTTATGTTTTTATTTTCTTATTGATTAAAGATAAGTTCATTAAATAACCACGAACGTATTAGTTTTAGTTATAGCTAATGATACCCTGATTTTTCCTTGTTGACCGGACTTCCCCTTTAAAAATGCTGAGGTTATTAAAAAAAGGGGCACATGGGGCTGTTACTAAAACTGAGGATGCAAACATTGTGGGACAATTAAACAGTCCTTTATTTTCTACATTGTATAATAATCATTGCTTTGATAAAGTCTTAATTTCCAATTCTTACCAATATTAATCAAAGTGAATACAGAAGGATTGCTTTTATTGTTCAAATTAAGACTGAAAGAACTCCATTAATTCTCCAGGTTTTTCCCAGTAAACAATCCATGTATTACCATAAAACGGGCTGTATAAAAAAAAACTGGCTGATGAAAAGGATGAAGACAAAAACAGGACTGTGAAAAACAATATCTGCATGTAAGTCTGTAAGGAAATTTAGAACAATGTCAAACCTGGCCTTTTTTTAACCTTTGTGTTCAGCCTAAACGGCTCCACTAAGTGCTGCACGACATGAACGACATGCTGCAACAGGTAATGATCAAAGTAGTTAATACCGGGAACTAAAAGGGTTACATATTAAGATTATTTTTAAACAAGCCCAAATCCTGTGTAGATTCCATCAAATCTTCAATTGTCCAAAGTCTTGGTAATGTGATTGAAGCCTGAGTGTTCAAAACCAATAAACTTTTCAAGTAAATAGCTGCCCATGTGGCCATTTCCAGCTGTGGTTTTTGCCATGGCCAAACCATTTTTATTAAGTGCACAACACATATTTGCAATTTGGCACACATGACGTCATTTTTACTTTGAAGAAATTAAGGAGTTAGAAAGGTAGTGAGATATAATCTAGATCTGCTGTTATATACTTTATTGTAACATTCATATTCGTGTTTGAAAACTTAAATAATTTTTAATGAATTTCCCAACCAATTTTCATATAATCAATATCCACTTGTTGCAATTATTTTAAATTCCTTAAGAATCCATTTTGCACATAAGCATTCATGCATTCTGTCTGCTAAGCATCCAACCAAAGTTTGGCTGACTGGACAAATAGAAGTGTTATTGGTTTGACAGTTTTAGGATAAATTACCAAATCCAAACACCAATTTAGGTTTACACCAATAAGAACAATAGACAGTCATTTAAATACAACATAAAAACCACATTATAATCTGTTAACAATGCATTTATCTGGGTTCTGTGGTATATTGTAAAATGTTTAATAACATTGTCCTGTTGGGGGCGCTATGATCCAATGTGTTGTGGGGATGTTTTGGAGCGGAGGTGAAAGAGAAGAATAAAATGGAGTTGATGTTCGGAACACCGTTGAACGACTCACGCGTATATGTTATAAAGAACACAACAGGTTCCACTCTGGTACTATTTATTTGACATAGCACAGTAAAGGGAGAAGCCAACCACAGGGGCTGCATTACAATGCAAAAGTTGTTTTAGTATGGCGTTCAACCAAAGGCTAGCTTTCATGTTATTTGCTCTGAAAAGCAGTACCTTTAACTGAAATCATACATGTTCTATCTGCATAGTTAGCTATTAATTTTTCACTGGGAACGTTTTGAAACTCACCTGAGGGATGCTGTTAGCTGTGATATCACGTCTGTCTTCCTCAGCCAAACCGGCGCATTTCAGTTTTTTTTGAGTGCGCCCCCTGCTGTTGGGAAGTCTGAACAACAACTCTTAATGAATCACGTGACTTTTGGCAGAAATTTGCCGCAGAGGTGTGGAAATGTTTCGTAGTCGAGCAGAGATTGTTTTGTGCGAGCAGAGACCTTTTTGTACTCGGGGACAATTTATAGATGATATTTTGAGTGCAACGTTTGAAGACAGTTTGTAAAAAAAAGTTTTATTTGTGTGCAACACATTTTTTTGTGTGCAAAACAAGTTTTATTTGTGTGCAACACATTTTTTTGTGTACAACGTTTTGTCAGGAAAAAAGAGACCGCAGAGCGGAAAAACATGAAGAGGGACAGTAGCGCCGTTTGGCTCTATTTTAGTACCATAAATGAAATCAAGCTGGAAGTTTTCTAAAAAGCCAGTTAAATTCAGTGTAAACAAAAACAAATTTATATAAGCACGTGAAAAACCATGAGCAAGAAAACGTTGAGCGACAGAAACGGAGAGAGGAGACGAAACTTCTCTCATTGCCCCGACAGACCCAGACCCACAGACTGACGTCACTGACTGAGGCGTTTCAGTCCTCCAGAGAACATCCAGGTAGATCAGAGTGGTCATCTTCAGCAGCAGTTCATGTTAACTTTCAAAGTAGATATTATCTATCATATGTTACTGGAGCCCACACAGAAAATGTAATTAAGACCTTGAAAGAACCCAGTACATATATCCTATTAAAAAGTGTTATTTAAGATAAGATAACATTAGCTAATCCTTTATTTATCCCACGACGGGGGAATTTATAGGATTAAAGCAACAGGCAGGTGCACACAACACAGACATTACATAAGGATTAAAAGATATAAGAGGTGGATTAGGAAAACAAACACTGAACATAACATTATTATTATTATTATTTAATTGTAATAATAAAATAAAAATCACAAAATCCGAAAGGTCGAAAACCGATCGATATCGCCGATACTCACCCTGTATTTACTTTGGATCGGATCGATTAACAGTGTTGGTACTGCACTGCTTCCCCCTCCTTTATAGTGGGGGTCACTGCATGAAAAGTGAGATTTTCGTCCCCGTAAACTACCGCAGATCTCCCTCATTTTCGGCAATTGACGACAATGTGCAACCCGCGCTTGTCGCCGTTTGTCAGTTCCACAAATTGTCGGAACCGGACAATGACGTATGTGGAGAGCGATCAGCTGTACTAATGGCCCTAATTAGCATATGAATGCAGCGAACCCGCGCGGTTGGCCAGGTCTGACTTGAATAACCTACTCAGTATTGGATCAAACCACTATTTCAAACAAGTAAAATCGCTCCTGATTGGCAGCAAAACCACACGTGGCCAGGCCAGGCTTGAATGTTCTTACTGAGTATTGGATGAAACCATTATTTTCAAACAAGTAAAATCACTCGTGATTGGTTGGCATATTATATATATATATATATATATATATATATATATATATATATATATATATATATATATATATATATTCTTCATATGCTGTATATTCATGTTATCCTATGTAGGCTACTACACTATTATTAGGCTACCATCAAGGACATGAATGAATTTATACAGGAAATGAACATTTGCCAGGAAGATGTTTATGCAAAGAAAGAGCTTTATTAAAACAAACACAACTATATACAACGCAAGGATCTGCCCACACATGGGTATCCAAAAACTACAACTCCGTGAACTGTCCATTTGCCTCCTCGGGGTTATAGGTAACTGGCGGCGTTCTTTCCGAGGCAGGTCTGTTGTCCGTTGTGCAGCCTGCTGTGCGTGACTCTGTACTTCGGCGTCGCCTCTAACCGGGACTGCAGCTTCACACAGAGTTCAGAGAGATCCGGCCTACGAAATGACGGCGGCCGTACAATCCATCCAGAGACCCCGCCAACGACGCCATCTTCTTCGTCAGACATGAGGTCTACGGTGGCGGACTTCCAGAGTTCCACTTCCTCATCCGCTAGCACGCTCTGCCTCGATTCCAGCAGCTGTAAAAAAACAAAACAATGAATCAGTACTGTGCGATGGGATGCACTGCGTATGGACACAACACATCTATCAATGCACCTGAAAAAAAGTCACCAAATAAAGTCTTACCTTCTTTCTTCTCGCTCGACTCCGAGCTGAACCGCAGCTTCCGCCCGCAATGAGTTTTCTGGCTGCGTACCGTCCTGCGTACCGTCTCATAATAGTTCTTACAGGCGGCTGGAAAACAATTAAATGAGAGTGGTATGAATAAAAATCAAACGCAAGTCACAGTAACATTAAAAGAGGAAGGAGAAACAGTAAAAACAAGTCACTTACACACAATTTCGTCTTTATCAACATTGTGTAAATCTGGACTTGCAGATATTGCTCCGAGCAAATAGGAGGTCACCGCCTTGCTCCGGTTCATAGCGCCTGCAATTTGTCTCCGAGTTGTGAAGACGGCGTACTGCTTCCTGTAACAAAAAAATACACTTTAATAAAGCTAGTTCTTTTGAAGGCTACTAGGCTATTCTTAGCATTGGTTTTAGGATAGGCTACTTTTAGCTTAGCTAGCATTCATCGAACATATTCTTACCGCAAGTTTGGGATTGATCCGTCTTCTCTTCTTGGAGTAAGTCTCTCCCGCACAGTTGTTCGACTGCAGAGCCGCCAACTTGTCCTCTATTGACAGC
Source organism: Fundulus diaphanus (assembly GCA_037039145.1). Lineage (NCBI taxonomy): Eukaryota > Metazoa > Chordata > Actinopteri > Cyprinodontiformes > Fundulidae > Fundulus > Fundulus diaphanus. The sequence continues at coordinate 43,988,821 of CM073122.1, forward strand.
AACCTGGAGTTTACCGAATTCTGCAGTTGAGTGAACCGCTCATTCATATCGGCAGTATGTTGTACGAGACAGTCTTCTTCTTCTTCTATTGTGTTTTCTGGCAGTTTACATACTGTGTGCATTACCGCCATCAACTGGACGGAGATGTAATTTAGAAATATATTTTCCTATATATGTTTATATCTTAATGAAACTAGATGATATCTTTACTTACACACTCACACACACATACATACACACTAAATCCTCCGAGCTAATTCTGTATCTTTTAAATATTTAATAAGTGCTTTAATTATTTTATCTGATTGATGTTTCCCTAATCTTTCCCTAAGCCATCTTTACTGAATTCCCCAATACCCTTTCCAGTTCTTTCCTCTCTTTAATATATTTCCTACAATAAATCAAAACATGTTCTACTCCTTCGATTTCTCCACAATAAGAACAATTACCTGTTGGATGTTTCCCTATTATTTTTAAACCAGTATTTAAACTAGTATGCCCTATCCTCAACCTGTTTATCCATATTTCCTCTCTTCTATTCAGTATACTATTATATCTTATGATAATATCTTTTTGTATTTTATATAAATGTCTTCCTTTTTCTTCTAAATTCCATCTCTCCTGCCATATATTATTTATTTTATCTTTAATAATTACTTTTATTTCTGTTCTACTTAGTGGGACATCATATTCAATTTGTCTTGCCTTAACTGCTTCTTTAGCTAACTTATCTACTTTTTCATTACCTAAAATTCCTTTATGTGCTGGAACCCATGTGAATTGAATACTGTTGCTGTATACCATATATTAAATAACTGACTTCATCTAAAAGATCTTGACGGCTTTCAGATTTTCCACTTTTAAAACTAGTCAGGCAAGACAATTAATCTGAACAGATAACTACATTTCTAGGATTCACCTCCAGCACCCATTGTAATGCCAAAATAATTGCCAACATCTCTGCTGAAAAAATTGATAAATTATCTGTTGTCCTTCTTTTTATAGAAATATTTTCTTTCGGAATATATACTGCTACTCCTGTTTTACCATTTTCCTCTTTTGACGCATCTGTATATATTTGTGTCACATTTCATACCTTATATCTAAATACTGCTGAATAATAATAATTATTTGTTTTTCTTCTAATAATCCCAAATCAGTGGCCACCTCCCTAAAAACCCATGGTGGAGTATCTGGGAAAGGTACAGTGGGACTTATTTTTAGTTCATTAAACCCCATTTCATTTACTTTATCATGAATGACCCAACCAAAACTTCTGACTTGAACATTTCCACGCTCTTGGCATTGCTTCAATACCGACTGACTCATATGAGACAGTCCACTGATAGCAATCAGCAGTTTCTTCTCGTCAGTCTGCGGACTGGCTGAAAGTTGTGGATCGAGAGGAGTTGAAGGCGAGTTGAACGCGAGACGTGGGGCAAACTCCCCCTGCAACCCTGATTTGCATTTGTATAGCTCACAGCATTTTCATTTACATGTTAAAGCCTCCCCTAGAATTAGGAGGAGGGGGGTCATGGGGGGATAACTGCCACGTCAATTTCTGACAATTCATGGCAGTTTTCGGTGTTGCCTGCAAATGATCCGTTAACCTGAACTTCCACGACAATCTACAGTGCCGCATAGTGACGAAAATCACACTTTTCATGCAGTGGGTGGTGTGCTACTGACCTCGACTAGGAACGTCGTGTGTCGGTGGGCGGAATACTTCGAAGACCTCCTTAATCCCACCAACACGTCTTCCATTGCGGAAGCAGAGCCTGAGGACTCTGGGTCGGGTTCTCCCATCTCTGGTGCTGAGGTTGCCGAGGTTGTTAAAAAGCTTCTCGGTGGCAAGGCCCCGGGGGTGGATGAGATTCGCCCTGAGTACCGTAAGGCTCTGGATGTTGTGGGGCTGTGTTGGTTAACGCGGCTCTGCAGCATTGCGTGGACATCGGGGGCAGTTCCCCTGGATTGGCAGACTGGGGTGGTGGTCCCCCTATTTAAAAAGGGGGACCGGAGGGTGTGTTCCAACTACAGAGGAATCACACTCTTAAGCCTCCCTGGTAAGGTCTATTCTGGGGTTCTGGAAAGGAGGGTCCGTCGGATAGTCGAATCTTGGATTCAGGAGGAGCAGTGTGGTTTTCGTCCTGGCCGTGGAACACTGGATCAGCTCTACACCCTCAGCAGGATCATGGAGGGGGCATGGGAGTTTGCCCAACCAGTCTACATGTGTTTTGTGGATCTGGAGAAGGCATTCGACCGTGTCCCTTGGGGGGTCCTGTGGGGGGTACTCCAGGAGTATGGAGAACCGGGCCCTTTAATAAGGGCTGTCAGGTCTCTGTATGACCGATGTCAGAGTCTGGTCCGCATTGCCGGCAGTAAGTCGGATTCGTTTCCGGTGAGAGTTGGAATCCGCCAAGGTTGCCCTTTGTCACCGATTCTGTTCATAACTTTTATGGACAGAATTTCTAGGCGCAGCCAAGGTGTTGAGGGGATCCGTTTTGGTGGCCTTAGGATTGCGTCTCTGCTATTCGCGGATGACGTGGTCCTATTGGCTTCATCAGGGCGTGATCTACAGCTCTCACTAGAGCAGTTCGCAGCCGAGTGCGAAGCGGCCGGGATGAGAATCAGTGCCTCCAAATCCGAGACCATGGTCTTGAGCCGGAAAAGGGTAGAGTGCCTTCTCCGGGTTGGGGAGGATGTGCTGCCCCTAGTGGAGGAGTTCAAGTATCTTGGGGTCGAATGAGGGGAAGATGGAGCGGGAGATGGACAGGCGGATTGGTTCGGCGTCTGCTGTGAAGCGGGCGCTGTACCGATCCGTTGTGGTGAAGAGAGAGCTGAGCCAAAAGGCGAAGCTTTCGATTTACCAGTCGATCTACGTTCCTACCCTCATTTATGGTCACAAGCTTTGGGTCGTGACCAAAAGAACGAGATACAAGTGGCCGAAATGAGTTTTCTCCGTTGTGTGTCTGGGCTCTCCCTTAGAGATAGGGTGAGGAGCTCAGTCATCCGGGGAGGAATCAGAGTCGAGCCGCTGCTCCTCCACTTCGAGAGGAGCCAGTTGAGGTTGCTCGGGCATCTGGTTAGGATTCCTCCTGGACGCCTACCTGGTAAGGTGTTCCGGGCACGTCCCACCACGAGGAGGCCCAGGGGAAGACCCAGGACACGCTGGAGGGACTATGTCTCTCAGCTGGCCTGGGAACGCCTTGGGATTCCCCCGGAGGAGCTGGCCCAAGTGGCTGGGGAGAGGGACGTCTGGGCCTCCCTACTGAAGCTGCTACCCCTGCGACCCAACCCGGGATAAGAGGAAGACAACGGACGGACGGATCGATTAAAAATTCCCGGTATCGCACACCTCCAGCGGGGAGCTGAGGGGGGTGTGGGACCCAGCGTGTGTTCGAGGAGGAGACAGAAAGAGCCATCCCTAGCGATAACAAAGACAGTGCAGGTGGAGAGGCTTACTGCCCGATTGGATAGTGTGAGCATAGTCGCTCAGAGATGGATCACACCGTTAATTTCAATGATCCTGCGTTATGGCCAACAAAAATGACTGATTCTGATCGAGTGAATGTTGTGCGTTTAATGGCAAAAAGGAAGCCTTTCTCAGAGATTCAGAGGGCAGAGAATTCCCAAAGTATCTAACATATTCTACCTCCTGCAATGGAAGGGAAAAAAAGGCAGCTCAAAAAAGGCCATATTTTGGCTGCAGTGCTTGCTGTTCTCTTATGAAGAAAAGACCAACTAGAGCACTAAATTCAATAGATGGGTTGGAAATATCCAATATAAAATACAGAGATTTCCAGGGCATGAAGTATACAGTTAAGTTGCCTTTTTTTTGGTGTGTGTGTGTGTGTGTGTGTGTGTGTGTGTGTGTGTGTGAGTGTGTGTGTGTGTGTGGTGTGTTGGCGGCAGGTGTAGAGGGGGGGCCCAAAAAGACTGTGTTGTCCCGGGCCCTAGCAAAGCTGTCAGCTGGCCTGCAAGTCTATACCAGTTTCAATATTACAGTTTCAATATTACCGCTACCTAATTCTATATTCTAATGCACAGCATTAAAAACACTAAAACACAGCAGATGTACACATTTTGTAAATGCAAACTTTAGGATTAAATATTTTAATAAGCCTGAAATGGAGCAATAACGTCTGCAGATGTGTATCCCGCCTCTGTTTGCAGGGTGCAGCGGGTCACTGAATAATTTAAATAGTGGATGTACAGCCACAAAGTGTAGTTGGCTCTGATTGAGCCTGGCTAAACAAACCAAGAACAGCAGGAGTATTTAAGCAGCCTGGCTGATACTCTGCAATGCCACCTATACACTGGCAGGGACGGATTGCCTTGTAACGAGCCTCATTAGACCACAACTCCATTGCTGCATCAAAGGCTTCCCTTTTTGAAAACCAGAAGTGGGCTCACATTCCTTGGGATATTTCAGCGCCTGCTCCATCCTCGAACCGTCACATCTACCTTTGCAGGAGGGGACAAAGTCAGATTTTTTGTGTAATTTTTAGATCCCTGCTGCTAGGAAATGGAAGTGGCACTGATTATTATTGAAGAATAATGATAATTGTCTGGCAGATGTGGAATGGCCAGGTGAAGCTTTACATCATTTCCTCCTTCCAGGTAACGATGATTCTGGGATCTTCTGTTAGCTGACCTTGAAAAGGGACAGAAACGACTTTTTCATTTTGTCAAGTCAGCAGGAGGGTTTTTTCCCCTCCCCTGGTCAATTCATTTCATTCAGGGCATTCATGAGGGACTGTAAATATGTCAAAGAGGAGAGTGTGACATCGTATCCGGCCAATCTTCTACAAACATGCATATGCATCACTCCTCTATACTACAAAACTATAATTAGAGCTCTGTCTGCCAAAAACCAGGGTTCCCTCTTTATCTGGGTGTTGTTCTTGTTCTGAGGGAAAGTTACGTATTTCTGTCTTTCACCCTCATCTTTCATCAAGCAAAGACATGTGAGACACTAACCGCTTTGTGGTTAGTGTCTCACCTTCTTACTGCTTTGAAATAATAAAGGATTCTTTCTACAGATATTATATTTTCCAAGCTATCTACAGCACTTTCAAATCACATTACCACACTTCCGTCTTCTGAATGCTTCCACCAGTGATTAGCGAGTCACTTCAGTTAAGTGTTTCAAGGTGACGTCCATATATAGCATTAATTGAATGGGTTTAGAGTTACCTTGAGGCCTTCTTATGACATTACTCTGTTCAAATAAACCATGAAGAATTGAATACAGAGTTTGTTTTTCTTCATGACAAATGATCATAGACCAGTTCACATCATAGGTGGATTGGCTGATTTGGTAAGGCGAATTGTGTCACTTCCTGTTTTTGCTGCTGCACTCACTAGATCTGTGAGGTGCTTCAGACGTTCTCTCCTTTGATCTGAATTCTATTTACTCTGACATCTCTGTATTATTTTAACAAATAAGCTTGTTAAAACACGTAATTTTGTCGCTGCACTTGACACTTGGGAACCTTTTGTTTCAAGTTTTTCCCGGCATGGTAAGAGTAAGGGATCACTAGTTTTGAATTGAATTGAATTTCTTTATTTGTCCACCGTGGGGGAAATTTCGTTTGAGTACAGCCCATCAAGGAAAGACATACATAGGTAGATGGGAGACCGCGGCCGCAGCCTAGCCAGGCACCACCTTCTTGCAGAGTGGAGAAAGGATTATATTAGTATGGGTGATGGGTAAAAAATAGTTTATTAGTTGCACTGTCTCTCTGACAACTCTATCTATGAAAAAAAAACTCAGCACAAAAAAAGCAAACATACAGACAACATCATAAGCAGACATATTTCAGGTGGGAGGTTTTTCGGGTGGGGATTGGGGGTGGGGCATCCAAGTCCAGTACCCCAAGTGACCAGCGTATACGCGCATATCAAACCTAGGTTCCTGTCCCAGGGGGAAAAAACATCAGGCACAGCGAATGCGGTGAGTCACAGGGGGGTGTATTTATCAACATGTTCATGTACGTGTGTATGTGTGCGTGTCAGTATGGGCCCATGACTCTCCAACTGCCCCCCTATAGCCTTAGTCTTAGATGGTATATTATCAGCAGTTCAGAAGGGCGCTGTTTGAGTTCACAGGTCAGTGGGTCTTGTTTGCAAAACATCCAGGAGAATTTGAGATAGCTAGCTCAAAGGCTAGCCATCATGGCACCACTTAGACTTAGACTTAGACATCTTTATTCGTCATTTTGTATGTACAGAGTGCATACAGAACGAAATTTTGTTGCATACAGCTTGTAAATTACAGTATACATTGCAGCAGTGAACATTGTTTACAATTGAAATGTAAACAATGCAGGAAAATTGCAGCAGTGATTAAAAAGTAAACAATTGAACTGTAAACAATGCAGGAGAAGAGAACAGTGTGCGATTACGGTGTACAGGAGAATTTTTAAAACCATTTGTATGTGCAGAAATGATGGTGCAAAAGGCATTTGTGCAAAAATGCATTTAGAAACTACAAGTTTGGCAGGTTTTGTAATGCTAGATAGAGATGCAGTGATGCAATTGTAGAAATGTGGTGCAGGGTCCAGTTTAGAGTTCAGCAGTTCAACAGTCTGATGGCAACAGGGAAAAAGCTTTTACAGAACCTGGTGGACCTGCAGTGGATGCTGCGGAACCTCTTCCCAGAAGGTAGCAGGGAGAACAGTCCATGGTGGGGGTGTGAGGGGTCTTTTATGATGTTTCGGGCTCGGGACACACAGCGCTGGGACGAAATGTCCTTAATGGAGGGAAGAGGAGCCCCAATGATCCCTTCTGCTGTCCTCACCACTCTCCTCACGTTCTTCCAGTCGGAGGCATTACAGTCTCCACACCACACAGAGAGACAGCTGGTCAGAATGCTCTCTATGGTGCTTCTGTAGAAGGTCGTTAGGATGGGCGGGGGCAGGTGGGCTCTCCTCATCCTCAGCAGGAAGTACAGTCGTTTTTGTGCCCTCTTCACCAGTGACGTGGTGTTCACAGACCAGGTGAGGTTGTCCGTGATGTGCACCCCCAGGAACTTGGTGCTGCTGACCACCTCCACAGCTGAGCTTCACCCACCGGGGGTGAGGGCGTGTTGTATTCAGTGATCGCCCGTATGCCTTTCCACATGCTCCTGGTGTTGCTGGCGTCATGGAAAAGCTCCTGGATTTTCTTAGTGTGGTTCCGCTTTGCTAACCTGATGGCACGGTTCAAGTTGGCTCTCGATGTCCTCAGTGCCGCCTTGTCACCAGACTTGAAGGCTGAGTTCCGTGCTTTTAGCGCTTGACGGACCTCCTCAGTAATCCAGGGTCGTTGGTTGGCTCGGGTGATGATGGTCTTAGTGGTGCTGACGTCCTCAATGCATTTGTTGATGTAGCCTGACACAGTCATGGCGTACTCATCAATGTTGATCTTGTTGTCATATGTTGCTGCAGCTTTGAACATATTCCAGTCAGAGCACTCAAAATAGTCCTGGAGCGCCTCCATTGCTCCCTCAGTTCACACCCTCACCTGCCTCACTGTAGGTTTAGCTCTGATCAGCAGGGGCCTGTATGCAGGGAATAGCATCACAGAAAGGTGATCTGAAGAGCCGAGGTGGGGGCGGGGGGCTGCCTTGAATGCGCCTTTAATATTTGTGTAGACTAGGTCTAGAGTGTTCTCTCCCCGAGTTGCAAAATCCATGTGTTGGTAGAACTGAGGGAGAACAGTTTTCATATTTGCCTGGTTAAAATCCCCAGCAATGATGAAAACACCCTCTGTGTGTGCAGATTGCAGCTCAGAGATAGTCCGATAGAGAACACTCATAGCCTCTTTTGTATTAGCACTCGGAGGGACGTACACCGCTGTGATGATAACAACAGTAAACTCTCTAGGCAGATAAAACGGTCTGCAGCTAACAGTTAGGATCTCGATGTCCGGAGAGCAATAGCTTGAGACTATTCTACCATTTTTACACCAGGTGTTATTGGTATAAACGCAGAGTCCGCCTCCTTGGGTCTTACCGCTGAGTTCTTTGTTTCTGTCGGCGCGGAAAGTAGCAAGCTTGATGACGGTCCGGGATTGATGAGTTAAGCCATGTCTCCGTCAGGATCAGAGCGCAGCATTCTCTTAACTCCCTCTTTGCAGAGAGTTCGAGTTGTAGATGGTCCATTTTGTTGTCTAGTGAGCGGACGTTGGACAGCAGGATGGATAGGAGCGGCGATCTGAAGGGGTCAGGCTTTAGCCTAGCTGCTAAACCCCCGCGACAGCCGCGTTTCTTCGGCCGGCTACACCGCTTCCGCTTGGCCCTCCTTCGGCGTGAGCTGCTCGGCGAGTCCGCGGCGTCGTAGACCTCACGGACTCGTTCCCGGAGGACTCCGGAGCCGCAAAAACAATCGAGCGTAGTAGTGGTTACGAGTCCAAAAACACTACATGGCCGTAACTCCTGCAGGCGCTGGCGGTCGTGTACCAATCGGCTGGGTAGATGAGTAATTTCTAGCGAATTTGGCGGCATTTTTTTATGAAAAATGTCCACCAGTGGTCGGAGCTGTACGCCTAGCCGCTGCCCTAGAGCGCTAGTGACTCACCAGATTCAATAACAAGGAAATTTTTTGTCAGGTTGACCAGCATGCAAAACTGTGCAGGTATGGCATCCAGCTTGCAGTGTTCACTAATCATCTGAGCATACCTCTCAACTTTTGACGACAGTTGAGAGTGAGATTGTGGTCCGACGGGGGGGGTGCTGTTGGTCGATTCAAGACGGTCACTATTTTAAATGGACTATCTTACTCTCTTACTTCACATCATTCGATAAAGAAGGAAAGTAATGGCGACAGTTTGCTTTCAGAAATTATTAGGCAATTTTAATTATTTCAAACTAATAAAACATGACGACTTATCATTTAATTCGCACGCAACACGGACCGTAGAAGTGTTTCACTTTGGATGAGGGAAACTTGTTTGCGCGGCGGCGGTCCTTGCAGCTGTGTTCCCTCTACTACTGGACGTGCGGAAACCATTGTACCGCAAATTGGTTCCGCCATGACGCGAAGCGTCCGTACGCGTGCGTTTCGAGAGTGAGATTTTGATTGTAAGATTGAGATTTTCAAAGTAATGCGTGTGAGCGTGTGCAATTGATGAAATGCGTGTGTCACACGGTCAATGCGTGAGAGTTGAGAGCTATGCATCTGAGTCTGGGTGATCACAGCCCGGTTCAAACCCTCACAAACTCCCGCCAGCCTTACCATGGCAAAAACTGCCACCAAGATCTTCCGCATTTCTTGATATATCAGGTAACTGCCAGCTCCAATAAGCAGTCCAATAAATCTTTTTACCATAATTCCAATTATGTACACATCTACCACATCCTCAATGGACAAAATAGACATACACACCGTCTTCCAACCCCCCCAGGAATCCATGATGTATCCTGCAGCATGTGTCCCGGCCAGACAGCTCGGCTTCCCAGCGCCTGCTCTTCTCGTTGAGAAAATTTGATCAATTGTGTTGAGCGACCAGCTGATCAGATCCATAGTTTAGTGTTAGTTCCAGCACTACTATGGCTATTTCTCTGTCTCTGTCTGAGTCTCCCCCTCACTAATGCTCTCTATGTCACATGTTTTTGTTACTCCTCTGCCTCCTTTAGTGGTGATGATATGTGTAAGAAATTTAGTATTTTGTAGCTTTGGAGGCAAGAGTGTTGAAATACAGATACTGTTCCAATACCAGAGCTCTGTTTGCTTGAACAGTTATTCCTATTATTGTTTTTTTATATGAGGCTGTCATAAATTCCTCTCTACAAGCAAGTATCATAATCTAACTTTGTATGCATTTATGTCCAAAAGATAATTTGAGGTAGGTATAAGGAAAAGTAATAATAAATTCTGTTAACAGGAAAAATCCTAACCTGAAAACAAATATACAACTGTAAGGGTTTCAAATTGACTGTCAGTAATTCAAGACGACAATGAGTGAACTACTCATAAAACTGCCTGTGTCTGAGAAATTCAATTCAATTCAATTCAATTTTATTTATATAGCGCCAATTCATGAAACATGTCATCTCAAGGCACTTTACAAAGTCAAATTCAATCATATTATACAGATTGGGTCAGATTATACAGATTGGTCAAAAATTTCCTATATAAGGGAACCAGTTGATTGCATCAAAGTCCCGACAAGCAGCATTCATTCCTGGAGAAGCGTAGAGCCACAGGGAGAGTCGTCTGCATTGTCCATGGCTTTGCAGCAATCCCTCATACTGAGCAAGCATGAAGCAACAGCGGAAAGAAAAACTCCCCATTAACGGGAAGGAAAAACCTCCAGCAGAACCAGGCTCAGTATGAACGGTCATCTGCCTTGACCGACTGGGGGTTACAGAAGACAGAGCAGAGACACAACAAGACAGACAAAAAAGCACAGAAGCACACATTGATCCAGTAATCTGTTCTACATTAGATGGTAATAGCGGGTGATCTGTCTTCATTGGATGATGTCACAGCTAACAGAACGCCAGACCAGGTGTACCTACTATGAAGAAAAAAGAGAGAGAACAAAAAGATAAAAGCTGAAATGACAATAGTCATTTCAATGCATTGCAATGCAAAACTGGAGAACAGTAGACTGGAGAACAGTAGAAATCAGTAGAGTGAGAAAAATAGACCCTGATGTCCTCCAGTAGCCTAAGCCTATAGCAGCATTATAGAGGTAGCTCAGGGTAACACGAGCCACTCTAACTATAAGCTTTGTCAAAAAGGAAAGTTTTAAGATTAGTCTTAAAAGTACACAGGGTGTCTGTCTCACGGACCAAAACTGGGAGTTGGTTCCACAGGAGAGGAGCCTGATAACTAAAGGATCTGCCTCCTATTGTACTTTTAGAGACTCTAGGAACCACCACCAGACCTGCAGTCTGAGAGCGAAGTGCTCTGTTAGGAACATACGGGGTAATCAGAGCTCTGATATATTATGGAGCTTTATTATTAAGGGCTTTATACGTTAGAAGAAGAATTTTAAATTCTATTCTTGATTTAACAGGAAGCCAATGAACGGAAGCTAAAATTGGAGAAATATGATCGCTCTTGTTGATTTTCATCAGAACTCTTGCTGCAGCATTTTGGATCAGCTGAAGACTTTGAACTGCATTTTGTGGACTTCCTGATAGAAAAGAATTACAATAGTCCAGCCTTGAAGTAACAAATGCATGGACTAGTTTTTCAGCATCACCCCTGGACAGAATTTTTCTAATTTAGGCAATATTCCTGAGGTGAAAAAAGGAAACTCTGGAAACCTGTTTAATATGGGATTTAAATGACATGTCTTGGTCAAAAATAACACCAAGATTTTTTACTTTATTACCAGAGGCCAAGTTAATGCCATCCAGATTAAGTGATTGATTAAGAAGTTTATTTTTTGAGGACTCTGGTCCAAATATTACAACTTCTGTCTTGTCAGAATTTAAGTGCAGGAAATTTAAAGTCATCCAGCTTTTGATGTCATCAAGACATGACTACAGTCAAAGTAATTGATTGGATTCATCAGGATCCATCAGGATCAGCATAACAGTGGAAATTAATCCCATGCTGTCTGATAATTTTGCCAATCGGAAGCATATATACAGTAAAGAGAATTGGTCCAAGGACTGAACCCTGTGGTACTCCACAAGTGACCCTAGAGTTTGAAGAAGATTTATTATTAACATGAACAAACTGGAATCTGTCCGATAGATAAGATTTAAACCAACCTAATGCTTTCCCCTTAATCCCTACAGTATGTTCAAGTCTTTGTAGGAGAATATTGTGATCAACTGTATCAAATGCAGCACTGAGACCGGACTTCCGTATTGTGTCACTTCCTGTTGTTGCTGTGTGAACGACGGATTTTTGCTCCAGGCTCTCTCGCTTTTTATCCTTAAACCTCTTTGCTGTAACATCTGTTTCCAAACATAAGCACTTTTAAAACATTTTCTGTGGCTGCTCATCACGTTTGGGAACTCCTCGTGTTTCACACGGTTTGTTCTTTGGCGTGATAACAGGGCGCTAGCCTAGCTTTAGCCTAGCGTTAGCCTAGCGCTAGCCAAGCCTTAGCCTCATAATGGCTTCTCCGTCTCTGACTAAGTCTCCTATCTGCTGCTCTCTGTGTCAGATGTTCAGTTATTCCTCTGCCTCCTTTAGTGATAATGGTACATGTAATAAATGTAGTATTTTTGTAGCTTTGGAGGCGAGGGTGTCAGAACTGGAGACCTGGCTCCGTGCTGTTGAAAAACCAGCTGATAGCCGCTCCTTTGCTAGCGCGGAGCCACAAAGAGTAACTTCACGTAGCGAACCAACAGCCGCACTCGAACAACCGGTTAAGCAGGCCGGCTGGGTGACGGTTCGTAGTAAGCATAGCTCTAGATTTCAGCCCCCAGATCACCACCAACCCATCTGCGTTTCTAATAAATTTTCCCCTCTGAGCGACAGTCTCGCCGAGGAGCCGACCTTAATTATTGGCAGCTCCGTATTAAGAAACGTGGCACTAAAGAAACCAGGGACTATAGTTAAATGCCTGCCCGGGGCCAGAACGGGCGACATAGAATCCTACCTAAAACTGCTGGCTAAGGATAAGCGTAAATACCGCAAAATTGTTATTCACGCTGGCGGTAATGACACCCGGTCACGCCGATCAGAGGTCACCAAAGTTGGTGTTGCTTCGGTGTGTGAGTTTGCTAAAACAATATCGGACTCTGTAATTTTCTCTGGTCCCCTGCCTGGTCTGACCAGTGATGACAAGTTTAGCCCCATGTCATCATTCAACCGCTGGTTGTCTAGGTGGTGTCCAGAAAACGACGTGGGCTACATTGATAACTGGCAAACTTTCTGGGGAAAACCTGGTCTGATCAGGAGAGACGGCATTCATCCCACTTTGGATGGTGCAGCTCTTCTTTCTAGGAATCTGGCCGGATTTATTAGTTCTCCTAAATGCTGACAACCCAGGGTCCAGACCAGGAAGCAGAGCCGTAGTTTAACACACCTCTCTGCAGCTTCTGTACTGTTACCCACCCATTACCCTATTGAGACGGTGTCTTTCCCACGGCCAAAACTTAACAGATCAAAAACTGATCTAAAGGGAACAAATCATAAAAATCTAATAAAAATCCATACGGATCACTTTGAACCAAAAAATAAAATAATTAAATGTGGTCTATTAAATATAAGGTCTCTCCCTCCAAAGACTTTGTTAGTTAATGAATTGATTTCTGATAATCAGATTGATTTGTTTTGTCTCACAGAAACCTGGCTACAAGAAGACTACGTTAGTATAAATGAGTCAACTCCCTCCAGTTATTCAAATTTCCACATTCCCAGATCTGTGGGAAGAGGAGGAGGAGTGGCAACCATCTTTCAGTCTGATTTATTAATTAGTCCCAGGCCAATTAATAATTACAGTTCTTTTGAACATTTAACCCTCAGTTTCCCTCATCCAAACTGCAAAGCAAATGCCCTGTAGATGGCAGCAATGTTGTTTCTTCCCATTCACAAATAGATACATTTGCTAACAGTGTGACTTCCTCATTGCGTTCTGCATTAGATAAAGTAGCTCCCTTGAAAAAGAAGGTGATAATTCACAGGAAGCTGGCTCCCTGGTTTAATTCAGAGCTGCGTTCCTTGAAGCACAATGTTAGGAAATTGGAGAGAAAATGGCGCTCTACACACCAAGAGGAATCCTACCTAATCTGGAGGGACAGTCTATTGTTGTATAACAAGACCGTTCGCAGAGTTAGAGCAGCATATTTTTCATCATTAATTGAAGAGAATAAAAATAATCCTAGATTTCTCTTTAGTACAGTTGCCAAACTTACTCAGAGCTGCAGCTCTGTTGATCCATCCATTCCCTTAGCTCTTAGTAGTAATGATTTTATGGGATTCTTCATAAATAAAATTGATGCCATTAAAAATAAAATAATTGGCATCCTCCCAAACATGGTTACCTCATCCCCAGTAAGTAAGGCAACATTGGAGGAATCTTTAGAACCTGCCCTGTGTCTGAACTGTTTAGAAGAAGTAGAGCTTTCTGAGCTATCTAAAATCTTAGCTTCATCTAAACCTTCTACCTGTATGTTAGACCCAATCCCAACCAAGTTGTTTAAGGAGGTATTCCCTTTGATCAGTGGTCCTATTTTAGACATGATTAATCTATCCTTACTAAATGGATATGTACCACAGGTTTTTAAAGTAGCTGTTATTAAACCTTTACTTAAGAAACCATCTCTTGATCAAGATGAGCTAGTAAACTACAGACCTATATCTAATCTTCTTTTCTTATCTAAAATTCTTGAGAAAGTAGTTGCTAATCAACTTTGTGAACATCTACAAAGCAATGACCTACTTGAGGAGTTTCATTCAGGCTTCAGAGCTCATCATAGCACTGAAACGGCTCTGGTGAAGGTCACTAATGATATTCTCATGGCCTCAGATAATGGACTTGTGTCTGTACTTGTCCTGTTAGATCTCAATTCAATTCAATTAAATTTTATTTATATAGCGCCAATTCATGAAATATGTCATCTCAAGGCTTTTTACAAAGTTAAGTTCAATCATATTATACAGATTGGGTCAGATTATCAGATTGGTCAAAAATGTTCCTATATAAGAAAACCAGTTGATTGCATCAAAGTCCTGACAAGCAGCATTCACTCCTGGAGAAGCGTAGAGCCACAGGGAGAGTCGTCTGCATTGTACATGGCTTTGCTGCAATCCCTCATACTGAGCAAGCATGAAGCGACAGTGGAAAGAAAAAACACCCGTTTTTTCTTTCCACTGTCCACTGCAGAGAGGTGTGTTAAACTACGGCTCTGCTTCCTGGTCTGGACCCTGGGTTGTCAGCATTTAGGAGAACTAATAAATCCGGCCAAATTCCTAGAAAGAAGAGCTGCACCATCCAAAGTAACATGGATGCCGTCTCTCCGGATCAGACCAGGTTATGTGTATGTACTGGTGTACATACACTTTTAGTATGGATTCTGCACATTGTTTTATAAATGAGACCCGTGGTCATTTCAGTTGTAGAGGTGGACGTTAATCGTTGTCAGTCATTCTGGTTCTACTGAAATTCAGGGCTATGATGAGCTCTGAAGCCTGACTGAAACTCCTCAAGTAGGTCATTGCTTTGTAAATGTTCACAAAGTTGATTAGCAACTACTTTCTCAAGAATTTTAGATAAGATGCATCCTTCTCATTGGTATAGTGGTGAGTATACTTGCCTGTCATGTGGGAGATAAGGGTTTGATTTTGTGATGTGGGAGTGGTGGCCTAGTGGTTAGAGAGCAGGGTGTTGGCATCCTAGAGAAGCCCTACAGGTCAGCGGTTTGAAACGCTGCCTGTCACTCTGGATCCCTGAGCAAGACCCTTAACTAAATTGCTAGTTGTCAATTGTCAATATAAAAGAAAAGCGTAGTAAGTGTAAACAATCACACTATTAAGAAACAGAATGTGTACATTCTTGCTCATATAACGGCAACAACTCAAGGTTTTCCTTTTTTTAAAGGAAAAAGTGAAAATATCAATAAAACAAGTAGAGTAGGAGTTTTTGTTTTGAAGATGACCTGGATTAATATACCACTAATATATCCTCTTCTAAATCCCTGTGATGGTAATCTAAGTCTTTATGAGACATTGAGGGGTGTGTCATCTTCCCCTAGTGTCTCTGGCCAAAATCCATGCAACATCCTGTGTGCTAACTCGTAGGCGGTCTTGCAGCCTTGTTCTCGTTCTCGCGGTAAGATGAACAGCCATATGGCAGCGCAATGTAAGGCCATTGGCATCAACAACAATGTTATCATAAGCGACGTCTGTCTTGTTTTTTTTTTCAGTCACTTGTAAATTTCGTGAGTCTCGTTTGTGGTTTTTGGGCTTGTTTTTGACCGAGAAGTCTCTTATTTGGGCAACAAACTAAACCACTAGTTCAAGAGCTATAAATAGACCAGCTCCCACAGCATTACAGACAGCGAGCTGGTGACTCCGGGCACTATCTGTCCAAAATACACAGATCCCTCTGTCTCTTTAACCTCCTCTTTGTCCCCCTCTCTCTCTTAAATAAAAAAACAGCTATTAATAGACTTACCAGCACTATGTTACGCTGGGCTCACTGTGATGTCACTGCATCACAAACACTTCTACCAGCCATAAAACACTAATAATGGATTAGTAATGGAGTGTTGTGCCAAGAAGTGTGGAAGGAGGGGTAAAGTGGTGCCGCGTTTGACTGGTTTTCCAAATATGATTGTAGCCAGTTAGAGTGAAGTCACTAGGTAGAGCTACATATTATTACCACACCCAACCCTTTTACTGAGGAGGGAGATTTGGCCTGACAAAACAAGCTGACGCTATTTTTTATGGAATTTATTGGAGTATTTACATATGCAGCAACATCAACTACATGAAATGGTTTATACAGTAATGTCATGGCACCTTTAATAAATACATGCCTCACATGTCTGTTGTGCTATTATTACGAACTGTTTTAAGTTATTTAAAGTTTTAATAAATAACTCTCGGTCTGTTAGGTATTGTCCGGTGAGTATCAGCCCAAACGGCTAATATTAGTACAATAGTTGAAAGGGTGATTCGAGAACCGGCGTTCTTTTAAGAGCAAACTCTGCACACATATAGAATAAGGAGTGACAACTTCTCTTTAAGTTCAAGAAATTATTAACAGAAATAAAATGAACCAGAGAACCTCACTATAGAATGCTGTTTATCTGAATTAACACTATATTTTAATCAAAAAAATCCTCTCTACTAGGCTAGTGAAACTTAACTAAACTACTGAGCAAAATGAAGATAAAAGAAGCTAAGGAACTACGTACACACAAAAGAAACAAAGGACAAAATAAGAAAACCATCATCAGAATGATTGAGTGAATCCTGGTTCACTGCAGATCCAAGATAGAGAACTAAAGTTCATCTTAAAAGATGGGGAATGAGATCAAATTAGCTTCACTAATTTGGAACATTTGGTATGTGTTTCAACCCATTCACAATGCAAATCCTGAGTTATATAAAACATTATTCATGAAAATAACATTTTAAAGAATGATTTGCTCAGTAGAACAAAGCTACTTTAGATCAGAAACCCCTAAGTATTTACTTAGTTTATTTCTTATTATGAATATAAATAATTAGTGATGAAGCTTGTTCCAGTGGACCCAAAGAAGTCTAGTCAAGGATTTATTTAGCTCATTCTCATGACAATGAGACAAAATAAGTTATTCTAGTTGTAGCTTTAGATAAGTTGTACACAATTACTTTTGATCAGAAACCCCTAAGGATTTACCTAGTTTATGTCTTATTATTAATAGAAACAATTAAGTACTGTGATTTCATGCAAGTACTGTGATTTTACTGCATGCTTTCTGTATGTTTGTTAATGCACAAATAGAAACAATTTAGCTTTGAATATTAGTGATGAAGCCTGTTCCAGTGAAACTAAAGAAGTCTAGTCGAGGATTTACCTAGCGTATTCCTTTGTTGATGTAATGTTTTCTTTTCCTATGTAATATTTCCCTCTGTAAAGTTTTCTGCTTCGTCTTCCCTCACATGGAGGCTCTCAAATTCTCTGTTGACTGTACCGGCAAAGCAACTAAATCCTCAAACTTTTCTAAAGCTCCATTGAAAGAGACAACAAAGTGAACGGTAACCTTCAAATGGTTTGTACTTTTCTTAATACAGTGTTGCCACATGGTTGACCTTTATTTGATGTTAAATATAGTTTACACAGCGAGCACAGACTGCATCATCACTGTTTATTCCAATTTTCTAACATCTTAAAGATTGAATGACTTGTCTGCATAATAACTCAAATGATAAAGCTGTTGAAAATAGCACACTACAACACAACAGCTACTGCCTTTTTAACAATCTTGTTTCCTTTTGGCATTCCAGGGAACAGGGAACAATTTCTTTCATGTCTTGTAATCAGAGTTTGTTCTTCATGTTCACACAGTTGGTACTCTGTGATGTGCATTTTAATGCTTTGGAGTCCCTCTGATCGTGCAAAAGGAGGTGGCCTGCCTTTCCTCCCATTTCCACATCCAAATAAAGCTTTCCTTTAAGAGGGAAATAAGACTACAGTCAACACTGTTCTATTTTTCCAAAGATGATGGAGCCAAACAAGCTGCACTTTTGTTTGTATGTTTTGTGTAAATGTGGTTCTTATTTCAAATAAGTAAAGCTGTAAAGTAAATGCAGAGGAGTAACAGATATATTCCTTCTGAAAAGAGCCATGAACGGAGACTCACAAAAATAGCTAAACTTTAGAAACTTTGGTTTGATGTGGCAGGCGAAATGCTTTAAGCTCTTGACCTTTCTTTGAAATCAGTCAAATACACTTTAGATATAGTTGATTAAAAAAGATATGTCATGTAAAGCAATTGATCATAGTTCTTTTGAGAGGTTAGAGTTGTATTTTTCCCGGTATTTCTTTTTCCCATTTGGGGTCAGTAGAGTCAAACTTTTGTTTTAAATATGCAAAGTTAAACCTCTTGCAACTGAAATCCAACTTGAAACAACACCAAAACATTTATTATACTATTTGATATCACATAAATAGAAAGGTTTTTTTTTCCTTTCTTGAGACACTTCTTTTACAAATTTTGGGAAAGGCAGTGGAAGTCTATATTTAATTACCCAACTGAGTGTAGCATCAGTGCACATTTGTAATTATTTATTTTTTTTTCAAAACAATTGTATTGATTTATTTTCCCTTGCTTCAATTCAAAGTATCACCAAGAATACGAATGAGAAGTCACAAAAGGAGGATCTTTAATATTTTTTTTATATAAATGGACCATTTTAACCATAGTTTTGCCTCTGTAATTTCTACTAATGACTAAAGATTTTGAAACAAGATGTCATGTTTAACACATACATACAGACCTCTGTGCTTGTTTATGAATGTACAGCATTCAAGACATGATTGTTGAGGCAAAGTCACGCTTTGCTCAAGAATCATGCACTGATTACACAAATAGTGGTAATGCTCCATCGAAATAAAGCAGCGGAGAGGAAGATAGTATAGTTCATAATTCACCTTTACAACATGTTTGCAACCAGTTGGTTATGAGGTACTGGGAAGAATTTTTTTTTACACTTTTACAGTTTTTTTTATTCTATCAGTTTCTTATTTTTCTTTACCTGATCTGTTTTAGCTGAGCAACTGGTTAATACTAAGATGAAGATAGAAAGCCATTGAGATTCTTTATCTATAAGAACAAAACTAAGGTTATGCATGTACAGTCATAATATAAAGTCCAGCATCATGTACTGGCTAATTAAGTAAAAACAAAATGTTCGGAAAGTTATTTTGAGCTCTTTTAACAGAATTATTAAAAAAATAAACATTAGTTTTATTTCATTGGTCTATCAGGTGACAACTTACAAGCGTGCTAAAAGGTTGTGTAAACTCTAAGTTAAGCAAATTAGTTGAATAAATCCAGCTTTCTTGAAAAAAATTCAGGTTCTGTGAAGTTATTAATAGTAATAACCCCCTTACCTATATTAGACAGATGTCATATCATAGTGAGTTGGAGAATTTCTCCACTTTTCTACAGAGCAGTTGAATACTAACATCTAGTCAGACAGATCCCCAGATTTAGATAATTTTAGATGTTTAAAGTAACTTGAAGTTAAAATTGTTGTGTAAAATTTTAGTAGAATACAATGCATATTGCAAGAAATGTCTACACTTAAAAAAAAGAAAAGAAATATATATATATATATATATATATATATATATATATATATATATATATATATATATATATATATATATATATATATATATAAATAGTTTTGCCAGTCCAACCATGTATATGCTGCTGCTAATCTGAATATACACTGGGTGACACTGCTAGCTGCAACAATATGCCTTTTCAGCAATGACTTGTCGGCTCACTCCAAGAGTGGAATAAACTTTTGGATTCTGCGACAGTCAGTTGCAACACAGGCACCATCAAAGATAAAGTTTTCTAGTTGAATGTAAATTATCCCATGTAAATGACAGTCATCTAGTCCAGTCCATCAACTGATAGTGATTACTGCTGGTAGCGTTAAAGAAGATAATTCGATTGTTTCAACATGGGCATTGTTCTGCTGAAACACAGTGGCAAATTTGACTCTTGTAAAAATGTCATAATTTTCCACCCTGAAAAGTAAAGCGTTGTATTCCATGCATATGAACATTTTCAGTTTGAGTTGTTTCCTGTTCAACCATTGGAGTTCTACAAATTTGATGTGACATTTGTGTACAACATGGTAATGGAGCTATAACTTAACTTTTTAAACCTATCCGGCCCGATCTCGGTACTAGAAGGGCCACGCCTATTTTATCACGCTTTAAAAGTAGGTCAGAAACAGTCACGTTCCTTTCTCTACTAAATACCTCTAAGGAGGAGGCTTTAATGTTTATAAAACAAGTCCCTACTTTTTTCACAAATACCTTTGGTTTTCTAGCATTTTAAACACACAAAATGCCATTTAACTGTCTGTCAAACAAAAAAATCCTTCGCTGTGCAGACTTGCTTTAGACATGGTTTGTAACTTTCTGCAGCACTGTTTTTCTTCCCTCTCTCAACGTCTATCCCCAGAGCAATGCAGAAGAGTGAACAGGCCCTTCTAGCAGTGTTTTAAAGAGATGGGTCACGTCTTACGGTTTTTCTCTTCATTTTATTGATTTATGCTGTGCACAATGATACTTGTTGATGAAAACAGGGTGAATCTTATTACCAAAGGCATTTTGATGTGCAGAAAGAGTCCTACAATGGAAATCGGCACTTTTATTTGACCTGCTACCCCTTTATAAAGGTGAAAAAAACAATTTGCCATAGTTTTGCCATATTTGGATAAACTATATAAAAATCAGAGGTCTGCCTGTCACAATGCCTACTAAAACCTTTGTGAAACAAAAATGCTTATGCTGATTCAGTCCAGATTTGCTGCAGTTATAGTCATAATGTGGGTTTACAAAGTCTGAGGCTTCTCCTGTATTTTCAAAAGAGTTTGTATGTAGTTTTGCAGTGTTTGTTTTGAACAAATATTTAGGCAAGGCTCAGAAAATTAGATTTTTTTTCCTTTGTTTAATCACCTATAAATCAGACATAGTGACAGTTGTAATAGTGGTTCCACTTGAAAAATAATCTTTAATGCCTTAGTGTCACACAAATACTAACATTTACATTTACACATAATTTTGGAGCTGTACTTTATTTATATTCATGCGGAAATTGACCCTGAAACCCTCTGGGCTTAAATAGCAACAATAAATGATAACAATAAATATAAATTCATTAATTGAACATTAAAATGGTAATAATGATTAAAATGATCATTATAATAATTTAATGTCCGAGATTTTAAGCATGAATTGGCTGTTTTTATAGAGGCTGCCCCTGAGAACAAAAAATGTGCATGTAGATAAGGGCACAGTGCTTAAACAGCTTAAAGGAGTCAAAGAGAAGAAAAGTCCAGGCTACAATGGTATTGGGGATGGGGGTCCTAACTTATTATTCTACACACAGATTTTGGTGACCACTGTCCTACAGGTAGAACGTCTATAGGAAGCCTGTAGGGCCCCCAGTTCCTTAAGAAAATGTCAGTAATACTAGTATTGGCTTGCCAAAAACCACTTGAGGGCTGCTATACCGAGTCAGGTTAGTCACTCTTATTAGTAGGGTCCACCCTCCTGGTTGTAACTGCAGTTATAGATAACTAAGATGAAGAAAAACTTGTTACAAAACTCTCAACTTAAAAATTTCTAATAACTGGATTCAGAGATATCAAAGTAAATAGGGCTGAATAAAAATGCATGGCCCTTGTTCCAAATTTGCATTTCTCAAAAACCCTGAAAACCATGTCTCTTTTTTCACTTCACAATTAGGCCCTACGGTCCATCACATAAAAACCCCTTGAAATACATAGCAATGTCTGATTTTTAGTGTAAAAAATGGGGACAATTTAAAGAGTCCCAAATACTTTAACAAGGCCCTGTAATCTCTGTTAGTTTTAGTTTTTATTCACAGTTTGGTCAGGAAGGATACAAATCTGGAGTATATTTCTGAAAATAAAGCTATTGTTATGAGGAAATTATGATGAGAAACTTTGTGAAGATATTTTTCTGTTTTGTACTCAGAACTTGTAAAAAATGTGCTATAAAGTATTTGTGTATATTCTTGGCAGGGCTGGTTAAATTAATGCAGCTTTAGGGTACAAAAAAATCCTTGCTTATAATCCTCTTAATATAACTATAGTGACAAAGTTATTTCAACTTTTCCTTACCTAGAGCAACAAAAGATGTCCAAGGACATGTCTGTCTGAAACTCCATTAGCTGTCATCCTTCAGTTTTCTGGCAGCTGCTTTTCCCCAAGAGCAATGCTTCAGCAGCAAGATAATGTACAGAGGACAAGCTAGTGGGGTCTTTTTGCAGTACACTTGCAAAGATATACTCAGGTGTGAGAGCAAATGCACTTGCACATGTAGAAAAAAAACCAAGTACACAATTTAGCCTTTTCAAAGGAATATGTAATGAAAATGATACACTCTAGATGGAGCCTGAATTATGGAGCCTGAATTGGTGTTTTTTAATGAGGTTATTTACATTTAGGGATATTTTACAGCAAGGTTTTGCCCAAATGGGTCCTAATTAAAGTGCTATAGGATCAGCTCTAGTCACTCAGTTATGTGCCATTACAAGAGCTCTCAAAATCAGCAAAGATGGAAAAGGTTTGTAACTCTGGCAAGGAGACCAACTTGTTTATTATAAATTGGCATAAATGATAAAGAAAATATCTGCTGGACAAATTTGTTATAATTATGTAAGCCTGGCCTCCATTCTGCGTTTATGTTGGAAACATTTAGGGGCTTATCACTTAATTTATTTATGAAACAGGAAATATTCACAAAGGATCTCCTTTAGTTTCACTTTATTTGCTACCCTCAGCTGGGTAGGCTAGCTCTAACAGCCTGCTAAAAGCTCCATATAAAACAGCATAACATGCTTTGAGGCACACACATGCCCATTTTTACTTTTAAAATGACTTCAGTTTCTTATGTGTGAATGAAATAGGGGCTCTTCTTTACTCATACTTTGTTTGCTACACTCAACTGGCTAGGCTAGCGCTGGCAGCCTGGTAAAAGCTCAGTGTAAAACAGCAAAACAAGCTTTGATTCAAAATGTTGTGAACACACACACGTATCGGGATATGGCGTTCAGGTGAGGTTTGGTCATCTCATGGCTGGTACCCAGAGTTCATTCGGCATCTGTTTTTTAGTTCAGAGATCTGTGCTCCCTAGCTTTTATTCCATGGTGGTAAAGTATCAACTTTATGGTGGTAAAGTATCAACCAATAATTTGTTTTCCCAGAAGCAGTCATGTGAACAATTATGACAGCTAATGACACAGCACATTTGCACCATGTTTATAACTTTTAAAAACCAAAAGAACAGAAAACAAATACAGCATTGTTGATGAAAGCTGTGTGAAAAAACAGAAGCCCATTTCCAGATGCCCAGGTATCTCAAAATGCTTTGCGGTTGTTAAGCCACCCTTTCAAGCCCCATAGCTAATTTAGTCAACTAATGATTATCAGTAATCAAATCAGTAAAGCGGAGATTTCACCAAATACCTTGTTCTGTAACGGAACACGTTTCATGTTAATATACACGCATTATTGGGTCCACATCATAAGTAATAAAATATCTTTGTGACAAGTTCATGTATTCCACAAAATGTGCTAACATAATACACCTTTTTAGATATGCCAACACGCATGGCAAGATAAGAAACTGTGTCACAGTTGCTTTACTACACATGTATTGATAAGTCACAGTCAGTCAGTCTTTGATACAGTCGTCAAACCTTCACAATATCACTTTATCAAAGTCATTCAAACCCTTAGCCATTGTTTGAGCTTCCAGCAGACTGGCTGTAGCAGCTGTTCACTAGCTGCTTGATCCCATCCCTTGACAGGTGTCACTGTAATTAGATAATCAATGGGATTCACTCCACCTGTCAGGGTCTCTTACTGTTACACATGTTTGGTGCATGGCTCTGGTTGGCAATCAATGGATTCTTCTGGGGGAGTGAATACTCTAAGAAAAAGAAGGTGAAGGTGATAGGTGGCACCTGGGCAGAGCTGAAACCCATCAAATTAGTTCAGACTCTTGCCACTTCAAGGCACACTGCCTGTCTCAGCAAGGTTGCCTTGAACTTTCCATACTCCAGTGCCTGCTCTCTTTACTGTTAATAAAGCATAAGCATAATGTTGGGCTGCATAGATAGATGTCTGTTCTGTTTTAATTATGTACTCATCACTGTGTTTTTGATAATTTGCGGGAACTACTTAATTTTGATTTTCCTTCTTAAACCTCCCATTCCTGAGAAACAACATTGGCACAAGAAAAATGGTCCCAGGTAGCTTGGCAATTGTGTAATTAAATCTGGTTCTGGAAATATACTGGAGATTAACCAACCATTAATAGCAGTCATGTTTCATATATATTGGGAAAAAACGTGAGCTAAAGTAAAACAGACACTACCAAAGCATATATCATTTGACATTGCTTGGTGTGTACAGTTGTATCTGCAAGACCTTGATAACACACCTACTAATAGTTTTTGGGTGTTGGTTTACCTGTGGTCTGAGGAACTTAAAGACTTACTGCTATCCATGTAGTAGACATCTGCTCCACTTCATGAGTGCAGAGACAAAATAAAAAGTTAAAATTTAACCAACAGAATTGGTGTAACAATTTGCAAAAGTTTTAATTGAGAAGATTATTTACAATATTGCTGAGTAGAAAGATGTAAGGTTACAAACTAAAAAGACAAGTAAAACAAATTCCAGTTAGGTTTTTAAAATGTACTTTCACAAGAAAATGTGTTAAATTGAAACCAATATTTAAGACATATTAAATAACCTAGTTAAATTATGACTGTGTTATTTACTTTTACTCACATTTCAGACACAGTAATTTGTGAATTTATCTTTAATAATTAAATGACAGAACAAAACCTTGGCATGATAAATGGATCATCAATGCCTGGATAATACAATTTATTTAAAATTTCTCAATCATGAATTATGCTCTTTAATATACATGTCAAACCTACAAGCTCAGAAGTTCAGATCAATCAAAGCAAATGTATAGGACACATAAGGATATTGTTTAAATAGGCAGTCATTGTTGCACACAAAACTTTGATGGATCCCAAAATCCACTTTCATAAGACTAATAAAGACATATTTTTAATAGAGAAATTGGGCCTATTAAAAAGCATATCCATGTGCTCAAAAGTATATGCACTCAATAATTGGTCAGGATTTTGCATGATATGTCTCCTTTAAACGTATACCATTTATGTTTGGTATTTTTATTCAGAAATTCCCTAATTTTACAAGCCTCAGAACATACCAGTTTTGTGAGCTGTGTCGAGGTGATTATCGTGATTCTAATCTTTTAATCCTATAATCACCTTTCTTTTGCATAGGTTAAATCAATTATATCAGTGCAATGTCGCGTGGATTAGAAGAGCCCACAGCCCTGCTGAGGTATAAAGAAAGCCCAGGTTACTGTGATAGCTGCCTATGTGTGTGTGTGTGTGTGTGTGTGTTTTATATATATATATACATATATATATATATGTACACAAACCAATGACTTAGTTTATGCAGAAGTTATATAATTAGTAAATTAGTGGGTAGAAATATTTTATCATGGTGTTTGTTTTTCTATAAAGTCACATTCACATTGGTTCCTGCAGACTGTAAATTGTTGGCTAAATATTTCGCTTTATATTCAAATAATTGTATTATTAATATAATATAATATATATTTTATAGCTTCAAGACCCTTTTAAGAGTTCCAGTTCATCAATACATTAAAATGATGTGGACTGATCCAAATCACATTACAGAAATTAATTCCTAGTTATATTAAAATATGCAGTCAAATCAATTTTATAATGTCAACTTGTAAGAACCTATCCATAGTATGAAAAGACAGAAGATGGTGTACACTTTGTAGTTCTTTTTCTGAAGGCTGTAGGCCCAGATTGGACTCGCATCATCCATGTGTGCATTTCTGTCACGTAATAATGTATGAGTTAAAATCTGTCCGAAATCAGCACAGCAGTCCAAAGCTCCTTTTCTCCCCACGATAGAGTTCTTACAGTTGATTTCATGAAAGTTAAAGGAAAAGGAGCTAGAAGCTATAATTAGAACATTTCGTATGCAGCCATTGGCTTTGCAGGAATCTCTCCCCCTGAGCAAGCATGTGTCGACAGTGGAAAGTAACAATTCCCTTTTAACAGGAAGAAACCTCCATCAGAACCCATAGTAGTATAAGCAGCTTTCTGCTGGGGGTTGACGTTATGATCCACTGTTTTGGGTAGGACCTGCTTTAAACTTTTTACAGTAGGACTAGGGATGTGTACCAAATTTGGTACTTTTATAGGTACTGACCGAATCCCGTCGATTCATGTAAAATCAAAATGGTACCATGTTTCAGTACCTAAACGCATCACTGTGACACTGAGGGAGTAAAAGAGTGGGGGATTTTCCATGCCGAACATGAACACAGCATTGCAAGCACCAGAGCGCGATGATGTCAGTAGCCACTGGTCCAGTCAACAAAGCATAGCTGATAGAAAGCGCTGTCTCTGCTTTTAAAAATGTGCAGCAGATTTCGCTCGCTGCAATATTTGTGAGGCGAAGATCAAGGCCAGCGGTGGGAATAATTCTAATCTGAGGAAGCACCTCTCTGCTCCCTCATTGTAAATGTATCCCACCCTGATTTACAAAGCGGGATAAAATAGGTTTTTAATATATTTCTTTTCTTTTCTGAAACTGTTGCACTAAAACAATTCCCTGAATTTTATTCACACACAGCTTCAGTCCCATATTCACCTTGTTCACTCTGTGCCTCTGATAACTGTTGTTTTGGTAAAACTGTTTCATTATTACATTGCTTTAATTATTTTTCAGATAATTTATTCAAATTTATAAATTATTTAATAAGGTTAATTTGTAGATCCAAACAAGTTTATATATTGATAAATAAATATGTTAAATTGAAAAAATTTTGAGATGTTATTAATAAACTGACATGTATTACTACATAAACACACAGAAGTACCGAAAATAGGTACCGTTAAGTACCGGTATCGATTCCCAGCTACCGCGTATCGGTACCATATCGGTTCAAATGTGAAATGTACCCATCCTTAAGTAGGACCCAGCTCAGCTTCCACATTGATGGTTTGCCTACAGAACTTTAAAATCTGCTCCTTATAGGTCCTCCTCCTCTTCAGTGAACCCAAAAAGAAAATTAGTCCATCTAAACTGTACAGTCATATTTAGTAATATAGAATATGCATTTCTAAGAGTCTTGTTTGTAAGATTACAAGTACCTTTTGAAAAAAACAACAACCTTTTAGGCCAGTATTAAACATACTTTTCATTAGGCTCCCATTTCTGCATGAAAACTTTTTTATTTGCTGGAGTAGGAAAGAATTTATAATTAATAGAAATAAAGGCTTTAAAACATCACCAGTCTGTGATAATCTATATAATCTGTTTCCCTTAGTGATTTATGTTACTGAAAAGAATAAACTCTTCAATTATATTCTAATTTATTAAACATAACTATAATTCTAAATGCTTCTGAAAGCACATGGGTGAATTTTAATTGTGGTAGTAGGTCTGCAGATATCACAGTTAAACTGTGTGACAAGCACAAGATGTGCACTGATTGCTATGCTTGTTACCACTTTGCACAGAGATTGTTTCAATCTTTTCTGCTGCAGTTTCGGTTAAAATTGCCACGGAAACACTGACAAAGCTGCTGTATAGCCGCAGAGCCAAGACAAACCTTGTTAAGATAATGTGGAATAAAGCACAACATTACACAGCAAGTGGCTCTGCAGGGTCAGAGTGTTTTTGTCAATATATTTATGCTTTAATGACTGTATGAGAACTAAAACAGATGAAGCTATTAACTAAGACAAAAGGAGTCTTTCTAGTTCATCTTGCTTTTTCTCTTGATGTTTCTTTAATCTAACCCTGTTTTAGTCTCCCCCAAGTATAACACTAGATGAAGTCAACTCATTCCCCATCACTCTGCCTCTGGCACAGCTTTGTTATTCACAAGCCAGAAAACTCACCAGAATCTTAGAACATAAACACAAATCTGCCCTCAGCACTCCTTGTCTGCTGTCAAAGAAAAAAAACACAATAAACCACCCAAGTCAGAGCTGAGAAGCTGTGTCTTCGTGTCCTTCTTTTAGAGTCCTGCTTCTCTAACGCTCTGCTCCAGCAATTATTAATCCCCTAGAAACTTGTCTGGGTTTCTAATAGTTGCATATTTGGCAGTTTCTTGCCAAGGAAGGACCTCTCATGTCCTCAAAATGGCTTCAGGCATGACCTTATTCCTCACTCAGTGGATGGTTATCTATGATACGACTAATTTGTCCTGCACAAATCTCCTCCACTATTTGAGCAAAGTCTTCTCTAACAAAAAAAAACTGACTTACCAGAGAAAGAAAAAAACATCACAGTATAGGGGGTGAGGGAAAAAAATATACAGCTAAATAAACTTAGCATTTTCTGCCATATCCTAGCATTTCAGTTTGAGGGGACATTGTAAGGTTTGAAAATAGACTGAATCCTCTTCTGTCATAGTTTAAAACATTGTTATGGATTGCCAAAGGAGAATGTTATTTGTGAAATCACATCCATAAAGGGGACATATCAGGTCAGCAATCTTGACAACAACCGTTTATCTCAGCTTCTTGCCTTCATTTCAGTAGATGGGAATTAGATATAAACCCCCACCTAGCAAATCTTCAGTCTAGAATATACAGGCTGTCTGACCTCTCCTAATAAACTCTAAGCAAAACTCTGCAGATTTAAACTAGTTTCTTCCAGTTGATGACTGTTTTTGGTCATCATAAATCCTAAAAAGTATTACAAAAATACATTTTACTCTCCTTTGCAAAAATGTTCGTACCCATGAACTATTTTCACATTTTGTCATATACAACCGTAAACTGGCTTAAATCCGAGGCAACCAGACTCTTGTTCAGTTTTTCGGAAGACTTTTTGACACATGTTTCTGACCGCTTGCACTTGAGCAACCTGAAGTTGGAGCGCTGCTGTTTTTAAGCATATGGAGGTCCATTCTTCTTGCCGCATTCCAATTCAGATGCAAATTGATGACCCACCCGCCACTTGGGTCATTCTAAGCTATTGCTTGTTGTTAGTGGAGTACTTGGACACCTGAATCGTGATGAGATTGCTGATGTAATCACTTTGGAATGTATTGGAGGACCAAGTTGTACACACTGGGTAGTTGAAAATGCAAATCTCCACCTCTGATTTCAATATGATACGACATAATCTTTTTTTTTTTTTTTTCAAAAGTTCTCAAACTCACCCCATGTCTGATGATTCTCATGTCCTACTGCTCTCTTTCAGCTGCTAAAGAATTCATCCATATGTTGTACATAACCTCTGGAAAAGGTTTGTGTTTCAGGACTGGGTGCCAAGTGCAGAATTCTCCTTTCTTCTCCCATAGCATGTACAGTCAAAGTTAAGTATCTTTTCCATTTGGCTGTCTCTGTCTTCTTCAAATGTTGTGCTGCCGATAGCTTCTGACATATTACTTTCGCACTTATTTTCTAACGTCCGCTGGAAACTAGGAATGTTCTCTAAAGATGTGCAGGCACTATTTCTTCCACTTCATCTCTCCTGATTCAGACTCTGAAGAGAGTCAGTTCTGGTGAATACAGACCTCTCAACTTTTATCAAAAGTTAAGAATGAGATTTTCGGGAGGGCAGGGCTGCCTGGACCCTGGAAGAGCCGGTCCAGTCAACTCCGTCTCATTTTTATCCGACCAGACATGGAAGTAGACATTTATTACTTTTGTTAAAAAGTGAAAGAGAAGTGTTAACACGTTATTGTTCAGTTTGTGGGTTAAAACACAAATAATACTGAATAAAATAATAAAGTAGTTTTAAGTTATTGCCCATATTATTACACTGTTACACATTAATCTATGGGTTTGTTTATCAGTGTAGATCAATAACCTCATTGGTGAATCACGCTGAGTTTTATCAAGCCTATATGGTCAGAGATTTTTCCCTCAGCTGCAACACTTAAAGCACACAGGGGTTCGCGCTGCGTCTTTACGCATGATCCAGCTGCTGATGTTTTCCCTCTTTTCAGCTCCATGCACTACTAGCTTGTTACAGTTTATAATCTTTGTCGTCACCTTTCACAGCGACACGTTTCTCATCTTAGTCTCTGCACTGATCAGACAAATCTCCTCTATGGCGCCCCTGATGTTACAAGTTCCTTAAAATGACCCTTAAAAGTGCGCACCTAAATTACATGTAACGTAATTTTGCGCAACTGAATTCAAGCGGAAGGCAGCACGCCCACCGAAGCACCACTGGTTCTGTGTCGTTAAACAAAATAGCATGAAACATAGCTACTGACTCTCCTATTGACTTTAATAGGGGGTTTTCAGCTGACGTCACGCTCACGTGACTACTCTGCGCGTCCGCCATAATGGGTGGCAGTCGTTTCGCACCGTTGACCCGCATTGCATTACGCCTTAGGCAGTATTGGAAGTGAACAATGGTGAAAACGTGTTTAATGGTTGGTTGCACGGCCCGTGGAGGTGGAGATCAACGCTCTTTCTTTCGCCTACCAGCCGTGATAGTGAATCAGTGCGAAAAAACAAAACAGCTCTCTGAACAACGCCGTCACCTATGGCTGACACGGATATCCAGGTCCGATTTGGACAGTGTTAAGCTGGAATACGCCAGAGTCTGCGGTGCTCACTTTGTCACAGGTAAATTAACTGTTAAGTATTTAAAACATGTAAACCGTTGCTGTATTGTGGGCTGTAACAGCGCAACACATGATCGCCATGGGAAAAACATAGAAACGGGTTAATTTTCCACCGCTTTCCTGCCTGGAGGCGCAACCACGGAGAACAACTGTTAGAGATAACAAAGAGTCGTCGGCTCGCTTGGATCGCGGCTGTAAGACGACCTAACATAACTTTCCACAGTATCCCGATGTCAATGAGAGTGTGTTCTAAACGTTTGAAACACATAGCAGTTAGTTAAAAGTACATTACATGCGTGAGTGGTTGTTAGCACTAACGGTTAGCAGCTACTAACTTAGCATGTGCCAGAGCCCGTCTGAGCGCAGCTTACCTTTGAACGAGTTGCTGTGTTCCCACTGTTTGCTGGCTTTAAGATCTGCCGCTCCTGAACCCATCCATTCGTAAACTGTACATGAGACTCCAAGGACTTGTAGCTTCAGAACTGTTCTGAAGTATAGGCGCTCACACCACAAACAAGGTAGCCGAAGACGTCCGATATGGACAGTGACGTCCGCGCTACTTCCGGGTTACGCCGGTAGGCTTTTGCCGGCGTAAATACGGTAAATACAACTTACTTTTGCACTGGTCATTGTTCTGATTAAATAATTAAAGCCGCGAGCGGCGTCGATCAGCCCTGCAGCCAAGCGCCTTCGCGCACCGCCGGCAGTCAGCCACCGCAGAAGCATGCGCCGCATTTGCGTCGGATTGTTTACATTTTTACCATCTTATTAAAACTCACCCGTCCACATATGATGGCGATTTCCTTGATGTACATAACTTCGACATCTCGTACCCAACCAGATGTGAACTGGTTGTGAGCCTCTAGACCCTTGTAAGCTCTCATTTCCTCAAGAGTGTGCAGAGGGTTTTCACTGAACACCAGGTAATGCACTATGTCGCCGTGCTCTACATTTGGTCAATCATCAGGATTACGGCTAAACAAGGCACCGTGGAGGGCATAGGGGTCCATATGGTCGATCACGGAACATTTCCTCAGATAGACGTCCTTATCTGGTCGCTCTAGCGTGCTGGCGTACTTATCCATTCTCGATACGAAAATACGTGTAGGACAACTAGAGATAAGGAAGTGTACCACCCAATATGGCGGACCGGAAGTTGGCCAGTGACGTCAGTGAAAACCCCCTATTGGGACATTTTGCTACGGGTGGAAGGACATTAAACGTGGGGGAAGGGAGGGGAGAGGGTCAGTAAGAGCGTTGAGGCACAGAAACACGGCACATGTAGTTAAAAAAAATGCAGAATTAATAAGAACGACACTTATAAACAGACTAAGTGGCTTTTTAGACGGTTTCTGGTTAGCTTAACTGTTTTCTGATCTAGCGCGCATGCAGCCATACTTGGTTCTGAATGAAGGCTTCATCCGGCAGCCGCTCTCCCCACTTCCCTCCCGTGTACGCTGTACTGGCTTACTTTCACCACTGGTTAAGACCAAAATTATTTATAACTCTGATCGCTCTTCATGCTCCTCTGTTAACACGAACAGAAGCAGGAATTACTGATGGACACAAGATGTGAAAGAAGCTGAAACAGCTCCGCAGAAGGCAGGTTTAGACTGAACTCTGGATGGACGGACCTGTGAATGGATCATCTGCAGCCCAGATGGGCTTTGTTATTTTTATGCGTGAGAAATGCCATGCATTGTGTGTGAGCGTGTGAAGTCAGTGAAATGCGTGTGTCACATGGTCAATGCGTGAGAGTTGAGAACTCTGTGAATATGTACTCCCACAGCTGGGAGATGCTAATACCCGTTAGCCTCTTCCTTGTTTTAACCCCTGCTGCGCATGCACAGTGTGTGCTTCCGTTAAAATGTAAATAAACATGAAAGGCTTGGTTTACTAACAAATTGAGCAAAAACAAAGCTTAAAATACCAAAATAACAACTAATACACCAGGAGGACGTCATAATCTTTTATAAAAACTTTGAATGCTACCACAGTGGGCTATTGAGATCTACATTTAAAAAAGATGTCAACTAACGTGGCTATGCACCTTTAAGTAGTTACACAAGTAGCCATGTGTTTCCTTCAAGTATACAGCTTATTGCCTGATATGCATAACAAAAGCCATATAAAAGCTGTATACATATTACCAATCTTTTCCCCTCTCTGGAATGCATATGACGACCAGCTGGAATTTAAGCTGAAAACGGGCAAACACAAAGTTTACCATTTTAAAACCTCTGAAATGGTAATTTAAAGCATTGAGTGGTTTCTTTGTAACTTCCACTAGCACGTTTTGCAATAAAATGAAAATCAGTATTTTCTCAGAAATAGACCCCTTGCATCTGACGTCACAGTCACGTGATCGGGGGTGCGCGCCTCCATCTTGGTGGGCACGCTAGCCTGACAGCCCATCTACTACATGACAAAACGGGTGATTTAGAGCGTACTTTTAGTTAGTTTATTTTTGGAATCTAAACAATGCCTACCACTTGTTGTGCTCCCGGTTGCACACAGAGGCATTCCAAATCGTTGGATGTACGTTTCTGTCGTTTATTTGACTGGGGGAGCCATCATACTACGAGAGAATTTGCAGTCTACACTTCATCTCCGGTAAATACAACTTAATTCTGCTCTATTCATTGTTCTACTTAAATAGCGGCGGAGGGGAGGTGGCGATCGCTAGACGGGCCGGAGAAGCGGCCCGTGTAACGATCGCTACACCGGCCGCCGCTGTCTGAAGCCGCCGCTGTCTGAAGCAGCAGACAGCGGCGGTGTAGCGATCGCTACACTGGCCGGAGAAGCCGCTGTTGCTGCTGTAGCCGCCGCTGTAGCCGCCGCTGTCTGGAGCAGCAGGAAGCGGGTGCTGCTCCAGACAGCGGCGGCTCTCCGGCCAGTGTAACGATCGCCACCTCCCCTCCGCCCGTTCACTGGCGCTAGTACTTCTGTGTTTACGCTGCAATGTCGCCGACACCCCCACCCATTTTAACAAGACAAAAACACCAAAATAATCCGTAGTGAACTATGTTTTTTTAACCTACCGGGCGGGTCTTCCTGCCCGACTCCGCGTTCGTATGTTACACAAACATGTCTGAACATCCATCCATGTTCTGACCCGCTTAATCCCTCATGGCGTCGCGGGCGTTTGCTGGAGCCTTTTTCCTGATATAAAATAATTGCAGCCGTCCAGTGGTTTCATGGCTTTCGTGCTCTCTTGTCCGTACTGGCCTGCGTGTTTATAAAGCAGCTGTGTCGCGGTACGAAACCCTTGGCAGCATTTCACAGACTCGCTCCGTCCCTTCAGGCTTTTGCTGTGTGGATCTGGCAATCTGATACCATCAACCATCAACTTAGTCTTAAAACGATCTTGTGATACGTAATCTAAAGGAGAAAAATACCCGGAGAACTCGTCATTTCGTCAAATGGCGTGCCAACCAATATGGCCGCCACGCAAGGGGTTCTGGGTAACGGAGTCACGTGGTTGCAAGGGGTCTATTGAAGGTTTTTCTTTGTTCTCATGCTGGGTCCTAGACAGACAGAAACACCGCTGGAAGCAGCCATCATCCAGACACTACTGGAGAAGGTGGTGGTACTCGCCAAACTGGGTGCATCTCTGGAGGATATGGTGAACTCAGGCACACCAGCGCCAACACCGTTGTTCGACTTTCCTCATTACATACAGCACTGTGACTCACTCAGTAAAATTAAGATCCGCCTTGGTAAGTTGAACAGACAAGAAAACAAAGAACGGGCAACCAGAAATTCAGAAATAATGTGGTGACTCACCATAAAGTTAATGCTTTTAATTATTAAGTGCTTGAATTGTTCATTAGGGAACTGTTGTATCTGCCTGCACTTACCCTCCAGCAGAGTTGCAACATTTTGGATCCTATTCCAATCTTTGGAACCTTTCGCTAAATGGCACCCCTTAGCACATTAATTCAAGGGTCTTCATATTACCATCCAACCAGAAAACACTCATTTACACAATCAAGCCGGATCCAGGTAACGGGATTCACAAAAAAAACTGCTTTTTGCACTCTGCTCGCCCTTATCAGACTTGCATTTAAGTATTTACGAAGTGCTTCATAATGACTGAGCAAACTGGAGTTGTGAGTCAGCAGAGCTGCACTTCAGTCCAAGTCAGTTCTACCAGCTGGCTGCTTTACAATCCCTCCTAATATAATAGAAACCAATTAACCGAGTCATTGGCTTTACCCACATCTTGATTTAAAATGGAGCTTTATTAAAAAAAAAAGAGTTGCAACGTAGCAGCATGCTTAACCTGACTGGTGGCAGAGATATGATAAGGAATGTAATCCCTGAAGCGCGAGCTGCTTAGTTTATCCAGTCTGAGTCGCAGCCGGTGCAAAATGAAAATGGCTGCTGTCTTGGAGGGAAAAAAGCACTTTTGTTTTCTTACAAGAAGAAAAATACAGCCCTAAATTAATTAATAAATCATTTTTAATTTATTTTTGCTCCAATAATATCTACCTGAGCACTCTTCTAAATGCCTGCAAATACGAAACCAAGTTCATCTATTTAATCTCTCCTCAGTTAATGTTTAGCAGACTAGGGCTCTATAGATACTACTTAATGTACATGAGCACTGATTGGATAAGATGGTAATAACTTTTTAATGAGTTTTCAATATAACACACCAAAAGTTATGATCGAAAGGTTTAGAGACCTCCTGCTGTACTTGGAATTATTCCTCCCCAGTGCAAATTAGCTGTATTGGAAACCTTTTAAATTGTTCAACTGTTTCTTATAAACTGATTACAGAACAGTTAAAAAAGTTTAATGAAACTGACATTTCATCCACGGTTAATGACTATTGCTGTCTAAAAACAGTTTAACCACCTGAAAAGAGTTCTTCATAAGAGCACACATTTGCAAATCAAGTGTGGTGTCAGGCACAAATGATTTAACCAATCATTTGCTGTACTTGAGATCCCAAGCACAGCAAATGACCCAACAAACCCCTGGATTGTTGATGACGATATTGAGTCGAGAGACTTGCCCAAAAGGTTCCAATACAGATCTGTACAAAGAAGGAAAAGGATACAAAAACAGCAAATGTTGGCATCATTGGAAGCGTAATTTGCAAGTTTGAAGTTAAAGGAACAGTAGCTACTACATCTGTATGTTCCATAAAGAGGAAGCTATTAATGACTGCTACAGTTCCTGAGGAGGCAGGTAATAAAAACTCACAACTTACGACAGAAAAATGCTCCCATTAAAGTAACACTGTCCACAGTAAGGGACATGCTATATGCTGAAGAGCCCCATGCCTGAATTCTAAGATGTACACCACTACTCACCCAGGTGTAAAAATAAACAGTTTAGTAAATCTGGTCTGAGCAGCAATGAAGTAAATCTGTAACTTTTTTAGGTCAATGTTATATCTGGAGGGAGAAAACTGAAGCATAATAATGAAAAGAACACCTTTCACTGAAACATGGTGGTGGCTTAGTGATGCTCGGCGGCTACTTTACCTCCCTGGGACTGGTAACCTTCAACATTTGATAAACTATTTGCATCTTCAAGAATCTATAGGTAAATTTGTGACCGATAAGCGGTGAAGTTATAAATCATATTTTAAAACTGCTTGTTGTCAAAACATGCCCTTTATCCTCTCACAGAGTGGGCCTCTATGTTATCCTGAATGCAGCCTCTCAATGTCAATCAAGCAGCGATTGTAAAATGTAATGTAAATTGAGCTGTGTTGGCAGTCTCCAGCTGGCTTGTTTGCCTTAGCTGGCCAGCCGTGTGTTTTGTAGGTGCAGCCATCTTTTACTCCTGCTGGCTTCCTGTTTGCCTGCTCCTTGTCAGTGTTTATCTACGGATTACACCTTGTCTTCTTGTCTGCATGTCACACTCAAATAGCTTCTTCGTCTGCGTGCTGAACAAGCATCTCTTGTAGCTGGGCCCTGCGGAGCAGATGAGGACACAGCATATTTTTACACAAAGCAGGATTTCTCTGAAAGGTTTTTTGGATTTAGATTTTTTTTTTGCATTTGTAGAAAAATTGGATTGTGTTTAAACTTATTTTAGGCAGGGCATTAAATATATGCTGCCTTTGCAGCAGTAAATACCAAAAAAAAAATACAAAAAATTCTGCATATAACTTTTACATATGATATATATATTCTTCCCCACTCTCAGTTAAATAGGAACATAAAAATGTGTCCAGTTCAAAAATTCACAGCAACATCTTATTTGTAAAATACTTTGGTTTGATATTCATCACAATCCAGAACAGAAATCATATGGCTTTGAAAATAGTTCTGTGTTGATAATGAGGCATGTTAAGGTATCCAGGATTCAATAAATCACAAATCACATGAAGAACAGGAAGAGGACAACAAACATTGTCATTCCATGTGTGGCTGGAGTTCCAGAGAAATATCAGCCATTTTCTAGCATAATATTCATAATATTCATGGCTGAGAACAAGCCATGTAACTAAGTGAATAGTTGAACCCAAATTCAGAGAGCACAGAAACAGTGCTGCGATTAAAAAAAAAAGTTTATTGTTTGAAGGTAATGAAGTTGTGAATGTCAACTGCAGGTCCAGTCTGGAGTTGTTCTATGGGAGAGTGAAAAGTAAGTATAGTCTTTTCAGGAGGCATATTGCAGAGGTGAGGGTAGAAGGCACCAGTGGTACATAATGGTGCAGTTCATGTGAACTGGAATCTGTGAAATAAGTTAGATGACACTGAGGTTCAGAAGCAGGATAACTTGGCACGGAGTGACTATGTGAACGGAAAAGTTAAACAAAAGTTTCTTCAAGAAAAAGGAGCACATGCATGGCCTTGATCACCACAGAAACAGTAAAATAATCTGGCAGAGACTGGGACTCCACCCACTCGTGCCTGCAGAGTAGGGCCACTCGGCCCTACTCTGCAGCCTTGACTTGTCTCCCCAGCAACCCCCCCCCCCCCCACACACACACACACACACACACACACACACACACACACACTTTTGAAAGCTATCTGATTAGCCCCCCTCACACTTACCAAAATATGACTTACCGTGCGCTGTTTCCTTTGTTTCCAGAAAGTTGATATTTTTCAAAAGAACATTTTTTTCTAAATAAAATTCTCTACTAACTGCAGTTAAAATGAGAACAGAGCAGTAAACTTGCTGTGAGCTGCATGGGAAAGAGAGAAAAGTCACACGGAGTGGAGTTTTAGAAGTATTATTCTATCAATCAGGTGGAATGGATTATTTTGGGAAGCAAAGGAAGCAGCGCACGGGAAGTCATATTTTTGTAAACGTGAGAGGGTCCAGATAGCTTTCCAAAGTGGGAGGGGGGACACATCCCCTTCACACATAATTATTGCGACGCCCATGATTCAAGTGTTGGCTCTTTACCACCAAGGAAATGCAGAGCACATAGTTGTCTTTGGTCAGATTCCATAGTAAATTCCTCGTTTACAAGCATGTATTCAACACTGACATTTCTCTGCAATCTTTTGGGGTTTTGAAAAAAATCAATAGCAAAAGCTCCCTTCATATGGTCACGATCATCATATCCCGAATCACACCGGCAGATACCAACGGACCTGTGTTTTGTTATGCGTACCGTTATACGTCTTTTAAAGACAGGTTGTAATAGCTATTTTTGTTGTTGTCGCAGAAAGTACAGTCAAGTGATGGGAAAATGATTCTTTTTACTGACTCAAGTCTTTTTGAGTCACTCATCATAGTGACTCAAGATTTTCAGTCATTGCGTCAGTTACCCACTATAGTGTAAGTGTAACACTATCTAACTTCGTCCATTGGACATAAAGAAATAAATCGCATAATTTTCCAAATCTCTGTGATAGACTGACGACCTGTCCAGGGTGTACCCCGCTTCTCGCCCATTGACAGCTGGAGATAGGCACCAGCACCCCTCGTGACCTAAATAGGGATAAGCGTGTTGGAAAATGGATGGATGGATGGATTTTCCACATCTGAGATTTTGTTTTAGATATGGCAAAGACTTGCTTTTTGCACTGAGTCATGCAAACAGTAGGGATTAATACCATTAAAGCCACCATCTAGTGGTGCGCTAAATAAATTACAAATGGCCTTGCCGTTAAGCACATAATAACTACTACAGATGCTGTGGAGTTTCATAAATGTGACATTGTCAACATGTATGTCCTCCATGTTTTTAGTACTAATCCACTGCAAAATGTTTTTTGAATTTGTTGCCAAGGCTGCTTATTATAAGTGACTTTGGTTTTGTTTTTTTCTAAAGTCACTTGCAAATTTCCTTGAGTCGCAGGTTGCATTTTTTTGGGCTTTTTTCTGAATGTGAACTCGCTTATTTGGGCTCTAAAATAAAAAAAATAAGTTGGAAAATAGAATATTAAAAATAAAGGTTTTAAAACATCATCAGTCTGCGTTAATCTTTCCCGGTTAGATTCAGAATAGAATTCAAAATCCTTCTTTTCACATTCAAGGCCATCCACAACCTCGCTCCCCCTCCCTTTCTGATCTTCTTTAAATCTCTACTCCTTCTTGCACCCTTAGATCCTCCTCTACCAATCACTTCAATGTTCTTCCATTCCCGCCTCAGCGGCATGGGGAGCAGAGCTTTCTCCCCGTCTGCTCCCAAACTCTGGAATTCTCTCCCCCCAGACAGCCGCAATACTGACACCCTCTACCAGTTCAAGTCTAAACTCAAAACCCATCTGTTCAAATGTGCATAACTTCTGTAATTGCCGGTTCACTTTAAATTTTATTGTCTGTTGTTTCATCTTTATTGTTCTGCTGGCTCTTTACAGTGTCTTGAGGTGTCCTCAAACATTTCTTAAATAGACTGGTGTATGATACAGCCTTAGGGAAATGTGCAACTCTTTGAAAATAATCTTATTTTTTTTATTTTTTGGCTTCATAGTAGACTGTAAAACGGGTACCCCTTGGTCAATTTCTTTTTAATGTTGTTCAAATTGTTTAACTGCATTTCTAATTATTTTTGGTATTCAACAAAAAATATTTTTTATGAGATTGTTATTTACTGTCACATTGCAGAAACAATGAACCATCTCATTGTGTCTGCAATGCTTTTCATGTATCAGGAATTCAATTAGCAAGGCTATTGTTCACATTTTGGTCCATATCAATAGAGACACTGTCACAGTCCCTCCTGATGATGTGTCAGATCTTCACATTCATTCCCCAATGTACCTGTTAAATACTAATTTACTCCAAGCCTCAGTGAAATCAGAGTACATTTATCCAACTTTTTGTCAATATCATTGTCAGTCATCGAAAACATGCATATTTTTCAGTGATATACTAAAATGTTTTTTTTTCCTTCATAAGCTTAATGGCCATAAACGTCTCACTGAGCAGCAGAAGGATGAAATTAACAGTTTGGCCATTTCCTGGGACTTGCCACCCATCAATGCAGAAAACCACAGATGGCTGTTCCAACAACTTCTCCATCATGCTGTGAGATTTCACCCTAAAGTGGCTTTAGATTCTGATCAACTAAGTACAATATTATCACTTTTCACAAATGGTCTTAGGTGATTGGCGGAACTAAAAGGCAAGCCAAAACACATCAGAAAATGTCTCAAAGACACAATGTTTCAACAGCCTGCCACTAGCTGACAAAAGCAGTCGGAATAAACGGGATATGATGATTTGATTAAGATAAATCGAAATTAAATTGTAATCCCAATTAAAACCGCAAGCGGTGATGATCGGCCCTCGCAGCCAAGCGCCACTCTGGCCTATGGGCCACCGCTAGGGTACGCGCACCTCCCGCCGCCAGCCACCGCAGAAGCTGTCATGCATTTTCCTCACCCGTCCACCATGCAATACACACGTATGCGTTGGGCAGCGCTCCCCCACGACTCACATAAAAATCTGGTGCAGATCGGTCGATGCACCGAGGAGACACAGCCGTTGAATAATGAAAATGCATTTAGCCACCGGGTCGGACTAAATCGTTCGGCGGGCCAGATCCGGCCCGCAGGCCGTACGTTTGACACCCCTGGTTTAAACATTAGTATACCAACTTAATCAAAGGTATCTTACTAGCTGTTAATCCAGCTTCATGTGAAAAGTTAACAAAACCTTTTTAGTTATTTAAAGTTAATTATTTCATGTGTTTAAGGGTTTCGTTTCTTGCATTAAGACAGCTTTTATGAAAGTTTGACAGTTAAATTGGTGGATACACACCCAAAAGTAATAATGTAAAAGTAACACTTTAGCAATTGGAATATTGCTAAAGTAACACGTTAGCAATATTCCACATGTGTATGTTGTGTACAAACTTAAGTAATTTCTAACAGACCACTTCACTCTCAGAAAGCAGGTCTGCTGGTGGTTCCTAAAGTCTGTAAAACCAGAATGGTAGGCAGATCCTTTAGCTATCATGGTCCTCTCCAGTGGAACCAACTCCCAGTTTTGGTCCGTGACGCAGACACCCTGTCTACTTTTAAGACTAATCCTAAAACTTTCCTTTTTCCATCCATCCATCGTCTTCCGTTTATCCGGGGTCGGGTCGCGGGTGTAGCAGCTTCAAGAGGAAGGCCCAGACCTTCCTCTCCCCAGCCACTTGGGCCACTTCCTCCGGGGGAATCCCTAAGCGTTCCCAGGCCAGCATAGTCTCTCCAGCATGTCCTGGGTCTTCCCCTGGGCCTCCTCCCGGTGGGACGTGCCCAGAACACCTCACCAGGGATGCGTCCAGGAGGCATCCTGACCAGATGCCCGAGCCACCTCAACTGGCTCCTCTCAATGTGGAGGAGCAGCGGCTCTACTCTGAGTCCTCCCCGGATGACTGAGCTCCTCACTTTATCTCTAAGGGAGAGCCCAGACACACTATGGAGAAAACTCATTTTGGCCGCTTGTATCCGGGATCTCGTTCTTTCGGTTACGACCCAAAGCTCGTGACCATAGATGAGGGTAGGAACGTAGATCGACTGGTAAATCGAGAGCTTGGCCTTTTGGCTCAGCTCTCTCTTCACCACAACGGATCGGTACAGCGCCCGCTTCACAGCAGACGTCGCACCAATCCGCCTGTCGATCTCCCGCTCCATCTTCCCCTCATTCGTGAACAAGACCCCAAGATACTTGAACTCCTCCACTAGAAGCTGGCTCTTGGGACTTTCCTTTTTGACAAAGCTTATAGTTAGAGTGGTTCATGTTACCCCGAGCTACCTCTATAGTTATGCTGCTATAGGCTTAGGCTGCTGGAGGACATCAGGGTCTATTGTTCTTCAATTTTGCATGACTGTTGTCATTTCAGCTTTTAACTTTTTTTTTTTTCTATTTTTTCTTCATAGTAGGTACACCTGGTCTGGCGTTCTGTTAGCTGTGACATCATCCAGGGAAGACAGATCACCTGTTATTACCATCTAATGTAAAACACATTACTGGATCAATGTGTGCTTCTGTGCTTTTTTGTCTGTCTTGTTGTGTCTCTTCTCTCTCTTTTGTAACCCCCAGTCGGTCAAGGCAGATTACCGTTCATACTGAGCCCGGTTCTGCTGGAGGTTTTTCCTTCCTGTTAATGGGGAGTTTTTCCTTCTGCTGTCACTTCATGCTTGATCAGTATGAGGGATCGCTGCAAAACCATGGACAATGCAAACGACTCTCCCTGTGGCTCTACGATTCTTCAGGAGTGAATGCTGCTTGTTACGACTTTGATGCAATCAACTAGTTCCCTTATATAGGAATTTATTTTACCAATCTGGATAATCTGACCTAATATGTATAATCTGATTGATTTTGACATTGTAAACTGCCTTTAGATGACATGCAGGCATGGACTGGTAATCGGGCGTACCGGGCATTTTCCCGGTGGGCCGACGTGCTGTTTGGGCCGGCAGACCAGACATGTATATAAATATGTATTATTATTATTAATTATTTTATATATCTGCCTCGTTATCATCCCTGACAGTCTAAAGGGCTAGGCCAATCATAAAGTAGAAAAACACTTTCACGCTCCATGTGGAACTTTGTGCAGCAGTGTTCACAGTAGTAATGGGAGGCGCAGAGAAACTGCACGAAAAAAAGAAACGAGTTCTTCAAACGGACGCTGCGAAATGTGTCAAACTCACTGACATGTTCCCAACAGCAGGCCTTCATCTGCTCCGGTGTCTGATGTAAGATATGGTGGTGGTGGTTGTAGACAGTTACGTGCGGTAGGGTTCATAGCTGGTGAGGCACTGACGTCATCAGAGTCAGATTTACAAATATATACACTCTACAGAGTAGACTCGTTGCAAAGTGCTGAAGGAGACTGATTGAGCCAAATAAATTCACCAAGATACATGGAAAAATATTGGTTCTTTGATGAAAAAAAATTTGTCATTTGATTGGTAGCAGTTTATGAGTTATGATGGATTTCTGCATTTGTAACACATTCTAAAACTATAACCCACATTATGCACATTTTATCACAAAAACTAAACATGAATAAGTATCGCTGTCTTACCTCTACTTATAATTTAAGTCCCTGTGGCGCTCTTTCTGAACAAAAATAT
This sequence comes from Fundulus diaphanus, assembly GCA_037039145.1. Classification (NCBI taxonomy): domain Eukaryota; kingdom Metazoa; phylum Chordata; class Actinopteri; order Cyprinodontiformes; family Fundulidae; genus Fundulus; species Fundulus diaphanus. The sequence continues at coordinate 44,032,182 of CM073122.1, forward strand.
CATCATTTTCCGGTAAAAGTTCTCTTTATCTTCTTCAGTTTTAAAAGTCTCTCAGTTTCAATGGAGCTCACTGCCAGGGAGGAAAGCCTTCCCTGATCAGTCCTGTTCCAGCTGTATGTTTAGAGTCTTTTTAGTGCTTTACTTGTTTAGCAAAACTCGCTAATAAAACATCAATAACTTGTGTTGACTCTACTATTTGGGGATCACGAGCGGTGCCCCTTGAGCGCCCCCTGCCTAGCGGCCAAGGAACTGCCGGCCTCACCTACAACCAGTTCTTTGCTGTTTATGATCGGTCAGCACCACGAAAACATGTTATCTGCACACAGTTTGATGACCAAAACACAATTCGTAATCCACATATATTAAATTGTGGAAAATCAGTTCATAACTGTTTGAACAATTGAATTTATGATCTAGAGACAGGAAGATGCATTCACAGAATGGAAGTCAGCACAGTTAACATGGGATTGCGCAATCCCAGGGGAGGCCAAGCTCGCTGCGGCCTCACCGGCTTCGCTATGAAGCGCCACCAAGGATTTACATGAAAAATAGTGAAAAGTCTGCGATTTTAAAGAAAATATGATCAAAAATTAGGAAATTAGATAAATAAAATACTTATTACAAATGACTGAGTAAATCAAAATTTATATTATGTTATTATATATTTTCTTTCTTTCCATGATGACAAGTGAGGCATTTCTCTGGTTCATTTTGTCATTGGCATCCTTTTTTACACAGTGAGTGCACATTAGTCCAATGTTACCCTACAGTATCTGGAAGACTGAATAGATCTGATGAGCAACTTACAATAGATTCTTATAATGATGTAACGTGATAATATGTGTGATTGACTGTGACACCTCTCTTTCTCTCTCTCTCTCTGATCTAAGAATAGTTGCTGTGCTGTGGTGGAGTTTACATTTTACAGTGTTAATAAATTAAGATTTTGGAAGTATTTTAAGTGTCCACTCTCACTAATTTCCATTAACCTGGCCTCAAGGTATTGCACAGTTGGTATTGCAAAGTTGGTATACACATTCAGTACACAAAAAAAATGTGGTGGGCCAGTCTAATCCAAAATGCCAGGGCCGATTTTTTTGTCCCAGTCCACCCCTGATGACATGTTTTATGATTTGGCGTTATATAAATAAAAACTGAAATGTATTGAACAAGAGTAAGTTTGTCAGTTTTCAAGCAGGATTTGTATATCTGTTCAATTTAAATATATAAGGAAACCAAAGAGTTAAGATCACTTACTTACCAAGAGAAATTCCTTTGGGGTTTATTTGTGGTCTCTTGCTGCCCCCTGCTGGACAAGTATGATCAAATACATATGCTTTACATGTCAACTTGGTATCAAAATTCAGATTTCAATCTAAAATGGCTTACTTCCTGTGATACTTGCAGTATGACATTAATTGTAAATTCTGAGCGTCTTGCTGAGATCTACAACTGTACAAAATTTCATTACTCTACGATGAAGTAAGTGAATACCAAAGGGTCCTTTGAAATTTGCTTGGTGGCGCTATAGAGAAACTAAGTCCTGCTCACTAAAGTTTGTTAAGGATTCCTGTTGGGGGGTGGATAAGGATGCATCCAAATGAGTTTTAAGCAGCTCGGCCCAAAACTGTGGAATTCAGAGCCAAACGTATGACAGCAGCGTTTGAGGTGAATATGCCACGCCGCCACGCCCCCCTGCTCCATCCAATCCAGTTGAGCCTGAAATCCACAACATACCAACATGTGTTCTGTCTGTGGACACAGTTTCATGTTGATTAGCTCAGAGGGGTAACATAGCGACCGCTTACAACAAAACATGACACTTCCTGTTGTCAGGGGGCGTGGCCTAAGCAATGTCATCATTTGACCATTGGATATTATAGGAGACCTGATGGTGATCAATCACTGAAAGTTTGATGCCTCTGTGTGTTTCTGTGTAGGAGATATAACACTTTTATTTTTTGTGGCGAGTAGGTGAACTTTGACCCCTGCTAATGCCCCTTCAACAAGCTCAAAAACTCACCGTTTTGATAACTTTTAATTGGCCATGCCTTATGATCAGACTGCCTGAGTTTCAAGCCGCTCGCTAAAAATCTCTAGGAGGAGATCCATCAAATACCAATGCTATAAACGTCAACAATTGGGTCAAAATCAGACTTTCAGTCTAAAATGGCCAACTTCCTGTGATATTTGCACTATGACATTAATTGTAAATTCTGAGCGTCTTGTTGAGCTCTACCACTGTACCAAATCTCATGTCTCTACGATGAAGTAAGTGAATAGCAAAGGGTCCTTTGAAAATTGCTAAGTGGCGCCGTTGAGGCATTAAGTCACGCCCACCAAAATTTGTTATGGATTCCTGTTGGGGGGTGGATAAGGATGCATCCAAGTGAGTTTTATGCAGCTCGGCCCAAAAATGTGGAATTCAGAGCCAAACGTATGGCAGCGGCGTTTGAGGTGACTTCACCACGCCGCCACGCTCTCCTGCTCCATCGAATCGACTTGGGGCTGGAATCCACAACACAACAACATGTTTTCTGTCTCTGGACACAGTTTCATGTTGATTAGCTCAGAGGGGTAAGATAGCGACCGTTTACAGCAAAACATGACACTTCCTGTTGTCAGGGGGTGTGGCCTAAGTGATGTCATCATTTGACCATTGGATATTATAGGAGACCTGATGATGATTAATCACAGAAAGTTTGGTGCCTCTGTGTGTTTCTGTGTAGGAGATATAACACTTTTATTTTTTGTGGCGAATAGGTGAACTTTGACCCCTGCCAACGCCCCTTCAGCATGCTCAAAAACTCACCGTTTTGATAACTTTTGATTGGCCATGCCTTATGATCAGACTGCCCGAGTTTCAAGCCGATCGCTCAAAATCTCTAGGAGGAGATCCATCAAATACCAATGCTATAAACGTCAAAAATTGGGTCAAAATCAGACTTTCAGTCTAAAATGGCCAACTTCCTGTGATATTTGCACTATGACATTAATTGTAAATTCTGAGCGTCTTGTTGAGCTCTACAACTGTACCAAATTTCATGTCTCTACGACGAAGTAAGTGAATAGCAAAGGGTCCTTTGAAAATTTCTAGGTGGCGCCGTTGAGGCATTTTTCTTTAGATTTTTGTGACGACCTTAAAATACAAAATTTTTAAACAGTCACCATGCATCTGCCAAGTTTGGTGAGTTTTTTAAAATGAGAAAGCCCCCAAAAAGGCCCCTCTTTAGGGGGGCAGAATAATAAGAAGAATTAAAACCGCAAGCGGTGATGATCGGCCCTCGCAGCCAAGCGCCGCTCTGGCCTATGGGCCACCGCTAGGGTACGCGCACCTCCCGCCGCCAGCCACCGCAGAAGCTGTCATGCATTTTCCTCACCCGTCTAACATGCAATACACACGTACACGTTGGGCAGCGCTCCCCCACGACTCACAAAAAACCTGGTGCAGATCGGTCGATGCACCGAGGACACACAGCCGTTGAATAATGAAAATGCATTTGGCCACCGGGCCGGACTAAATCGTTCGGCGGGCAAGATCCGGCCCGCAGGCCGTACGTTTGACACCCCTGGTTTAAACACTAGTATACAAATTTAATTAAAGGTATCTTACTAGCTGTTAATCCAGCTTCATGTGAAAAGTTAACAAAACCTTTTTAGTTATTTAAAGTTAATTATTTCATGTGTTTAAGGGTTTCGTTTCTTGCATTAAGACAGCTGTTATGAAAGTTTGACAGTTAAATTGGTGGATACACACCCAAAAGTAATAATGTAAAAGTAACACTTTAGCAATTGGAATATTGCTAAAGTAACACGTTAGCAATATTCCACATGTGTATGTTGTGTACAAACTTTAGTAATTTCTAACAGACCACTTCACTCTCAGAAAGCAGGTCTGCTGGTGGTTCCTAAAGTCTGTAAAACCAGAATGGTAGGCAGATCCTTTAGCTATCATGCTCCTCTCCAGTGGAACCAACTCCCAGTTTTGGTCCGTGACGCAGACACCCTGTCTACTTTTAAGACTAATCCTTAAACTTTCCTTTTTCCATCCATCCATCGTCTTCTGCTTATCCAGGGTCAGGTCGCGGGTGTAGCAGCTTCAAGAGGGAGGCCCAGACCTTCCTCTCCCCAGCCACTTGGGCCACTTCCTCCGGGGGAATCCCAAAGCGTTCCCAGGCCAGCAGAGTCTCTCCAGCGTGTCCTGGGTCTTCCCCTGGGCCTCCTCCCGGTGGGACGTGCCCAGAACACCTCACCAGGGATGCGTCCAGGAGGCATCCTAACCAGATGCCCGAGCCACCTCAACTGGCTCCTCTCAATGTGGAGGAGCAGCGGCTCTACTCTGAGTCCTCCCCGGATGACTGAGCTCCTCACCCTATCTCTAAGGGAGAGCCCAGACACACTATGGAGAAAACTCATTTTGGCCGCTTGTATCCGGGATCTCGTTCTTTCGGTCACGACCCAAAGCTCGTGACCATAGATGAGGGTAGGAACGTAGATCGACTGGTAAATCGAGAGCTTGGCCTTTTGGCTCAGCTCTCTCTTCACCACAACGGATCGGTACAGCGCCCGCTTCACAGCAGACGTCGCACCAATCCGCCTGTCGATCTCCCGCTCCATCTTCCCCTCATTCGTGAACAAGACCCCAAGATACTTGAACTCCTCCACTAGAAGCTGGCTCTTGGGACTTTCCTTTTTGACAAAGCTTATAGTTAGAGTGGTTCATGTTACCCCGAGCTACCTCTATAGTTATGCTGCTATAGGCTTAGGCTGCTGGAGGACATCAGGGTCTATTGTTCTTCAATTTGCATGACTGTTGTCATTTCAGCTTTTAACTTTTTGTTTTTTCTATTTTTTCTTCATAGTAGGTACACCTGGTCTGGCGTTCTGTTAGCTGTGACATCATCCAGGGAAGACAGATCACCTGCTATTACCATCTAATGTAAAACACATTACTGGATCAATGTGTGCTTCTGTGCTTTTTTGTCTGTCATGTTGTGTCTCTTCTCTCTCTTTTGTAACCCCCAGTCAGTCAAGGCAGATTACCGTTCATACTGAGCCCGGTACTGCTGGAGGTTTTTCCTTCCTGTTAATGGGGAGTTTTTCCTTCTGCTGTCACTTCATGCTTGATCAGTATGAGGGATTGCTGCAAAGCCATGTACAATGCAAACGACTCTCCCTGTGGCTCTACGCTTCTTCAGGAGTGAATGCTGCTTGTTACGACTTTGATGCAATTAACTGGTTCACTTATATAGGAATTTCTTTTACCAATCTGGATAATCTGACTTAATATGTATAATCTGATTAATTTTGACATTGTAAACTGCCTTTAGATGACATGCAGGCATGGACTGGTAATCGGGCGTACCGGGCATTTTCCCGGTGGGCCGACGTGCTGTTTGGGCCGGCAGACCCGACATGTATATAAATATGTATTATTATTATTATTATTAATTATTTTATATATCTGCCTCGTTATCATCCCTGACAGTCTAAAGGGCTAGGCCAATCATAAAGTAGAAAAACACCTTCACGCTCCATGTGGAACTTTGTGCAGCAGTGTTCACAGTAGTAATGGGAGGCGCAGAGAAACTGCACGAAAAAAAGAAACGAGTTCTTCAAACGGATGCTGCGAAATGTGTCAAACTGACTGACATGTTCCCAACAGCAGGCCTTCATCTGCTCCGGTGTCTGATGTAAAATATAGTGGTGGTGGTGGTGGTTGTAGCCAGTTACGTGCGGTAGGGTTCATAGCTGGTGAGGCACTGACGTCATCAGAGTCAGATTTACAAATATATACACTCTACAGAGTAGACTCGTTGCAAAGTGCTGAAGGAGACTGATTGAGCCAAATCAATTCACCAAGATACATGGAAAAATATTGGTTCTTTGATGAAAAAAAATTTGTCATTTGATTGGTAGCAGTTTATGAGTTATGATGGATTTCTGCATTTGTAACACATTCTAAAACTATAACCCACATTACGCACATTTTATCACAAAAACAAAACATGAATAAGTATCGCTGTCTTACCTCTACTTATAATTTAAGTCCCTGCGGCGCTCTTTCTGAACAAAAATATCATCATTTTCCGGTAAAAGTTCTCTTTATCTTCTTCAGATTTAAAACTCTCTTAGTCTCAGTGGAGCTCACTGCCAGGGAGGAAAGCCTTCCCTGATCAGTCCTGTTCCAGCTGTATGTTTAGTCTTTTTAGTGCTTTACTTGTTTAGCAAAACTCGCTAATAAAACATCAATAACTTGTTTTGACTCTACTATTTGGGGATCACGAGCGGTGCCCCTTGAGCGCCCCCTGCCTAGCGGCCAAGGAACTGCCGGCCTCACCTACAACCAGTTCTTTGCTGTTTATGATCGTCCAGCACCACGAAAACATGTTATCTGCACACAGTTTGATGACCAAAACACAATTCGTAATCCACATATATTAAATTGTGGAAAATCAGTTCATAACTGTTTGAACAATTGAATTTATGATCTAGAGACAGGAAGATGCATTCACAGAATGGAAGTCAGCACAGTTAACATGGGATTGCGCAATCCCAGGGGAGGCCAAGCTCGCTGCGGCCTCACCGGCTTCGCTATGAAGCGCCACCAAGGATTTACATGAAAAATAGCGAAAAGTCTGCGATATTAAAGAAAATATGATCAAAAATTAGCAAATTAGATAAATAAAATACTTATTACAAATGACTGAGTAAATAAAAATTTATATTATGTTATTATATATTTTCTTTCTTTCCATGATGACAAGTGAGGCATTTCTCTGGTTCATTTTGTCATTGGCATCCTTTTTTACACAGTGAGTGCACATTAGTCCAATGTTACCCTACAGTATCTGGAAGACTGAATAGATCTGATGAGAAACTTACAATAACTTCTTATAATGATGTAACGTGATAATATGTGTGATTAACCGTGACACCTCTCTTTCTCTCTCTCTCTCTGTGATCTAAGAATAGTTGCTGTGCTGTGGTGGAGTTTACATTTTACAGTGTTAATAAATTAAGATTTTGGAAGTATTTTAAGTGTCCACTCTCACTAATTTCCATTAACCTGGCCTCAAGGTATTGCACAGTTGGTATTGCAAAGTTGGTATACACATTCAGTACACAAAAAAAATGTGGTGGGCCAGTCTAATCCAAAATGCCAGGGCCGTTTTTTTTGTCCCAGTCCACCCCTGATGACATGTTTTATGATTTGGCGTTATATAAATAAAAAGTGAAATGTATTGAACAAGAGTAAGTTTGTCAGTTTTCAAGCAGGATTTGTATATCTGTTCAACATAAATATATAAGGAAACCAAAGAGTTAAGATCACTTACTTACCAAGAGAGATTCCTTTGGGGTTTATTTGTGGTCTCTTGCTGCCCCCTGCTGGACAAGTACGATCAAATACATATGCTTTACATGTCAACTTGGTATCAAAATTCAGATTTCAATCTAAAATGGCTTACTTCCTGTGATACTTGCACTATGACATTAATTGTAAATTCTGAGCATCTTGCTGAGATCTACAACTGTACAAAATTTCATTACTCTACGATGAAGTAAGTGAATAGCAAAAGGTCCTTTGAAAATTGCTTGGTGGCGCTATAGAGAAACTAAGTCCTGCTCACTAAAGTTTGTTATGGATTCCTGTTGGGGGGTGGATAAGGATGCATCCAAATGAGTTTTAGGCAGCTCGGCCCAAAACTGTGGAATTCAGAGCCAAACGTATGACAGCAGCGTTTGAGGTGAATATGCCACGCCGCCACGCCCCCCTGCTCCATCCAATCCAGTTGAGCCTGAAATCCACAACATACCAACATGTGTTCTGTCTGTGGACACAGTTTCATGTTGATTAGCTCAGAGGGGTAACATAGCGACCGCTTACAGCAAAACATGACACTTCCTGTTGTCAGGGGGTGTGGCCTAAGTGATGTCATCATTTGACCATTGGATATTATAGGAGACCTGATGATGATTAATCACAGAAAGTTTGGTGCCTCTGTGTGTTTCTGTGTAGGAGATATAACACTTTTATTTTTTGTGGCGAATAGGTGAACTTTGACCCCTGCCAACGCCCCTTCAGCATGCTCAAAAACTCACCGTTTTGATAACATTTGATTGGCCATGCCTTATGATCAGACTGCCCGAGTTTCAAGCCGATCGCTCGATATCTCTAGGAGGAGTTAGATCTTATACCAATGCTGTAACTGTCAAAATTGAGGTCAAAATCAGACTTTCAGTCTAAAATGGCCAACTTCCTGTGATATTTACACTATGACATTAATTGTAAATTCTGAGCGTCTTGGTGAGCTCTACCACTGTACCAAATCTCATGTTTCTACGATGAAGTAAGTGAATAGCAAAGGGTCCTTTGAAAATTGCTAAGTGGCGCCGTTGAGGCATTAGGTCACGCCCACCAAAATTTGTTATGGATTCCTGTTGGGGGGTGGATAAGGATGCATCCAAGTGAGTTTTATGCAGCTCGGCCCAAAAATGTGGAATTCAGAGCCAAACGTATGGCAGCGGCGTTTGAGGTGACTTCACCACGCCGCCACGCTCTCCTGCTCCATCGAATCGACTTGGGGCTGGAATCCACAACACAACAACATGTTTTCTGTCTCTGGACACAGTTTCATGTTGATTAGCTCAGAGGGGTAACATAGCGACCGTTTACAGCAAAACATAACACTTCCTGTTGTCAGGGGGTGTGGCCTAAGTGATGTCATCATTTGACCATTGGATATTATAGGAGACCTGATGATGATTAATCACAGAAAGTTTGGTGCCTCTGTGTGTTTCTGTGTAGGAGATATAACACTTTTATTTTTTGTGGCGAATAGGTGAACTTTGACCCCTGCCAACGCCCCTTCAGCATGCTCAAAAACTCACCGTTTTGATAACTTTTGATTGGCCATGCCTTATGATCAGACTGCCCGAGTTTCAAGCCGATCGCTCAAAATCTCTAGGAGGAGATCCATCAAATACCAATGCTATAAACGTCAAAAATTGGGTCAAAATCAGACTTTCAGTCTAAAATGGCCAACTTCCTGTGATATTTGCACTATGACATTAATTGTAAATTCTGAGCGTCTTGTTGAGCTCTACAACTGTACCGAATTTCATGTCTCTACGACGAAGTAAGTGAATAGCAAAGGGTCCTTTGAAAATTTCTAGGTGGCGCCGTTGAGGCATTTTTCTTTAGATTTTTGTGACGACCTTAAAATACAAAATTTTTAAACAGTCACCATGCATCTGCCAAGTTTGGTGAGTTTTTGAAAATGAGAAAGCCCCCAAAAAGGTCCCTCTTTAGGGGGGCAGAATAATAATAATAATAATTAAAACCGCAAGCGGTGATGATCGGCCCTCGCAGCCAAGCGCCGCTCTGGCCTAAGGGCCACCGCTAGGGTACGCGCACCTCCCGCCGCCAGCCACCGCAGAAGCTGTCATGCATTTTCCTCACCCGTCTACCATGCAATACACACGTATGCGTTGGGCAGCGCTCCCCCACGACTCACAAAAAATGTGGTGCAGATCGGTCGATGCACCGAGGAGACACAGCCGTTGAATAATAAAAATGCATTTGGCCACCGGGCCGGACTAAATCGTTCGGCGGGCCAGATCCGGCCCGCAGGCCGTACGTTTGACACCCCTGGTTTAAACATTAGTATACCAACTTAATCAAAGGTATCTTACTAGCTGTTAATCCAGCTTCATGTGAAAAGTTAACAAAACCTTTTTAGTTATTTAAAGTTAATTATTTCATGTGTTTAAGGGTTTCGTTTCTTGCATTAAGACAGCTTTTATGAAAGTTTGACAGTTAAATTGGTGGATACACACCCAAAAGTAATAATGTAAAAGTAACACTTTGGCAATTGGAAAATTGCTAAAGTAACACGTTAGCAATATTCCACATGTGTATGTTGTGTACAAACTTTAGTAATTTCTAACAGACCACTTCACTCTCAGAAAGCAGGTCTGCTGGTGGTTCCTAAAGTCTGTAAAACCAGAATGGTAGGCAGATCCTTTAGCTATCATGCTCCTCTCCAGTGGAACCAACTCCCAGTTTTGGTCCGTGACGCAGACACCCTGTCTACTTTTAAGACTAATCCTAAAACTTTCCTTTTTCCATCCATCCATCGTCTTCCACTTATCCGGGGTCAGGTCGCAGGGGCAGCTTCAAGAGGGAGCCCCAGACCTTCCTCTCCCCAGCCACTTGGGCCACTTCCTCCGGGGGAATCCCAAAGCGTTCCCAGGCCAGCATAGTCTCTCCAGCGTGTCCTGGGTCTTCCTCTGGGCCTCCTCCCGGTGGGACGTGCCCAGAACACCTCATCAGGGAGGCGTCCAGGAGGCATCCTGACCAGATGCCCGAGTCACCTCAACTGGCTCCTCTCAATGTGGAGGAGCAGCGGCTCTACTCTGAGTCCTCCCCGGATGACTGAGCTCCTCACCCTATCTCTAAGGGAGAGCCCAGACACACCATGGAGAAAACTCATTTTGGCCGCTTGTATCCGGGATTTCGTTCTTTCGGTCACGACCCAAAGCTCGTGACCATAGATGAGGGTAGGAACGTAGATCGACTGGTAAATCGAGAGCTTGGCCTTTTGGCTCAGCTCTCTCTTCACCACAACGGATCGGTACAGCGCACGCTTCACAGCAGACGTTGCACCAATCCGCCTGTCGATCTCCCGCTCCATCTTCCCCTCATTCGTGAACAAGACCCCAAGATACTTGAACTCCTCCACTAGAAGCTGGCTCTTGGGACTTTCCTTTTTGACAAAGATTATAGTTAGAGTGGTTCATGTTACGCTGAGCTACCTCTATAGTTATGCTGCTATAGGCTTAGGCTGCTGGAGGACATCAGGGTCTATTGTTCTTCAATTTTGCATGACTGTTGTCATTTCAGCTTTTACCTTTTTGTTTTTTCTATTTTTTCTTCATAGTAGGTACACCTGGTCTGGCGTTCTGTTAGCTGTGACATCATTCAGGGAAGACAGATCACCTGCTATTACCATCTAATGTAAAACAGATTACTGGATCAATGTGTGCTTCTGTGCTTTTTTGTCTGTCTTGTTGTGTCTCTTCTCTCTCTTTTGTAACCCCCAGTCGGTCAAGGCAGATTACCGTTCATACTGAGCCCGGTTCGGCTGGAGGTTTTTCCTTCCTGTTAATGGGGAGTTTTTCCTTCTGCTGTCACTTCATGCTTGATCAGTATGAGGGATTGCTGCAAAGCCATGTACAATGCAAACGACTCTCCCTGTGGCTCTACGCTTCTTCAGGAGTCAATGCTGCTTGTTACGACTTTGATGAAATCAACTGGTTCCCTTATATAGGAATTTCTTTTACCAATCTGGATAATCTGACTTAATATGTATAATCTGATTGATTTTGACATTGTAAACTGCCTTTAGATGACATGCAGGCCGGCAGACCCGACATGTATATTAATAATATGTATTATTATTATTAATATTATTATTATTTTATATATCTGCCTCGTTATATTTGCATAATGCATGAAGAAAAATATCAGCAGCGCAAGAGTCTGTTCCGATCATCCAGCCCTTACCACAGGCTACTGCAGCCCATTGGTTATCATCCCTGACAGTCTAAAGGGCTAGGCCAATCATAAAGTAGAAAAACACCTTCACGCTCCATGTGGAACTTTGTGCAGCGGTGTTCACAGTAGTAATGGATAAGAAACGCAAGGGAGGCGCAGAGAAACTGCACGAAAAAAAGAAACGAGTTCTTCAAACGGATGCTGCGAAATGTGTCAAACTGACTGACATGTTCCCAACAGCAGGCCCTTCATCTGCTCCGGTGTCTGGTGTAAAATATGGTGGTGGTGGTTGTAGTCAGTGACGTGCGGTAGAGTTCATAGCTGGTGAGGCACTGACGTCATCAGAGTCAGATTTACAAATATATACACTCTACAGAGTAGACTCGTTGCAAAGTGCTGAAGGAGACTGATTGAGCCAAATAAATTCACCAAGATACATGGAAAAATATTGATTGTTTGATGAAAAAAATTGTCATTTGATTGGTAACAGTTTATGAGTTATGATGGATTTCTGCATTTGTAACACATTCTAAAACTATAACCCACATTATGCACATTTTATCACAAAAACAAAACATGAATAAGTATCGCTGTCTTACCTCTACTTATAATTTAAGTCCCTGTGGCGCTCTTTCAGAACAAAAATATCATCATTTTCCGGTAAAAGTTCTCTTTATCTTCTTCAGTTTTAAAAGTCTCTCAGTCTCAGTGGAGCTCACTGCCAGGGAGGAAAGCCTTCCCTGATCAGTCCTGTTCCAGCTGTATGTTTAGAGTCTTTTTAGTGCTTTACTTGTTTAGCAAAACTCGCTAATAAAACATCAATAACTTGTTTTGACTCTACTATTTGGGGATCACGAGCGGTGCCCCTTGAGCGCCCCCTGCCTAGTGGCCAAGGAACTGCTGGCCTCACCTACAACCAGTTCTTTGCTGTTTATGATCGGCCAGCACCACGAAAACATGTTATCTGCACACAGTTTGATGACCAAAACACAATTCGTAATCCACATATATTAAATTGTGGAAAATCAGTTCATAACTGTTTGAACAATTGAATTTATGATCTAGAGACAGGAAGATGCATTCACAGAATGGAAGTCAGCGCAGTTACCATGGGATTGCGCAATCCCAGGGGAGGCCAAGCTCGCTGCGGCCTCACCGGCTTCGCTATGAAGCGCCACCAAGGATTTACATGAAAAATAGCGAAAAGTCTGCGATTTTAAAGAAAATATGATCAAAAATTAGGAAATTAGATAAATAAAATACTTATTACAAATGACTAAGTAAATCAAAATTTATATTATGTTATTATATATTTTCTTTCTTTCCATGATGACAAGTGAGGCATTTCTCTGGTTCATTTTGTCATTGGCATCCTCTTTTACACAGTGAGTGCACATTAGTCCAATGTTACCCTACAGTATCTGGAAGACTGAATAGATCTGATGAGCAACTTACAATAACTTCTTATAATGATGTAACGTGATAATATGTGTGATTGACCGTGACACCTCTCTTTCTCTCTCTCTCTCTCTGATCTAAGAATAGTTGCTGTGCTGTGGTGGAGTTTACATTTTACAGTGTTAATAAATTAAGATTTTGGAAGTATTTTAAGTGTCCACTCACTAATTTCCATTATCCTGACTTCAAGGTATTGCACAGTTGGTATTGCACAGTTGGTATACACATTCAGTACACAAAAAAAATGTGGTGGGCCAGTCTAATCCAAAATGCCAGGGCCAATTTTTTGTCCCAATCCACCCCTGATGACATGTTTCATGATTTGGCGCTATATAAATAAAAACTGAAATGTATTGAACAAGAGTCTGTCAGTTTTCAAGCAGGATTTGTATATCTGTTCAACTTAAATATACAAGGAAACCAAAGAGTTAAGATCACTTACTTACCAAGAGAAATTCCTTTGGGGTTTATTTGTGGTCTCTTGCTGCCCCCTGCTGGACAAGTATGATCAAATACATATGCTTTACATGTCAACTTGGTATCAAAATTCAGATTTCAATCTAAAATGGCTTACTTCCTGTGATACTTGCAGTATGACATTAATTGTAAATTCTGAGCGTCTTGCTGAGATCTACAACTGTACAAAATTTCATTACTCTACGATGAAGTAAGTGAATACCAAAGGGTCCTTTGAAATTTGCTTGGTGGCGCTATAGAGAAACTAAGTCCTGCTCACTAAAGTTTGTTAAGGATTCCTGTTGGGGGGTGGATAAGGATGCATCCAAATGAGTTTTAAGCAGCTCGGCCCAAAACTGTGGAATTCAGAGCCAAACGTATGACAGCAGCGTTTGAGGTGAATATGCCACGCCGCCACGCCCCCCTGCTCCATCCAATCCAGTTGAGCCTGAAATCCACAACATACCAACATGTGTTCTGTCTGTGGACACAGTTTCATGTTGATTAGCTCAGAGGGGTAACATAGCGACCGCTTACAACAAAACATGACACTTCCTGTTGTCAGGGGGCGTGGCCTAAGCAATGTCATCATTTGACCATTGGATATTATAGGAGACCTGATGGTGATCAATCACTGAAAGTTTGATGCCTCTGTGTGTTTCTGTGTAGGAGATATAACAGTTTTATTTTTTGTGGCGAGTAGGTGAACTTTAACCCTTGCTAATGCCCCTTCAACAAGCTCAAAAACTCACCGTTTTGATAACTTTTAATTGGCCATGCCTTATGATCAGACTGCCCGAGTTTCAAGCCGCTCGCTAAAAATCTCTAGGAGGAGATCCATCAAATACCAATGCTATAAACGTCAAAAATGGGGTCAAAATCAGACATTCAATCTAAAATGGCCGACTTCCTGTGATATTTACACTATGACATTAATTGTAAATTCTGAGCGTCTTGGTGAGCTCTACCACTGTACCAAATCTCATGTCTCTACGATGAAGTAAGTGAATAGCAAAGGGTCCTTTGAAAATTGCTAAGTGGCGCCGTTGAGGCATTAGGTCACGACCACCAAAATTTGTTATGGATTCCTGTTGGGGGGTGGATAAGGATGCATCCAAATGAGTTTTATGCAGCTCGGCCCAAAAATGTGGAATTCAGAGCCAAACGTATGGCAGCGGCGTTTGAGGTGACTTCACCACGCCGCCACGCTCTCCTGCTCCATCGAATCGACTTGGGGCTGGAATCCACAACACAACAACATGTCTTCTGTCTGTGGACACAGTTTCATGTTGATTAGCTCAGAGGGGTAACATAGCGACCGTTTACAGCAAAACATGACACTTCCTGTTGTCAGGGGGTGTGGCCTAAGTGATGTCATCATTTGACCATTGGATATTATAGGAGACCTGATGATGATTAATCACAGAAAGTTTGGTGCCTCTGTGTGTTTCTGTGTAGGAGATATAACACTTTTATTTTTTGTGGCGAATAGGTGAACTTTGACCCCTGCCAACGCCCCTTCAGCATGCTCAAAAACTCACCGTTTTGATAACTTTTGATTGGCCATGCCTTATGATCAGACTGCCCGAGTTTCAAGCCGATCGCTCGATATCTCTAGGAGGAGTTAGATCTTATACCGATGCTGTAACTGTCAAAATTGAGGTCAAAATCAGACTTTCAATCTAAAATGGCCGACTTCCTGTGATATTTACACTATGACATTAATTGTAAATTCTGAGCGTCTTGGTGAGCTCTACAACTGTACCAAATTTCATGTCTCTACGACGAAGTAAGTGAATAGCAAAGGGTCCTTTGAAAATTTCTAGGTGGCGCCGTTGAGGCATTTTTCTTTAGATTTTTGTGACGACCTTAAAATACAAAATTTTTAAACAGTCACCATGCATCTGCCAAGTTTGGTGAGTTTTTGAAAATGAGAAAGCCCCCAAAAAGGCCCCTCTTTAGGGGGGCAGAATAATAATAATAATAATAATAATAATAATAATAATAATTAACACTACAGATACAATAGGCCTTCGCAGCGCTTAGCTGCTCGGGCCTAATAATAATAATTAACACTACAGATACAATAGGCCTTCGCAGCGCTTAGCTGCTCGGGCCTAATTAAAACCGCAAGCGGTGATGATCGGCCCTCGCAGCCAAGCGCCGCTCTGGCCTAAGGGCCACCGCTAGGGTACGCGCACCTCCCGCCGCCAGCCACCGCAGAAGCTGTCATGCATTTTCCTCACCCGTCTACCATGCAATACACACGTATGCGTTGGGCAGCGCTCCCCCACGACTCACAAAAAATGTGGTGCAGATCGGTCGATGCACCGAGGAGACACAGCCGTTGAATAATAAAAATGCATTTGGCCACCGGGCCGGACTAAATCGTTCGGCGGGCCAGATCCGGCCCGCAGGCCGTACGTTTGACACCCCTGGTTTAAACATTAGTATACCAACTTAATCAAAGGTATCTTACTAGCTGTTAATCCAGCTTCATGTGAAAAGTTAACAAAACCTTTTTAGTTATTTAAAGTTAATTATTTCATGTGTTTAAGGGTTTCGTTTCTTGCATTAAGACAGCTTTTATGAAAGTTTGACAGTTAAATTGGTGGATACACACCCAAAAGTAATAATGTAAAAGTAACACTTTGGCAATTGGAAAATTGCTAAAGTAACACGTTAGCAATATTCCACATGTGTATGTTGTGTACAAACTTTAGTAATTTCTAACAGACCACTTCACTCTCAGAAAGCAGGTCTGCTAGTGGTTCCTAAAGTCTGTAAAACCAGAATGGTAGGCAGATCCTTTAGTTATCAGGCTCCTCTCCAGTGGAACAAACTCCCAGTTTTGGTCCGTGACGCAGACACCCTGTCTACTTTTAAGACTAATCCTAAAACTTTCCTTTTTCCATCCATCCATCGTCTTCCACTTATCCGGGGTCAGGTCGCAGGGGCAGCTTCAAGAGGGAGCCCCAGACCTTCCTCTCCCCAGCCACTTGGGCCACTTCCTCCGGGGGAATCCCAAAGCGTTCCCAGGCCAGCAGAGTCTCTCCAGCGTGTCCTGGGTCTTCCCCTGGGCCTCCTCCCGGTGGGACGTGCCCAGAACACCTCACCAGGGATGCGTCCAGGAGGCATCCTAACCAGATGCCCGAGCCACCTCAACTGGCTCCTCTCAATGTGGAGGAGCAGCGGCTCTACTCTGAGTCCTCCCCGGATGACTGAGCTCCTCACCCTATCTCTAAGGGAGAGCCCAGACACACTATGGAGAAAACTCATTTTGGCCGCTTGTATCCGGGATCTCGTTCTTTCGGTCACGACCCAAAGCTCGTGACCATAGATGAGGGTAGGAACGTAGATCGACTGGTAAATCGAGAGCTTGGCCTTTTGGCTCAGCTCTCTCTTCACCACAACGGATCGGTACAGCGCCCGCTTCACAGCAGACGTCGCACCAATCCGCCTGTCGATCTCCCGCTCCATCTTCCCCTCATTCGTGAACAAGACCCCAAGATACTTGAACTCCTCCACTAGAAGCTGGCTCTTGGGACTTTCCTTTTTGACAAAGCTTATAGTTAGAGTGGTTCATGTTACCCCGAGCTACCTCTATAGTTATGCTGCTATAGGCTTAGGCTGCTGGAGGACATCAGGGTCTATTGTTCTTCAATTTGCATGACTGTTGTCATTTCAGCTTTTAACTTTTTGTTTTTTCTATTTTTTCTTCATAGTAGGTACACCTGGTCTGGCGTTCTGTTAGCTGTGACATCATCCAGGGAAGACAGATCACCTGCTATTACCATCTAATGTAAAACACATTACTGGATCAATGTGTGCTTCTGTGCTTTTTTGTCTGTCATGTTGTGTCTCTTCTCTCTCTTTTGTAACCCCCAGTCAGTCAAGGCAGATTACCGTTCATACTGAGCCCGGTACTGCTGGAGGTTTTTCCTTCCTGTTAATGGGGAGTTTTTCCTTCTGCTGTCACTTCATGCTTGATCAGTATGAGGGATTGCTGCAAAGCCATGTACAATGCAAACGACTCTCCCTGTGGCTCTACGCTTCTTCAGGAGTGAATGCTGCTTGTTACGACTTTGATGCAATTAACTGGTTCACTTATATAGGAATTTCTTTTACCAATCTGGATAATCTGACTTAATATGTATAATCTGATTAATTTTGACATTGTAAACTGCCTTTAGATGACATGCAGGCATGGACTGGTAATCGGGCGTACCGGGCATTTTCCCGGTGGGCCGACGTGCTGTTTGGGCCGGCAGACCCGACATGTATATAAATATGTATTATTATTATTATTATTAATTATTTTATATATCTGCCTCGTTATCATCCCTGACAGTCTAAAGGGCTAGGCCAATCATAAAGTAGAAAAACACCTTCACGCTCCATGTGGAACTTTGTGCAGCAGTGTTCACAGTAGTAATGGGAGGCGCAGAGAAACTGCACGAAAAAAAGAAACGAGTTCTTCAAACGGATGCTGCGAAATGTGTCAAACTGACTGACATGTTCCCAACAGCAGGCCTTCATCTGCTCCGGTGTCTGATGTAAAATATAGTGGTGGTGGTGGTGGTTGTAGCCAGTTACGTGCGGTAGGGTTCATAGCTGGTGAGGCACTGACGTCATCAGAGTCAGATTTACAAATATATACACTCTACAGAGTAGACTCGTTGCAAAGTGCTGAAGGAGACTGATTGAGCCAAATCAATTCACCAAGATACATGGAAAAATATTGGTTCTTTGATGAAAAAAAATTTGTCATTTGATTGGTAGCAGTTTATGAGTTATGATGGATTTCTGCATTTGTAACACATTCTAAAACTATAACCCACATTACGCACATTTTATCACAAAAACAAAACATGAATAAGTATCGCTGTCTTACCTCTACTTATAATTTAAGTCCCTGCGGCGCTCTTTCTGAACAAAAATATCATCATTTTCCGGTAAAAGTTCTCTTTATCTTCTTCAGATTTAAAACTCTCTTAGTCTCAGTGGAGCTCACTGCCAGGGAGGAAAGCCTTCCCTGATCAGTCCTGTTCCAGCTGTATGTTTAGTCTTTTTAGTGCTTTACTTGTTTAGCAAAACTCGCTAATAAAACATCAATAACTTGTTTTGACTCTACTATTTGGGGATCACGAGCGGTGCCCCTTGAGCGCCCCCTGCCTAGCGGCCAAGGAACTGCCGGCCTCACCTACAACCAGTTCTTTGCTGTTTATGATCGTCCAGCACCACGAAAACATGTTATCTGCACACAGTTTGATGACCAAAACACAATTCGTAATCCACATATATTAAATTGTGGAAAATCAGTTCATAACTGTTTGAACAATTGAATTTATGATCTAGAGACAGGAAGATGCATTCACAGAATGGAAGTCAGCACAGTTAACATGGGATTGCGCAATCCCAGGGGAGGCCAAGCTCGCTGCGGCCTCACCGGCTTCGCTATGAAGCGCCACCAAGGATTTACATGAAAAATAGCGAAAAGTCTGCGATATTAAAGAAAATATGATCAAAAATTAGCAAATTAGATAAATAAAATACTTATTACAAATGACTGAGTAAATAAAAATTTATATTATGTTATTATATATTTTCTTTCTTTCCATGATGACAAGTGAGGCATTTCTCTGGTTCATTTTGTCATTGGCATCCTTTTTTACACAGTGAGTGCACATTAGTCCAATGTTACCCTACAGTATCTGGAAGACTGAATAGATCTGATGAGAAACTTACAATAACTTCTTATAATGATGTAACGTGATAATATGTGTGATTAACCGTGACACCTCTCTTTCTCTCTCTCTCTCTGTGATCTAAGAATAGTTGCTGTGCTGTGGTGGAGTTTACATTTTACAGTGTTAATAAATTAAGATTTTGGAAGTATTTTAAGTGTCCACTCTCACTAATTTCCATTAACCTGGCCTCAAGGTATTGCACAGTTGGTATTGCAAAGTTGGTATACACATTCAGTACACAAAAAAAATGTGGTGGGCCAGTCTAATCCAAAATGCCAGGGCCGTTTTTTTTGTCCCAGTCCACCCCTGATGACATGTTTTATGATTTGGCGTTATATAAATAAAAAGTGAAATGTATTGAACAAGAGTAAGTTTGTCAGTTTTCAAGCAGGATTTGTATATCTGTTCAACATAAATATATAAGGAAACCAAAGAGTTAAGATCACTTACTTACCAAGAGAGATTCCTTTGGGGTTTATTTGTGGTCTCTTGCTGCCCCCTGCTGGACAAGTACGATCAAATACATATGCTTTACATGTCAACTTGGTATCAAAATTCAGATTTCAATCTAAAATGGCTTACTTCCTGTGATACTTGCACTATGACATTAATTGTAAATTCTGAGCATCTTGCTGAGATCTACAACTGTACAAAATTTCATTACTCTACGATGAAGTAAGTGAATAGCAAAAGGTCCTTTGAAAATTGCTTGGTGGCGCTATAGAGAAACTAAGTCCTGCTCACTAAAGTTTGTTATGGATTCCTGTTGGGGGGTGGATAAGGATGCATCCAAATGAGTTTTAGGCAGCTCGGCCCAAAACTGTGGAATTCAGAGCCAAACGTATGACAGCAGCGTTTGAGGTGAATATGCCACGCCGCCACGCCCCCCTGCTCCATCCAATCCAGTTGAGCCTGAAATCCACAACATACCAACATGTGTTCTGTCTGTGGACACAGTTTCATGTTGATTAGCTCAGAGGGGTAACATAGCGACCGCTTACAGCAAAACATGACACTTCCTGTTGTCAGGGGGTGTGGCCTAAGTGATGTCATCATTTGACCATTGGATATTATAGGAGACCTGATGATGATTAATCACAGAAAGTTTGGTGCCTCTGTGTGTTTCTGTGTAGGAGATATAACACTTTTATTTTTTGTGGCGAATAGGTGAACTTTGACCCCTGCCAACGCCCCTTCAGCATGCTCAAAAACTCACCGTTTTGATAACATTTGATTGGCCATGCCTTATGATCAGACTGCCCGAGTTTCAAGCCGATCGCTCGATATCTCTAGGAGGAGTTAGATCTTATACCAATGCTGTAACTGTCAAAATTGAGGTCAAAATCAGACTTTCAGTCTAAAATGGCCAACTTCCTGTGATATTTACACTATGACATTAATTGTAAATTCTGAGCGTCTTGGTGAGCTCTACCACTGTACCAAATCTCATGTTTCTACGATGAAGTAAGTGAATAGCAAAGGGTCCTTTGAAAATTGCTAAGTGGCGCCGTTGAGGCATTAGGTCACGCCCACCAAAATTTGTTATGGATTCCTGTTGGGGGGTGGATAAGGATGCATCCAAGTGAGTTTTATGCAGCTCGGCCCAAAAATGTGGAATTCAGAGCCAAACGTATGGCAGCGGCGTTTGAGGTGACTTCACCACGCCGCCACGCTCTCCTGCTCCATCGAATCGACTTGGGGCTGGAATCCACAACACAACAACATGTTTTCTGTCTCTGGACACAGTTTCATGTTGATTAGCTCAGAGGGGTAACATAGCGACCGTTTACAGCAAAACATAACACTTCCTGTTGTCAGGGGGTGTGGCCTAAGTGATGTCATCATTTGACCATTGGATATTATAGGAGACCTGATGATGATTAATCACAGAAAGTTTGGTGCCTCTGTGTGTTTCTGTGTAGGAGATATAACACTTTTATTTTTTGTGGCGAATAGGTGAACTTTGACCCCTGCCAACGCCCCTTCAGCATGCTCAAAAACTCACCGTTTTGATAACTTTTGATTGGCCATGCCTTATGATCAGACTGCCCGAGTTTCAAGCCGATCGCTCAAAATCTCTAGGAGGAGATCCATCAAATACCAATGCTATAAACGTCAAAAATTGGGTCAAAATCAGACTTTCAGTCTAAAATGGCCAACTTCCTGTGATATTTGCACTATGACATTAATTGTAAATTCTGAGCGTCTTGTTGAGCTCTACAACTGTACCGAATTTCATGTCTCTACGACGAAGTAAGTGAATAGCAAAGGGTCCTTTGAAAATTTCTAGGTGGCGCCGTTGAGGCATTTTTCTTTAGATTTTTGTGACGACCTTAAAATACAAAATTTTTAAACAGTCACCATGCATCTGCCAAGTTTGGTGAGTTTTTGAAAATGAGAAAGCCCCCAAAAAGGTCCCTCTTTAGGGGGGCAGAATAATAATAATAATAATTAAAACCGCAAGCGGTGATGATCGGCCCTCGCAGCCAAGCGCCGCTCTGGCCTAAGGGCCACCGCTAGGGTACGCGCACCTCCCGCCGCCAGCCACCGCAGAAGCTGTCATGCATTTTCCTCACCCGTCTACCATGCAATACACACGTATGCGTTGGGCAGCGCTCCCCCACGACTCACAAAAAATGTGGTGCAGATCGGTCGATGCACCGAGGAGACACAGCCGTTGAATAATAAAAATGCATTTGGCCACCGGGCCGGACTAAATCGTTCGGCGGGCCAGATCCGGCCCGCAGGCCGTACGTTTGACACCCCTGGTTTAAACATTAGTATACCAACTTAATCAAAGGTATCTTACTAGCTGTTAATCCAGCTTCATGTGAAAAGTTAACAAAACCTTTTTAGTTATTTAAAGTTAATTATTTCATGTGTTTAAGGGTTTCGTTTCTTGCATTAAGACAGCTTTTATGAAAGTTTGACAGTTAAATTGGTGGATACACACCCAAAAGTAATAATGTAAAAGTAACACTTTGGCAATTGGAAAATTGCTAAAGTAACACGTTAGCAATATTCCACATGTGTATGTTGTGTACAAACTTTAGTAATTTCTAACAGACCACTTCACTCTCAGAAAGCAGGTCTGCTGGTGGTTCCTAAAGTCTGTAAAACCAGAATGGTAGGCAGATCCTTTAGCTATCATGCTCCTCTCCAGTGGAACCAACTCCCAGTTTTGGTCCGTGACGCAGACACCCTGTCTACTTTTAAGACTAATCCTAAAACTTTCCTTTTTCCATCCATCCATCGTCTTCCACTTATCCGGGGTCAGGTCGCAGGGGCAGCTTCAAGAGGGAGCCCCAGACCTTCCTCTCCCCAGCCACTTGGGCCACTTCCTCCGGGGGAATCCCAAAGCGTTCCCAGGCCAGCATAGTCTCTCCAGCGTGTCCTGGGTCTTCCTCTGGGCCTCCTCCCGGTGGGACGTGCCCAGAACACCTCATCAGGGAGGCGTCCAGGAGGCATCCTGACCAGATGCCCGAGTCACCTCAACTGGCTCCTCTCAATGTGGAGGAGCAGCGGCTCTACTCTGAGTCCTCCCCGGATGACTGAGCTCCTCACCCTATCTCTAAGGGAGAGCCCAGACACACCATGGAGAAAACTCATTTTGGCCGCTTGTATCCGGGATTTCGTTCTTTCGGTCACGACCCAAAGCTCGTGACCATAGATGAGGGTAGGAACGTAGATCGACTGGTAAATCGAGAGCTTGGCCTTTTGGCTCAGCTCTCTCTTCACCACAACGGATCGGTACAGCGCACGCTTCACAGCAGACGTTGCACCAATCCGCCTGTCGATCTCCCGCTCCATCTTCCCCTCATTCGTGAACAAGACCCCAAGATACTTGAACTCCTCCACTAGAAGCTGGCTCTTGGGACTTTCCTTTTTGACAAAGATTATAGTTAGAGTGGTTCATGTTACGCTGAGCTACCTCTATAGTTATGCTGCTATAGGCTTAGGCTGCTGGAGGACATCAGGGTCTATTGTTCTTCAATTTTGCATGACTGTTGTCATTTCAGCTTTTACCTTTTTGTTTTTTCTATTTTTTCTTCATAGTAGGTACACCTGGTCTGGCGTTCTGTTAGCTGTGACATCATTCAGGGAAGACAGATCACCTGCTATTACCATCTAATGTAAAACAGATTACTGGATCAATGTGTGCTTCTGTGCTTTTTTGTCTGTCTTGTTGTGTCTCTTCTCTCTCTTTTGTAACCCCCAGTCGGTCAAGGCAGATTACCGTTCATACTGAGCCCGGTTCGGCTGGAGGTTTTTCCTTCCTGTTAATGGGGAGTTTTTCCTTCTGCTGTCACTTCATGCTTGATCAGTATGAGGGATTGCTGCAAAGCCATGTACAATGCAAACGACTCTCCCTGTGGCTCTACGCTTCTTCAGGAGTCAATGCTGCTTGTTACGACTTTGATGAAATCAACTGGTTCCCTTATATAGGAATTTCTTTTACCAATCTGGATAATCTGACTTAATATGTATAATCTGATTGATTTTGACATTGTAAACTGCCTTTAGATGACATGCAGGCCGGCAGACCCGACATGTATATTAATAATATGTATTATTATTATTAATATTATTATTATTTTATATATCTGCCTCGTTATATTTGCATAATGCATGAAGAAAAATATCAGCAGCGCAAGAGTCTGTTCCGATCATCCAGCCCTTACCACAGGCTACTGCAGCCCATTGGTTATCATCCCTGACAGTCTAAAGGGCTAGGCCAATCATAAAGTAGAAAAACACCTTCACGCTCCATGTGGAACTTTGTGCAGCGGTGTTCACAGTAGTAATGGATAAGAAACGCAAGGGAGGCGCAGAGAAACTGCACGAAAAAAAGAAACGAGTTCTTCAAACGGATGCTGCGAAATGTGTCAAACTGACTGACATGTTCCCAACAGCAGGCCCTTCATCTGCTCCGGTGTCTGGTGTAAAATATGGTGGTGGTGGTTGTAGTCAGTGACGTGCGGTAGAGTTCATAGCTGGTGAGGCACTGACGTCATCAGAGTCAGATTTACAAATATATACACTCTACAGAGTAGACTCGTTGCAAAGTGCTGAAGGAGACTGATTGAGCCAAATAAATTCACCAAGATACATGGAAAAATATTGATTGTTTGATGAAAAAAATTGTCATTTGATTGGTAACAGTTTATGAGTTATGATGGATTTCTGCATTTGTAACACATTCTAAAACTATAACCCACATTATGCACATTTTATCACAAAAACAAAACATGAATAAGTATCGCTGTCTTACCTCTACTTATAATTTAAGTCCCTGTGGCGCTCTTTCAGAACAAAAATATCATCATTTTCCGGTAAAAGTTCTCTTTATCTTCTTCAGTTTTAAAAGTCTCTCAGTCTCAGTGGAGCTCACTGCCAGGGAGGAAAGCCTTCCCTGATCAGTCCTGTTCCAGCTGTATGTTTAGAGTCTTTTTAGTGCTTTACTTGTTTAGCAAAACTCGCTAATAAAACATCAATAACTTGTTTTGACTCTACTATTTGGGGATCACGAGCGGTGCCCCTTGAGCGCCCCCTGCCTAGTGGCCAAGGAACTGCTGGCCTCACCTACAACCAGTTCTTTGCTGTTTATGATCGGCCAGCACCACGAAAACATGTTATCTGCACACAGTTTGATGACCAAAACACAATTCGTAATCCACATATATTAAATTGTGGAAAATCAGTTCATAACTGTTTGAACAATTGAATTTATGATCTAGAGACAGGAAGATGCATTCACAGAATGGAAGTCAGCGCAGTTACCATGGGATTGCGCAATCCCAGGGGAGGCCAAGCTCGCTGCGGCCTCACCGGCTTCGCTATGAAGCGCCACCAAGGATTTACATGAAAAATAGCGAAAAGTCTGCGATTTTAAAGAAAATATGATCAAAAATTAGGAAATTAGATAAATAAAATACTTATTACAAATGACTAAGTAAATCAAAATTTATATTATGTTATTATATATTTTCTTTCTTTCCATGATGACAAGTGAGGCATTTCTCTGGTTCATTTTGTCATTGGCATCCTCTTTTACACAGTGAGTGCACATTAGTCCAATGTTACCCTACAGTATCTGGAAGACTGAATAGATCTGATGAGCAACTTACAATAACTTCTTATAATGATGTAACGTGATAATATGTGTGATTGACCGTGACACCTCTCTTTCTCTCTCTCTCTCTCTGATCTAAGAATAGTTGCTGTGCTGTGGTGGAGTTTACATTTTACAGTGTTAATAAATTAAGATTTTGGAAGTATTTTAAGTGTCCACTCACTAATTTCCATTATCCTGACTTCAAGGTATTGCACAGTTGGTATTGCACAGTTGGTATACACATTCAGTACACAAAAAAAATGTGGTGGGCCAGTCTAATCCAAAATGCCAGGGCCAATTTTTTGTCCCAATCCACCCCTGATGACATGTTTCATGATTTGGCGCTATATAAATAAAAACTGAAATGTATTGAACAAGAGTCTGTCAGTTTTCAAGCAGGATTTGTATATCTGTTCAACTTAAATATACAAGGAAACCAAAGAGTTAAGATCACTTACTTACCAAGAGAAATTCCTTTGGGGTTTATTTGTGGTCTCTTGCTGCCCCCTGCTGGACAAGTATGATCAAATACATATGCTTTACATGTCAACTTGGTATCAAAATTCAGATTTCAATCTAAAATGGCTTACTTCCTGTGATACTTGCAGTATGACATTAATTGTAAATTCTGAGCGTCTTGCTGAGATCTACAACTGTACAAAATTTCATTACTCTACGATGAAGTAAGTGAATACCAAAGGGTCCTTTGAAATTTGCTTGGTGGCGCTATAGAGAAACTAAGTCCTGCTCACTAAAGTTTGTTAAGGATTCCTGTTGGGGGGTGGATAAGGATGCATCCAAATGAGTTTTAAGCAGCTCGGCCCAAAACTGTGGAATTCAGAGCCAAACGTATGACAGCAGCGTTTGAGGTGAATATGCCACGCCGCCACGCCCCCCTGCTCCATCCAATCCAGTTGAGCCTGAAATCCACAACATACCAACATGTGTTCTGTCTGTGGACACAGTTTCATGTTGATTAGCTCAGAGGGGTAACATAGCGACCGCTTACAACAAAACATGACACTTCCTGTTGTCAGGGGGCGTGGCCTAAGCAATGTCATCATTTGACCATTGGATATTATAGGAGACCTGATGGTGATCAATCACTGAAAGTTTGATGCCTCTGTGTGTTTCTGTGTAGGAGATATAACAGTTTTATTTTTTGTGGCGAGTAGGTGAACTTTAACCCTTGCTAATGCCCCTTCAACAAGCTCAAAAACTCACCGTTTTGATAACTTTTAATTGGCCATGCCTTATGATCAGACTGCCCGAGTTTCAAGCCGCTCGCTAAAAATCTCTAGGAGGAGATCCATCAAATACCAATGCTATAAACGTCAAAAATGGGGTCAAAATCAGACATTCAATCTAAAATGGCCGACTTCCTGTGATATTTACACTATGACATTAATTGTAAATTCTGAGCGTCTTGGTGAGCTCTACCACTGTACCAAATCTCATGTCTCTACGATGAAGTAAGTGAATAGCAAAGGGTCCTTTGAAAATTGCTAAGTGGCGCCGTTGAGGCATTAGGTCACGACCACCAAAATTTGTTATGGATTCCTGTTGGGGGGTGGATAAGGATGCATCCAAGTGAGTTTTATGCAGCTCGGCCCAAAAATGTGGAATTCAGAGCCAAACGTATGGCAGCGGCGTTTGAGGTGACTTCACCACGCCGCCACGCTCTCCTGCTCCATCGAATCGACTTGGGGCTGGAATCCACAACACAACAACATGTCTTCTGTCTGTGGACACAGTTTCATGTTGATTAGCTCAGAGGGGTAACATAGCGACCGTTTACAGCAAAACATGACACTTCCTGTTGTCAGGGGGTGTGGCCTAAGTGATGTCATCATTTGACCATTGGATATTATAGGAGACCTGATGATGATTAATCACAGAAAGTTTGGTGCCTCTGTGTGTTTCTGTGTAGGAGATATAACACTTTTATTTTTTGTGGCGAATAGGTGAACTTTGACCCCTGCCAACGCCCCTTCAGCATGCTCAAAAACTCACCGTTTTGATAACTTTTGATTGGCCATGCCTTATGATCAGACTGCCCGAGTTTCAAGCCGATCGCTCGATATCTCTAGGAGGAGTTAGATCTTATACCGATGCTGTAACTGTCAAAATTGAGGTCAAAATCAGACTTTCAATCTAAAATGGCCGACTTCCTGTGATATTTACACTATGACATTAATTGTAAATTCTGAGCGTCTTGGTGAGCTCTACAACTGTACCAAATTTCATGTCTCTACGACGAAGTAAGTGAATAGCAAAGGGTCCTTTGAAAATTTCTAGGTGGCGCCGTTGAGGCATTTTTCTTTAGATTTTTGTGACGACCTTAAAATACAAAATTTTTAAACAGTCACCATGCATCTGCCAAGTTTGGTGAGTTTTTGAAAATGAGAAAGCCCCCAAAAAGGCCCCTCTTTAGGGGGGCAGAATAATAATAATAATAATAATAATAATAATAATAATAATTAACACTACAGATACAATAGGCCTTCGCAGCGCTTAGCTGCTCGGGCCTAATAATAATAATTAACACTACAGATACAATAGGCCTTCGCAGCGCTTAGCTGCTCGGGCCTAATTAAAACCGCAAGCGGTGATGATCGGCCCTCGCAGCCAAGCGCCGCTCTGGCCTAAGGGCCACCGCTAGGGTACGCGCACCTCCCGCCGCCAGCCACCGCAGAAGCTGTCATGCATTTTCCTCACCCGTCTACCATGCAATACACACGTATGCGTTGGGCAGCGCTCCCCCACGACTCACAAAAAATGTGGTGCAGATCGGTCGATGCACCGAGGAGACACAGCCGTTGAATAATAAAAATGCATTTGGCCACCGGGCCGGACTAAATCGTTCGGCGGGCCAGATCCGGCCCGCAGGCCGTACGTTTGACACCCCTGGTTTAAACATTAGTATACCAACTTAATCAAAGGTATCTTACTAGCTGTTAATCCAGCTTCATGTGAAAAGTTAACAAAACCTTTTTAGTTATTTAAAGTTAATTATTTCATGTGTTTAAGGGTTTCGTTTCTTGCATTAAGACAGCTTTTATGAAAGTTTGACAGTTAAATTGGTGGATACACACCCAAAAGTAATAATGTAAAAGTAACACTTTGGCAATTGGAAAATTGCTAAAGTAACACGTTAGCAATATTCCACATGTGTATGTTGTGTACAAACTTTAGTAATTTCTAACAGACCACTTCACTCTCAGAAAGCAGGTCTGCTAGTGGTTCCTAAAGTCTGTAAAACCAGAATGGTAGGCAGATCCTTTAGTTATCAGGCTCCTCTCCAGTGGAACAAACTCCCAGTTTTGGTCCGTGACGCAGACACCCTGTCTACTTTTAAGACTAATCCTAAAACTTTCCTTTTTCCATCCATCCATCGTCTTCCACTTATCCGGGGTCAGGTCGCAGGGGCAGCTTCAAGAGGGAGCCCCAGACCTTCCTCTCCCCAGCCACTTGGGCCACTTCCTCTGGGGGAATCCCAAAGCGTTCCCAGGCCAGCATAGTCTCTCCAGCGTGTCCTGGGTCTTCCTCTGGGCCTCCTCCCGGTGGGACGTGCCCAGAACACCTCATCAGGGAGGCGTCCAGGAGGCATCCTAACCAGATGCCCGATCCACCTCAACTGGCTCCTCTCAATGTGGAGGAGCAGCGGCTCTACTCTGAGTCCTCCCCGGATGACTGAGCTCCTCACCCTATCTCTAAGGGAGAGCCCAGACACACTATGGAGAAAACTCATTTTGGCCGCTTGTATCCGGGATTTCGTTCTTTCGGTCACGACCCAAAGCTCGTGACCATAGATGAGGGTAGGAACGTAGATCGACTGGTAAATCGAGAGCTTGGCCTTTTGGCTCAGCTCTCTCTTCACCACAACGGATCGGTACAGCGCACGCTTCACAGCAGACGTCGCACCAATCCGCCTGTCGATCTCCCGCTCCATCTTCCCCTCATTCGTGAACAAGACCCCAAGATACTTGAACTCCTCCACTAGAAGCTGGCTCTTGGGACTTTCCTTTTTGACAAAGATTATAGTTAGAGTGGTTCATGTTACGCTGAGCTACCTCTATAGTTATGCTGCTATAGGCTTAGGCTGCTGGAGGACATCAGGGTCTATTGTTCTTCAATTTTGCATGACTGTTGTCATTTCAGCTTTTACCTTTTTGTTTTTTCTATTTTTTCTTCATAGTAGGTACACCTGGTCTGGCGTTCTGTTAGCTGTGACATCATTCAGGGAAGACAGATCACCTGCTATTACCATCTAATGTAAAACACATTACTGGATCAATGTGTGCTTCTGTGCTTTTTTGTCTGTCTTGTTGTGTCTCTTCTCTCTCTTTTGTAACCCCCAGTCGGTCAAGGCAGATTACCGTTCATACTGAGCCCGGTTCGGCTGGAGGTTTTTCCTTCCTGTTAATGGGGAGTTTTTCCTTCTGCTGTCACTTCATGCTTGATCAGTATGAGGGATTGCTGCAAAGCC
Organism: Fundulus diaphanus; assembly: GCA_037039145.1. Lineage (NCBI taxonomy): Eukaryota > Metazoa > Chordata > Actinopteri > Cyprinodontiformes > Fundulidae > Fundulus > Fundulus diaphanus. The sequence continues at coordinate 44,062,010 of CM073122.1, forward strand.
ATGTACAATGCAAACGACTCTCCCTGTGGCTCTACGCTTCTTCAGGAGTCAATGCTGCTTGTTACGACTTTGATGAAATCAACTGGTTCCCTTATATAGGAATTTCTTTTACCAATCTGGATAATCTGACTTAATATGTATAATCTGATTGATTTTGACATTGTAAACTGCCTTTAGATGACATGCAGGCCGGCAGACCCGACATGTATATTAATAATATGTATTATTATTATTAATATTATTATTATTTTATATATCTGCCTCGTTATATTTGCATAATGCATGAAGAAAAATATCAGCAGCGCAAGAGTCTGTTCCGATCATCCGGCCCTTACCACAGGCTACTGCAGCCCATTGGTTATCATCCCTGACAGTCTAAAGGGCTAGGCCAATCATAAAGTAGAAAAACACCTTCACGCTCCATGTGGAACTTTGTGCAGCGGTGTTCACAGTAGTAATGGATAAGAAACGCAAGGGAGGCGCAGAGAAACTGCACGAAAAAAAGAAACGAGTTCTTCAAACGGATGCTGCGAAATGTGTCAAACTGACTGACATGTTCCCAACAGCAGGCCCTTCATCTGCTCCGGTGTCTGGTGTAAAATATGGTGGTTGTGGTTGTAGTCAGTGACGTGCGGTAGAGTTCATAGCTGGTGAGGCACTGACGTCATCAGAGTCAGATTTACAAATATATACACTCTACAGAGTAGACTCGTTGCAAAGTGCTGAAGGAGACTGATTGAGCCAAATAAATTCACCAAGATACATGGAAAAATATTGGTTCTTTGATGAAAAAAATTGTCATTTGATTGGTAACAGTTTATGAGTTATGATGGATTTCTGCATTTGTAACACATTCTAAAACTATAACCCACATTAAGCACATTTCATTACAGAAACAAAACATGAATAAGTATCGCTGTCTTACCTCTACTTATAATTTAAGTCCCTGTGGCGCTCTTTCTGAACAAAAATATCATCATTTTCCGGTAAAAGTTCTCTTTATCTTCTTCAGTTTTAAAAGTCTCTCAGTCTCAGTGGAGCTCACTGCCAGGGAGGAAAGCCTTCCCTGATCAGTCCTGTTCCAGCTGTATGTTTAGAGTCTTTTTAGTGCTTTACTTGTTTAGCAAAACTCGCTAATAAAACATCAATAACTTGTTTTGACTCTACTATTTGGGGATCACGAGCGGTGCCCCTTGAGCGCCCCCTGCCTAGTGGCCAAGGAACTGCTGGCCTCACCTACAACCAGTTCTTTGCTGTTTATGATCGGCCAGCACCACGAAAACATGTTATCTGCACACAGTTTGATGACCAAAACACAATTCGTAATCCACATATATTAAATTGTGGAAAATCAGTTCATAACTGTTTGAACAATTGAATTTATGATCTAGAGACAGGAAGATGCATTCACAGAATGGAAGTCAGCGCAGTTACCATGGGATTGCGCAATCCCAGGGTAGGCCAAGCTCGCTGCGGCCTCACCGGCTTCGCTATGAAGCGCCACCAAGGATTTACATGAAAAATAGCGAAAAGTCTGCGATTTTAAAGAAAATATGATCAAAAATTAGGAAATTAGATAAATAAAATACTTATTACAAATGACTGAGTAAATCAAAATTTATATTATGTTATTATATATTTTCTTTCTTTCCATGATGACAAGTGAGGCATTTCTCTGGTTCATTTTGTCATTGGCATCCTCTTTTACACAGTGAGTGCACATTAGTCCAATGTTACCCTACAGTATCTGGAAGACTGAATAGATCTGATGAGCAACTTACAATAACTTCTTATAATGATGTAACGTGATAATATGTGTGATTGACCGTGACACCTCTCTTTCTCTCTCTCTCTCTCTCTGATCTAAGAATAATTGCTGTGCTGTGGTGGAGTTTACATTTTACAGTGTTAATAAATTAAGATTTTGGAAGTATTTTAAGTGTCCACTCACTAATTTCCATTATCCTGACTTCAAGGTATTGCACAGTTGGTATTGCACAGTTGGTATACACATTCAGTACACAAAAAAAATGTGGTGGGCCAGTCTAATCCAAAATGCCAGGGCCAATTTTTTGTCCCAATCCACCCCTGATGACATGTTTCATGATTTGGCGCTATATAAATAAAAACTGAAATGTATTGAACAAGAGTTTGTCAGTTTTCAAGCAGGATTTGTATATCTGTTCAACTTAAATATACAAGGAAACCAAAGAGTTAAGATCACTTACTTACCAAGAGAAATTCCTTTGGGGTTTATTTGTGGTCTCTTGCTGCCCCCTGCTGGACAAGTATGATCAAATACATATGCTTTACATGTCAACTTGGTATCAAAATTCAGATTTCAATCTAAAATGGCTTACTTCCTGTGATACTTGCAGTATGACATTAATTGTAAATTCTGAGCGTCTTGCTGAGATCTACAACTGTACAAAATTTCATTACTCTACGATGAAGTAAGTGAATACCAAAGGGTCCTTTGAAATTTGCTTGGTGGCGCTATAGAGAAACTAAGTCCTGCTCACTAAAGTTTGTTAAGGATTCCTGTTGGGGGGTGGATAAGGATGCATCCAAATGAGTTTTAAGCAGCTCGGCCCAAAACTGTGGAATTCAGAGCCAAACGTATGACAGCAGCGTTTGAGGTGAATATGCCACGCCGCCACGCCCCCCTGCTCCATCCAATCCAGTTGAGCCTGAAATCCACAACATACCAACATGTGTTCTGTCTGTGGACACAGTTTCATGTTGATTAGCTCAGAGGGGTAACATAGCGACCGCTTACAACAAAACATGACACTTCCTGTTGTCAGGGGGCGTGGCCTAAGCAATGTCATCATTTGACCATTGGATATTATAGGAGACCTGATGGTGATCAATCACTGAAAGTTTGATGCCTCTGTGTGTTTCTGTGTAGGAGATATAACAGTTTTATTTTTTGTGGCGAGTAGGTGAACTTTAACCCTTGCTAATGCCCCTTCAACAAGCTCAAAAACTCACCGTTTTGATAACTTTTAATTGGCCATGCCTTATGATCAGACTGCCCGAGTTTCAAGCCGCTCGCTAAAAATCTCTAGGAGGAGATCCATCAAATACCAATGCTATAAACGTCAAAAATGGGGTCAAAATCAGACATTCAATCTAAAATGGCCGACTTCCTGTGATATTTACACTATGACATTAATTGTAAATTCTGAGCGTCTTGGTGAGCTCTACCACTGTACCAAATCTCATGTCTCTACGATGAAGTAAGTGAATAGCAAAGGGTCCTTTGAAAATTTCTAGGTGGCGCCGTTGAGGCATTTTTCTTTAGATTTTTGTGACGACCTTAAAATACAAAATTTTTAAACAGTCACCATGCATCTGCCAAGTTTGGTGAGTTTTTGAAAATGAGAAAGCCCCCAAAAAGGTCCCTCTTTAGGGGGGCAGAATAATAATAATAAATAATAATAATAATTAACACTACAGATACAATAGGCCTTCGCAGCGCTTAGCTGCTCGGGCCTAATTAAAACCGCAAGCGGTGATGATCGGCCCTCGCAGCCAAGCGCCGCTCTGGCCTAAGGGCCACCGCTAGGGTACGCGCACCTCCCGCCGCCAGCCACCGCAGAAGCTGTCATGCATTTTCCTCACCCGTCTACCATGCAATACACACGTATGCGTTGGGCAGCGCTCCCCCACGACTCACAAAAAATGTGGTGCAGATCGGTCGATGCACCGAGGAGACACAGCCGTTGAATAATAAAAATGCATTTGGCCACCGGGCCGGACTAAATCGTTCGGCGGGCCAGATCCGGCCCGCAGGCCGTACGTTTGACACCCCTGGTTTAAACATTAGTATACCAACTTAATCAAAGGTATCTTACTAGCTGTTAATCCAGCTTCATGTGAAAAGTTAACAAAACCTTTTTAGTTATTTAAAGTTAATTATTTCATGTGTTTAAGGGTTTCGTTTCTTGCATTAAGACAGCTTTTATGAAAGTTTGACAGTTAAATTGGTGGATACACACCCAAAAGTAATAATGTAAAAGTAACACTTTGGCAATTGGAAAATTGCTAAAGTAACACGTTAGCAATATTCCACATGTGTATGTTGTGTACAAACTTTAGTAATTTCTAACAGACCACTTCACTCTCAGAAAGCAGGTCTGCTAGTGGTTCCTAAAGTCTGTAAAACCAGAATGGTAGGCAGATCCTTTAGTTATCAGGCTCCTCTCCAGTGGAACAAACTCCCAGTTTTGGTCCGTGACGCAGACACCCTGTCTACTTTTAAGACTAATCCTAAAACTTTCCTTTTTCCATCCATCCATCGTCTTCCACTTATCCGGGGTCAGGTCGCAGGGGCAGCTTCAAGAGGGAGCCCCAGACCTTCCTCTCCCCAGCCACTTGGGCCACTTCCTCTGGGGGAATCCCAAAGCGTTCCCAGGCCAGCATAGTCTCTCCAGCGTGTCCTGGGTCTTCCTCTGGGCCTCCTCCCGGTGGGACGTGCCCAGAACACCTCATCAGGGAGGCGTCCAGGAGGCATCCTAACCAGATGCCCGATCCACCTCAACTGGCTCCTCTCAATGTGGAGGAGCAGCGGCTCTACTCTGAGTCCTCCCCGGATGACTGAGCTCCTCACCCTATCTCTAAGGGAGAGCCCAGACACACTATGGAGAAAACTCATTTTGGCCGCTTGTATCCGGGATTTCGTTCTTTCGGTCACGACCCAAAGCTCGTGACCATAGATGAGGGTAGGAACGTAGATCGACTGGTAAATCGAGAGCTTGGCCTTTTGGCTCAGCTCTCTCTTCACCACAACGGATCGGTACAGCGCACGCTTCACAGCAGACGTCGCACCAATCCGCCTGTCGATCTCCCGCTCCATCTTCCCCTCATTCGTGAACAAGACCCCAAGATACTTGAACTCCTCCACTAGAAGCTGGCTCTTGGGACTTTCCTTTTTGACAAAGATTATAGTTAGAGTGGTTCATGTTACGCTGAGCTACCTCTATAGTTATGCTGCTATAGGCTTAGGCTGCTGGAGGACATCAGGGTCTATTGTTCTTCAATTTTGCATGACTGTTGTCATTTCAGCTTTTACCTTTTTGTTTTTTCTATTTTTTCTTCATAGTAGGTACACCTGGTCTGGCGTTCTGTTAGCTGTGACATCATTCAGGGAAGACAGATCACCTGCTATTACCATCTAATGTAAAACACATTACTGGATCAATGTGTGCTTCTGTGCTTTTTTGTCTGTCTTGTTGTGTCTCTTCTCTCTCTTTTGTAACCCCCAGTCGGTCAAGGCAGATTACCGTTCATACTGAGCCCGGTTCGGCTGGAGGTTTTTCCTTCCTGTTAATGGGGAGTTTTTCCTTCTGCTGTCACTTCATGCTTGATCAGTATGAGGGATTGCTGCAAAGCCATGTACAATGCAAACGACTCTCCCTGTGGCTCTACGCTTCTTCAGGAGTCAATGCTGCTTGTTACGACTTTGATGAAATCAACTGGTTCCCTTATATAGGAATTTCTTTTACCAATCTGGATAATCTGACTTAATATGTATAATCTGATTGATTTTGACATTGTAAACTGCCTTTAGATGACATGCAGGCCGGCAGACCCGACATGTATATTAATAATATGTATTATTATTATTAATATTATTATTATTTTATATATCTGCCTCGTTATATTTGCATAATGCATGAAGAAAAATATCAGCAGCGCAAGAGTCTGTTCCGATCATCCGGCCCTTACCACAGGCTACTGCAGCCCATTGGTTATCATCCCTGACAGTCTAAAGGGCTAGGCCAATCATAAAGTAGAAAAACACCTTCACGCTCCATGTGGAACTTTGTGCAGCGGTGTTCACAGTAGTAATGGATAAGAAACGCAAGGGAGGCGCAGAGAAACTGCACGAAAAAAAGAAACGAGTTCTTCAAACGGATGCTGCGAAATGTGTCAAACTGACTGACATGTTCCCAACAGCAGGCCCTTCATCTGCTCCGGTGTCTGGTGTAAAATATGGTGGTTGTGGTTGTAGTCAGTGACGTGCGGTAGAGTTCATAGCTGGTGAGGCACTGACGTCATCAGAGTCAGATTTACAAATATATACACTCTACAGAGTAGACTCGTTGCAAAGTGCTGAAGGAGACTGATTGAGCCAAATAAATTCACCAAGATACATGGAAAAATATTGGTTCTTTGATGAAAAAAATTGTCATTTGATTGGTAACAGTTTATGAGTTATGATGGATTTCTGCATTTGTAACACATTCTAAAACTATAACCCACATTAAGCACATTTCATTACAGAAACAAAACATGAATAAGTATCGCTGTCTTACCTCTACTTATAATTTAAGTCCCTGTGGCGCTCTTTCTGAACAAAAATATCATCATTTTCCGGTAAAAGTTCTCTTTATCTTCTTCAGTTTTAAAAGTCTCTCAGTCTCAGTGGAGCTCACTGCCAGGGAGGAAAGCCTTCCCTGATCAGTCCTGTTCCAGCTGTATGTTTAGAGTCTTTTTAGTGCTTTACTTGTTTAGCAAAACTCGCTAATAAAACATCAATAACTTGTTTTGACTCTACTATTTGGGGATCACGAGCGGTGCCCCTTGAGCGCCCCCTGCCTAGTGGCCAAGGAACTGCTGGCCTCACCTACAACCAGTTCTTTGCTGTTTATGATCGGCCAGCACCACGAAAACATGTTATCTGCACACAGTTTGATGACCAAAACACAATTCGTAATCCACATATATTAAATTGTGGAAAATCAGTTCATAACTGTTTGAACAATTGAATTTATGATCTAGAGACAGGAAGATGCATTCACAGAATGGAAGTCAGCGCAGTTACCATGGGATTGCGCAATCCCAGGGTAGGCCAAGCTCGCTGCGGCCTCACCGGCTTCGCTATGAAGCGCCACCAAGGATTTACATGAAAAATAGCGAAAAGTCTGCGATTTTAAAGAAAATATGATCAAAAATTAGGAAATTAGATAAATAAAATACTTATTACAAATGACTGAGTAAATCAAAATTTATATTATGTTATTATATATTTTCTTTCTTTCCATGATGACAAGTGAGGCATTTCTCTGGTTCATTTTGTCATTGGCATCCTCTTTTACACAGTGAGTGCACATTAGTCCAATGTTACCCTACAGTATCTGGAAGACTGAATAGATCTGATGAGCAACTTACAATAACTTCTTATAATGATGTAACGTGATAATATGTGTGATTGACCGTGACACCTCTCTTTCTCTCTCTCTCTCTCTCTGATCTAAGAATAATTGCTGTGCTGTGGTGGAGTTTACATTTTACAGTGTTAATAAATTAAGATTTTGGAAGTATTTTAAGTGTCCACTCACTAATTTCCATTATCCTGACTTCAAGGTATTGCACAGTTGGTATTGCACAGTTGGTATACACATTCAGTACACAAAAAAAATGTGGTGGGCCAGTCTAATCCAAAATGCCAGGGCCAATTTTTTGTCCCAATCCACCCCTGATGACATGTTTCATGATTTGGCGCTATATAAATAAAAACTGAAATGTATTGAACAAGAGTTTGTCAGTTTTCAAGCAGGATTTGTATATCTGTTCAACTTAAATATACAAGGAAACCAAAGAGTTAAGATCACTTACTTACCAAGAGAAATTCCTTTGGGGTTTATTTGTGGTCTCTTGCTGCCCCCTGCTGGACAAGTATGATCAAATACATATGCTTTACATGTCAACTTGGTATCAAAATTCAGATTTCAATCTAAAATGGCTTACTTCCTGTGATACTTGCAGTATGACATTAATTGTAAATTCTGAGCGTCTTGCTGAGATCTACAACTGTACAAAATTTCATTACTCTACGATGAAGTAAGTGAATACCAAAGGGTCCTTTGAAATTTGCTTGGTGGCGCTATAGAGAAACTAAGTCCTGCTCACTAAAGTTTGTTAAGGATTCCTGTTGGGGGGTGGATAAGGATGCATCCAAATGAGTTTTAAGCAGCTCGGCCCAAAACTGTGGAATTCAGAGCCAAACGTATGACAGCAGCGTTTGAGGTGAATATGCCACGCCGCCACGCCCCCCTGCTCCATCCAATCCAGTTGAGCCTGAAATCCACAACATACCAACATGTGTTCTGTCTGTGGACACAGTTTCATGTTGATTAGCTCAGAGGGGTAACATAGCGACCGCTTACAACAAAACATGACACTTCCTGTTGTCAGGGGGCGTGGCCTAAGCAATGTCATCATTTGACCATTGGATATTATAGGAGACCTGATGGTGATCAATCACTGAAAGTTTGATGCCTCTGTGTGTTTCTGTGTAGGAGATATAACAGTTTTATTTTTTGTGGCGAGTAGGTGAACTTTAACCCTTGCTAATGCCCCTTCAACAAGCTCAAAAACTCACCGTTTTGATAACTTTTAATTGGCCATGCCTTATGATCAGACTGCCCGAGTTTCAAGCCGCTCGCTAAAAATCTCTAGGAGGAGATCCATCAAATACCAATGCTATAAACGTCAAAAATGGGGTCAAAATCAGACATTCAATCTAAAATGGCCGACTTCCTGTGATATTTACACTATGACATTAATTGTAAATTCTGAGCGTCTTGGTGAGCTCTACCACTGTACCAAATCTCATGTCTCTACGATGAAGTAAGTGAATAGCAAAGGGTCCTTTGAAAATTGCTAAGTGGCGCCGTTGAGGCATTAGGTCACGCCCACCAAAATTTGTTATGGATTCCTGTTGGGGGGTGGATAAGGATGCATCCAAGTGAGTTTTATGCAGCTCGGCCCAAAAATGTGGAATTCAGAGCCAAACGTATGGCAGCGGCGTTTGAGGTGACTTCACCACGCCGCCACGCTCTCCTGCTCCATCGAATCGACTTGGGGCTGGAATCCACAACACAACAACATGTGTTCTGTCTGTGGACACAGTTTCATGTTGATTAGCTCAGAGGGGTAACATAGCGACCGTTTACAGCAAAACATGACACTTCCTGTTGTCAGGGGGTGTGGCCTAAGTGATGTCATCATTTGACCATTGGATATTATAGGAGACCTGATGATGATTAATCACAGAAAGTTTGGTGCCTCTGTGTGTTTCTGTGTAGGAGATATAACACTTTTATTTTTTGTGGCGAATAGGTGAACTTTGACCCCTGCCAACGCCCCTTCAGCATGCTCAAAAACTCACCGTTTTGATAACTTTTGATTGGCCATGCCTTATGATCAGACTGCCCGAGTTTCAAGCCGATCGCTCAAAATCTCTAGGAGGAGTTAGATCTTATACCGATGCTGTAACTGTCAAAATTGAGGTCAAAATCAGACTTTCAATCTAAAATGGCCGACTTCCTGTGATATTTACACTATGACATTAATTGTAAATTCTGAGCGTCTTGGTGAGCTCTACAACTGTACCAAATTTCATGTCTCTACGACGAAGTAAGTGAATAGCAAAGGGTCCTTTGAAAATTTCTAGGTGGCGCCGTTGAGGCATTTTTCTTTAGATTTTTGTGACGACCTTAAAATACAAAATTTTTAAACAGTCACCATGCATCTGCCAAGTTTGGTGAGTTTTTGAAAATGAGAAAGCCCCCAAAAAGGCCCCTCTTTAGGGGGGCAGAATAATAATAATAATAATAATAATAATAATTAAAACCGCAAGCGGTGATGATCGGCCCTCGCAGCAAAGCGCCGCTCTGGCCTATTGGCCACCGCTGGGATTTGCGCACCGCCGGCCGCCCGCCACCGCAGATGCTGTCACGCATTTTGCCCGCCCGTCCACTGGGCGATTCACACGAACGTGTTCGGCAGCGCTCCCCCACGACTCACAAAAAATCTGGTCCAGATCGCTCGATGCAGCGAGGAGACACAGCCGTTGAATAATGATAATGCATTTGGCCACCGGACCGGACTAAATCGTTCGGCGGGCCGTACCTTTGACACCCCTGGTTTAAACATTAGTATACCAATTTAATCAAAGGTATCTTACTAGCTGTTAATCCAGCTTAATGTGAGAAGTTAACAAAACCATTTTAGTTTTTTAAAGTTACTTGCTATTTCATGTCTTTAAGGGTTTTGTTTCTTGCATTAAGACATCTTTTATGAAAGTTTAACATCTAAATTGGTGATACACACCCAAAAGTAATGTAAAAGTAACACTTTAGCAATTGGACTATTGCTAAAGGAACACTTTAGCAAAATCGCGGGGGTAGCAGCTTTATAAAGGAGGCCCAGACGTCCCTCTCCCCAGCCACTTGGGCCACCTCCTCCAGGGGAATCCCAAGGTGTTCCCAGGCCAGCAGAGAAAACATAGTCTCTCCAGCGTGTCCCAGGTCTTCCCCTGGGCCTCCTCCCGGTGGGACGTGCCCAGAACACCTCACCAGGGAGGCGTCCAGGAGGCATCCTAACCAGATGCCCGAGCCACCTCAACTGGCTCCTCTCGACGTGAAGAAGCAGTGGCTACTCTGAGTCCTCCCCGGATGACGGAGCTCCTCACCTTATCTCTAAGGGAGAGCTCACACACACTATGGAGAAAACTCATTTTGGCCGCTTGTGTCCGGGATCTCGTTCTTTCGGTCACGACCCAAAGCTCGTGACCATAGATGAGGGTAGGAACGTAGATCGACTGGTAAATCGAGAGCTTCGCCTTTTGGCTCAGCTCTCTCTTCACCACAACGGACCGGTACAGCGCCCGCTTCACAGCAGACGCTGCACCAATCCGCCTGTCGATCTCCCGCTCCATCTTCCCCTCATTCGTGAACAAGACCCCAAGATACTTGAACTCCTCCACTAGAAGCTGGCTCTTGAGACTTTCCTTTTTGACAAAGCTTATAGTTAGAGTGGCTCATGTTACGCTGAGCTACCTTTATAGTTATGCTGCTATAGGCTTAGGCTGCTGGAGGACATCAGGGTCTACTGTTCTTCGTTTTTGCATGACTGTTGTCATTTCAGCTTTTAACTTTTTGTTTTTTCTATTTTTTCTTCATAGTAGGTACACCTGGTCTGGCGTTCTGTTAGCTGTGACATCATCCAGGGAAGACAGATCACCTGCTATTACCATCTAATGTAAAACACATTACTGGATCAATGTGTGCTTCTGTGCTTTTTTGTCTGTCATGTTGTGTCTCTTCTCTCTCTTTTGTAACCCCCAGTCAGTCAAGGCAGATTACCGTTCATACTGAGCCCGGTTCTGCTGGAGGTTTTTCCTTCCTGTTAATGGGGAGTTTTTCCTTCTGCTGTCACTTCATGCTTGATCAGTATGAGGGATTGCTGCAAAGCCATGTACAATGCAAACGACTCTCCCTGTGGCTCTACGCTTCTTCAGGAGTGAATGCTGCTTGTTACGACTTTGATGCAATTAACTGGTTCACTTATATAGGAATTTCTTTTACCAATCTGGATAATCTGACTTAATATGTATAATCTGATTGATTTTGACATTGTAAACTGCCTTTAGATGACATGCAGGCATGGACTGGTAATCGGGCGTACCGGGCATTTTCCCGGTGGGCCGACGTGCTGTTTGGGCCGGCAGACCCGACATGTATATTAATAATATGTATTATTATTATTATTATTTTATATATCTGCCTCGTTATATTTGCATAATGCATGAAGAAAAATATCAGCAGCGCAAGAGTCTGTTCCGATCATCCGGCCCTTACCACAGGCTACTGCAGCCCATTGGTTATCATCCCTGACAGTCTAAAGGGCTAGGCCAATCATAAAGCAGAAAAACACCTTCACGCTCCATGTGGAACTTTGTGCAGCGGTGTTCACAGTAGTAATGGATAAGAAACGCAAGGGAGGCGCAGAGAAACTGCACGAAAAAAATAAACGAGTTCTTCAAACGGACGCTGCGAAATGTGTCAAACTGACTGACATGTTCCCTACAGCAGGCCTTCATCTGCTCCGGTGTCTGATGTAAAATATGGTGGTGGTTGTAGTCAGTGACGTGCGGTAGAGTTCATAGCTGGTGAGGCACTGACGTCATCAGAGTCAGATTTACAAATATATACACTCTACAGAGTAGACTCGTTGCAAAGTGCTGAAGGAGACTGATTGAGCCAAATAAATTCACCAAGATACATGGAAAAATATTGGTTCTTTGATGAAAAAAATTGTCATTTGATTGGTAACAGTTTATGAGTTATGATGGATTTCTGCATTTGTAACACATTCTAAAACTATAACCCACATTACGCAGATTTTATCACAAAAACAAAACATGAATAAGTATCGCTGTCTTACCTCTACTTATAATTAAAGTCCCTGTGGCGCTCTTTCTGAACAAAAATATCATCATTTTCCGGTAAAAGTTCTCTTTATCTTCTTCAGTTTTAAAAGTCTCTCAGTCTCAATGGAGCTCACTGCCAGGGAGGAAAGCCTTCCCTGATCAGTCCTGTTCCAGCTGTATGTTTAGTCTTTTTAGTGCTTTACTTGTTTAGCAAAACTCGCTAATAAAACATCAATAACTTGTTTTGACTCTACTATTTGGGGATCACGAGCGGTGCCCCTTGAGCGCCCCCTGCCTAGTGGCCAAGGAACTGCTGGCCTCACCTACAACCACTTCTTTGCTGTTTATGATCGGCCAGCACCACGAAAACATGTTATCTGCACACAGTTTGATGACCAAAACACAATTCGTAATCCACATATATTAAATTGTGGAAAATCAGTTCATAACTGTTTGAACAATTGAATTTATGATCTAGAGACAGGAAGATGCATTCACAGAATGGAAGTCAGCGCAGTTACCATGGGATTGCGCAATCCCAGGGTAGGCCAAGCTCGCTGCGGCCTCACCGGCTTCGCTATCAAGCGCCACCAAGGATTTACATGAAAAATAGCGAAAAGTCTGCGATTTTAAAGAAAATATGATCAAAAATTAGGAAATTAGATAAATAAAATACTTATTACAAATGACTGAGTAAATCAAAATTTATATTATGTTATTATATATTTTCTTTCTTTCCATGATGACAAGTGAGCCATTTCTCAGGTTCATTTTGTCATTGGCATCCTTTTTTACACAGTGAGTGCACATTAGTCCAATGTTACCCTACAGTATCTGGAAGACTGAATAGATCTGATGAGCAACTTACAATAACTTCTTATAATGATGTAACGTGATAATATGTGTGATTGACCGTGACACCTCTCTTTCTCTCTCTCTCTCTCTGATCTAAGAATAGTTGCTGTGCTGTGGTGGAGTTTACATTTTACAGTGTTAATAAATTAAGATTTTGGAAGTATTTTAAGTGTCCACTCTCACTAATTTCCATTATCCTGACTTCAAGGTATTGCACAGTTGGTATTGCACAGTTGGTATACACATTCAGTACACAAAAAAAATGTGGTGGGCCAGTCTAATCCAAAATGCCAGGGCCAATTTTTTGTCCCAATCCACCCCTGATGACATGTTTCATGATTTGGCGTTATATAAATAAAAACTGAAATGTATTGAACAAGAGTTTGTCAGTTTTCAAGCAGGATTTGTATATCTGTTCAACTTAAATATATAAATATAAGGAAACCAAAGAGTTAAGATCACTTACTTACCAAGAGAAATTCCTTTGGGGTTTATTTGTGGTCTCTTGCTGCCCCCTGCTGGACAAGTATGATCAAATACATATGCTTTACATGTCAACTTGGTATCAAAATTCAGATTTCAATCTAAAATGGCTTACTTCCTGTGATACTTGCAGTATGACATTAATTGTAAATTCTGAGCGTCTTGCTGAGATCTACAACTGTACAAAATTTCATTACTCTACGATGAAGTAAGTGAATACCAAAGGGTCCTTTGAAATTTGCTTGGTGGCGCTATAGAGAAACTAAGTCCTGCTCACTAAAGTTTGTTAAGGATTCCTGTTGGGGGGTGGATAAGGATGCATCCAAATGAGTTTTAAGCAGCTCGGCCCAAAACTGTGGAATTCAGAGCCAAACGTATGACAGCAGCGTTTGAGGTGAATATGCCACGCCGCCACGCCCCCCTGCTCCATCCAATCCAGTTGAGCCTGAAATCCACAACATACCAACATGTGTTCTGTCTGTGGACACAGTTTCATGTTGATTAGCTCAGAGGGGTAACATAGCGACCGCTTACAACAAAACATGACACTTCCTGTTGTCAGGGGGCGTGGCCTAAGCAATGTCATCATTTGACCATTGGATATTATAGGAGACCTGATGGTGATCAATCACTGAAAGTTTGATGCCTCTGTGTGTTTCTGTGTAGGAGATATAACAGTTTTATTTTTTGTGGCGAGTAGGTGAACTTTAACCCTTGCTAATGCCCCTTCAACAAGCTCAAAAACTCACCGTTTTGATAACTTTTAATTGGCCATGCCTTATGATCAGACTGCCCGAGTTTCAAGCCGCTCGCTAAAAATCTCTAGGAGGAGATCCATCAAATACCAATGCTATAAACGTCAAAAATGTGGTCAAAATCAGACATTCAATCTAAAATGGCCGACTTCCTGTGATATTTACACTATGACATTAATTGTAAATTCTGAGCGTCTTGGTGAGCTCTACCACTGTACCAAATCTCATGTCTCTACGATGAAGTAAGTGAATAGCAAAGGGTCCTTTGAAAATTGCTAAGTGGCGCCGTTGAGGCATTAGGTCACGCCCACCAAAATTTGTTATGGATTCCTGTTGGGGGGTGGATAAGGATGCATCCAAGTGAGTTTTATGCAGCTCGGCCCAAAAATGTGGAATTCAGAGCCAAACGTATGGCAGCGGCGTTTGAGGTGACTTCACCACGCCGCCACGCTCTCCTGCTCCATCGAATCGACTTGGGGCTGGAATCCACAACACAACAACATGTTTTCTGTCTCTGGACACAGTTTCATGTTGATTAGCTCAGAGGGGTAACATAGCGACCGTTTACAGCAAAACATGACACTTCCTGTTGTCAGGGGGTGTGGCCTAAGTGATGTCATCATTTGACCATTGGATATTATAGGAGACCTGATGATGATTAATCACAGAAAGTTTGGTGCCTCTGTGTGTTTCTGTGTAGGAGATATAACACTTTTATTTTTTGTGGCGAATAGGTGAACTTTGACCCCTGCCAACGCCCCTTCAGCATGCTCAAAAACTCACCGTTTTGATAACTTTTGATTGGCCATGCCTTATGATCAGACTGCCCGAGTTTCAAGCCGATCGCTCAAAATCTCTAGGAGGAGATCCATCAAATAGCAATGCTATAAACGTCAAAAATTGGGTCAAAATCAGACTTTAAGTCTAAAATGGCCAACTTCCTGTGATATTTGCACTATGACATTAATTGTAAATTCTGAGCGTCTTGTTGAGCTCTACAACTGTACCAAATTTCATGTCTCTACGACGAAGTAAGTGAATAGCAAAGGGTCCTTTGAAAATTTCTAGGTGGCGCCGTTGAGGCATTTTTCTTTAGATTTTTGTGACGACCTTAAAATACAAAATTTTTAAACAGTCACCATGCATCTGCCAAGTTTGGTGAGTTTTTGAAAATGAGAAAGCCCCCAAAAAGGCCCCTCTTTAGGGGGGCAGAATAATAATAATAATAATAATTAACACTACAGATACAATAGGCCTTCGCAGCGCTTAGCTGCTCGGGCCTAATAATAATTAACACTACAGATACAATAGGCCTTCGCAGCGCTTAGCTGCTCGGGCCTAATTAAAACCGCAAGCGGTGATGATCGGCCCTCGCAGCCAAGCACCGCTCTGGCCTATGGGCCACCGCTAGGGTACGCGCACCTCCCGCCGCCAGCCACCGCAGAAGCTGTCGCGCATTTTCCTCGCCCGTCCACCATGCAATACACACGTACGCGTTGGGCAGCGCTCCCCCACGACTCACAAAAAATCTGGTGCAGATCGGTCGATGTACCGAGGAGACACAGCCGTTGAATAATGAAAATGCATTTGGCCACCGGGCCGGACTAAATCGTTCGGCGGGTCAGATCCGGCCCGCAGGCCGTACGTTTGACACCCCTGGTTTAAACATTAGTATACCAACTTAATCAAAGGTATCTTACTAGCTGTTAATCCAGCTTCATGTGAAAAGTTAACAATTCCTTTTTAGTTATTTAAAGTTAATTATTTCATGTGTTTAAGGGTTTCGTTTCTTGCATTAAGACAGCTTTTATGAAAGTTTGACAGTTAAATTGGTGGATACACATCCAAAAGTAATAATGTAAAAGTAACACTTTAGCAATTGGAATATTGCTAAAGTAACACGTTAGCAATATTCCACATGTGTATGTTGTGTACAAACTTTAGTAATTTCTAACAGACCACTTCACTCTCAGAAAGCAGGTCTGCTGGTGGTTCCTAAAGTCTGTAAAACCAGAATGGGAGGCAGATCCTTTAGCTATCATGCTCCTCTCCAGTGGAACCAACTCCCAGTTTTGGTCCGTGACGCAGACACCCTGTCTACTTTTAAGACTAATCCTAAAACGTTCCTTTTTCTATCCATCCATCGTCTTCCGCTTATCCGGGGTCGGGTCGCGGGTGTAGCAGCTTCAAGAGGGAGGCCCAGACGTCCCTCTCCCCAGCCACTTGGGCCACTTCCTCCGGGGGAATCCCAAAGCGTTCCCAGGCCAGCAGAGTCTCTCCAGCGTGTCCTGGGTCTTCCCCTGGGCCTCCTCCCGGTGGGACGTGCCCAGAACACCTCACCAGGGATGCGTCCAGGAGGCATCCTAACCAGATGCCCGAGCCACCTCAACTGGCTCCTCTCAATGTGGAGGAGCAGCGGCTCTACTCTGAGTCCTCCCCGGATGACTGAGCTCCTCACCCTATCTCTAAGGGAGAGCCCAGACACACTATGGAGAAAACTTATTTTGGCCGCTTGTGTCCGGGATCTCGTTCTTTCGGTCACGACCCAAAGCTCGTGACCATAGATGAGGGTAGGAACGTAGATCGACTGGTAAATCAAGAGCTTGGCCTTTTGGCTCAGGTCTCTCTTCACCACAACGGATCTGTACAGCGCCCGCTTCACAGCAGACGTCGCACCAATCTGCCTGTCGATCTCCCGCTCCATCTTCCCCTCATTCGTGAACAAGACCCCAAGATACTTGAACTCCTCCACTAGAAGCTGGCTCTTGGGACTTTCCTTTTTGACAAAGCTTATAGTTAGAGTGGTTCATGTTACCCCGAGCTACCTCTATAGTTATGCTGCTATAGGCTTAGGCTGCTGGAGGACATCAGGGTCTATTGTTCTTCAATTTTGCATGACTGTTGTCATTTCAGCTTTTAACTTTTTGTTTTTTCTATTTTTTCTTCATAGTAGGTACACCTGGTCTGGCGTTCTGTTAGCTGTGACATCATTCAGGGAAGACAGATCACCTGCTATTACCATCTAATGTAAAAATCATTACTGGATCAATGTGTGCTTCTGTGCTTTTTTGTCTGTCTTGTTGTGTCCCTTCTCTCTTATTTGTAACCCCCAGTCGGTCGAGGCAGATTACCGTTCATACTGAGCCCGGTTCTGCTGGAGGTTTTTCCTTCCTGTTAATGGGGGGTTTTTCCTTCTGCTGTCACTTCATGCTTGATCAGTATGAGGGATTGCTGCAAAGCCATGTACAATGCAAACGACTCTCCCTGTGGCTCTACGCTTCTTCAGGAGTGAATGCTGCTTGTTACGACTTTGATGAAATCAACTGGTTCCCTTATATAGGAATTTCTTTTACCAATCTGGATAATCTGATTTAATATGTATAATCTGATTGATTTTGACATTGTAAACTGCCTTTAGATGACATGCAGGCATGGACTGGTAATCAGGCGTACCGGGCATTTTCCCGGTGGGCCGACGTGCTGTTTGGGCCGGCAGACCCGACATGTATATTAATAATATGTATTATTATTATTATTATTTTATATATCTGCCTCGTTATATTTGCATAATGCATGAAGAAAAATATCAGCAGCACAAGAGTCTGTTCCGATCATCCGGCCCTTACCACAGGCTACTGCAGCCCATTGGTTATCATCCCTGACAGTCTAAAGGGCTAGGCCAATCATAAAGTAGAAAAACACCTTCACGCTCCATGTGGAACTTTGTGCAGCGGTGTTCACAGTAGTAATGGATAAGAAACGCAAGGTAGGCGCAGAGAAACTGCACGAAAAAAAGAAACGAGTTCTTCAAACGGACGCTGCGAAATGTGTCAAACTGACTGACATGTTCCCAACAGCAGGCCCTTCATCTGCTCCGGTGTCTGATGTAAAATATGGTGGTGGTGGTGGTTGTAGTCAGTGACGTGCGGTAGAGTTCATAGCTGGTGAGGCACTGACGTCATCAGAGTCAGATTTACAAATATATACACTCTACAGAGTAGACTCATTACAAAGTGCTGAAGGAGACTGAATGAGCCAAATAAATTCACCAAGATACATGGAAAAATATTGGTTCTTTGATGAAAAAAAATTGTCATTTGATTGGTAACAGTTTATGAGTTATGATGGATTTCTGCATTTGTAACACATTCTAAAACTATAACCCACATTATGCACATTTTATCACAAAAACAAAACATGAATAAGTATCGCTGTCTTACCTCTACTTATAATTTAAGTCCCTGTGGCGCTCTTTCTGAACAAAAATATCATCATTTTCCGGTAAAAGTTCTCTTTATCTTCTTCAGTTTTAAAAGTCTCTCAGTCTCAATGGAGCTCACTGCCAGGGAGGAAAGCCTTCCCTGATCAGTCCTGTTCCAGCTGTATGTTAGAGTCTTTTTAGTGCTTTACTTGTTTAGCAAAACTCGCTAATAAAACATCAATAACCTGTTTTGACTCTACTATTTGGGGATCACGAGCGGTGCCCCTTGATCGCCCCCTGCCTAGCGGCCAAGGAACTGCCGGCCTCACCTACAACCAGTTCTTTGCTGTTTATGATCGGCCAGCACCACGAAAACATGTTATCTGCACACAGTTTGATGACCAAAACACAATTCGTAATCCACATATATTAAATTGTGGAAAATCAGTTCATAACTGTTTGAACAATTGAATTTATGATCTAGAGACAGGAAGATGCATTCACAGAATGGAAGTCAGCACAGTTAACATGGGATTGCGCAATCCCAGGGGAGGCCAAGCTCGCTGCGGCCTCACCGGCTTCGCTATGAAGCGCCACCAAGGATTTACATGAAAAATAGCGAAAAGTCTGCGATATTAAAGAAAATATGATCAAAAATTAGGAAATTAGATAAATAAAATACTTATTACAAATGACTGAGTAAATCAAAATTTATATTATGTTATTATATATTTTCTTTCTTTCCATGATGACAAGTGAGGCATTTCTCTGGTTCATTTTGTCATTGGCATCCTTTTTTACACAGTGAGTGCACATTAGTCCAATGTTACCCTACAGTATCTGGAAGACTGAATAGATCTGATGAGCAACTTACAATAACTTCTTATAATGATGTAACGTGATAATATGTGTGATTGACCGTGACACCTCTCTTTCTCTCTCTCTCTCTCTCTCTCTGATCTAAGAATAGTTGCTGTGCTGTGGTGGAGTTTACATTTTACAGTGTTAATAAATTAAGATTTTGGAAGTATTTTAAGTGTCCACTCTCACTAATTTCCATTATCCTGACTTCAAGGTATTGCACAGTTGGTATTGCACAGTTGGTATACACATTCAGTACACAAAAAAAATGTGGTGGGCCAGTCTAATCCAAAATGGCAGGGCCAATTTTTTGTCCCAATCCACCCCTGATGACATGTTTTATGATTTGGCGCTATATAAATAAAAACTGAAATGTATTGAACAAGAGTTTGTCAGTTTTCAAGCAGGATTTGTATATCTGTTCAACTTAAATATATAAGGAAACCAAAGAGTTAAGATCACTTACTTACCAAGAGAAATTCCTTTGGGGTTTATTTGTGGTCTCTTGCTGCCCCCTGCTGGACAAGTATGATCAAATACATATGCTTTACATGTCAACTTGGTATCAAAATTCAGATTTCAATCTAAAATGGCTTACTTCCTGTGATACTTGCAGTATGACATTAATTGTAAATTCTGAGCGTCTTGCTGAGATCTACAACTGTACAAAATTTCATTACTCTACGATGAAGTAAGTGAATACCAAAGGGTCCTTTGAAATTTGCTTGGTGGCGCTATAGAGAAACTAAGTCCTGCTCACTAAAGTTTGTTAAGGATTCCTGTTGGGGGGTGGATAAGGATGCATCCAAATGAGTTTTAGGCAGCTCGGCCCAAAACTGTGGAATTCAGAGCCAAACGTATGACAGCAGCGTTTGAGGTGAATATGCCACGCCGCCACGCCCCCCTGCTCCATCCAATCCAGTTGAGCCTGAAATCCACAACATACCAACATGTGTTCTGTCTGTGGACACAGTTTCATGTTGATTAGCTCAGAGGGGTAACATAGCGACCGCTTACAACAAAACATGACACTTCCTGTTGTCAGGGGGCGTGGCCTAAGCAATGTCATCATTTGACCATTGGATATTATAGGAGACCTGATGGTGATCAATCACTGAAAGTTTGATGCCTCTGTGTGTTTCTGTGTAGGAGATATAACAGTTTTATTTTTTGTGGCGAGTAGGTGAACTTTGACCCCTGCTAATGCCCCTTCAACAAGCTCAAAAACTCACCGTTTTGATAACTTTTAATTTGCCATGCCTTATGATCAGACTGCCCGAGTTTCAAGCCGCTCGCTAAAAATCTCTAGGAGGAGATCCATCAAATACCAATGCTATAAACGTCAAAAATGGGGTCAAAATCAGACATTCAATCTAAAATGGCCAACTTCCTGTGATATTTACACTATGACATTAATTGTAAATTCTGAGCGTCTTGGTGAGCTCTACCACTGTACCAAATCTCATGTCTCTACGATGAAGTAAGTGAATAGCAAAGGGTACTTTGAAAATTGCTAAGTGGCGCCGTTGAGGCATTAGGTCACGCCCACCAAAATTTGTTATGGATTCCTGTTGGGGGGTGGATAAGGATGCATCCAAGTGGGTTTTATGCAGCTCGGCCCAAAAATGTGGAATTCAGAGCCAAACGTATGGCAGCGGCGTTTGAGGTGACTTCACCACGCCGCCACGCTCTCCTGCTCCATCGAATCGACTTGGGGCTGGAATCCACAACACAACAACATGTTTTCTGTCTCTGGACACAGTTTCATGTTGATTAGCTCAGAGGGGTAACATAGCGACCGTTTACAGCAAAACATGACACTTCCTGTTGTCAGGGGGTGTGGCCTAAGTGATTTCATCATTTGACCATTGGATATTATAGGAGACCTGATGATGATTAATCACAGAAAGTTTGGTGCCTCTGTGTGTTTCTGTGTAGGAGATATAACACTTTTATTTTTTGTGGCGAATAGGTGAACTTTGACCCCTGCCAACGCCCCTTCAGCATGCTCAAAAACTCACCGTTTTGATAACTTTTGATTGGCCATGCCTTATGATCAGACTGCCCGAGTTTCAAGCCGATCGCTCAAAATCTCTAGGAGGAGATCCATCAAATACCAATGCTATAAACGTCAAAAATTGGGTCAAAATCAGACTTTCAGTCTAAAATGGCCAACTTCCTGTGATATTTGCACTATGACATTAATTGTAAATTCTGAGCGTCTTGTTGAGCTATACAACTGTACCAAATTTCATGTCTCTACGACGAAGTAAGTGAATAGCAAAGGGTCCTTTGAAAATTTCTAGGTGGCGCCGTTGAGGCATTTTTCTTTAGATTTTTGTGACGACCTTAAAATACAAAATTTTTAAACAGTCACCATGCATCTGCCAAGTTTGGTGAGTTTTTGAAAATGAGAAAGCCCCCAAAAAGGCCCCTCTTTAGGGGGGCAGAATAATAATAATAATAATAATAATAATAATAATAATAATTAACACTACAGATACAATAGGCCTTCGCAGCGCTTAGCTGCTCGGGCCTAATAATTAAAACCGCAAGCGGTGATGATCGGCCCTCGCAGCAAAGCGCCGCTCTGGCCTATTGGCCACCGCTGGGATTTGCGCACCGCCGGCCGCCCGCCAACGCAGATGCTGTCACGCATTTTGCCCGCCCGTCCACTGGCCGATTCACACGAACGTGTTCGGCAGCGCTCCCCCACGACTCACAAAAAATCTGGTGCAGATCGCTCGATGCAGCGAGGAGATACAGCCGTTGAATAATGATAATGCATTTGGCCACCGAACCGGACTAAATCGTTCGGCGGGCCGAATTCGGCCCGCGGGCCGTACCTTTGACACCCCTGGTTTAAACATTAGTATACCAATTTAATCAAAGGTATCTTACTAGCTGTTAATCCAGCTTAATGTGAAAAGTTAACAAAACCATTTTAGTTTTTTAAAGTTACTTGCTATTTCATGTGTTTAAGGGTTTTGTTTCTTGCATTAAGACAGCTTTTATGAAAGTTTAACATCTAAATTGGTGGATACACACCCAAAAGTAATGTAAAAGTAACACTTTAGCAATTGGACTATTGCTAAAGGAACACTTTAGCAATATCGCGGGGGTAGCAGCTTTATAAAGGAGGCCCAGACGTCCCTCTCCCCAGCCACTTGGGCCACCTCCTCCAGGGGAATCCCAAGGTGTTCCCAGGCCAGCAGAGAAAACATAGTCCCTCCAGCGTGTCCCAGGTCTTCCCCTGGGCCTCCTCCCGGTGGGACGTGCCCAGAACACCTCACCAGGGAGGCGTCCAGGAGGCATCCTAACCAGATGCACAAGCCACCTCAACTGGCTCCTCTCGACGTGAAGAAGCAGTGGTTCTACTCTGAGTCCTCCCCGGATGACTGAGCTCCTCACCTTATCTCTAAGGGAGAGCTCACACACACTATGGAGAAAACTCATTTCGGCCGCTTGTATCCGGGATCTCGTTCTTTCGGTCACGACCCAAAGATCGTGACCATAGATGAGGGTAGGAACGTAGATCGACCGGTAAATCGAGAGCTTGGCCTTTTGGCTCAGCTCTCTCTTCACCACAACGGACCTTTACAGCGCCCGCTTCACAGCAGACGCCGCACCAATCCGCCTGTCGATCTCCCGCTCCATCTTCCCCTCATTCGTGAACAAGACCCCAAGATACTTGAACTTCTCCACTAGAAGCTGGCTCTTTGGACTTTCCTTTTTTAAAAAGCTTATAGTTAGAGTGGCTCATGTTACCCTGAGCTACCTCTATAGTTATGCTGCTATACGTTTAGGCTACTGCAGGACATCAGGGTCTATTGTTCTTCAATTTTGCATGACTGTTGTCATTTCAGCTTTTAACTTTTTGATTTTTCTTTTTTCTTCATAGTAGGTACACCTGGTCTGGTGTTCTGTTAGCTGTGGCATCATCCAGGGAAGACAGATCACCTGCTACTACCATCTAATGTAGAACTTCTGTGCTTTTTTGTCTGTCTTGTTGTGTCTCTGCTCTGTCTTCTGTAACCCCCAGTCTGTCGAGGCAGATGACCGTTCATACTGAGCCCGGTTCTGCTGGAGGTTTTACCTTCCCGTTAATGGGGAGTTTTTTCCCCCGCTGTTGCTTCATGCTTGCTCAGTAGGTAGGATTGCTGCAAAGCCATGGACAATGCAGACGACTCTCCCTGTGGCTCTACGCTTCTGCAAGAGAGAATGCTACTTGTCAAGACTTTGATGCAATGAACTGGTTCCCTTATAAAGGAATTTTTTTGACCAATGTGTATAATCTGACCCAATCTGTATAATCTGATTGATTTTGACTTTGTAAAGTGCCTTGAGATGACATATTTCATGAATTGGCGCTATATAAATAACATTGAATTGAATCATCTCTTTAGACCAAGTAAACTATCACATTTTATGAGACAGTTATCTCATTTTAAAGATATAATCATGTAACGTTATTACTCTTAGCAAGTTAAAGCTCCATAAAAATTTTAGACCAGTTTTTAGTTCCACTCTTTTATTATGCACATCTAGGCTACCTATAAATATAAAGTATGGCATGCCAAAAAACATTTTAAACAAAAGGCAATTTTAGTAATGGCCTTGCGATTTTATATCTAAGCATTAAAAATGATAATATTTCACAAATTTTCACAGCAAGATGGAAATAACGACTATCCAACATTTTAAGATTTTGTAAAAACGTTTTTCCTTTTTTACCTACCTTTTGAAATTAATACTTGTTTCTACTTCTCCAAAATTATACTTCAAGAAAACTATTGTGCTGTCCTGGGGCCATATGCAGCTAGACAGCTAGGACAAAAGTTCCCCACACAAAGCTTCATTTTCTTGCGTTGTCTGAATAACCTTTGTTCCCAAATCTGGCTTTAAACATTCTTTTTGTAAAAAGACGAATATTTTTCCAAGGCAGAAGCGTGTAGAACAAATTCAACTTCAACGTTAGCAGTTTCCCTAGCTTCATAGCTGAAAAGCAGCTTTTAACGGGAGCAAAATACGTCAAAGATTTTTTTTTAAGGTGAGAGCACTCACTATCTCACGTAATTCACATAGAGATCTAACAAAGTTGTGATGTCTCACTCTGATTAAATATGAACCCAAAACTTTTCTAACTATTTTTGCCTTGGATTTCCTCTGACAAAGAATTAATATCTTATTTATGTAATGTATTCACGACATGAATTCCTTGCTGTCTTAACAAAAGGCAGAACAACTATAATGTTACTTTCTATAATTATTACAGGCTCTGCTGAGATGTCAAATTCTGGAGAATGCTTAGACACCCTGACACACAAATATGGATTAACTTCATTTCATGTGCACTCGTGAACTTGTTTTAGTTGATTTAGTTTTCTTGATGTACTGTAGAGCGTGATGAGGTCTGTTGTGGTATTGTGTGCACTGGATTGAGGGGACAGTTGGTGTTGTCTGTCAAACCCAATCTTCTTAAGCTGCAAATTCAGTAAAGTTACCATATATATATATATATATATATATATATTTATATATATATATATATATATATATATATAAAAAACGGTTGCAGTTACAGCTCAAACGTCGTAACAACACTTCTAAATCTGAGTCTGACGCACAATTTCAAATACAAACACGATGCAGTTTGACTTTTGTCCGATGACGAGCGAGCGAGCGAGAGAGAGAGAACTGGTAAAGCAGCACATAGTAACAATAAGTCTAGCGCGCCATAAAGATGTTATTAATCAGGGAAATCTTTCTGATTGTTTCACAGCGGTTACCTGCAGCGGGTAAACACGCCCACGACAACACACCTAGGCTCCACGCAGCCCGTTTCTATCGGAATATGCGCCAAAACTGCCTCTTTAAAATGAACTGCACGGTGCAGTCTGCGCCTGTCTGAATTGCAATGTGAAGTTTTACACATCTATGCGTGAGCATAATCAAAAATTCCCCCCAGGAGCAGCGGTTTTTTTTTCCCCAGGACCCGCGGTAACGACAGCGGTGTTCTTACGATGGAGTATTAGGGCCACACATGAAGAGAAAAAATAATTTTGCCATGACGAGATTAAACTGGTGCAGATCAGTTGATGCAGCGATGCATTTGGCCACCGGAGGCAGTGGCGACCCACCAGCTTAAAATCTATGTATTGATGTCTATGTATGTATTTTAATCATCTTAAAAATGGTCTTATAGCTTAAAAGATCATCCTGTTTTGGTTGGTTTTGTAGCCGAATAGAAGAGATGTTCTCAAAGCATTAAATAAGCCTTTTGACTTTTAAAAATGTTGTGCTTTTAAGGTAATTTTAAGTTACTTTTTATTAAATTTATCAATATCCTATGGAAGTCTGGACATATGGCAGTGGCGTTTCAGGTGACTTTGCCACGCCACCACGCCGCCCTGCTCCATCGAATCCAGTTGATCTTGTAGCCGAATAGAAGAGATGTTCTCAAAGCATTAAATAAGCCTTTTGACTTTTAAAAATGTTGTCCTTTTAAGGTAATTTTAAGTTACTTTTTATTAAATTTGTCAATATCCTATGGAAGTCTGGACATATGGCAGCGGCGTTTCAGGTGACTTCGCCACGCCACCATGCCACACTGCTACATGAAATCCAGTTGGGCCTGGAATCCACAACACAGCAACATGTCTTCTGTCTGTGGACACAGTTTCATGTTGATTAGCTCAGAGGGGTAACATAGCGACTGCTAACAATAAAACATGACACTTCCTGTTGTCAGGGGGCGTGGACTAAGTGATGTCATCATTTGACCATTGGATATTGTAGAAGACCCGATGATGATCAATCACAGAAAGTTTGGTGCCTCTGTGTGTTTCTGTGTAGGAGATATAGCAGTTTTTCCTGTTGTCAGGGGGCGTGGCCTAAGTGATGTCATCATTTGACCATTGGATATTGTAGAAGACCCGATGATGATCAATCACAGAAAGTTTGGTGCTTCTGTGTGTTTTTGTGTAGGAGATATAACAGTTTTTCCTGTTGTCAGGGGGCGTGGCCTAAGTGATGTCATCATTTGACCAT
The DNA here is from genome assembly GCA_037039145.1 of Fundulus diaphanus. Taxonomy (NCBI): domain Eukaryota; kingdom Metazoa; phylum Chordata; class Actinopteri; order Cyprinodontiformes; family Fundulidae; genus Fundulus; species Fundulus diaphanus. The sequence continues at coordinate 44,088,441 of CM073122.1, forward strand.
TGGATATTGTAGAAGACCCGATGATGATCAATCACAGAAAGTTTGGTGCTTCTGTGTGTTTTTGTGTAGGAGATATAACAGTTTTTCCTGTTGTCAGGGGGCGTGGCCTAAGTGATGTCATCATTTGACCATTGGATATTGTAGAAGACCCGATGATGATCAATCACAGAAAGTTTGGTGCCTCTGTGTGTTTCTGTGTAGGAGATATAACAGTTTTTCCTGTTGTCAGGGGGCGTGGCCTAAGTGATGTCATCATTTGACCATTGGATATTGTAGAAGACCTAGTGGTGATCAACTACTGAAAGTTTGGTGGCTCTGTGAGTTTTTGTATATGAAATATAACAGTTTTGTGTTTCATGGCGAGTAGGTGAACTTTGACCCCCGCTCACGCCCCTTCAGCATGCTCAAAAACTCACCGTTTTGATAACCTTTAATTGGCCATGCCTTATGATCAGACTGCCCGAGTTTCAAGCCGCTCGCTCAAAATCTCTAGGAGGAGTTCCATCAAATACCAATGCTGTAAACGTCAAAAATGGGGTCAAAATCAGACCTTCAATCTAAAATGGCCGACTTCCTGTGATATTTACACTATCACATTAATTGTAAATTCTGAGCGTCTTGGTGAGCTCTACCACTGTACCAAATCTCATGTCTCTACGATGAAGTAAGTGAATAGCAAAGGGTCCTTTGAAAATTGCTAGGTGGCGCCGTTGAGGCATTAGGTCACGCCCACCAAAGTTTGTTATGGATTCCTGTTGGGGGGTGGATAAGGATGCATCCAAGTGAGTTTTAAGCAGCTCGGCCCAAAAATATGGAATTCAGAGCCAAACGTATGGCAGCGGCGTTTGAGGTGACTTCACCACGCCGCCACGCTCTCCTGCTCCATCGAATCCACTTGGGGCTGGAATCCACAATACATCAACATGTCTTCTGTCTCTGGACACAGTTTCATGTTGATTAGCTCAGAGGGGTAACATAGCGACCGTTTACAGCAAAACATGACACTTCCTGTTGTCAGGGGGCGTGGCCTAAGTGATGTCATAATTTGACCATTGGATATTAAAGAAGACCCAATGATGATCAATCACAGAAAGTTTGGTGCCTCTATGTGTTTCTGTGTAGGAGATATAACAGTTTTATTTTTTGTGGCGAGTAGGTGAACTTTGACCCCTGCTAACACCCCTTCAACATGCTCAAAAACTCACCGTTTTGATAACTTTTAATTGGCCATGCCTTATGATCAGACTGACCGAGTTTCAAGTCGCTCGCTCAAAATCTCTAGGAGGAGTTCGATCAAATACCAATGCTGTAAACGTCAAAAATCGGGTCAAAATCAGACCTTCAATCTAAAATGGCCGACTTCCTGTGATATTTGCACTATGACATTAATTGTAAATTCTGAGCGTCTTGGTGAGCTCTACCACTGTACCAAATCTCATGTCTCTACGATGAAGTAAGTGAATAGCAAAGGGTCCTTTGAAAATTGCTAGGTGGCGCCATTGAGGCATTTTTCTTTAGATTTTTATGAGGACCTTAAAATACAAAATTTTTAAACAGTCTTCATGCGTCCGCCAAGTTTGGTGAGTTTTTGAATATGATAAAGCCCCCAAAAAGGCCCCTCTTTAGGGGGGCAGAATAAAAATAATAATAATAATAATAAGAAACAACACAGAAACAATAGGCCTTCGCAGCGCTTCGCTGCTCGGGCCTAATTAAAACCGCAAGCGGTGATGATCGGCCCTCGCAGCCAAGCGCCGCTCTGGCCTATAGGCCACCGCTAGGGTACGCGCACCTCCCGCCGCCAGCCACCGCAGAAGCTGTCATGCATTTTCCTCACCCGTCTAACATGCAATACACACGTACGCGTTGGGCAGCGCTCCCCCACGACTCACAAAAAACCTGGTGCAGATCGGTCGATGCACCGAGGACACACAGCCGTTGAATAATGAAAATGCATTTGGCCACCGGGCCGGACTAAATCGTTCGGCGGGCCAGATCCGGCCCGAAGGCCGTACGTTTGACACCCCTGGTTTAAACATTAGTATACCAACTTAATCAAAGGTATCTTACTAGCTGTTAATCCAGCTTCATGTGAAAAGTTAACAAAACCTTTTTAGTTATTTAAAGTTAATTATTTCATGTGTTTAAGGGTTTCGTTTCTTGCATTAAGACAGCTGTTATGAAAGTTTGACAGTTAAATTGGTGGATACACACCCAAAAGTAATAATGTAAAAGTAACACTTTAGCAATTGGAATATTGCTAAAGTAACACGTTAGCAATATTCCACATGTGTATGTTGTGTACAAACTTTAGTAATTTCTAACAGACCACTTCACTCTCAGAAAGCACGTCTGCTGGTGGTTCCTAAAGTCTGTAAAACCAGAATGGTAGACAGATCCTTTAGCTATCATGCTCCTCTCCAGTGGAACCAACTCCCAGTTTTGGTCCGTGACGCAGACACCCTGTCTACTTTTAAGACTAATCCTTAAACTTTCCTTTTTCCATCTATCCATCGTCTTCCGCTTATCCGGGGTCAGGTCGCGGGTGTAGCAGCTTCAAGAGGGAGGCCCAGACCTTCCTCTCCCCAGCCACTTGGGCCACTTCCTCCGGGGGAATCCCAAAGCGTTCCCAGGCCAGCAGAGTTTCTCCAGCGTGTCCTGGGTCTTCCCCTGGGCCTCCTCCCGGTGGGACGTGCCCAGAACACCTCACCAGGGATGCGTCCAGGAGGCATCCTAACCAGATGCCCGAGCCACCTCAACTGGCTCCTCTCAATGTGAAGGAGCAGCGGCTTTATTCTGAGTCCTCCCTGGATGACTGATCTCCTCACCCTATCTCTAAGGGAGAGCCCAGACACACTATGGAGAAAACTCATTTTGGCCGCTTGTGTCCGGGATCTCGTTCTTTCGGTCACGACCCAAAGCTCGTGACCATAGATGAGGGTAGGAACGTAGATCGACTGGTAAATCGAGAGCTTGGCCTTTTGGCTCAGCTCTCTCTTCACCACAACGGACCGGTACAGCGCCCGCTTCACAGCAGACGTCGCACCAATCCGCCTGTCGATCTCCCGCTCCATCTTCCCCTCATTCGTGAACAAGACCCCAAGATACTTGAACTCCTCCACTAGAAGCTGGCTCTTGGGACTTTCCTTTTTGACAAAGCTTATAGTTAGAGTGGCTCATGTTACGCTGAGCTACCTTTATAGTTATGCTGCTATAGGCTTAGGCTGCTGGAGGACATCAGGGTCTACTGTTCTTCGTTTTTGCATGACTGTTGTCATTTCAGCTTTTAACTTTTTGTTTTTTCTATTTTTTCTTCATAGTAGGTACACCTGGTCTGGCGTTGTGTTAGCTGTGACATCATCCAGGGAAGACGGATCACCTGCTATTACCATCTAATGTAAAACACATTACTGGATCAATGTGTGCTTCTGTGCTTTTTTGTCTTTCATGTTGTGTCTCTTCTCTCTCTTTTGTAACCCCCAGTCAGTCAAGGCAGATTACCGTTCATACTGAGCCCGGTTCTGCTGGAGGTTTTTCCTTCCTGTTAATGGGGAGTTTTTCCTTCTGCTGTCACTTCATGCTTGATCAGTATGAGGGATTGCTGCGAAGCCATGTACAATGCAAACGACTCTCCCTGTGGCTCTACGCTTCTTCAGGAGTGAATGCTGCTTGTTACGACTTTGATGCGATTAACTGGTTCACTTATATAGGAATTTCTTTTACCAATCTGGATAATCTGACTTAATATGTATAATCTGATTGATTTTGACATTGTAAACTGCCTTTAGATGACATGTTTTATGATTTGGCGTTATATAAATAAAAACTGAAATGTATTGAACAAGAGTAAGTTTGTCAGTTTTCAAGCAGGATTTGTATATCTGTTCAACTTAAATATATAAGGAAACCAAAGAGTTAAGATCACTTACTTACCAAGAGAAATTCCTTTGGGGTTTATTTGTGGTCTCTTGCTGCCCCCTGCTGGACAAGTATGATCAAATACATATGCTTTACATGTCAACTTGGTATCAAAATTCAGATTTCAATCTAAAATGGCTTACTTCCTGTGATACTTGCAGTATGACATTAATTGTAAATTCTGAGCGTCTTGCTGAGATCTACAACTGTACAAAATTTCATTACTCTACGATGAAGTAAGTGAATACCAAAGGGTCCTTTGAAATTTGCTTGGTGGCGCTATAGAGAAACTAAGTCCTGCTCACTAAAGTTTGTTAAGGATTCCTGTTGGGGGGTGGATAAGGATGCATCCAAATGAGTTTTAAGCAGCTCGGCCCAAAACTGTGGAATTCAGAGCCAAACGTATGACAGCAGCGTTTGAGGTGAATATGCCATGCCACCACGCCCCCCTGCTCCATCCAATCCAGTTGAGCCTGAAATCCACAACATACCAACATGTGTTCTGTCTGTGGACACAGTTTCATGTTGATTAGCTCAGAGGGGTAACATAGCGACCGCTTACAACAAAACATGACACTTCCTGTTGTCAGGGGGCGTGGCCTAAGCAATGTCATCATTTGACCATTGGATATTATAGGAGACCTGATGGTGATCAATCACTGAAAGTTTGATGCCTCTGTGTGTTTCTGTGTAGGAGATATAACAGTTTTATTTTTTGTGGCGAGTAGGTGAACTTTGACCCTTGCTAATGCCCCTTCAACAAGCTCAAAAACTCACCGTTTTGATAACTTTTAATTGGCCAAGCCTTATGATCAGACTGCCCGAGTTTCAAGCCGCTCGCTAAAAATCTCTAGGAGGAGATCCATCAAATACCAATGCTATAAACGTCAAAAATTGGGTCAAAATCAGACATTCAATCTAAAATGGCCAACTTCCTGTGATATTTACACTATGACATTAATTGTAAATTCTGAGCGTCTTGGTGAGCTCTACCACTGTACCAAATCTCATGTCTCTACGATGAAGTAAGTGAATAGCAAAGGGTCCTTTGAAAATTGCTAAGTGGCGCCGTTGAGGCATTAGGTCACGCCCACCAAAATTTGTTATGGATTCCTGTTGGGGGGTGGATAAGGATGCATCCAAGTGAGTTTTATGCAGCTCGGCCCAAAAATGTGGAATTCAGAGCCAAACGTATGGCAGCGGCGTTTGAGGTGACTTCACCGCGCCGCCACGCTCTCCTGCTCCATCGAATCGACTTGGGGCTGGAATCCACAACACAACAACAGGTTTTCTGTCTCTGGACACAGTTTCATGTTGATTAGCTCAGAGGGGTAACATAGCGACCGTTTACAGCAAAACATGACACTTCCTGTTGTCAGGGGGTGTGGCCTGAGTGATGTCATCATTTGACCATTGGATATTATAGGAGACCTGATGATGATTAATCACAGAAAGTTTGGTGCCTCTGTGTGTTTCTGTGTAGGAGATATAATACTTTTATTTTTTGTGGGGAATAGGTGAACTTTGACCCCTGCCAACGCCCCTTCAGCATGCTCAAAAACTCACCGTTTTGATAACTTTTGATTGGCCATGCCTTATGATCAGACTGCCCGAGTTTCAAGCCGATCGCTCAAAATCTCTAGGAGGAGATCCATCAAATACCAATGCTATAAATGTCAAAAATTGGGTCAAAATCAGACTTTCAGTCTAAAATGGCCAACTTCCTGTGATATTTGCACTATGACATTAATTGTAAATTCTGAGCGTCTTGTTGAGCTCTACAACTGTACCAAATTTCATGTCTCTACGACGAAGTAAGTGAATAGCAAAGGGTCCTTTGAAAATTTCTAGGTGGCGCCGTTGAGGCATTTTTCTTTAGATTTTTGTGACGACCTTAAAATACAAAATTTTTAAACAGTCACCATGCATCTGCCAAGTTTGGTGAGTTTTTGAAAATGAGAAAGCCCCCAAAAAGGCCCCTCTTTAGGGGGGCAGAATAATAAGAAGAATTAAAACCGCAAGCGGTGATGATCGGCCCTCGCAGCCAAGCGCCGCTCTGGCCTATTGGCCACCGCTGGGATTTGCGCACCGCCGGCTGCCCGCCACCGCAGATGCTGTCACGCATTTTGCCCGCCCGTCCACTGGGCGATTCACACGAACGTGTTCGGCAGCGCTCCGCCACGACTCACAAAAAATCTGGTGCAGATCGCTCGATGCAGCGAGGAGACACAGCCGTTGAATAATGAAAATGCATTTGGCCACCGGACCGGACTAAATCGTTCGGCGGGCCAGATCCGGCCCGTAGGCCGTACGTTTGACACCCCTGGTTTAAACACTAGTATACAAATTTAATCAAAGGTATTTTACTAGCTGTTAATCCAGCTTCATGTGAAAAGTTAACAAAACCTTTTTAGTTATTTAAAGTTAATTATTTCATGTGCTTAAGGGTTTCGTTTCTTGCATTAAGACAGCTTTTATGAAAGTTTGACAGTTAAATTGGTGGATACTCACCCAAAAGTAATAATGTAAAAGTAACACTTTAGCAATTGAAATATTGCTAAAGTAACACGTTAGCAATATTCCACATGTGTATGTTGTGTACAAACTTTAGTAATTTCTAACAGACCACTTCACTCTCAGAAAGCAGGTCTGTTGGTGGTTCCTAAAGTCTGTAAAACCAGAATGGTAGGCAGATCCTTTAGCTATCAGGCTCCTCTCCAGTGGAACCATCTCCCAGTTTTGGTCCGTGAGGCAGACACCCTGTCTACTTTTAAGACTAATCCTAAAACTTTCCTTTTTCCATCCATCCATCGTCTTCCGCTTATCCGGGGTCGGGTCGCGGGTGTAGCAGCTTCAAGAGGGAGGCCCAGACCTTCCTCTCCCCAGCCACTTGGGCTACTTCCTCCGGGGGAATCCCTAAGCGTTCCCAGGCGAGCATAGTCTCTCCAGCGTGTCCTGGATCTTCCCCTGGGCCTCCTCCCGGTGGGACGTGCCCAGAACACCTCACCAGGGATGCGTCCAGGAGGCATCCTGACCAGATGCCCGAGCCACCTCAACTGGCTCCTCTCAATGTGAAGGAGCAGCGGCTCTACTCTGAGTCCTCCCCGGATGACTGAGCTCCTCCTTGGCCTTTTGGCTCAGCTCTCTCTTCACCACAACGGATCGGTACAGCGCCCGCTTCACAGCAGACGCCGCACCAATCCGCCTGTCGATCTCCTGCTCCATCTTCCCCTCATTCGTGAAAAAGACCCAAAGATACTTGAACTCCTCCACTAGAAGCTGGCTCTTGGGACTTTCCTTTTTGACAAAGCTTATAGTTAGAGTGGCTCATGTTACGCTGAGCTACGTTTATAGTTATGCTGCTATAGGCTTAGGCTGCTGGAGGACATCAGGTTCTATTGTTCTTCATTTTTGCATGACTGTTGTCATTTCAGCTTTTAACTTTTTGTTTTTTCTATTTTTTCTTCATAGTAGGTACACCTGGTCTGGCGTTCTGTTAGCTGTGACATCATCCAGGGAAGACAGATCACCTGTTATTACCATCTAATGTCAAACAGATTACTGGATCAATGTGTGCTTCTGTGCTTTTTTGTCTGTCATGTTGTGTCTCTTCTCTCTCTTTTGTAACCCCCAGTCGGTCGAGGCAGATTACCGTTCATACTGAGCCTGGTTCTGCTGGAGGTTTTTCCTTCCTGTTAATGGGGAGTTTTTCCTTCTGCTGTCACTTCATGCTTGCTCAGTATGAGGGATTGCTGCAAAGCCATGGACAATGCAGACGACTCTCCCTGTAGCTCTACGCTTCTTCAGGAGTGAATGCCACTTGCTACGACTTTGATGCAATCAACTGGTTCCCTTATATAGGAATTTCTTTTACCAATCTGGATAATCTGACTTAATATGTATAATCTGATTGATTTTGACTTTGTAACCTGCCTTTAGATGACATGCAGGCATGGACTGGTAATCGGGCGTACCGGGCATTTTCCCGGTGGGCCGACGTGCTGTTTGGGCCGGCAGACCCGACATGTATATTAATAATATGTATTATTATTATTTTATATATCTGCCTCGTTATATTTGCATAATGCATGAATAAAAATAAAATCAGCAGCGCAAGAGTCTGTTCCGATCACCCGGCGCTTACCACAGGCTACTGCAGCCCATTGGTTATCATCCCTGACAGTATAAAGGGCTAGGGCAATCATAAAGTAGAAAAACACCTTCACGCTCCATGTGGAACTTTGTGCAGCGGTGTTCACAGTAGTAATGGATAAGAAACGCAAGGGAGGCGCAGAGAAACTGCACGAAAAAAAGAAACGAGTTCTTCAAACGGATGCTGCGAAATGTGTCAAACTGACTGACATGTTCCCAACAGCAGGCCCTTCATCTGCTCCGGTGTCTGATGTAAAATATGGTGGTGGTTGTAGTCAGTGACGTGCGGTAGGGTTCATAGCTGGTGAGGCACTGACGTCATCAGAGTCAGATTTACAAATATATACACTTTACAGAGTAGACTCATTGCAAAGTGCTGAAGGAGACTGATTGAGCCAAATAAATTCACCAAGATACATGGAAAAATATTGGTTCTTTGATGAAAAAAATTTTGTCATTTGATTGGTAACAGTTTATGAGTTATGATGGATTTCTGCATTTGTAACACATTCTAAAACTATAACCCACATTACGCACATTTTATCACAAAAACAAAACATGAATAAGTATCGCTGTCTTACCTCTACTTATAATTTAAGTCCCTGTGGCGCTCTTTCTGAACAAAAATATCATCATTTTCCGGTAAAAGTTCTCTTTATCTTCTTCAGTTTTAAAAGTCTCTCAGTCTCAATGGAGCTCACTGCCAGGGAGGAAAGCCTTCCCTGATCAGTCCTGTTCCAGCTGTATGTTTAGAGTCTTTTTAGTGCTTTACTTGTTTAGCAAAACTCGCTAATAAAACATCAATAACTTGTTTTGACTCTACTATTTGGGGATCACGAGCGGTGCCCCTTGAGCGCCCCCTGCCTAGTGGCCAAGGAACTGCCGGCCTCACCTACAACCAGTTCTTTGCTGTTTATGATCGGCCAGCACCACGAAAACATGTTATCTGCACACAGTTTGATGACCAAAACACAATTCGTAATCCACATATATTAAATTGTGGAAAATCAGTTCATAACTGTTTGAACAATTGAATTTATGATCTAGAGACAGGAAGATGCATTCACAGAATGGAAGTCAGCGCAGTTAACATGGGATTGCGCAATCCCAGGGGAGGCCAAGCTTGCTGCGGCCTCACCGGCTTCGCTATGAAGCGCCACCAAGGATTTACATGAAAAATAGCGAAAAGTCTGCGATTTTAAAGAAAATATGATCAAAAATTAGGAAATTAGATAAATAAAATACTTATTACAAATGACTGAGTAAATCAAAATTTATATTATGTTATTATATATTTTCTTTCTTTCCATGATGACAAGTGAGGCATTTCTCTGGTTCATTTTGTCACTGGCATCCTTTTTTACACAGTGAGTGCACATTAGTCCAATGTTACCCTACAGTATCTGGAAGACTGAATAGATCTGATGAGCAACTTACAATAACTTCTTATAATGATGTAACGTGATAATATGTGTGATTGACCGTGACACCTGTCTTTCTCTCTCTCTCTCTCTGATCTAAGAATAGTTGCTGTGCTGTGGTGGAGTTTACATTTTACAGTGTTAATAAATTAAGATTTTGGAAGTATTTTAAGTGTCCACTCTCACTAATCCAAAATGCCAGGGCCGATTTTTTTCTCCCAGTCCACCCCTGATGACATGTTTCATGATTTGGCGCTATATAAATAAAAACTGAAATGTATTGAAGAAGAGTAAGTTTGTCAGTTTTCAAGCAGGATTTGTATATCTGTTCAACTTAAATACATAAGGAAACCAAAGAGTTAAGATCACTTACTTACCAAGAGAAATTCCTTTGGGGTTTATTTGTGGTCTCTTGCTGCCCCCTGCTGGACAAGTTTGATCAAATACAAATGCTTTACATGTCAACATGGTGTCAAAATTCAGATTTCAATCTAAAATGGCTTACTTCCTGTGATACTTGCACTATGACATTAATTGTAAATTCTGAGCGTCTTGCTGAGATCTACAACTGTACAAAATTTCATTACTCTACGATGAACTAAGTGAATAGCAAAGGGTCCTTTGAAAATTGCTTGGTGGCGCTATAGAGAAACTAAGTCCTGCTCACTAAAGTTTGTTATGGATTCCTGTTGGGGGATGGATAAGGATGCATCCAAATGAGTTTTAAGCAGCTCGGCCCAAAAATGTGGAATTCAGAGCCAAACGTATGGCAGCGGCGTTTGAGGTGACTTCACCACGCCGCCACGCTCTCCTGCTCCATCGAATCCACTTGGGCCTGAAATCCACAACATACCAACATGTGTTCTGTCTGTGGACACAGTTTCATGTTGATTAGCTCAGAGGGGTAACATAGCGACCGCTTACAACAAAACATGACACTTCCTGTTGTCAGGGGGCGTGGCCTAAGCAATGTCATCATTTGACCATTGGATATTATAGGAGACCTGATGGTGATCAATTACTGAAAGTTTGGTGCATCTGTCTGTTTCTGTGTAGGAGATATAACACTTTTATATTTTGTGGCAAATAGGTGAACTTTGACCCCTGCCAACGCCCCTCCAGCATGCTCAAAAACTCACCGTTTTGATAACTTTTGATTGGCCATGCCTTATGATCAGACTGCCCGAGTTTCAAGCCGATCGCTCGATATCTCTAGGAGGAGTTAGATCTTATACCAATGCTGTAACTGTCAAAATTTAGGTCAAAATCAGACTTTCAGTCTAAAATGGCCAACTTCCTGTGATACTTGCACTATGACATTAATTGTAAATTCTGAGCGTCTTGGTGAGCTCTACCACTGTACCAAATCTCATGTCTCTACGATGAAGTAAGTGAATAGCAAAGGGTCCTTTGAAAATTGCTAGGTGGCGCCGTTGAGGCATTAGGTCACGCCCACCAAAGTTTGTTATGGATTCCTGTTGGGGGGTGGATAAGGATGCATCCAAGTGAGTTTTAAGCAGCTCGGCCCAAAAATGTGGAATTCAGAGCCAAACGTTTGGCAGCGGCGTTTGAGGTGACTTCACCACGCCGCCACGCTCTCCTGCTCCATCGAATCCACTTGGGCCTGAAATCCACAATACATCAACATGTGTTCTGTCTGTGGACACAGTTTCATGTTGATTAGCTCAGAGGGGTAACATAGCGACCGCTTACAACAAAACATGACACTTCCTGTTGTCAGGGGGCGTGGCCTAAGCAATGTCATCATTTGACCATTGGATATTATAGGAGACCTGATGGTGATCAATTACTGAAAGTTTGGTGCATCTGTCTGTTTCTGTGTAGGAGATATAACACTTTTATATTTTGTGGCAAATAGGTGAACTTTGACCCCTGCCAACGCCCCTCCAGCATGCTCAAAAACTCACCGTTTTGATAACTTTTGATTGGCCATGCCTTATGATCAGACTGCCCGAGTTTCAAGCCGATCGCTCGATATCTCTAGGAGGAGTTAGATCTTATACCAATGCTGTAACTGTCAAAATTTAGGTCAAAATCAGACTTTCAGTCTAAAATGGCCAACTTCCTGTGATACTTGCACTATGACATTAATTGTAAATTCTGAGCGTCTTGGTGAGCTCTACCACTGTACCAAATCTCATGTCTCTACGATGAAGTAAGTGAATAGCAAAGGGTCCTTTGAAAATTGCTAGGTGGCGCCGTTGAGGCATTTTTCTTTTGATTTTTGTAACGACCTTAAAATACAAAATTTTTAAACAGTCACCATGCATCTGCAAAGTTTGGTGAGTTTTTGAGTATGATAAAGCCCCCAAAAAGGCCCCTCTTTAGGGGGGCAGAATAATAAGAATAATTAAAACCGCAAGCGGTGATGATCGGCCCTCGCAGCCAAGCGCCGCTCTGGCCTAAGGGCCACCGCTAGGGTACGCGCACCTCCCGCCGCCAGCCACCGCAGAAGCTGTCATGCATTTTCCTCACCCGTCTACCATGCAATACACACGTATGCGTTGGGCAGCGCTCCCCCACGACTCACAAAAAATGTGGTGCAGATCGGTCGATGCACCGAGGAGACACAGCCGTTGAATAATAAAAATGCATTTGGCCACCGGGCCGGACTAAATCGTTCGGCGGGCCAGATCCGGCCCGCAGGCCGTACGTTTGACACCCCTGGTTTAAACATTAGTATACCAACTTAATCAAAGGTATCTTACTAGCTGTTAATCCAGCTTCATGTGAAAAGTTAACAAAACCTTTTTAGTTATTTAAAGTTAATTATTTCATGTGTTTAAGGGTTTCGTTTCTTGCATTAAGACAGCTTTTATGAAAGTTTGACAGTTAAATTGGTGGATACACACCCAAAAGTAATAATGTAAAAGTAACACTTTGGCAATTGGAAAATTGCTAAAGTAACACGTTAGCAATATTCCACATGTGTATGTTGTGTACAAACTTTAGTAATTTCTAACAGACCACTTCACTCTCAGAAAGCAGGTCTGCTGGTGGTTCCTAAAGTCTGTAAAACCAGAATGGTAGGCAGATCCTTTAGCTATCATGCTCCTCTCCAGTGGAACCAACTCCCAGTTTTGGTCCGTGACGCAGACACCCTGTCTACTTTTAAGACTAATCCTAAAACTTTCCTTTTTCCATCCATCCATCGTCTTCCACTTATCCGGGGTCAGGTCGCAGGGGCAGCTTCAAGAGGGAGCCCCAGACCTTCCTCTCCCCAGCCACTTGGGCCACTTCCTCCGGGGGAATCCCAAAGCGTTCCCAGGCCAGCATAGTCTCTCCAGCGTGTCCTGGGTCTTCCTCTGGGCCTCCTCCCGGTGGGACGTGCCCAGAACACCTCATCAGGGAGGCGTCCAGGAGGCATCCTGACCAGATGCCCGAGTCACCTCAACTGGCTCCTCTCAATGTGGAGGAGCAGCGGCTTTATTCTGAGTCCTCCCCGGATGACTGAGCTCCTCACCCTATCTCTAAGGGAGAGCCCAGACACACCATGGAGAAAACTCATTTTAGCCGCTTGTATCCGGGATTTCGTTCTTTCGGTCACGACCCAAAGCTCGTGACCATAGATGAGGGTAGGAACGTAGATCGACTGGTAAATCGAGAGCTTGGCCTTTTGGCTCAGCTCTCTCTTCACCACAACGGATCGGTACAGCGCCCGCTTCACAGCAGACGCCGCACCAATCCGCCTGTCGATCTCCCGCTCCATCTTCCCCTCATTCGTGAACAAGACCCCAAGATACTTGAACTCCTCCACTAGAAGCTGGCTCTTGGGACTTTCCTTTTTGACAAAGATTATAGTTAGAGTGGTTCATGTTACGCTGAGCTACCTTTATAGTTATGCTGCTATAGGCTTAGGCTGCTGGAGGACATCAGGGTCTATTGTTCTTCAATTTTGCATGACTGTTGTCATTTCAGCTTTTACCTTTTTGTTTTTTCTATTTTTTCTTCATAGTAGGTACACCTGGTCTGGCGTTCTGTTAGCTGTGACATCATTCAGGGAAGACAGATCACCTGCTATTACCATCTAATGTAAAACAGATTACTGGATCAATGTGTGCTTCTGTGCTTTTTTGTCTGTCTTGTTGTGTCTCTTCTCTCTCTTTTGTAACCCCCAGTCGGTCAAGGCAGATTACCGTTCATACTGAGCCCGGTTCGGCTGGAGGTTTTTCCTTCCTGTTAATGGGGAGTTTTTCCTTCTGCTGTCACTTCATGCTTGATCAGTATGAGGGATTGCTGCAAAGCCATGTACAATGCAAACGACTCTCCCTGTGGCTCTACGCTTCTTCAGGAGTCAATGCTGCTTGTTACGACTTTGATGAAATCAACTGGTTCCCTTATATAGGAATTTCTTTTACCAATCTGGATAATCTGACTTAATATGTATAATCTGATTGATTTTGACATTGTAAACTGCCTTTAGATGACATGCAGGCCGGCAGACCCGACATGTATATTAATAATATGTATTATTATTATTAATATTATTATTATTTTATATATCTGCCTCGTTATATTTGCATAATGCATGAAGAAAAATATCAGCAGCGCAAGAGTCTGTTCCGATCATCCAGCCCTTACCACAGGCTACTGCAGCCCATTGGTTATCATCCCTGACAGTCTAAAGGGCTAGGCCAATCATAAAGTAGAAAAACACCTTCACGCTCCATGTGGAACTTTGTGCAGCGGTGTTCACAGTAGTAATGGATAAGAAACGCAAGGGAGGCGCAGAGAAACTGCACGAAAAAAAGAAACGAGTTCTTCAAACGGATGCTGCGAAATGTGTCAAACTGACTGACATGTTCCCAACAGCAGGCCCTTCATCTGCTCCGGTGTCTGGTGTAAAATATGGTGGTGGTGGTTGTAGTCAGTGACGTGCGGTAGAGTTCATAGCTGGTGAGGCACTGACGTCATCAGAGTCAGATTTACAAATATATACACTCTACAGAGTAGACTCGTTGCAAAGTGCTGAAGGAGACTGATTGAGCCAAATAAATTCACCAAGATACATGGAAAAATATTGATTCTTTGATGAAAAAAATTGTCATTTGATTGGTAACAGTTTATGAGTTATGATGGATTTCTGCATTTGTAACACATTCTAAAACTATAACCCACATTATGCACATTTTATCACAAAAACAAAACATGAATAAGTATCGCTGTCTTACCTCTACTTATAATTTAAGTCCCTGTGGCGCTCTTTCTGAACAAAAATATCATCATTTTCCGGTAAAAGTTCTCTTTATCTTCTTCAGTTTTAAAAGTCTCTCAGTCTCAGTGGAGCTCACTGCCAGGGAGGAAAGCCTTCCTTGAACAGTCCTGTTCCAGCTGTATGTTTAGAGTCTTTTTAGTGCTTTACTTGTTTAGCAAAACTCGCTAATAAAACATCAATAACTTGTTTTGACTCTACTATTTGGGGATCACGAGCGGTGCCCCTTGAGCGCCCCCTGCCTAGTGGCCAAGGAACTGCTGGCCTCACCTACAACCAGTTCTTTGCTGTTTATGATCGGCCAGCACCACGAAAACATGTTATCTGCACACAGTTTGATGACCAAAACACAATTCGTAATCCACATATATTAAATTGTGGAAAATCAGTTCATAACTGTTTGAACAATTGAATTTATGATCTAGAGACAGGAAGATGCATTCACAGAATGGAAGTCAGCGCAGTTACCATGGGATTGCGCAATCCCAGGGGAGGCCAAGCTCGCTGCGGCCTCACCGGCTTCGCTATGAAGCGCCACCAAGGATTTACATGAAAAATAGCGAAAAGTCTGCGATTTTAAAGAAAATATGATCAAAAATTAGGAAATTAGATAAATAAAATACTTATTACAAATGACTGAGTAAATCAAAATTTATATTATGTTATTATATATTTTCTTTCTTTCCATGATGACAAGTGAGGCATTTCTCTGGTTCATTTTGTCATTGGCATCCTTTTTTACACAGTGAGTGCACATTAGTCCAATGTTACCCTACAGTATCTGGAAGACTGAATAGATCTGATGAGCAACTTACAATAACTTCTTATAATGATGTAACGTGATAATATGTGTGATTGACCGTGACACCTCTCTTTCTCTCTCTCTCTCTCTGATCTAAGAATAGTTGCTGTGCTGTGGTGGAGTTTACATTTTACAGTGTTAATAAATTAAGATTTTGGAAGTATTTTAAGTGTCCACTCTCACTAATTTCCATTATCCTGACTTCAAGGTATTGCACAGTTGGTATTGCACAGTTGGTATACACATTCAGTACACAAAAAAAATGTGGTGGGCCAGTCTAATCCAAAATGCCAGGGCCAATTCTTTGTCCCAATCCACCCCTGATGACATGTTTCATGATTTGGCGCTATATAAATAAAAACTGAAATGTATTGAACAAGAGTTTGTCAGTTTTCAAGCAGGATTTGTATATCTGTTCAACTTAAATATACAAGGAAACCAAAGAGTTAAGATCACTTACTTACCAAGAGAAATTCCTTTGGGGTTTATTTGTGGTCTCTTGCTGCCCCCTGCTGGACAAGTATGATCAAATACATATGCTTTACATGTCAACTTGGTATCAAAATTCAGATTTCAATCTAAAATGGCTTACTTCCTGTGATACTTGCAGTATGACATTAATTGTAAATTCTGAGCGTCTTGCTGAGATCTACAACTGTACAAAATTTCATTACTCTACGATGAAGTAAGTGAATACCAAAGGGTCCTTTGAAATTTGCTTGGTGGCGCTATAGAGAAACTAAGTCCTGCTCACTAAAGTTTGTTAAGGATTCCTGTTGGGGGGTGGATAAGGATGCATCCAAATGAGTTTTAAGCAGCTCGGCCCAAAACTGTGGAATTCAGAGCCAAACGTATGACAGCAGCGTTTGAGGTGAATATGCCACGCCGCCACGCCCCCCTGCTCCATCCAATCCAGTTGAGCCTGAAATCCACAACATACCAACATGTGTTCTGTCTGTGGACACAGTTTCATGTTGATTAGCTCAGAGGGGTAACATAGCGACCGCTTACAACAAAACATGACACTTCCTGTTGTCAGGGGGCGTGGCCTAAGCAATGTCATCATTTGACCATTGGATATTATAGGAGACCTGATGGTGATCAATCACTGAAAGTTTGATGCCTCTGTGTGTTTCTGTGTAGGAGATATAACAGTTTTATTTTTTGTGGCGAGTAGGTGAACTTTAACACTTGCTAATGCCCCTTCAACAAGCTCAAAAACTCACCGTTTTGATAACTTTTAATTGGCCATGCCTTATGATCAGACTGCCCGAGTTTCAAGCCGCTCGCTAAAAATCTCTAGGAGGAGATCCATCAAATACCAATGCTATAAACGTCAAAAATGGGGTCAAAATCAGACATTCAATCTAAAATGGCCGACTTCCTGTGATATTTACACTATGACATTAATTGTAAATTCTGAGCGTCTTGGTGAGCTCTACCACTGTACCAAATCTCATGTCTCTACGATGAAGTAAGTGAATAGCAAAGGGTCCTTTGAAAATTGCTAAGTGGCGCCGTTGAGGCATTAGGTCACGCCCACCAAAATTTGTTATGGATTCCTGTTGGGGGGTGGATAAGGATGCATCCAAGTGAGTTTTATGCAGCTCGGCCCAAAAATGTGGAATTCAGAGCCAAACGTATGGCAGCGGCGTTTGAGGTGACTTCACCACGCCGCCACGCTCTCCTGCTCCATCGAATCGACTTGGGGCTGGAATCCACAACACAACAACATGTCTTCTGTCTGTGGACACAGTTTCATGTTGATTAGCTCAGAGGGGTAACATAGCGACCGTTTACAGCAAAACATGACACTTCCTGTTGTCAGGGGGTGTGGCCTAAGTGATGTCATCATTTGACCATTGGATATTATAGGAGACCTGATGATGATTAATCACAGAAAGTTTGGTGCCTCTGTGTGTTTCTGTGTAGGAGATATAACACTTTTATTTTTTGTGGCGAATAGGTGAACTTTGACCCCTGCCAACGCCCCTTCAGCATGCTCAAAAACTCACCGTTTTGATAACTTTTGATTGGCCATGCCTTATGATCAGACTGCCCGAGTTTCAAGCCGATCGCTCGATATCTCTAGGAGGAGTTAGATCTTATACCGATGCTGTAACTGTCAAAATTGAGGTCAAAATCAGACTTTCAATCTAAAATGGCCGACTTCCTGTGATATTTACACTATGACATTAATTGTAAATTCTGAGCGTCTTGGTGAGCTCTACAACTGTACCAAATTTCATGTCTCTACGACGAAGTAAGTGAATAGCAAAGGGTCCTTTGAAAATTTCTAGGTGGCGCCGTTGAGGCATTTTTCTTTAGATTTTTGTGACGACCTTAAAATACAAAATTTTTAAACAGTCACCATGCATCTGCCAAGTTTGGTGAGTTTTTGAAAATGAGAAAGCCCCCAAAAAGGCCCCTCTTTAGGGGGGCAGAATAATAATAATAATAATAATAATAATAATAATTAACACTACAGATACAATAGGCCTTCGCAGCGCTTAGCTGCTCGGGCCTAATAATAATTAACACTACAGATACAATAGGCCTTCGCAGCGCTTAGCTGCTCGGGCCTAATAAGCGCACCTCCTGCCGCCAGCCACCGCAGAAGCTGTCACGCATTTTCCCCGCCCGTCCACTGGGCGATTCACACGAACCCTTTCGGCAGCGCTCCCCCACGACTCACAAAAAATCTGGTGCAGATTGGTGGATGCAGCGAGGAGATACAGCCGTTGAATAATGATAATGCATTTGGCCACCGGGCCGGACCGCTGGGGTTGTAAAGAGATGACATGTTGGAACTATATAAATAAAATTGGATTGAATTAATTTGTCTTTATATAAAACACATGAGTTGCCTCTTGGCATGGCATGCACTAATATATATATATATATATATATATATATATATATATATATATATATATATATATATATATATATATATATATACACATTTGACCTAATAAAATACATTATTCATGTTTTTATTAGGTCAAATACAATAATTCAATTCAATTTTATTTATATAGCGCCAAATCATGAAACATGTCATCTCAAGGCACTTTACAAAGTTACGTTCAATCATATTATACATATTGGGTCAGATTATACAGATTGGTCAAAAATGTTCCTATATAAGGAAACCAGTTGATACATATTGGGTCAGATTATACAGATTGGTCAAAAATGTTCCTATATAAGGAAACCGGTTGATTGCATCAAAGTCTCGACAAGCAGCATTCACTCCTGGAGAAGCGTAGAGCCACAGGGAGAGTCGTCTGCATTGTACATGGCTTTGCTGCAATCCCTCATACTGAGCAAGCATGAAGCGACAGTGGGAAGAAAAACTCCCCATTAACGGGAAGGAAAACCTCCAGCAGAACCGGGCTCAGTATGAACGGTCATCTGCCTCGACCGACTGGGGGTTACAGAAGACAGAGCAGAGACACAACAAGAGAGACAAAAAAAGCACAGAAGCACACATTGATCCAGTAATCTGTTCTACATTAGATGGTAATAGCGGGTAAGCCGTCTTCTTTGGATGATGTCACAGTTAACAGAACGCCAGACCAGGTGTACCTACTATGAAGATAAAAGAGAGAAACAGAAAATTAAAGCAGAAATGACAACACGTAATGCATAATTGAAGAACAGTAGAACTCTATAGAGTGAGAAAATTAGATCCTGACGTCCTCCAGTAGCCTAAGCCTATAGCAGTAAAACTATAAAAGGTAGCTCAGAGTAACATGAGCCACTCTAGTTATAAGCTTTGTCAAAAAGGAAGGTTTTAAGATTAGTCTTAAAAGTAGACAGGGTGTCTGCTTCACGGACCAAAACTGGGAATTGGTTCCACAGGAGAGGAGCCTGATAGCTAAAGGATCTGCCTCCCATTCTACTTTTAGAGACTCTAGGAACCACCAGCAGACCTGCAGTCTGAGAGCAAAGTGCTCTGTTAGGAACATACGGGGTAATCAGAGCTCTGATATATGATGGAGCTTGATTATTAAGGGCTTTATACGTTAGAAGAAGAATTTTAAATTCTATTTTTGATTTCACAGGAAGCCAATGAAGGGAAGCTAAAATTGGAGAAATATGATCCCGCTTGTTGATTTTCATCAGAACTCTTGCTGCAGCATTTTGGATCAGCTGAAGGCTTTGAACTGCAGTTTGTGGACTTCCTGATAGTAACGAATTGCAATAGTCCAGCCTTGAAGTAACAAATGCATGGACTAGTTTTTCAGCATCACTCCTGGACAGAATGTTTCTAATTTTGGCGATATTCCGGAGGTGAAAAAAGGAAACTCTGGAAACCTGTTTAATATGGGATTTAAATGACATGTCTTGGTCAAAAATAACACCAAGGTTTTTTACTTTATTACCAGAGGCCAAGTTAATGCCATCCAGATTAAGTGATTGGTTAAGAAGTTTATTTTTTGAGGACTCTGGCCCAAAGATTACAACTTCGGTCTTGTCAGAATTTAGATGCAGGAAATTTAAAGTCATCCAGCTTTTGATGTCATCAAGACATGACTGCAGTTGAAGTAATTGATTGGATTCATCAGGATTTATGGATAAATATAGCTGAGTGTCATCAGCATAACAGTGGAAATGAATCCCATGCTGTCTGATAATTTTGCCGATCGGAAGCATATATTTAGTAAAGAGAATTGGTCCAAGGACTGAACCCTGTGGTACTCCACAGGTGACCCTAGAGTTTAAGGAAGATTTATTATTAACATGAACAAACTGGAATCTGTCCGACAGATAAGATTTAAACCAGCCTAATGCTTTTCCCTTAATCCCTACAGTATGCTCAAGTCTTTGCAGGAGAATATTTTGATCAACTGTATCAAATGCAGTACTGAGATCTAACAGGACAAGTACAGACACAAGTCCATTATCTGAGGCCATGAGAATATCATTAGTGACCTTCACCAGAGCTGTTTCAGTGCTATGATGAGCTCTGAAGCCTGACTGAAACTCCTCAAGTAGGTCATTGCTTTGTAAATGTTCACAAAGTTGATTAGCAACTACTTTCTCAAGAATTTTAGATAAGAAAAGAAGATTAGATATAGGTCTGTAGTTTACTAGCTCATCTTGATCAAGAGAAGGTTTCTTAAGTAAAGGTTTAATAACAGCTACTTTAAAAACCTGTGGTACATATCCATTTACTAAGGATAGATTAATCATGTCTAAAATAGGACCACTGATCAAAGGGAATACCTCCTTAAACAACTTAGTTGGGATTGGGTCTAACACACAGGTAGAAGTTTTAGATGAAGCTAAGATTTTAGATAGCTCAGAAAGCTCTACTGCTTCTAAACAGTTCAAACACTATGCAGGTTCTAAAGATTCCTCCAATGCTGCCTTACTTATAATAGATAATAGATATAATAGATTGTATTTTACGTATCAGGTACATAATACACACACACACACATACGATATTATACGTAATATAATAACCATTATAACAATTTAAGAAACTAGTTATAATGGTTATATATCAAAAAAGAACATGGAACACAAAAAACATGGTCCATCATATGGGAAGGAGGGACCTGTTGGACCTTTCTATTGCATCCCCTGTCCCTTGATCCGATCAGCCATTTCGACACTGCCCTCTCCAAATCCTTCCTGGTGATCTGTCTGGTTAATGTGTTGTTCTTTAAAGCTCCTGCGGGAAACATATCTTATGGTCACTTTATATGTACCAACACAACTCTCAACTACAATTGTAAAGTCAACTATGTTAAGGTGAAATTTACCAACAAATGATCAGTTTTATATCAATTACCCAAGATTTAAATTGTAATTTTGGGTGAAGTATCCCTTTACATAATTGACTTTACAAACCTGCAAACGTCAGAATGAACTGGGAAAAAGCTAAGAAAAAAAGATCAAAATTCAAAGCTGACTGGCCAAGGCTGTCACATTTTTTTACTTCTTTCTAAAATCTGGCTTTATTAAATTGCCCATAAAAAAATTAAAAACCAAGGAAAAATTACAAAATGTAATTTTTTTGATAAGAACAGCTGTTGACTGGAAGATCTGTGCAAGAAAATCTTGAAAACATTTCTTATATGATAACATTTCTGGAGCACCTGTTTTGAGGGGACATTTATGTCCTTAAGGTGAGGGTATTATTGACATTAGAAAATTAAATTCATAACATACATAAATTTCCCTCGACAGACACAAATATCCTAAAGTTACTATATTACAGTTATTATCCATTATGCACTTACCAAATATGACTTCAAACAGATTTAAAGTCCTGAATTCCTACTTTCCATTCCAGCCCACAAAGTTGTACTGCCTTGACAGGCCATAGTCCATGATGAAGAACATCATACGTCTTGTGGCCTCATCCACAGTCCTCCCACCAATGTCTGACACTGCTGTGACCTAAGGGGGAACAAAAACAGTTCAAAGCTAATTAATTTTTATATCTTACAGGAGTAAACACGATGCAAAGACAAACTCTGGGTCTAGATTATTTCCATTGTTGATTAATCTATTGATTATTTTAACAATTAATTGATTGGTTGCTATAATAATAAAATGTTACAAAATTTTGAAAAATGTCAGTGTTTCCCAAATCTCTTGTTCTGTCAACAAAACATGGAGATACTCAGT
This sequence comes from Fundulus diaphanus, assembly GCA_037039145.1. Lineage (NCBI taxonomy): Eukaryota > Metazoa > Chordata > Actinopteri > Cyprinodontiformes > Fundulidae > Fundulus > Fundulus diaphanus. Next base: position 44,110,618 of record CM073122.1, read on the forward strand.
TTATTGCTTAAGACTTTTTATGACTCTGTGGTGGCCTCAGCCCTTCTCTACGCTGTCGTCTGCTGGGCTCCAGGCAGCGCAGAACGGGACCGAATGAGTCTGAATAAGCTGGTGAGGAAGGCCACTTCTGTCCTGGGCTGCACTCTGGACTCAGCGGAGGAAGTAGCTGAGAGGAGGGTGTTGTCCAAGTTCACATCCATCATGGACAACACCTTCCACCCCCTGCGCCAGACTGTAGAGCAGCTGAGCAGCTCCTTTAGTGGCAGACTTAGACACCCTGTCTGTAAAAAGGAGCGCTACCGCAAGTCATTCATTCCTGCTGCTATCAGAATATACAGTGCTGCACTGTAACTGTAACCAATGTGCAATAATCTAATTCACTGTGCGATAACCCGTGCAATAATCCTGAAAGAAGTGACTTCTGCTGCTATCAGTAACTGTAACCACAACTGTTATAACTTTGGGCAATAACTAATGTGCAATAATCTATTTAATACACTGTGCTATAACCTGTCCAATGATCCAAAGAACTTCTGCTGCTATCACCAGGTATATATGTCAGTACATGTGTATGTAGGCATATGTATGTGTCACAGGACAGGTTGCCCTGTGACTGGCAACCTGTCCAGGATGGACGAGCCCCCACCCCCCACGACCCCGTGTGACGCCGAGCTGCGTTTCCCCATCAGATACGGCTTGACGTCACACCTGTAGGGAAAAGCCGGTATAAATCGATGAAGGATGGGATGTTAATTTTTTAAAAAGTTTAATAAAATTGCTCAAAGTTTATCAGAAAAAAACATAACTTGCTTTTAAATATGGACATTTTTAATAAGCAAAATGTTAATGTATTTCGTAAAGTTATTGTTGAAGTTAATCTTGGCTGCAGTACTCTGTTTGGCAGATGTTTTGGGGTTGGAGTAAAATGAGTCCATAGATCCACAGACAGGAGGCTTGTTCAGTGGTTTCTAGTACGACTTGCTTCTGCAGTGTCGCTCAACTGCGTGTAAAAATAAAAAAAATTACTTCATAAAAGCTCTCTGAGAATAACCTCTGGCCTCACCCAGTTAGAACCCGCTCTCCAGTCCATGTTGTAGCTGCAGTTTTTTTTTTTTACGTCGTTTCCTTAATAATCTGTACAAATCAAAATCCTTGTCATTTTATTAAGAGTGTCGTGGTGCGCAGCGGCTCATCAGGTGGAGCTGCTGCATATTGACTGATAGCCGCTCTGACTGCAGCTCTGCCTTCTTTTGTTCAGAAAAGCGCAGGTGAAATTATTTAATTTATTATTTAACTTTTTCCAAATCGGACCCTGTCAAATGCGGGACAAATGCGCGTCATGGTAAATTAGCCTTTACTCTTCGAATTTTAAATAAAGCGTTACAGCGAATATTGAGGAGGTCCCTGATTGGTTTATCAGCTAAGTTGCTGGAAGCCAGTGAATACACGCTGAAAGGTGACATGGCCACAGGTGGAAATAATTCATTAATTAACTGGAGCAGCGACAGTGTGTCTGTCGACAGAAACGCTTACCGAGGGAAGTTGTTGTCAGATGGTCAATCCGCTCCACTTCCTGACTTGCTGGTTCGCATAAACCCAAAGAAAACCTTTGACCAACACTACTTTCATTCATGCATCTGTGGCCAGTTTGAGATGTTCTTCCAAAAGTTATGATTGAACACCGATCATAACTTTTGGTCTACGTATACATCTCTGTGCTGGTAGCAAACGCAGAGCCATAGAGAGAAAGGCTCTGAGCCAGCGGAACCCGGATGTAAACAAGAGCCTTGCTCGTTAGCCTTAAGGCGCTAGCATTAGCGCTAATATTAGCGCCTTAAGGCACTAGAATTAGCCGCAGAACTGAGACTGCTCATCCCACCTCAAGTTGTGGTGGGGGATATTACACTACATGCATATATAATCCAAAAAGCCTTACCTGTTTGTCTGTTTCCCCTCCTAAATTCTCCAATGTGTGGTGCTAATGTTGTTAGCTGTGACATCACGGACTTCTTCCTCAGGCAAACGGACACGTTTCAGATTGTTGGAGTGCGCCCCCTGCTGTTGGGAAGTCTTCTTCTTCTCTTGATCTTTATGAACTTTCTCACAGTGTGTCATATACGTTCAACTGTCTGTTGTTCCTCACAATATTTACATATGCCAGTGTTATGCTTCCCTATTTTGAATAATGTACCATCTAATCCTGTGTGGGCAAATCTAAGTCTTGATATGAGATAAGATAAGATAGTCTTTATTGATCTCACATTGGAGAAATTCACTTGTCGGCTCAATAGTGTGTGTGTGTATATATATATATATATATATATATATATATATATATATATATATATATATATATATATACACATGCCTACATACACATGTACTGACATATATTCACTTGGTGAAAGCAGAAGAAGTTCTTCTGGATCCTTGCACAGGTTATAGCACAGTGTATTAAATAGATTATTGCACATTAGTTATTGCCCAAAGTCATAACAGTTGTGGTTATATAGAACAGATTACTGGATCACTGTGTGCTTCTGTGCTTTTTTTGTCTGTCTTGTTGTGTCTCTGCTCTGTCTTCTGTAACCCCCAGTCGGTCGAGGCAGATGACCGTTCATACTGAGCCCGGTTCTGCTGGAGGTTTGTCCTTCATGTTAATGAAGGAGGTTTTTTTCCCCTGTTGCTTCATGCTTGCTCAGTATGAGGGATTGTTGCAAAGCCATGGACAATGCAGACAACTCTCCCTGTGACTCTACGCTTCTTCAGGAGGAAATGCTGCTTGTCAAGACTTTTATGCAATCAACTGGTTCCCTTATATAGGATTAAAGATTCAAAGCTTCTTTCTTTTAAAGGCCAGCTAAAGATATTTTAAAGCTGCTTCCACTTTTGGACGAATGTGTATGAATGGTTTGGTAAAATATGTACCGTGACTTACAGATGACGCCCAAACATTTGGGTTTGCTGCCATCTAGTGTTGGAAATAATAAATGTTTTTTCCTTCAAAACACAATTCATGTTATAAATAATTGTCAAAAAAATATGGTTGGACGTAGCAAAAATGTTTTTGATAACTTTTGATCCTCTATGTGTGAGGAATTTTTTGGAGTAACTTTGAATGCCATAAGTGTAACGGTTTAGGAGTAGTTTATTCAAATGTAACACCCAAAAATATGGGAAAATGACATCTTTGATGAGAAATGAATGATTTCCTGTAGGAGGTAGCCCATTGCTTCAAGAGGCTTTTTTGTAGGGCCTATGAAGTTACATGCACTTACTGAGTTTCATAATTCTCAGACAAAGCATGGCTTGGGGCTTACTGATTTAATGCGTTTTTAATGGTTTTCCACAAACCTGATTTTTGCAATGCGACAGCTCAGGCAAATATGCATATTTCATAAAACCTTTGATAACTTTTAAAAGTCAATGTCTTAACTGCATGCTGAAAAAAATTGAAAGTAATAGGTTAAAATGCCTAGGACTAGTTCGTTAAAGTTTGAGGCAAAAACGGCCAATATTTTACCCTTTGACCCAAAATAGCAGACTTCCTGTGGGTTTTAGAGCATACACCCAAGAGACTTTTTTTCATAATTTTAAAAAACCTACCTAGGTAAAAATTTTCAGCTTTCTACGTGTTACGGTTTGGCCCAACTCACTCTAGTTGGCGCTGTTGAGCAGGTTTGCCACGCCCGTTTTCAATTACACTAAAATCATGCGATTTCTCACGGGGGACAATTTTGGGCAAAGTTTGGTGAGTTTTCATGCATGTTTAGGCCTCCAAAAAGCCGTTTCAAAAGTCCCAAGAATAAATAATAATAATAATTAAAGCCGCAAGCGGCGATGAGCGGCCCTCGCAGCCAAGCACCGCTGGGGTACGCGCACCTCCTGCCGCCAGCCACCGCAGAAGCTGTCACGCATTTTCCCCGCCCGTCCACTGGGCGATTCACACGAACCCTTTCGGCAGCGCTCCCCCACGACTCACAAAAAATCTGGTGCAGATTGGTGGATGCAGCGAGGAGATACAGCCGTTGAATAATGATAATGCATTTGGCCACCGGGCCGGACCGCTGGGGTTGTAAAGAGATGACATGTTGGAACTATATAAATAAAATTGGATTGAATTAATTTGTCTTTATATAAAACACATGAGTTGCCTCTTGGCATGGCATGCACTAATATATATATATATATATATATATATATATATATATATATATATATATATACATATACATACACACATTTGACCTAATAAAATATATTATTCATGTTTTTATTAGGTCAAATGCAATAATTCAATTCAATTTTATTTATATAGCGCCAAATCATGAAACATGTCATCTCAAGGCACTTTACAAAGTTACGTTCAATCATATTATACATATTGGGTCAGATTATACAGATTGGTCAAAAATGTTCCTATATAAGGAAACCAGTTGATACATATTGGGTCAGATTATACAGATTGGTCAAAAATGTTCCTATATAAGGAAACCGGTTGATTGCATCAAAGTCTCGACAAGCAGCATTCACTCCTGGAGAAGCGTAGAGCCACAGGGAGAGTCGTCTGCATTGTACATGGCTTTGCTGCAATCCCTCATACTGAGCAAGCATGAAGCGACAGTGGGAAGAAAAACTCCCCATTAACGGGAAGGAAAACCTCCAGCAGAACCGGGCTCAGTATGAACGGTCATCTGCCTCGACCGACTGGGGGTTACAGAAGACAGAGCAGAGACACAACAAGAGAGACAAAAAAAGCACAGAAGCACACATTGATCCAGTAATCTGTTCTACATTAGATGGTAGTAACGGGTGAGCCGTCTTCTTTGGATGATGTCACAGTTAACAGAACGCCAGACCAGGTGTACCTACTATGAAGATAAAAGAGAGAAACAGAAAATTAAAGCAGAAATGACAACACGTAATGCATAATTGAAGAACAGTAGAACTCTATAGAGTGAGAAAATTAGATCCTGACGTCCTCCAGTAGCCTAAGCCTATAGCAGTAAAACTATAAAAGGTAGCTCAGAGTAACATGAGCCACTCTAGTTATAAGCTTTGTCAAAAAGGAAGGTTTTAAGATTAGTCTTAAAAGTAGACAGGGTGTCTGCTTCACGGACCAAAACTGGGAATTGGTTCCACAGGAGAGGAGCCTGATAGCTAAAGGATCTGCCTCCCATTCTACTTTTAGAGACTCTAGGAACCACCAGCAGACCTGCAGTCTGAGAGCAAAGTGCTCTGTTAGGAACATACGGGGTAATCAGAGCTCTGATATATGATGGAGCTTGATTATTAAGGGCTTTATACGTTAGAAGAAGAATTTTAAATTCTATTTTTGATTTCACAGGAAGCCAATGAAGGGAAGCTAAAATTGGAGAAATATGATCCCGCTTGTTGATTTTCATCAGAACTCTTGCTGCAGCATTTTGGATCAGCTGAAGGCTTTGAACTGCAGTTTGTGGACTTCCTGATAGTAACGAATTGCAATAGTCCAGCCTTGAAGTAACAAATGCATGGACTAGTTTTTCAGCATCACTCCTGGACAGAATGTTTCTAATTTTGGCGATATTCCGGAGGTGAAAAAAGGAAACTCTGGAAACCTGTTTAATATGGGATTTAAATGACATGTCTTGGTAAAAAATAACACCAAGGTTTTTTACTTTATTACCAGAGGCCAAGTTAATGCCATCCAGATTAAGTGATTGGTTAAGAAGTTTATTTTTTGAGGACTCTGGCCCAAAGATTACAACTTCGGTCTTGTCAGAATTTAGATGCAGGAAATTTAAAGTCATCCAGCTTTTGATGTCATCAAGACATGACTGCAGTTGAAGTAATTGATTGGATTCATCAGGATTTATGGATAAATATAGCTGAGTGTCATCAGCATAACAGTGGAAATTAATCCCATGCTGTCTGATAATTTTGCCGATCGGAAGCATATATTTAGTAAAGAGAATTGGTCCAAGGACTGAACCCTGTGGTACTCCACAGGTGACCCTAGAGTTTAAGGAAGATTTATTATTAACATGAACAAACTGGAATCTGTCCGACAGATAAGATTTAAACCAGCCTAATGCTTTTCCCTTAATCCCTACAGTATGCTCAAGTCTTTGCAGGAGAATATTTTGATCAACTGTATCAAATGCAGTACTGATGTGGCAGTATGCCTGTGGCCTTTGAACGCACCACACAAGTGCCTAAATCTAATTGGTTGTGGCGCTGGCTGCCTGTATATAAAGGACCCTCCCCTACCTGGTTGACATGACGTTGTTTTCCTTCCGGTTCAGACCTCGGGGTTGGTTGGTGCTGCACGCTAGGTAAGGCAGGCTTCACCTCTCTCAAGCAAACTTATTACTTGTGATTTATTTACATTTTCTGTATAACAGCTGCAAATTAATGCATGCGCGCAAATGATGCGCTAACGACGCTCTGATCGCCGCCGCCTGTACAAGTTCTACGTTTCCTCCTTCCTTTTAGAGGCACTACATAGAGAACTCAGCGGTAGGTGTAGTGCTGAAGTTTGGATGCTTTTAGATTCCATTTCTAACATTTATTTCTGATAGCCGCTGCCGTTTGTCCTTGGCCGGCTGTTTGCCCGCTGTTCTGGTTGTCCTCGACCGACGGTCCGCCTGTCAACTGGATGATCTGTCGGCTGCCTACCTGTCGTCCTGGTTGCTGGCTGTAGGCCCGCCGTCCTGGTCGGCGTAAAGTTGGCTCCTACCACTCGCCCAGTGTGGCTGATTTGGGCCGATTGGTGATCAGCTCGGACTAATTTTCTACTGCCGCTCTGAGTGGCGTCTGCTACGGCGGATCGGTTTCTCCCTGGACGACTCTTAATTTGGACTATTGCTGCTTGATTGTGGGCTGAACTGCATAATTGTATTGTTTGTAATCTGCATGTCTCTCTTCTATTTTTTGTGATAGGAACGGCCAGCTCGTGGTGTTGGTGGTGGACTTTCCGGGTGGTGGTACTCCTTTTTGGTTTGGTGCACGACTTTCTTTTGTTTTGCCTTGTTTCGTTTGCTGTGTTTCTTTTCTTTGAGGACACTACCCCAATTTGCACCCCCGTCCCTGAGTTGCGCTAACCCTGACTTTTAATGTGTGAGTGGTTTTAGACTAGTATTTTCGATTAACAAACAATTGCAGAATAAATAAAATTGTTACATTGTGAGAGTGTCTCAAGCCTCATCTGTAGCGGGTCTGTGTGCTTTAAAGGTAACTTTTTAGCGGAGTTGTTGTAACTAATTATTAAAATAGTGTCTTTTAAACTTAAGTTCCCAATTATCACACTGCTCCCGCCACATTTTGGCGTTGTTGACAGGGTGTTTTTTTTACAGTTTTGAGGCTGAGACTCTTTCACTATTATTGCATTTTGTGACATTTATGTTCAAGTATTGATATTTTTTTTGGTGTGTTAAGGACAAACGGCAGCGGTTCATTTATTTTGAGCTGGTCATTTGTAGTAATGGAGGAAGAGCTACTGGAATTGAAGACCCTGGTTGCTCAATTAAAGGCTGACAATGAGAAGCTGCGTGCAGAGCGTTCACCTTCCACATCTAGCTCCAGTGCCGGGCCGTCTTCAGCTTCTGCACCCCCCACCGCCCAAATAACGGACAGGTTAGTGTTTGTTCCACGCGATCGTAAGTGTCCTATGTTTAGGGGACGGGTGGGGATTAGTGTGAGCGAGTGGGTTGAGGAGGTGCAGGCGTGTATGCGGGCACGAAATTTGTCAGCAGTAGATCAGGCCTTCTTTTTGTATGACCATTTAGAAGGAGAGGCTAGGGATGAGGTCAAATATCGCTCTAGTCAGGAACGAGGGGATCCGGCTAAAATCATTTCTATCCTCAAGGAGCTTTATGGATGTAATGAGTCGCATGTTGCATTACAGGAGGCCTTTTTCTCCAGAAAGCAATTGGATGGGGAAACATTGCAAGAGTTCTCCCTTGCTTTGATGAGCCTCATGGAGAAAGTAAAAGCACAGGCCCCTAGGGACATGCCAAACGCTGAAGTTCTCTTGCGTGATCAGTTTATAGAATATGTCCTTGATGGTGCACTTCGTCGTGCGCTAAAACAGTACGTTCGTCTGAAACCGGCAGCAACACTGCTTGAGGTCAGAGGTGAGGCAATGAGGTGGGAATTGGAGGGTTTGCCAGCTAGTATGCGGGGCCGGAGTAATTCTCTGCCTTCAGCACCCAGCTTTCAGTTTGCTGTGCGTGGTGGGTTACCAGCTATTGCTAGCCCCACTCAAACAGAGGTTAATGAGTTAAAAGAGCTCTTAAAACAGCAACAGGAGCAGCTTAATCAGCTTACTCGCAGCATTACCCTCCTCCAAACTGCACAAGCGCGCAGCCGCTCTCCACGTCGAGGACCTATTATATGTCGACGGTGCCAACAGCCCGGACATATTGCTAGGGAGTGTGGGGGGCCGCATGGTTCCTTCCGTCAGTCATCTTTGTCAGAATCACGTCAGGGAAGTCAGCCTCTGGGAAACTAGCACCCACCGAGTTGCAGAGCCAAGGCTCGGGTGGGGTATCCATAGGCTCAACTAGTGGTCTATGTTCAGCAGATGTACCTAAATTAATTGCTTCTTGTCCACATATTGAAGTGAACATGGCTGGAGTGAAAGTGCCTTGCTTGGTTGACACTGGTTCAATGGTGTCCACCATTACAGAGAGCTTCTTTATTGAATTCTTTGAGCCCTGGGGTGAAGAGCGTTTAAGAGCTTGCCACTGGCTACAGCTAAAAGCGGCCAATGGTCTCCCTATTCCTTATATCGGTTATTTGGAAGTATCGATTGAACTGTGTGGCAAGTTGATGCCCCACTGTGGAGTGTTGGTGGTGAGAAATCCCCCGGATAGCAGTTCAGCTTCAGTTCCTGGTGTGTTGGGGATGAACGTCATAAATAAGTGTTACCAAGAACTATTTGGACAGCATGGCAATGCTCTGTTTAATACAACCCCTGTTGTGTCATTTCCCAAGCCCTTGGTTAATGCCTTACAGAAATGTCATGCAGCTGTAACGCAGCACACTCCTAAGCAGCCTAGTAAGGTTAGGGTGCGAGGAAAGAGGGCCTGCCGCATTCCAGGAGGTGTGATGAAGATTGTGCCTACCACCTGCTGTGAGCAATACTCAGGCACCACTGTCTTGTTTGAACCATCAGAGTCTGGCTTACCAGCTGGTTTGTTAGCTTCTCCTGCTTTAGTTCAGGTTGTTCGGGGGACTGCTTATGTCCCAGTGGTAAATGTGGGCAACACGGATGTATTGCTTTATCCTCGTAGCACTGTGGGAACTTTAAATAGTGTTGGCGTGGTGAGTCTTCCAGCGGGCGTAACTGAAGTCCCATTGTTTGCAAATGTGTCTTCCCAAACAGTTGCTGCTCCTGCCTCAGATGGGATCAAGACTATTGATTTATCATCTTTGTCAGAGGAGGAACAGGGTCGGGTGCGAGCCTTGTTGGGTAAATACACTTCTGTGTTTGCCACTAATGATCAGGATTTGGGTTGCACCAACCTGATCAGCCATGACATTCCACTTCTTGATGACGCTCCTGTTCGGCAGCGATACCGTCGAATTCCTCCATCGGAGTATGAACTTGTGAAGGAGCACATAAATCAGCTTTTGGCAGCAAATGTCATCAGGGAAAGCTCCAGCCCCTATGCGTCACCAATTGTGATTGTTCGCAAAAAGGATAGTAGTATTAGGCTCTGCGTTGATTATCGTCAACTTAACATCAAGACACGGAAGGACGCTTTTCCACTCCCTCGTATCGAGGAGTCCCTTGATGCTCTGACAGGGGCCCGGTGGTTTTCCACTATGGACTTGGCCAGTGGGTATAATCAGGTTCCGGTCACAGCAAGCGATCGCCATAAAACCGCTTTTTGTACACCGTTTGGGCTTTTTGAGTGGAATCGCATGCCTTTCGGCCTATGCAATGCTCCGAGCACATTCCAACGCTTGATGCAGCGCATTTTTGGTGATCAGCAATGCCAATCCCTCTTGCTGTATTTAGATGACATTGTTGTGTTTTCATCCTCTGTGCAGCAACATCTTGAGAGGTTGGACGTGGTGTTAGGACGGCTTCAGAAAGAGGGCCTTAAAGCTAAGCTTAGTAAGTGCAGCTTTTTCCAACAGAGGGTGCACTATTTGGGTCATGTAATTTCTGACCAGGGAGTAGCCACTGACCCCGCTAAAATTGAGGTTGTAGCAAATTGGCCTGTGCCCACCACAGCCACTGAGTTGCGTTCCTTTTTGGGATTTGCTAGCTACTACCGTAGGTTTGTAGAGGGGTTTGCTAAGATGGCTGCCCCCTTGCACCGTAGAGCAGCGGAACTTACTAGTGAAAAGTTTAAAAAGAAGGCTGCCCAGAGTATTGTCGGAGCCTGGACTGAGGAGTGTCAACAGAGCTTTGAGGCTATTAAAACGAAGCTCACATCTGCTCCAGTCCTTGCTTATGCAGATTTTTCCCTCCCTTTCATTCTAGAGGTGGATGCAAGCCATAGTGGTTTGGGAGCGGTCTTGTCACAAGAACAAGAGGGCAAGATAAGACCCATTGCTTTTGCTAGCCGCGGGTTAAGACCTAGCGAGCGAAACATGTCAAATTACAGCTCAATGAAATTGGAGCTGTTGGGCCTTAAATGGGCAATGACAGAAAAATTTAGAGATTACCTTTTGGGCCACAGGTGTATTGTTTATACAGACAATAATCCTCTGAGCCACTTGGATTCGGCCAAGCTTGGAGCAGTGGAGCAGCGCTGGGCAGCCCAGCTTGCTTCTTTTAACTTTGAGTTAAAGTATCGACCTGCTAAGTCCAATCAAAATGCTGATGCTTTGTCTCGTCAGCCTTGGCCGGCTCCATTGGAAGTGACTTCGTTGGTTCCAGGTACTCTTGTGCCTCAGCCATTACAGTTAGCTGTGCAGAGTGAGCAAACGCAAACCACGCAGTCCTCTGTAACTGTCTTTCCCTCTCTTGCTCCTGGTGATCTCCAGGTCCTCCAGCAGGCTGATCCGGTACTTCAGGAAGTTCTTGTCTTTTGGCAGAGAAAAGAGCGGCCAAATCGTACTGAGCGGCAAAGGCTTTCACAATCTGCTCTTGCATTGCTCAAACAGTGGGATCGCCTGGCTGAGCTGGATGGTCTAATGTATCGGCGAGTGTTTCGCCCAGATGGTAGTGGGGAAGTGTACCAACTTCTCCTGCCGAAGTCCCTGACCAAGGACATCATGACTCAAGTCCATCAGGAGCATGGGCATCAGGGGGTGGAAAGGACCTTGGCGTTGTTACGATCTCGCTGCTATTGGCCAGGTATGTCACAAGAGGTAGCAGATTGGTGTAAAACCTGCGAGCGGTGCCAGGTTGCTAAGGATAGCCAACCACCTGCTCGTGGCTTCATGGGCCATTTGCTGGCATCAAAACCAAATGAAATTTTGGCCATTGATTTTACTTTGTTAGAGCCAACTCCATCTGGGCTAGAAAATGTATTGGTGATGACTGATGTATTTTCCAAATATACATTGGCAGTTCCAACCAGGGATCAGCGCGCCTCCACTGTAGTACAGGTCCTGGTCACTGAATGGTTTGCAAAATTTGGAGTACCAGCACGCATCCATTCAGACCAGGGCCGCAATTTTGAAAGCACTCTGATCCAGCAGCTTTGTAGTTTGTATGGCATCATTAAATCTCGTACCACACCTTACCATCCAGCTGGTAACGGTCAATGCGAACGTTTTAATAGAACGCTTCACAACTTGTTGAGAACTTTGCCCACGTCCCGGAAACGAGACTGGAGTGTCTGTTTGCCCCAGTTGCTTTATGCATATAACACCACCCCGCATCAATCAACTGGTGAGTCACCATTTTTTCTAATATTCGGTCAAGAACCACGTCTCCCAGTTGATTTTTTGTTGGGAAGAGTACAAAACCCAGTGGCAGGAACTGTTCATGAGTGGGTCAAAGAACATCAGACTCGCTTGCATATAGCATTTGAGGGTGCTAGAGAAAAGTTGAGAACGTCTGCAGGACGCAGAAAAGCTAATCATGATAAAAACATCAGGGAAGCTCCTCTTAAAGAGGGCCAGTTTGTGTTGATCCGAAATTTGGGGAGTAAAGGTCGTCAGAAAACTCAGGATTTTTGGAGTTCAGTGACACATGTGGTTATTCAAGTCCCAAGAGAGGGGGGTGTAGTGTATTCAGTGGCACCAGTTCATGACCAGACCAGGGTAAGGAGGGTACATCGCTCTTTGCTGAAGGTCCTGATTGGTGCTGATGCACCTAATTCAGTTTCTGTTGAAGGTGCGCCTTCTGAACATCACTCCATTTCAGAGGACGAGTTGTCTTTGGAGGGTGATTTGTTCTTGAGGCCATGGCCTCAGGAGCAGGTACCGCCTGTCCCACCTCCTGCTGTGGTTCCCTCGGGTGTGACTATGAATCAACCTATCTCATTAGCAGTTGTACCGGCAGCAGAGTCTGGGCCCAGCGAGGTGTCGGTGCGTAGATCGGCACGATCAACTGCTGGCCAGCATCATAATCTCCATCATCTTCCAAGACCAGCAGTGAGAGAAACACCTTCATCTAGTACCATGTCGGCTGTATTTCGACCTTGGTGTTAAGTGGGATCATCGTCGGGGCGTCGATGCAGTTTGGGGGGGTGGAATGTGGCAGTATGCCTGTGGCCTTTGAACGCACCACACAAGTGCCTAAATCTAATTGGTTGTGGCGCTGGCTGCCTGTATATAAAGGACCCTCCCCTACCTGGTTGACATGACGTTGTTTTCCTTCCGGTTCAGACCTCGGGGTTGGTTGGTGCTGCACGCTAGGTAAGGCAGGCTTCACCTCTCTCAAGCAAACTTATTACTTGTGATTTATTTACATTTTCTGTATAACAGCTGCAAATTAATGCATGCGCGCAAATGATGCGCTAACGACGCTCTGATCGCCGCCGCCTGTACAAGTTCTACGTTTCCTCCTTCCTTTTAGAGGCACTACATAGAGAACTCAGCGGTAGGTGTAGTGCTGAAGTTTGGATGCTTTTAGATTCCATTTCTAACATTTATTTCTGATAGCCGCTGCCGTTTGTCCTTGGCCGGCTGTTTGCCCGCTGTTCTGGTTGTCCTCGACCGACGGTCCGCCTGTCAACTGGATGATCTGTCGGCTGCCTACCTGTCGTCCTGGTTGCTGGCTGTAGGCCCGCCGTCCTGGTCGGCGTAAAGTTGGCTCCTACCACTCGCCCAGTGTGGCTGATTTGGGCCGATTGGTGATCAGCTCGGACTAATTTTCTACTGCCGCTCTGAGTGGCGTCTGCTACGGCGGATCGGTTTCTCCCTGGACGACTCTTAATTTGGACTATTGCTGCTTGATTGTGGGCTGAACTGCATAATTGTATTGTTTGTAATCTGCATGTCTCTCTTCTATTTTTTGTGATAGGAACGGCCAGCTCGTGGTGTTGGTGGTGGACTTTCCGGGTGGTGGTACTCCTTTTTGGTTTGGTGCACGACTTTCTTTTGTTTTGCCTTGTTTCGTTTGCTGTGTTTCTTTTCTTTGAGGACACTACCCCAATTTGCACCCCCGTCCCTGAGTTGCGCTAACCCTGACTTTTAATGTGTGAGTGGTTTTAGACTAGTATTTTCGATTAACAAACAATTGCAGAATAAATAAAATTGTTACATTGTGAGAGTGTCTCAAGCCTCATCTGTAGCGGGTCTGTGTGCTTTAAAGGTAACTTTTTAGCGGAGTTGTTGTAACTAATTATTAAAATAGTGTCTTTTAAACTTAAGTTCCCAATTATCACACTGCTCCCGCCACACTGAGATCTAACAGGACAAGTACAGACACAAGTCCATTATCTGAGGCCATGAGAATATCATTAGTGACCTTCACCAGAGCTGTTTCAGTGCTATGATGAGCTCTGAAGCCTGACTGAAACTCCTCAAGTAGGTCATTGCTTTGTAAATGTTCACAAAGTTGATTAGCAACTACTTTCTCAAGAATTTTAGATAAGAAAAGAAGATTAGATATAGGTCTGTAGTTTACTAGCTCATCTTGATCAAGAGAAGGTTTCTTAAGTAAAGGTTTAATAACAGCTACTTTAAAAACCTGTGGTACATATCCATTTACTAAGGATAGATTAATCATGTCTAAAATAGGACCACTGATCAAAGGGAATACCTCCTTAAACAACTTAGTTGGGATTGGGTCTAACACACAGGTAGAAGTTTTAGATGAAGCTAAGATTTTAGATAGCTCAGAAAGCTCTACTGCTTCTAAACAGTTCAAACGCTGTGCAGGTTCTAAAGATTCCTCCAATGCTGCCTTACTTATAATAGATAATAGATATAATAGATTGTATTTTACGTATCAGGTACATAATACACACACACACACATACGATATTATACGTAATATAATAACCATTATAACAATTTAAGAAACTAGTTATAATGGTTATATATCAAAAAAGAACATGGAACACAAAAAACATGGTCCATCATATGGGAAGGAGGGACCTGTTGGACCTTTCTATTGCATCCCCTGTCCCTTGATCCGATCAGCCATTTCGACACTGCCCTCTCCAAATCCTTCCTGGTGATCTGTCTGGTTAATGTGTTGTTCTTTAAAGCTCCTGCGGGAAACATATCTTATGGTCACTTTATATGTACCAACACAACTCTCAACTACAATTGTAAAGTCAACTATGTTAAGGTGAAATTTACCAACAAATGATCAGTTTTATATCAATTACCCAAGATTTAAATTGTAATTTTGGGTGAAGTATCCCTTTACATAATTGACTTTACAAACCTGCAAACGTCAGAATGAACTGTGAAAAAGCTAAGAAAAAAAGATCAAAATTCAAAGCTGACTGGCCAAGGCTGTCACATTTTTTTACTTCTTTCTAAAATCTGGCTTTATTAAATTGCCCATAAAAAAAATTAAAAACCAAGGAAAAATTACAAAATGTAATTTTTTTGATAAGAACAGCTGTTGACTGGAAGATCTGTGCAAGAAAATCTTGAAAACATTTCTTATATGATAACATTTCTGGAGCACCTGTTTTGAGGGGACATTTATGTCCTTAAGGTGAGGGTATTATTGACATTAGAAAATTAAATTCATAACATACATAAATTTCCCTCGACAGACACAAATATCCTAAAGTTACTATATTACAGTTATTATCCATTATGCACTTACCAAATATGACTTCAAACAGATTTAAAGTCCTGAATTCCTACTTTCCATTCCAGCCCACAAAGTTGTACTGCCTTGACAGGCCATAGTCCATGATGAAGAACATCATACGTCTTGTGGCCTCATCCACAGTCCTCCCACCAATGTCTGACACTGCTGTGACCTAAGGGGGAACAAAAACAGTTCAAAGCTAATTAATTTTTATATCTTACAGGAGTAAACACGATGCAAAGACAAACTCTGGGTCTAGATTATTTCCATTGTTGATTAATCTATTGATTATTTTAACAATTAATTGATTGGTTGCTATAATAATAAAATGTTACAAAATTTTGAAAAATGTCAGTGTTTCCCAAATCTCTTGTTCTGTCAACAAAACATGGAGATACTCAGTTTATTGCTTAAGACTTTTTATGACTCTGTGGTGGCCTCAGCCCTTCTCTACGCTGTCGTCTGCTGGGCTCCAGGCAGCGCAGAACGGGACCGAATGAGTCTGAATAAGCTGGTGAGGAAGGCCACTTCTGTCCTGGGCTGCACTCTGGACTCAGCGGAGGAAGTAGCTGAGAGGAGGGTGTTGTCCAAGTTCACATCCATCATGGACAACACCTTCCACCCCCTGCGCCAGACTGTAGAGCAGCTGAGCAGCTCCTTTAGTGGCAGACTTAGACACCCTGTCTGTAAAAAGGAGCGCTACCGCAAGTCATTCATTCCTGCTGCTATCAGAATATACAGTGCTGCACTGTAACTGTAACCAATGTGCAATAATCTAATTCACTGTGCGATAACCCGTGCAATAATCCTGAAAGAAGTGACTTCTGCTGCTATCAGTAACTGTAACCACAACTGTTATAACTTTGGGCAATAACTAATGTGCAATAATCTATTTAATACACTGTGCTATAACCTGTCCAATGATCCAAAGAACTTCTGCTGCTATCACCAGGTATATATGTCAGTACATGTGTATGTAGGCATATGTATGTGTCACAGGACAGGTTGCCCTGTGACTGGCAACCTGTCCAGGATGGACGAGCCCCCACCCCCCACGACCCCGTGTGACGCCGAGCTGCGTTTCCCCATCAGATACGGCTTGACGTCACACCTGTAGGGAAAAGCCGGTATAAATCGATGAAGGATGGGATGTTAATTTTTTAAAAAGTTTAATAAAATTGCTCAAAGTTTATCAGAAAAAAACATAACTTGCTTTTAAATATGGACATTTTTAATAAGCAAAATGTTAATGTATTTCGTAAAGTTATTGTTGAAGTTAATCTTGGCTGCAGTACTCTGTTTGGCAGATGTTTTGGGGTTGGAGTAAAATGAGTCCATAGATCCACAGACAGGAGGCTTGTTCAGTGGTTTCTAGTACGACTTGCTTCTGCAGTGTCGCTCAACTGCGTGTAAAAATAAAAAAAATTACTTCATAAAAGCTCTCTGAGAATAACCTCTGGCCTCACCCAGTTAGAACCCGCTCTCCAGTCCATGTTGTAGCTGCAGTTTTTTTTTTTACGTCGTTTCCTTAATAATCTGTACAAATCAAAATCCTTGTCATTTTATTAAGAGTGTCGTGGTGCGCAGCGGCTCATCAGGTGGAGCTGCTGCATATTGACTGATAGCCGCTCTGACTGCAGCTCTGCCTTCTTTTGTTCAGAAAAGCGCAGGTGAAATTATTTAATTTATTATTTAACTTTTTCCAAATCGGACCCTGTCAAATGCGGGACAAATGCGCGTCATGGTAAATTAGCCTTTACTCTTCGAATTTTAAATAAAGCGTTACAGCGAATATTGAGGAGGTCCCTGATTGGTTTATCAGCTAAGTTGCTGGAAGCCAGTGAATACACGCTGAAAGGTGACATGGCCACAGGTGGAAATAATTCATTAATTAACTGGAGCAGCGACAGTGTGTCTGTAGGCAGCTTACCGGGGGAAGTTGTTGTCAGATGGTCAATCCGCTCCACTTCCTGACTTGCTGGTTCGCATAAACCCAAAGAAAACCTTTGACCACCACTGCTTTCATTCATGCATCTGTGGCCAGTTTGAGATGTTCTTCCAAAAGTTATGATTGAACACCGATCATAACTTTTGGTCTACGTATACATCTCTGTGCTGGTAGCAAACGCAGAGCCATAGAGAGAAAGGCTCTGAGCCAGCGGAACCCGGATGTAAACAAGAGCCTTGCTCGTTAGCCTTAAGGCGCTAGCATTAGCGCTAATATTAGCGCCTTAAGGCACTAGAATTAGCCGCAGAACTGAGACTGCTCATCCCACCTCAAGTTGTGGTGGGGGATATTACACTACATGCATATATAATCCAAAAAGCCTTACCTGTTTGTCTGTTTCCCCTCCTAAATTCTCCAATGTGTGGTGCTAATGTTGTTAGCTGTGACATCACGGACTTCTTCCTCAGGCAAACGGACACGTTTCAGATTGTTGGAGTGCGCCCCCTGCTGTTGGGAAGTCTTCTTCTTCTCTTGATCTTTATGAACTTTCTCACAGTGTGTCATATACGTTCAACTGTCTGTTGTTCCTCACAATATTTACATATGCCAGTGTTATGCTTCCCTATTTTGAATAATGTACCATCTAATCCTGTGTGGGCAAATCTAAGTCTTGATATGAGATAAGATAAGATAGTCTTTATTGATCTCACATTGGAGAAATTCACTTGTCGGCTCAATAGTGTGTGTGTGTATATATATATATATATATATATATATATATATATATATATATACACATGCCTACATACACATGTACTGACATATATTCACTTGGTGAAAGCAGAAGAAGTTCTTCTGGATCCTTGCACAGGTTATAGCACAGTGTATTAAATAGATTATTGCACATTAGTTATTGCCCAAAGTCATAACAGTTGTGGTTATATAGAACAGATTACTGGATCACTGTGTGCTTCTGTGCTTTTTTTGTCTGTCTTGTTGTGTCTCTGCTCTGTCTTCTGTAACCCCCAGTCGGTCGAGGCAGATGACCGTTCATACTGAGCCCGGTTCTGCTGGAGGTTTGTCCTTCATGTTAATGAAGGAGGTTTTTTTCCCCTGTTGCTTCATGCTTGCTCAGTATGAGGGATTGTTGCAAAGCCATGGACAATGCAGACAACTCTCCCTGTGACTCTACGCTTCTTCAGGAGGAAATGCTGCTTGTCAAGACTTTTATGCAATCAACTGGTTCCCTTATATAGGATTAAAGATTCAAAGCTTCTTTCTTTTAAAGGCCAGCTAAAGATATTTTAAAGCTGCTTCCACTTTTGGACGAATGTGTATGAATGGTTTGGTAAAATATGTACCGTGACTTACAGATGACGCCCAAACATTTGGGTTTGCTGCCATCTAGTGTTGGAAATAATACATGTTTTTTCCTTCAAAACACAATTCATGTTATAAATAATTGTCAAAAAAATATGGTTGGACGTAGCAAAAATGTTTTTGATAACTTTTGATCCTCTATGTGTGAGGAATTTTTTGGAGTAACTTTGAATGCCATAAGTGTAACGGTTTAGGAGTAGTTTATTCAAATGTAACACCCAAAAATATGGGAAAATGACATCTTTGATGAGAAATGAATGATTTCCTGTAGGAGGTAGCCCATTGCTTCAAGAGGCTTTTTTGTAGGGCCTATGAAGTTACATGCACTTACTGAGTTTCATAATTCTCAGACAAAGCATGGCTTGGGGCTTACTGATTTAATGCGTTTTTAATGGTTTTCCACAAACCTGATTTTTGCAATGCGACAGCTCAGGCAAATATGCATATTTCATAAAACCTTTGATAACTTTTAAAAGTCAATGTCTTAACTGCATGCTGAAAAAAATTGAAAGTAATAGGTTAAAATGCCTAGGACTAGTTCGTTAAAGTTTGAGGCAAAAACGGCCAATATTTTACCCTTTGACCCAAAATAGCAGACTTCCTGTGGGTTTTAGAGCATACACCCAAGAGACTTTTTTTCATAATTTTAAAAAACCTACCTAGGTAAAAAATTTCAGCTTTCTACGTGTTACGGTTTGGCCCAACTCACTCTAGTTGGCGCTGTTGAGCAGGTTTGCCACGCCCGTTTTCAATTACACTAAAATCATGCGATTTCTCACGGGGGACAATTTTGGGCAAAGTTTGGTGAGTTTTCATGCATGTTTAGGCCTCCAAAAAGCCGTTTCAAAAGTCACAAGAATAAATAATAATAATAATTAAAGCCGCAAGCGGCGATGAGCGGCCCTCGCAGCCAAGCACCGCTGGGGTACGCGCACCGCCTGCCGCCAGCCACCGCAGAAGCTGTCACGCATCTTCCCCGCCCGTCCACCAGGCAATACACACATATGCGTTCGGCCGAACTCCCCCACGATTCATAAAAAAAATCTGGTGCAGATCGGTCGATGCAGCGAGGAGATACAGCCGTTGAATAATGATAATGCATTTGCCCCCCTGGTTTAATCATTAGTTTACTGGTTGAAATGCAGTTCAAAGTCTTCAGCTGATCCAAAATGCTGCAGCAGGAGTTATGGAGATAGTTTCCTGCCAAAAGGTTTCACATAAAAAAATTGTTTTACAAACTGTCCGCCAACTTTGCACTCAAAATATCATTTATAAGTTTTCCTCCAGTACAAAATGGTCTCTGCTCACACAAAACAGCCTCTGCTCGCATGAAACAGCCTTCATTGTTTGCTGATGACGGAGATATTTGGAAACGTGGAAGGAATGTTAAATTTATTGTAGGGAAAGTCCAAAAATCAATTCATAAGATTGAAAAATGGTCTTACAAATGGAGTTTTACATTTTCAGTAGATAAAACAAAGAAATCAAGAAGTACAACTGAAGTTATATAAATCAACATTGTACTGTTCTCTCTATGTGTTTAGGTCTAGCGTGAACACAGATAAACAGCCAGCCAAACTCCTTATTAAAGAGCCAGGAAATGATCGGCTTGCTCCTTTATTATCGTCTTACACATTTAGTCAGCATTTCTGACTGCTTTGAATTCGGTGTAAAACTAGAAAAGAAAGATACAAAAAATGGCTTAATAAACAGCCATGTAAATATCAGTATTAACGTAACAGCTGCATAATATTAACTCAACAGGCATTTTCACAGCCGGCTAGAAAAGCGGCAAATTAGCAAGTAAACACACACACTGCTGTCACACAGACCACAACATTTTACCGTTCCTTCATACACAAAATACCCATAAAAGATATTAACATATTCAATTTCAATTCAATTAAATTTTATTTATATAGCGCCAAATCATGAAACATGTCATCTCAAGGCACTTTACAAAGTCAAATTCAATCATATTATACAGATTGGGTCAGATTATACAGATTGGTCAAAAATGTTCCTATATAAGGAAACCAGTTGATTGCATCAAAGTCCCGACAAGCAGCATTCACTCCTGGAGAAGCGTAGAGCCACAGGGAGAGTCGTCTGCATTGTACATGGCTTTGCTGCTATCCCTCATACTAAGCAAGCATGAAGCGACAGTGGGAAGAAAAACTGCCCCATTAACAGGAAGGAAAACCTCCGGCAGAACCGGGCTCAGTATGAACGGTCATCTGCCTCGACCGACTGGGGGTTACAGAAGACAGAGCAGAGACACAACAACAGAGACAAAAAAGCACAGAAGCACACATTGATCCAGTAATCTGTTCTACATTAGATGGTACTAGTGGGTGATCTGGCTTCTCTGGATGATGTCACAGTTAACAGAATGCCAGACCAGGTGTACCTACTATGAAGATAAAAGAGAGAGAACAGAAAGTTAAAGCAGAAATGACAACACGTAATGCATAATTGAAGAACAGTAGAACTCTATAGAGTGAGAAAATTAGATCCTGATGTCCTCCAGTAGCCTAAGCCTATAGCAGTACAACTATAAAGGTAGCTCAGAGTAACATGAGCCACTCTAGTTATAAGCTTTGTCAAAAAGGAAGGTTTTAAGATTAGTCTTAAAAGTAGACAGGGTGTCTGCCTCACGGACCAAAACTGGGAGATGGTTCCACAGGAGAGGAGCCTGATAGCTAAAGGATCTGCCTCCCATTCTACTTTTAGAGACTCTAGGAACCACCAGCAGACCTGCAGTCTGAGAGCGAAGTGCTCTGTTAGGAACATACGGGGTAATCAGAGCTCTGATATATGATGGAGCTTGACATATATCTTATCGAATCTGTAAACAATGAGCAACACTTACAACCATTGCTTTCTGAGAGAATAACTGCATTGTTGCAGCCCTGTGACGATAGCCGTTTCTCAATTCACGAGAACGCGAGTCCGTACTCTCGGTAAGAACACAGGAAGATCGGACTTGACCGCGAGTACGCAGCACGTAGGGGAGAGTGAGGTAAAGTGAGACACTGGGTAATGTGAGACAACCCCTGTATCTAGGCAACAGAACACATTTGTGCCCATGTGACCATTTTGTTTCCAAGCTCCTCCCATTTCCCCTTTGCCATAAAGGAGAGAAGCTCATTTTGCTCAGGTAAGCATGTTTTTTCCAACAAAATGTGTTTTTTGCATGTAAAAGTAAATTTTCTTGCTGTCAACTTAATCAACTGTTGTGCCAAAGCAAATTGATTCTAGTAGAAAAACTTATATCATACCTGTTGATGAACTACCAACATATAAAACCATGTGATGGTGCTAGCTGAAGGTTAGCCTGAATTGCTAAGAAAGGTCATTTTTAAAAAAAATGGTGGAGGTGGGGTAAATTGAGACAAATGCTGTGGGGTAAAGTGATACAGTGTCTTACTTTACCCCCACCATGAGGCACAGGTTAAGTTTGGTTGTAAACATATTTTAATGTAATATTACACTGCATATGTAATGTAATATTACTATTAATTACATATTAATTAATATGTAATGTTACATTTTTATTTCAAATGTCATAAACATTGTAGAAAAGCCATCATGCCAAGGAAATACACCAGGAAGACAACCTGGGGCAAAACACCCCTCGAGGAGATGGAGAGTGCAGCCGCTAAAGTCAAGGAAGGAAAGAATCTCTAAGAGCAGCTGCTAGGGATAGAAATATTGACAAGTCAAGCCTTTTAAGATTCATAAAGAAAAAAGAGAAAGGGGAAGTAAAATCGGTAGCCTGGGGTGCAGTAGCTGAGGCAAAGAGAATTATTACAAATGAGATGGAGGAGGAGCGTGCCAAACACTTGAAACAACTAGTTTCATTGGCCTTCCTCCAGTTAAGTCCCATCAACTGGCCTTTGAATATGCAGAAAGAAACAATATCCCTGTCCCTGACAATTGGACAAAGACACAATGTGCAGGTAGGCTAGGGTGTGCAAGAGATCACATGATTCTGTAGGTTAATTAAGGCCAACTGATCTTGGCACACAGCTGAATCTTATAATAATGAATTGTCTACTCTAGGTGAAGATTGGTTTTGCAGCTTCCTAGCACGTCGCCATCTCTCTATCCGAACTCCAGCCTTCAATAAAACTACAGTCAGGGAGTTATTTGACAATCTGGCTGTAGTTATGGACAGGTGACAGAATTAATTATTTAGTCGCAAATGCTTTACGGAGGCATTACCTGTAAGATTTGGCTTTGATTCTGATAAGGTTCTTACTTTGCCTCTCATCTTTAACAGGCATGCCTTCCCTCCACACATGATTTACAATGTGGATGAAACAGTTGTCTTTACAGTACAAAAGCCACAGCAGATACACTAGAGGGCATATTACCAGTAGTAGAATACTGCTTGCACATGCCATTGATTCTAAACTTTCTATTTGATCAGGTTATGACGGAGACAGGAAAAAAGCAAGTTGGTTCTGTCACATCGGCTGAAAGAGGAGAACTGGTGACTGTGGTGTGTGCAGTGAATGCTGCTGGGAATGCCATACCTCCCATGTTTGTCTTCCCCAGAGTCAAGTTTAAGGATTGCTTCATGACAGGAGCACGTCCAGGAGCCAAAGGTACCGCCACCAGAACGGGATGGATGAATGAAGACATCTGGCCTGAGTTCCTTGATCACCTGATACAGCACACTAACTGCACCCCTGATCGTCCCATGCTGCTAATCCTGGATAATCTAAAAGCTCACATCTCACTCAAGGCAATAGATTAATTGAAATACAACAAACGCTTTATAGAATAAATATGATGGGGTTAGTAGTAAATTTTGTTTGGGTTCCGGCACATAATGAGATTAAAGGAAATGAAATGGCAGACAGAATGGCTAAGGAGAGTACAAATAAGGTAAGGGTAGATATTAATGTTAGTTTTGGTATAACAGAAATAAAGGGTATAATTAAACAAAAAGCCAAAGAGAGGTGGCAAAAGTTATGGGATGAAGAAAAGAAAGGAAGGTGGCTTTATAAAATACAAAAGAGAATTGGACAAATGAGAATAACAGAAAGGAACAGGAGAGAAGAGATAATTATTTCACGGCTTAGAATGGGACACACTGGATTGAATAGATAATTATTTTTGATAGGTAAACATCAGACAGGGAAATGTGACTGTGGGGAAGATGAGACTGTGGAACATGTCATTTTGAATTGTAATAAATATTGGATTCAGAGAAATAGGTTGACAAGGAAACTTAGTAACATGAAAATTAAACTTGATATTGTTGATTTATTGCGAAAGGAATCAGGAAGCAGAGGATACCAGGTCATATTTGAGTTTTTGAAACAGAGTAGATTGTATAATAGGATATAGTTTTTTTTTTTGTTTTTTTTTGTCATGCAGTCCACACTCCATACCAGTTGGTGGCGGTAATGCTCACCTAAACGTTTTTGCCAACCGCCAATAAAAAAATCAAGAAGAAGAAGAAGAAGAACAAAAGAAGAAGAAGAAGAGCAGAGGTCCGACGTTGTGGCGGGTAAGGACGTTTTCTATCACAAATAAGGGAGCCTAGTTTAGCTGCTATACCTGCTTTGTTTTGGAAGAAGTTCCATAAGATTCTTACAAAGCCGCGCAGCAGTAACGCGGGGCTGACAAGCGCGAGCTGTCTGCCTACAGGGCGATAATTCAATAACAATATCTATCGATCGATAGACGTGTGGCGCGATAGGAAAAAATAGGGTCGATAAAAACTTCGATAGACAGTTTTACTTCCTTGCTACAGTCGGCACGCCGTCACTAAGCGCCGCCCTCTCAAACCACAACACACAACACGTGAATATGTCGCAGCAAGTAGCGGCGGAGGAAATTGTCCCAAAACGGGGTTTTACTAGTTCGCCAGCCTGATAGAAATAAACCACAGTGATTTGTAAAACTTGCAAGGAACCGGTAAAAGCAGTCTGGTAACGCAACCCACCAGTATTCATCACGTAAGCCGCTCACACCCGCAGCAGCGCGGCCCCGCGAGCTGAGCTGTGCGGCCCCGCGAGCTTTAGCAGCGCGGCCCCGCGAGCTTAAGCTGCGCGGCCCCGCGTCGTCGTCGTCAGGAACTTCTTCCAAAACAAAGCAGGTACAGCAGCTAAACTGGGCTCCCTTCTTTGTGATAAAATGACAAATCGTCCAAGCGGCATAAGGACATAACGCATGCAGTAACGTGCTTCATAGTGATGGATATGTCTGCTGTTCTCTGCAGCTGAAAAACCTGCCACTCTTTATTTAACCAACCAAAGTTGGTTAAACAAAGATTTAATTGGAATTCTGTGTTTGTGTTCTTTATTTAAATCAAATCATTTAGCAATATCATAAAATGTCCAGGCAGAGCTGCACATAAAATATGGTTTTAAATATTTTCAATAATTATCGATATCGATCAATATGCATTTTTTTTATCGATAAACTTTTTTTCTATATCGCCCAGCCCTAATATATATATATATATATATATATATATATATATATATATATATATATATATATATATATATATATATATCCTCAGTCAGATCTTTTAGAAATCAGGGTGTTTAATGTACTTTTCTCCGCTTCCATCCCTGCTACCCATTAGCACATAATGTGTTTATGCCGGAAAAAACTGTAACTGTAAAGTATGAGGATTAACTATCGTAAAATCTTACTTGTGGAAGGTAATACCCCGGGATCTGGTTTGTAATACCCTTTTATTTCCACACCCATAAGCCGAGCAAAAGTCGGGCATCCTGGGACGTAGCTCTGGAAGTTTGCTGACTGTCAATACAAAATCGAAATTATGTATTAAGTTAGACTATCAATCTTTTAATTCAATCAATTGGTCTCATGTAGCCCCTAAAGGGGTGACGTCTTCAGTCAGCTAATTTATCTGGAAATCGGTTGAGAATTCACCGGATTCAGAGTGTCTGAAAACATAAAGCACCACTTACCTGAACTGACTTGTATTCTGTCTGACTGCAGCTCTGTCTGACCTAAGATGGCCGCTCTGTCGGCACGCCTCTCAACCGAGAACGTGGCGTCTACGTATTCATGTCTGTGCTTGCGCCTCCCGGTGAAGTCACCTTATGGCAAAGCCACTCAAACAAACTACATTGAGCCCACGGTCTGCATTTGTAACTAATCAATCTTATTTAGTTAATTTAGCGGTTTCTTTTTTCTCAAAAGCTTCAGGCTTAAAGATGAACATAGAAAAAAATGTGAAATCTTAGCAATTCAAAATAATCAACTCACTTTAATTGATAAAAATTAGGTAAAATATTTAGGTTTAATGATTAACAATGACCACACTGAAAAAAATAGAACAAATTATCATGCCATTTTACAAAAAAAATCAACAAATATTTGACAGTTGGCTCAATTTTTGGAAGAATATTGTTAACAAAAACGGGAGGGATAGCCAGATTAATTTATCCAGCATATATCTTAAATATACCAAATACTACAATAAAAAATAATCAAATTCATCACAATCTCATCTGGAATAATAAAAAGCATGTGATCAGATAGAACGACATAGTAATATCAGTAGAAAAAGGAGGAATAAACGTTATTGATTTTAAAGTGATTAATGCCGTGATTATATTAAAATGGCTGTGGACTTTTAATAAAAATTAAGAGTTTATGGTTTATCTTCCCTTCACAACTTTAAAAAAAATTGGAGGAAGGAAATTTCTCTTAAGATGTAACTTTGATCTGGCAAAATTACCGATTAAACTGTCAGACTACCACAGAAGCATTCGAAAAAATATGTTAAAAGTTTTCATGCCTCGATTAAGTTACTGGAAAATAACCGTAAATTAACAAAATAAATTTGATTTGTAACAAATGGAGACCGCGGGCATAATGCAGTTTGTTTTGGATGGATTTGACATATGATGACGTCATCTGGAAGCGCCCGAGCCAATCTGACCACCCGAGTCGATCTGGTACCTACACCGTTTCCTCTCCGCCTCTACTTGCTGCGACATTCACATGCTCTGTGTTGTGGTTTGAGAGGGCGGCGCTTTGTGACGGCGTGTCTGGGTCCGCGATTACGATAGGTTAAGAGGAAGTAGTGACTGCAGCATCAACTAATATGATATGCTGAAAGGAAGAAAGGAAAACTTTCTATCGAAGTTTTATCTACCCTATTTTTTCCTATTGCGCCACACGTCTATCGTTCGATATATATTGCAATTGAATTATCGTCCAGCCCTAGCTCTAACCACTAGGCCACCACTCCCCTTGTGTTTTCATCTTAGTGGTGATTTGTTTTTTCTTTAAGAGGAGTATTATCCTTTACATAACCATAACACATATCTGTTTTGCAGCATCCACTGATGAGGTGAAAGCCATCAAAGTTCTGGGTTGGATGGAAGGCTCCTACATGAACTATCACCATGGAAAATAGCCCTGGTGGTCAAACAGATCATCAACCTGCTTTGAGACACGCCGACTTCCATCACAAGACTAACAAGACTTGAACAATTCATGATTTGATGGAATCTTTAAACACACGACAGAGGATTTGGGCTTGTTTAAAAATAACTTAACATGTAACCGTTTTAGTTCCCAGTATTGACTACTTTGATCAGTAACTGTTGCAGCATGTCCTTCATAGCTCTTAGCGGAGCCGTTTAGGCTGAAAAAAAAGGTTAGAAAAAAAAAAACCAGGTTTGACATTGTTCTAAATTTTCTGACAGTCTTAAATTCAGAAATTGTTTTTCATAGTTCTGTTTTTGGCTTCATCCATTTCATGAGCCAGTTTTTTTTAATACAGCCCGTTTTATTGGTAATGCATGGATTGTTTACTGGGAAAAACCTGGAGAATTAATGGAGTTCTTTCAGTCTTAATTTCAACAATAAAACAATCCTTGTGGAAAGGTGTATTCACTTTGATTAATATTGGTAAGAATTGGAAATAAAGACTTTATCAAAGGGTATGTTTATTATGCAATGTGGAAAATAAAGGACTGTTTAATTTACCCACAATGTTTGCAACCTCAGGTTTATTAACAGCCCCATGTGCCCTTTTTTCAATAACCTCAGCATTTTTAAAAGGTTGATACAGTACCATACACCTTACCATCATAATGCCAGCAGTTCTACATTTTTATTTAGTGAATACACAAACTTATTTACATTTCACTGGCTTGATTTTACTACCTAAAAACCTTTTGCAGCAATGGTAACCACAATAAGATTAAACTTCTAAAGTGTTGGTCATACTGGACAATAGCAACATATATATATCTGAGCCATGTGATTCAAAATGTCCCAGTGCATCCATGGCTGCCCTCAGTGCTACCAGTTGTTTGGGTATCAACACATTGCCAGTTTCAGGAAAAATGACCCCACAGTGTGGGTCATCAAGCAGTCCGCTGTCGTCCCAGTCAAAATGAGGCAGGCAAGATCCTGCACAAAAGATGGAGACATATAGAGAATAAAAAAGAGGTCATGATTTTGTTGCTACAACTTACTGAATATAATTTAATTCATGGAGCTAAGGATTGGGAAAAAAATGACTCAAAAATCCGTCAGTTATTTGGAAGGACCATTATAAACAGATTTCAAGGAAACCAGTTTCAGTGCCACCTCTCTGATGTACTCAATGTTTTGTTGTATTGGAGTGATCAGATAAATGATCAGATAATTTCATTTCTGGTTTGAAATATAGGCATTAAGGTGCGAAACTGTATGATTGCAAGCACAAAAAATAATCCTTCTTAATTGTGTGATTTCTGGTTCTACGACAGCATGCTGGATGCTTCTCATCTCCCATAACTAACTGAGTGTTAGATTCCCATTCAGTTCTGAGTGAATGGTCATCCCAGCCACTGCTGATGGTGTGAAAACTTACATGTAGTCTTGGGACAAATAAACAGTGACAACATGTTTGACAGGTCAAGCAAACTGTTGTCCTCTCGTGAGTGAGGACAAATTAAAAACTTCATATTTTTAAAGGCCAGCTAAAGATATTTTAAAGCTGCTTCCACTTTTGGGTGAATGTGTATGAATGGTTTGGTAAAATATGCACCGTGAATTACAATATTTCAGACATATATCGATCAACAAACATTTGGATTTGCTGCCATCTAGCGTTCAAAATTATAACTGTTTTTATCCTTCAAAACACAATTGACATAAAAATAATTGTCAAAATAATATGGTTGGACGTAGCAAAAATGTTTTTGATAACTTTTGATCCTCTATGTGTGAGGAATTTTTTGGAGCAACTTTGAATGCCATAATAGTAACGGTTTAGGAGTAGTTTATCCAAATGCAACACCCAGAAATATGATAAAATGACATCTTTGATGAGAAATTAATGGTTTCCTGTAGGAGGTAGCCCATTGCTTCAAGAGGCTTTTTTGTAGGGCCTGTGAAGTTACATGCACGTAAGGAGTTTCATAATTCTCAGACAAAGCATGACTTGGGGCTTACTGATTTAATGCGTTTTTAATGGTTTTCCACAAACCTGATTTTTGCAATGCGACAGCTCAGGCAAATATGCATATTTCATAAAACCTTTGATAACTTTTAAACGTCAATGTCTTAACTGCATGCTGAAAAAATTTGAAAGTAATAGGTTAAAATGCCTAGGACTAGTTCGTTAAAGTTTGAGGCAAAAACGGCCAATATTTTACCCTTTGACCCAAAATAGCAGACTTCCTGTGGGTTTTAGAGCATACACCTGTTACAGGTCCGAGAGTGGGGTTTCTTTGGGCAAATGAGAGTTTAATGCTTCATGACACCGGCTTATGGTTACTGTGACCGAAAGTGAAACATAACCAAAAGAATGTTAATTTTACCAAGCTTTATTGTATATAAATAAAATACAGGTGCCAATATATAAAATGTAGCAGGAATATAAGCATACAGGAAGTGAAAAGAAAACAAAATAAATGCAAAGCTGTTAGTCCACCCTCACAAGTACTCAAAAAGAAAAACAATCCAAACCAGGCAGACTAACAGAAAAGGAAATCAAACTCTAAAGGACAGCAGGAAGCAGTGACAACCCTGTCAAAACAAAAATACAAAATTACCAAATACTCATTAAAACACTTTAATCAAATCAATCTAACCACATTACAAACACTGCTTACCTGCATCACTTAAAACGGCATATATAAAAGCCTACCTGCGGCATCAAACAACACGCCCAGGTGTTACCCAAACAGTAAATGTAAAAGCCTACCTGCGGCGTCGAACAACCACACGCCCAGGTAACGCTACCACTGGAATACTGTTAATGCGGCCCTGTATAAAAACACCAAATCAGCAAAAAACATATTGAGAAAGATAAACTTAAAACACATTTTCCTCCCAACCTACCCCAGCCAGCCAACAGTATGGATCGACCACACCCCTGGTCCCAGACACAGGAAGTGAACTCCTGGCTACCACCCTACTAGCTTCCCCTTTTATAGAGGCTCAGCCTATGGAGAGTGACACCTACTGGTGCCACCTGTTACATTCCTCCCCCTCATAATGCATTGGCGACCCGACGATGTACACAAAAAACTGTTACCCAAAAACAAAATTCATTTTTTCAGCACGGAACAGGGCAGTCTAAAAGGGTTGGAATGCTGTCCTGCTGTTTTCCGAGCTGACCTCCTAGGCTCAGGAGCGATGGCTGTGTCAATCCCCTGAGCAGATTCCTGGCCTGAAAGAGGCTGAACACCCAAAGTCGCACCCTCTAAAATACCAGCCCCACCAATCTCACTATCTGGTCGAACATAAGACTCAGACAAATCCACCATTTCATCCTCCCCCTTAATGTTTGTCGGTGCATCTTCCAACCCGTTCTCTTGCCCCCTGTCCACCCCGCTATCTTCAGGGACACTTCTAAGCTCGACCCTGTGGACCTGACGAAGGGGTCCTTCCTGACCCACAGGCGCTATAGAGTAGACTACCCCTCGATCCAAAGGTGGGTGAACTACTCTATATGGAACTGGGTCATAAAAATCCTGAATTTTGCTGCGACCCCTTACTGAATGATTTCTGGTATACACCAGGTCTCCTTCCTGAAAATCTGGGGCAACATCCACATCCTGATTTCTCTGAGCTGTTCTGCTCTCTACTTTTTGGTTTACCATCTCATAAGCAGAATCTAGTGATTTTTGGTGCTTCTCGACCCACTCTTCCAAGGGCAGGTCAAGACCCCCATCATTTACACTCAATCCCACAAACAAATCCACAGGCAACTGCGGTTTCCGACCAAACATCAAAAAGTAGGGAGTCATGCCAGTAGATTGATGGACTGTGGTATTATATGCAAAGGTGACTTGGGAAATATGCCGGGGCCACTTGCGTTTCTGTTCAGGTGGAAGAGTTCGAAGCAAGTCATGCAAGGTGCGATTAAAACGCTCACACTGCCCATTCCCCTCAGGATGATAAGGGGTAGTGCGACTTTTCTCGATTCCGTACAATTTACAGAGCTGTTGAACCAATTTACTTTCAAAATTTCGTCCTTGATCGGAATGAATCCGGCTTGGGGGCCCAAAAAGTTGAAACCAGTGCTTCACCAGTGCCTCTGCAACAGTGCTAGCACGCTGATCTTTCGTGGGAACAGTCTGCGTAAACTTTGAAAAGACATCAGTCATCACAAGGACATTTTCTCTACCATCTGTAGCAGGCTCTAAAACTGTAAAATCTATTGCCAGAATCTCATTAGGTCTAGAGGCCTTGATTGTGCCCATATAGGTTTTAACTTTTGGCAACAGTGCTTTTGACACCACACACCTTTCACAGTTTCTGCACCATTTTTCTACATCTGAATACATATTGGGCCAATAAAACCGTGAACGGATTAGCTGCAAAGTTCGCTCCACCCCCTGATGGCCGTGATCATCATGAAGTGACCGGATGACACCTTCCTGCAAACACTGAGGTAACACAAACTGTTCAACCTCAGTCTGCCCATCGGGCGCGTAAGTGCAGCGACAAAGGATCGATTCTCGCTCCCTAAGCCGATTCCACTGCTGAGCCAATTTCCGGGTGGCCTTATTAAGTCCACTCCTCTCCCTAGCATCAGGCCTCCTACCCCTGGTCCAAAATTGCATAAAAGTGCCGATGGTAGGATCCTTGCGCTGCAATGTACAGAGGTCAATGTTTGACAGACTGGGTAACACACTGATCTCCTCCTGTACCCCCGAAAACTCGTCATCTAAACCGGAGCCAGCCTCTCCTTCTCTGTGTGCGACATATTGACGGGACAATGCATCTGCATTAGCATTTTGAAGTCCCGGACGGTATTTCAGAGTCAAATCAAAAGCTGCCAGCTCAGAAACCCACCTCTGCTCTGTTGCTCCAAGCTTTGCTGTAGCCAGATGACTTAGTGGGTTGTTATCTGTGAAGACCGTGCATTTATTACCCAACAAATACTCTCTGAATTTTTCCGTAACAGCCCACTTAAGACCAACCAACTCTAACTTCATAGAGCTATAATTATTCATGTTCCGCTCAGTGGGCTTCAGACTACGACTTGCGAACGCTATAGGGCGCAATTTGCCCCCATGATCTTGAGAGAGTACTGCTCCCAACCCTGCATGACTGGCATCTACCTCCAAAACAAATGGCTTCTGGAAGTCTGCGTAAGCAAGAACAGGAGCTGTTACCAATGCAGCCTTGAGCTTGCAAAAACTCTGCTCACACTCCTCATCCCAGAAGCCACCCAAGGGCTTCTTAGGGGTTTTGCCCTTTTTCCCAGGAGGAAGCAACCTTGCAACAAGACGGTTTAAAGGGGAAGCCATGTTTGAAAAACCACAAATAAACCTCCGATAGTAACTGGCAAACCCCAAAAATGAACGAAGTTCTGCCAACGTAGTAGGTTGCCTCCAATCTCGTACTGCCGCTACCTTGTCTGGGTCAGTTGAGACCCCCTCTTCTGATACTACATGACCCAAATATTTAACTTTCTTCTGGAAAAAATGACATTTTGACAACTTGACCTTTAGCCCCTGGGCTTCTAACCTGGAAAAGACCTGATCTAATCTTTCCAAGTGTTGTTCAACAGATGATGAAAAAACAATTACATCATCTAAATACAACAGCAGCGACTGGTAACGGCAATCCCCAAACAGACGCTCCATAAGGCGCTGAAAAGTACTGGGTGCGTTACACAATCCGAACGGCATGCGATTAAACTCAAAAAGCCCAAATGGAGTGCAAAAAGCTGTTTTTTCCTTGTCCTTCTCAGCCATCTCAACCTGACTGTACCCACTTGCCAAATCTAATGTCGTGAACCATTGTGCCCCCGCCAAAGCATCCAAAGACTCATCAATTCTGGGTAAAGGAAATGCATCCTTCCTGGTTTTAGAGTTTAATTGCCTATAATCCACACACATACGCAATGTTCCATCCTTCTTCTGCACTAAAACTATTGGTGAAGCATATGGACTACTGCTTTCCCTAATAACATGACTTTGTAGTAACTGTTGAATATGATTGCGAACTAAATCATACTGAGAAGGGAGAATGCGTCGATAAGGTTGTCGCACTGGTGTCTCATCCAGCAGGGGGATCTCATGGGTTACTAAATTTGTACTACCCACATCCAGCTCACTTCTGGCAAAGACTTTGTTGTATTTTAACAACAATTCCTTCGCCTGTTGTTTCTCTTTGCCCTGCAGATTTTCAAACTCCGGCAAGTTCAAGTCTATGTCAGGTACAATAGTTTCATGACTAGCAACAAATGCCATACAACTATGGGAATCAACTGAAACCTGAATTTTTGAATCATCTGTCACCAGAGTAGCAGTTTGAACAGTGGCCACAACTCTACGGGGTGTTAACCACACATCAGATTTTCCTACATTAGTAATAGGAATGAAAGTACCTCCCCTCTCCGCTTTCACTAAAGCAGGTGAAACCAATAATCCCTCTGGGAGACTGCCCTCCTCAGGACTGAGAGGTTCAACAACCAACTCAATTGGTTGGTGTAAAGGCATCTGTGGGCATGTCACTGGTACATAACAGAGATTTCCAGCCGGAACACAACAAGGTTTCTTACCCTGCACCCTGACCTGAAGAGGGCTGGGAGAGTTGACCATCGCTTCCATCATTTGACAGTATCTCAACATTCTTCTCCATCCCTGTGGCACCTCCTTGAGTACTGGTGCTTCCCAAAGGTCAGAGCCGCATTGCCTATACAGCTCACAGTAAAGAGGGTCAAACACATTCATCCCCAAAACACCCGGTACATCCAATTTCTTTTGTCTCATGTAACTGTCCATTGGATCCTTGACTATCAATACACCTCGACGAGGAAGTAACACCCCCAGCACAACAATATCAAGCTCCACATAGCCAAGGTAGGGAATTTTTAACCCATTTGCTGCCTTTAAACCCAACCAACCACAGTCCTTTAACTCTTTTTCAGACAAATGGGCAAAATTATTCCTGAAAAAAGTCTCTGTTACAGTGGTTACCATAGAGCCACTGTCCAACAAACAGTTTATCCTCACTCCAGCAAAATCCACCTCCCCCTGCAGACACTCACCAACTAGATTACATACACTTGATGTATTGACAACGGAGCCACGAAAACTGCCCACCAATGTTTGGCTCTGCACACTGGCGGGTTCTAGTTTTCCGTTTGCTCGGAAGGACTAGCTCGTTTCAGATCAGTACTAACAGCAGCTGTACAATTTCTGGCAATATGCCCACTCTTTTCGCATCTGAAACAAATAGGTTTTCCATCAGCAGTTCGTCTAAGACGAAAATTGCGAGTTCTAGGGGGAGGTAAAGTTTGAGGGGTCAGAGCCTTCATGACCAGTTCCAATTGGGCCTGCTGAGCTTTCAACAAAGAGACCAGTTCCCCAAACTCGGAAGGACGGGAGACAGAACTCTCACAAGAGGCAGACATTACATTGAGAACTGGACTGTTAGATTTGTGTTTAGATGATTGATGTTCGTGTTGTGCCATCCACCTTGTGGCCTCCCCTCTAACATCACGAATGGTCCATTCTGGATTAACATCAATCAAATCTCTCAGTCTCATTCTAAGAGCCTGTTCTCTCACACCATCACAGAACTGGTCACGCAGGTCCTTAGAGGAGTTTGAGGCTGCTTCTACATCATTTTTTATTATTTGATCCATCAAGTCCATAAGAGCATGAGAATAATCAATCAATGACTCTCCTTCAAGTTGCCTACGGTTAAAGAATCTACGCTGTAGTGAAATTCTTGAATGCATAGAACCATAAACCTCTTTAAGAACACCAAAAATACATTCCACATTTTCCTTTTGGGCTGCTGTTAAGAATTTAATTTCAGTCCGGGCAGCACCCTCTAGATGTTCGTAGATAATCTGCGCCCGTTCTTTTTCTGTGTTTCCTCTTGTTTGCGCATAGTCTCTCATCAATTCGATCCATTCGTCCAAAGTCTGCGACTCTACACTATCCAGTTTCCCGGAAAATAGTGGCAGTTTCTTGTCCTGCTGCACATAAATAACAGGATTGTGCCTTACAGTTTCTGTAGCTCCTGAAGATGTTGCTGGTCTTTCTGAGTCCGAGCCCACTACTGTTAAGGCTGCCAGTTGGCGCTCCAGGTCCTGTATTCGTTGAGACATGGCCTGCTTGTCGAGCTCGTCCCCAGCTCCAGCGCCACTGGATACATCCATATTGATGCCTCCTCACCAGCGGGAATTCTCACCCAACTGCCCCTGCTGTCCTCTATAACTTAAATCACACACAACTCAAAAAACAAAAACTTCCCGTACTTGTTTGTCAAACAACGCCAAATGTTACAGGTCCGAGAGTGGGGTTTCTTTGGGCAAATGAGAGTTTAATGCTTCATGACACCGGCTTATGGTTACTGTGACCGAAAGTGAAACATAACCAAAAGAATGTTAATTTTACCAAGCTTTATTGTATATAAATAAAATACAGGTGCCAATATATAAAATGTAGCAGGAATATAAGCATACAGGAAGTGAAAAGAAAACAAAATAAATGCAAAGCTGTTAGTCCACCCTCACAAGTACTCAAAAAGAAAAACAATCCAAACCAGGCAGACTAACAGAAAAGGAAATCAAACTCTAAAGGACAGCAGGAAGCAGTGACAACCCTGTCAAAACAAAAATACAAAATTACCAAATACTCATTAAAACACTTTAATCAAATCAATCTAACCACATTACAAACACTGCTTACCTGCATCACTTAAAACGGCATATATAAAAGCCTACCTGCGGCATCAAACAACACGCCCAGGTGTTACCCAAACAGTAAATGTAAAAGCCTACCTGCGGCGTCGAACAACCACACGCCCAGGTAACGCTACCACTGGAATACTGTTAATGCGGCCCTGTATAAAAACACCAAATCAGCAAAAAACATATTGAGAAAGATAAACTTAAAACACATTTTCCTCCCAACCTACCCCAGCCAGCCAACAGTATGGATCGACCACACCCCTGGTCCCAGACACAGGAAGTGAACTCCTGGCTACCACCCTACTAGCTTCCCCTTTTATAGAGGCTCAGCCTATGGAGAGTGACACCTACTGGTGCCACCTGTTACACACCCAAGAGACTTTTTTTCATAATTTTAAAAAACCTACCTAGGTAAAAAATTTCAGCTTTCTACGTGTTACGGTTTGGCCCAACTCACTCTAGTTGGCGCTGTTGAGCAGGTTTGCCACGCCCGTTTTCAATTACACTAAAATCATGCGATTTCTCACGGGGGACAATTTTGGGCAAAGTTTGGTGAGTTTTCATGCATGTTTAGGCCTCCAAAAAGCCGTTTCAAAAGTCACAAGAATAAATAATAATAATAATAATAATAATTAAAGCCGCAAGCGGCGATGAGCGGCCCTCGCAGCCAAGCACCGCTGGGGTACGCGCACCTCCTCCCTCCAGCCACCGCAGAAGCTGTCACGCATTTTCCCTGCCCTTCCACCGGGCGATTCACACGAACCCGTACGGCAGCGCTCCACCCCCCCCCCACCCGACTCACAAAAAATCAGGTGCAGATCGGTCGATGCAGCGAGGAGATACAATCGTTCGGCGGGCCGTACGTTTGACACCCCTGGTTTAAACATTATTTTACTGGTTGAAATGCAGTTAAAAGTCTTCAGCTGAAAGGTTGTTGCACACAAATAAAACTTGTTTTGCACACAAAAAGATATGTTTCACACAAAAAAATTGTTTTGCAAACTGTCCGCCTACCTTGCGCTCAAAATATCATTTATAAGTTTTCCTCGAGTACAAAATGGTCTCTGCTCGCACAAAACAGCCTCTGCTCGACTACGATACAATCCCACCCACGCTGCGGTAAATTTGTGCCAAAAGTCACGTGATGCATTAAGAGTCGTTGTTGTTCAGACTTCCCGACATTGAGAAGAATTCAGTTATCTCTAAACTATTGGGCTAATTTACAGGGTCATAGTGAAGATCATCCAGCACAGACCACTTTAACATCTTGTTGGGAAATGGAGAACAGGGAGAGAAGAAGCTTTGGGTAGACAGTTAGACAAAAAGCAATGGAATTAGAATTAACTGATTTAATGTTCAGTTCAACAGTACCACTGACAGCAGTACAACCTTGGATACTACCTGAAGCTAAAGTAGATCTAACACTATTACGAAAGGGAAATAAGGTCAGGGTTTTTTTTTTTTAAATTCAAATACAATACAGGAATATATTAATATTTACTAGTTTCATTCAGATCTACACAGATGCATCAAAAAAGTTTAGATAACAAGATAGGAGTATCTTTTATTGTTCCAGAGTTTCATATTACAGTAGGAAAG
This sequence comes from Fundulus diaphanus, assembly GCA_037039145.1. Lineage (NCBI taxonomy): Eukaryota > Metazoa > Chordata > Actinopteri > Cyprinodontiformes > Fundulidae > Fundulus > Fundulus diaphanus. Next base: position 44,147,887 of record CM073122.1, read on the forward strand.
AGGACAAGTAATAATATATCAGTATACACAAGAGAAATGTTAGCAATTTTGTTTGCAATGCAATGGGTAGAAGAAATAAGACCTCTGAGAGTGATTATTTGTTCAGATTCATCTTCATCACTAATCAGTTTACCGATAAAACACTCAGACAGTAGACCAGATATTTTGATAGAAATCCAGCAAACATTATACAGAATTCAAATGATGGACATTACAGTCATATTTTTGTGGGTACCAGCACACATGGGAGTTAAAGGAAATGAAATGGCAGATAAGGCTGCAAAGGAGGCTACAACAAGAAAAGACATTGATGTGTCAGTTAAAATTAGTAAGATGGAAATAAAGAGCATAATTAAACAGAAGATGAAGGAAAGGTGGCAAAAGCAATGGGAGGAAGAGAGGAACAGAAGATGGTTTTACATGATCCAGAGGAGAGTGGGAAAAATGAGATGGGCAGGGAAGAACATAGGAGAAGAAACAATTATATCAGGACTTAGATTTGGGCACACAGGATTAAATAATACATTATTCTAAATAAGTAAACATAACAATGGCAGATGTGAATATTGTGAGCAACAAGAGACAGTTGAACACGTTATGGTATACTGTAGGAAGTACGAAAGAGAAAGGAGAGAAATGGTCCAAAATCTAAAAAGGAAAAGAATACAATTTGATTTAATAGAAATACTTAGAAAAACTCCAGAGATAATTGTTATGTGATTATTTTTCATTATCTTAGATTAATAAATGTAATTGAGAGGATTTGAAATCTTTTTTTGGTTTTGTTTATATTGTTTTGTTAATTTGATTGTGACTTGTTTTGTTTAGTATAAATAATTCTGATCCACACTCCATACCAGTTGGTGGCGGTAATGCACCATTTGGTTGCGTGCCAACCGGCAAAAAAAATCCATAAAGAAAAAGAAGAAGCAGAAGACTTCCCGACAGCAGGGGGCGCACCTGAAAAAAACTGAAAGGCGCCGGTTTGGCTGAGGAAGAAAGACGTGATATCACAGCTAACAGCAGGGACGTGCAGAGGGGGGCGGGGGGCTTGGTCACCTGCCCCTTTGCCCCTTGATGCCCAAAGTGCCCTTTTGTCAGTGTTTTTTTATGTGTGTGTGTGTGTGCATGTCCAAAATAAAAATAATTTAGATCTAAATTGCCACAGTTACCGTGGCACGGTTACATGATCCACATAACGTGCCTCACTTTTCCCTTCTTCTCCTCTCGCAGCTCCGCGGCTGCTGCTGCCGCTGTCTGACTGCCTGCCCCTTTAAATCGGCAGCACACGTGACTGTGCTCTGTGCATTTTTTTAAACTTAACTCTCATTGGTTGTACTGCCTTAAATCCCGCCTTTCCTCTTTCTGATTGCTAGCGCGTGTGTGCGTGCTTATTTGCTTGGAGCGCAAGATTTAAATTTCAATTCATACAGGTATACTGCCGTTACCTCAATTAATACTTGACAACAAACTAGTCCCAGTTAAAGGTATACTATGCAACCGGGGTTGATTTTCCAGCGAGGCTCCCCCCAGAGGGCGAAAGTAAAAGTGCACTGTCGTAAAGATGCTCAGCTGTTCTCCTGGTTTCTCCATCAAGCCAGGTGCGGTTGTTTGTAGGTGGGGTTGTATTTCCCCTAACCCTAACATACATAAATTTCCCTCGACAGACACAAATATCCTAAAGTTAGTATATTACAGTTATTATCCATTATGCACTTACCAAATATGACTTCAAACAGATTTAAAGTCCTGAATTCCTACTTTCCATTCCAGCCCACAAAGTTGTACTGCCTTGACAGGCCATAGTCCATGATGAAGAACATCATACGTCTCGTGGCCTCATCCACAGTCCTCCCACCAATGTCTGACACTGCTGTGACCTAAGGGGGAACAAAAACAGTTCAAAGCTAATTCATTTTTATAGCTCACAGGAGTAAACACGATGCAAAGACAAACTCTGGGTCTAGATTATTTTCATTGTTGATTAATCTATTGATTATTTTAAACAATTAATTGATTGGTTGCTATAATAATAAAATGTTACAAAATTTTGAAAAATATCAGTGTTTCCCAAATCTCTTGTTCTGTCAACAAAACATGGAGATACTCAGTTTATTGCCATAAATGAGCAAAGAAAACAGAAATATTCACATTTATGAAGCTGAAATCAGAGACGTAGGACTCTTTTGTTGGGTGTTCACGTCAGTAATAAGCTGGACTGGACTCATAACACCGACGCTCTGCATAAGAAGGGCCAGAGCCGCCTCCACCTCCTGAGGAGGCTGAGTTCCTTTGGAGTGAGCAGGCCCCTGCTTAAGACTTTTTATGACTCTGTGGTGGCCTCAGCCCTTCTCTACGCTGTCGTCTGCTGGGCTCCAGACAGCGCAGAACGGGACAGAATGAGGCTGAATAAGCTGGTGAGGAAGGCCACTTCTGTCCTGGGCTGCACTCTGGACTCAGTGGAGAAAGTAGCTGAGAGGAGGGTGTTGTCCAAGTTCACATCCATCATGGACAACACCTTCCACCCCCTGCACCAGACTGTAGAGGAGCTGAGCAGCTCCTTTAGTGCCAGACTTAGACACCCTGTCTGTAAAAAGGAGCGCTACCGCAAGTCATTCATTCCTGCTGCTATCAGATTATACAGTGCTGCACTGTAACTGTAACCAATGTGCAATAATCTATCTAATTCACTGTGCGATAACCTGTGCAATGATCCGAAGAACTTCTGCTGCTATCACCAGGTGAATATATGTCAGTACATGTGCATATATGTATGTATGTATTTATATATATATATATATATATATATATATATATATATATATATATATATATATATATATATATATATATATATACAGGGGTTGGACAATGAAACTGAAACAACTCTCATTTTAGTGTGGGAGGTTTCATGGCTAAATTGGACCAGCCTGGTGGCCAATCTTCATTAATTGCACATTGAACCAATAAGAGCAGAGTGTGAAGGTCCAATTAGCAGGGTAAGAGCACAGTTTTGCTCAAAATATTGCAATGCACACAACATTATGGGTGACATACCAGAGTTCAAAAGAGGACAAATTGTTGGTGCACGTCTTGCTGGCGCATCTGTGATCAAGACAGCAAGTCTTTGTGATGTATCAAGAGCCACGGTGTCCAGGGTAATGTCAGCATACCACCAAGAAGGACGAACCACATCCAACAGGATTAACTGTGGACGCAAGAGGAAGCTGTCTGAAAGGGATGTTAGAGTGCTTACCCGGATTGTATCCAAAAAACATAAAACCACGGCTCCCCAAATCACAGCAGAATTAAATGTGCACCTCAACTCTCCTGTTTCTACCAAAACTGTCCGTCGGGAGCTCCACAGGGTTAATATCCACGGCTGGATTCAGAGTGTCTGAAAACATAAAGTACATTTTGCTGCATTGACGTGTATTCTCTCTGAGCGCAGCTTGGTCTGACCTAAGATGGCCGCTCTGTCGGCACGCCTCTCACCCGACGACGGGGCGTCTACGTCATGGGTTAAAGCTAAAATAATCAGTTTGACTGAAAAAAAATCCTAGTCAGCCCATATATTCCCGGGACCGTGGAAATAATGCCACATTAGTTACCTCACTTGCTTATTGTGCAGAGTTAACTTGAACCAAATCTGGTAGTTTTACAATATCCACTGACCATTCATGTCTCTGTCCCACCTTTCAGCTTCAGAGCCTTGGTGTCTTCCTGGACAGCCTCCCATCCTCTCCTCCACTGTCCACATCCATAACATCACCTGGTTAACTTTCATATCGGGAACATCAAGTTCTTCCTTAACACTTTAACCAAACTGGTCCACAGTCCACTTTACACTGTCAGCTCCCTTCCCTCCCTGTCCTCCAGAAAACCTCCATAAACTACAACTAGTACAAAAGACAGCAATTTACATCTTTACATCATCTACTTCACATCTGAACATTACCTCCACTGGCTCCCTGTCACCTTCAGTATAAATTAATCATATGAACAAACAAGGCCAACCACAACCTGGACAATGCAGGACATATAACCAACACTATGATGTCATACATTTTAGTTTAACACTGATCGCACATTACAAGGTCCCTGATTGGTTTATCAGCTAAGTTGCTGGAAGCCAGTGAATACACGCTGAAAGGTGACATGGCCACAGGTGGAAATAATTCATTAATTAACTGGAGCAGCGACAGTGTGTCTATCGACAGACACGCTTACCGAGGGCAGTTGTTGTCAGATGGTCAATCCGCTCCACTTCCTGACTTGCTGGTTCGCATAAACCCAAAGAAAACCTTTGACCACCACTGC